>CM035132.1:67745606-69066856 GCA_020205605.1 Panax ginseng | reverse complement strand
AATAGAAGATAAACTCTTGAATTCACAAGAAAAATAAAGAACTCACAAAGAAAACTAAGATAATAATATCAATTAATGAAAATGTAATTGTTCCCAAGCTTTAATAAGCTTATAATCGTAAACAACTTTTCATCATCAATTAAGAATAGGAAAATTAAAATTATGAAAATTAAAAAAATATATCCAAGTTTGACCTTCGACTAGAAGGTTTAAAACATGTATTTCAGGTTTATAATGTATATGTCGTCGAGAGTTTCGATTTAATATTTATAGGCCCCGTATCTCTTCCTAAATCAAAAAGGTATGACAGTTTGAAGTTTTACCTACCCAAACGCATCCGAACACCTAATCCACTTGGGAAAAAGCACTTTTACCCCACTGTGGTTGTAGTGTTTTAAGCAATTAGTCACTGTGATTTTAAAATATTCAATTAGCCCACTGTACTTTTTAAAAATATTCAATCAGGCCATTCCGTCCAATTTCTTGGACGGACGTCAAATAATTACACGTGGCATTGAAAAAAAAAATCAAAAAATTATTATTTTCTGATGTGGCAACACAAAAAAAATAATAAAATAAAATCATTGATTATGTGGCAAAAAATAAATAAAATAATAATAAAATAAAAATAAAATAAAAACCCAAACTTTATGTATTTCTCTTTCTCAATTCTACAAACAAACCAAAAAATGAAGGACCCACAAAAAAATAATTAAATTAAATAAACAACAATTGATCAGTAAAAATTAAAAGGTCCATTTCCAGATCTGATCAACGCATTTGATCCTAATCCCAACTTTGGGATCAACGCATGAATTCCTTCACATGATCCTAATCCTAACTTTTTTGCTTTTCAATTTATCCACCACAATCACTTAGCTATCAAAAAAATTTCAGTGGCAACCCAGTTTTTTTCTTCAGATCTGATCTCAATGAAGTGACAGAATCTGCATCTAGAACTTGTGAGTTGCTATATATATAGTGATGAATGCTGATTTCAATGGGGTCGTATGTGAAAACGAGCTTTTTGTTGGAATTTGTGGAGGAGATAGTGAGATTGAGCTCTGTGGTGAGCCGGGAGGAATCGGCAGCGGTGGTGATGAACAGTAGAGTTTATCTTTCTACCGGGAAGAAGATGAACAGTAGGATAAATAATGTTTTATTTATTTATGTTTGTAATTTGCATTATTTTTTTTTTGCCTAAAAATTTCAAAAAAAAATTTAGTCTTTTACTGTCAAATATAAAATCAATATGCATTGTACATGGCAAAATTGTATTTTTATTTATTGTTTTATTTTAGGCTTATTTATTCATTTTGAAGGAGAAAGAAAATAGAAAATGAAAAAATTATTAAAAAATAAATTAAAATACTTATTTTAATTTTATTATTATTTTAATTATTTTTTGTCACATAATCAATGATTGAATCCCGGGAAATGTTGTAGGAAATGTTGTAGGAATTAATATAATTTTTTTGTCACATAATTAATTATTTTAATTAATTTTTGTAGGAATTAATATAATGTTGTAATAGATCTCATTGATCCAAAAATTTTGATATATTATTTGTATTATTTGGAATTAATTTTTAAAATAAAAATAATTATTAAAAGAAAGGAAAAGATAAAAGGAAAGTAAAATTATAAAAAATGAATTAAAATATTTATTTTAATTATTTTTTTTTTACCACATAATGATTTTATTATTTTATTTTTTTGTTTGAGAAGAAAAAATTATAAAAAAAATCCATTGAAAAATTTTTTTGTTGCCACATAAGGATATACCACGTAATTAAGCATATGTCACGTAATTTTTTTATTTTTTTTTAAAAAAAGACACGTAAGAAACTCAAGCAGATTTGTTAACGTCAGTTATGAAAAATAGACGGAATGGCCTGATTGTATATTTTTAAAAAGCACTGGGATAATTGAATATTTTAAAAACACAATGGCTAATTACTTAAAACACTACAACTACAATGGGATAAAAAGTACTTTTTGCCTAATCCACTTCTAAATTGAACTTTTCCATCACATCAATCATCAACTAATTACAATTCGGCATATTATTTTATAAATTCTTTTTTATGAAAGTCTTTTTGATTGTATAATATTTCATCAATTAAACCTATAATCTTGACAGACGACATCCTTGACCGAAGTTCATACCATCTGGCGATTGCTATTTACACAACAAAGGTTTAAAAAAATTAAAATTAAAATTAAAATTAAAAAATTAAATAAAAATAAAACCCCTTTATAATCTTGACATAGTATGTCATCAGTGACACAAACGAGACAATATCACATAAAAACTTCATAATCTTGACATTCTGTCACCTGTCTGATAAGAGCATGGGACTTTTACAAGATGGTCACCATAACCAATCTAAGATTTTTTCAACTTTCCTCCATAGTTAACTTGTTTGTTTAGCTCAGTACTACCAAAAAGAATTTTCAACTTTGTCTCACCTAATCACCTGTAATACCCCCAAAAAAAAAAAAAAAAGAAGAACATTTAATTTCATATATTTTTAAAATATTTTAATTGGGTTTTATTATGTTTGAGCAAAACATTGTATTTAATTTAGGAATAATTACATATGTTAGTACCTTTTTAAAAATAATTACAAAAATCATACATCCATAAAATAATTACAAAAACATTACACTTTATTATTTTTATTTACAATATTATTATAATTATAAGTTCTTAATTTAAAAGATTAATATTAATGGGCTGACATGGCAAATGTTTATTTTTTGAAACGTGTGATAACTGCCATCTATTATCTGTGTAGGACTCTTCGGCTTCGGCTTAAAACCCTTCTTTGCATGCTGAAACCATTTTTTCTTTTTGTTCGTGTTTAACTATTTTCCATCGATCGTGATTTAGTTGCTCGCCATTTTTGTTTTCGTTTTCGTTTTGTTTTCGTCATCATCGTTGTTACTTGTTATCGTGATTGCACAGTGTTTCAGTTGGTTTATTCTTCTTCGTTATCATTTCTGGTCGTGTGTATATTTTCAGGTCAGTTTATTTTTAAATTGTTTAATGTATTATCTATTAATGTAGTTTATCAGTCGAATGTAGTATTGATTGTTGTTTGGTTTTGTGTTATTTTTATGTTTTGTATAGAATGACTGATACAAGGAAGAAGGATGGGAAGAGGAAGAGAATACCAAAGCATGATTCTGTCAAGGACGTGAAGAAGTTTGTTGTGGATAGGAAGGGGAAGGGAAAGGATGTAGGTCAGAAATCAAGTAAGAATGATAATAGGTTGGTGATACATAGTATGATATCAAGCATTCTCAAGTGCAGTTAGATTCTGAGTTTGATGTTCCTGTAGTTAAGGCCGAAGGTCAAGTGCTTATCCAGAATATAATCCCTACACAAAGAATTTTAAAGGTGTGTTCATTTAAATTTTATTATGGTTACCATCATATAATTACTCGGTTACTTGTTTAGTATGTATTTGGTTACTGTAAGCTTTTTTTTTTTGATACCATTTTTGTTCCCTTGAGTTCGGACTTTGGTTACCTTTTTATGTTGTTATGGTTACCATGTATTTGCCTAGTATACATGGTTTAATAAACCGGTTTTAGTGTACATGTTGTTTATGTATTGGTTACCATTAAAAGTTGTTTTGGTTACCATTAAAAGATGTTTTGGTTACCATCATATAATTACTCGGTTACTTGTTTAGTAAATATTTGGTTACTGTAAGCTTATGATTTTGATACTATTTATGTTCCCTTGATTTAGGATTTTGATTACTTTTTTATGTTGTTATGGTTACCATGTATTTGCCTAGTATACATGGTTTTCTAAACTGGTTTTAGTGTACTTGTTGTTTATGTATTGGTTACCATTTAAAGATGTTTTGGTTACTGTCATATAATTATTTGGTTACTTGTTTAGTATGTATTTGGTTACTGAAAGCTTATGATTTTGATACCATTTTTGTTCCCTTGAGTTGGGACTTTGGTTACTATATTTTGTTGTTTTGATTACCATGTATTTGCTTAGTATACATAGGTTGACTAAAATGTGTTTGATTTATATGTTTGTTTATGTATTGGTTACCACAAAAATATATTTTGGTTACTATTATATAACTGCTTGGTTACTTATTTAGTATGTTTTTTGTTACTGTTTGCTTATGATTTGGAAAATACTCTTGTTCACTCAATTTGGTATTTTTGTTACTTTTTTATATTGTGTTGGTTACCATGTATTTGCGTAGTATACATTGGTTGGTTGAACTGAGTTTGGTCAATATATTGATCATGTGTCAGTTACCATTAAAACATTATTTGGTTACTAAGATATAACTGTTTGGTTACTTCATAAACTGATATGTACTACATTTTGTTAATATTTTGGTAAGTATCAGATTATATAATATAACTGTCTGGTTAATGCTTTATTATGTTATGGTTACTATTATATTATGACATGGTAACTATTATTGTGCAGCTAATGTGGGATGTTGGATACTTTTTATAGTCTGTTTTGGCTACTGTGTAATTATTATATTATGTTTTGGTTAGTATTATATTTTTTATTGGTTACTATGTAACTGTTTATGGTATAAATATTGTTTATATTGGTTACTAATAACTGTGCAAATCTGGTTTTGTGTATTTACAGTTATGGGATCTTTACTATGAGGAATGCAACAGAAAATTCACTGGAAAAGTTATATATTGGTGTGACATGGAAGTCCCCAGTATTATTGTCAAGAAATTGAATGAAAGTCAGTTGGAGAAGTTTAAGGCAACATATTTTGGAAATTTTTTGGAGTTTGGTGAGCATCAAATGTATTCCCAGATTATTCACCATGCTCTTGTAAGGGAGGTTCACCAGAGGGATGACGGTGAAATATGATTTTTGTTTGGGGATAAAAGGGTCAGGTTTGGTTTGCCTGAGTTTTGTCTAATTTCTGGGTTGAGATGGCAAGGCAATGATGACATAAGTGCATATAAAGGTATGTAGAATTTGATTATTGAAATTTTTTTTGGGGGTGAAGCTGTGACGCGTAGTAGTATAGGTAGGGTATTTTGGAAGGCAGTTTTTGATGACGATGATGAGGCTATTAAGATGTCAATGATTTTTTTTGTGTTTAATTTTATTCTATCAACAGTTTCTGAAAATTTTGTGGATGGGGCATTGGTTAATTTTTTATGTTATGGTGATGTTAGTAGTTTTCCTTGGGGGAAAGCTGCGTTTGAAATGACAAAGTACTCTTTGTCAAATGCTTTGAAGGGGCATTTAAAGAAAGGAAGGAATGATGGTTCAACATATAATTTCTACAAGGATCATTATACTAAATTGTATAAGTTGAATGGTCTTCCATATGTATTCCAAGTGTTTATGTTTGAAACCATTTCAACCTTCAAAACTCGCGGTATATGCAATGACGAGCATCCGTCGGATGTCCGTTTATTTAGATGGAAGGAGCTAGTGAAGCCCCCTACAAATGACAAGTTGAGTGATCTAGTATTTTGTTCTGGACAGGTATGCAGTTTACTACCAAGAATGCAATTGGTTACCTTTAGTTATATATTTGGTTACTGATTATTTTTTGTGAAGTTTACTATTAACATAGTAGTTAGTTACCTTTATATACTAATTTGGTTATTGATTATATTATGTGTATGTTAATAATAAAAATATTGTTGGTTATTAGAATATACGCATTTGGCTACTGATTATATTATATTCAGGTTACTAATAACAATTTTGTTGGTTACTGGAATATACAATTTTTTGTTACATTTATACATTTAGTTGGTTACTGATTTATATATATTTGGTTACCAGTATATATGTTTTTGGTTACTGATTATGTTTTATGATTCTTTATTTTCTCTTTTTGTTATTGTAATTGTACAATGTTTGTCAGATGTTATACTAAAGTGTACTTATTGTTTTTCAGCTGAGGATAAAAAGTTTGATTCCCACGGCTGAGGAGAAGAAACGACTTGATTTGGGCGGGTTTCACTTTTTCAATGGGAAGGATGCTGACAAGAAGGTTGAAAAAAAGGTGAAGGGTGACAACATTGGATTTGATATATTGGACGTTAAAGATGCAATTGATACACGGTTACGGCCGTTGGAGAAAAAAGTTTCTGAAATTAAGAAAGACGTTGTAAAATTGTGGTCTGATATTAAGGATGAGATGCAGATTTTTCACGTTCAGCTATGCAGAGACTTTAGGTTAATTATTAGAGATGAGTTACGCGAGATCAAAGATGTTGGGGACAAACAAGTTGAAAGTGATTCTAATGATGATTCTGAATCTGATGAGGGTGGTGATGTTGTTGATGATGATGATGATGAAGCCGATGAAGCTGATGATGTTATTGATGAGGATGCTAATATTTTTATAGGTAATTATAATGATGATGATGAGGTTGGCGATGATGGGTTGAAAGCTGATGAGAAGAATGATGAGTTTGAAAATAAAGTTGTTAAAGAGTGTGAAGATGATGTTATGGTTGAAGACTGTCATGTTGTTGAGGATGTTGATGATGGTTCAAAACTAACTAAGAATAATGATGGTGATGATGTGTCAGATTTTGTTGAGAAGAAGGATGAGAATGAAATTGAGTATGCTAATGAAGTTGAGCGTGATGTTATGGTTGAAGAACATCATGAAATAATAATTAATGATGATCAAGAAAATGTCAAGGTTAGACATTTTTGTTTGTTTTGTTATGTATTATATGTCTTTTTTTAATGATTAATTGGTTATTTTGTATTTTGCACAGATCGACAAGAATGATGACATGCCAACTTTTAACATATTAAAGCTAATGCACTGGGAAAGAAATTATTGTGTATGTTGCTGCTGAGGTTAGTGTTATAACGACATGCCAGCTTTTTTTTTTACATCCTTTAGGTTTTGGTTACTGTTATATTGTGATATGGTTACTATTAAATTATAAAGTAATCAAATAAACATTATTTAGCAAACAAATATATAATAAACAGTAACCAATTTATATCTATTTAGTATTATGGATTATTTACTATTATTATATGGGTTGGTTACTATTACAATGTGTGTTGGTTACCATTATATAACTGTTTGGTTACTTCTTTATTTTGTTTTGGTTTCTATTATGATATGTTCACTTTAATATGTCCATTTTTATTCAATTTATATCTATTTATAACTGTTTTTTATTGTATATATTAGTTAACTGCATGTGTTTATGTGAAAATCTAATTGTATTTGTTACATTTTCTGTCATTTGAAAAAGGGGAATAAATTTGAGGCAGAAAGCAACTATGTACTTGATCAGATGGTATTGACCACACAGGACATAGTTCAGTATGATGAATTGGAGAAAAGCGTCCATAAAGCCGGTGGTAGACCTGTCCGTGAACATGCAAAGAGTGCCGTTTTGCGATCTCCATATACAACAATGTTTGGATCGGTTGGTTCATCGTCTAATGCTGCGGGTGCTAGTCAAACAGTTGCAGTTCTTTCTGCATTCTCCAAAGTATGCATGGATATGCCGTCACAATTTGAAGAGGTATTGTTTGAACAATGGTTTAAAATTGGACTAAACAACAGGAAAAGGTTTGTTTTTTATTGTTAACAATGCTATAGTTTTTTATGAAACAAATAAATTTGTTTTATTGGAGAAACATATGGTTAATATTAAATAAATGTAATGGCTACTATTATTTTATGTTCTGGTTATTGTTTTATCATGTTATTGTTACTGTTATATCATGAGTTGGATATTATTTTTTTTGCGATCTCAAAATGGGATTTTGGTTAATATCATATTATATGTTGGTTAATATGTATTTGTTATGTATATACAGGTTGGTTAAATTGGTATTGATTACATTATATTTCTGTTTGTTTTACTCTTATATTATATTTTGGTTACTGTCATATCAGGTTTTGGTTACTACCATATTATAGTTTGGTTACTATTATGTATTATTTGATTTATGTTAATGTTCCATTGAAGTAAACTGTTTGTTATTTTATATTATATTTGATTACTAGGTATTTGTTTAGTACATTCAGTTTGCTTAAATTATTATTGATTACATGATGTTACTATTTTGGTTACTATTAAATTATTTTTTGGTTACTATTATTTTATATTTTGGTTACTATTTTGTTATGTATTGGTTACTATTTGATTATGGTTATTATATTAATATTTGTTGGTTAACAAGTTATTGTTTTAATTAAGTTGTTGATTAGTATGTTAATTATTAAATGTTCAAGTTTGATTTTGGGTAGTGTGTATACTAATACGGTAATTGTTAATATCAGCGTGTATACTAATATGCTTTTATATTGAAGGACTGACAAATTCCCTGGAAAGAATGACATAATTGAACTTGCTTTTGTATTTGGGTCTATCCCAATATCATCAAAAATGTGGTTCTACAAATTAAAGACTCCTGGACAATGGTTAGACGACGATGTGAGTTCTTTTTTTTAAATTATGTTTTTCTAGTTATGGTTACATTATTTAGTTGGTTCAGTAACTAGTGTTTACAGTGTTGGTTACATTCAGTACATAATTTCATTTTTCAGCAACTGTTAATATTTTATGTTTTTTTTTTGGTTCAGCACATCAATGTTGCGTTATATTATTTCTGTAAATTGGCCAGATATTCTGATAGTGTTCATATAAGGGCAACAATTATACAGACTGTTGGTTCCATGCCAAGATGACCTCTCTTTTCGAGGAGTATACAAGTAAAAATGCAGATAAGAGTGTTTTGTCTGGGGAGGGTGATGTTGCTGAATATATTCATGGGCTGTTTATGGATGTCAACACACCATGGAGAAATGTTGACTACGTGTTGTTCCCCATTCATATGTCATCACCGGACCATTGGTTTTGTTGACATTTGATGTGCATCGTAGACGTCTAACTGTTTACAATTCTCTGCAGCCAAAAAAAAAATCCATGCAAATGAAAATCATGGATGTTTGTGAGCCTTACATCTTTATTCTTCCCACTTTATTGCGAAAGAGTGGTTTTTGGAGGGATAGGTGTGACATTGACTTTAGCAGTGAACCGTATCACAATAAGGAGGAAGATGATATAATTAAGTTGGAATTTACAGAGGCGGTTCCTGAACAAGTCGAGGGGTAAGGGTTACATTGTTTACATTTTTTTAATTATTACATATAGGTTGGGTTACCATATATTTTCTTAGTATTCATGGTTTAATAAACTGGTTTTAGTGTACATGTTGTTTATGAATTGGTTACCATCATATAACTATTTTGGTTACTATCATATAACTGTTTTGGTTACTATTATGTAACTGTTTGGTTACTTATTTAGTATGTTTTTTGTTACTGTTTGCTTATGATTTGAAAAATACTTTTGTTCACTTAATTTTGTTACAATATCACTTTCATTATCAGGTTGTTTATGCTTTGGTTACCATTAAAATTGGATTTGGTTATTGTTTTCTAACTATTTGGTTACTTATTTGTTATATTTTGTTTACTATTATAACAAATAAATAACCAAATAGGTTGGGTTACCATGTATTTGCCTAGTATTCATGGTTTAATAAACTGGTTTTAGTGTACATGTTGTTTATGAATTGGTTACCATCATATAACTACTTTGGTTACTATCATATAACTGTTTTGGTTACTATCATGTAACTGTTTGGTTACTTATTTAGTATGTTTTTTGTTACTGTTGCTTATGATTCGGAAAATACTCTTGTACAATCAATTTGGTATTTCTGTTACTTTTTTATGTTGTTTTGGTTACCATGTTTTTGCGTAGTATACATTGGTTGTCTGAATTGGGTTTGGTTAATATGTTGATCATGTGTCAGTTACCATTAAAACATGGTTTGGTTAATACGATATAACTGTTCGGTTAATTCTTTAGTATGTTTTTGGTCTACATGTTTTTGTTTTGGTTACCTTTAATTTATGTTTTGGTTAATTTTATATATAACTGTTTGGTTACTGCATAAACTATATCTAGGTTGATTCTAGTTTTGATTTTCGTTATCTTTTGTCCATTTGTACAGTGATTGCGGGATGTTTAAGATTTGTTTCGCTGAGTATGGCATTCATCAGAAGTTTGATGAAATTCCTATTCCATTCCCCATTGCGCAATATCGAAAGAAGTTATGCACAAACCTATATATACATGCAAGGAACAAACAGTTGGAGGGATATGAGACTGACAGAGAATTTCCAGGAAGATTTGTTCCAGATTTTGATTAGTTCGGATCTTGTTGTTTTATCTTTATGAATTGTGTTTTGTATTTTGTATTTTTTTTGGGATATACACAATAATTTTGTATGGTTTATGAGTTTGTAATGTTTATTGGATCTTATATAGATGGGATTTCATATTTGATTATATTAGCAGTATTGGAAGTAATTTTGTGTGTTGGTTGGTATTTGATTCGTTTAGGTTGTGTTTGCTACATTATTTTGAAATGTACAGTTGGTAACCAAACGTGTATAAAAGGGAAACCAACTAATGTTTTGATAGTAACCAGAGATTTACAATCTTGTATCAGGACATATATCAATTGTTAAATGTACATATGAGAGTATACATTGGTTGCCTAAACAAACAATATCACTTTCAAAATAGGTTGCTGGATATACATGTTGTTTATGATTTAGTTACCATTAAAATTGATTTTGGTTACTGTTATCTAACTATCTGGTTATTTATTTGTTATATTTTGTTTACTGTTATAACAAATAAGTAACAAAATAGTTTGCTACTATGGTCACCATTTTATTTTTTATAAGTAAACAAATTGTCATAAAATTTGATAAAATCAGTATATATCAGTTATTTAAGTTGAATTGTTAGGTTGGTATCCAAACCTACATATATGTTAACAATATTTATTTTCGTTGGTAACCAAACAGTTATAAATTTGTATCACGAATGTTATAAATTGTTAAATGTATGTGTTTTTTTATAGTCTATCATCATGATGGAATAAAAAATTTAATTAAGAGATTTCATTATTATATATGATGGTCATTTATAAACTCATATTAAATTAAATATATTTATGAGATGTGCAGTTGGTATCCAAATCTTCATATAAGGGTAATCATTTTAGTTTATGTTAGTAACCAAATAATTCACAACTTATATTTGGAACAATTATCAAGTGCACAGTGTACTTGTGTGGGTTCCCAATTATATTGGAAACTCATAATGAAATCAGAAATCAAAATATTAATCAATAACAATTTTGGTTACTGTACAAAATAAAAAATGTTACCATCCATGTGGTTCATGGTTACTGATAGTAAACAATTATATATACATGTATTTACACTCTTAATGTAAATGCACTATATAATTATTTTTTTGGTCTTAAAAACGGTGGATTATTGCATGTTTTCCTGTTGTGTCCCTTTTCTTGGCACCTGCTGCATTTGTTTTGAATTTTGATTTCAGTTCCGTGTTTGTACCTCCCTATTTTTGGTCTTCCCGCTGGTCTTCTTGTGTTTGATGGTTTTATACCTATGTTTCTTACTTCTTCTGGTACATCCCAGTTTTCTTTGTCATCTAACGACATGATTGAAGCTGAATATGTGTCGACCAAGCTTGTTTTAGAGTAATTTTTTGAGCAAAAATCATAACAGCTCAAATTTTGCTTGCTCATAACAGCAGCAGCGTGAGGACAAGGCATCTCACGGTACTGAAATTTACAGCATGTGCATGTTTTTTGTTCGATGTCCACAATATATTGTTTAGTGACATCGTAAACAGTGAAAATCACTAAGTTTGATGTCTCAACCTACAACACAAAATAAGTGTGTCGTTAGAATAAAGTACAATTTGAATAATTTTCAGTATGAAAACATAATAAATATAGTAAAGTAAACAAATCAATGTTAGCCAGTAACCAAACTACATAATGTTAGTAACAAGAAAATAAAACCCATTTGTACATTCATCTTAGAATGGAAACAATCAGTTTAATGTTATTTGTTAGCAAGTAAATTATAACAGTTGTATGAATGTAAACAATGTAGCCAATTAGTTTCCATCATAATAAAATAAACCAATATAAAATACCCAAATACTGCACAGTAATCATAACAACATTATACAGTAACAAAATCCAATTTAGGCAATAACCAACCCATGTTAGCAATATAATGTTAAACAGTAACCAAGTCAGCATTAGTCAATAACCAAGTCATCATTTTTCAATAACCAAGTCAGCATTGTTCAGTAATATTATGCACTAACCAATTTAATTTTACACAGTAACCAACTCAGCAATATTCAATAACCATTGTAATGTCACACAGTAACCGAATCAACATTAATCAGTAACCAAGACAGCATTAGACAGTATAATGGTACACAGTAAACAAGACAGCATTAGACAGTAACTAGCAGTTGCAGGAAGTTAAACAATGTATTTAATGAAACCATCAATATAAAAAAAATCAGTAGAACTCATTTAAAAATTATAAAGTAATCAAATAAACATTATTCAGAAACCAAATTTACAGAGTAACCAAATCATCATTAATTAGTAACCAATATAATGCTACATAGTAACCAAGTTTGCTTTAGTAAGTAACCAAGTCAGCATTGTTTGCATCAAAATAATTGCAGTTATTTTTAATGTTGTTAAAACCATCATCATATACAGGTAACCAATAGTGAACAAATAGGTTTCCATAAAATGCAAATACAACTTAGGATGCAATAATTTAAAATTTGTATTAATTACCTTAAGTTTCTTTGATTTAATGATATTAGATTGCAAGCTTCCCTCAGCTGTTGTGGAAAGTGTTGTGAATGTTGATATGGCTGCTTGTTTGTTTGTGAAATACCATCTTTGAACCAGACAACGTAGGCATTCAATCATTGACGCAACTGGAAGATCCCTGATCAACTTGATTGCATTGTTAATAGATTCGATGGTGTTTGAAGTCATTATTGAGTATCTGCTTACAGTCCCATGGAGCCTGGTGCACTTTTCCAACTTGACCTCTTCCTCCAAATATGTCCTTATTCGAGGATCAATGGCATCAAGTTTAGCCATGTGTTTGTTGAATTGTTCAATACTGTAAGCTCTACATGCCCCGTTGTAAGCCTATTTAAGTTCTTCTCCTCTCTTTCTGAATCTGTTTTTTATATTTTTCAGTATATGGTATGTGCAGGAACCATGTATGACATCCAAAAACACATAATTCAGTCCTTGTATAATAGTTTCATATCTATCTGAAACAATTCATTGGCCTTCCCTAACTCCACAAGCAATTCTCAAATTTATGAAAAACCATCTCCAAGATAATTCATTTTCACTGTCAACCACTGCAAAAGCAATCGGAATAATGTTTCGGTTTGCATCTTGTGTGCTTGCTATCAGTAGTGTCCCCCCGTAAGTTGATTGTATAAATGTGCCATCGATTACAATAATTGGAAAGCAATGGTGCCATGCTTGAATGGATGCTCCAATGGCAAAGAATAAATACTTGAAACGACCATTTGTTTCCAACTCAAGTGTTGTGACGGAACCTGATATGAAACATCAACATTATCATTAGAATTAAAAGTATTATATAGTATCCAAATCAGTAGTAAATGGTAACCATTCATGTGGTTAATGGTATCCAACTAATTACCATATTAATGTTTGCAATATGGTGCATTTGGTGTACAGAATTTAATTAATGTGTAATCTTGTGTGCAGATATTTATGACACAGAAAATATTAATACAATATAGGTTTATTGTACAGTACAGTTAGTAACTAAACATGCATATTATAGTAACCAAATCAGTTTACTTGAGTAACCAACTAATTATGAAAACCAATAATATGTTATAAAGTGTTACCTGGATTTGTTTTCTTCAGCATGTGTAACCATGATGGGATCAGTGAGTAGTCGTGTGGATTTTCTCTTACCTTTTCCAACGCTTTATCCTTCGATCTCCATGCTTTTTGGTAAGAGATAGACACATTATATTCTGTCATTATGTCCTCCACAATATCGGTTGGTGTGTATATTTTCTTAAAATTTATTAATTTATGCATTATGCATTCACTGACCAACTCACTATTTGCCTGTCTATGGTCTCCCAGCAATACGTTGACTGAACACGTGTGGATGTCATTGAATTCCCTCACCTTGAACAGACTGGTTTTTCGAATACTTGATGCTCTCATCTTCCATTTGCAATTTTCATCATCTACGCACACTAGCACAAAGTCTTTATGACTTGTTCGTTGAACTTTGTGTTGTCTATTTTTCCTGATTGAATGCAGCCTCATAGATTGTGATAGGATTTTTTTGTCTTTGTAGGTTTGATGTAATTGTACTTGACGTTCATTCGGTTATGTTATTATATCATCATATCATTCTTCTGTGTATGATCTGTCATGTTGTCTGTCTCGTTGTTGTTCAATAATTTCCATTGCAAGCTGATCAGCATATTGCGTTCCAATTTGGCAAGTTTGTGTTGATAGTGGAAGTAGTTCTGAATTCACTTGTGTTGATCTGATTGGCGTTACATCGTGAATAACAGATTCTTCTACATTTGTCAAGTTACGCAAGATTGTTGTGCGTCCTCTTCTGTGTTCAATATCTATTATCAGTGGGAATTTACCTTGTTCATCAGATTTTTTACTGACTTCAATAAAGAATCTTAAGGTTGCTTCATCTGATATACTGATCGGTGGAACGTCGCTTCTAATATGAAATTTGATTGACAATGTTGTTGCGTTTGTGTTTAGCCGTAATGCAATGCATATTATGTTTTGCATTTCTCTGAACGAACAAGTTGATGGAACTAGTATGCCGGTAACTTCAAATTTGGTGTATTGGTTACTATCAGTCCATGTACCGTTGAAATAAAGTACAATAGGAATCATCTCCATTGGTTGAAAACAGAATAAGTTTTGTAAAGTAACCAAATCAATGTTAGCCAGTAATCAAACTATATAATATTAGTAACCAGAAAATAAAACACATTTATACATTCATCTTACAATTGAAATAATAAGTAGAACTCAGCATTAATCAGTAACCAAGACAACATTAGACAGTACAATGTTACATAGTAAACAAGACAACATTAGATAGTACAATGTTACACAGTAAACAAGATAACATTAGACAGTAACTAGCAGTTGCAGGAAGTTAAACTATGTATTTAATGGGTAACCATCAATATAAAAAAATTAGTAGAACTCATTTAAAAATTTTAAAGCAATCAAATAAACATTATTCAGATACCAAATTTATAATAAACAGCAACCAATTTATATATATTTAGTAACTATAATATAAAACATATTTTCAAATGCATTTTTGGAATCAAAACATTCAGTATTCTTTATATGTGACAATTTTAAGTGTGAAAAACTTCAGAAAGTTAATCAATATAGGAATTCGTAGTAACCATAGGTAACTATATACATATTATTTTTAAACTCATACACCTCAGTATTAGACAGTAACCATTACAATGTAGTCAATAAGTAACCTCAAATATAAAAGAAACAATTATTAAACAATATAACATTATAATCTTACACAGTAACCAGGTCAGCAGTAATGAGTAACCATTATAATTTTATATAGTAATCAAGTCTGCATTAGTCTGTAATCAATATAGTGTTAAATAGTAACCAAGTCAGCATTAGACAGTAACCAAGTCATCATTTTTTAATAACCAAGTCAGCATTGTTCAGTAATATTATGCACTAACCATTATAATTTTACACAAAGAACCAACTCAAAGAATATTCAAGAACTATTATAATGTTATACAATGAACTTGGATTCAAAGATTAGTTAGTAACCAATATATTGTTATACAGTAAACATGACAACATTAGACAGTAACCAAAAAAGCATTAGACAGTATAATGTTATTCAGTAACCAAGACAACATTAGACAGTAACCAACAGTTGCAGAAAGGTAACCAATGTATTTGATGAGTAACCATTATTATAAAAAAATCATTAGAACTCATTTAAAAATTATAAAGTAATCAAATAAATATTATTTAGCAAACAAATACACAATAAATAGTAACCAATTTATATCTATTTAGTAACCATAATATAAAACATATCAATGAATCAACCAATCATTATAGGATTTCATAGTAACTATTTTAAATGTGAAAAACTTAAGAAAGGTAATCAATATAGGAATTCGTAGTAACCATAGGTAACTATATGCATATGAATTTTAAACTCACATACCTCTGTATTCAGTTTTGTATCGAAGTTGATGTGATATTGTATTCAACAATCACTGCAGTTCGATTATTTTTTGTTACTGAACTTGAAGTTGCCGTTGATTTTGTATGCTATTTTGCAATTTCAGAGTGCAGTCGCGACAAAAAGTTTTGTCTTCTCCGATCTCAGAGGTGTGTCGCGACAGAAGATTCGGATTTCTCCGATATCAAAGTTGCATGTTCTGTTCAATCGCTTGATTTTAGGAGCGGTTAGTTGCAGATAGGAAAGTCGGTAACTGACGTGTAGGGAGATAAAGATCCGAAATTTTAGCAACGTAATATTATGTTGCGTTATTTATGTAATTATGTTGTGTCTGTTTTATATTTGTAAATACTTTTTAATTGTTGTATATTAGTGTTAAGGACCCTTTAATTTATGTGGACTATTATAAGTAAATGATTACATTAATTTGGGCTTTTAAAATTAATTGTGTTTAAATTATAATTGTGGGTAATAATAAATCCTTTATAATTATGAGAATTAATAAAACCTAATCTACTAGAGCATTACATCACACACTAAAAGAAAATAGTGGGTAGCAGAGGCGGTGAAGAGACTCAATTATCATAGGGAATGAGAAGAGAAATTAACAGATTTAATTATAAATGTAAGTCTCTTTTGTTTTGTATTTTTTTATTCAAAGAATGATAATAACTACATAACCAAAGTTAATAAGGAAAAGAAAAGTGGTGGTGGAATTTGGATAGCAGCCACTGGACAAGCATAATCATTGATTGATTATATATATATATATATATATATATATATATATATATATATATATATATATATATAAGGAATGAAAATTATTATATATATGAGAGTTATACATGGCACGGAATAGGATTTGAATGTGAAATATGCTATTCTTATTTTTTATGGCTATTATATATATGCATATTATGTAATAGTTTAGTTAATGTAATTTAATTGGATTAATGCTCTTGTCCAATAAAAAGTGACCTGCGTGATTAATATAAACATAATAAAATATAATAATAAAGCAATTTAATTGGCTAATTGAAAATCATATATATATATATATATATATATATATATATATATATATTAGAGATATTGTTTTGTCAAAAATAATAAAAGGGTAATGATTAAAAGCTCAATTATAATTTAATTTGGATTTGTATCATAAAACTAATGTAAATTAGGAAAAAAATTCATGTTATTATAAATTATAGTTATTAAGTAACTTATATTTATTATTATTTTTTATTAAATCGGACGGAGGGAAATTAAGGAGTATATTTGGAATATAAATTTTTTGGGTATTGCATTATCGATTCCAGGTACAGATTCTGTACTCCTTCAGCGATACTCTTATTAAATTTAATTTGTTCGTTTTGTTTCTCGTTTCGAAATTAGTTACTGGTTCCAAAATTATTCCTTATCAAATTCATTGTGATAGTTCGTTTTGGCGTTCATAGTTGAAACTCATATTTGTACTCTTTAGACTAGTACAACATGTCTAAATTTATTTTGATAGTTTCGTCTTGGTATTGATACCTGGAACTCGTGTTTTTACTCTTGATTTAGTGTATCATCTTTTGTATTTATTTTGATTCTCGTAGAAAGTACATGTTAATATTTTTGGAGACTTTGAGTTGATGATTCATTTCAGTTTAACATGTACATATTAGAACCCATTTTTGTTGGTATTATGTCGCATGTGTTGAGACATGGTATCCTTGTTAGAATATACCATAGGGTATACCTGAGCTATAACCACCTGTGGGAGTACCACATGCATGTCCTCTTGGCACTGAGGCATGACACCTTCCGTGGCGGTGTGATCAGTCCACGGTGTCTCCGTTTTGTGCTCCGGTGGGAGTTGGCCATTTGGTGTTTTGTTGTGGGAGGCGTATGGGTCGACCCTATTTTTCTGTTCTGTTCTGCAGATTGGTGATGTTTGTGCCAAACACACCTTTCGATTTTACATGCATTGGATTCGCGGTCCAACGTGTGTGATTTGCATGCCTGTGTGGCATTATTTGATTTGCATGTGTGGCATTATTTGACTTGCCTGTGTTCCAAGATATATTTCTGTTTTGTTCTGAGCTCGGTATGAAATAACACCCAGCCATTTGATTCAGCCTATTATTTCATTGTGTTAGTTTTGTTCGTTTCGTCTCTTTTCATTTAATTGAGTTAGTTATTTCGGTTCATTATTTGTATTCTATATCCGTACTGGGCATTTGGCTTATGCTATGTTTTTCTTTCGGCAAGTAATCA
Source organism: Panax ginseng (assembly GCA_020205605.1). Taxonomy (NCBI): domain Eukaryota; kingdom Viridiplantae; phylum Streptophyta; class Magnoliopsida; order Apiales; family Araliaceae; genus Panax; species Panax ginseng. The sequence continues at coordinate 69,048,329 of CM035132.1, read as the reverse complement.
AGGGAATCAAGGGCAAGTGTGACGAGAGCTCCCATCTATCCAAATAGTTTTGATATATTTTGTTAGGCTATGATACATTGATTTATTTAGAGTTGTAATAGTTATTTCTTATTGTGGTTTGCGCCAGTGTGGCATTTATTATGGTTTGTCTTATGACATTTAATCATTATGAGATTATTCTTTTGTGGTTTAGAGCCTTGTTATATATATTCATTAGTTTTGTTATGTTTTGAGTAACCTCTCTTTCTATTTCGGAAAGGGGGTGTTACATCACCATTATATATATATATATATATATATATATATATATATATATATATATTAGTAAAAAAAATCTTTAACCAATAGAACTATAAAAAGAAATCAAATTAATTAATAATATGGGCATGTTCAAAAATTCCAGTTTCAATTTGTTTTTAGCGGGTTCTGTAATTCTATACATTTTCTTTATCACAAGTAATTATTCTAAATAATACTTTCTCAGTATATATTAAAAAAATATTATTACTGTTGATTAATTTTAAAACTAATCTATTCGACCACAAAAATTGATAGAACACAACACTTATCATGATAGAGGGAAAAGTGTTTTCATTGTAGATATGTAGAATAGAAGCTTTTAGGGCTGTAAACGAACCAACTACTAACGAGTTAGGCCCGACTCGACTTCACTAAGCTCGGTATAGACAGTCGAAATTTCAGTTTCCTTTTACTAACTCTGTAGGAGGGCAAAATCATAATTTCACTCCAGCGATAACCCCGCGAGAGGGCAAAAGTATAATTTTGCCCTGACAACAACAGGTTCAAGCAAGGATCGTCGAGCTGAGGATGAGGTCATAAGAAGCCACCACAGCGATCCCCGAGCCGCAAACAAATTAGTCGACTGTCCCGTTTACTCCAGAAGATACCCGTTTTCTTTTTGCTTTATCTTCTCAGATTCGGAAATGGTCAAACTTGATGAAACTGCGTAGCCCTCGGAAAGAGCTTTCTGGATTGGTATGGTAAATCTCCCAACTATTCTCGGATTGAAAGGAACGAACAACTGACTACAAAGCAAGGCGAATGACTAGTCGACATTTACCTAGGGGTGGTTTTTCCCTTTTACCTATCTTCTAAAACTCAGAATTGGGTGAATAATATATTATTTCAAAGCACTCAGAAAGAGCTTTCCATATTGATATGGAACGTCTTCTAACTCCCCCAGGATTGAAAGTTATGGACGTTTTAGTGGACAACACGAAAACTGACTTTGTGGCACAAAAACTGAGCAAGAGAGGCCCACCCCATGCCACCTGCAGGTATACCTGCGGCTGCCCCTTTTCCTCTTCAAATGGTAGGGTTTTAGTTGATCTGAAAAAGCTAAGCATTTTCTAGAGAGAGAGACAACAAGTTTTAGAGAGAGAAAGCCTCGGTTTTAACATTAAATCCCTACATTTGAGTTGTTTGATCTCATATATTATAGATTTTGTGTGTCTAGAGATACATAGCTTGAATCCAAGTCAAAAGAAGCTAGATTCTTTGTTCTCCAAGGTGAAAAAGCGACTTTTTGTTCATTCTATTATAAATATAGTTCAATATAACTAGATCAATGTAGATGTACTATTTATTTACGATTAAACTTGTTGTTTTACATATAAATTATGTATTAGTTGGTAGATCTATAGTTTTTATCGATTATTTTGCATATATATAGTTAGAAACCAAGTCATTTGACCGAATCTAGCCCTTTAATCGGTAATTATGGAGATCGAAGCCCTAACCCATATACTAGATCGACTTAGATCTATGGTAGCTCTAGTCATTCTTAATGCTTTTGGTTAGTCCCGGTCACCTCGTAGAGCCCTAGATCTATATCTAGAGGTGATGGGGTCTTAACGGCTCATGGTAGGGATTCCAACCGATGAATCTCCTAATATCGGGTTTATGATGTCTTGTATATATATATATATATATATATATATATATATATATATATATTAGATCTTAAAATGAGTTCGAGGGGTTAGTCTCAAGAGGTCGGATTTAAGACCCCATGATAATGAAAATTTATGATTATTGGTGTTTGGGTTTATTAATATGGCTTTCATGCCTGATGATGATCCGACCTTTTTTGGCACTTTCTAGCATGCATTATCACTAGAAATGATTTTCAAGTTAAAAACGCAAAGAGCTTTCATAAAAAATAAAGCGGATGGGGATAAATTTACTTAGGATGAACAAATGGAAGTATCAAATGACCTCAATTCCTATTTAACGTAGGATTCGAAGACCTTGTTTGTGACGCCCCCAAAACAGGTATACATCACTCATCTTGAGTCACCAAATACATGGTACATAAATTCAAATACAACTTAATTATATAACAGTCGTGTAAAAATACGAAAAAACATAGCTGAGAGTTTAAACAAGAATATTGTCATCTAGACAATATCCATACTCAATGGTGTCCTCATTACAATTATTATCACATTATTCCGTAGAATAGTGAGGACTACTAAAGCCATTTATCCTGGACCATCACTCCATTCCCCGACTCGTCCCGAATTTATATTCTCATTTCTGAAGAGAACAATGAAAGAAAGGGTGAGCTCAACTAGCCCAGTAAGAAATATTATGACTAAGATAATGCAGAATAAATTATCCTTAGCCTTCAACAGTATAACAACTAATAGAATACAATAGACAAGAAGTTTTAGATCAACAACTGCAACGGAAATAAGCAATCCATTAGAAGAGTCAAGTAGAGCATAAAATCTATTATCTTCTATGATTTAAAAAGTTTTTTATCAACTTTATCGCTGAGACTCAGCTTAATAAACAAACCATATCATCGATTCTTCCCTGCACTATGGGCCAAGGATATTCATTAAATCATCAATGGTCATGACTATACCGAATAATCCCTGGTCATAATCATACCAAAAACTGTCCATTAATGCACTACAGGCCACTGAGGACTTTCACCACATAATTCGTCACATTACGGTCATGATTATACCGAATAATCCCTGGTCATAATCATACCAAGTCCATAAATGCACGTAAGCCAAAGATGACTTTCATCACAATATAAGAATGAGGATGATGACAATGACATAATAATTCAATAAAACAAGTTCAAGGATAAATTGTAAAGATTTATAATTTAATTTATCCAGAAATCAATAACGTCCAAATTGTCAACATGATACTGCTTTGTGGAGTAAAATTCAAGAATAATATTCATGTACCAAAAATAATTTGGACATAAAAGAAATATATTTTTCGAATGAATAGTACCCCGTGAATAGTACTTTGGGAATAGTATCCCGTAAATAGTAACCCAACACGAAAAGTGTCCTGAATACCCGAGTGAATGATAATAGAGTGAATAGTAATCGGGTGAATAGTAACCCATGAATAGTAACTCATGAATAGTACTTCGACACGAAAAGTGCCCCGAATACCCGAGTGAATAATACTAGAGTGAATAGTAATCGGGTGAATAGTAACTCAAGTGAATAATAACTCGTAAAAAGAAAATACCAAAGAAAATGATATTCCATGATTTGAGTACAAAAGAAATGATATCGCATACGAGTATAATAGAATATACGAAATTGCAAATGGATTTTCACCCGCTATGCGGTAATCCACGTAGACAGATCATTTTCACAATTTAATAAAGAATGAATACGAAAGGTCATTCACCATGCATGCGGTAATCCACATAGATAGGTTATTCCAACAGAATAATAAAGAATGGAACAACAGAAGAATTCACCAGGCATGCGATAGATCATGCATGCATGTGTTATTCCCAATGTAATAATAAAGAATAGAACCAGTCATGCGTAATCCGCATGCATGCAGATATTCCAACGAATATAATATAGAATGGAACCAGTCATGCATAATCCATACGACATGGATATTCTAACGAAATAATAAAGAATGGAATAACAACAGAATTCACGAGGCATGCGATAGATCATAGCATGACATGTGTTATTCCAACATAATAATAAAGAATGGAATAACAGAAGAATTTCACCATGTATGCTGTACTTCGCATTGATATGTTATTCCAACATAATAATAAATAATGGAATAATAACCCTTACGAGTATTGAAAGAAAATAACTCTCTTCATGAATACGAAAATAATAATACCCTTACCTCGGAAGAAGAAGACCTAGTTCGGAATAGTGAGGTAGCAGACTTCTCTTCTTCTTTCTCTCTATAATATTTGCTCTATAGCTTTAGTGAATTCGTGAGAAATGAAGGAAGAATGAGCTTCTATTTATAGGAAAATATAGTTTCCATAATTGCACGCTTTGGGGCTCGAAATATTACAATATAATACCTTCCTTTTTTTCTTCATTTTTAATTTTGTCCTGCAAGTATTATCAAACTTGCACCATCTCCCCTAATAGTAAATCATGTGAATCAATAGTAAATCATGTGACTCAATAGTTCTAATCATGTGAAAAAAATAATTACAGTAGAGTACTTTCATCTATACCTCCATTTTTAATTTAGTCATGCAAGTATTATCAATCTTGCACCAACTCCCCTAATAGTAAATGTGTGAATTAATAGTACACATATGTGAACAAATAGTTATAATCATGTGAATTAATAGCAATTAATTGCTCATTTATCCGGTTAATTACCCGATTGGTCAATATAACCTCCAGACATCAATTATTATCGAAATAAATGTCGATTTCCACTAACACTAATAATTCCAACACAATGGAACTATCAATTTCATCTTTAATCAACACGAACTTATTCGTCATTAATATTATAATTCACAATATTTAACAACCAGGTCGTTCCCAAGAAAGAGGGGGCTTTTCGATAAGGATTTCTCCTTATTGGCGCGCAATTAGATGACCAAACCTCTCCTTGATAGAACTTCTAGACATTGTCAATATTTCAAATAATAATATGAATAACTTTGCCGTCTCAATTATCGATTTAATAATATAAAATATTGATACTGTGACAATAACTGAATCAATAATATGAGAGACATGATGCAACAATTACTGTAGCAATAATTGAGTATAACTGAGCGACTTCTTACGTAAGCATCAATAATCAATACCGTGTGCTACTATGCAACCACGCATATTACTGTACTTTTACTATTGGGTAGTTCAACAGTTTTAATGGTAACACTTTCACCGTTATTTTTATAAAAAGATAATTATGTCATTTTCTAACTACGATAATACTTCTGTTGTGGGGTCCACTAATGATTGTGCCGTCGTACAGATATTCCCCGATAAAAAGAATATTCCCCTACCAATTGAATATTATATAACAACTTGCATACTTTTCAAAATCTATAAATATTACCCACAACTATAACATTATATAAAATCCACACCATAATATTCAAAAAAAATATTTTGAGAAATTTAAATCTTTATTCATAAAATTTGAGGTCTCACAATCTCCCCTCATGAATTTCGCCCTCAAAATTTACGTACGTACCTGGTATGCCGAAGAGATGAGGATACCTTAACTTCATTTCAGATTCTAACTCTTAAGGTATAACCTTTGAGTATTGAATACGATCCGTCTTATCCAAGATTTTAACACGTATCTCCTCATACGCTAAATCTTCTGCTATTTCGTCTAGTTCTAATTTAATAACGTGGTTCGGGTCATCCACATATTTACTTAACATCGATACGTAAAAAATGTTATGAACACGCGACATACTTAACGGTAAGACGAGTCTATAGGCCACAGTTCCTACTCGATCGAGGATTTCAAATGGGCCAATTAAATCGAGGGTTGAGATAACGCCTTCTTGAACCTTCTTCTTCGTATTCATCAGCTCCGGGTGTGTAGTTTGAGCGGCTTTAACTTTATCGATTAAAGTTGATTCTACTCGTATATTTGATATCACCACGTGGGTCGTTAGAGTCTTTAACTCTATCTTCATCATTTGTAAGTTATACGAAATGGGTCTTTGTGTTAACAACATCGCACTCGTAAACGCATACGATCTTCTACTCAACGCGTTAGCTACCACGTTTGCTCTTCCACGATGATATTGAATGGTATAATCGTAATCTTCAACAGCTCGAACCAACGTCTTTTGCGCATAATACTTTTGTAATAACCCGAGATTTTCTATATAAAATAAATAAGAAATTTTGCGTATAATTTTTTTTTTATTTAATGACGAGACAAAGTGTCAAGTAAAGTGAATGATAAATGCGAATACATTTATTACTTGAAAAATTAGAAATAGTTTTGGAATTATTAATTTCCACAAATTATATGGTAATAAATTTACGTAGTTTAAATGTTTTTATTAATTATTTTCCATGAAAACATGATTGGAAATAATATATGAAGTGATAATTAGATTTATATAATAAATATTTTATTATATGAATTGTTCGAAATATTTAAGTTAATTATTTTAACTTGATTATTGATGTTGTGTCACGAAGAATAAGTCGGACATGAGATCCAAACCTCGGATTGGGATTGTGATCAAGAGATGAGAATAATAATATTATATTATTTATATAATAATTTTACAAGATACCATAATTATGTAATCGGTATGTGAGACGATAATATTGAAAGCAATGACGGTCCAATTAGGTCATAGCATATTACCGTCTTTGTGAAACCCTAATTATTAAACTCGATTATGGGATATTTACGAGTAGTGACATGTATATGAAATTACGTGAATAAGAATATCGGTAATTAGAAGAAACCTTAATTATCACAGTACGTCGATAATTAGGACAAACCCTAATTATTATAACCCTAACCTAGTTAAAATTAAAAATCGTAATACGACCGTGTTAGTAACATACACAGATAATTAAAGAACCACTAATGGTCAATTAGAAATCCTAATTGATGACGTTGAGAAACCCTAATTTTAATTACCGGGTTTAATTTCGATGTTATTGTATAAGTGTTTTAATTTACCAAAGGATAGAAGTTAATTGGTAAATTTTAAGAATTAAATCTAGTGATTAAATATTACATTTAATTGCCTTGTACAAGATTGCCCATACACTCTTAAACAAAGCCCAACAATCACCCATAACAAATCAGAAGCAAGAATCAAGAATTTTTGGCAAAAAGGGTATAAGAACACTAAACCTAGAAATCCTTTGATTCGATGTTATTTGATGCAATTGATTGTTTAAAGTTGTGTAATAGAATGTTAATTGATTATATGAGTTGATAAATCAAAGACCCATAACATCAAAGTGCATGAATTTGAAGATTTAAGCAAGTTGGAAAAACCAAATTCTGTTCACCAAATGTCAAAGGCCATAACTCTTTGCTCGATCATAAGTTTTGTTCTTCAAAAGTTGTTATGTGTAGCCTAATATGTGGTCTTTAATCTGCAAAAAGAATCAAGTCCATATCATGTATAGATTAGAAGTTATAGATGGTCAAACATGGTTGACCGATCATGATAAACTATTTTTGGCCAGTCTGTAATGGGAGCATTTTCGTCCACTTTTGGTGCTTTAAAAGGTCTGGGCTTTTGATATGTTGTAGTGCACTGAGTTAGGAAGCCATAGGCTTTGGAATGATATCATTCCAACCTCGGATGAGGGAATTACGGTGATTGGAAGGAAATGTGTCAAATTTCTCAAAAGCGAAAGTCAAAGAATGGGATGTGCTATTCGGACAATTGTTTCGATCGATTAATGTTTCTAAAACCTTCTGGGCTTTTGGTATGTTATAGTACATCGAATAAGATTTCTATACACTCAAAAGCGGACTAAATCCGATATCGGAGGAGAGAGTTATGACATTTCAAAGTAGTAGTGTCAAAACTTCCCAACAAGTGCGGTGCATCCCATTTGAACGGAATTTACGGGTTGATGTGTTCGAATTTAGAAATGGTCAAAGAATAAAAGTTGTAGCCCCAGAAGTTAGCTTCAAGTGGACTCAAGAATCGCTCAAAAATGTTTTAAAATGAAAGAGTTATGACTTTTTTAGCGAAAGAGGGTAAAGCTGAAACGAGATTGAAAAAATCATATGAACGTCCATTTTGGCCTTCGACTGCTTTTGACATTACCTAATGAACCCGAATTGGGTAATTCGTATTTTTTAAAAATAGTCTTACATACCATGTATAACATATCCAAAAATCAGATTAATGGAGTTATGAGCAATGCGTTAGAAAATCGCAAAAGTGAGCTATTGAAAAATTAGTATAAACCAAGTCTCACATCGACTAAATTGAGAACTTCACCATTTTCTAAACCTATAAATAGAAGGGCTTGGCCTTTGTTTCATTCACCAACAATAAGGCCTCCAATTTTTTGAGAAAGGCTTTTGTTGTGGGAGAACTTTTATAAAGATCTCCTTAGTTAAATTTTGGCGTGGAAGTGCGTATTCAATTGTGGAATTCAGTATTTAGGGTATGTTTCTTATTTAATTTTTGTAATGTTATTATTTTTAATTGTTAGTTAAAGTTTGAATTTTTGAAGTTTAGTTAGTGTTGTTAATAAACTAGTTAGTTTACTATGTTTATTTTGGCTTGGAATTGATTATGTAAATGAGTTATTTGTGATGACTTTTAATATTTTGTGATGAATTTCATTAATTAATAATTATTAATGATATTAAAGTTATTTAATGATTATATTAAATAATTTAATTTAAAAATGATTTTAATATTATAAAATCATTTTAAATGAAAATAAGGTATTTAAAAATATTTAAAGTTATAAAATATAACTTTTAATATTTAAATGATAATTTCATTAATAATTAAATATTAATGATATTAAGATAATATTAATGATATTTAGTTTATTTAATGATTAATATTAAATAAATAATTTAAAAATGGTTTTACTTATTTAAAAACCATTTAAAGAGGATATTAAGGATTTAAAAATATTTTAAGTTATAATTAATGACTTTTAATATTTGGATAAATAGTACATTAATATTTAAATATTAATGATAATTATTTAGGTAATATAAATGTTTTAAAAATAGTTTGAGTTATTATAAATAATTTTTATATTTTGGCAATGGTTTCATTAATAGTTTAGTATTAATTAAACTATTAATGATGATGGAATTGTTTAATGTTTAAATCATTTAATTATGATTCCGATATTTGAAAGTTATAATTTTACCAAAAACTAGTGACTTGAGAGAACCGATTATGAAGTTTTGAATTTGAAGAACACCTATATGTTGCTTATATCACTATAGGCCCTTTAGTAACAGATTTGAATTATTTTAAATTTTTCAATTTCGGATATTGCAAAAATGATTAAAAATAAGATGTCCGATATTTACAGATGTTGAGGTATAGAATAAGAGTCTTAGACTCAAGATTTACCCGATAAAGTCATTGATATCTGTCAAATGAATGTCGGACCTTATAAAAGAAAGAAAAGACTACTGTAGAGAGCATGGATGAGATATTTGAAAAATGTATAAAAATATTTCAAGTATAGAATAGAACTAAAAGTATGATCACCGTGATTATGTGATTGGACTATGTGTCAATCGTTGTAATAGACGATTACTATGTGTTAAGATATATTGTTCTAATCGAACGAATGATCCGATTATTGATAGGTTGTGATAAAGAGATAAAACCTAAGTTGAGATTTGTAATCGTCATTGAATCAGCAAGTATCCTACCTTTGCACTTCCTTTATGCAATGGACATGAGTAAGAAGTTTCGAATTATTCTATCCCCGTCATGATTATGTACTCTTTGATTATCGACATGTTAGCTCGGATATATATTACATTCATTGATTTCTATAAATGGTTATACAAGTGTCCCCACTTGGATAATCATGGCATTTGTTCACATGTTGATACACCTTTGTCAATTACCCGTATATATATGTTGAATTACATATTATTGTTGAGCAAGATTAAAACCTTCGGTTTTGGAACCGTGCATGTATGAACATCCCTATATGGGAAGATTTTTTGCGCAAGGCGGATAGAGTGAAGCGATGAATTTCGCTCAAGTTATGTAGTATTGATCAATACAGGTACAATCTGGTGATCACCCTCCGTACTAGTAAGTTATGACGGTTTTGAGGATAGAATTCCGCTAAACCTTTTCGAAAATGAAAAGAATGTTCATAGTATGTTTCTTAAACCCTATTCAAGGGTAGAGCGAGCCAAATTTAAAGAATTTGAAAGAGAGTTGTTATGTGAATTTTTATCAAGATGATTACTTCACAACTTTCAATTACGTTGTAGAAGTGTTATGTAAAGAGAATACTTATATTCTTTCAAATTATATATAATTTCTATTACTTGTCGGGCACTTAAATGCTCATCCTTGCTTAAATTAAATGTTTTCGAGTTATGTATGAGCAACTCAAGGCTCGTGAAACGAACAAAGGAAAAAGGAAAGTCGATTGAATAAGTGTGTATTATGAGTTAATGGTTATAGTTGTATTGGTATCTATTCAAGTATTGTAAGGAATGTATTTGAAGGTCACGTGCACAGGGAAGTAAACTTTGATGTATGTAAATTAAGTTCAATGTATTATTATTTAGTATTATTCACTTTTAAAGAAATGGTATCATGGGGAACCGAGTTCGGGTTTCAAGTACCGGATTTGGGGTCGCCACGAGGTTGGTATCAAAGTTGGTTGGTTATTAAGCTTAGGTAGGAATACCGAGACTAATAACCGCAATGATTAGGATAAGTATTAACTCATATAGAGTTAGTTGGTCGATAAGATTCAAAGATGAATCTCGGCGAGTGTAAAGACACAGAGAGTTCCCTAACTCGATTATAAAGTTAAACAAAGAAGTGGGGAATAGATTGAGTCTAAAAAAGCCGAAAGTGCGCTTATGAGAGATCGTAAAATAAAACGATCAAGATATTGAACTAAATCGTAATATATACGATGAGATCACCCCGTGATCCGATAAGGCTATAATGACGTAAGGAATCAATCGATGATTGGAAAGTTTACTGACAAGATTGCTGCATGTATGAATTGTACTATCAATTGAGTACAGATCCGAAAGATAATTATAAATACTGAATTAAATTCGTATGGAGAATGGGGTTAGTGTTAGATGGGGATTCAATTGAGGACTCATGTCGGCAAAAATTTGAGTTGTATGATTCTTCGTTATGGGAGCCGAATTGTACTTGGTGTAAAAACCACTTAGTTTCTCGCACCGATAATCATTGAAATGTCTCGTCGCGCTTTATTTGTTATATGCACATTAAGAGGATGACTCCATTCTCGTGTGTATAACAGTAGATAGGTCATAGATAGAGAATATAAGATTAAGTTCGAGTTCTTAAAACTCATACCTATGAGACATTCTTGACTCATAATTATATGAAATGTTTATGAACCCCTCAAATGAATGGACGCCAAAGGTCCGACTAGGATAAGTTCTTAAACTCATATGATTGTGGCAATTTATGAACTCATAAGTGTGGTTTGATGAACTGGGTATAGTTTTGTGTGAATGGAGTGTTATGGATAACAGAATGTATAGATTGTTAAGTAAATGATTTTTAGTGAAGGTGTTAGGTTTTCCTAAACTCCTAGCTATGCTAAACTTCAAAATTTTTGACATCAAGCTAAATACGCACTATGTGCTTTTTGAAAACAAAATGTAGACTCGTAATCATTTTTGAAACGGTTTTAAAGTACTGCATCTATGCTACTTATTTTGGCTAGACGCAAAATGATTTGAAATATCAAAATTTGTTTTTAATTATCACTCATGTACCATATAACCCAAGTGCGAGAGATGATAAAAAGTGATGGAGTTGTAAATACAGAATACTTAGTGTGAATTTGACCAAGTCATTTGCTCCACTATTGTGATGATGTGTTATGACAAAGTCATACAATGACGACATCCTCAACGGATTGTTAATACAATGACGCATCATGGCGTCATTCTCGAAAATGTTTTCAAAAGTTTAATTTGCCAACTGGTTTGGATACATCTAAATAATTCGATTGAATTGAATTATTGATATGAGTCTATGCTATTTGAATCACCTAGACTAATGTTTATGAAAACTCTAAGTGTTCATTGAAAGAAATTTCCAACCAAATTGTTTGATGCGGAATCCTATGATAAGACTGAGGTGAACAATGTTGTTTGGATAAATGATCCAATCTAATGGCGTAAATATTCGCTAGGTATGATTAATACGTTATGCATGACGTAGGGGTACAATAGGCTAATCACCTAAAGTACTATTAATGGTAGTTTACCTTCTTTGTGATTGTAAACATATCAGGTAATGTTTTGTTTTGCGGTATGAATACCGTTAAAACTATGTGTTCATGGTCTATATGACCCCTCAGCACAATTTGAAAACTTTTACTCTTGTGAGAGGTGTATTGGGTAGCATGTGATGATATGTGCGAATGTTGTAAGCACAGATAGAGTTAGTCGAGTTATGAGGGAGGTTGGAGTAGAGGGAGATATTCAGATAAGATAGTTGAAGGTTGAAATAGAAGCCAAAGACACCAGATATATACCTTGGACCAGGCTTTAGTCATCACCTTCATGCGATTCAATGCAGAGTGGATGGAGCTGCCTTTCGGCAGAGATAGGCGTTGATGAGAATTGAATAAATTTATCGTCAATCAAAATAAGAGACAACATATATAGAACTCTTGATTGCTGTGTATATATACTATATATTAATCAGGGTAACTTATGTATGTAGATGTCTGGTGAGAAAGATATGTGGAATAAGAAGGATCATATTCACACCCCGAGCTAATATCGAGGCCAACAGATGAAATAGAAGCTCACTAGGAACCCAAATCGGACGAGGTGGCTATCGTGGAAAAACGTAGCATCAGATCAAGAAATGTTGGATTTGACAGATAAGTGATTCGGACACTAAAGTTGAAGCCGCTCAAGCATCAACGGAGGTGCGAGATTTGGAAAACAAGGTTTCTTCATTGGAAAGGTTGTGGGAGATAGAAAATTTGATCGTCGGCGTTAATGGAAACAATGGAAGAAGCGGGGATAAGCTCAAAATCCAAATTGACCAGGATGGAGACTCGGCGACACATCCGTGAAGACACACCTCTCCTCGCTGCCCACTATAAGAAAGGTGGATGTTTTTAATTGTGGGATGGAAGGACATCGAATGAATGAATGTCCAAGAAAAAGGCTTGGTAAATAAGTAGTATGGGTTATGTATGTAATATATGTGATAAGTAATGAACTATTTTTAACTTTTATGTTGGTTAAGATTTTAAATCCCGACTTTCGTAGTCACAAAGGGATAATCTTTGTTGATTAAAGCGGGATGTCTTTGTGTAAATATTCGATAAATGAAAATGAATCTAAGTTTGAGAAATGAAACGAGTTTAATACATTAATCTTATGCAATAAGGTTTAAAATGTAAGGTATCATTTATGGTTTTATTTAACTTGATATAATGCCGCCAAGACGTCAAACTCGAAACCAAAGGATAGAAGAATCTACTAATCTTTGAGGAACGACAAACCAGAATCGATGCAAAACTTTGCAAACATGGTAGCTCAAAGCTATCAAAGAGGAACACCAATATGGAAACCAAACCAGACAATCGTTTGGCAAAATTCAAAGACTTCAAAGCCGTAGGACCACGAATTGAGAGGATCACCGAATTCTATAGAAGCCTGGACTTGGGTGAACGAGATAGAGAAGGCGTTAGTAATCACTAAAGTAGATGAGGGCAAAGGACCGCTTTTGCCACTTATATGATGAAAGGGAAGCTAACTTTTGGTGGGAGGCAAATAAGACTCGAGGCGGAGAGAAGAAGAAATTACTTGGGATAGGTTTAAGGATTTATTTTTCGAAAACTATCTCTCTGTTAGTATGCAGTCTAGAATGGAGGTGAGATTCCTGGAGTTAAAGCAGGATAACAGGACTGTTGCGGAGTATGCCGCAAAATTTAATGAGTTGACTAGGTTTGCTCCACATCAAGTGGATACAGAGGCTAGGAAGGCAAGGAGATTTGAGCTGGGCTTAAAACCCTGGCTCTACAATAAGGTGTCAGTACTGCAAATCAATACTTTTGCAGCACTTATGGAGAAGGCTATCATTGCTGAACAGGGAAGTGAGGCCATGAGCCTCTACCATAAGGAGAAGAAGAATAAAAGCAAGTCGGAGGAACAAAGAAGATAGAAAGTAGTAGTGGGAATAGGGGTGAGAAAAGAATGAGGAATTTTTCCGAGAAAATGCAAGTAAAGCGAGGAAGGTATAAAGAAGGTGTAGTGCAAAGGCAAGAATCATGGAAGAATCACTATGGCGAGTGTCTCAAGGGCAAGTTTGTATGCTACAAAGCGGGCAAGAGGGTCATATCTCTCCCAATCGCCTAAACTCAAGGATGATCGATGGATGCTTCATATGTGGATCGACCGAGCATAAGGTGAGAACTGTCCACGAGGGAATGGAGGCGAGGAACGTAACCACTGGGGAGAAGCGGTGGGGCGTTAGCAATTTCAGACCAAACTCAACCAAAGAACTCCAACGAAAGCAACTCCGAGGGTTTACAACATGACGGTTCAAGATACGGTGGCAGCTGGAAACAGAACTCCAGGTGCTATTTGAATAACTTATATATCTTATATTTCTGCTTAATCGGATAGACAAGTGTTATGATGAATAATTAAAGATCAGTTCGATCAAGTACGATCGAGATCTACGTACAATGATTATATGTTATGTACCCTTCTGCATATGAGTTTTTAAAGCGGTGATTCCGGGGACGGAATCCTTATAAGGGAGGGTGAATGTAATAACCCGAGATTTTCTATATAAAATAAATAAGAAATTTTACGTATAATTTTTTTTTTATTTAATGACGAGACTAAGTGTCAAGTAAAGTGAATGATAAATGCGAATACATTTATTACTTGAAAAATTAGAAATAATTTTGGAATTATTAATTTCCACAAATTATATGGTAATAAATTTCTCGTAGTAAAATGTTTTTATTAATTATTTTCCATGAAAACATGATTGGAAATAATATATGAAGTGATAATTAGATTTATATAATAAATATTTTATTATATGAATTGTTCGTAATATTTAAGTTAATTATTTTAACTTGATTATTGATGTTGTGTATACGAAGAATAAGTCGAGACATGAGATCCAAACCTCGGATTGGGATTGTAATCAAGAGATGAGAATAATAATATTATATTATTTATATAATGATTTTACAAAGATTACCATAATTATTCTTTGGGTATGTGCGCATGTATAATATTGAGCAATGACGGTCAATTAGGTCATAAAGATATTACCGTCTTTGTGAAACCCTAATTATTAAACTTCGCTTATGGGATATTTCTCGAGTAGTATTTGTATATGAAATTACCGTGAATAAGAATATCGGTAATTAGAAGAAACCCTAATTAATGTTGTAGACGTCGATAATTAGGACAAACCCTAATTATTATAACCCTAACAACCTTAAAATTAAAAATCGTAACGACTGTGTTAGTAACATACACAGATAATTAAAGAACCACTAATGGTCAATTAGAAACCCTAATTGATGACGTTGAGAAACCCTAATTTTAATTACTGGGTTTAATTTCGATGTTATTGTATAAGTGTTTTAATTTACCAAAGGATAGAAGTTAATTGGTAAATTATAAGAATTAAATCTAGTGATTAAATATTACATTTAATTGCCTTGTACAAGATTGCCCATACACTCTTAAACAAAGCCCAACCATCACCCATAACAAATCAGAAGCAAGAATCAAGAATTTTTGGCAAAAAGGGTATAAGAACACTAAACCTAGAAATCCTTTGATTCGATGTTATTTGATGCAATTGATTGTTTAAAGTTGTGTAATAGAATGTTAATTGATTATATGAGTTGATAAATCAAAGACCCATAACATCAAAGTGCACGAATTTGAAGATTTAAGCAAGTTGGAAAAACCAAATTACTTCACCAAATGTCGAGGCCATAACTCTTTGCTCGATCATAAGTTTTGTTCTTCAAAAGTTGTTATGTGTAGCCTAATATGTGGTCTTTAATCTGCAAAAAGAATCAAGTCCATATCATGTATAGATTAGAAGTTATAGATGGTCAAACATGGTTGACCGATCATGATAAACTATTTTTGGCCAGTCTGTAATGGGAGCATTCTCGTCCACTTTTGGTGCTTTAAAAGGTCTGGGCTTTTGATATGTTGTAGTGCACTGAGTTAGGAAGCCATAGGCTTTGGAATGATATCATTCCAACCTCGGATGAGGGAATTACGGTGATTGGAAGGAAATGTGTCAAATTTCTCAAAACTGAAAGTCAGCAGCGGGATGTGCTATTCGGGACACTGTTTCGATCAGTTAATGTTTCTAAAACCTTCTGGGCTTTTGGTATGTTATAGTACACCGAATAAGCTTTCTATAGACTCCGAAACGGACTAAATCCGATATCGGAGGAGAGAGTTATGACATTTCAAAGTAGTAGTGTCAAAACTTCCCAACAAGTGCGGTGCAGTCCATTTGAACGGAATTTCTGGGTTGATGTGTTCGGAATTTAGAAATGGTCAAAGAATAAAAGTTGTAGCCCCAGAAGTTAGCTTCGCGTGGACTCAAGAATCGCTCAAAAATGTTTTAAAATGAAAGAGTTATGACTGTTTTAGCGAAAGAGGGTAAAGCTGAAACGAGATTGAAAACTGTTATGAACGTCCATTTTTGACGCACTGTTTCGGCTACCTAATGAACCCGAATTGGGTAATTCGTATTTTTTAAAAATAGTCTTACATACCATGTATAACATATCCAAAAATCAGATTAATCGGAGTTATGAGCAATGCGTTAGAAAATCGCAAAGTGAGCTATTGAAAAATTAGTATAAACCAAGTCTCACATCGACTAAATTGAGAACTTCACCATTTTCTAAACCTATAAATAGAAGGGCTTGGCCTTTGTTTCATTCACCAACAATAAGGCCTCCAATTTTTTGAGAAAGGCTTTGTTGTGGGAGAACTTTTATAAAGATCTCATTAGTTAAATTTTGGCGTGGAAGTGCGTATTCAAATTGTGGAATTCAGTATTTTCTAATATGTTTCTTATTTAATTTTGTAATGTTATTATTTTTAATTGTTAGTTAAAGTTTGAATTTTTGAAGTTTAGTTAGTGTTGTTAATAAACTAGTTAGTTTACTATGTTTATTTTGGCTTGGAATTGATTATGTAAATGAGTTATTTGTGATGACTTTTAATATTTTGTGATGAATTTCATTAATTAATAATTATTAATGATATTAAAGTTATTTAATGATTATATTAAATAATTTAGTTTAAAAATGATTTTAATATTATAAAAATCATTTTAAATGAAAATAAGGTATTTAAAAATATTTAAAGTTATAAAATATAACTTTTAATATTTAAATGATAATTTCATTAATAATTAAATATTAATGATATTAAGATAATATTAATGATATTTAGTTTATTTAATGATTAATATTAAATAAATAATTTAAAAATGGTTTTACTTATTTAAAAACCATTTAAAGAGGATATTAAGGATTTAAAAATATTTTAAGTTATAATTAATGACTTTTAATATTTGGATAAATAGTACATTAATATTTAAATATTAATGGTAATTATTTGGGTAATATAAATGTTTTAAAATAGTTTGAGTTATTATAAATAACTTTTATATTTTGGCGATGGTTTCATTAATAGTTTAGTATTAATTAAACTATTAATGATGATGGAATTGTTTAATGTTTAAATCATTTAATTATGATTCCGATATTTGAAAGTTATAATGAACCAAACTAGTCGACTTGAGAACCGATTATGAAGTTTTGAATTTGAAGAACACCTATAGTAACAGTTATATCACTATAGGCCCTTTAGTGATAGATTTGAATTATTTTAAATTTTTCAATTTCTGGATATTGCAAAAATGATTAAAAATAAGATGTCTGATATTTACAGATGTTGAGGTATAGAATAAGAGTCTTAGACTCAGTATTTACCCGATAAAGTCGTCGATCACGCCGCAAACAAATGTCGGACCTTATAAAAGAAAAGAAAAGACTACTCAGTAAGAGCATGGATGAGATATTTGAAAAATGTATAAAAATATTTCAAGTATAGAATAGGAATTAAAAGTATGATCACCGTGATTATGTGATTGGACTATGTCTTTGTCGTAATAGACGATTACTATGTGTTAAGATATATTGTTCTAATCGAACGAATGATCCGATTATTGATAGGTTGTGATAAAGAGATAAAACCTAAGTTGAGATTTGTAATCGTTGAATCGCAAAAAGTATCCTACCTTTGCACTTCCTTTATGCAATGGACATGAGTAAGAAGTTTCGAATTATTCTATCCTCGCATGATTATGTACTCTTTGATTATCGACATGTTAGCTCAGATATATATTCTATTCATTGATTTCTATAAATGGTTATACAAGTGTCCCCACTTGGATAATCATGGCATTTGTTCACATGTTGATACACCTTTGTCAATTACCCGTATATATATGTTGAATTACATATTATTGTTGAGCAAGATTAAAAACCTTCTGGTTTGGAACCAGGCATGTATGAACATCCCTATATGGGAAGATTTTTGCAAGTGCTGGATAGAGTGAGCGATGAATTTCGTTCAAGTTATGTAGTATTGATCAATCAGGTACAACAAATGCGAAGTGATCACCCTCCGTGTGCAAAGTAAGTTATGACGGTTTGAGGATAGAATTCCGCTAAACCTTTTCGAAAATGAAAAGAATGTTCATAGTATGTTTCTTAAACCCTATTCAAGGGTAGAGCCAGAGCCAAATTTAAAGAATTTGAAAGAGAGTTGTTATGTGAATTTTTTATCAGTACAGATTACTTCACAACTTTCAATTCGTTGTAGAAGTGTTATGTAAAGAGAATACTTATATTCTTTCAAACATATATAATTTCTATTACTTCTGGGCACTTAAATGCTCATCCTTGCTTAAATTAAATGTTTTCAGTTATGTATGAGCAACCTGAAGGCTCAGGCACGAACAAAGGAAAAAGGAAAGCTGATTGAATAAGTGTGTATTATGAGTTAATGGTTATAGTTGTATTGGTATCTATTCAAGTATTGTAAGGAATGTATTTGAAGGTCACGTACCTGGGGAAGTAAACTTTGATGTATGTAAATTAAGTTCGAATGTATTATTATTTAGTATTATTCAGCTTAAAGAAATGGTATCATGGGGAACCGAGTTCGGGTTTCAAGTACCTGGATTTGGGGTCGTCACAACTTTCATTTTGGTTGAAGAAATATTTAAGGGTTTTAGAAATGGGTTTTGTACTGGGGTCAATACAAAATTCGATTTCACGCTCTGGGGGTAGGCCAAGAAGTCTTCAAGAATACGTCAGGAAATTTATAAATGATAGAAATATCATTTAAAAACTGTGACTCTCATCCCAAAACTTGGATAGTATGTCACATTGATACTTATCAACTTGCCACCGTTATTCACATCTTCCCTTATAGAAAGTCTGGCTTCGGTGCATTCCACACGAGGAAGTCACCAGTGAAAGGCTCGGGGTTTTTTACTTATGGCTTTATATGACAATGATTGACTTTAGTGGTTTGGTTACTTGAATTCGCATAACAGGTTGGTTAGGAATATGAAAGCTAACAACCTTACGAAAAGCATGATGAGTAGTTAACCAATCGATTCCTAAAATCACATCAAAGGCAAGTATTTTCAAAGAGATAAGATCGATAGGTAACATGAAAGTGTCGATTTGAATCAAACAAGATTTATAAACAAAGGAGGTAAAGGTTTTTTTTAACGAAGTTTCAACCAATAAGTCAAAGTCTAACTTCTCCGGGGTCAAATTTAAACGTTGAGCGCAAGCAAGAGAGATAAAATAATGGGTAGAACCTAGATTCTAATAACGATAGACTTCGCAAGAATTTATAATTAACTAACCCGCGTGCTAACTTTGTTCTAAGTTACTTTCGCTTTTGAGAAGTCACGAAAAATGCTCTTCTTGAAACCAACGACTTTATTTTGTCTGCAGATCCGCTTTTGGTGCCAATTGTCCCCAAATTGGACTTGACTTTGGTGCATGACAAAATCGGGCTAGGTGTTCTTCTTTTCCACAATTGTAACATGCTTTGGACTGTATCACGCAGTTTGGACTGATATGTCCCTCCCTTCCGCATTTGAAGCATACAATTGGTGGTCGATCCCCTCCCCTAGAATTTGTTGCTGGTGTTGGTGCTGCTGCCGACGTCTTCCCATCATCATTAAATCTTCTTTTCTTGAATTTTTCATTTCTATTATCTTGGCCATGATTACCACCGAAGTGGTTACCATTCTTTATGATAATTTCCTCCACGATGGTTATCATTGTTCCGATGGCCGTTGCCACTGGTATGATTATTATCGTATTGTTGTTTACCTAAAGATTATTGTCTTCATGTTGCACATTATCCTGGGTATTGATCGTTGGTGACTCAACGGTCTCATGTGCTTCATTGCTGATCTCAATAATTTCAGATGCCATTTTCAAACACTGTCACAAAACAAGGATTAATTGACTTATCACATATTATCCCTATACTCTGACCGACCAATTAAACACCAAATAAACTTAGGTAGGTCATACTAGCAAAGGAATTCCCCGTCTCTCCCCTCCTAGTTCTTGTCTCACATCTCAGCCAAGGATCATATCCCTATGCTTTGATACCAACTGTGACGCCCCCAAAAAAAGGTATACATCACCCATCTTGAGTCGCCAGATACATGGTACATAAATTCAAATACAACTTAATTATACAACAGTCGTGTAAAAATACGACAAAACATAGCTGAGAGTTTAAATAAGAATATTGTCATCTAGACAATATCTACACTCAATGGTGTCCTCATTATAATTATTATCACATTATTCCGTAGAATAGTGAGGACTACTAAAGCCTTTTATCCTGGACCATCACTCCATTCCCTGACTCATCCCAGCTATATTCTCATTTCCTGAAGAGAACAATGAAAGAAAGGGTGAGCTCAACTAGCCCAGTAAGAAATATTATGACTAAGATAATGTAGAATAAATTATCCTTAGCCTTCAACAGTATAACAACTGATAGAATACAATAGACAACAAGTTTTAGATCAACAACTGCAGCAAAAATAAGCAATCCATTAGAAGAGTCAAGTAGAGCATAAAATTTACTATCTTCTATGATTTAAAAAGTTTTTCATCAACTTTATCGCTGAGACTCAGCTTAATAAATAAATCATATCATCGATTCTTCCTTGCACTGCGGGCCACGGATATTCATCAAATCATCAATGGTCATGACTATACCGAATAATCCCTGGTCATAATCATACCAAAAACTGTCCATCAATGCCTACAGGCCACTGAGGACTTTCACCACATCATTCATCACATTACGGTCATGATTATACTGAATAATCCCTGGTCATAATCATACCAAGTCCATCTATGCACGTAAGCCAAAGATGACTTTCATCACAATATAAACATGATGATGATGACAATGACATAATAATTCAATAAAACAAGTTCAAGGATAAATTTTAAAGATTTATAATTTAATTTATCTAGAAATCAATAACGTCCAAATTGTTAACATGATACTGCTTTGTGGAGTAAAATTCAAGAATAATATTCATGTATCAAAAATAATTTTGACAGAAAAGAAATATATTTGTCTGGTGAATAGTACCCCGTGAATAGTATCCCGACACGAAAAGTGCCTCAAATACCCGAGTGAATTATACTAGAGTGAATAGTAATCGAGTAAATAGTAACTCATGAATAGTACTCCGGCACGAAAAGTACCCCGAATACCCGAGTGAATAATACTAGGGTGAATAGTAATTGGGTGAATAATGAATCATTTGAATAGTAACTTGCGTGAATAGTAACTCGTAAAGAAAAATACCAAAGAAAATGATATTCCATGACGAGTACAAAAGAAATGATATCTCATACGAGTATAATAGAATATACTGAAATCTATGAATGAATTTTCACCCGCCATGCGGAATCCACGTGAGATGGATCATTTCCACAATTTAATAAAGAATGAATACGAAAGGTCATTCACCATGCATGCGGTAATCCACATAGATAGGTTATTCCAACAGAATAATAAAGAACGGAACAATGAAGAATTCACCGGGCATGCATGCGATAGATCGCATGCATGAGTTATTCCCAACGAATAATAAAGAATAGAACCAGTCATGCGTAATAATCGCAGATGCATGGGATATTCCAATAGAATAATAAAGAATGGAACCAGGTCATGCGTAATCCGCACAGACAGGATATTCTAACAGAATAATAAAGAATGGAATAACAACAGAATTCACCAGGCATGCGATAGACGCATAGACAAGTTATTCCAACATAATAATAAAGAATGGAATAACAGAAGAATTTCACCATGTATGCGGTACTTCGCATTGATATGTTATTCCAACATAATAATAAAGAATGGAATAACAACCCTTACGAGTATTGAATGAAAATAACTCTCTTCATGAATACGAAAGAATAATACTCCTTACCTCAGAAGAAGACTGAATACTGGAATAGTGAGGTAGCAGACTTCTCTTCTTCTTTCTCTTTATAATAATTGCTCTATAGCTTTAGTGAATTAGTGAGAAATGAAGGAAGAATGAGCTTCTATTTATAGGAAAATATAGTTTCGATAATTGCACGCTTTGGGGCTCGAAATATTACAATATAATACCTTCCTTTTTTTTCTTCATTTTTAATTTTGTCCTGCAAGTATTATCAAACTTGCATCATCTCCCCTAATAGTAAATCATGTGAATCAATAGTAAATCATGTGACTTAATAGTTCTAATCATGTGAAAAAAACAATTACAGTATAGTACCTTCATCTATACCTCCATTTTTAATTTAGTCATGCAAGTATTATCAATCTTGCATCAACTCCCCTAATAGTAATTGAATGTGAATCAATAGTACACACATGTGAACAAATAGTTATAATCATGTGAATTAATAGCAATTTATTGCTCATTTATCCGGTTAATTACCCGATTGGTCAATATAACCTCCAGACATCAATTATTATCGAAATAAATATCAATTTGCACTAACACTAATAATTCCAACACAATGGAACTATCAATTTCATCTTTAATCAACACGAACTTATTCATCATTAATATTATAATTCACAATATTTAACAACCAGGTCGTTCCCAGGAAAGATGGGACTTTTCGATAAGGATTTCTCCTTATTGGCGCGCAATTAGGTGACCAAACCTCTCCTTGATAGAACTTCTAGACATTGTCAATATTGCAAATAATAATATGAATAACTTTGCCATCTCAATTATTGATTTAATAATATAAAATATTGATACTGTGACAATAACTGAATCAATAATATGAGAGATATGATGCAGCAATTACTGTAGCAATAATTGAGTATAACTGAGTGACTTCTTACGTAAGCATCAATAATCAATACAGTGTGCTACTATGCAACCATGCGTATTACTGTACATTAACGAGCTAGACTTGAACTCATTAACGAGCCAAGCTCGAACAAGAATTTTAACCCGTTTAGTTAAACGAGGCGAGCTTGAACAGTGTGGTGTTCGACTCGAGTCTGGCTTGAGTTTGTCTCATTTATAATTATTTAATTAAAATTTTATTTTATTTATATGAAATATATAATAAAATTATTTATTTTATTTATATATATTTTTTTTTCAAAAAAAAATGAAAGAAGAAAAAAAAATTAAACGAGTCGGGCTTAGGCTCGAGCTTGACTCGGCTCGCTTAAGCCCACATGCAGGAGGATTTGAATTCGATGACACTGAAATATCAGATAAAACATTAATATCATTACAATACCATGTGTTGGAGGATCGACTTAAATTTGGTGGTCATTGACATATTCAGGAATTAGGCGGACCACCCCTTTTGGACCTCGCCTTCGGGACCACCCTATTCAATTTCTGAAGTTCTAAAATACCATCTTTTATGATATTAGCTTTTATTTAAGAAGTAAATCTTTTATATTATTACGTAATAGGAAGTTGTTACTTATTAGGATTTTATTTCCATAAATATAGGAAGTTTGTTACGTTTTAAGGTTTTGTTTCCGTAATTTTAGGAATTCTGTTATGACTTGGAAAGAAAGTTTGTTAGCTATAAAAATTAGCTTGTTGGTTAAGTTGGAGAATAAATTTGATTTTGATAAATATAATTAACACATTAG
Source organism: Panax ginseng (assembly GCA_020205605.1). Lineage (NCBI taxonomy): Eukaryota > Viridiplantae > Streptophyta > Magnoliopsida > Apiales > Araliaceae > Panax > Panax ginseng. The sequence continues at coordinate 69,024,059 of CM035132.1, read as the reverse complement.
AGAGATTACTTTGTGTTTTTGGTGAATCTCTTGTTCCTTTGATTGTGAATTTATTTGTTTACCTAGCCTGCAGGATAATCGCTATTCTATCCGGCGTTAGTTGGTATCAAAGCATCAACATCTTCTTGGGAATAGATTTCATCAGTTTCAATGGTCGGTGGTCGTGGTCGTCGTGGGGAGGTTCCGACTGAGGAAGTCCCGCACCCTGATCATAACGTTCAGGACGTGATGATTGAGGATTTGCAGAGACAAGTTGCATAGCTAACCCAGCATCTAGCAGCGCAAAATCTGGGTCATCACGGACAGGTTCCTGTGGAGGAAGTCCCACACCTTGATCACGGTGAAAAATCCTATGATTCTGAATCGAGTTTTGACAATCCTTACCACAATAGGAGACAACTATAGGAACGACGTGATCGTGATGACCATCGTAGTGATTTTGGATTTAAAGTGGAACTACCAAAATTTTCTAGTACGCTACTGTAATACCCATGAAATTTATAAATAATATTAGTAAAGAAAATAAAAATATTTGAATATTTATTTTGAGTATATATATATATATATTGTGTGTGACATGAAATGTGGTAATTCAATTTAAATTGAACTAAAATCGAGGTAATTGAGAAATGTGGTATCAATGATGATGAGTTTAATTAAGCTTATGAGATATGCCTAGTGTGGCATAATAATGGACTAAGTGATTACTTAATTAAATCAATGAGCAAATGATTAAATGATGTGATGGACTAATTACACTAATACAAAACAGTAAATAGATAACGCGTAAAAAATATTGTAGAAGGTCTTACAGAAACGTCGTGGTTAAGGGTGTCATCTATTGGACACCTTTATACAACATTTTTAAAACGTTGTAGTTTGACACATTACACAACATTTTTTTCTTAAAAAACGTTGTATATTTGTTTTCCATAAATTCTTGGATGCTTGAAAACATTGTAGATGATATAATTTCACAACGTTTTCTGGCTTAAAATGTTGTGGTTTGGTACATCAGACAACGTTTAGTCTCATTTATACAACGTTTATAAAGTGTCATCTATTTAGACTACTTTATACAATGTTTTTAAAATATTGTAGTTTAACTTTAAAATGTTGTAATACATGATGTTGTAATAGTTGCGGTTCACCTATATTTGAGTTTAAACTAATAACTCCAATGCACGGTATAGAATGCATAATTATATATTAGAAATTGCAAGTTAATCCATTTAAAGCACGAAACCAGATTCCAAAAGTATATATCTTAAAGTTGCTCTTAATCTAAATAAAAAAACCAAAATTCCAATCCGCAGCATTACATCCAACACATGTGTGATTTAATAAAACTATCTCTTCTAAGCTCCAACAACCTCTGTCTTTCCCTCTACCATTATTTCATCAGCTGGCCCTCTCAAGCTTCACACCAACATCCTCCGAATAGCCCTCTCATAATTATTATTTTAATTATTTATTTGTTATGTGCAATTAAATGTGTTGTGTGAACATATAAATAGTACTGCAATAAAATTACATCATGCATAAAATATAAAATGAGATATTAAGAATAATATTATAATATGAGAATAATTATTATGTAAGACTATATTGTGAAAATAAGCTTGAGTCATGTAATTTAGCTGAGCTTGGAAGAAATGAGCCTTGTGTGGCATAATGATTCATGGTGAATCAATAAAATATGTATTTTAAAATTATGAAAGAAAATTAATTTTAAGAAAATAAATGTTTGCTATTAATTATTAATGATATTTATGTGTAATTAAAAGAATAAGTCTTATGGGAAATAATGGTTTGTTAATACTCAATTAATTTATATCCTAGCCCAACTAATTGTAGAATAATAATGGCCCAATATCGTAAACTGACGTAGCGGAAGTACAACAAAAAGTGTTATCAATTGTTGAATCGCGCACGATTGCCAAACGATAACCTTCTACAACCTGTTAACTCTACGAATACCAGGAAATAGACAACAAAATTCTAATTCAGAGAAATTTGAAAAAAATAAGAAAAGTCTATTATTCCTCAAAATTGTTGCTTCCCATCATAACAAACGTTTAAATAACAAAACCCTAAAAGCGGAATCCAAAACGGAAAAGGAAAACTAATAAAGAAAATTACAAAAATAACCCAAAAATAATAAAATATAATTTTGAAGGCCTAAACGATAGAATTTGACCAAAAAACCCTATAGTTCACAAGCAAAATGCTTGTGACTTTTGATCGTTGACCCGTTTCCAATGAAATTAGGCTCCGAAAACGTGAAAATCCGACACTCCAAACTTGAAATAAATTACCAAATTGCCACTGGATCAAATCTTTCCATAATCTATCAAATCTTTCTATAAACTGGATCAAATCTATCAAATCTTTCCATAAACTGACACGCTTGCTCTTCAACCGTATCATAAACCAAGATGGTAACATTAAGTTATCCAATTTGAACTTGTGAGCCCAAAATGAATTAACCTTAGTATGCTGGTAACCATTTGACTGAGTGTAACATATTAAAAATACTAGTCCCATAATTCTAGTCCTAAAACTTCCTTCAACCTCAATTAGGCCAATGGCTTATCCCTTACATTTTTCTAATCTCAGGATTAGTGATGATGGATGGGGGTGTGGGCTGATGGGAGCAGTTGAGGCTTTCTACCAAATTCTTCTTACCGAATGACTTCTTCTTCTTCCTATTGGATTTAATCCTTGAGACAAAGCTATTATCTGGGTAAGAATTTCTCTATAAACGGAAGCTCCCTCTTCTTAAATCAAGCTACTAAATTTTTCGTGAGTCCAATATAGAGAGTGAGTTAGCTGAATTGGGAGAGCAATCAGAATTTGGGAGCAATAATTAACATCTCAACTTCAAAGAGGTAATTTCCTTAACCATGTTCTTGATATCAAGTAGATAAATTCTTAACAATTGGCATGAACTACTTGGTAATTAGTTTGGAAATTGGTATCATTCTGTTATCTGAGTTGTAAGTATGTTTTGGGAACATTGTGGGTGGTCTGAGTTATAGGTTAGAAGGCTTAACTATATTACGTTCTGAGATTCTATAAAAGCAGAGTCATTTTTGAATCTGTCCCAAAGTGGCGCGGTTGTGCCACTTCCTTAGTTCAAACCAGCACGGCCGTGCTAGTCCTTAGTACTTAGAAATGATTTTTGCTGCTTATGATAGTCTAGGCATGTTTGTTTGACTTAGTTATGAATGAAAATAGGTCTGACATGTGATTTAAAGTTGCTTTGCATATAATAGGTTACACTAACTTGGTTTAGTATAAATTTTTAAAAGAAAACTTAGAAGTTTGAAAACTAATATTAATGAGCATTGAGTTAATTACATTCTGACCTTATGAACTGACATGCTAGGACTTTTTATGCCTCTAAGCATGACTAATATGTTCACCCATCTAGTTAGGAATGACATAAATTATTTTAGTATGATTTAAAGTGAGTTTTCAAGTGTCAAACTATACTAACTATGTATAAATGAGTTGAATAACTTTGAGCATGTGTATTAAAGGTGCATTTAGCATCATTATGTGGCTTAATGGCTAATATAGTTAGTCCTTTATGAAATGCACTCATTTAGCCTTATTGAGTAGAAATTAACAAATAAAACCATAACATTTGAAAGTAAACTTGAAATGAGCATAGGAGGGACGAAATCTAGCCCAACACCTTCTTGTCATGTTTTATAGTAAGTATCAACATTCCAGTAGACTAATAATTAATCTGGAAAATAAGAAACTATAAAACCCCCCAAATTTAGGTACTTCAATCCCACAGATTTGGTGCTTACTGTCCAACACAATCAAATCTAACTACCCATAATAAAGGATAATAATAAACTTCATAAACCATCATCCCGTTAAAGGATTACATAAATAAAATTCCAGGTCATCTAACCTTTAATTGATACATCATTTGTGTAATAAAAACATAATAATAATTAAGTCTCATTATATAAGCTTTATGAAAAGAAAATAATTAAACATCATTTATTTATTCATCTTGCCCTTGCCCTTTCTCGTGGACGGCTCGTCAGACTTCTCAATCTTAACTGTATTATTTTATGCAAGGGTGAGCAAAACAATTGCCCACAATGATAACAATAACAATAATAACATATGTATAATCAATGAATAAATTTCAACTGACTAATATAATCTTTCCTGAAATCAGTCAACGATAATCAAGAACTGAAAGCTCAATAGGAAACTCAACTTTTGAATTGAGATTAGAAAACCAATTCAAAAGTATATCCGAGGGTCACAAGACCACAAACTATGTCCTAGGTTAACAAGTATCTCTCCATTAGATCTACGCTCGAGTGCAACTCAAATCCCGTATATATATATATATATATATATATATATATATATATATATATATATATATATATATATATTTTTGTTCAAGAAGGCAAATCGATACAAGAGGAACAGATTCTAGAGAGAGAGAGAGAGTAGAATAGAGAGATGGTGTTAGATAGCCATCTGGTGGTAGAAGTAGCAAACGTTTCTACAAATGCTTGCCAATAATTTGGTTTAATAATTCTTTTTTGATTGATTTGTGTTTTAGTAATTTATGCATTCAAAATTAGGGATATACTGTATTTTGTTCAGAATCATTAAAGAAAGAACATTGATGATTTGGATCTATTACTGTAGGGTATGACTTGTTTGAATGTGAGTTTGAGGAAAAAGCTAAGGGACACAAGAGGAATTTTATAATATTGAAGAGGTCATTTTTGTCCAAAAAATAGTTAATGTAATTTAGATATACCTCTGAATAGTATATATTTAATTTCACATCATACCGACTAAGAGGCAAAAAATTTTTTCCAAAGAAGTTTGGCCTCTGACCGAATCAGAGGCATATCCATTAAGAGGTATTCAGATGTAAACAAACACAACCTAATAGTATTATGAGTTCAGATGTGTTATGCTAATTGAGAGATCAATCTTATTAATGATAAGTCTTTCATAAGAGATTATATTAAATTATGTAGCCCTAATCAGCAAACGAGACATGTTTCCTAACTCAAACTTGAGATATTATCTTTCAAGCATCCTAGTGGATTAATTATTACCAATTATTCCACATCTATGATAATTATTGATATTCACACTTGGTGCAAGTTTCTTAAACTTTCTCATACATTACTTTGTGCAAGTTTCTATCTCTTGTATAAACTTTATGATATGCGAGTTTCTTAATTTCCTTTAATTTTCTAACCTTTTACAATGATTATTGTGTGCAAGTTCATATGTTCATTTGTCTTTGTTCTTATGATTGTTTCGCGATGTTTCGAAATTCTAATGTTGCTCAATATTTTTACATTGACTAAATCCTAAAACTTATACAAATCTTTTATATTTTTATAAGTGTTCAAGTTATCTTTAAATATTCAAATTATGCCTGAATTGTTTAAGTAATACGTCGATGCCACTTGTTTCGGCTTGACTAATATTAAATTGTTAAAGCATGAAACGTTCTATTATTTGAACTAATATGTTATTGAGGATATATGCCACTTGTTTTGGCTAGATCAATATTGATATAATATGTTAAAATCATAGCATATCTTTGAAAGAAATCCAAACCATATTATTGTGGTACGAACTCATGATGTAAAACTGAGATGAACAACCCTTATAGAAAGGGTAACTTTATTGTTGGACATCAGACCCCACGCGCTATGTTTGAGTATTATACATAATATAGGGTACAATGGGGCTGATCACCTCACGTACTTGCAGAAGAGTATAATTAGTCTTTATAATTAACTTATACTCTTGGGGTATTTAGTTTAATAAACTGATAATTCCTCTAGGAGTTCTCGATCCATTGTGATCATTCAACATAAAATCTGGGAATAACCCTATTTATTGAATATTGTTGCAGTATTGCTAATTCTTCACAGTCATTATATTATTGAAAATTCAGAAGCTAATTCTTTTCTAATTATGATATATCATTCTTGTAATTAAACTTGCTGAGCGAATTAGTTGCTCACCCTTGCTATATCATCATATTATTTCAGTTAATCCCGAATGTTTGAAGAAAGATAAAGGCAATGAGAAGGTGACCGAGTAGTGTCATATATGTGCTTTATATTATGTTATATATAATGATATAAACCTTATGTATTATTAGTCATGTATTGTTAAGGTTAGTAAAACCTGGGATAATGTTATGTTTTGAATTAATGTATTGTAATGAATGATGTAATTCATAATGAATGGGTAGTTAGATGAGATGCGTATGTTGAATCGTGAACACCAAAACTGATGTTCAAGGGACTCGGATTTGGGGGCGTCATAGGCATGTCCAAGGGGATTTGTCTGAAGAGAGGAGTGTGAATTGTTTTTGGCTTAGGCTTAGGTACCTTTGCTGTTGGTTTGGGTTTGGTTCGGGATTTGGATGGCTCTTCAATTATGATTATTAATGGCGTGGTTTCAATAATTAGAGGGATGATGGATGATTGGAGGAGTCTCTCCGATGGCGACGTTCGAGCGACCATAAGGGGCCTAGTTCGGGAGCTTGTGGGTTTCTGGTCCTTTAACAAAGAACTAGTTTTTGTGCCACCCCTTATTGCTCGAAGGGGTACTCATCAAAGAACGACTTTTAATTTTTTGGTTTGGTTTTGGTGATTGTTTACTTAGGACCCGAAACCTTAGTTCTCGGGATTGGCTTAGAGAGAATAAGGAGAAAAAGAAACCGATGGTGGTAGGAACGCCGACCTCATGGCAGAAGGCAATAAAGGTGATGATGTTAATATAGGAGTTGGGAACCAGTTGAGCAAAATCGATGCCGATAAACCCTAGCAGGGTGATGATGAAGGCATGAAGGGGTAAGCTAACCCCTTTCTCTAGAAGGGTAAGTGGTATGGCAGTCCAAATTCGGTCGGAGACAAAAGGGGCTTTTAGTTGATGTGTTACAGGGATGTGGTAACGTTCTCAGATTATGGCAAGGTCGTCTTCAGTAATGGTGGATTTGGTGTTAACATGGGGAAAACATGATTCGTCTGAGCATTCTCGAATCATTTTTTGAAAATCCAACTCTTCCTTGGATTGAGTTGGTGTTTTGGGGGCGGAGCTAGTTCTGGTGGTAAAAGTGGTGGCTTGGGTAGAGGTTAGGACGTTGTTAGTGGTGGCAGTGATAGTTTTTAGTGGAAGGGTTGAAATGGAGGGGAGGGGAATGGCGTTAATGGGCTCGTGGGTGTGGGGACTGAAGTTAACATGGGTGTTTGAAGAAGCCATTTTTGGTTGGGAGGAAAGCTTTTGCTGGAATACAAATATTGCAGAAGGAATGAAAGAGCTCTGAAGATTTTGAAATTAAAAAGGTGGATTTATTTGATTTGGGGGAAAGGGTTTTTTAAATGAAATGTCTTTTCAACTTCATGCGCTTTTTAGAAGTATATCTATTAAATGAGAGGTTATGATTACAAACATGGGAGAATGTGGTGGAGCCTTTACATTATGGGCTGAGTAGTTTTTCGAGGAGGTTGGGCTTTGTAAGCATTTATTCTTAATTATTATGCTTTTATTGATAAACTCTTCCATTAAATGTTCCATTTAACCGAAGATCGGGGGGGGGGGCAATGTTGGGGTGTAATTATTTGGGCTCGAGTTGTATGGTGGGCCAAAATCCACGTGGAGATATTTAATGCTATGTGGGAACCTGTTTGGGCGGTTGAGTATTTTAAGGAATCTAAGATTCCTAATTGAATTTAATTTCTAACTTCTAAGGAAAGTGTCAGGATATAATCTAACTTCCTTTCTTTAAGGAGATTTTATTCAATCCCATTAAGGAATCATACCTAATGAGGAATCCTAATTCTATACGGGGAAGGAGGTGTGATCACTATAAATACATGGCTATAACCTAATCATCAGGTACACATTCATATTATTGTATATCACTAGAGCATTAAGCCTCCATTGTTAAACCTTATTCAACCTATACTTATTCTCACACCGGAGCTATCCCTCGATGGCCCAAGTCGTCAAGCTTTTAGTGTGACTTTGTTTTTATGCAGGATTTGACGTGATTTGGTGATTGAGGCGCGTGGATGAATCTTGGCATTAATAGGTTATATCCGCGAAAGTATGAGCCCATGTGCAGTACCAGCTTTGTTAGTACCAAAGAAGGATGAGACTTGGAGATTGTGTATTGACAGCAGAGAAATCAACAAGATTATGGTGAAGTACAGATTTTCAAAACCTCGCTTGGACGATATGTTGGATCATTTGTCTAGAGCCAAGGTCTTTTCGAATATTAACCTGAAGAGTGGATACCATCAGATAAGGGTAACACCCAGAGATGAATGGAAGACGACGTTCAAAACTCAACATGGTTTATATGAATGGATGGTTACTCCCTTCGGTCTCTCTAATGCTATTATTACATTTATGATATTCATGCACCAGGTATTATGACCTTTCATGGGGAAATGTGTAGTAGTCTTCTTTGATCATATTCTGATCCATAGTCTGAACTGGGAGGCACACAATGAGCACCTACGGGCTGTCTTAGAAGTATTGAGACAAAAACATTTATTTATCAATCATAAGAAGATTTCTTATTTCACAGCTTCAGTAACTTTCCTTGGTTTCGTTGTTTCTACTGAGGGTGTTCACGCCGATCAGTTCAAGATTGATGCAATCTTGGAATAGCCTACGCCGAAGACCATATATGATGTCAAAAGTTTTCATGGGTTGGTATCTTTTTACCGTCATTTCGTTAAGAACTTTAGTACCTTAATTACACCTATCATTGAGTGCCTTAAACTAAAGTTATTCCAATGGTCCTAGGAGGTCGATGAAAGCTTGCAGATGATTAAGAAGTAGATGACCGAAACACCAATATTAGCACTTCCTAACTTTGAGAAGGTCTTTGATGTAAATTGTGATACATCAGGAGTTCGAATCGGTGGTGCTCTTAGTCAAGAAGGTCGACCGGTAGCATTTTTTAGTGAGAAGTTATTAGGGTCAAGGAAGAAGTACTCTACTTATGAATTAGACTTCTACGCCATCGTTCAGTCTCCAAAACACTGGTGACACTATCTTATATAATAGGAATTCATCCTCATTATTGATCATAAGGCACTGAAGTACATTAATGGCCAACATAAATTGAATCGAAGGCATGCTAAATGGGTGGCACAATTACAGGAATTCACCTTCACTTTGCGGCATCAGGTAGGAAGTTTAAATCGCGTTGCCGATGTGTTAAGCCGAAGAGCGTCACTCCTTAGCACTATGTGTAAAGGTTTGAAGTCTTTGCTTATATGTACAAAAATGATCCCTTTTTTGGAAAGATAGTTCAGGATGTACATGAAGGTCGACGACATTACTTTATGTTTCATAATGGGTATCTATTTTGGGGATTACAACTATGCATTCCGGATTGCTCACTTTGACAGAAGATAATAAGTGAACTCCACGGCGAGGGTCACTTTGGACGTGATAAAACATTAGCCTTGGTGTCGGCTGACTATTATTAGCTAAAAATATCGAGCGATGTGGCTCACTACGTGCAACAATGCTATGTATGTCAGAGGTCCAAGGGAATTCTCACTAATGCCGGATTGTATACTCCCTTACCTATTTCTGAAGCTCCATGGGTAGAAGTCAGTATGGATTTCGTATTGGGCTTACCTCGAGCACAGAGTGCGACATATTCTATCTTAGTTGTGGTTGATCAGTTTTCAAAGATGGCTTATTTTGTCGCTTGTCGAAAAAAATGGATGCCCAACGGATCACGCATCTTTACTTTCGGGAAATTGTACGTCTATATGGTGTCCCTAAGTTAGTCATTTCTGATCTAGATACTAAATTCATGAGTCATTTATGGAAGAGTTTGTGGGAAAAAATGGGAACACAACTAAATTTCAGCCGCGCATACCACCCTCAAATTGATGGTCAAACCAAAGTAGTGAACAAAAGTTTGCAAAATCTTCTAAGGTGCCTGACTGGTTCTAAATCGAAGCAATGAGATGTTTCTCTATCTCAAGTTGAGTTTGCGTATAACAGATCTAAGAACCGAACGACAAGGATGAGTCTTTTTGAGGTTGTCTATGGTCAAAATCCATCTGGGGTGCTTTACTTAACTCCTATTTCGCGAGTCAGACGTCTGCATCCGAAGGCGAGTGAAATGGCCAAACATCTTCGGGATATTCATAAACAAGTTCGGTGATCTATTCTTGATAGCAATAACACATATAAGGGTTAGATTGACAGTCACCGACATCAGGTACTTTTTGATGTTGGTGATTTTGTTTGGGCAATGTTGACTCATGATTGCTTTCCTATTGGCGAATATATCAAGCTCAGGGATCGGAAGATTTGGCCCTGTGAGATTCTGCAGAAGATTAATGAGAATGTCTATCGGTTGCGTCTCCCTAACCATTTACGGACTTCGGACATCTTCAATGTGAAGCATTTAGGCCCTTATTTTTCTGGTTTCAATGATGATACCATGAACTCGAGACGAGTTCTTTCCAAGCTGGGGTGACTGATGCAAGAGGATCCGAATCTGATGACGCTGAACTTACAAATAAAACATTAATGACATTACAATACCATATGTTAGAGGATCGGTGTAAATGTGGCGGTCATGGCAGTAATTAACATCTTCAGGAATCAGATGAGGGCTTCGGGATTCAGATGGCGGACCACCCCTTTAGGTCCACCCCCTTCGGTTTCTAAAGTTCAGAAATACCGTATTTTATGGTAGTAGTTTTTATTTAAGAAGTAAATCTTTTATATTATTACATAATAGGAAGTTGTTACTTATTAGGATTTTATTTCCATAAATATAGGAAGTTTGTTACCTTTTAGGATTTTATTTCTGTATTTTTAGGAATTCTTTTATGACTTGGAAAGAAAGTTTTGTCAGCTATAAAATCAGGATTGTGGGTTGAGTTGGAGAATAACTTTGATTTTGATAAATATTGTGGGCAAGGAAATCGTACCTTGCTAGGGTTAGGGTTTCATATTGGCTGAGGAGGAGAGAAATCCACGAAGAGTACGGAGTTGATTGATGAATTGAAGAGGGAAGAAAAACTGGTAAGCGATTACTCTAATGACACGTGGCAGAACTCTTAAAATTCGAGAATCTTGTTAGGGTAACAAGGATTCTGGGAGCCTTCTTGAGTGTTTTAGGTTTAAAGAGAATCTCCAAGTCTTTAGTTTCTCCAAAAGTCCAAAGAGAGGTCCAAAAGTCCAAAATTCGAAAAGAGGTCTCTTCCCCATGGAATGGAAGGGGTATTTATAGGGTTTTTTGGAGAGTGGTCATATGCAAGGCACATGACCTTAGAGAAATTCTAGAAATACCCTTAGTCATCAAAGTAATGCCCAGATCATCCTGCCCTTCCAGCCACCAATCCAATCCTTCAATCAATTTCCAAAATGAGTCGCCTCCACGTGTCTTCTACCTCGGGACACACGAAATATTCTCTTAGGTCTTGCTTCTTTATTTTTGGCTCTTTCTTCTTTTCATTTAATCATAATACGAACCCTAATTTATGCATTTAATTCAATTAGGTCAAGTGAACCCTAATTTACACTTGAGCCCACATTTTCCCCCTATGCGAGAGTCACGTCTTTGGAGTGATGATCGTGCAAAATATTTCAAGTCTTTGAATCATACTTCAATTTTTTGAACAATCTGCGGAGCACGAAAATCCTAGGAGAGGGAATCTCTAGAGGAGTTCTCCCAGAATGTCTTGCAAATTTTTTATCAATTCTTGATCAATCTTTGTTTTGATTGCATGCAGTGTAGTTGAAACTTTTGACAACCAAGATTTGCAGGCATCAAAAAAATGTGTATGCCTTATATATTTCTCCAAGACGATTTAAAAGATTGGGCAGGCTCCATCGGGACAACCTTCTTTTCAGGTTAGATCCACTCTCTTTCAGCCTATGAGTTATCACTAGGAAACAATTTTATAAGCTTTTGGCTTAATATTTTGTAACTGAGGAACAAAGACAGGGCGGCCTAACTGATATAGGAAAAAGATACACCATGGCATTATATAATTCATATAGTATCACATGAATCTCTTCATAGTTTGCTCCCTTTTTTTCCCTTCATTTTTTGAAACTAAATTAAGATAAATTATATATACAAATAAAATAAAATTTTATCAAATCATTCTTTATATTTTTGAAAATAAGATTAAATTATTTCTTATATTTTGGAAACTAAATCAAATCATTCTCATTAATTTAGAAATAGAGTATTTGTTTCCATAATTTATTTTGTTATCATTATATATATATATATATATATAAGTCGAAAAAAATCAACACGGACTCTCTTTTTTTTTTTTGACACATGGGGCTTGTGTAAAGTTGTACAATAAAAATCTAGAATTTTTTTGTAACAATATAGTATGACATCCTTCCTACATCAGCAAGGAGAAAAAATAGAGATTGGTCAATGGTATTCTAATTGATGAAAAGACTTAATTTGTGAAGCAGCTGACGTGAGTATGAATGTATATGGCTGTTTGATTAGAGCCATAAATTAAGAGATTAGATTTTATGTAAGACCCCAACCTTTTATAAATAAAATTGAATTTTTTCTATTCATTATCTTGAAATAATAAGGAGTTAATTTGATATAATGCTTAGGTTATGGGTGAAATGTGCAAATTTTACAAAATAAACAAGTGGTTATAAAATATTCATTGTTGTCGAGGAATATTCGTTTGGTCATGGAATATTCTTGCTGTCGGGGAATATTCGTACGACGGCGTAGCCATTTGTGGGCCCCATAACAGAAAACAATCGGATGAAGAAAATAACAAGTTTAAGTTTTTATAAATAACGGTGTAATTGTTACTGTTAACACTGTTGGAATACCCCGTGGTTAAAGTACAATAATACGCGTGGTTGCACAATAGCACACGGTATTTCACAATATTGTTGGATTATTGATTCTTACGTAAGAAGGCACTACCCAATAATTGTTACAGTAATTACTGCTCAATATTTTATTTTATTGATTCAATAATTGATGCGTTGATATTTTATATTATTGTTGTTTCAATAATTGTCACTGCACAATATTTCCATTATCAGATCAATAATTCATATTATTTAAATAATATTATTAGATAGCATTATTGGCAATGTCTAAGGAAGTTCTATCTAAGAAAAGGGTTTTGGTCACCTAATTGCGCGCCAGTAAGGAGAGACCCTTATCGGAAAGCCACCTCTTTCCTGGGAACGACCTGGTTGTCATAATTGTGATTCTGTAATATTATTTGTGAATAATTAATTATTGATTTATATGATAAGGAAAAATTTATTTTTATGTGGATATAAATGAAGGAATTAATGCTGAGGTATTTTATCAGTATTTTGTCAGAATGGAGGTATTAAAAATCGCCCGTATGTGGATTTTGGGCATTTTTGTTTGGAATTTTGAAAAACTTTCTTTTACAAAGTTGTAGAGAATTAAATTTCCTATGGAATAGACATGAGATTCAATTTTTTCTGATAAAAGAGTTATTTATTATGAATTATTGAAGTTTCGAAAATAAATATTTTTAATTAAAACATGGGTGGGCCCCACTTTTGTTTTTGGTGGACAAATGTGCTAAAATTTTTTGTTCAAAGGTGGAGTGCAAATTTTGGTCTTCGGCGTGCGTGAAATTGTTATAAGAATAATATTATTTTATTAATTTAGTCTGCTTTGACGTTCTAGCATTTTTCTATAAATAGGGTGCTTAGTTAGAATTAAAAATCACACCAGAATCATAAGTTTTCTCTCTCTATATATTATCGAGCGTATTTTGTGAGTATTTAGATACTTTGAGAGTTGTTATTCAGTGCAAGTTTTCTACAGCCTTATATTTGATATTCCAGTCAGAAATACTGTTCTTTTGAGGTAAGGGATGTTATTTTCTTTGTAAATGATATTATTTCTTTCAATATCATTATGCTAAAATATTGGTATGAATTTTATTGTGGAATTTCTTTTTTTTTTGTGTCGGGGTTACTATTCACGTATACGACAATATTCACGTATACGACACTATTCACCGAAAAATGAAAATTTCTCTTCGTTGTCCAAGATGTCTATTATGATTACTATCTTTGATTGTATCCATGTTTTGATCTTCATTCTTGAATTTTATTCCACTATGGTTTATTAAGGAGTGTTTTTGAACTTGGATTATCTAAAGTACGAATCCCTAATCTTTGTTCTTTTGTCTCACTAGATTCGTTTCTTAAAAATATTTTTCATCATCCTCAGTCCTAAATGATGATATAACTGAATATCTTTGGCCTGTAGTGCAAAGATGAATGATTACCTGATGAATATCTTTGGCCTGTAGTGCAAAGATAAATATTTGATTTAAGATGTAAATTGATTGATGTTACAAGGATAAAATATTGATGATGGACTTTTAAATTCATAGATGATAGTAGATTTCATTCTCTACTCAATTCTTCTAATGAATTGTTGTTTCCGCTGCAATTGTTGATTTAAAATTTGTTGTCTATTATATTCTATCAGATTTTTTCCTATTGAGGACTAAGGATAATTTGTTGTATATTATCTTAGTCATAATATTCTTTACGGGGCTAGTTGAGCTCACCCTTTTCCTTTTTGTTCAATTTTTCTTCTCAAGAGGTGAGAATTTAGCAGAAAATAGCCAGGGTATGTAGTGATGATTCAAGATAGTTGTTTTAGTAGTCCTCACTATTTTGGAAAATAGTGTATCAATAATTATAATAAGGACTTATTTGAGTGTGAATATTGTCTAGAAGACAATATTTGTATTTAAACTCATAGTTTATGTGTTGTCGTATTTTGCATGACAATTGTATTAATGAAGTTATAGTTATTTTTGTACAATGTATTTGGTGACTCAAAATGGGTGATGTATACCTATTTTGGAGGCGTAACATTTTACCTCCTACTGTAAGACGCCAACTTTTTTTTTTAATAAAGATGATTTTTCTATAAATATTATTTTTAAATATTATGGAATGAATTTGATATAATGTTATAGTTGTGGGTAATATTTATAAATTTTTCAAAGTACGCAAGTTGTTATATAATATTCGATTGGTCTGGGAATATTCATTTTAACAGTGGAATATTCAGATTTGACGAAGCACAATCATTAATTGGATCCCACAACGGAATTATTGTCGATTGAGAAAACGACAAAAAAATATTTTTATGAAAATAATCTATAAGTTTTACAAGCTTAAAACCGCTTGAACTACTCCTGTAGTAAAGTACAAAGAATACGCTGTGGTTGCATAGTAGCTCACTTCAGATTGATTATTGATGCTTACGTGAGAAGTCACTCGCTTTTGTTTAATTATTGCTTCAATAATTGTTGCATAAGTATCTCACGTTATTTAATTCAATTATTGTCGATATTTTATATATTATTAAATCAATAATTGAGATGACATAGTTATTAATATTATTATTTGCAATATTAATGATGACTAGAAGTTCTGCCAAGGAGAGGTTTGGTCACCTAATTACGCGCCAATAGGGAGAAATCCTTATTGGAAAGCCCCCTCTATCTTGGGAACGACACAGGTCGATTAATATTGTGAACAATAATAATAATGATAAATGTTGTTAGATATATTGAGGTGTCTTTTTATGAAGTCACGTAAGTTTATATATATATATATATATATATATATATATATATATATATATATATATATATATATATATAAAATTTTGTTTTATTAGTATTATTAATGTAATAAAATGAAAAAGATTTTTATATAAAATGTAATACTTTTATAAAGGTATTTATTTTATTAGACAATAATTAGAATATATTATATTTTATTATGCATAGTGTTTTTGCATAGTAAAATCTTTTTATATAAAATGTAATACTTTTATAAAGTTATTTGTTTTATTAGACAATAATTAGAATATATTATATTTTATTATGCATAGTATTTGCATAAGTGCTCGTGATAGTGTTTGTATAGTAAAATCTTTTTATATAAAATGTAATACTTTTTTATGAAGTTTTGTTTTATTTGATTATAAATAGAATATATTATATTTTATTGCATAGTGCAAAAGATAGTATCATTTCTATTTTCCTATAAATAGGATGCTTAGTTAGAATTGAAAACCACACCGTAAGTTCGAGAATTCTTCTATAATCTTGAGCATATTTCTTTAGAGTTTTAAGAAGCTTTGAGCGTAGTGCAAGTTTTCTTCAAGAATATCCTCGCCTACCAAATTTAATGCTCTTCTTTTACTAGTAGGGGTATTATTTCTTTCTTTCGTCTTCATGAAGAGAACTTCATTATTCCATTCTTTATAATTATGTTGAATAACTCGTATACGGCATCATACCGCATACTTGGTGAAATTCTTATGTTATTCCATTCTTTATTATTATGTTGAATAACTCGCCTTATGCCAAGTAATACATACATGGTGAAATTCTTCATTATTCTATTCTTTATTATTCTATTGGAACATCTTGTCTATGCGTTATGCATGACTTGGTTCCGTTATTTATTATTCTTTTGGAACATCCTGTCTGTGCGTTTACGCATGACCTGGTTCCTTTGTTTATTATTCTGTTGGAATATCCCGTCTGCATGCGTTACGCACGACACGTTCCATTATTTATTATTCATTGGAATAACTCATATCTGTGCGGTCTATCGCATGCCTGGTGATTTCTTTTGTTATTCCATTCTTTATTATACTCAGTTGGTTAAACTTTTGACTTCTATAATCCATGAAATTAGTGGAATATCATTGATATTTGCGCTTCATCCAGTATCTTTTCATGCAAATATTCTTCTGAGCATTCTTGAAATTTACTCTAAAATGCAGTATCATGTTGACAATTTGGACGTTATTGAATTCTGTATAAATTAATTCTTGAACTTGTTTTATTAAATTCTTATATTATTATCATCATCCTCATGCTTATATTATGTTGAAAGTCATCTGTGGCCTGTTGTGCATAAATGGACTTGGTATGATTATGATCAGGGATTATTCGGTATAATCATGACCGTAATGTTACAAATGATGTGGTAAAAGTCCTCATTGGCCCGTAGTGCATTGATGGACAGTTGTTGGCATGATCATGAACATTTATGAATACACGAATATCCTTGGCCGTAGTGCATGGATAATTTGTGGTTGTGATACTAATGAATATCCTTAGCCGTAGTGCAGGGATGATGTGGATTATTTATTAAGCTGAGTCTCAACGATAAAAGTGATGAAAAACCTTTTTAAATCATAAAAGATAGTAGATTTTATTCTCTACTTGACTCTTTTAATGGGTTGCTTGTTCATTGCAGCTTAAACTTGATGTCTATTGTATTTTATCGCTTAACATTGTTGAAGGCTAATGATAATTTATTCGCATTATCTTAGTCATAATATTTCTTACTGGGCTAGTTGAGCTCACCCTTTTACTTTCATTGTTCTCTTCAGGAAATAAGAACGTAGCAGGGACTAGTCGAGGAATGGAGTGACGGTCCAGACCATAGCTTTAGTAGTCCTCACTATTCTTTGAAATAGTGTGTTAATAAATGTATTGAGGACTTATTTTGAGTTTTAATCATGCCTGAAGACAATATTTGTATTAAAACTCACAAACTCATGTTGTATATTTAAGATTGTATTTGTATTACGCACCATGTATTTGGCGACTCGTAATAGGTGATGTATACCTATTTTGGGGCGACATTACGTCAGATCAAAGCTTAGGGATATGATCCCTGGCTTAGATGTGAGACAATAACTAGGAGGGGAGAGACGAGGATTTCGACCTGCCTAAGTTTACTTGTTATTTAATTGGTTGGTCAGAGTATAGGGATAATATGTGATATGTTAATTAACCCTTGTTTTGTGGCAGTATTTGAAAATGGCATCCGAGAATGTTGAGAATAGCAATGGAGCACAGGAGACCGTTGAGTCTCCACAGATCAATAATCAGGACAATGTGCCTCAGAAAGGCGACAATCCTCATTCAAACAACAACACTGACCAAATGATGAACGATGGAATGTTCAGAGGCTTTCTGCAATTCATGCAGCATCAGGAAAGAGAGACTCCTGTCCAAAATGCAGGTGGAAACACTGGCAACTCTTGGACGGTTACTGCTAAGTAGTTCAAGGAGCTGGGTCCACCAAAGTTTTTTGGAGAGCCAAAACCACTTAAGGCAGAGACGTGGATAAAGCAGATCGACAAGATATTTGATGTCTTGGGTTTCTCCGAGGAGAAAAAGGTTCCCTTTGCCAACTTCATGTTGCGGGCACAGGCAGATTACTGGTGGAATCTATAAAGCGTACTCAACCTGCCGCACTGAGGATGTCTTGGGAGAAGTTCCAAGAACTGTTCAACGACAAGTACTTTCCCGAAAGTTTCGTCACATGAAAGAGGTAGAGTTCATTAAACTGGAACAAAACAACATGACCGTGTCGCAGTACGAAGCCAAGTTTGCCGAATTGTCCCGGTTTGCGTCTCATTTGGTTGATAATGAGGAGAGGATGACGCGAATGTTTCTAAGAAGTTTGAAAACCGAGATACGTCAATATCTTATCTCTTATAAACTGTGTTTGTATTCAGATGTTGTTAATAGGGCTCAGTTATTGGAGCGAGATAATGAGTCAACCCAACCAAAAGAGAACAGCCGGCAAAATGATAATACCAGTGATAACAGTCATCGAAGAGGTGACAATAAGCGTGGAGGGAATCAACATGCCAGAAATGGTAACCACTTCGGTGGTAATCATGGCCAAAGTAATAAGAATGGACATTTCAAGAAGAGGAGATTCAACAATGATGGAAAGACGTCAGCATCAACACCTGTCGTTAAGGAAGGAGAACGACCACCTATCATATGCTTCAAATGTGGAGGAGAGGGACACATCAGTCCAAACTGCGCGATGCAATCCAAAGCATGTTACAATTATGGAAGAGAAGGTCACTTAGCCCAATTTTGTCGAGCACCGAAGACAAGTTCAGCTAGGATGGAGGCATCAAAGGCCGTCCCAGACAAGACAAAACCGGTAGTTCAAGGGAGAGCATTTGTCGTGACCTCCCAGAAAGCAAGGAACCCGAACGAGGTCATCACGGATAAGCTTATCATAAACTCTAGAGAAGTATATACTTTATTTGATACCAGTTCTACCCATTCTTTTATTTCTCCTACTTGCGCTCAACGTTTAAATTTGACTCTGGAGAAATTAGACTTTGACTTATCTATTGAAACTTTGTTGGGAGAAACCATCATTACATCCACTATTTATAAGTCTTGTTTGGTTCAAATCGGTACCCTCACATTACCTGTCGATCTTATTTCATTAAAAATACTTGCATTTGACGTAATTCTAGGGATTGATTGGTTAACTACTCATCATGCAAAAATTGATTGTTTTCGTAAGGTTATAAGCTTTCATATTCCTAACCAACCTATTATGCGAATTCAAGCAACCAAACCATTAAAATCAATCAGTGTCATCTCAAGCCATAAAGCTATTCGTTTATTGAAAAATGGATGTCAAGCTTTCTTAGCTCATGTCACGGATCTAAACAAAAATACGTCAGTTCTGAATGATATTTCTATTGTTAATGAATTTCCTGACGTATTCCCTGAAGAACTTCCTGGCCTACCCCCAGAGCGTGAAATAGAATTTTGTATTGACCTTGAACCTGGTAGAAAACCTATTTCCAAAGCCCCATATCGAATGGCTCCTATTGAACTTCAAGAGTTAAAGACTCAACTGCAGGAGTTGTTAGACATCGGTTTCATTTGTCCTAGTACTTCTCCTTGGGGTGCTCCTGTTCTATTCGTGAAGAAGAAAGATGGGAGTATGCGACTTTGTATTGATTATCGGGAGTTGAATCATGTCACCATCAAAAATAGTTACCCATTGCCACGTATTGATGACCTATTTAACCAGTTGCAAGGCACCAAATTCTTTTCAAAGATTGATCTTCATTCCGGATATCACCAATTAAGGATTAGAACCGATGACATTCCAAAGACGGCTTTCAGAACTCGGTATGGGCATTATGAATTCCTAGTCATGTCTTTTGGATTGACTAATGCTCCTGCTACCTTCATAGATATGATGAATCGAGTATTCAAGGAATATTTGGATCACTTTGTGGTCGTCTTTATTGATGACATCCTCATATATTCCAAAAACCGTGAAGATCATGAGCAACACTTGAGGCTGATACTCTAAAAGCATCGTGAATATAAGCTTTATGCCAAGTTGAAGAAATGCGAATTCTGGCTTGAGGAAGTAGCATTCTTTGGGCACGTAGTATCAAGTCATGGAATATCTGTTGACCCAACAAAGATTGAAGTTATTCAAAGCTGGGAGCAACCTAAATCAGTGACCGAAGTACATAGCTTTCTCAGCTTAGATGGTTATTATCGGAGATTCGTGGAAGGATTTTCTCGAATTGTTACTCCATTAACTCATCTGACTTGAAAAGATACAAACTTCGGTTGGAGTGAGGAATGTGAGATGAGTTTTTAAGAACTCAAGAGAAGACTCATTTTAGCACCTGTTCTGATAATACCATCTGGCTCGGAAGGATTTGTCATCTACAGTGATGCTTCAGGCAAAGGGTTAGGATGTGTTCTCATGCAACATGGGAAAGTCATAGCCTATGCCTCTTGACAACTCAAAGAATATGAGAGGAATTATCCTACTCATGATCTAGAGTTGGCAGCAGTCGTTTTTGCACTAAATATTTGGAGGCATTACTTGTATGGGGAGAAAGTGGAGATCTTTACGGATCATAAAAGCCTCAAATATTTCTTCACTCCAAAGGAACTCACATACGACAACGACGTTGGCTTGAACTGTTGAAAGATTATGATCATACCATCCAATACCATCCTGGAAAAGCGAACGTGGTAGCTGACGCATTGAGTAGAAGAACATATGCGGGTACGAGTGCGATATTGACAACGCAAAGGCCCATTTTGTATGACTTGCAAAGGATGGAGATAGAGTTAAAGAATCCAGGGACCCATGTGATGATGGCGAATATATGAGTAGAACCGACTTTAATCGATAAAGTTAAAGTCGCTTTCAAGACGTAATCTGGAGTCGATGCGTATGAGGAAGAAAATGCAAGAAGGTGCTATGCCAAGCAAGCAATTTGATGAAGAAGGAATACTTCGAGTCAACTCCAGACTTTGTGTTCCTAACGACCTTAATTTAAAGTATAAAATCATGATGGAGGCGCACAACACACCGTTTTCAATCCATCCTGGGAGTACGAAAATGTATCGCGATCTTCGTCATACATTTTGGTGGAGCAATATGAAGAGAGAGATAGCGATGTTTATCTCAAGGTGTCTAACTTGTCAACGAGTCAAGGCAGAGCATCAAGTACCAAAAGGTCCATTGTAACCACTTGAAATTCCAGAATGGAAGTGGGAGCACATTACCATGGATTTCGTTACTGGTCTTCCCAAGGTTTCTCAAGGCATCGATGCAATTTGTGTCATTGTTGATAGATTGACCAAGTCTGCTCATTTCTTACCAATACGAGAAACTTATACACTTAAACGTCTTGCTCGTATATACATAAACGAGGTTGTAAGATTGCATGGTATGCCAGTATCCATAATTTCTGATCGAGACCCAAGATTCACTTCATGATTTTGGGTTAGTTTGCAAAATGCTATGGGCACGGATTTATGATTTAGTTCGGCATATCATCCTCAGATGGACGGACAATCAGAGAGGACTATTCAAACTCTGGAAGATTTATTAAGACTCTGTGTCCTTGACTTCAAGGGAAGTTGGGACAAGTTCTTACCATTGGTAGAGTTTTCCTACAACAACAGCTACCAAACAAGTATTGGCATGGCTCCATTCGAAGCGTTGTATGGAAGAAAGTGTCGTTCTCCAGTATGCTGGGATGAGGTGGGTGAAGCAACGTTGTTGGGACCGGAGTTGGTACGTATGACTACGGAAAAGATTCAAACGATACGACAACATATAAAAACATCACAAGATCGACAAAAGAGTTATGTTGATCTTCATCAAAAGGACGTGGAATTCGATATTGGAGATCATGTGTTGTTACGTGTTGCTCCATGGAAAGGAGTTACGAGATTTGGAAAGAGAGGAAAGCTCAATCCTCGATTCATTGGCCCATTTTTAATCCTCGATCGAGTTGGAACTGTGGCGTATAGACTCGCTTTACCGCCAAGTATGTCTCGTGTTCATAACATTTTTTATATATCCATGTTACGTAAATATGTGGAAGACCCAAACCACATTATTGAGTTAGAACCGAACGAAATAGCGGAAGATTTAACGTATGAAGAGGTTCCTGTTCAAATCTTGGATAAGAAGGAACATATTCTACGCTCCAAGGTTATACCTCAAGTCAAAGTTTTATGGAGAAACCACGATGTTGAGGAAATGACCGGGAGTTAGAATCAAATGAAATCAAGGTATCCTTACCTCTTCGACATACCAGTGTATACCCACCCTAATTTCGAGGGCTAAATTTCATAAGAATGGGAGATTGTAAGACTCAACTTTTTTTTAATAAAGATGATTTTTCTATAAATATCATTTTTAAATATTATGGAATGAATTTGATATAATGTTATAGTTGTGGGTAATATTTATAAATTTTGCAAAGTACGCAAGTTATTATATAATATTCGATTGGTCGGGGAGTTTTAACAGGGAATATTCGTACGACGGCACAATCATTGGTGGACCCCACAATGAAATTATTGTCGGATTGAGAAAACGACAAAAATATTTTTATGAAAATAACGGCGGAAGTTTTACAATTAAAACTGTTGAACTACTTTCTAGTAGTAAAAGTATAATAATCGTGTGGTTGCATAAGAAGCAGCACACGGTATTGATTATTGATGCTTACGTGAGAACTCACTCGCTTTTATTCAATTATTGCTTCAAAGAATTGTTGCATAGTATCTCACGTTATTTGATTCAATTATTGTCGATATTTTATATATTATTAAATCAATAATTGAGATGACAGAGTTATTAATATTATTATTTGCAATATTAACGATGTCTAGAAGTTACGCCAAGGAGAGGTTTGGTCACCTAATTACGCTACCAATAGGAGAAATCCTTATTGAAAGCCCCTCTTTCTGAACGACTGGTCGATTAATATTGTGAACAATAATAATAATGATAAATGTTGTTAGATATATTGAGGTGTCTTTTTATGAAGTCACGTAAGTTTATATATATATATATATATATATATATATATATATATATATATATATATATATATATATATATATATATAAATTTTTGTTTTATTAGTATTATTAATGTAATAAAATGTAAAAAGCTTTTATATAAAATGTAATACTTTTATAAAGGTATTTGTTTTATTAGACAATAATTAGAATATATTATATTTTATTATGCATAGTATTTTGCATAGTAAAATCTTTTTATAAAAAAATGAATACATTTATAAAGTTATTTGTTTTATTAGACAATAATTAGAATATATTATATTTTATTATGCATAGTGTTTGTTTAGTGCCTGCATAGTGTTTGCATAGTAAAATCTTTTTATATAAAACAGAATACTTTTTTATGAAGTTTTGTTTTATTTGATTATAAATAGAATATTTTATATTTTATTGCATAGTGCATCATAGTATCATTTCTATTAAAATATAAATAGGATGCTTAGTTAGAATTGAAAACCACACCAGAAGTTCAGAGAATTCTTCTATAATCTTGAGCGTATTTCTTTAGAGTTTTAAGAAGCTTTGAGCGTAGTGCAAGTTTTCTTCAAGAATATCCTCGCCTACCAAATTTAATCCTCTTCTTTTACGGTAAGGGGTATTATTTCTTTCTTTCGTCTTCATGAAGAGAACTTCTGTTATTCCATTCTTTATTATTATATTGGAATAACCTGTCTATGCGAAGTACCGCATACTTGGTAAAATTCTTCTGTTATTCCATTCTTTATTATTATGTTGGAATAACATGTCTATGCGAAGTACCGCATACATGGTGAAATTCTTCTGTTATTCTATTCTTTATTATTCTATTGGAACATCTTGTCTATGCGTTATGCATGACCTGGTTCCGTTATTTATTATTCTGTTGGAACATCCTGTCTGTGCGTTTACGCATGACCTGGTTCCGTTGTTTATTATTCTGTTGGAATATCCTGTCTGTGCGTTTACGTATGACCTAGTTCCATTATTTATTATTCTGTTGGAATATCCATGCATGCATTTTACGCATGACCGTTCTATTATTTATTATCTTTGTTGGAATAACTTTGTTTTGTGCGCCTCTATTGCATGCCTGGTGATTTCTTTTGTTATTCCATTCTTTATTATACTCAGTTGGTTAAATTTTTGACTTCTATACTCCATAAAATTAGTGAAATATCCTTGATATTTGCGCTTCATCCAGTATCTTTTCATTGAAATATTCTTTGAGCATTCTTGAATTTTACTCTACAAAGCAGCATCATGTTGACAATTTGGACGTTATTGAATTCTGTATAAATTAATTCTTGAACTTGTTTTATTGAATTCTTATATTATTGTCATCATCCTCATGCTTATATTATGTTGAAAGTCATCTGTGGCCTGTTGTGCATAGATGGACTTAGTATGATTATGACCAGGGATTATTCGGTATAATCATGACCGTAATGTTACAAATGATGTGGTAAAAGTCCTCATTAGCCCGTAGTGCATTGATGGACAGTTGTTAGCATGATCATGACCATTGATGAATACACAAATATCCTTGGCCGTAGTGCATGGATAATTTGTGGTTGTAATACTAATGAATATCCTTGGTCGTAGTGCAGGGATGATGTGGATTATTTATTAAGATGAGTCTCGGCGATAAAAGTGATGAAAAACCTTTTTAAATCATAAAAGATAGTAGATTTTATTCTCTACTTGACTCTTTTAATGGGTTGCTTGTTCCGCTGCAGTTAAACTTGATGTCTATTGTATTTTATCAGTTTAACATTGTTGAAGGCTAATGATAATTTATTCTGCATTATCTTAGTCATAGTATTTCTTACTGGGCTAGTTGAGCTCACCCTTTTACTTTCATTGTTCTCTTCAGGAAATGAGAACGTAGCAGGGACTAGTCGGGGAACGGAGTGACGGTCCAGACGATAGCTTTAGTAGTCCTCACTATTCTATGAAATAATGTGTTACTAAATGTGTCAGGAATAAACATGTGAATGATATTCCTATTTATATATGATTTGATTATGATATATATATATATATATATATGAATGAATATGCAAGCATGCTTGCATTAAGAAAAGCTATAAAGTCCTTTGATAGATAATAGAAACATATGTACAAGGACTTAGAATGAATTGATCAAATGTGTTAGGTTGATCCTACATAAGCAAAATAGCTTTGTAAAGTCCTTAAAAAGAAATGATGTACAAGGACTATAAATATAGAAAGATCAAGCATGTTAGGTTGATCTTATGGTGTAATAGATAGGCTTGTCTGATCGCCGAACACTGCACCAAAAATCGTAGTCTGCCAGGAGAGTCAAGGAAAACTCAAGAGATATCGAGGCAGAATCGTAGTCTACAAGATAGTAGATCTCGGAGTTCGTAGACTTCCAGGAGAGACGAGAAAGGATCGTAGTGTGTCGAGGAGAACTTCCTCAGGGTCGTAGTTTGCTGAGGAAGCCATGTTCAGAATTGTAGAGACAGCCTGCCTACGAGCCGACCGAGTATCTGCCAAAGCTAAGTCAAGAATCGTAGACTACACTCAGAGTCGTAGAGTCTACTAATCATACTTGAGGCAGAGATCGTAGTCGAGCCAGATCAGATGAAGACAACAAGCACTTAAAGCAGCTTTGAAGAAGGAATCAAACAGATAGAAGCTCACTCAACAAAGATGAGAATGCCATTGAAGATGGCAGCCAAGCTGAGAGCCGAGAAGGCCAAGAAGATAGCATTCAGGAAAGTGGCTAAGTACAAAGAAGATCAAGAGAGCCACTCTACAAATCACCATGAACCAAAAGCTGAAAATGAACAAGTGTAGAACCATGTCTGCAAAGTATTCAAGAAGGGTTCAGGGATTGCTAAATGCCAGACACAGTCTACTAAAAGCACAGAGACTTAGCAAACCCAGATGGTGATGGTGCACAGTGATACTAGATGAAGATGGGCAGAAAAGAGTGAAGATCAGCTGCACCAAAGAAGATGTGGTCCGGACTTGAAGCTAAAAGCAAAGAGGATCACACTAAGCTGCTAAGTACAAAAGATGTTCAGAGCTTAAAGACATCTTAGCAGCTCAGCTCCAACAAACAGACAAACAACTCAACAAGAAGCCAGGGCCTGAGGGGTCCTTGTCCGGAGGGACTAAACGAAGTTCCATGCCTGCTGGGCTTGAAGAGTTCCTAGGGAAATAGAGGAGTTCCAAGGCTGCTGGCCTTGAAGAGTTCTTAGTGAACTGAAGTCCCAAGGCTCCTGGCCTTGAAGGAATCTTAGTGATTCTGGGTGCTGCCTTTCCTTAGCGGAAATCCTGCTAGTTGAAAGCTGAAGAGTGGATTAGGAGCTTGAGTCTCTGAACCACTTAAAACCCCTTGTGTCTTTTACTTTATGTCATTTACATTATGTACATTAACTGCTATAACTTCTATGAATGTTTTAACTACTTACTACTGAAGTAACTCTATGAACAATGTATGTGTGATTATGAATATATCAATGAAGGGGATCTTTCCCTTATTCCGCTGTGTGCTTGAAAAGATTCTTAAGTTTGTCATAAGCTACTTAATGAGCAATACAACTTAATAGAGTAAAAGTATTTTGAAATTCAAAGGATCTATTCAACCCCCCCTTCTAGATCTATATTGTGCCTCATCGAACTAACAATTTGTATCGTCAGGCGTGTTCTCATGCTACATTCAAAAGCTAATTGCTTTGAGTCTGATCCTAGGCACAAACATTGTTCTAAACTTAGTTTAGTAGTAAGTCACTTGTTATATGCGTAGATGAGCTCACACGTTGGAAATATTGTATGCAGTAAAATGTGCATATACACTGAAAATCGCTTTCATTGGTCCATGTCTTTGATTATCATATCAACAAGACCAATCCTTGCTCGATGTCAATCTTGTTGTCTGAAGACCAGGCTAGAAAGCTCAAGAGATGTCAACAGAAAAGATTCAAACATCCACCACTCTGAAAAGATGAAAAGGCCATACATGCTAAGTAATGCTCATCCAGAGAAGAAAGAAGAACTTTTCAATCACATGCTTGGTCAAACTGCAGCTGGATGTAAATCTTATGAACTCAAGGATGTCAAAGAATTAGAGATGCTGACACTCTCTTAGCTTGTATCTTCAAGACCACGACTGATTGACTAAAGATCAACTGGAGCAACTGGCTGTCAGAAGCAAATGAGAAAACATGCACATCAATGCCTAAACTCAGTATATCTAAGATAAATGACTGTTAAGAAATCAACAGTAAAAAGGTACAGTTCCTCACTAATATAGATATGAACATCATATTTGCACCTTACTTATGAGCTATAACAGTTTTCCTTCAAGTATTCATAAACTATCTAAAAAGGTGAAGAGAGAAAGTACACTGATAATGAAAACTCAAATGTCTATAAACTTTCTCTCCATCCAAGTTTTAGGTTGAAGATGACATCTTGAAAGAAATCTGAAATGGTTCATAAGAGCATCACAGGTTAAATTAATTTTATGTGAAGTAATCTTTGTTGATGGGTTAGTATGTATGTACAAACCTATGTTCTAAGAGTTTGATAACCCACAGAGTATGATTAGTCCAGCAAAAGTATCTTGATGATTTGTAGAAACTGATCACCTCCATGAATCAACCAGATACAAATAATTCGTAGAATTGATTCTCACTCTATGAACATTTAAACTGTGTGATCATAACTTAGCATATGATGAAACCATCAAGGAAAAAAGTGTTTTATTAAAAATGATAGATTTCTCTCACACTCACCACTATGCATCTCAAAATGTATTATCTAAATGAAGTACATGCATGAATAATCATCGATGGTGGTCAATATGATGTTTATCCAAATATATGAGGAATGTGGGGTTTAGTAAACTAACCTAGCAGGATCCATTTAATCATGGGTACCAAAAATAGAAATTTATAACTGCGCAGTACCGGGTCCATCCGACCACACTAAGGAATGTTGAGCGCGAAGACTTGATCGAGAA
Organism: Panax ginseng; assembly: GCA_020205605.1. Lineage (NCBI taxonomy): Eukaryota > Viridiplantae > Streptophyta > Magnoliopsida > Apiales > Araliaceae > Panax > Panax ginseng. The sequence continues at coordinate 68,995,775 of CM035132.1, read as the reverse complement.
AATTCAACCAAAGAAGGCTTAAGACTGTTCAAAAATGATTATGATAAAACTCCCATTTGTCAAAGCCTGTCCTGGAAGACCTGCTGAGCTAATCTGAATGAAGCTCACATTATTGCTAATTCTTATAAGGAAGCAAGTCATTCATCCAAAGATGTAAAAGGGTCCTAGATGCTCAATCATTCAAAACAGGTCATAAGAGAAAACTCCTCGCGGAAGCTCACCACAGAAGATCTTCGAGGATCAAACATGAGGAACTCTTTACGGGAGCAGAACTCCACAAGTACAAATTGTAAAAGAAGACTACGTTCGTAGTGCTGTCAAAGGATCATAGAATGATCAACCTTGAAGATGTCCACTTCTACGAAATAAGAAGATTTGGTGATTCCAATCAGAAGGAGATATGCAAGGCTGTCTTTTGATACACATAAAGAAAAGGGAATCACATCTATCTGAGAAGACAGTATCAACCATGAAGAGCAGTGATAAGTTAAGAAACAACAATACTGAGATATACTATGAAGATGTGTACCAGCTACAGAGTCCTAAAACCTTGTGACTGATGAACCAAATGAAGATCCATAGTCAGTAGGAACGTCTCAAAATGTACTACTGATAACCTTTCAGCCACCCAACTCAAAATCATAGAGTACCTACGATCAAACATCTGATCGTAGTGCAAGAGCAGGAGGACACCACAATTGCAGCCAGTGCAGATGTCTAAAGTTGGAAGAGGGACTCCTCAACAGAAAAGGTCAAATGAGATATCAGTGCAAATCACTTCTAAAGTATCTTCTCTGAAAAGCGCCTCAGGGACAAACCTGACCCTTAGCTCACTCTAAGAGGTTGGCCCTTCCTGAGCTACCTTGACCCTGAAGGAATGCTTAGTAAAGTTCATCTCTAGGACCAAGTCAGTCAACGATTGTAGAATAGAGTTTTGAGAGAACTCAACGATCATGATGCAATCTCAACGATCGTAGTGTAAACTCAACAATCGCAGAAGCAGACTCGACGATCGCAGACTTACCAGAAGACACTAGCTCATGAGGAGTTTGGAAGAATGAGACAATTACTCTACCATTCTGAAGTATGAGCAGATTAGTTCTAATACAGTTTGGAAAGACATCTTGCAAAGGCACATCAGAACTTAAGTACCCAAATTGGCTTGGGGTACATCAGTGGTTGAGCTATGGAGTTTCAACATGAGGAAAAGTGTCAAAAATCATCCACTGCAACATCTTTCAGAGAATTGATCATTGAGTCAACAAAGGAAAACGTAGAGTCAATAGCTGTCCTATCATGCTACTCTATGAACTAAAGAAGTCAAAGGTCAATCCACGTCAATCAAACATCCATTCTTCTAAAAGAGACAGCTAACTGACAAGTTACTGGGGAGTTACAGCTAGTTTCTGGGCATCGTGCAACCAATAACCAGTTGACACGTCATAGCATATGCAGTGTAAGAAGGAACTGCCATAAAAACAAATTCAAAATCTGCAAACAGTTACCAAAATCCATTAAACCTCTCTCCCTCCCATTTTTAAACCCTAGAATTCTCTTCGAAGCCAAACCACTAAAACTTCCAGAGCCCAAACCAAAATCAACCATACTCCACAAATCTCCCTGAATCAATATCTTCATTCATCAAATCATTCAAATGACAGATTGGCAAGTTATCACTGGCATTCAGCTAGGAACCAAGACGTTTGAAAAATCTGAAAAGAAGTTCAGGGATATTCTTGAACTTGTAAAGAAGGCCGGGTTTTCAGAATGTCTTGAAGAAAACACACGAGTATATAGTGACCTGGTCAAGGAGTTCCATTCAAACGCAACTATAAATTCTGGAATCCTCTCCACCAAGGTTAAAGGTCAGAGTCTGAAACTAAACGCTTCTGACATCAATCTATGCTTAGGTCTTCCTAACCGAAATCTGAAAAGCCTGGAAGAGATCGACATAGAAAAAGCTAAGAAGATTATGCAGTACAGAAGAAACCCTAGTTTTAAGGATATGAAGAAAAAGGAGTTTCCTGAAGAATTCGAGTTTCTTGCTGAAATAGTGGGGAAATGTATCTTATGCAAAGATACTGCACATGATACTGTGATTGACCAACAGCTGAAGATCATGTCTGCCATAGTCCTAAAGGAACACATCAACTTTGAAGCTGTCCTGCTCGATCATATGTCTAAATGGCTGGATAAGGAAGAAAAGAAAAGAGTAACTGAGAAACCACTCACAAAGGTTTTTCATGGGAGATTTTTAAGCATCATCTTGAAGAAAAAGTTGAAGAATAAAATTAAGGATGATGATGGCGAAATTCTTAATGTTCACAAGATAATGTCTCCACAGCTTTTCATAAACTGGAAAAAAAACCCAAAGGAAAATAGGAGGTTGACAACTGGGAGCAGTAGCGAAGCCTCTACAAAGAAGAGGAAAGCAAAAGAGCTAGAAAGCTCTGAATCAGATAATTCTGTACCAACGGCGACCTCACCAGCCAAGAAGAAATCCAAGAGCATGAGGAAAACTGAGGCCCCTCCAAGAATTCTATCCACCAAAGACAAGGATGTAGAAGAAAAAGCCTCAACTGCTGAAACCACAAAGCGAAGAAGCAGCAGGCTACTTCAAGAGCTATTCAAAAAGAAAGCTAAAGTAATAAACAGACAAATTCCAGTTCCCCAAGGAAGCACATCTGACAGAGAAGAGGACGTAGAGTCAAAGGAAGAGAGGGGAACTGATGATCTCAAGACTGAGGATCCGAAGAACAGATTCAGTGATGAAGGTGGAACTGGGTTCATGAAAGAAGATGTAAACTCTGCTGATAAAGAAGAATACGTAAGTCCTATGGCCAATTCTCAGAGTACTCACTTTGAAGATGAAGTCTGCAAGATGACCCATCTGAATGTCCAGATGCAAATGCTCTAACATATTCTCATGATGGATCAAATAATGATGAGGTTGAGAAAGAAACATCAGCACCTGCTAATGATGAACCTCAAGAAAGTCTGTATGCTGACTCAAAGAACTCAAAGTCTAAAGAAGAAGAAGAAGAAGAAGAAGAAGGAGTATCTGATTCACCCACAATTGAACTACCAAGACGAAGAAGAAGTCACAGATTGATAGCTCAATTTGCCTCAAAGAAGAGAAATGATCAATCTACTGAATTAATTGAACTAAGTGACGGTGAATCCGCATCAGGGGAAGAAAATACTGATGACAGGACCAGCTTTGAAGGAGATGATTCCAAGGAAGATATTGCTGAAGAAGACTTTGAAAATGAATGTCAGCAAGAAGAATCTATTGATAATTCTGATGAAAAGAAGCAACAAAGTTTAAGCTCAGAAAGGGAAGAGATAGAGAAAGATTCCAACTCTGAAAATCAGGAATGTGAGGAACTAGAATACTATCCTGTTCTCTCTCCAAACAAAATTAGCGTAAGAATTGTAGTGGAAGTTTTGATGAGCCACCAATGTAACCACCAACAAGATGGATAAATCAAGGAAGTGAACAACTTCGAGTTATCAGAATGACCACAGATGAAGTACTCCACAACTGGAAAAACATGGAATTAAACCGCACAACAATACTGTATGACTCTGAAGACCTTCTGATAAGATGGTTCTTTCCATGGATGCCATGGTTAAAGGCACACACTGAGAGAGATGGAAGTTACTTCAGCTGGTGCTACTCTCATTTCCCAAATTTGGAACTGGTATCACAAAACTTCCCCAGAGTTAAGCAGTTTGCAACGATGATGATCAACGACGAGCCTCATTACAAAGTCTATCGACATGCTGGCAATCATTATATTCCCTATGATTGTAGAGTGGACTCTGAAGGCAGAAGATTTATAACCAAGGAGATAATCATAGAGTCTGCTCACTCTATCACTGATGGTATTCAAGCTCAAAATGAGAAGCCTTCATCTGCTCAAGCACTATTGTCCAACATCCCTTCATCTTCCAATATCGATTGGTACTCAACGATTCTTCAGATTTTTAACACCTTCGACAATCTGTCCAAGGAAGCAGATCGTAGAGTCCAATCTGATACTCAACCAAGGATTGCACAATTAAATGATCAAATATCTATGGAAAAGGAGCTGACGAAGAATTCTGATGAACTGATTGAGAGAATATCTCTATTCACTAAAGAGTCAAAGATGCTGACAACCTCAGAAGGTAACTCAGTTCAAGAGAAACTCCAAACAATGATGGCTGATGTATCCCTCAAAGTAAGCGAAAGAGATCACATCTATCTCAAGGCTCTAAATATTCAAAAGGCTAAAGCTCTACAAGCACAAAAGGAAAATGAAGAGAAACTCAAAGTCCTCTCTGACAAGATTGACCACCTGACTCAGTCCTTCTCTATGCAACTGGAGCTTAGTCAACAAGAAATCATGCATGAAGTTGGAAATTCTTCCTACCTGATGGAACAGCTTATGTCCAATATGGAACAGCTCTTCCAACTGATTAGTGACAAAAAGGGGGAGAAAAAGAGGCATAGAAAGGAAAAGAAGAAGAAAGCAGAAAAAGAAGATGATTCATCATCTGAAGTGGAGCCAAAGGATGTTGAGCCTAAGGCTGAGGGGGAGCCAGAAGAGGAAAAAGAAAAGCATCCATCTGAGGGGGAGAAAACAGAAGAAATGCAGTCAATGATTCCTAGGTGCGCAGATGCAAGAAGATCTAACAAATGAATAGCTGATCAACAAACATTCTGGATGCATACAAGAGACAAAGAGGTAAATTTCTAACTAGTTAAGTATGTTCTGGATCCAGGATGAAAGATATCAGTGTATGTCAGTGTATTAAATTTCATAACATTTTAAATGACATTCATGATTATCTGCTTTAGAAATACAGCTGCTCACTGTATATAAGATTCATTCATAACATGTATATGCACTTATTGTTTTTGTCATAATCAAATAGGGGGAGATTGTTAGGAATAAACATGTGAATGATATTCCTATTTATATATGATTTGATTATGATATATATATGAATGAATATGCAAGTATGCTTGCATTAAGAAAAGTCAGAAAGTCCTTTGATAGATAATAGAAACATATGTACAAGGACTTAGAATGAATTGATCAAATGTGTTAGGTTGATCCTACATAAGCAAAACAGCTTTGTAAAGTCCTTAAAAAGAAATGATGTACAAGGACTATAAATATAGAAAGATCAAGCATGTTAGGTTGATCTTAATGTAATAGATAGGCTTGTCTGATCGTCGAACACTGCACCAGAAATCATAGTCTGCTAGGAGAGTCAAGGAAAACTCGAGAGATATCGAGGTAGAATCGTAGTCTGCAAGATAGTAGATCTTGGAGTTCGTAGACTTCCAGGAGAGATGAGAAAGGATCGTAGTGTGTCGAGGAGAACTTCCTCAGGGTCGTAGTCTGCTGAGGAAGTCATGTTCGAAATCGTGAGAGAACACGCCCTGCCTGGCCGTAGAGTATTTGCCAAAGCTAAGTCAAGAATCGTAGACTACACTCAGAGTCATAGAATCTACTAATCATACCTAAGGCAGAGATCGTAGTCGAGCAAGATCAGATGAAGACAACAAGCACAACAATAGAAATCGTAAAGTGTCAAGATCTGATCTCGGAGTCGTAGTGTCTGCACAGCCAAAGCTGAATCGTAGAGTGCAGAACTAAGACCTCAACAGATGTGCTCACAATGCCAAGGAAAAATCGTAGAGCAAATACAATCCTCAATGAATGAGCACTCCCAGAATATCCAAAGGAATGAAGCCTCTGGTTGGCACTGCATAGATATTTTCCACCTGAAGGAAACTAGAGAGCACTCAACGAATGGCATGCAAGCTAACAGAAGATCTAAGCACCAACTCAATCAGCATCAAGATTGAGTTGTGATGCCATTTGAGATGAAGTCTTCCACAAGGAGATCAGAAGAAGACTTACATGGCTCGACCAAGAAAAGTCGAAGAAGTCGCGATGAGTCATCAAGCAGACAGAAGACAACGATCTTGGAAGTTACCAGGATCGTAGTGTTTTCCAAACAAAGAAAGAACTGATGGAATACATACAGAGATACTGGACAACTTCTGAAGAACAAGGCTAAAGTGATTAAGCATTGGATCAGTCCATTGATGATAAGTGAACGGGAGATCACAAGGAGAAAGCGAGCTGGACACGCCACAAATTTGAAGTGTCTTGTTATTCGAAAGAGGCCGTGAAGAAGGAATCGAGCCATCAAGATCTCGAGAGTCACTGAGGCAAAATGTAAGTGTTGAAGCCTTTGCACAAGAGAAGGAAGAGGTGTTCTACATTGAAGATCAAATCAACACTCTTCAAGATCGTAGTGTTGTCTCTACCAGTCAACAAGACACTACGATCAAGTCCATGAAGACATACATCAAAAGCGTAGAGTTCGAATAGCTAAAGACTGAAGCATTGACAATGGTTCAATCTAAAGGGTAATATTTGGACAAGAGCTCATTGAGAGCATCGATGCAAGGACAACCTCTGATCGAGAAATCAGAAGAAGGAAATAAAGTCTTCGACCTACCCAAGACATTAAAGTGACATATCTGACAGGGTTGGTGAAACAGCAGACTGCAGTGTCAGAAAGTCAAAAAAAATGTCATGTTACATCTGCAGTCTGCACCAAATAACTCGAGATCTGCGAAGAAATTTGAATAGCTTTCAATGGCTACTTTCCAACGGGAAGATTGGGAAGCAGTATAAATCAACAGAGCTTCAAAGATCAAGAGCCGCTGATGATTGTGTAGTTGCAGAATCGTTGAGTTGGTGAATGCTATTGTTGACTCTACGAGTTCCACCAAAGATCAATAGAACAAGTCTCAGTGATAGTGAGACTATCAAGGTGGAAGTGAAGCAGCTTTGAAGAAGGAATCAAATAGATAGAAGCTTCACTCAACAAAGATGAGAATGCCACTGAAGATGGCAACCAAGCTGAGAGCCGAGAAGGCCAAGAAGATAGCATTCAGGAAAGTGGCTAAGTACAAAGAAGATCAAGAGAGCCACTCTACAAATCACCATGAACCGAAAGCTGAAAATGAACAAGTGCAGAACCATGTCTGCAAAGTATTCAAGAAGGGTTCAGGGATTGCTAAATGCCAGACACAGTCTACTAAAAGCACAAAGACTTAGCAAACCCAGAAGGTGATGGTGCACAGCTGATACCAGATGAAGATGAGCAGAAAAGAGTGAAGATCAGTTGTACCAAAGAAGATGTGGTCCGGACTTGAAGCTGAAAGCAAAGAGGATCACACTAAGCTGCTAAGTACAAAAGATGTTCAGAGCTTAAAGACATCTTAGCAGCTCAGCTCCAACAAACAAACAAATAACTCAACAAGAAGCCAGGGCCTGAGGGGTCCTTGTCCGGAGGGACTAAACGAAGTTCCAAGCTTACTGGGCTTGAAGAGTTCCTAGGGAACTAGAGGAGTTCCAAGGCTGCTGGCCTTGAAGAGTTCTTAGTGAACTGAAGTCCCAAGGCTGCTGGCCTTGAAGGAATCTTAGTGATTCAGTCTTGCCTTCCTTAGTGGAAATCCTGCTAGTTGAAAGTAGAAGAGTGGATTAGGAGCTTGAGTCTTTGAACCACTTAAAACCCCTTGTGTCTTTTACTTTATGTCATTTACATTATGTACATTAATTGCTATAACTGCTATTAATGTTTTAACTGCTTACTACTGAAGTAACTCTACGAACAATGTATGTGTGATTATGAATATATCAATGAAGGGGATCTTTCACTTATTCCGCTGTGCTTGACAAGATTATTAAGTTTGTCATGAGCTACTTAATGAGCAATACAACTTAATAGAGTAAAAGTATTTTAAAATTCTAAGGATCTATTCAACCCCCCCCCCTCTAGATCTATATTGTGCCTACTGGGAACTAACAAAATGTATTGAGGACTTATTTTGAGTTTTAATACTGTCTAGAAGACAATATTTGTATTAAAACTCACAGCTCATGTTGTATATTTAAGATTGTATTTGTATTTTGTACCATGTATTTGGCGACTCAGAATAGGTGATGTATACCTATTTTGGGGGCGTCACACCTACGGTCATGAATATGGTTGTTCTCAAAATCTTGAAGAAAAAATTAAATCAGCGAAAAAAATAAAACACTTTATAAGGCAAGAACGTTTTTCCTCTATTCTCCTTCTGAAGCCAAAATAACTTCACATCGTGATTGGGAAGGTCTTAGGCAAGAAGATACTACGAAATGCTTTATCCCTTCATTGATATATATATATATATATATATATATATATATATATATATATATCTTTGATGCCTGAAGTAGCCAACCTCATGATTACGTTTCCTTTGATTGTTGTTTTGAAGCTATTTTTTTTAATTTTTTTATGAAAACCAATAAATAAGGTGTTATATGTAATAATTACTGTTGGCATAATTTCTTCCTTGTATAGCCACGCAGCTTTCTCCATCCTATCAATCTTCCAATATGTATTGATCAACACATTTGTGATATACAGTCTTTTCCTCTCTTTGGACCATTAATTAATTCTACAACTCTGCATGATTCTTTGAATTTCCCCTCCATAAAGCAAGCATTTATCGAGACATTTAATGTTATCATATTAGGACAAATGTCGTAATGTTATGGTCGTGTTGGTTTTCTATTTGAGTATTTCTTTGTGACTGTTTAATATATTTATTTTTCTTCGTGTGATTGTAGTATTTCTTTTCCTGACCATTTCACTTTCATAGAATTTTAGTTCGAATATTTTCAAAGAAAAGGCAATATCGCAACGAGAAAACATTTAGTACGGGCCATTTCACCTTAACAAGGATTTTGGCTCAGATATTCTCAAAGAAAAGGCAACACCGCAACGAAGAAGCATTTATTCAAGGCCATTTCACCTTAACAAGGATCTTGGCTCAGATATTCTCAAAGAAAAGACAACGCTGCAAGGAGGAAGCATGTATTCCGGGTCATTTCACCTTAACAAGGATCTTGGCTCGAATATTCTCAAAGAAAAGACCATAACTTTTTTTTCACGGTGAAGCAGTATTCATTTCAAGCGGTTGATTCAACGAGCAAGGAGAAGTTAAAGGTAAAGGGGGAGCGCTCCCTAGGTGGCCAAACCCTAGGGGGACCAAACCTAGTGGCCTCCTCCACATTTTTTTCATTCTTCCTCTACCCTATTTTTATTTGAATAGCTTCTAATGTTCATACTCTTTTTTGCTTCTTCTTTCAGGTGATTTCAATCTTTCTTTTATTTTTCGAGCCCCATTACCTTGATCGTATCTTGGTTTTTTCCCTCGGATCATAAAGAAAGATAGACATTTTCTATGAGCAAGCCAAGACTTATGATTGTACAGCCTTTCTCCCGCTAGAGAAAGAAGGCTTGTTTTTATATGTTATGACCTGCAGAGATTTGGGTGACTTTCCCCATTCTGATCGCATTCCCCGCATATACATAAAGAAACAAGAATACCCTTTCAATCCCCTTCGTTTCTTGTCCAATTCATCCGGTCGCATTCAGTGATAGCAACATTGGACCGACGAGGTCCTCAAAAATTTTGATTATGTGGATATACTTGAGAGGGTTGGCATTCTTCGTTGCATTCAGGTTTGTAGGGATCTTCGCATCCAACAGGATCATGATGCTATTACCATGTTGATTTCATGTTGGTGCTCCTCTACATGCACATTCATTACTGCGTGGGGGAAATTCACCCATACTCTAGAGGATGTCTATGCTATCTACCAGTAAGTTTCTCTTCGCAAGTCTTCTAGAAATATCGAATGTGTTACATACTTGACAGAAGCCTTCAGGTGGGCTTCTAATTACACCTCACGATTTAAGGGTGATATACTCCTTCCAAACTTCGAGACCTCCAGGCAACAGAAATTTAGGTCATATGTGAACCGTAACTTGTACTTGGGCTCACATTTGTTTGCCCCCTGCACGTGAGTCACGCCGTTAGTGGGACAAATGTGCAAAGTATTTTAAGTAATCATTTTGGGAATTGATCAATGAGTTAGGAGAAGTCAAAGGTAAGAGGGGAGAGCCTCCCTAGGTATTCAAACCCTAGGGATCGAACCCTATTAGGCTTTGGTCTCTTTCTTTAGTTTTTTTTATTTATCTTCCTTTCTGGTGAATCTTGGCCATCTCCTGGCTTTGTTCCCACATATACTTGGTCGGATACATATTCACAAGGCCCTCCTCTAGACCTTCTTGTTAGATCATCTTGTGAGCCTTATTCTCGAAATGCACAGTCTCTCTCTATTCTTTTCATGTAGAGGATTTTGATAGGTTTAGTTGCGAGGTTGATGACTTCTCGATCCTCTATGGGCCTTGATATGTCTCCCTTCCATGTTAGTGAAAGTAGTATGTACACAAGTCAATCATGTTTGATGATAAAGCATATACTTTGTAACAATCTTATTCATTTATTAATAAAAAGTATTAATTTATTAAAGGCTTTTAATTATCTATATGATGTTTTATAATATATAATAAACTCATAGTTTTATGGAATGCTTTTAGAATAATGATGATGATCATTTTAACGAGATCTAAATTCTTAAAAAGCTTAAAACTAAAATAGTTCCCAATCGTTGGATTACTAAATTGGGGATTAGTGAATCCGGATAGATTGGTACATATGTTGCTTTCTCATTGGATGAGGATGATTGATCTTATGATCATTTGTGTGGAGACACTAAAGCAAGTATGTAGGTGCTTATTAGAGAATAAGTTCACTGAACGTGGCTCGCTAAGGAATACCTAATGGAGTTTTACTTGCCTGTCAATAGGAATTCCTGTAGTGATAGTAGTACAAGTGATCCTTGGACTTGAGGTCATCATAGTATCTTGTGCATGATGAGTTATACTTTGACTTATTCCTTAAGACCCTTAGGGTATATCAAAGGGTATGCTTGGGTTTAATAAGTTGTACATGGAGATAATGTATGATCAATAAAGAATCTACTGCTTCTAGTAAAAGAAGAGAAATGTCCTATGTGATTCGATAAATGACAACCCAGAAGTCCTTGGCCAAGGCGTAATAAAATTAGAAAGGAGTTTCTAATTTGCATTATTTGGAGTTGTGCATTTAAGAGTCGAAATACATATAATTAAATAAAATAAGACTTGACAAAGAATTCCATGTCTTATATTTTAATTGGGACATTGTATGGTGGAATGATTGAATTATACTGAGAACTATTTACTCAAAGGTTCTTTTTATGATTAATGTTGAAATCTATATTATCCTAAAAGTTGTTAATCGCTAGGAGGCTTATCCCTATTGTAGAATAAATATTATTTATTTAAATTAATTAATAGTTTAATTTATTTATTTAAATAAGATTAGAATTGTTCTAATTAATTTATTCACAACCTAGTTTAATATGGAGAACCTAAAGGGTCACACCATAAAAGAAAAAATAATTATTTAAGAAGAAAATGGCATAATCGTAATAATAAGTTAAGTATATTTAATTTAAATCTATGGTGATAGAATAAATTAAATAGCTTAATATTTATTATTTAATATTTTGAAAATATTAAATATAAATTAATAAGATGAGTCTTATTATTATTATTTCTATTATTATTATTTAATTTCTAAAGGAGTTTGGGAATTAATTAATAAAAGTACTCTCAAATATCCTAATAAGATTAGGAGGCTAATTAATTAAAAGAGTTTAATTAATTATTCCTAATAAGATTAAGAGCCTAATTAATTAAAAAAAATTAATTAATTAAAATAAAACTCAATTTCTTAATTGTTAAGGAGGGTTGCCCACATCTACAAATAAGAGGAGTCTTATTATGGGTGAAGGTGATTGACGTTTTCACATAATATGTAATTCAAATAGTTGGGACAGTGCACCATTTTCTATGAGAGATAAAAAAACTAGGATTTTGCCAAATACCCATATTCTTGAATCTTTCTTTTTCCTTGGTGGATCACCTCTAAAGGCCAAACACATAGGTGGCTAACGTTGATCAAAGGAAGGAACCAAACCCGGTGGATTCGAGTTGAATGCGAAAAGATTTGGAGGTGAACTTGTACATGAGGAAGCTCGAATCTTCAAGGATATGATTCTTTTTCTTTATCTTTTCGTTTAATTAATAATTGTGCATAAAAGATGATCCGAGTATATGGTTTGTAAAATTTTTAAAACTCTAATTTTTTATGTTTTCGCTTACTTTGTGCAATTTGATTGCTTTCATGAATATTACAAACCAAACAGTGGTATCAAAGCCAAACATTTATGTGAATTATTAATTATTTAATTTGATATGTATATTGATATGTGTTTAGAACAATTTAATTGAGCATGATTTTGTTGTATAATTTTTTTTAAAAAAAAATGGTACAGTTTTTTTTGTCGTTATTTCGTGTTTTGATTAATTTAATTTTTATAAGGAGGATGATCCTGTTCATTAACCGAATTAATCATATATAATTAGTTTGCATGATTGTTCGGTTTATTAGAATATATACGTGATTCGCTTGGTGGTTATTATATATATAATAGTTATGTATTAATAAGATATGATAGTTATAACCATGTGATTCAGGAAACTTTAATAAACAATGTTCAAGGTACGTGAATTGTCACCATGATTCATGTGGATTATATATTTATATATATATATATATATTAATTATTTTATAATTAAAATAAAAGGTTTATTTTAATCTTAAAATAAAAAGTTTATTTTAATTTTAAAATTGGATTCATGCTAGCTAATTAGATTTGGAATTGGATTCCATGATAACTAATTGGAGTTGAAATTAGATTCCATGTTTACTAAAACAAAGGAGTTTATTTGTGAATAGAAAAGTGAATCCATGTTTCCTTAAATAAAGGAGTTTATTTAGATATGGAATAAGATTTCATATTATTCAAAATAAATGAGTTTATTTGCGAATAGGAAAGAGAATCCGTATTTCCTTAAATAAAGGAGTTTATTTAGATATGAAATAAGATTTCATATTATTCAAAATAAAGGAGTTTATTTGTAAATAGGAAAGAGAATCCGTATTTTCTTAAATAAAGGAGTTTATTTAGATATGGAATAAGATTTCATATTATTCAAAATAAAGGAGTTTATTTGTGAATAGGAAAGAGAATTCGTGTTTCCTTTAATAAAGTTTTTTTTACTTTGAATTGGATTCCATAATTAATTAAAATAAATGAGTTTATTTTGATTAAATATTTTGATTAAAATAAAATAGTTTATTTTATTCAAAATTGGATAAATTAAAATAAAGGAGTTTATTTTGATTCAAAATTAGATTTTATACTAACTAAATTTGCCCATTAAATGATATCAATATATATATTGAATATTTATTATTCATGAGATGAATTTATTTATTGATGCATATGTAGATGTGTGTGATAATAAATGAGATTGATTATGGACTATTGACCAATGTGATTGAATTTTATTTTATTTTAGTTGGATGCATAAATGTATGTGTTTTATTAAATGGGGCTTGCGTACCTCATCTTCTCTAATTTTTTTCTTAATGTAAATTTTATCTCTCTCCTTTGTACTTCCCCTTGACTGCTGATCAAGGTTTCTATTTATTTTAAATAGTTTTGTAATAGGAATAGTTAAAATTAATTTTGAAGAATTGGAGATCAAGGAATAAGGAGCGCTTGAAGACCCGTTTGTAATGGAGCCCGGATTTAAATGTAATAGTTATATTTAAATATTAATTTTTTCACCCCTAGGGTTTGACCTTTTGGTTCACTTGGTGGCTCTAGTGAACCAAACTAGAATAAAAGTCCATAATCATTCCACGTAGAATATAGTATTCTATATGTGCATGCTTATACTATATATATATATATATATATATATATATATATATATATATATATAATACAAACATGCTTCGCATGTTAATTAATATAACGCGTATTTTATATATATGTGTGTGCATGCGCGCTAAACAAGATGAGACAAATTAATTACATGCAAACCCCTCAAATTTTTTTATATTAAGTGTAAGACCCCAACTTTTATGAATAAAGATGATTTTTCTATGAATATTATTTTTGAGTATTATGGAATGAATTTGATATAATGTTATAGTTGGGGGTAGTATTTATAAATTTTGCAAAGTACGCAAGTTGTCTTATAAATATTCGATTGGTCGGGGAATATTCTTTTTGCAGGAAATATTTGTACAACGACACAATCATTGGTGGACCCCACAACAGAATTATTATCGGATTGAGAAAACGACAAAAATATTTTATAAATAACGGCGGAGGTGTTATTGTTAAAACTGTTGAACTACCCGGTAGTAAAAGTACAGTAATACGCGTGGTTGCATAGTAGCACACGGTATTGATTATTGATGCTTACGTGATAAGTCACTTTCGGTTGTCTTGCATTATTACTAAGATAATTCTTTGCATCATATCTCTCATATTATTGATTCAATTATTGTCACAGTATCATGTGCATAATATGTTAGTTTATTAAATCAATAATTGAGACGACAAAGTTATTCATATTATTAAATTGCAATATTTACAATGTCTAGAAGTTCTGTCAAGGAGAGGTTTGGTCACCTAATTGCGCGCCAATAGGGAGAAATCCTTATTGAAAAGCCCCCTCTTTCCTGGGAACGACCTGGTTGTTAAATATTGTGAGTTATGATATTAATGATGATTAAGTTCATGTTAATTAAAGATGAATTTGATAGTTTTATTGTGTTGGGATTATTTCTGTTAATAGAAATTGACATCTATTCCGATGATAATTGATGTCTGGAGGTTATATTGTTCAATTGGGTATTCGGGATATTTTTTGTGTCGAAGTTACTATTCACGAGTTACTATTCACGAGTTACTATTCATGAGTTACTATTCACAAGTTACTATTCACCTGGTTACTATTCACTCTATTATTGTGCATTCGGGTATTTGGGTACAATATTATTCCATGAGGAGATGTGCTAATTTTTCAGACCGTTGGTTCAATGAATTAATATGGACCGCTGGTGGAAAGTTATAATAGTGAATCAATATGGGTCATTTGGTTTAAAGTTTTAATAGTAAATCGGTATGGATGACCGTCGCTTTAAGTTTTAATAGTAAATCGATCGGATCGTTCGCTTAAAAAGTAAATCGATCTGGACCGTTCATGAATTAGTTACTATTCAATCCATTCTTCTATAAATAGAAGCTCATTCCTTCATTATTTCTTACAAATTCGCAGAAACTCTAGAGAGAGAAATTATAGAGAGAAAGAAGAAGAGTATTCTGCTACTTCACTACATTGATATCCTGTGTCTTTTACGGTAAGGGGTGTTATTCTTTCTTATTCATGAAGAGAACTTCTTCTATTTCATTCTTTATTATTCTGTTGGAATAACATGTAAAAGTGGCATACCCTATACATAACATGTATACGCGGCATACCCTATACTTGGTGAAATCCTTATGTTATTCCATTCTTTATTATTCTGTTGGAATAACTTGTATGCGCAGTTTACCCTATACTTGGTGGAATGACCTGTATATGCGGTTTACCCAATACTTGGTGATCTTCTTCTATTATTCCATTCTTTATTATTATGTTGGAATAATCTGTTTATGCGAAGTACCGCATACTTGGTGAAATTCTTTTATTATTCCGTTCTTTATTATTCCGTCGAAATATCTTGTCGGTGTGAATTTCACCTGACCTGGTTCCATATTTATTATTCTGCATTTATTATTCTGTTTTTATTATTCTGTTGGAATAACCTGTCTATGCAAAGTACTGCATGCATGGTGATTTCTTTTGTTATTCCATTCTTTATTATACTCAGTTGGTTAAAGTTTTGACTTCTATACTCCATGAAATTAGTGGAATATCCTTGATATTTGCGCTTCATCCAGTATCATTTCATGGAAATATTCTTCTAAGCATTCTTAAATTTTACTTTACAAAGAAGTATCATGTTGACAATTTGGACGTTATTGGTTCTTGGACAAATTAATTCTTGAACTTGTTTTATTGAATTATTATGTCATTGTCATCATCCTCATGTTATATTATGTTGAAAGTCATCTTTGGCTTACGTGCATAGATGGACTTAGTATGATTATGACCAGGGATCATTCGGTATAATCATGACCTGTTATAAATAATGTGATAAAAGTCCTCAGTGGCCTGTAATGCATTGATGAATAGTTTTTGGTATGATTATGACCAGGGTTTATTCGGTATAGTCATGACCATTGATGATTTAATAAAAATCCTTGACCGTGGTACAGGGATGATTAGATGTGGTGGTTTATTTATTAAGCTGAGTCTCAGCGATAAAAATTGATGAAAACCTTTTAAAACATAAAAGATAGTATACTTTATTCTCTACTTGACTCTTTTAATGGATTGCATATTCCGCTGCAGTTAAACTTGATGTCTATTGTATATTATCAGTTTAACATTGTTGAAGACTAATGATAATTTATTCTGTATTATCTTAGTCATAATATTTCTTACTGGGCTAGTTGAGCTCACCCTTTCTTTCAATGTTCTCTTCAGGAAATGAGAATATAAGTGGGACGAGTCGGGGAAAGGAGTGATGGTCCGAAGATAACATTAGTAGTCCTCACTATTACATTAAATAGTGTGACAATAAATGTAATGAGGACTCCTTGAGTATGGATATTGTCTAGATGACAATATTCCTATTAGAACTCTCAGTTTATGTATTGTCGTATGTTACACGACATTTGTATAATTAAGTTTGTATTTGTATTTTGTACCATGTATTTGGCAACTTAAGATGGGTGATGTATACCTAATTTTGGGGGCGTCACATTAAGTCCTAAGCGTTCAAAGATATTTGGAATATCGAACGTCGCCTTCTAGCATGGTAAAATAATAGAGTATTAAATATTTAATATGAGTTTGTTGTGCACACACAAGGCAAGTATTAAATATTTAAGATTTTTTTTATCACATTCAATGCTTATAAATAGACTGAACAATGCTATTTTGTTGTTCACACACAAGGACAGTGTTTTTCTTTTGAATATATGGAGTGCTAGGTATGACTTAACTTAGATCATTTTAGTTCAAATGTGCACTCACTTGACCATTATGATCTAAGAGGCAAAATACAAGGAGTTGCATAGTTGATGTAATTGACAAGAGTTGTCTACCTATTTATTTATATATAGTTTGTTGTGCACACACAAGGCTATATACATTTGAAATGAGATCTTTATTCTCACTAGCATATCTTTAATTAGATATCGTCGAACTATATAAATTGAGGGTAATATAGTTTGAAGAAAATAGTGAGAGATACCAATTTAAAACAAGACCTAAATTATTTTGGTAATTAATAAAAGAATGTATGCTAAAATGTTGTTAATTACAAATTCATTTACAAAATTTTACAATGTCTAAATTACTATCACTGCGAAGCATATTAGATATTATTTAATCAGACTGAATTAAATGGATTGGTTAAGGAATTTGAGAATAGTTCTCATGACTGAAAAGCTATCTTATGTCCTTAATACGCCTATCCCTGCAATGGTTGCAGACAATGCCTCTGAGGAAGAGATTGTTACTTTTAGAAAGTGGCAAAATGATGCAGAGTTGGCTCAATGCATCATGCTCGCATCTATGAGTAACGAGCTTCAGCGTCAGCATGAAAATATGGATGCTCCTACTATACTCCTGCACGTCAAGTAGTTGATGGTGAGGAAAGTAGGACTAATAGATATCAGATATCTAAGGAGCTCTTCCGATCTAGAATGACCAATAACACTACAGTACAGACACATGTCCTAAACATGATCAATTTGATTGATCAATTAGCTAGGACAACAGGTTTTGTCATGGATGGAGAGTTGAGCCAAGATTTGATCTTGCACTCACTCTCGGACTCCTTTCACAATTTTTATGAATTTTTCATATGAATTAGCTAGATATCAGCCTCGCTGATTTGCTTAACATATTAAAATGTTGAGAGTCACTTTCCAACCAAGAAAGACCATGTCTTACTGGTAGGGGCCAAAGGATCTTCTGAAAAGAAAAACGATTCAAAGAAGGTAAATAGAAAGGCAAAAACAAAGGATAATAAGAACATAACTAATACAGATAGCAAAGGAGTTTGCTTTCACTGCAATAAGCCTGGACACTGGAAAGAAACTGCAAGAAGCATCTTGTAGAGGCTAACCAGAAGAAGCTTAGTGAAGTTTTGGTTACAAATATTATTTTGTTCATGATTTAAAATAAATTTTTCTTTAAGTCAAGGTTCTACTTGGGTATTGGATACCGACTTTGGTTATCATAAATATAGATTTATGAAGGGACCAAGCAGAAATAGAAAGCTAAACAAAGATAAGTAATCCTATGTGTGGGAAATGAAGCAAAGGTTGATGCATTAGCCATAGAAACTTATAGTTTAGCATTGCCTACGGGAAAATCTATTAAGTCAATAAGTTGTTATTGTATTCCAGTTCTCATTGGAATCATTATTTCCATTTTATTGTTGGACAATAAAATATTTGGTATTATATTTAAGAACAATTGTTGTTCTATTTATAATAATAATGTTTTGTATAGAACTGGAATATTACTTAATAGATTTTGTATACTTGGCTTACGTGAAAAATTATTTTATAAATTAAACAAACTAGTATAAGAAAAGGAGATGATCATTCAAAGAGTTGAATATTTGTATTTGATGAAATACAAGTATGAATTATTTGAAAGGTTCAAAGAATTCAAAAGTGAAACAAATTGGTAAAGTATTAGTATTCTTTGATAGGATCAAGGAATAAATACTTGTGCAATAAGTTTTTAGATCATCTTAAATGGTTATCTCACAATGGACACCTCTTGATAAGCAATAATTGATTGATGTATCTAAAAGAAAAAATCATACCTTGTTGGACATGGTACGGTCCATAATGATTTTACTGACATTCCGGTATCCTTTTGGGGTAATGTCCTAGAAATGGCTACATATCTATGGAAAATGTAACCTCAAAATCCGGCCCCAAGACTCCATAAAAGTTATGGACAGGGAGGATTCCTAATCTTAAGTATGTTAAGATAAGGGGTTGTCCAACTTATGTGAAAAGGTTTCAAAAGGATAAGCTTGGGACAAAATTTGACAAGTACAGATTTGTTGGACATCCTAAAGTAAGTTTAGGGTATATGTTCTATAATCCTACTTAGCAAAAGGTGTTTGTTGTGAAACACGCTACCTTCTATGATAAAGGTGATTGTCATTAAAGGGGCTAGTGGGAGGATAATACATCTTGAAGAGTTCAAGAACCACAAAACACTATAAGTCAAATAAGAGGAACATGTAGATAGACCTATTGTACCACAACCGAATCGTAAATCTAGAATAGTACCGAAGATACCTAAGAGGTATGGATTCATCATAAATGATGATGATGAGGTTCATATCATAAAAGATGATGATCCAGTTACATACGATGAGGGAAGAGTTGTAGACACTCAGAGAAATTGATTGAAGCAAGGTTCTCAAATATGGAACATTCGTTTTGATGAGACAATCAAAAGAGTTTGATTTTATCAAAAACAAGAATGAACCTAATGTGTATAAAAGGGTCAGTGGGAACGTCGTGACATTTCTAGTATTATATGTTGATATATTACGGATAAGGAATGACATACTAATGCTATAATTAATAAAGATAAAGTTGTCTAAACATTCCTCCAAGAATTATTTGGGAAGAGTATCGTAATTGGGGATAAAAATCTATATAGATTGATTTAAAAGGATGCTCAGCTTAACCCAAGAAACGTATATTCATTTGATGCTAAAGTCGTTTAGGATGCCAAAATCCAAGAGATGACTTATGTTGATGAGCCATGGAGTGTATCTCTCTTAATAGTCCCCATAGACTCTTGAAAAGAGAGATCGCATGAGTGAAAATCATGTATACAATAAAATATACGAGACCTGATGATGATCGATCATATTCTGGATAAGATCACTATAAGACAGTGAAAAATATCTTAAAATACTTAACCGGCACTAAGGATGTGATTGAAATTTATGGTGGGTCTAAATTAAAACAAGAGGGCTTAACATACTCAAGTTTTTTTCAGACAGATCAAGACGACAGAAAATCCACTTTAAGGTAAAGGGTTACCTTGAACAGTGGTGCAGGGAATTAGAAAGGTTTTAAACAGCAAAGAGTTGCTAGTTTAGTGATAAAGACAAAGTATATAGCTATAAATGAAGCTGCAAGTTGATTGTTTGGATGAAAAGTTCATTACAGAACTAGGAATAGTTCCTACGTCTCATCTTGGATCTAAACATATGTTGTGGGACTTTCATTTGATTATAGGAATCATTGAAAGATGGGAAATCACTATAGAGATAGTGGACTCTCAAGAACAACATTACATATCCATTAACTAAAGCTTATCCAACAACAGGATAATCGTCACTTAAAGAAGAAGGGTATGAGATAACATGGCGATTGGCTTTAGTGCAAGTGGGAGATTGAAAGTAGTATGCACACAAGCCAATCATGTTTGATGATAAAGCATATATTTGTAACAATCGTATTCATTTATTAATAAAAAGTATTAATTTATTAAAGGCTTTTAATTGTCTACATGATGCTATTTTATAATATGTGATAAACACATACTTTTAAGCAATGCTTTTAGAATAATGATGACGATCATTCTAATGAGATCTAAATTCTTAAAAAGCTTAAAACTAAAATAGTTCCCAACCGTTGGATTACTAAATTGGGGATTAATGAATCTGGATAGATTAGTACATACGTTGCTTGCTCATTGGATGAGGATGATTGATCTCATGATCATTTGTGTGGAGACACTAAAGCAAATATGTAGGTGCTTATTAGAGAATAAGTTCAATGAGCGTGGCTCGCTAAGGAATACCTAATGGAGTTTTACTTGCCTGTCAATAGGAATTCCTGTAGTGATAGTAGTATAACTGATCCTTGGACTTGAGGTCATAATAGTATCTTGTGTATGATGAGTTATACTTTGACTTATTCCTTAATACCCTTAGGGTATATCAAAGGGTATGATTGGGTATAATAAGTTGTACATGGAGATAATTTATGATCAATAAAGAATTTACCGCTTCTAGTAAAAGAAGAGAAATGTCCTATGTGATTCGATAAATGACAACCCAGTAGTCTTTGGCCAAGGCAGAATGAAATTAGAAAGAAGTTTCTAATTTGTATTATTTGGAGTTGTGCATTTAAGAGTCAAAATATATATAATTAAATAAAATAAGACTCGACAGCAATTCTATGTCTTATATTTTAATTGAGACATTGTATGGTGGAAGGATTGAATTGTATGGTAACTATTTACTCAAAGGTTCTTTTATGATTAATGTTGAAATCTATATTATCTGGAAAGTCGTTAATCGCTAGGGAGACTTATCCTATTGTAGAATAAATATTATTTATTTAAATAAATTAATAG
Organism: Panax ginseng; assembly: GCA_020205605.1. Lineage (NCBI taxonomy): Eukaryota > Viridiplantae > Streptophyta > Magnoliopsida > Apiales > Araliaceae > Panax > Panax ginseng. The sequence goes on along the minus strand of CM035132.1, from coordinate 68,974,307 downwards.
TTTAATTTATTTATTTAAATAAGATTAGAATTGTTCTAATTGATTTATTCACAACCGGTTTAATATGGAGAACCTAAAGGGTCACACCATAAAAGGAAGAATAATTATTTAAGAAGCAAATGGCATAATCATAATAATAAGTTAAGTATATTTAATTTATTCTATAGTGATAGAATAAATTAAATAGCTTAATATTTATTATTTAATATTTTAGAAATATTAAATATAAATTAATAAGAGGAGTCTTATTATTATTATTATTATTACTATTATTATTATTTAATTTCTAAAGGAGTTCGAGAATTAATTAATAAAAGTACTCTCAAATATCCTAATAAGATTAGGAGGCTAATTAATTAAAAGAGTTTAATTAATTATTCCTAATAAGATTGGGAGCCTAATTAATTAAAAGAATTTAATTAATTAAAATAAAACCTAGTTCCTTAATTGTTAAGGAGGGTTGGCCACATCTATAAATAAGAGGAGTCTTATTATGGGTGAGGGTGGTTGACATTTTCACATAATACGTAATTTCAATAGTTGGGAGAGTACACCCTTTTCTATGAAAGATAGAAAAACTAGGGTTTTGCCAAATACTCATCTTCTTGAATCTTTCTTTTTCCTTGGTGGATCACCTCTAGAGGCCAAACACATGGGTGGCTAACGTTGATCAAAGGAAGTAACCAAACTCGGTGGATTCAAGTTGAACGCGAAATGATTTGAAAGTGAACTTGTACCTGAGGAAGCTCGAATCTTCAAGGGTATGATTCTTGTTCTTTATCTTTTCGTTTAATTAATAATTGTACATAAAGGATGATCCGGGTATATGGTTTGTAAAATTTTTAAAACTTTGATTTTTCACGTTTCCGCTTACTTTGTGCAATTTAATTGCGTTCATGAATATTACAAACCTAACAGTTAGGCTATATCTCTTTACTTCCAGTTCGAATGTCACTTCACGTCATCATGAGAATGAATTACTTTATGTAGAGCTTCAGGAGCTTTAAGATGTCATGGATAAATTAAAGATCAAGCTTCGGGAAATTGAGTCAGCTGCCCAAGACCTTGAGGAACTGATAGCCTTAAATACGAAGGCTCAGAATACCGCCATTGTCGACTTGGAGGCTTTAGCTATGTGCCCTCTTCAGTTCGACATATCACTGCCTTTAGATAATGAACTTTCGTAGTTTTTTCTTTCCTATATCAGAAAATTCATTTAAATATATTTCATTCATCATAATAAAGTTTCTTTAGCCTTATTGATTGCCATTAATTTGAATTTTTCCTTAAGACCCAATGTTTAACATTGAATTCCAAGTTGTTCAAATTAATACTCCAAGACAACAATAACCAATAGGCATAATAAAAGAGCAAACATGAATTTTATTGAAGAAAACATGTTTCTTTTTCAATTTCTCGCAAACCAACACTTGAATCCATATTTTTTTAACAAATCAGAAAATTATTCAAGTATGAGTGAATGTTTGACATTTAATTGATAATCAGATTGCTTTAACCAAAAACATAACATTTTAGATTTCCATAAAAATAATAAATTTTGCTTTTGTCAGAGAAAGCATAATGTTCGCCACTTTTAGTGATAAAGTGTAACTTGTTTTTCGGGGTTGAGGGTTTATAATCAGGTGCCTCAATTGTAAGACCCCAAATTTTATGAAATAAAAGTATTCAATTTTCTTATAATTATAATGTTATTTAGTAAATGGTTAAATTGATAAAGTGATATTTGAAAAAATTTTAAAGTAAACAAGTTGATATAAAATATTCGTTGTGTTGGAGAATATTCGATTGGCCGAGGAATATTTGTTTTAAAAGGGAATATTCGTACGATGACACAATCATTGGTGCACCCCACAACGGAAGTATTGTCATAGTTAGAAAACGACAGAAATATCTTTTTATAAAAATAACGACGAAAGTTTTACCGTTAAACTGTTGAAATACCCAGTGGTAAAAGTACGATGTCTGGCGTGGTTGCATAGTAAGCATTGCAGTATTAATTATTGATGCTTACGTGAGAAGTCACTCAGTTATACTCAATTATTGCTACAGTAATTGCTGCATAGTATCTCATGCTATTTGATTCAATTATTGTCACAGTATCATCTGCATAATATTTTATATTATTAAATTAATAATTGAGACGACAAAGTTATTCATATTATTATTTGCATTATTGACGATGTCTAGAAAGTTCTGTCGAGGAAAGGGGTTTGGTCACCTAATTGCGCGCCAATAGGGAGAAATCCTTATCGGAAAGCCCCCTCTTTCCTGGGAATGATCTGGTTGTTAAATATTGTGAGTTATAATATTACTGATGAATAATTGTTAATAGTGTGTTTATAAAGATAAGTGATTTGTGGTAAATATTTATTCAATTTTTCATATAACTAGAGGGGTTTGTTATGAGGTGTTTGTTATAAGTTTGACTTATTATTCCCTGAGGAGATGTGCTAATTTTTCAAACCGTTGGTTGAAGTTATAATTGTAAATCAATATGGATCGTTAGTTGAAGATATAATAGTAATCAATATGGACCGTTGGTGGAAAGTTATAATAGTAAATCAATATGGATCGCTGGTTTAAAGTAAATCGGTATGGACCGTTGCTTTAAGTTTTAATAGTAAATCAATATGGACCGTTCGTTTAAAAGTAAATTAATCTGGGTCAATCATGAATTAGTTAATATTAAGTCTTTTTTCTTATAAATAGAAGCTCATTCTTTTTTCATTCTCACCAATTCACTAAGACTCACAAGAGAAATTATAGAGAGAGAAGCTATAGAGAGAAAGAAGAAGAGTATTCCGCTACTTTACTATTCTAGTATCCTGTCTTCTTCTAAAACATACCTTGGAAGGCTGTGAACAGTTTGGACTTATGTGTCCCTCCTCTCCGCATCTGTAGCATCTAATTGGCGGTCGTTCTCTTCCCCTAGAATTTGTTGTTGGTGTTGGTGCTGCTGCCGACGTCTTCCCATCATCGTTAAATCTTCTCTTCTTGAATTTTCCACTTGAATCATTTCTTCCATTATCTTGGTCATGATTAGCACCGAAGTGGTTACCATTTCTGGCATGATAATTTCCTCCACGATGGTTATCATTGTTCCGATGACCGTTGCCACCAGTACGATTATTATCGTGTTGTTGCTCTTTATCTTTTGGTTAGGTTGTCTCATTATCGCGTTTCAATAACTGAGCCCTATTTACTACATCTGAATACAAACATAATTTGTGAGAAATGAGGTATTGACGTATTTCGGGTCTCAAACCTCGCAAAAACATTCGCGTCATTCTCTCCTCATTATCAACCAAATGGGATACGAACCGGGACAAATCGGCAAACTTAGCCTCGTACTGCGACACGGTCATACTGTTTTGCTCTAACTTAATAACTCGACCTCCTTCATGTGACGAATACTTTTGGGAAAGTACTTGTCATTGAACAACTCTTGGAACTTCTCCCAAGACATTTTGAGTGCGGCAGGCTGAGTACGTTTGACTGATTCCCACTAGTAATCTGCCTCTCCTCGCAACATGAAGGTGGAAAAGGGAACCTTTTGCTCCTCAGAGCATCCCAAAACATCAAATATCTTGGTGATATGCTTTATTCACGTCTCTGCTTTAAATGGTTCTGGCTCTCCCAAAAACTCTGGTGGTCCTAGCTCCTTGAACTGCTTAGCAGTGACCAGCCGTGAGTTACCATTGACTCCACCTGCATTATGAACAGGAGTTTCTCTAGTTTGGTTTTGCATAAATTCTAGAAAACTCTTAAACGTACCATCATTCATCATTTGATCGGTGTTGTTGTTTACACGAGGATTATTGCCTTCCTGATGCACATTATCCTGGTTATTGATCGTTAGTGACTCAACGGTCTCATGTGCTTCATTGCTTATCTCAACATTTTCAGATGTCATTCTCAAACACTGTCACAAAATAAGGGTTAATTGACATGCCACATATTATTCCTATACTCTGACCGACCAATTAAATAACAAATAAGCTTAGGTAGGTCATACTAGCAAAGGATTTACCCGTCTCTCCCCTCCTAGTTCTAGTCTCACATCTCAGCCAGGGATCATATCCCTAAGCTTAGATACCAACTGTGACGCCCCCAAAAAGGTATACATCACCCATCTTGAGTCGCCAAATACATGGTACATAAATCAAATACAAACTTAATTATACAACTATCGGGTAATATACGACAAAACATAGCTGAGAGTTAAAACAAGAATATTGCCTTCTAGACAATATCCAATCTCAATGGAGTCCTCATTATAATTATTATCACACTATTTCACAGAATAGTGAGGACTCTTAAAACAACCATCTGGACCGTCAATCCATTCCCCAACTCGTCCTAGCTATATTTTCATTTCCTGAAGAGAACAGTGAAAGAAAAGGGTGAGCTGAACTAGCCCAGTAAGAAATATTATGACTAAGATAATGCAGAATAAATTATCCTTAGCCTTCAATAGTATAACAACTAATAGAATACAATAGATAACAAGTTTTAGATCAACATCAGCATCGGAATAAGCAATCCATTAGAAGAGTCAAGTAGAGCATGATATCTACTATCTTCTATGATTTAAAAAGTTTTTCATCAACTTTATCATTTGAGACTCAAATTTTTAAAATAAACCACATCATCGAATCATCCCTGCACTACGGGCCAAGGATATTCATGTAATCATCAATGGTCATGATTATACCGAATAATCCCTGGTTAGAATCATACCAACAACTGTCCATCAATGCACTATGGGCCAATGAGGACTTTTACCACATCATTTGTAACATTACGAGTCATGATTATACCGAATGATCCCTGCTCATAAGCATATAAATCAAAAGTACATCTATGCTTGTAAGCCAAAGATGACTTTTATCACAATATAAGCATGAGGATGATGATAATGATATAAGAATTCAATTAAAAGAAACAAAGGATAAATTTTTAAAGATTTATAATTTAATTTATCCAGAATTCAATAACGTTCAAATTGTCAACATGATACTGCTTTGTGGAATAAAATTCAAGAATAATATTGTAACAAAAATAATTTGAACCAAAAAGAAATTAATTTTTGTCATGAATAGTGCCCTGGGTGAATAGTATCCGGGTGAATAGTACCCCATGAATAGTACTTCAAGAATAGTACCTCGTTAATAGTATCCCGACATAAAAAGTACCCCAAATACCCGAGTGAATAATATTTGGGTGAATAGTAACCTATGAATAGTAACTCGTAAATAGTACTCCAGCATGAAAAGTGCCCTGAATACCCGAGTGAATAATATTTGAGTGAATAGTAACCAGGTAAATAGTAACCTATAAATAGTAACTCATGAATAGTATTTCGTCATGAAAAGATCAATAATTATCAAGAAAGCTCAGAATAATATTTCCATGAAAAGATACTGGATGAAGCACAAATATCAAGGATATTCTACTAATTTCATGAATTATAGAAGCCAAAACTTAAACAAAATGAGTATAGAATTCAAAATTTGAAATGAAATAATATTACTTACATACTACAGAGTATGGAAAAAAATATTATTTCAAGCGAATATTGAACAAAAATAACATCCCTTGAACGGAAATAATATTCCAACGAATATTTAACGAATACAATATTCCTATGAATATTGAACGAAGATAATATTCATCCGAATACGAAAAATAATATCTCTTCAGAATATGAAATAAATAATACCCCTTACCTCAGAAGAAGATTGTATACTGAAATATTGAAGTAGTAGACTTCGCTTCTTCTTTCTCTCTATAGCTTCTCTCTCTCTATATAATTGCTCTTGTGAGTCTTAGTGAATTGGTGAGAATGAAGGAAGAATGAGCTTCTGTTTATAGGAAAATATAGTTTCGATAATTGCACGTTTTGGGGCTCGAAATATCATCTTTTCCTTAATTTTTAATTTAGTCCTGCAAGTATTATCAAACTTGCACCACCTCCCCTAATAGTATATCATGTGAATTAATAGTACATTCATGTGAATCAATAGTTCTATACATGTGAAAAAAATAATTATAGTATAGTACCTTCATCTATACCTCCATTTTTAATTTAGTCATGCAAGTATTATCAATCTTGCACCACCTCCCCTAATAGTACATACATGTGAATCAATAGTACACACATGTGAACACATAGTTATAAGCATGTGAATTAATAGCAATTAATTGCTCATTTATCCGATTAATTATCCAATTGGTCAATATAACTTTCAGACATCAATTATTATCGAAATAAATGTCGATTTCCACTAACACTAATAATCCCAACACAATGGAACTATCAATTTCATCTTTAATCAACACGAACTTATTCATCATTAATATTATAACTCATAATATTTAACAACCAGGTTGTTCCTAGGAAAGAGGGGCTTTCTGATAAGGATTTCCCCTTATTGACGCGCAATTAGGTGACCAAACCTCTCCTTGACAGAACTTCTAAACATTGTCAATATTGCAAATAATAATATGAATAACTTTGTCGTCTCAATTATTGATTTAATAATATAAAATATTATGCAGATGATACTGTGACATTAATTGAATCAGTAATATGAGAGATATGATGCAGTAATTACTGTAGCAATAATTGAGTATAACTGAGTGACTTGTTACGTAAGCATCCATAATCAATACTGTAACATTCCATAATTTTTAATTGTTATATTAAATATTTGTTGAATTATATAAGTATTTAATGGATGTGTTTATGGTTGAATTTGTAATTGTTCAAATTTGATTCGATTTGGTTAATTATTTGTTAAATAAATAATTAAGGAAATTAATTATTTTATTCTAATTTAATTTAATTATTAAATTAGAGAGTTTTGATTAAATGAATTATTATATTTTAATTTGAATTTGTAACTAAAAGGATGTGTTAGTTGATTAAATAAAGTTATAATTATATAGAAAATGATAATTTGGTGGTATTGATTTATGTGTTAAAGTAATTTAATAAATTGTTATTATAATTAATTTAATTAATTAAAAGTGTGACAAATAACCTTTTATAAAGGAGTTATTAAAATAACTTAAAGGAGTTTAATTCAGTTTTTGCCAAACAAGGCCTATTGCCTATTAAGTCTTTAATCTAATTATGTTTTACCAAACAAGGCATAAGGAATAAATGATTATATTTTTAGTAAGTAACCAAACAAGCCTTATGGCTTTTGATTTTCAAAATTTGTATAACTGATATCAGTTATACTTATATTTATATTATATAATTAATATATATTATATCTTATACGTTATATTTCTAATACGTAAGATTAGAATAGAGGGGTAAGAGAGAAGAAGAGAGTTTACAAAGAGAAAAGAAGAGAGAATTGGGAGAAGGCTAGAGAATTTGATAAAGGAATTGGGGAGAAAAAGCTTGATAATCAAAGGATAGCCATTATCTTCCAACTCTAACGTATCATCTAAACTCTGTTATTGTTCTTCTTTTCAAAAGTTATAGTTGTATTCTCTCTTTCTCTCAATTTTCTCTATACAAGCTTTGTAGAAATTGAATTAATTGTTGTGTATATGGTTTTATATGATAAACTAGTGTTGTAAAACTATTTTCATAAGTTATATATGAGTATAATCAATAAAGTTATGATATGTATGTAATTTGTGAAGAAAACTATTTTACAGAGAGTTTATGTGAATGAATATGGTTTAGTTTAAGGTAGAAATTAAGGGTTAATTAGTTGTTTAGTTGATAAATTGACTATTGAATTTGATAGAGCATGTATAAATATTGATAAAGTGCTTTGAATTAACTGTTTTGGTTGAAAAACAAAATCACAATGTTGATTTTCATTGAAAACATCAAAAAGTGAGTTTTTATCAAAAATAGTGAAATTGGATGTTTTAAATTCGTTGTTTATGTTGTTTTATGGGTAGAAACATGTTAAGAGTCTTTGAATTATGTTTATATGAAGTCTCTATATGAATTACTTGATAATTAGGCTGTTAGAAAGTAGCTTGTAGGCCAAAATTGGCTTTTGTTCATGTTGTTGTCGGTATGTCGTTCTGCCGAGTTCCGTAGTTCGAGATCAGCAAGATCTACCTAGCAGACATTTGTTACATTTGTTGCGTCAAGACTGAAATATCATGTCATAAAGACTAACGGTATACGCCCACAAATAGCGACTTAGAAGTTTAATTTTTTAGCTTGTAGTTACCAAACCACAAATATAAAGCTGTGGGCGCCATGATCTTGAGTTAATGAGAATGGTCTGACAAAGGTACTTTTGTACTCAAAGTCTGAAGAAGTTGTTATGTGTTAATAGTAGGACTGTTAAATTATGATTTCAATATTTATATACCAAGAATGAGCATGTTATTAACAATTAACTAGTTTTGTTACTTGATTATGTGATTAAAATTTAACCTTACATGATGAATGTACTTAGTTGTGCATGTGATGTGGTAGTGAATAATTATGTCATGATGACATATATATATATATATATATACACACACACACACACACACATACATAGGGTACTGTGATTCGAATTGTTCGGTTTAGCTTACGAGCAAGGCAAGTTCTCTAATCCAGTATCTTGTTGAACCAATTATTGTTTCCAAATCGATTACAATATAATGATGGTATTTAACTTGTTGTTTAGCATGCAAATTTATATATACTAATGTTGAACAGTTTTATCGTTCAAATGGCTATGCATGCTTAGTATTCAATTCTATATAACCTTGGCTTAATATTGTTCAAGCAAGGTGTGTTATAGTTATTCAATATGTATGCTATTAGATTATTCCTAAAGCATGATTTTAATTTACCATGTTGATTCAGTTATGATTATTTCATAGCATGATGTTATTAAATTTATTCAACTAATCCTTAGTTGATGTTCGTTGAATTCCAAATTACCTTGAAATGTATCCAAACCGAACTCACTTTGGTGCGGACTTGTACTCTAAATACTGAGATGAACAACCCTATTATTAGGGGAAATTTACGCTTAGCATTGAAATGGTTGTGCACAATACATTGTACGAAGGGTTGATCCCCCTAGGTATGAGGAGTCCCTATAGTCTTATGATTGTTAAAGTTTAAGTTGAAAAATTACTTATAACTATGGACATAGTTCGTGGTCTTAGGACCCTCAGTTATATACTTCAGAATGTTGATAAATCATATTGTTTAACTCTATCGAGCCTCTTATCTAACAGTTGTTGTAAAGAATTTTTTTTCATTCATTGTTGTTTCAAGTGAGCTTTGTTTGCTCACTCTTGCTTATATAACTATTATAGTTAAAGATGAGAAGGTTGATGTACCTAGCACCAGTAAGGGAAAAGGAAAGATGAACAAGTATTGAAGACTTGTAATGTGTTGATATTTTATTATCATATTTTAATTGAATTGTTGTAATGAAGTTTATTTATTTCCGCATTTGATTGATTGTATTTAAAGGTTAGACAACCTGGGAGATTTTTATTATGTAACCCTTTAATGGGGAAGGTTTTATTTATTCAATTTTATTATGATTGGGTAGTTAGATAAGAATGTGTGATTAAGTGAACACCAAATCTTGTGGGAATTAAGTACCTAGGTTTGGGGGTGTCACAAATACAGTGTGCTACTATGCAACCACGCGTATTACTGTACTTTTACTACCGGGTAGTTCAATAGTTTAACGGTAAAACTTTCGCCGTTATTTTTATAAAAAGATAATTTTGTCATTTTCTAAATACGATAATACTTCCGTTGTGGGGTCCACCAATGATTGTGTCGTCGTACGAATATTCCCTGTTAAAACGAATATTTCCCGACACATAGAATATTTTATATCAACTTGCTTTCTTTGCAAAATTTTCAAATATCACCCTTAACTTTAACCTTTTATCAATTTAACCAATTACTAAATAGAATAATGATTATAGGAAAATCGATTATTTTTATTTTATAAAATTCAGGGTCTTACAATCTCCCCTCCTTATGAAATTTCGCCCTCGAAATTTACGTACGTACTTGGTATGCCGAAGAGGTGAGGATACGTTGTTTAGATTTTAACTCTTGAGGTATAACCTTTGAATGTCGAATATGATCCTTCTTATCCAAGATTTTAACACGTATCCCCTCATACATTAAATCTTCTGCTATCTCATCTAGTTCTAATTCAATAATGTAGTTTGGGTCTTCCACATATTTACGTAACATCGATACGTGAAAAATGTTATGAACACATGACATACTTGGCGGTAAAGCGAGTCTATAGGCCACAGTTCCTACTCAATCGAGGATTTCGAATGGCCCAATTAAATCGAGGGTTGAGATTTACTCTCTTCGTTGATTCTTGCTTCTAGAATAACGCCCTCTTGAACCTTCTTCTTCACATTCATCAGCTTCGGGTGTGTAGCTTGAGCGGTTTTAACTTTATCGGTTAACGTCGATTCTACTCGTATTATTTGACATCGTCACGTGGGTCCTTAGAGTCTTTAACTCTATCTTTATCATTTGTAAGTCATATAAAATGGGTCTTTGTGTTAACAACGTTACAATCGTAAACAAATACGATCTTCTACTCAATGCATCAGCTACCACGTTCGTTTTTTCCACGATAATATTGAATGGTATGGTCATAATCTTCAATAACTCGAGCCAACGTCTTTGGCGCATGATACATTCATTTTGGGTAAAGAAATATTTAAGGGTTTTAGAAATGGGCTTTATACTGGGGTCAATACAAAGTTCGATTTCACGCTTTGGGGTAGGCCAAGAAGTCTTCAGGAATACGTCAGGAAATTTATTAACAATAGAAATATCATTCAAAACTGTGACTCTCATCCCAAGACTTGGATAACACGTTACATTGATACCTATCAACTTGCCACCGTTATTCACGGCTTCCCCTACAGAAAGTCTGGCTTCGGTGCATTCCACACAAGGAAGTCAACAACGAAAGGATCGGGGCTCTTTACTTATGGCTTGATATGACAGTGATTAACTTTAGTGGTTTGGTTGCTTGAATTCGCATAACAGGTTGGTTAGGAATATGAAAGCTAACAACCTTACGAAAAGCATGATGAGTAGTTAACCAATCGATTACTAAAATCACATCAAATGCAAGTATTTTCAAAGAGATAAGATCGACAGGTAACGTGAAAGTGTCGATTTGAATCAAATAAGATTTATAAATAGTGGAGGTAACGAAGGTTTCTCATAACGGAGTTTTAATAGATAAGTCAAATTCTAATTTCTTAGGGGTCATGTTCAAACGTTGAGCGCAAGTAGGAGAAATAAAAGAATGGGTATAACTGGTATCTAATAAGGTATAGACTTCGCAAGAATTTATAATTAACTAACCCGTGTTAACTTCGATCGGGTTACTCGCTTTTTGAGAAGTCACGAAAAATGCTCTTCCTGAAACCACCAACTTTGTTTTGTCTGTATCCGCCTTTGGTTCCAACGTTCCAGCTGGACTTGATTTCGCTACAGGACAAAATCGAGCTATGTGACCGTCTTTTCCATAACTAAAATATACCTTGGAAGGCAGTGAACAGTTTGGACTTATATGTCCCTCCTCTCCGCATCTGTAGCATCTAACTACCGGTCGTTCTCCTCCCCTAGAATTTGTTCTTTGGTGTTGGTCTTTCTTTGACGCCTTCTTCATCATCGTTAAATCTTCTCTTCTTGAATTTTTCATTTGAATCATTTCTTCCATTATCTTGGCCATGATTACCACCGAAGTGGTTACCATTTCTGACATAATAATTTCCTCCATGATGGTTATCATTGTTCCGATGACCGTTGCCACCGGTACGATTATTATCGTGTTGTTGCTCGTTATCTTTTGGTTGGGCTGGCTCATTATCGCGTTCCAACAACTAAGCCCTATTCACTACATCTGAATACAAACACAATTTCTGAGAAATAAGGTATTGACGTATTTTGGGTCTCAAACCTCGCAAAAACATTCGCGTCATTCTCTCCTCATTATCAACCAAATGGGATGCAAACCGGGACAACTCGGCAAACTTAGCCTCGTACTGCGACACGGTCATATTGTTTTGCTCTAACTTGATAAACTCAACTTCCTTCATGTGACGAATACTTTCGAGAAAGTACTTGTCGTTGAATAGCTCTTGGAACTTCTCCCAAGACATTTTGAGTGCGGCAAGCTGAGTACGTTTGACTGATTCCCACTAGTAATTTGCCTCTCCTCGCAACATGAAGGTGGAAAAGGGAACCTTTTGCTCCTCGGAGCATCCCAAAACATCAAATATCTTGGTGATCTGCTTTATCCACGTCTCCGCTTTAAGTGGTTCTGACTCTCCCAAAAACTCCGGTGGTCCCAGCTCCTTGAACTGCTTAGCAGTGACCAGCCGTTAGTTGCCATTGACTCCACCTGCATTATGAACAGGAGTTTATCTCGTTTGGTTTTGCATAAATTCTAGAAAACTCTTAAACGTACCATCATTCGTCATTTGATCGGTGTTGTTGTTTACACGAGGATTATTGCCTTCCTGATGCACATTATCCTGGTTATTGATCGTCGGTGACTCAACGGTCTCATGTGCTTCATTGCTTATCTCAACATTTTCAGATGTCATTCTCAAACACTATCACAAAACAAGGGTTAATTGACATGCCACATATTATCCCTATACTCTAACCGACCAATTAAATAACAAATAAGCTTAGGTAGGTCATACTAGCGAAGGATTTACCCGTCTCTCCCCTCCTAGTTCTAGTCTCACATCTCAGCCAGGGATCATATCCCTAAGCTTTGATACCAACTGTGACGCCCCCAAAACAAGTATACATCACCCATCTTGAGTCGTCAAATACATGGTACATAAATCAAATACAAACTTAATTATACAACTGTCGGGTAATATACGATAAAACATAGCTGAGAGTTTAAACAAGAATATTGCCTTCTAGATAATATCCACACTCAATAGAGTCCTCATTACAATTATTATCACACTATTTCACAGAATAGTGATGACTACTAAATCAACCATCTGGACCGTCAATCCGTTCCCTGACTCGTCCCAGCTATATTCTCATTTCCTGAAGAGAACATTGAAAGAAAAGGGTGAGCTCAACTAACCTAGTAAGAAATATTATGACTAAGATAATGTAGAATAAATTATCCTTAGCCTTCAACAGTATAACAACTAATAGAATACAATAGATAATAAGTTTTAGATAAACAACTGCAGCGGAATAAGCAATCCATTAGAAGAGTCAAGTAGAACATGATATCTAGTATCTTCTATGATTTAAAAAGTTTTTCATCAACTTTATCGCTGAGACTCAGCTTAATAAATAAACCACATCATCGAATCATCCCTGCACTACGGGCCAAGGATATTCATGTAATCATCAATGGTCATGATTATACCGAATAATCCCTAGTCATAATCATACCAACAACTGCCCATCAATGCACTACGGGCCAATGAGAACTTTTACCACATCATTTGTAACATTACGGGTCATGATTATACTGAATGATCCCTACTCATAATCATATAAATCAACAGTCCATCTATGCACGTAAGCCAAAGATGACTTTCATCACAATATAAGCATGAGGATGATGACAATGATATAAGAATTCAATTAAAAGAAACAAGGGATAAATTTTTAAAGATTTATAATTTAATCTATCCAGAATTCAATAACGTTCAAATTGTCAACATGATACTGCTTTGTGGAGTAAAATTCAAGAATAATATTGTAACAAAAATGATTTGAACCGAAAAGAAATCAATTTTTGTCATAAATAGTGCCCTGGGTGAATAGTACCCTGTGAATAATACTTCGGGAATAGTGCCTCGTGAATAGTATCCCGGCATAAAAAGTACCCCAAATACCCGAGTGAATAATATTCAGGTGAATAGTAACCCGTGAATAGTAACTCATGAATAGTACTCTGGCATGAAAAGTGTCCTGAATACCCGAATGAATAATATTTGAGTGAATAGTAACTCATAAATAGTATTCCATCATGAAAAGATCAATAATTATCAAGAAAGCTCAGAATAATATTTCCATGAAAAGATACTGGATGAAGCGCAAATATCAAGGATATTCTACTAATTTCATGGATTATAGAAGCCAAAACTTAAACAAAATGAGTATAGAATTCAAAATCTGAAACGAAATAATATTACTTACATACTACAGAGTATGGAAGAAAATATTATTTCAAGCGAATATTGAACAAAAATAACATCCCTTGAACGGAAATAATATTCCAACGAATATTTAACGAATATTGAACGAAGATAATATTCATCCAAATACGAGAAATAATATCTCTTCAGAATATGAAATAAATAATACCCCTTACCTCAGAAGAAGATTGGATACTGGAATATTGAAGTAGTAGACTTCGCTTCTTCTTTCTCTCTATAGCTTCTCTCTCTCTATAATTGCTCTTGTGAGTCTTAGTGAATTGGTGAGAATGAAGGAAGAATGAGCTTCTATTTATAGAAAAATATAGTTTTGATAATTGCACGTTTTGGGGCTTGAAATATTAAAGTATAATACTTTCATCTTTTCCTTCATTTGTAATTTAGTCCTGCAAGTATTATCAAACTTGTACCACCTCCTCTAATAGTATATCATGTGAATTAATAGTACATTCATGTGAATCAATAGTTCTATACATGTGAAAAAAATAATTACAGTATATAGTACCTTCATCTATACCTCCATTTTTAATTTAGTCATGCAAGTATTAACAATCTTGCACCACCTCCCCTAATAGTACATACATGTGAATTAATAGTACACACATGTGAACACATAGTTATAAGCATGTGAATTAATAGCAATTAATTGCTCATTTATCCGATTAATTACCCGATTGGTCAATATAACTTTCAGACATTAATTATTATCGAAATAAATATCGATTTCCACTAACACTAATAATCCCAACACAATGGAACTATCAATTTCATCTTCAATCAACACAAACTTATTCATCATTAATATTATAACTCACAATATTTAACAATCAAGTCGTTCCCAGGAAAGAGGGGGCTTTCCGATAAGGATTTCTCCTTATTGATGCGCAATTAGGTGACCAAACCTCTCCTTGACAGAACTTCTAGACATTGTCAATATTACAAATAATAATATGAATAATTTTGTCATCTCAATTATTGATTTAATAATATAAATTATTATGCGAGATAATCTTTGTGACAATAATTGAATCAATAATATGAGAGATATGATCACGATAATTCTTGTAGCAATAATTGAGTATAAGCGAGTGACTTCTTACGTAAGCATCCATAATCAATACCATGTGCTACTTATGCAACCACAGCATTATTCTTGTACTTTTACTACCGGAGTAGTTCAACAGTTTAACGATAAAACTTTCACCGTTATTTTTATAAAAAGATAATTCTGTCGTTTTCTAAATACGACAATACTTCTGTTGTGGGGTCCACCAATGATTGTGCCGTCGTACAAATATTCCCTGTTAAAATGAATATTCCCCGACACAACGAATATTTTATATCAACTTGCTTTCTTTGCAAAATTTTTAAATATCACCCTTAACTTTAACTTTTTATCAATTTAACCAATTACTAAATAGAATAATAATTATAGGAAAATCGAATATTTTTATTCCATAAAATTCGGGGTCTTACACTTCATCTAGTATCGTTTCACAAGGATATTTTTTGAACATTCTTGTTAAATTTTAAGCTTTTCATGCCGGAGTACTATTCATTTATACGACACTATTCATACGTATAGTATTATTCATGTGTACGGTACTATTCATAAATACGATATTATTCACAAAGTACTATTCATTGACACTATTCATAAATACGGTACTATTCACCAAGTACTATTCATGGAGAACTATTCACAGGGTACTATTTATGGGATACTATTCCCGAAATACTATTCATGAGATACTATTCACTCGGGTACTATTCACCCGGGGTACTATTCATGACAAAAATTGATTTCTTTTCTATCCAAATCATTTTTGATAAAATATTATTCGTGAATAGTACCGTATTTATGAATAGTGCCAATGAATAGTACTTTGTGAATAGTATCGTATTTATGAATAGTACCGTACGCATGAATAGTACCATACGTATGAATAGTGTCGTATAAATGAATAGTACTCCGGCATGAAAAGCTTAAAATTTAACAAGAATATTCAGAAAATATCCTTGTGAAACGATACTAGATGAAGTGTAAGACCCCGAATTTTATGAAATGAAAGTATTCAAATTCATTATAATTATTATGTTATTTAGTAAATGGTTAAATTGATAAAGGTTAAAATTAAGGGTGATATTTGAAAAATTTTACAAAGTAAGCAAGTTGAGATAAAATATTCGTTGTGTCGGGGGATATTCGATTGGTCAGGGAATATTCGTTTTAACAGGGAATATTCGTACGACGGCACAATCATTGGTGGACCCCACAACAAAAGTATTGTCGTAGTTAGAAAACGACAAAAATATCTTTTTATAAAAATAACGGCGAAAGTTTATTGTTAAACTATTGAAATACCCAGTGATAAAAGTACAGTAATACGTGTGGTTGCATAGTAGCACACGGTATTGATTATTGATGCTTACGTGAGAAGTCACTCAGTTATACTCAATTACTGCTACAGTAATTGCTGCATAGTATCTCATGTTATTTAATTCAATTATTGTCACAATATCATCTATATAATATTTTATATTATTAAATTAATAAGAGACGACAAAGTTATTCATATTATTATTTACATTATTGACGATGTCTAGAAAATTCTGTCGAGGAAAGGAGTTTGGTCACCTAATTGCGCGCCAATAGGGAGAAATCCTTATCGGAAAGCTCTCTCTTTCCTGAGAATGATTTGGTTTTTAAATATTATGAGTTATAATATTAATGATGAATAATTGTTAATAGTGTATTTATTAAGATAAGTGATTTGTGATAAATATTTATTTAATTTTTGATATAAATACACTACACCAAAAATGGCCTCTAGTTAAGGACAAATCCTTCACTAGAGGCCCTATATCACTCACAAGTGATTTATTGCGAAGAAATATTTTCTTCACACGAGTGCTCGCATTAGACCTCCTCGCAATTGGGTATCCTTCGCTAAGTAGTAACTAAATATTTTTTGTGAAGGATATATTGTGAATAACTTTTTTATTCACAAATTGTATTTAGTAATAGAATATTGTTATTTAGTGAAAGATTGGTTTCATTCACAAATAATATTTTAAGAAGGAATATTTAAAATTAGTGAATAACTTTATTCCCTCACAAATAATATATTGTGAAGAACAAATTTATTTAACGAGAGAAAATTTTCCTTCACTAATTATAAATTGAGAATGTATCTTCAAATTAGTAAAGAAAATAATCCTTCATTGATAACTAACTAATTAACTAGAAAAGATTTAGCGAAAAAAATAATCCTTCATTAAAATCCATTTGTCAAGTAAAATCCTTCACAAATTATAAATTTGTAAAAAAAAATTAATTGATAAATAATCAAAATTCATTGCAAATTATAATTAATTTTCAAATCACTAATTTCATATTTATTATTATTATTATTATTATTAAATGCTATAATAAATATTAAATTTAATATTTCAAGTTAATATAAATGTCATACTTGTTTCAAACTAATTGATAAACTAATACATAAAGAGCCAATAATTAAAACCAATACTCCACATATAAATAGATAATTCTCAAGTCACGATAACTACATAATTTGTTATTGTATCTTGGCCTCCCAAGGACCATAGTACATACAATATTTATTAACTAACATAAGAAAACTAAACGAATAAAAACGAACTAGAAGGAATAAAGTGTACGTCATGTTAGGTCCACTTCATCATCATTTTCTTCAAGGAAATCAAGGTTGGGCTTGTAAACTTCATACTGCAAGAGAAACACCAAAATTCAATTTTAATAAGATGAGGAATAAGAAAAGATGAAACTGGTAAATTTAAATTAAGGCAGAGATTACTAAATGACATTGACAAAAATAACAACATACCCATGAAAAATAAGGTGATAAAATTCACAAGTGAATTATATCATGAGTAAAAAAAGAAAATAAATTATTTATATGCATATAACCTAAAAGGTGAGTAGGAAAGGATCGAAGAACTCACAATATTAGGCTTACTTTACATAATCACTTTACAGCAACAAGAGCAATAGACAGTGTTCAGAGGGGGGAAGTAATTCCTAGTCAGTTTTAAAAGGTGATTTGGGCAAAAAAATATGCTCTCTTTTCACCTTTTTTTGGGATAAGTAGGTGTGCCAAAAAATAAGATGCAAGTCCAAAGACAAGTAAATAGTGAGAGGAATATAAGAGGAAATTAAAAGGGGAAAATAAATATCACTTGGAACCCAGGACTAAAAGCAAGTAAATGAACAAACAAAAAAGAAGAAAATAAAAAGGACAGAAAGAAGTTCATGCCGATACAAAAATATCAAAATATATTGACCTGCCATGTGGACAGAACACTCAGTTATGACAACAAAGGAAGAATAGCTAATCCATTTTTTTCCTTGGACCCTCCCAAGGGAACCTAGCCTATACACGAGGATCAATTTTAGGCATGCATCTTCTGCTCGATGCTTGATGTGGACCCCAGAAGCAGCATCTAGATGCTATAGGTTACAGACAAAAGCACCGAGTCTAGGATTTATAGAGGTGTTTGATGCTTGATATAGGGTCTAATGGTATAGTTAGCTGACAGTGTTCTAGTTCATTACCTACTCACGAAAAGAGCCAAAACCAAGTCAATTCTATGAAAATAATTAATATTAGTGTCTCGTTTCCTATCACCAAGAAAAGCGCACACAAAGTTCTCAGCTCAAGCAATGTACATTCCTGTGAAGAATAAGCATGATGACGTTTGCAATCATCGCAAATAGGAAAAGGTGAAATTCTTGTAATTACTAGTACCGTAATGGGGCTAATGCAGCTCAAGCTTCAACAAGTAGGGGAAGAGAACTCAAAGCCAGTTTCAATAATTATCAAATATCAATTTGATCTCACACCCTGTCCTTTCAGCCTAAATTTCCAATTGATCACTAGCAGCTGCTCTAAAAGTAATGTTTAGCAATTTCCAATTTCCAAATTTCTTGTATCTCTTCCCACGTGAGCTTTAGCTCTAGAGCATCTTATCAATGAGCAGCCCATTACTTTTCGAACCAATATTTCTACTTCTTTTCCTCTCTGGAGCCTCTCTGGAGCCACCCATTCCATTGCCTCCATGCTTATCAGTCATATGCCAATTGATATCCCCACCAAATAAATTCAAATGTTTAGAGAATGTCTTTACCTATATCAATCAGAGAAAAATCAGAGCTCCCATCCTCCCAAAATTCTATCATATAAAGATGGCGAATACTGGAATCATAATAAGAAACTCCAACAAGTGAATGTAAAAATCAGTACCATAATCTCCTGGTCTTGAAAATGGTTAGGATTGTCATTTCTGTTTAAATTCTTTGAAAAGGAACTTGCTTCAGACTTATGCCTACATCATATATAAAGATTGCTTTGATCAAGTCTTAGTAAATGGTAGAAATAAAGTCCTACTGATTGGTATGAGTACACATAAAACTCTTCTATCAGGTAACAGAGGTCAGGGATCACGTACTATAGTTTCTTTCTGAGGAATGCCCCTCTGCCATTGTTCATGTTTCTTTTTTTAATATATATTCGCAATCAAGCATGTTTAAAAAAAAGTTTCATACAGTGTTCTAAAGATTAGTTGTGCTTTCTATGTATACAACACACAAACTAAAATCAACAAAAGGCACAACATTTTTTAACCAAAAATTTAGTTTATGAAAACTCTGAAAACTCTGATCCATCCAGATAAATAGGTAATACTAAGCTCAATCTTCAAATGAAAATATAGATAGCTGATAAAAAAATGACAATATAGATATTATATAGTTATATTAAAGAGTACAAATATGCAAAAGCTTGGGGAACGAGCTTATGGTTCACCTTTAACTCATGAGTCAAATTTAGATTGTTCTCCATATCACCTTTTCTGCGAGCCAGTTCTTCCGAGGCAAAACTTATGATTTCAGTTTGCTTCTTATCTAGAGCCTGTAGTCAAAATAATGTTTCTTAAGAATCCCTACTTTGCAGGGAAGGACCATACGCATTGGTTGAGATTGATGGCATAGGCAACAACAAGAGAAAAAAAGAAGGGAAAAACCTACTAATTCTTCCAGAAAATAAACAAACCATTCGCAGGTCCGCAACTTTTCTTTCCAGCGTATATTTCTCATTCAAAAACTGCAATTCCTGACAGCACAGAGGACAACAAATTGTTTATCAAGTAAAAGATGTAGAAGCAAGTGGAGTTTAGTGGGGTAAATCCAGCCCTCAAGACAATGGCATACCTTAACGCTGGCACCAACAATTTGTTCACGAAGAGATGTTATTTCATCCTTTTGCGCTTTGACCCGTGAATAAAGTTCCTAATACAAAGTTCATTAGAAATGGCAACAGTATTAGGCTCTACATAAGTTTAACACTTGAAACCCCCCACAAGTGAATGTAAAAATCAGTACCATAATCTCCTGGTCTTGAAAATGGTTAGGATTGTCATTTCTGTTTAAATTCTTTGAAAAGAAACTTGCTTCAGACTTGTGCCTACATCATATATAAAGATTGCTTTGATACTAATCTAACCATAGTACTAGAAACTTGCCACCTACCTTATTCCTTATCCGGCTGCTTACTGTCCTTGTTATCCAAAACATTTTCAGCATTCTCTACGCACTGACCCGAACTCCAACAACTTATGCCTGAAACTTCACATATACATGCACCCTATAAAAATTTATTGTAGTTCTTAAGTTTACCACGCCAGAAATGGATAATAATAGACAGAAGTGCAAATGAAACATATAAGAAACTAACAAGGTCCCATATAGGAATCACATAACAAAGAGAAGAAGAGGCAGCAACCTGACAGTAAACTCCTTCTATAATTCACTCTTTTATCAAGAGCATTTAGGAGAAGTCGCCAACTGAAAATGTCCCATAGGAAGCACATAGATTAACTTCTCAACAATGTGAGAATGTAACTCTCGGTATATGGCCCTTCCACCATCAAGAAAAATCCAACTCAGTGCATTCAAAGGTAACCTATTACAAACTAAAATATTATGAAAAGTCAGGCAGGCATTCCACATATTACGTCTTTATCCATAGTAACAGAGAAGGTCTAGAACTAGAGAGTTTGTATTAAAATTAGAAGATGACAAAACTGCCTTCAAAGAGCCAGATCCTATCCATCAAAAAAATAATCCACTCCCATGGAAGAGCTTCAATTCTAGCCGGCATGTATCCACTACATGTATTATTATGTTTTACCATTTCTTAGCTAATAATTACACAGTTGCACATATTTTTGAAATGCTTTCTGTTTTGAAAAGATGATTATATTAAGTTTCCTAACAATAACCCTTGATTCCATACACATGGTAATTCACTCAACTGTAACTATGGACTGTCGTTCATAAAAAGTTAACACTAAATCAAATCCACAACCAACTTGTGGAGACCTTTGAAACACCCCATAAGATACTTCAACCAAACACCCCATAAGTTTCTCGATAACCAAACGCGAATGGATCAAAAATGCAGAAAATATATTAATGTTTAGGGGGTAATGGAGTACCAGCATGCAGCCATGTATACCAGCAGCAACGCCCTCGCTAGAAAGAAGTACCAGCACGCAGCCAAGACTTGGATACGAAAACTGCAGCACCCATAACGACCGAGTTGATAACCAGGACAAGACAGATGCTATTATCGTTCATAGGACTTAAACACACATATATTGAGAAAATAGAGGCCAAAGACATTGTACACGTACAAGGGGATATACGGCCAAGTGTGAGCAGCTGCCTGTACTGAGATTTTTCTGAATGATTTGTTTTTTCAATTTTTGTGTGAAACACTTTCATAATGATCTAACCATTAAAAATTTTGACATAATAGACTGGGCTGAAAATATGAAATTTCAATAGAATGCAACACAAATGCAACCCAAAATTAAACTAAATACATAGAATGAGCAAGTCTACATAACATAACAGGCAACAACAAATTTCTTAATCAAAATTAAAAATCCAAACTTGAAAACGGATTTCGGCCAAAAAAATGGCCGAACTCAATGAGACATTTGTACAAACATCTTAACTGCAAATTTACTTCAAAAAATGCAATAGTTTTTTTTATTCATGGCCATGTCAAAACAATCCCAATTCAAATATGTAGAAGAAAAAAATACTAACTGTCGATCTATGGCCAATTCTTTACCATTTCTCCATCTCCTTATAGGTTTTTTTCTTTATTCAGATCAAATAGTGGTCACAAAACTGAAGTAAATTGGATACACATATAGTATAATCCGAAAAATTCCCCTATCTGCCTATTTGATTTCTCAATTGGAGCAAATCTTCATAGGAATGTCACTATCAATTCATACCTAGGTCAAAAGACAATAGCTAGCACAATACAATCGAATCAGCTACTTTTGCTAATTACGCATATCACGTTAAGAATTAAACGGTCGCAAAGAACAATCAAATGAGTTCTAAGAGTATCAAAAATTTATAAACAATTAAACCCAAAAATAAAAATAAATTAACTAAGGGTTTAACGGATAGATATAATCATACATACCATTGATACCTCAGTGTACGACTAATTTGTTGCATAATAAAACGGTGGGAGATAGCGAACTGGCGTACCGAAGAAGATGAAGAAGAAAATCATTTCAGCAAGTAATGGAATATGGAGAAACAAAGTTGTTGAAAAAAAATTACCTTCGAACAAATTGCATTGACGGGTCTTTGGCTCTTCGCAGTTAGGGCTTTTGCAATTGGGACAGAGAGAACAGATTTTTTGATGAGAAGATGAAGTTAAGAGAATTTTTTTGGGATTAATGATAATCCCTTTAGCCGTAGGAAACATTATTCACACAATCAATTATCGATCTCGCGCGACAAAATTTGGGGCTAAACAATGGCGAAAGAAGACAAGGAAACCCAAATTAGTAGAAAAATCTAGCTAGCCCATCTACAACCATGCAATTTTGACTAAAGAAGAGACCCAATTGATATCTTGCTTTCCTCTCCAGATCAATCATGCACGCACCCACGCTCCCACCATCTGAAGAACACTGAAGACGCTTTGTTCCACACAAGAATACTCGTCTGTTCCAAAAAAAAAAGTTAAATAACATTATTTTTTTAAAAATAATTCTTTTATAAGTATATTGTAAGTTATTTAAAAAGTGTAATTATTATAAGTAAATTTATTACTATAAAAAAATTTAATGTATTTATATTATAATTTATATTCACCACAATTAAGTTTAAAAAATTATTTAGAACAAAACAACGATTGATTTTATCCCTCCTAAAAAACTTCTGAATAATGATATATAGTGAGTAATTATTCCTTCACTAAATAGATTTTTTTCTCGCAAATTTTCATTATAAATTGGGTCCAAAAATCTTTCTATCGCCCCAATTTTGCGAGGAAAAAAATATAAATTGTGAAAGATGTTTCTTTTGCTAATAACTATATTGTCACTATACTTTTTTCCTTCATCGTTTCTTCTTCGCTTAAAATCCTCCTCTATGAAGGAATAAATTCCTTCACAAAATTTCATTCGCTAGAGGTCATTTTTGGTGTAGTGATAGAGGGGTTTGTTATAAGTTTGACTTATTATTTCCTGAGGAGATGTGCTAATTTTTCAGACCATTGGTTGAAGTTATAATAGTAAATCAATATGGATCGTTGGTTGAAGATATAATAGTAAATCAATATGGATGGCGGTGAAAGTTATAATAGTAAATTAATATGGATCATTTGGTTTAAAGTAAATCAATGGATAGATTACTTTAAGTTTTAATAGTGAATCAATATGGATGTCTGCTTAAAAGTAAATTAATCTGGGTCATTCATGAATTAGTTACTATTCAATTTTTTTTCATATAAATAGAAGCTCATTCTTCTTTCATTCTCACCAATTTACTAAGACTCATAAGAGCAAGTATAGAGAGAGAAGCTATAGAGAGAAAGAAGAAGAGTATTATGCTACTTCACTATTCCAGTATCCAGTCTTCTTCTAAGGTAAGGGATGTTATTTATTTCTTATTCTTAATGGATATTATTATTGTTCAATATTCGTATGAAATAATATTTTCTTCCATACTTTGTAGTATGTAAGTAATATTATTTCGTTTCGTATCCCTGATTCTACACTCTTTTTGTTGAAGTATTGCTTCTATACTCCGTGAAATTAGTAGAATATCCTTGAAATTTGTGCTTCATCTAGTATCGTTTTACAAGGATATTTTCTGAACATTCTTGTTAAATTTTAAGCTTTTCATGTCGGAGTACTATTAATGGGTACTATTCATTTATACGGTACTATTCATAAATATGGTACTATTCACAAAGTACTATTTATGGGCACTATTCATAAATACGATACTATTCACCAAGTACTATTCACGTGATACTATTCATAAAGTACTATTCATAGGGTATATTCACAAAGTACTATTCACGGGGTACTATTCCCAAAGTACTATTCATGGGGTACTATTCACTCAGGTATTATTCACCCGGGGTACTTTTCATGACAAAAATTGATTTTTTTTTCTATCCAAATCATTTTTGATAAAATATTATTTTTGAATTTTACTTTACAAAGCAATATCGTGTTGACAATTTGAATATTACTGAATTCTGAATAAATTAAATTATAAATCTTTAAAATTTATCCTTGCTCTTATTTAAATAAATTCTTATATCATTGTCATCATTCTTATGCTTATATTGTGATAAAAGTCATCTTTGGCTTACGTGCATAGATGGACTATTGATTGGTATGATTATGACCAGCGATCATTCGGTATAATCATGACCATTGGTGAAAACACGAATATCCTTGGCCCATAGTGCATGGATAATTTGTGGTCGTGATACTAATGAATATCTTTAGCCGTAGTGTAAGGATGATTCGATGATGTTGATTATTTATTAAGCTGAGTCTAAGCGATAAAATTTATGATAAATTTTTTAAATCATAGAAGATAGTAGATATCATGCTCTACTTGACTCTTCTAATAGATTGCTTGTTCCGCTGCAGTTGTTGATCTAAAACTTGTTGTCTATTGTATTCTATCAGTTGTTATACTGTTGAAGGCTAAGGATAATTTATTATGCATTATGTTAGTCATAATATTTCTTATTGGGCTAGTTGAACTCACCCTTTTCTTTCACTGTTCTCTTTAGGAAATGAGAATATAGCTAGAACTAGTCGGGGAATGGATTGACGGTCTAGATGGTGGCTATAGTAGTCCTCACTATTCTGTAAAATACTGTGATAATAATTGTAATAAGATTGAATTTGAGTTTGGATATTGTCTAGGAGAAAATATTTGTATTAAAACTCACAACTTATGTTTTGTCGTATTCTGCACGACAGTTGTATAATTAAGTTGTAGTTGTATTCTGTACATGTATACCTATTTTGGGGGCATCACATCAATCACTTTTAAGTTGAAAGTGTAACTTCTGAGGACTTATATTCAGGTGCCTCGATTACTTTTGAAGTTAAAAGTATAACTTTTCTGGTCTGAGGACTTATAGTCAGGTACCTTAGTTACTTTTGAATTTGAAAGTATAACTCTTTTTTTGATATAAGGACTTATAGTCAGGTGCCTCGATTATTTTTGAAGTTGAAAGTAAAACTTTTTTGATCCAAGGACTTATAGTTAGGTGCCTTGATTACTTTTGAAGTTGAAAGTTTAACTTTTTTTTATTCGAGGACTTATATTCAGGTGCCTCATTCACTTTTTGATGATAAATTGTAACACTCGGTTGCCGCATCACTTGGGTCATCTAATTTCTTGGCAAGTGCATTTTATGAGGACTTGACCACTGTTTAGAGTGGACCACCATCTTGGGTGGATTTTTAATCCATCAATTCTAGAGCCTCCTCCCTTGGTCATCTAATTTCTTGGCAATGGATACTCCTGAGGACTTGAACTACCATTTTTGGTAGAACACCATCTTGGGTAGATTTTTGATATTTTCATCTTTATAGTTCGGAGATCTTTTGATGGTAAAACTAGTAGTTGGGTTTCCCATCATCTTAACTTTCAGGAATGCACCATGGGTAATAGTGTTGGACGTTTCTTTTCCTTTGTGATTTGGCATTAGCTTGTCATGCACGCTATTTTTTTTCACAGTTCAATTTCTCTGGCTGCCAGTTTCTCATGGTATATCCTCTGCAGACTGTAATAGTCCATAGTGGAATGTCCTGCGTATTGGTGGTATACACAAAAGTCCAGTTTTTTTTCATCTCGTCCGTTATAAAAAATTGGGGCCTTGGAGGTTTCACCACTCCGTGCTCAACCCATTGTTCATACAGACCCCTGAATGCCTTCTCACTATATGTAATAGCCCTTGGAACTAACTTTACTGCATATTTGTCCTTGGCTTTCCTCTGCTCCGATCAAAATTTCTCTCGTTCTTCTCCCTCTTGCCCTCTTGTGGTTTTGACTGAGGATCTGCCAAGGCCACGGTTATGGTCCTCTTACCATTCCATGTAACCATCACATGGCAGGTGGGCAATGTCATGATTCCTCCCAAGTCTTGTGCAAAAGATGAGATGGTCGCAAATGAATCACATGCCTTTGTAATGAGATGGGGCTTGAACGTATCTAAATCACCATTGTTACATATGCTCACCAAATTATTTTCTTCAATTGGCTCTACTCTGTCCACATAAACTGACAGCTCCTAGTTTGGATTCTGATTGAATCGCATAAGCTCTACAATAGTTACATGTTTCTGCACGTAGAAAAATTTCTTAAAAAATTGTAATTTTAGATCATCCCAATCATGGACTGATCCTTTCTCCAAATTATAGCACCAACTGAAGGCACTATCCATCAAAGTCTTGTTGAATTCCCTCATCAACAAGTTGCGATTGTTCACTTCATCATAACCCAAACATGGAGACATTGACTCCACAAACCTGGCAATATGTTCCTTGACATTTCCTTTCTCCCCGTTGTATTTTGGAAACTACAGGGGATGCTTAATATATCTTTTCGGGTAAGGTTGTCTCCGAATATGGGCCGGGTAGGGTGGAGTAAAGTCTAACTCTGAAGGTCGAGATGTCTGCTTGTGAAGTTGATTGATCACACCAATCATATCATCCTTCGTCACGTACTAGCTTGTCGTATGGACTCTTTGTTCTGTTGTGATGTATTTTTGCATTGGCGGTGTATATGGTAAAAAGATCGATTGATGCACACTTACATCGTGCAAAGCTTGTGTTGGTTGTACTTGTTGGCTCGTTCGTTGGGTGTGGCTCGGGATGGTTTGTACCTGCACTTGTGAAAATATGGGGAGAGTAGTCGGGATGATATTTGTTTGAGGCTAGCTTGCTTCCAGTCTGGGTTGTGGTGTCACAACTATTCTGGGGTTCCAAGATGACTGATTCTCCATTAATGGAGGTGCAGTCTAATTGTCTTTATTATTATTGTTGTTGTTGTCCTCCACTCCTGCTCGTTCCTCTTGCAAATTGCCTGGAAATATAGCCTTGAAAGTGGGGATTTGCATCAATTGCTGGCAGAAATTCCCCATTTCTTCTTGCTTCCTCTGCATCTCCAACATCATAGCCATCATCATTCATTGTCCTTCTCGTGCTTCCTTCAATTCCTTGAGCATCTCTAGTTGCACAACATTTGTTTGCTCTCCACCTACTTCCTCGCCTTGTCTTCCCGTGCATGTCTGCCTGACATTCACTTGTTGTTGATCAGCCATGTATGGTGATGTTGAACTTCCTTCTGAAGTGTCTTCAAGGGTGGGTTGATCGAGATCCAGATTTGCGCACTGGAAAGCTTGATTTGCTTGCCTTGGAACTAGATCTGGTGAAGTAATGCTCGTTGTAGGTGAAATTGTTCATGTAGTTCTCCCACTTCGAGTTGTGGGTATATCCTTCAAGAATTCTTCACCTCCCCAGTAGAGTTGCCAAAGAAATGTGGGAAAAAAATCATACCTTGTTTTCGTGTTGGCTGAGAGGACAGAAATCCACGAAGAGTACGAAATTAATTGATGAATTGAAGAGGGAAGAAGAACAGGTAAGCGATTACTCTATCACGCGGTAGAACTCTTAGAATCCGAGAACCTTGTTAGGGTAGTAAGGATTCAGAGAGCCTTCTTGAGTGCTTCAGTTTTTGAGAGAATCTCCAAGTCTTCAGTTTCTCCAAAAGTCCAAAAGTCCAAAGAGAGGTCCAAAAGTCCAAAATTCGAAAAGAGGTCTCTTCCCAATAGAATGGAAGGGGTATTTATAGGTTTTTTTAGAGAGTGGTCATCTTCCAGGCACATGACCTCGAAGAAATTCTAGAAATACCTTTAGTCATCAGAGTAATGCCCAGATCATCCTGCCCTTCTAGCCACCAATCCAATCCCTCAATCAATTCCCCAAAATGAGTCACCTCCATGTGTCTTCTGCCTCAGGACACGTAGAAGATTCTCTCAGGTCTTGCTTCTTTATTTTTACCTCTTCTATCTTTTCATTTAATCATAATGCAAACCCTAATTTGTGCATTTATTTCAATTAGTTCAAGTGAACCAAATTTACACTTGGGCCCACAAATATAATTTACATATTAGATAGATTTCTCTATATTTTTGGTGAACCTCTTGTTCCTTTGCATGTGAATTTATTTGTTTACCTAGCCCACAAGATAATTGTAATTATGTAAATAAGTACACCTAGAGTGGGGGGGGGGTGTGAATAGGTGTCTAAGCTAGAAACGATCAACAATGTCAAATTTTAATTTTTCCCGTTACATGCTTAAAGCAGACACATTTATATATAATTCAGACAGGTAACACGAGGTGTCTGGATTAGTTCAATACGAGATCCAACATAATAACAATATGAATAATACTTTAAAGACAAAATAAAATACTTGAATCAACAAAGCATATACATTTACAAACCATAGCCACCAAGATTTTTTACGTGGTTGAATTCTGCCTTTAACCTCTAATGGCTTAATCCACGTCCAATACCAACCGGTATTGGAGACTCTTTTTATTAAATAAACTTCAATTTAAATACAATAAAGAGTACTCCCTGTTCAAATGAAGCTTTCCACTACGATGGACACCTTTATCCCTTTTGCACCACTACAACGTTTCTCATCACTGAGACCTTTGCACCTTTGCACCCTTGAAAGCTTCTTTTGAACAAAAACTATCCACTACGAGATCGATCAAGCCAAATAAGGCTTGAACTAAAATTTAATACAATGAATATTGATTACAATAAGCTCTTAATTTTCAGCTGAAAGAAATTAACAATGCAATGAGTAGTTGAAAATAGTTTGAAAGCCTCTTGATTAATCTGTGTAATATAGATGCTATAAGCTGTTGGAAATCTGCTATATTTCTAATAGCAGTAAGTAATGCAACAAGGCAAATTGATTGCAAAGAGAAAATATATACTGTGAAGAAGACATAGTAGTATGCTATGGCAGAAAAAAGAGAGAGCAACAAAATGAATAAGGAATGCCAAAGGAATAACTCCTTCACTTTTCAATAATAATCATAATGATACCCACTAAAAATATTTACAACTGCTATTTATAGACTGATGGAACTTGCCTATGTGCATTACAAACATACCCCACTATTAATAAAGTAGAGAGACCCACTACTACTACTATCGAGCCACTAAGCCACTACATAAGTCAAAACATAACCCCACTACTACCACTAGCCTTAATAACATAAAATATAATTTGCATCATATTTTATCACTCCCCCTTGATGAAAAAATTGGATACACCAAGAAGAGAACTGAACATCACAAGCTTAGAGTAAGGAATAGCTTTAGTAAAACTTTCAGCCACTTGCTCAGTTGTAGGACAATACTTCAATTCCATTGCTCCTCCTACTATTACATCTCTGATAAAATGATGATGAAGTTTGTTGTGTTTAGTTCTTCCGTGGAAGACATGATTCTTCGTCATTGCAATTGTGGCCTTATTATCACAATAAATTTCTGTGGAACCATGCTGAACTTGCTGCAAATCTGCAAGAATTCTCCTCATCCAAATACCTTGATAAACATTTCATGTTGCTGCAATGTACTCCACTTTTGATGAAGATAATGTAGTGGTAGCTTGCTTATTTGAACTCCATGAAATAGCCCTTGAACCAAGGTTGAATACATAACCACTTGTGCTTTTTCTATCATCTACAAAACCTGCCCAATCACTGTCAGTAAAACCAATTAATTGCATCGTGGAGGTTGGACTATACCAGATTTCATAGTTTCTAGTTGCTCGGATGTAGCAAAGAATTCGTTTGGCTGCTCCAAGATGATGCATTGATGGACAATGCATGAACCTTGACACCAAACTAACTGAAAACATATATCTGGGCGAGTATGAGTCAAATACATCAGCCCACCAACAATACTTCTAAACCACTTTTCATTAGCTTTCGGGTTTCCATCATTCACAGTTCATTTCTCACAGGTGTTCTTGGGAGTAGACACAACTTTACAATTCAGCATATTAAACTTCTTAAGTAAGTCTAGAGCATACTTTTCTTGTGAAACAAAAATACCCTCATTAGTTTGCTGAATTTGAAGACCAAGAAAATAATGTAACAACCCCAAATTTGTCATATCAAACTCACTCATCATGCTTTCTTTAAATTCTCTAACAAGAGAATTAGAGGAGCCCATATATATCATGTCATCCACATAAACACAAACAATAAGCACATCATTACCTTTTACCTTCACATATAATATGGGTTCACTTTCACTTCGATGGAAATCATTTTGAAGGAAATAGGAGTCAAGTCTGCTGTACCAAGCTCTCGATGCTTGTTTGAGACCATAAATGGCCTTTTTCAACTTGTAAACTTTCTCCTCTTGACCATTGATAAAAAATCCATTTGGTTGTTCAACATACACATCCTCGTCCAAAAACCCATTTAGAAATGCAGACTTTACATCAAATTAAAAAACATTCCAATTTTTTGAGCTGCTAATGCCAAAATTAGTCTAATAGTCTCAAATTTAGCTACGGGTGAAAAAGTTTCAAAATAATCAACTTCATGCTTTTGTATATACCATTTAGCGACTAGCCTTGCCTTGCTTCTGCACACTTCCATCGGGTTGGTACTTTACTTTGTAGACCCGTTTCACGCCTATTGCTTTTTTCTCCAGTGGAAAATCTAGAAGCTCCCATGTGTTATTCCTTTCAATGGCAGACATCTCCTCCTTCATTGAATTCTCCCACTCTTCTTTCCCACAAGCTTCATCATAACTTAAAGATTCCGCAACCAAAAGAGCATAAGTGGAAGCATATATATCACTCAAAGACCGCATTGTTGTTGGCAGAGATTCACTGCTGCTAGATGGGCAACTTCTAGTTGGACTGTGCATAGGAGACATATGAGGTGAATTCACATCCTCTTGTAGCTGAGTTAATTATGTCCCATCATCTACAAAGGATATATTCTGATCTTTATCACCAACTTGCTGCCAAACATTGTTCTCATCGAAAATAACATCTCGTCGAAGGATTAGCTTCTTAGTAAGAGGATTATACAAACGATAACCTTTAGTTTCAGCACTAAACCCAACAAAAATGCACTTTTCGCTTTTCTTTTCCAACTTAGTACGATCAGTAGAATCAATTAAGGCATATGCAATGGAACCAAAACATTTTAAATTACTTACATTGGGTTTAACTCCCCACTTTTTTTTTGTTTTTTTTTTAAAAACAACTAAAAAATAATAATAATAAATTATGGAACTTGAATTTTTACATAATACAGTGTTTTGGGCGTGATTTGGATACATATATCAAAACATGTATATGCATGCGATGCAATCTGCATACATACATTTTTTGGTATAGGTATCCAAATCACGCCCAAAACATTATATTATGGAAAAATTTCAGTTCCATAATTTTATTTTATTTTTAGTTGTTCTACAAAAAAAATAAATAAATAAAAAATTTGGGGTCCGGATTTTGGACATGTACGGGAGTCCGGACAGGATCCGTGTTGTATATATATATATATATATATATATATAAAGTCATTAGACTCACAACTCAGAAGTTGACAAGGGTTGAAATAGGATGTTGCGAAATACTATAATTGGGCAAAAATAAATTTGAAAGAAACAATATATGCCTCAGCGTTAATAAATAAATTTATTACTCAAACCAACCTCGCAAAGACCCCCTATTTTAAAGAAAATAAATTACGATTCATATATATATATATATATATATATATATATATATATATATATATATATATATATATATATATAGTTTAAAATCGTAACATTTATGAGGGGGTCAAAATACATTAGTAATAAAAAACGATTTATTAACGCTAGAGAGTTTCTTTCAAATTTATTTTGCCCAATTATAGTATTTCTCGCAACATCCTATTTCAACCCTTGTTAACTTCTCGAAGTCAGGAGTCTAATGACTTTATATATATATATATATATATATATATAACACGGATCCTCGGATGACCTCAGATATGTCAAAAAATCCTGACCCCAAATTTTTATTTATTTATTTTTTTTATATATAACTAAATAAATAAATTATGGAATCGAAATTTTTCATATATATATATTATGGTGATTTGGATACCTATACTAAAAATGTATGTACAATTATGGCATGACATTTTCGCATATATGTTTTTGATATATGGATATCCAAATCACGCCCAAAACACTGTACATTATGTAAAAATTCAAGTTCCATAATTTATTATTATTATTATTTAGTTGTTTTTAAAAAAAAAAAAAAAAAAAGGTCCTAATTTTGTAAAATGCGGAGTCCTAGGACTGATCCTATCTCTCTCTCTCTCTCTCTATATATATATATATATATATATATATATATATAATTTTTCCTACTATGAGACTATTAATCAGACTTTGAATTTTTAGTCAACTGATTAACTACTTTTATAGATAAACTATAATATTATATATTCAAAACCTTATATTGTGGTTCATGGAATTAATTAGGTTGAAAGAATGAATTTCAGCAACAAAAACAAAAAAAATAGAAGAAGACAGATTTAATAATCTTGATAGGATAGAACTATGGTGAACTTATGGTCACTATAGTAGGATCTAAGAAAAATTGTTTTATTTCTTTAATTTTTTATTTTTAATTAGTTTACAAAGAGAATTGTTATCACTTTTTTTTGTCTCACTTTGATGATAAAGTAAAAATAAATAAAAAAAAGCAAAGGAGAAAAGGAAATACATAAAAAAAAAAAGGAAAAGGAAAACAAATAACCCCCCGAAAATTTTAGGGTGAGGGGTCATATTACCCCTGCACTTTGGTTCAAATTTATATATATATATATATATATATATATATATATATATATATATATATATATATATATATATATATATATAGTCCCATCTTAAACTCATCCTTTTATTCATTCACCAAAGTCACCCTTTTTTAGCGATGGATCGTGACGGTTCAGTCATACAATCGTTGTCCTATACTTTTAACGACGCTATATGTTGTCCGTCGTTAAAAGTATAGACGACGGTTGTATGACCGACACAACTGTCCGCCGGTCCGTCAGTAAAAGAAAAGTGAGCTCAGTGAGTTGGATAAATAATTGAATCTTAAGATCCGGACCGATATATGTATATACACTTTTTTTTCTTCGTTACCTTCCTGTCCAACTGATCGACAAGAATAAGTGGCTCGCTTCCCCATCCTCCTGCTGGTATAAAATGGTAGTACTTTTGCTTAATATACATATTTTAGTGAGGGTAAAGCTGGAAGTATAAAATTGTATATAAAAAACGTCATTTTTAAAATATATCTATAATTTTAGAACACAGAGAGAGTATAAACTGCGCAATGTCATATTTCCGCAAGAGATTCTGGACATCTGTTTCTTTTTCTAGGAGTATACATAAGCCGATTATTCCACAGCTTCTACATGAAATTTCTACATTTTTATGTGCACTGATCATAAAAGGTACTCCTATATGGACATAAAAATTATATGCTATTGTTATTGATCAATTATTTATAAGTTATTTTGTATAAAAATATTTTTTTAGTATTTCATAAGTTGGACAACTTAACCTTTATAATCTTGAAATAAAAGTCATCAGTAACACAGAGGAGAAAAAAAATCAAAGAAAGATACTTGTGTGATAAGAGAATGAGACTTTTACAAGTTTGACAACTCTTAAATAAATTAATACTATCCTGCTTCAAAATTATTTTGATATATATTTTTCTTTTTAGTAAGTACCTAAACTAGTTATACATTTTTATTTTAAAACTATAAAGTGACACAATTTTCTTAATTTGTCATTATTTTTTTATTATTATTTTCAATATCACATTGCCACAACCAAATTCTTAATTAACTAATACTAAAGCTATATTTAAGAATATAAAATTATACTTAAAAGTCGTCATTTTACAAATGTATTTTTTATTTTGGAACGATTTGAGTAATTATAAAAGTTGATAAACATACTAATTGATCGATGCTACTCCTTTTTAAATTTACTCACATATTAATTGACCATAACCAGTGTAAGATTTTTTCAACTTCCTAAAAAATAAAAATTATATATATATAGTTGCTTGTTTGTGTAGCCCACTACTACCAAAAAGAATTATATATATATTTATCAAAACAATATTTAACCAATATAACTATAGAAAGAGGCAAATTAATTAACATGGCAAATATGAAAATTTCCAGTTTCATTTTACTTTTAGTGGTATCTGTAATTCTCAATATTTTCTTTATCATAAATACTTATTATTTGGGTAATGATAATTGGAAGGAGCAGCAGCTGAGTTGGAGCCATAGAGCAGCTGAAGAAGCAGAAGCTGTGGCAGCAATTTCATGCTCAGGCCATGGAAGAGCTTATTTGGACGGATCAGTTGAAGCTGATGGCAAACCTGTATGTGAATGCAATACTTGCTTTTATGGCCCTGATTGCTCTAATTTTTCCTATGGATGTACTGCAGATGCAACAAGGTAATTACCTCTCTCTCTCTCTCTCTCTCTCTCTATATATATATATATATATATATATATATATATATATATATATATATATATATATACACATACGGTCCGGATCTTAAGCTTACCCCTTATTTAACATACTTTGCATACCCCTTTTAGCGATGGACCGAGCGACGATTCGGTCCGTCGCTATATATAGAACCGTCGTCTTAACTTTTAGCAACGGACAACATATAGCGACAAACCGAACCTATAGCGACAAATCGAATCATTGCCCGATCCGTCGCTAAAGAGGGTATGCAAGTACGTTAGATAAGGGTGAAATTTAAGATCCAACTGTATATATATATATATATATATATATATATATATATATATATATATATATATATATATATATAATATATGCGGTGGTTCGCATGCGATCATCTTTAAGGACGGACGAAACCACCGCTAAACTCGTCGCCATAAAGTCTGAACCGTTGCGATAGCTCAGAACTGTCGTTATAGTCCGGTTTAGACCCTATGACAACGAGTTTAGCCACGATTTTGTCTGTCACTAAGGACCACCCGTATACAAAGCGGATTATATATATATATATATATATATATATATATTTGTGAGTTTTGGTCAACTCACAAATTTTGACAGAAAATCGTAGTTTGGAGCTCCAGGAGGACGCCTTGATCTCGCCAAAAAACCGTAGTTGGGGCTCCAAGAGTACTCTCCGATGCTTAAGTTATAATACTTATATGGAGAGAGAATTGTTATGAGGTTTAAGATTGTGTCCCTTGAATGTGTTGGAACATCTCTTATTTATGGCATGAGAGTCCTCTCTTTCAAAAGTTAAAAATTAGAATATTAATTGGCTTTAGAGATCTTATAGGTTGCCAATCTTTAGTTAGTTAAACTTCATGAAAATTCTATCATTTATTGAATTTAATATACTTTTAGAATACTCCGCTAGCAAATTTATTATATTACCCTTCATTAATATAGCTTAGATACTGCTGATCATAAAAATAAACAACATGCAATCTTTTATGTTGTACATAAACAATTATATTTATTCATGCAAGTAATACTAGGAATACAAATTATATACAAAAATTGTGCACAAACGATATAAAAAAAGAGAGAATACGAAGTGGGACATACAATTAGATGTTTTACAAAATTTTATTGGTAAGTAATACATGAGTCTCACTCTTTGTGTACAACTTTTTGTATACAATTTTAAGTTCTTTTATACTTAGGTATTTAACAGTATTATTTGACCTTTTTTTTAACAATAACACGAGGTATTATAGTTACAACTCTAGAAATTTAGAAAGAGAAACATAAAATACTCCGCCATCCAGATCCACCTCCTCGAGGTGGAAGTGATTTAATTCCTTGCCTTGGCTATTTTCATAGCTTCGGCCTCCCCAGTTAAAGATTTAGTACAAACTTGAACTCTTTTTGCCCATCTTGAAAAGTCAGTTGTTTAAATAGAGAGAGACTAAAGGCATATACCAGCTTACACCAAATTGTCTTTGTAATCAATGTGGGACTGACTGTCACGGTTTAACTAGTTCGGAGTTCGCATCAATTTGCAAGATGCTTCTTCTTTCGGTCTTAAACATTAAATTCATTAGAAATTAATCCTAAGGAACATTGTTATATGTTGATCTTGTTTGGTCCCTTATTTGTCATCTTCTTGTATTAGAATTAATGCACTAAATTGTACACAAAATCTTAATTACTGCAGACTTGTTGACTATGACTTTTCAGCGTACTTAGTCCTCACAAATTAGGCTCAATAGTACGAATCTTGAAGGGGTAGCCGCAACTCCTTCCGTCCCTAATTATTTTGACTTTTTAAATTGAGCAAAGGTTTAAAAATGCCCCTGATATTTATACGAATGTCCCACTTCCACCCTAAACTAATTTTTTTTCCAAAAATACCCTCAACGTTTCAAAAAGCTGGCCACCCGTACCCTTGTCGTTAACAGAAGACAAACGAGGTTAAAATGTGATGACTTGACATGCTTAAAGGTTCAAAAATGTCCCTGATATTTATACGGATGTCCCACTTCGACCCTAAACTAATTAGAATATTATCATATAAAACATATTCTAAATAAAATAATATATATCATTTAATCAAAACAAAAAAATACTAAAATTCAAAATAAAAAAAACATAACATATTTACATCATTTAATCAAAATAATAAAATTCAAATTATTTTGTTAACTAATCAAAACAACTAATTAAATAAAATAAGTTGTATAACATAGTTACATCATTTAATCAAAATACTAAAATTCAAAACATAACATATTTACATCAAATACTAATTAAAAAAAATACTAAAATACAAATTAAAAAAAATATTAAAATACTAAAAAATCAAATTAAAAAAATACTAAAATTTAAATTATTTTGTTAATTAATCAAAACAACAAAATTCAAATTACATCATTAAAATATTAAAATCATAATACTAAATACTAATTGATATAAAATACTAAAAGATATAAAAATATTAACGCTATTTAATACTAATTAGTATTTTATATTAATAAATTGATGACGTTTTTTAAAACTAAAAGATATAAAAATATTAACGTTATTTAATACTAATTAGTATTTTATATCAATTAGTATTTTATATTAATTAGTATTTTAACATTATTTTATATCAATTAGTATTTTAACGTTATTTTATATCAATTAGTATTTTATATCAATTAGTATTTTTAAAATCTGAGTATTATGATTATTTTAAAATTCAAAAATAAATAATATTTTTAATATTTTTTAGTATTTAATATTTTTTTAATTAGTATTTTAGTATTTTTTTAATTAGTATTTGATGTAAATATGTTATGTTTTGAAGTTTAGTATTTTGATTAAATGATGTAACTATGTTATACAACTTATTTTATTTAATTAGTTATTTTGATTAGTTAACAAAATAATTTGAATTTTATTATTTTGATTAAATGATGTAAATATGTTATGCTTTTTTATTTGAATTTTAGTATTTTTTTGTTTTGATTAAATGATATATATTATTTTATTTAGAATATGTTTTATATGATAATATTCTAATTAGTTTAGGGTCGAAGTGGGACATCCGTATAAACATCATGGACATTTTTGAACCTTTAAGCCTGTCACGTCATCACATTTTAACCCCGTTTGTCTTCTGTTAACGGCAAGGGCACGGGTGACCTGCTTTTTGAAACGTTAAGGGTACTTTTGGAAAAAAAATTAGTTTAGGGTGGAAGTGGGACATCCGTGTAAACATCAGAGGCATTTTTGAACATTTGCCCCACAAGAATTAAGAAAATGATTGGAAAACATTAATTATAGTACTCAATTGTCTATAATACCCTTAAATCTTTTGTTGAGATAAGGAGAGAGAAAGAGTTTAAAGTATCAAAAAAATAGGCAAAGTAATGAGGGGTAATTTTGGAAAAATTATCATTAATTCTCCTAGATTTAAACAAACATCAATTAATTAAGGACAAATAAAAAACTCTAAAACGTCAAATAATTAGGGACGGAGGGAGTACCACATTAACAAAGCAAAGAAAATTAAAATGATCCAATTTCAAGAATTAGTATCCCCCATAAGAGCTTCTAGTTTTTAATATTCTATACAAGAATTTAGTGCCCAATAATATTTATAGCACTCCCTGCTTAATGCAATAATATCGCTTTTGAGTTTTATTTTCTTTTCAAGTTGATTGCTGAAAGACAAACTATGGCAAACATTAAAAATTTTAAATTAAAGACAAGAACACAAAATTTAAGTGAAAAACCCCAAATTCAAATAACTTTTAAGGAAAATTTTATTTTTCCAAACTCATCTCTTACATTAGCTAGAAGTGTAGTGCTTGTTTACTAGAATAGAAGTAATGTCATATTAAGAAGTTAGGGCCTCTTCGAGAATGGCTTATTTTAAAATGAGTTATAAGTTAGAATTTAAAATGACTTATAAATTATTTTAAGTTGTGACTTAAAAATAAAAGTGTTTGTTTTGACTTAAAAGTCAAAAACTATGTTCAAATAAGTTGTGAAAGTGTTTGACTAAAATGACTTATAAGTTAAAATAAGATGTAAAGATTAGTGAAATAAGAACAAAAGAATCTTTACATTTAGTCAAACCTACTTATTTTAAAATGACTTATAAGTTTATTTTTAAGAAAAAACAAATTGTTACTTTTCAAAACCTACTTATAAGTCAATTTATAAGTTCAAAAATAAGTCACATACGTTCACTCAAATAGTAAAAAATCTACTTATAAATTAATTTGACCAATTTATAAGTTACTCCCGAACAAACCCTTAATGTCATAAAGTCTAAATTTAGTAACGCGTCTTTAAATTTAAAACATATAGAAAAGTAATACGTATCTCTAGTTTTGGAACAACAAAACAATTACATTAATTTTGTCATCATCAAATCTAACTTTTATATATGATATCTTGTTAATCCAGTGGGGATCCTACATTCTTGGAGCCCTTCTGGTTGAAAAATGCAGCTAGTAGTGCCCTGTTAGTGTCCGGGTGGCATCGTATGAGCTACGTTTTCAGTGACAAAACTTCCATCTCCAAAGAGCTCGAAAATAACATCCGTAAACTACATGCCTCGGTAGGAAATGCAATCACAGATGGAAAATACATTATGTTTGGTGTTGGCTCAATCCAACTCCTCAACGCAGCAGTTTATGCCCTTTCAAATGACAATAAGTCTTGTCCTACAAAAGTTGTTGCTTCAGTCCCTTATTACTCGGTTAGTACCTAGCATCAAAACAGAATTATTTTGCTTAAATATATTTTAAATCTTTTACTTTTTTTATATTTTAGAACGAAGTACTTTGATGTTCCAATTGAAAATAAATTATATAAGGATTATTTGTAAAATTAGTGTTTTGCACCATCCAATAACATGTCAGGTAAGTAGGAGAAATAATAACTACACAATCTATTAATACAATTCAAATTCCTTTATTATGTTGTCTTAAATTGCCTACATACATATTATTGTTGGATGGTAAATTACTCTAATTTTACATGTCATTATATAATTTATTCTAGTTTTGATTGTTACGTTGAACCTTAATGTCTCTGAATTTCTATAAATAAAACATTTTAGCCATTGATTTTACATTTCTTGCAAGATTAAGTCATGCAACTCAAAATGAAAGGGTAGTTAAGTCTTTTTAGGGGTATATATCTTTTATGTTGGCTCTAATTTTTCCTTCATAACACACTAACCATCAATCAGCACCCAAAAAAAGAGAGGGTAAATTTCATTTAATTACTCAAGGTTTATGGAATTTCTCACTTAACCACCTGTTTTTTGAAAACTTACATTTAAACACAAAGTTTTGAGCTGAAGTAAAAATTTGCTTTCTGTTATAACTCCGTTAACTAAAATGTGTTTGTACATTTTTGCCCCCAAACCCTAGGCCTTAACCCTTATTTTAATTATTTCTTAATTATAAAACACAATTATTGATTTAGCTTCAATATTCTAATTTCTTTGTTGCACATATACACCGCTTCCAGTACTATCCACATACACTCTCTCACCTCTAACTTTGAAAATTTCTCAAACTTAAACAACATCATGATGGGCGCGTGAGTGATGATGTCTAAGTTTAACTTTAATTTGATGATTTTGAGAGCAAAGGGAGTCAAATTGGGGTTTCTATTGGTGAGAATATCAAATGAATGAGTTGTGCATGTGCGATGATGGTGGAGATGGAGGGGGCAACGTGGTGGTGGTGGTGGTCATGGATGAAGGTAGATCTGGGGTATGTAGTTATAATTTAGGGTTTTCAATTGGGTAAGGAGAATAGATGGAGGAGAAAAGATGAAGACAGAGATAGAGATGGGAAACGATGGAGCGAGCAACACAGAAAGAGGTGCGGTGATACATATGAAACATGTGTGTAGTCGAGAAGATGATGGACAAAGATGATTAAGCACTAAAATTTAATCCATTTTTTCTCAATAAATATATCAAGAATTATTGTTGAAAAAAAATATATTTTCTTTTATATGGGTATGCTTTATTTCAAGTAGAATTTGGTTGTTATGGAGTATTTATGATGGAGGTGGTGATGACTAGGTAGGGAGAAGATGATGAGAGAGTGAATTTAGGGTGGGTATTTTTGGTCTTTTTTTAATTTTTTTTACAATTTTAGTGAGATTTCACGTTCTTTTGGTGACTGGCACGCACACACTGTTAAATTAAATGAAAAAGTTGACAGTTTCACTTAACCTCAATGTTACTGGTATTAAATTGTAAGTTTTTAAATAACAAGTGGTTAAGAGAGAAAATAGTAAAACCGTAGGTGTTTAGGTGAAATTTACCCAAAAAATAAGATAGAAATATTATAGGTCTCAAATGTTTCTGAACTACATGTCTTCATTACATTAGCATATAATGAATGCTAAGGACCTACCCCAATGTTAGACAAGAAGTGTAATGATAACATATATATATTTGAGACAAATTTGAAATTAAAAAATTAAATCGAGACACATGCCCATTACCCTGCGATTGGCATTCTTAGAGTTATAAACGAACCAAGCTTGCACGCGAGCTGGCTGATTCAAGATCGAACAAGTTCCTTCGCCTGTTTAGTTAAATGAATCAAGTTTGAACAATATGGTGTCTGACTCAAGCTCAACTCAACTCATTTAGTTGGGCTTGAATAAGTGATAGATAATTAGGAAGAGAATATATTTTAGGAAGGAAGTGAAATGTAACTTTAGAGAATATAAGAACACTTTGATTTCACTTGATTAAAATGATTCAAGTACAAGACTATTTATAGGACTCATAGGACACTTCTAGATCCACAATAATAATTACTACATGACCACATTCATGTACATGAACCTAACCATTACATGTTCCAAGAAAATTCAAATACATTCATGTACTTAGATATCACCAATTCATGTACTAATATTAATTAAGATATTTCTTGAATAATCTAGAATATATTTGGTTTAATTAACAAGGCCTCCCTTAAACCAAATTTATTCTTCACTCCGAGCTTAGCGATTTGCTTCTTGAATACTACTCCAGAAACCGGCTTTGTAAAAAATGCCAGCTACCTGCTCCTCAGATTTACAATACTTGATATTAATAATTCCATCATTCACAAGTTCCCTTAAGAAATGATATCGATTGCGAATATGCTTTGTCTTTCCATGAAGAATCGGATTTTTAGTAATCAAAATTGTTGAAGTATTATCACAAAACAAAGTTGGATCGACTTCTTGTTTTTGCTTGAGATACTTCAAAATTCCTTCTAACCAAACTAGATGACATCCAGCATGTGCAGCCACAATATATTCAGCTTCAGTTGTTGAAAGAGCAATAATTGGTTGTTTCTTTGAACTCCAAGAAATAGCTCCGCTTCTATATTAAAAACATAACTCAAGTAAGTACTTTTGCTATCATCAATGCTACCTCCAAAATCACTTTATCATGAATCCAAGAAGATTAATCGAACACCGACTTCATAAAAATTCCATAATCAATCGTGCCTTTCACATATCTCAAAATTCATTTTGTCGCTTCCCCAATGTTACGAGTGAGGTTTCTCCATGAACTCGCTAATCATACTAACAACAAATATTA
Organism: Panax ginseng; assembly: GCA_020205605.1. Lineage (NCBI taxonomy): Eukaryota > Viridiplantae > Streptophyta > Magnoliopsida > Apiales > Araliaceae > Panax > Panax ginseng. The sequence continues at coordinate 68,931,424 of CM035132.1, read as the reverse complement.
AATCGGTCTTGTGGCGATTAAATACATCAAATTTCCAACTAAACTCCACGTAAATAGTTGGATCCACAAGCTTTCCTTCACCTTTCTTGCTTAACTTAAGCCCAAGAATACATGGAGTTGAAACAAATTAGCATTCTTCATCTTGAACTTTTCAAAATTTCCTCAGATATCTTCCTTGAGAAATAAAAATTTCCTTATTGGATCGACTAACTTCAATGCCCAAAAATGATGTAACTCTCCCAAATCGGTCATGTCAAACTCTTGTTTCATTGAAGCTTTGAAATCATTAAGCATCTCCATATCATTTCCAGTAAAAATGAGATCATCAACATAAAGACTTACCACCATAAATCTTCCTTTTGAAGAATCAATTTTGGTGTATAAAGTATGTTCCTGAGGACATTTTTGAAAATCATTCTTCTCAAAGTAAGAATTAATGTGGCTATACCAAGCCCTTGGTGACTACCTCAAATCATATAAAGCCTTCTTTAACTTGTAAACTTTCTCTTCTTCACCTTTCTTCACGAAACCGGGTGGCTGATCAACATAAATTTCTTCCTCAAGAAACCCATTTAGAAATGCCGATTTGACATCCATTTGGAATAACCACCAATTATTTTGAGCAGCAAGTGATATAATTAAACGAACAGTATCAAGTCTTGAAACAGGTGCAAATACCTCATTAAAATCTTCTCCTTCCTTTAGTGCATACCCCTTTGCAACGAGCCTCGCTTTGTACTTATTGACAGAACCATCTGAATTTAACTTTGTCTTAAAAATCCATTTAACTCCAATGGGTTTTTTGTTTGGTGGTAAACTGACGAGCTCCCATGTGTCATTCCTTTCGATAGCCATAATTTCTTCCTTCATGGATTGTTTCCATTTTTCTTCTTTTGCTGCATCTTCATGGGAGATTGGATCTTCTCCTGCATAGAAAGCAAAGAAAATAGCTCCTGCATCTACTGGCTCCGTAGTATCATAAATCTCCTGTAAAGATCTTGTCTTGATTGCTTCGGGGCTGCTATCAGAAGACACTCCTATTGAGGATGATGGAACATCAATTGGGTTCAAGGATGAATCATCTTCACTTGGCATACTGCTACAACCTTTCAAATCCTCCACGAGCAATGGTACCTCATCTGCAATGTTTATGTCAGCATCATTGAAAAAAGATTTTTCATCAAAGTCTACATCCCTGCTAATGACAATTTTCTTAGTTTTTGGATTATACAGCTTGTAGGCTTTTGACCTTTCACTGTATCCAACAAAAATACATTTTTCTGTCTTGTCATCAAGTTTTGTCCTTATTGCATTTGGTACATGAGCAAAAGTTACACTTCCAAAAATCTTCAAGTGTTGGACACTTGATTTTCTCCAATACCAAGCTTCATGAGGAGTACAATTTTTTAAACTTTTTGTTGGTGACCTGTTGATCAAGTAAACCGCACAAGAAACAGCTTCTGCCCAAAATTGGCGTGGCAACCTTTTTCTTTTCAGCATGCATCTAACCATGTCCATGATTGTACGATTTTTCCTTTAGCAAACACCATTTTGTTGCGGTGTATAGCGATCTGTCAATTCATGTCTTATGCCATTATCTTTACAAAAATGCTGAAAATCATTTGAAAGATACTCTGACCCTCGATCTGTTCTCAAAGTCTTTATGTGACAACCAGAAAATTTTTCAACTTCTGCTTTAAAAATTTTAAAAGCTTGAAAACTTTCAGATTTTTCATGAAGAAAATAAGTCCACACCTTTCTTGTGTAATCATCAATAAAAGAAATGAAGTATCTGTTACCTCCAAAAGATGACACTGTCATAGGTCCACACAGGTCTGAATGAACAAGTTCAAGTGGCTGCCTTGCCCCCCAAGAAGATTTTGAGGGAAATGGATTACGGTGCAACTTTCTCAACTGGCATGCTTCACAAGTGTCATTCGTTTTATTAATCTGGGGTAATCCATTCACCATTCCTTTCATTGCTAACAATTTTTGGCTGTCAAAATTCAAGTGACCATACCTGTCATGCCACAACTTGGAAACTTCTTCATTAAAATCAGCGAAACAATGAAAATTTTCCACTTGGAGAGGAAGTGGAAATAAATTATTCTCCGCCAAGCTAATCTTTGCCATAACTCGATTATTTTTTTTGAGAGTACATAATTTATCATGAAAGAATATATCAAACCCTTTTTCGCAAAAGTTGTCCAAGATTTAGCAAATTGCTTTTGATGCAGAAACAAAATAAACATCGACATTTTTCAAATTTTCCAGATTTTGTTTTGAAAGTGACTTCTCTAACTCCTTTAATTGTATAGGCTCTAGCATCACCAATTTTTATTTGCCCAAAATTTGACTCCACTAGGGTAGAAAAAAATTCTTATTCCCTGTCATATGTTTGCTGGCACCACTATCCAAATACCAAACATGATTATTATTTTCTTGACAAGCAATTAATAATGACTCTGAACAATCTTTCTCAACTGATTCATTTTCATGCACCAATCCAGATTCTTTTTTCTTAGATGGTGCAAACCAACATTCACTGATTTTATGACCAGGCCTATGACAATGAAAACATTCAATATATCCTTTTCTCCCTCTTTAATTAATAACACGACCTCTTCCTCGTTGAGAATTGTTTGAATACTCAAATGACTTCCTTACAATTATTATTGTTACCTTGTGATCCTCTTCCATTGCCACGAAAATTAGAGTCTCTACCTCTGTTTCCTTGGAAGCCACCTCTTCCACGTCCACGACCTCCTCCACGGCCGCGACCACGGGGAGCACCTCGACCTCCCGTAATTTCAGACTTGAGAGCTTGATCATTAGAAGGTGGATTTCTTTGATTAACACGGAACTCATGTGCCTTTAAAGAAGTCTGTAAATCTTCCAAAGATAATTTTGACACATCTTTGGATTCTTCGATGGCTACCACGATAAAATCAAACTTTTGTGGTAAGCTTCGAAGAATTTTCTCAACAACTTTTTGATCTTGCAAAACTTCTCCATTAATTGCCATTTGATTAACAATTGAAGTAACTTTTTGAAAAATAATCAACAATAGTCTCATTTTCTTGCATTTGCAACTTCTCAAATTCTAAACGCAAAGATTGGAGTCGTACCTTTTTTACCTTTTCTTCACCTTTATATATTGATTGCAAAATATCCCAAGCTTCTTTTGAAGTTTCTGCCTTCGAAATTCTATCAAAAATTGGCCTTTCAATTGCTTGATAAATTTGGAAGAGTGCCTTGTTATCCTTCTCCCTTTTATCATTCAGGCTATTTTTCTGGGCTTGTGACAAACTCTCTTCAGTTTCTGGTTCTTCATAGCCATCTTCAACAATACTCCACAACTTGAAGGACTTTATAATAATACTTTCATATTATGGCTCCAATAATCAAAGTCTTCTCCATTAAAACGAGTAATTAGAGAGACTAGATTATTTGAATTTGCCATCACCCCATTGCTTTAAAAAAAATAAACAGAAAAATACTTTGTGTTGGATGCTGGATATGGAATTTGAAAAACTGTCAACGCTATTCCTTTACAATCCGTACAAAGGGATTATTGGGTCACCAGCTTTGAAATCAATTCGCCAGCTTTGTTACATAAGGCCCACTTGAAAAATCTCCCAAGTCAATATCATAATATTACTTGTTCACAATTTCTAAAAATGATGAGTCTGCAGTCTTATTCCTTTTGGTAATAATGATGGAGCCACTTGCCTTTTGAACCTTCTCGGTGATCAGGCTTCTCAGTGATCAGGCTGCTTCATCTATCTACTGACTTTGTTAGTTGCCAATTGAGACTCCGAATGCTTTTTTTTTTTAAACCGGCTCTGATGCCACTTGATAGATAATTAGGAAGAGAATATATTTTAGGGAGGAAGTGAAATGTAACTTTAGAGAATATAAGAACACTTTGATTTCACTTGATTAAAATGATCCAAGTACAAGACTATTTATAGGACTCATATGACACTTCTAGATCCACAATAATAATTGCTACATGACCACATTCATGTACATGAACCTAACCATTACATGTTCCAAGACAATTCAAATACATTCATGTACTTAGATATCACCAATTCATGTACTAATATTAATTAAGATATTTCTTGAATAATCTAGAATATATTTGGTTTAGTTAACAGTAAGCCCAACTGGTTAAGCATTTAATTAATTTATTTAATTTTTCTTATAACAAAAGTGTTAAATGAGTTGAGCTTCAGCCTTGCTCACCGCTGAAGCTGGAGCTCGAGCTCGGCAACTTAAAACCCGTTTCACGTTGGCTCATTTATAGCTCGCGTGCTAATATGAAATATTTTTTTACAGCCGTATAGGACACAAACAGAGTACTTCAACTCAGTTGATTTTACGTTTAAAGGAGATGCATCACATTTGAAAAATATAACGGATAATAACACGAATGTTATCGAGTTTGTTACTTCACCAAACAATCCAGATGGTCAATTCAAGAAGGCAGTTATTCCTGGTTCATCTGTCATTCATGATCATGCGTACTACTGGCCACATTTTGCTGCAATTCCAGCTCCAGTTGATGAAGATCTAACGATCTTTACACTTTCTAAACTTACTGGCCATGCTGGAAGTAGATTCGGGTAACAGTATAAATTTACTATATACTTTTTTTGGGCATTTGTTGTTTGTTAGTATTTTGTTGCATTTCTTTTGTTAGATACATAAAGCATTTTACAGCATTACTTTTTAAAATTCTTTAAATTAACCTCTACCTTCTTTTGAAAACTTCAAGATAACTAACCTGAAAATTACTGCATAAATGGTTAATAGGTGATCTGAATGGCTGATACATATGTATATATATATATATATATAGGGTATGTCCGGTTACCAGTATTTATAATGTTTGCGGCGGTAGTGTTTAGTGTATTTAGCCGTCACACTAAAAATGTTGCAGTATGTTTGAGCTCCAAAAGCTTTTGTGAATTTAATAAATTGTGCTCAGAATAACAAGATTCTAAAGTGCGTTTTTAACTTCAAACGCATTAAACTCCTTATAGGCTGGTAGACGAACAAGGACACAGTTATATACAAGTAAATGTACATTCAAGATTTCAAGTACCTAACACCAAAATTTGAGGTATTTTCAGGATTTTTTCGTTTATAAAAAAGACCAAACACTGATAAATAAAAAAGAGAATTGACCTGTCACTATCTAAGTTCCACAAAAAAAAATTTATTAACAAAATTTGTGAATACTAAGGATATATATTTATTTCATTTGTATCCCTAAAATAACAAGCTCTTAATTTCATAGTGTGGTATAATAATGAAATTATAATACTAAACTTGAAGACATGATGTCATTTTATACTACAATTACTAAAAAGTGAACTCATTTTATAGAACAAAAAAAAATCCGGGAAATGTGATTATTTTTGTGGAACATAGGGAGTTTTCATTTTCAAGGCACTCTAAAATTATACTTATGTGTGTGTGTAGAAAGGTAATTTAAGGTATGTCTTAGCCAAATTTGATTAAGGCTATTTAATAAAACGACGTAGTTTTGTATAAAATATATAATTAAATATTTTTATTATAACATCCTAAAATGAAAAACTTAAGGGGGTTGTTTTGTTAAGTAGCCTTAGTAAAGCCTGAATAAGACATGTCATCGATAATATATATATATATATATATATATATATATATATATATATATATAAGTACTGTCCTGCTCTCCAACGAACAAAAAAAAAGGAACCAAAAACGAACCGGCTATAGCGACGGCCATAGCTACGTCGTCGACTTTGTATGTTATAGCGACGGAAAAAACCGTCGCTATAACCGGTTCATTTTTAGTTCGCTCCATTTGGTTCGATAGAAAGCCGAAAAAAATGAACCAAAGGAGAATCGGCTATAGCGACGATTCGTCCGTCGCTAAATCACAGAACACCGATTTTTTGAGCTAACCGTCGTCATAGTTATAGCGTCAGCTTTCTATTCTATAGTGACATATTGAACCGTCGTTATAGTCGGTTTGCTGACAAACCGATCCGTTGGAGAAACAGATTTTCTAAGTTATATCGGCTTTCTATGCTATAACGACGGATTGAACCGTCACTATAGTCAGTTCGCTGCAGAAGGGTTCCCTATATATATATATATATATATATATATATATATAAACATGGATTTTTGTAACTTGGTTAATGTGCATTTTCAGGTGGGCAATAATAAAAGATGAAGCTGTATACAACAGAATGCTAGACCACATTTCAACATCTGTAATAGGGGTCTCCAGGGATACGCAATTAAGAGCTTTGCAGCTATTCAAAGTAATGCTCGAAGGAAATGGAAGGGAGATATTTGAATATGCATATGGAACCATGAGACAACGCTGGGAAAAACTCAGCCAGGTTTTATCCAAGTCCAAACGCTTTTCCCTCCAGCAAATTCCTCCTCAGTTTTGCACTTTTTTCCAAAGAGTTAGAGGACCTTCTCCAGGTATGAAGTTTAAGGAAATGTGTAGTAAAGAAAAGGATAAAATTCAGAGGAGGCCACCTGATGTTTTGTCAAAATCTCATATGACCACCTATCATTCAAAAAATAAACAATATATAAACCATGTAGTCGTGACTCAAGAGGCTAAGTTAGACTCTTAACTTTTTCATCCAAAATGACCCCTTCTCAGGGACGGTGTTGTTCAATAGATTTGGAACCAGACTACCCTGGAATTTTTGGGGAAATTTTTTTTGACCCTTTTAAGATTTTTATATTTTTTCTCTAGGCACCGTAAAAATAAAATTTTTATAGAAGATTTAAATTAAAAGTTTTTATTAATAAACTTACTTTGCATTTGTGCATGTTACATTATGTTCAAGGCCCCGAAAATAATAGTTTGGCTTCGTCCCTGCCCCTTGGCTGTGTTTTATTTCAAATTTATTGTTTAAATGTTTCAAACAGTAATGAAAACACCATACCATGGTTCGATATGGTGTCCAACACTCCTACTTTCTCTTTGCAAACGATGTTCTAATATTATAGAATTCTCGACTGGGGTATTACGCGCTTGGGCCAATCTAGTGCACCTAATAAGTCTTTTAGATTTCATCTCCTACCAAAATTGCGCATTCATAATTTCATAGCAACTTATGCTTTCATAAATCTAGTTTATTCGTTAAATGTTAAATATTTAAAAAATCCTGGTTTCATCCCTGCCTCTTCTCTTTCTGTAATTTATTTCAAAACTATTGTACAAATGTTTCGAACAATACCTGCATTCATAATTTCATGGCAGCTTATATGCATGGATAAAATATTCTACTTCATTATTTGGTATTATTTTTTTTTAATATATTGGTCACCCTAATTAAAAACTCATGGCAGCTTATGCATGGATAAAATGTGAGGTGGAACAAGATAAAAATTGTAATGCAGTCCTACAAACAGCAAATATTTCTGGTCGAGAAGGCAGCGTATACAGCGATGATGATCGTTATGTACGTCTCTCCCTCATCAAAAGGCAAGACGATTTCGACTTGTTGCTGCAGCGTATAAGTGAATTAATTTCCCAGGAAGATGATGGTGCCAAAATTATATGAAAATCATAGGCAAAATATGTTGATTATACGCGAGAATAAGTTGGTACCGTAATTATAATATAATGTGCCTTATATTTCATGTACATTTATCTTCTTGAAGTTGAAGAAATAAATCAAGATTCAATGGTTTGGCTGTCAATCTAAAGACATAATGATATTGTTAGAAATTGCAACTTATTCTATATTTTGGAGACATAATTATTGTCAAGTTTGGGCTTGAATAAAACCCATTAGTGGACATAATTTAAGTAAATATAAAGGTGTAATTCGTTTCCCTAATTGTGGAGAAAAAAAAAACTTTATTTGATTTGTGAAAAAATCATTTGATTTGTGTCTATAGTGAGTCATTTACTAAGGTACAAAATTGTTTGATAAAAACTATTTTTCCTTAGTTCCATTTAATAGAAGTCTATTTTATTTTGGAATAAAATTAAGAAAAATATTGAGTGCTATTTAAATTCTAATTAACCACTATATTAATACTAGCTAGCATGTAACTTACATATTTAGTATTAATAAAGTATGGTTAAATATAGAATTAAATAGTATATTATGTAACTTACATCTATATATATATATATATACGGTCCCTTTCTCCAAATGAATCCTAAGTTATAGCGACGATTTTTTATGTCGCTATAGCATACGTACAAAGCCGTATTTACATAGCTTATAAAACAAAGAAATAGATAACGCAGAAAAAACGTTGTGGTTTCAGTCAGAAAAACGTCGTGATTAATGGTGTCATCTATTTGACACCCTTACACAACGTTTTTTAAGAAAAAAATGTTGTACATTTGTTTTCTATAAATTAACAGATACTTGAAAACGTTGTAGAAGGTATGTTCCACAACGTTTTCTAGATAAAAACGTTGTGGTTTAGTATATCAGACAACATTTTTAACCAATTTATACAACATTTTTAAAATGTTGTAGATAAAGAAAAAAAAAAGTTGTTATTCACCTATATTACCAATTCACATGCAATATGCTAATGCCATAATATATAGCTAAAAGGTCTAAATTCTCATTTAAATTTAAAGCCAAAATGTATCAACCATTCAAAATACATGAAAATTAAAATTAGCAGTCTGCATGAAAATTAGCAGTCTGCATGAAAATTAGAATACACAAGTCAGTCAGATCCCACTTCAATAACTGTGCAGCCCACACTCCATATGTCAACAGCAAAGGCAGGCTCTGGATTAGCATCTTTTCCCAACATAGACTTCAAAACCTATACAAAAAGAAATAAGGAAAATATTTTTGAAGAACTGAAAACATCAGCAATGATATCATATAGCTAAAAAAGAAAATGACACCGCACCTAAAAAAGCAAATAAGAAATCCACTAGTGATCTTAATAGGACAAAATTTAACAACTCACACCTGGAACTCTGCATTTGGATCCTCAACCAGCGCTGGAAGTTGACCAAGGCAGATTTCAGCAGCCATGTCCCACGCATCCCTGCAGTGCATGACAGCACAGATTAAGGTCAAACAAATAAATGCTTCACAACATTTTATGAAAGGCAACTCAACTTACCACATATGATGCTGATGTGTGGGGGGTAACATTGGATATGAAACTGGGGAACAATTTGCAGAAGGCATAATCCTCTCAGCAAGTAAGAAATTTCGGAACAGACTGGCAACCAACAGATCTTGCCTGAACAATCTCTGGAATAAATCTGCAGAAAGCAAAATTGAGTTGCTCAAACAGCTGTTGAGAAACAGGTATTAGATTCACTAAAACGAACAATAAGTACAAAAAAGACATTATTTCATTCTAAAACCTTAATATTTTTACATTCACATAGATAAATATATGACCTTACATTATGTAAATCTACCAGAAAATAAGAAGACAGGGAATACAGAGAAAGACACACTCCAGGTCCAATGATCTACAATAAACACTGTTGATCAAAAATAGGCATGTCTACTTCTCTGAACTGCTAGTTATGCATAATTCAAAATTAATTTACAAAACTCTAAGATAATTCAAAGGTCAGGTTGCAGCTGCAACCAAACAGCAATATACATAACAATCGTGATGAAAAATCTCCATTAGGATATATCTACAGCTGGGACATTTAATTATTCTGATCTAAATTATTAACAAGCTCAACTCATCAAGTACAAAAGTTTATTAACAATCAAGTACAAAAAAGTATTAAATATAATGGTGATCAAAGAAGGCAATTCTAAATAAGCATCTCTTTATTTAATGATCACATGATCAAAATCATAAAGAATTCAACATAACACAACAAAGCTAATATTTACTACATGGCATAAATTTTGAAGTCAAATTTTTCATGCGTCAGCATAACCAATAGCAACTACCAAAATAATCTTCCCCGATTAGTTATGTGATAATATAGGATCCATAAAGACCAAGAGTTGTTTAATTATTTAACTAATACTACTCTTTGAATTTGATCATTTTAGAAATAGTTTGCTGAAATCGATGCAATATGCAATAAAAAAAAACACTCTGTAACTTACTTTAGATCATAAAGCCACCATATACTATCCTATAGTATGATATTGTCAGGCCATCTATTCTTCATCTTAGCAGATTGTCTTTCATCAAGTTATACCTTATTATAGCATACTAAGAAGAGCTTAAGATTAATAGCCACCATGAAATTTTAGGATAGTCCTAAGTTAACATCAATTACTTCAGCAGATATTCATTTTCAACAAGTCAAAATATATATGCTGAAATAGCTTAGAGAACTTTTATTATCAGAAGATAAATACAAATATAGCCACAAACGTTAAAGAAGTTCTATGCAAAAAAAATAATTCAACAAAGCAGAAGTTCCTAGTTCAATAGTACCTTGATTATTGTTAACCAAATTGACTTCCCCTTCATAAGTACTGGGTTCAAAGTTGGTCACTGCTTCCCGTCCATTACATTCAATAGTTGCTTTGTCGTAAGCCCTGGATCATAAAATGAACATGCAAAATTCGTTGGATGAAGTCCCAATAAAATGTTGAGATTATTAAGATGAGGCATCAGTTTCAAGTATTATGAATTTGTGATCACAAGGACCTTGCAGCTTCTATTTCGCTGTCGAATAATCCAAGATACATATACCTGCAATCAAGCATTGAAATCTTGTGGATAAAAAAGGGGTCCCAAGCATTTTTCTTGGAAGAAGAGGCATTCAAGATATACTATCCAGAATGCATAACACATTCTCAATAACCATATTATAGTTCATGACACAATACACCATCATATAGAGACACAACAATAAGACCATTTAACAAATAGTAATAGTTTCAGTTAAAGGTGTTTCTCACTTCTTTCCAAGTAATTGACCCATTCGAGCTTCCCATCGGCCACATTTGTGCAGGGTTACTCCTCTGTATTTTGAGCTCCCACAAGAGAATCCAGTGCTCTGGCGACGAAGTATATGGACAAATTCTTCTTTTGTCAAGTCCTTCATCTGCAAATCAAATTAAGCAGAGGCCACTTTCATCCTGCAATTCAAAAAAACTAGAGTATAAGCAGACCAGTGAAAAGAAATAATGATACACCAAAAAGTACAAAATGAACAAGAATAGGTTGCTTTACAAGTGAATCAAACAAAAAGACAAGATAATGGTGTAAAATGAATGCATGTTAAACACTAGAGAAATCAAAGAAAAGACTATACACGGCAAGGAATGTCTTCAATTCTCTTAATATGCACTGAAGCAAGATCAACTTGAAGCTTTATAGTCTTTGACAAAATCAGCGAACACCTATACATCTAGCAGATTTAGAAACTCCACTCTCTGGGAAAAAGAAAAAATCAGAGGTCTAACAGCACTAACCTAGAAACGTATTTGGCCATGCTGGGTGTTGTGTGAAGGTGCATGAAAAGACACCTTGCTTCATGTAAGGTTCTCTCTCATCACAAGGAGTAATGAATTCCATTCGGACGAAGTAGTAGTTTACAGCTGATGAAAATGAGGATTTTCTCTTGCCCTTTCTGTCTCCATCTTTAAAAATTGATTAACAACCATAAAAAGGTGGAAAGGCCATCATTTTGATATTCTTAACAATTCATTCTGAAGTGTAACATGTAGAAAGTTTACCAGTTATGATAGCAAACACAGTAGATAACACAGCAGGAAATATCCTAGTTTAGGAAGCACATCAACCCATTTCCAACATAAGAGTTGAACTCATCACAAAGGAGAATCGGAACAGAAATTTAAGACAATATTTCAGAATCTATCACAATTCAACATATGGAGCGGTTATAGGTTCACGAAGGATTGTGAGCAGAAAATCCTTGAACTTGTGATCATCTAAATAATAGAGATACTAATCTTGTATGTGTGTGTATATATATTTTATAATATCAATTCATTACCTATCAAAAAATTATTATAATCCTGTATATTTCACAATCTCATGTCACCTAATAAAACTCACAAAATAATAGAGTAGGAAAGAGAGCACACTAGCAAAGCAAAGATGACCCTCAAAATTATATAAGGAGCTCTAGTAGCCAGTAGCCACAGTTGAATTAGATTACATTAAGGTCACATTCATTGTATACAAAAGCATAGGGTATAAATGAGACACTTGTGCCCCAAGAGAAAAAAAAATCACATACAGAAACATCAACCAGGACTTTTAAATTATAGCAAAAATAGAAGTATTTAAGTGAAAAACTAATGCACAACTTTATAATTAACCAGTCCTAGTCCTAAAAATATCTTTATTATGCCTCTGTAGTCATTCAGAGAGGAACAAAGGACCCCACCAGTTCTTACCCAACTATATGCGTATCTCTCTAAGCCAAACGCATAACCCAATGCATGCTAAAAATCATGAACCCCACATGCTACATAAATCTCAAGCTAAATCACACTACAACAGGATAAGCTTGACCACTTCCTCAGAGATGCACAAGCAAAACTAAAACTTTGTTATATTTCTCAGGTTTTTAGTTTTTCTTCTACAGGAACTCACAATTCTTCCTCTCTTTGAAAGATCATGAGATAATGAGTTCACTTATGTAACTTCTTTACCACTACCCCTTCATGATAAACCAGAAAACATGAAAACTTAAATTATTTTAGTTGGTTAAAGCAATAATACAGAAACAAAAAAAAAGTACACAGCTGAAAGTTCTTTTATCCTGCAAGGGATTTCATATCTCTGAGTATGAAGGATGCTTCATATACTATCGATGGCAAGCATACCTGTTAAGGAGAAACCAAAAGAAAGATTAGTATTTTTATAATTTTCAAATGGACAGAGCAAAAAAACTTATATGACATATTACAGAAATGGAAATGCAAAAGAATGGAAGGTTTTTCTCGAGGAGAGTCAAGACTGCTTCACCTTTAAAGGGTTTAATGAATGATTTAAAATTGCCTCTATAGGCAAACGAAAGAGCTGTGATTTAAGACGAGGAATGCCCATCATTGATCTCATATGAAAGCAAAGAATATACATAATGGCCTGCACTGGAGAATATGACATCAGGAAAACAAAGCAATATCAATATGCCTATTGTAGTAAATTTCTACGAAATCTAACAAAGTATAAGTTGTGTTGAAGCCAATAATTAATGGAATATCAGGTCCCTGATACACTACTCTAAAACTAAGCCATATCCATTCACAACCTACATGGAATCAATGCTATTATGAGCCTAATGAAAACTTGACAACCGCAGATCCAGCTCTCAGACCAAATTAAGGAATAATAAAAATAATTATAAGTTAAAAAGCAGGCTTGACCAATTCAGTGGGCAAAAAGTAATATGCAATGAGTTGCTTAAAGGAAAATATTATTGTATAAAAGGATCACTCAAGCTTCATACAACTAAAACCAAATGAATCTTCCATCTAATCCAGAAAACCTCTAAAACAAGTAGCAGAACTATGGAAGTAACAAATTCAGTTATAATGCAGTTCAAATTACTCATGAAAGTTCTCCCAAAGAGCTTTCTAGCTATCAAATTGGAAAACCCCAAAAATATAACCCCAATAAAATTTTAAAAATTACCAACAAGGAGAGAAACCAACCCCTTTCCTCGGCACTCAGATCATCCAAGACATGAAAACACACACCAAAAAATATGACATATGGAGAAAAAAGATTAATATGGAGAGAAGAAGATATACCTCTCTCTACCTTCAAACCCCAAATTGTTGTCGCCAAAAGAAGCCTCACCACCAAAATCAGTAAAATCCTCTACTTCTTTTTCTTTGCTCCCCCTAAAATGTTCTCAACAAAAAAAACCTGTTCTTTTTTTGAATAGCCAATTGAGTCCGACCCAACAAAACCAGTGGCCATAGGCCTCATCCTAGGGTTAGGGTTTGTTGGACAGAAACGTTATCCTAGAACAAGTTGTCAAAAGGGGATCTGCTAGAAAGCAAAAAGGCTCCAGCCAAGTAATTACTGCAGAGCCAAAACAAAAACCTAGTAACAATGAAACAGAAGAGGTAAAGTCACGTCAACCAAAGAAGACACGAGGGAGACCTAAAAAAATGCCCAGAGATGAACCTAAAAACCAATACGTGCAAGCTCTTGCTGTTCAATTCCCTGAAAATATGCTTCCTACAAACGAGGTTTCTGAGACTATCCATGAACGGGTTGCCAAAAAGGAATCTCACAGAAAGCAAAAAACCTTTTGGATGATTGAGCTCTGAGATTTGCGAGGAAGATTTTGGCCATTTGAACCCTAGTTTTCGTGACTGTTTAGGAGTAGAGAAAGAGAGAACTGTTAGATGAAATACGAAGAGAGAGAAAGAATTATTTCACTTCCGCCTAAATTAAGCTCCGTGTTTTTCACATGCACAACGTTTTTAAAAAAAAAGGTTATCTATTTAAAACTAAAAATATACATTTTTAAATAGATAACGTTTTACATATATATCCATAACGTTTTTATATCATATATTTTATAAAAATTTTTTAAATAAATCTATTAGGTAATTTGTAAAAATGAATTGCTATCACACGTATTTTTATAAAAACTTGACATATATCATTTAAGTATTTTTTGAAATCCTTAAATAACCGATCATGTAGAAGGCAAGTATCTCATATTATCGATTCAATTATTGTCACAATATTATCTGCATAATATTTTATATTATTAAATTAATAATTGAGACGCCATAGTTATTCATATTATTATTTTGCATTATTGACAATGTCTAGAAAGTTCTGTCGAGGAAAGGAGTACTTAGGTTATTTAATTGCGCGCCAATAAGGAGAAGTCCTTATCGGAAAGCCCCCTCTTAATGGGAATGATCTGGTTGTCAATATTGTGAGTTATAATATTAATGATGAATAATTGTTAAAAGATTAAAAATGTGTTTATTGAAGATAAGTGCTTTGTGATAAATATTTATTCAATTTTTGATATAAATAAAGGAGTTTTTCATGAAGTATTTGTTTTAAGTTTGGCTTAAAATTGAAGATAAATGCATTGTGATAAATATTTATCCAAATTATTTTTGATTCATGAATATCATTCTTGAATTTTACTCCACAATTAATTATCATGTTGACAATTTGAATATTTTTAAACTCTGGATAAATTAAATTATAAATCTTTAATATTTATCCTTGATCTCACTTGATTAATTTCTTATATCATTGTCATCATCCTTATGCTTATATTATGGTGAAAGTCATCTTTGGCCCGTAGTGCATAGATGGACTGTTGATTGGTATGATTATGACCAGGAATTATGTATTGGTATAATCATAACTTGTAATGTTACAGATAAATGATATGGTGAAAGTCCTCTTTGGCCCGTAGTGCATAGATGGACAGTTGTTTGGCATGATCATGATCAATGGTGATACTAACGAATATCCTTGGCCCGTAGTGCATGGATAATTCGATGATGTGAAATATTTATTGAGTTGCGGTACAGAGATAAAATATTGATGATGAAATTTTAAATCATAGAAGATAGTAGACATCATGCTCCACTTGACTTTTCTAATGGATTGCTTGTTCCGCTGCAGTTGTTGATCTAAACTTGTTGTCTATTGTATTCTATTAGTTTTTACATAGTTGAGGACTAAGGATAGTTTATTCTGCATTATCTTAGTCATAATATTCTTTACTGGGCTAGTTGAGCTCACCATTTTCTTTCATTGTTCTCTTTAGGAAATGAGAATATAATTAGGACTAGTCGGGGAATGTAGTGATAGTCCAAGATGGTGGCTATAGTAATCATCACTATTCTATAAAATAGTGTGATAATAATTATAATGAGGACTTTATTTGAGGATATTGTCTACGAGACAATATTCGTATTAAAACTCACAGTTATGTTTTGTCGTATTTTGCACGACAGTTCAATAGTTGTATAAATGAAGTTTGTATTTAAATTCTGTACCATGTATTTGGCGACTCAGAATGGGTTGTGTGGACCTATTTTGGGGGCGTCACAGTTGGTATCAAAGCATAGGGATATAATCCCTGACAAATATCTGAGGTTAGAACTAGGAGGGGAGAGACGTATAAATTCTTCGCTAGTGTGTCCTACCTAAGCTTATTTGTTATTTAATTGGTCGGCCAAAATATAGGGATAATATGTGGCATGTCAATTAACCCTTGTTTTGTGGCAGTGTTTAAAAATGGCATCTGAATTTTTGAGATAAGCAATGGAGCACATGAGACCGTTGAGACACCGCCAATCAATAACCAGGATAATGTTTATCAGAAAGGCAATAATCCTCATGTAAACAACACCGACCAAATGATGAACGATGGGATATTTAGGAGCTTTCTACAATTCATGCAACACCAAATGAGAGATATTCCTGTTCAAAATGCAGGTGGAATTAATGGCAACTCACGACTGGTCACTTCTAAGCAATTTAAAGAGCTGAGACCGCCGAAGTTTTTGGGAAAGCCAGAGCCACTTAAGGCAGAGACGTGGATTAAGCATATCACCAAGATATTTGATGTTCTGGGATGCTCAAAGGAGCAAAAGGTTCCCTTTGCCACCTTTATGTTGCGAGGAGAGGCAAATTACTGGTGGAAATCTATAAAACGTACTCATCTTTTTGCACTGAAGATGTCTTGGGAGAAGTTCCAGGAATTGTTCAATGACAAGTACTTTCCAGAAAGTATTCGTCACATGAAGGAGGTGGAATTCATCAAGCTGGAACAAAATAATATGACCGTATCACAATACGAGGCTAAGTTTTCCGAGTTATCTCGGTTTGCATCCCATTTGGTTGATAATGAGGAGTGAATGACGCGAATGTTTCTGAGAGGTTTGAAACCCAAAATTCGTCAATACCTCATTTCTCACAAACTGTGTTTGTATTCAAATGTTGTGAATAGGGCTTAGTTATTGGAGCGCGATAATGAGTCAGCCCAACCAAAAGATATCAGCCAACAAAATTATAATGGTTATACCAGTGGAAACAGTCATCCAAGCGGCGATAACAAACGTGGAGGAACTTATCATGCTAGAAATGGTAACCACTTCGGTGGTAATCCTGGCCAAGATAATAGAAGGAATGAGTAAAGTGGAAATTTCAAAAAGAGAATGTTCAATAATGATGGAAAGATAGCAGACACCCAAAGACCAAAGACCCATTTTAAGGAAGGAGAATGACCACCGGTCAGATCTTTCTGAATCAGAGAGAGAGAGGACACATCGATCGAAATCAGATGCAGCAACCCAAATTATGTTTCAATTGCGGAAAGGAAGGTCACCTATCTCGATTTTGTCGTATATCAAAGTCAAGTCCAGCTGGGATGGTGACACCAAAGGTTGTCCCAGACAAGTCAAAGCCGGTAGTTCAAGGGAGAGCGTTTGTCGTGACCTCCTAAAAAGCGAGGAACCTGAACAAAGTTATTATGGGTAAACTAATCATAAACTCTTGCGAAGTCTATACCTTATTAGATACCAGTTTTACCCATTCTTTTATTTCACCTGCTTGTGCTAAACGTTTAAATTTGACTCCAGAGAAATTAGACTTTGACTTATCTGTTGAAACTCTGTTGGGAGAAACCTTTATTACATCCATTATTTACAAATCTTGTTTGATTGAAATCGACAATTTCACATTACCTGTTGATTTCATCTCTTTGAAAATACTTGCATTTGATGTGATTTTAGGGATTGATTGGTTAAATACTCATCATGCTAAAATTGATTGTTTTCGTAAGGTTGTTAGCTTTCATATTCCTAACCAACCTATTATGTGAATTCAAGCAACCAAACCAATAAATTCAATAATTGTCATATCAAGCTATAAAGCCATTCATTTATTAAAAAATGGATGTCAAGCTTTCTTATCCCATGTCACGGATTTAAACAAAAATACATCAGATTTGAATGCTATTTCTATTGTTAATAATTTCCTGATGTATTCCTCGAAGAACTTTCTAGCCTACCCCCAGAGCATGAAATCAAATTTTGTATTGACCATGAACCCGGTACAAAACCCCATATCGAATGGCTCCTATTGAACTTGAGGAGTTAAAAATCCAACTGAGGGAATTATTAGACATCGATTTCATTCGTCCTAATACATCTCCTTGGGGTGCTTCTGTTCTATCCGTAAAGAAGAAAGAGGGGAGTATGCAACTTTGCATTAACTATCGGGAATTGAATCATGTCACCATAAAAAATAGGTACCCGTTGCCTCGCATTGATGACCTGTTTGACCAGTTGTAAGGTGCTAAATTCTTTTCAAAGATCGATCTTCTTTTCAGATATCATCAATTAAAGATTAAAACTGATGACATTCCAAAGACTGCTTTCAGAAATCAGTACGGGCATTACGAATTCTTAGTCATGTCTTTTGGATTGACTAATGCTCCTGCTGCCTTCATGGATATGATGAACCGAGTATTCAAGGAATATTTGGATGATTTTGTGGTTGTCTTTATTGATGACATCCTCATATACTCCAAAAATCGTGAAGATCATGAGCAACACTTGAGGCTGATACTCCAAAAGCTGCATGAAAATAAGCTATACGCAAAGTTGAAGAAATGCAAGTTCTAGCTTGAGAAAGTAGCATTCCTTGGGTACGTGATATCG
The DNA here is from genome assembly GCA_020205605.1 of Panax ginseng. Taxonomy (NCBI): domain Eukaryota; kingdom Viridiplantae; phylum Streptophyta; class Magnoliopsida; order Apiales; family Araliaceae; genus Panax; species Panax ginseng. Next base: position 68,912,774 of record CM035132.1, on the reverse strand, counting down.
AACCATGAAATATCAGTTGACCTTGCGAAGATTGAAGCAATACAAAGTTGGGAGCAACCTAAGTCAGTAACCGAAATACGTTGCTTTCTGGGCTTAGCTGGTTATTATCGGAGATTCGTGGAAAGATTTTCTCGAATCGCCACTCCATTAACTCAGCTGACTCGAAAAGATACAAAATTCAGATGGAGCGAGAAATGTGAGAAGAGTTTCCAAGAACTTAAGAGGAGACTTATTTCAGCACCGTTATGACAATATACCATCAGGATCGGAGGGATTTGTCATCTACAGCGATGCTTCAGGCAAAGGTTTAGGATTTGTTCTCATGTAACATGGGAAAGTCATAACCTATGCCTCACGAAAACTCAAAGAATATGAGAGGAATTATCCTACTCATGATCTAGAGTTGGCAGCAGTCATTTTTGAGCTAAAGATCTGGAGACATTACTTGCATGGGGAGAAAGTACTGGAGATCTATACAGATCATAAAAACCTCAAATATTTCTTCACCCAAAAAGAACTCAACATACGAAAAAGACAATGGATTGAGCTGTTGAAAGATTATGATCATACCATTCAATACTATCTTAGAAAAGTGAACGTGGTAGCTAACGCGTTGAGTAGAAGATCATATGCGGGTAAGAGTGCGATATTGTCAACACAAAGGCCCATTTTGTATGACTTACAAAGGATGGAGAGAGTTAAAAACTTAAGGGACCCACCTGATGATGACAAATGTACGATTAGAACCGACTTTAATCGATAAAGTTAAAGCTGCTCAAACTACAGATTCGGAGTTGATGAATTTGAAGAAAAAGGTGCAAGAAGGTGCTATTCTAGAAGCAAGAATCGACGAAGAAGGAATACTTCGAGTCAATTCCAAACTTTGTATTCCTACCAACTCTGATTTGAAGTATAAAATCATGATGGAGGCACATAACACACCGTTTGTAATCCATCATGGGAGTACCAAAATGTATCATGATCTTCGACATACATTTTGGTGGAGTAATATGAAGAGAGAAATAGCGGAGTTTATCTCAAGGTGTTTAACTTGTCAACGTGTCAATGCAAAGCATCAAGTACCAAAATGACCATTGTAACCACTTGAAATTCTAGAATGGAAGTGGGAGCACATTAACATGGATTTCATTACTGGTCTTCCCAAAGTATCTCAAGGCATAGATGCAATTTGGGTCATTATCGATAGATTAACCAAGTCTGCTCATTTCTTACCTATACGAGAAACTTATTCACTTGAACGTCTTGCTCATATATACATAAATGAGATCAGAAAGATCAAGCATTGTATTCCAGTATCCATAGTTTCTGATCGAGACCCAAAATTCACTTCATAATTTTGGGTTAGTTTGCAAAAAGCTATGGGTACGAATTTATGATTCAGTTCTATATATCATCCTCAGACGGACGGGCAGTCAGAGAGGACTATTCAAACTCTTAAAGATCTATTAAGAATCTGTGTCCTAGACTTCAAAGGAAGTTGGGACAAGTACTTGGCATTAGTGGAATTCTCCTACAACAATAGCTATCAAGCAAGTATAGGCATGACTCCATTCGAGGCGTTGTATGGACGAAAGTGTCATTCTCCAGGATGCTAGGACGAGGTGGGTAAAGCAACGTTGTTGGGACCAAAATTGGTACGTATGACTGCGGAAAAGATTCAACTAATTCGGCAACATATACAAATCTCACAAGATCGACAAAAGAGTTATGCTGATCTTTATTGAAGGGACGTGGAATTTAATGTTGAAGATCATGTATTGTTACGTGTTGCTCCATGGAAAGGAATTACGAGATTTGAAAAGAGAGGAAAGCTCAACCCTCGATTCATTGGTCCATTTAAAATCCTCGATTGAGTAGGAACTGTAGCCTATAGACTCGCCTTACCACCAAGTATGTCTTGTGTTCATAATGTTTTTCACATATCTATGTTACGTAAATATGTGGAAGACCCAAACCACATTATTGAATTAGAACCTGACGAGATAGCAAAAGATTTAACGTATAAAGAGGTACCTGTTAAAATATTGGATAAGAAGGAACATATTCTACGCTCAAAGGTTATACCTCAAGTCAAAGTTTTATGGAGAAACCACGATATTGAGGAAATGACCTGGGAGTTAGAATCTGAAATGAAAACAAGGTATCCTCACCTCTTCGACATACCAAGTATGTACATCAATTTTGAGGACGAAATTTCATAAGAAGGGGAGGTTGTAAGACCCCAACTTTTTATGAATAAGATTTAATTTTCTCCAAATGTTATTTTGAATAATAAGGTGTGGATTTGATTTAATGCTATAGTTATGGGAGATATATGCAAATTTTGCAAGTAAGCAAGTTGTCATAAAATATTCGTTTGTTTGGGGAATATTCTTTTTGTCGGGGAATATTCGTACGACTACATAATCATTGGTGGACCCCATATAACATAATAACTATCGGATATAAAAAGCGACATAAATAACCTTTTTATAAAAATAATGGCAAAAATTTTACCGTTAACTATTGAAATACCAGGTGATAAAAGTACAGTAATACGCGTGGTTGCACAGTAGCACACGGTATTGTATAATATCTCTTATTATTGATGCTTACTTAAGAAGTCACTCAATTTTATTCAATTATTGCCACTGTGACACCCCCAAATCTGGGTTACCTAACCCCCAAGTTTGGTGCTCACGATCCATCATATAAATAACATCTAACTACCTATTCATTTATGAATAACATCAGAAATATCATTAATTAATATCATTATAACATCATCCTAGGTTTTCTAACCTTAACATAACAAACTTACCCTTATGTAGACACTCGAAATTTTCTTTTCCTGTTACTAACTATGCAGGAGGGCAAAAACATCTTTTTCACACTTCAGAGGTAACCCTAGAGGACAACAACATCAATTCCAACCCCGAAGATCGCCCCGGGAGATCCATTTTCCAACCCCGGAGATAACTCCGGGAAATCAGTTTCCAACCCTGGAGATAACCCTGGGAAAGTTAGTTCCAACCCTGGAGATAACCCCAGGAGATCAAGTTCAATGCCTGGAGTCAACCCCGGATGGGCAAGCCAACCTTAGAGATAACCCTAAGGACATTTAAAGTCAACAAAATGACAGTCTCAGAGATAATCCTGGGAAAAAATCGCTACAATTGTGCGAAAATCGGAGATAACCCCGGGAAGGGAAAAATGGTCATTTTTGCTAACTCAACTTTACTTCAAATCAAATACACTCATTTCAACTCAAATTTCTTCAAAAGAAGTCCCACAAGAACCATATATTAACTTCGAAGCGCAAACTACGCAAAACAGCTTACCAGATTGCCTGACGGAGACCCGGAAATGCTATTTTAGTCATGGACCCATCTTCCTGAAATCAAAAAAGGACAAATACTATGTCATTACATAGCTCTTGGAAAGAGCTTTCCGGAATGGTATGACACGCTTCCATCGGACTCCCGGATTGACAGTTATGAAGGTTCGAGCGAACAACGCGTTGTCCGAGTGCATGCATGACTTGAGATAAGCGGGACCCACCTTGCAGAAACCGGGGAAACCCCGGCAGCTGCAGTAGTACACTGGCTGGGCCAGCATGTACACCTACTCTGGCCCACCTCTATAAATAGAGGGCTTGGGGTGGCCATTTTTAGAAGAAAAAAAGGCGAGGAAGCCCTGTCCAATTTGTTCTGTACACACTATAAAGTGAGTGCTTTCTTATTTTAAACACTTGTGAGCTTATATATTGATATTTTTTTTACCTAAGAAGAGCCGAGTGTTCATCCACTTAAAAGCTATTAAAGTCTTCTTTGGTAGTCCACCGTAAGCCTTCTACACACTATAAAGCCTTTCTTTCATCTTTACACACACTCTTCTTCACATTGAGAGTCGTGTTGTGTGTGTATGCCTGACTTGATCCCGTGGTTTTCATTTCATTTGTATATATATACTTATATATGTATATATTCTTATATATGGACTAACATTATCGAAGTTACGCCTCGATTGAGCCTGACTTATGTCCGGAGCGCTTATTTGCTATATATATATATATCCCATCCATCTCTACGAGGCTTAAATCTATCGACCACAAATATTTTATTTTTATTTTTTTGAAAACAACTAAAAATAAATAAAATATGGAACTTGAATTTTTACACAATACAGTGTTTTGGGTGTGATTTGGATACATATAACAAAACATGTCTGTACAGACTGTACAGTCACACCCAAATCACACCCAAAACACTGTATTATGTAAAAATTTAAGTTTCATAATTTTTTTTGTTGTTTTCAAAAGAAAAGCAAAAAAAAAAAAAAAGGTTCGGATTTTATCAGGTCCGGGAGTCCAGACCTAATCCGGCCTATATATATATTTGAACTGTTGTCGGATTACATCCGATGAGCCTGGATTTTACATCCGGAGCGTTTACTGCTTATATATATATATATTTACATTTCTGCCAGGCCTGGAGTTTACTTCGTGGCCTTTTACTGCTTTATTTACATTTAGTCCCGCTTGGAGTTTACTTCGTAGTGGTTGATCGTCTTTTACTGCTTTATTTACTTTTCTGATCCCCCATGGAGGTGCTTCGTGGTGGTTGACCATGTCTCTATATATATATTTACTGCTTTTATATATTTACATTTCTGATCCCCATGGAGGTGTTTCGTGGTGGTTAATCATGTCTCTATATATATATTTATCGCTTTTATATATTTACATTTCCGATCCCCCATGAAGGTGCTTCGTGGTGGTTGATCATGTCTATATATATATATATATATATATTATGATATTTTATATATATATATTTATTACTTTTTTTATATATATAATCGCAACATCATGTGAGCCTAGGAATCATGTGATCACATGATTCACAGATTCATCAAAATCTAGATTCGGCTCCCCGATGGACTTTTTTCAATGTAGAAGCGCTTTATACATTATTTACAATGTTTGAATTTCCTTAGATGGTCTTTATGCCCATGAGGAGTTCTAAGATCATTGTTTATTATTTTCTCAAGATGCTTCAGATCTCGAAAAATAAAAGCAAACATGCCAACATTTAATAATAAAATGGAAGTATAAAAAGGTCTCAATTCCTATTGAGCACAGGGTTTAAAAAATCTCTTTTTATAAAACTTCATTGTTATATCCTGTTTAAAACTGAATTTTGCTATAAATTCAAACCCTTTGTATATAGGTGCGAACGAGGCCTCACACTACTTTTAAATAAATTGCACATTGATCCACACACACACACACACACACACACATTTATTTAACAGTTTCTTGAAAAGTGGCGGTCATCGTGGCAATACGGATGTCGGGGGGTGCCTAACACCTTCCCTCCGCATAATCAAGCCCCCGAACCCAAATGAATCTCGGTTTCACGCACTCGCTTAAAGTTGTTACATCACCGGGTCAATGTGCAAACCTTTTCTCATTGCTATGCTTGGTGCAACTAGTTAAAAACACCAATCGCGCGACTTTCTTACAATCAAATCGTCGATATTACACATGTCGGACCTTTTTCACTTGTTTTTTCAAACAAATCTCACATAACATGAGAACACCAAAAAACAAGAACAGAAAAGGGACAAATAAAAATCCCGACGCGATGGTGGCGACTCTTGCTGGGACTCCAAAGAAGAGGGCTTAAGCCGCTACTACAAGCTTTTCAAAACTGTTATATGCTTGTGTGTGAATGTTTCATTTACATTTATGATGAATGTGTACGAATGCATTTACTTACTGCACTACAAAATATCTACATGTGATATTAGTGCTTCGCACATGTCATCATTTTCATAAACGGTGAGACACGTTATATGTGAATGTATGTTGTGTGGTTCCTCCACCTGGAGGCTATCTTGTTGGTGTTTGGTTACTGGACTCGTAGGGAGACTAATTCCAACGAGGCTCAGGAAAGGCACCACCCAGATTCGCTCTAGTTGAAAGACCATATTAACTTCCCGTCAATTAGATTGTGAAGATCTGGAAACTTCATGCCAAAAAGCCACGAGAGTAAACCTAAGACAGGTCAGCCTCTGATAAACCAAACGCGAAGGGAAGTCTCTTCATACTTTCCCATTTAAATTACTTGTAATTTCAATTACTTGTCAATCTCAATGTAATAAAAAATATGAAGGAATATGTGTATATGCATATTAAAACCTGACATGCTATCTTGTCTTATAAACAGCTTACATCTATTTTATAGGATAATATTCCTAAAATGGATACATCACATAGCATGTAACATTTATACATTCCCTAAGACTAAACTACGTAATTCTTTTTGTAGGGAAGCAATTGATCCTGTTTCCCGTTTAAAGTCCAAAAGCGCATTAAGCCCACAGTCAGACATGGATAAAAGTGCCCAGCCTGATCCTACTCCTGTCTCTTGCGAGGTGTTCGAAAGATTAAGCTATCAAATTACGGAGTTGGCTGTTATGTTCAAAGAACTACACCAATCTACTCGTGGTCCACAAATACCCTCCTCCACATAGAATCCTCTCTGCATGGAGAAATCCAGGGCCAAACAATGCCTATTCAACCGTAATCATCCACACTGTGGGGCGCCAAGGTATTGGCAAAAGATGGAAACCCAGATACCTAAACCTCATTCCAATAAAGAAATCACAAATCTCAGGGATGATCGAGAAACTGGGGATATAAGAAAGAAAGTCCAACAAATGGAGGAGACCATTCGGTCAATCAAAGGGATTGGAAACTATGGGAGTGTCACCTATTCAGATCTCTGCATATTCCCAAGGGCTCGATATCCTGCCAAATTCAAAGTCCCAGAGTTTGAAAAGTACAATGGGGCAGGCGATCCCTATATGCATCTGAAAGTGTACATTGGCGAACTGGGGTCTTATGCTGAAGATGAAAGCCTCAAAATGCAACTTTTTCAAAAGAGTCTCATCGGAGAGGCTAAAGCCTGGTATGCCCGACTTGACAATGCCAAAATCCACAACTGGGAAGAATTGGCCCACGCCTTTCTAAATCAGTATAGTTTTTAGTCACAAATGGCACCGGATCGATACCAAGTGACTAAAGTCAAAAAGCAAAGTACTGAATCTTTCCGAGAATATGCCCAAAGGTGGAGACATCTCGCAGCGCAAGTCATTCCATCAATGACAGAAACTGAGATGGTAATGACGTTTATTGACATTCAAGAGGCGCCTTACTATGAGAGGATCCTAGCAGGACTAGGAAAGCCATTCTCGAAAATGATCAAACACGACGAAAATGGCGTAATGGGGCTAAAGGCGCAAGAAGATTAAAGACTTCACTGCCTTGGAAACAGTCGCCAAACATATATAGACTGGCAAATATGCGAGTGACCCCAAGGGTGTACCCGATAAAGGCATTGAAGATGTATCCCTTGTTGTACAGGGGCAAGCTAGGAGACCAACCTACAGTCCCCCATTTGGAAAATGCAAGATAATCTGCCATCTCAACAATAGGCTGCATTCAACCAATGCCCAGACAGGAAAAGAAAATTTGAAAGAACGAAAAATCGAGTGTTCACTCCGCTGGACGATTCCCTTGAAAATGTATTGGCGATATTAATGGATTACAAGAAAATTACCGAATTGGCCCCATCTCTGGAACCAGGGAGCAAAAGATACAATCCAAGCCAAAGATGTGCTTACAACTCGGGGTCTCCAGGACATGATACACAAGATTGTTGGTCTTTAAAGCATAAAATTCAAAATCTGATCGAAAGTGGCAGTATTGTGGTCCAACAACCTGATTAATAAAATGTCAACACCAACCTTCCGTCAGAAAGATGATATACGGGAAGTAAACATGATCGGTCGAAGCGCCGAAATATATCCAATTCGTAAGTGCATACGAAGGATAGAGGACTACCCCCAAAGGCATAAAACAAATGTCCTAATGTGGGAAAACTCGGAGAAGGGTATCATAATAATGCAAAAATTAGAGACGATCCGTAATCAAGTAAATCATAGTTAAGTCGATAAAAGCGCGAGAACAACATCGTGATACGAGACAGCTTTTCCCTCAACTTTTCGAAGGCCAAGAAAAGGGGGATATGATAAAATTGCTAGAAGATCTCGCCAACAGAAAAATTTCTCGAGGGAATGCGAATTCTCAAAGAAGAAAGATCAAACAACCTCCACAAGAGTCCAAAAATTCACCCCTCTAAGTAAATCAAATGAAGAAATGCTACACTTTCTGATAAGCGAAAGAAGGATTACTGAGTTACTGCCTCCTATAAATCCCAAGATAAAGAGTTATGATTCCACCAAGATATGTCTCTACCATTCTAACTCACTTGGACATACGACTGAGGAATGCTGATCTTTGTAACATAAAATACAAGATCTCATTGAAAATGGAGAGCTGGAGATAGAATTCCCCATGAACAAAAAAGGTGAAAAAGAAATAAAAAGCTTAAGATGTCCACTCGAGACAGGAAGTTCAGATGAGGTGAAGGCTATGAGCGATAATCCTGGCAGAACACAAGATGGAGTGATCCTAATGCAGGAAATGACAGAGGAGACAAGGGAATCCCCAAAGGAGATTCCTCCACCAACATCCAACATCCTGTGGCCCAAAGATAGCAACCACATTCTAGATCTTATAACCCTGGATGATGCGGAGGAAATACTAATCCTTTCCAAGGAAGAAAAGGCAAAAAAGGAAAGTTCCTTGCAAGAAATGCGACAACAGTTCGATGGAGATTTCATGGTCGAACCCTCTCAAGCCCAAGAAAAAGGTGAAGGAACATATGAAGGAAAAAGTGATGAGGTTATCGGGGAAACCAACCCATCAAAGAATCCAGAGTTCATCCCTTTTTGCGAGGGGTTCAGTATGAGCATCCCCGAGGGAAGTGTTGAATCAGGAAGCGATCAAGTTATGGCTATAAGTGAAAACATTCAGAATCAAGAAGTAACCTCTATCGCGAGTCTTAAAGGAAACATAACCACTGATAACTGGACTATCAGGCCTCAACCAGCCAAGAAGATGTAAATCCAGGGGATAAAGTTGCAAATTCCAGAAGATGTTGGGACGGTATCACTTTCTTCGTAGTATGCCTTTTATTTTCCATGCGTATAAATATTGAAAAAAAAATAAAAAAATAAAAAAAGAAAGAAAGAAAAAAGAAAAAAAAAGAAAAAAAGAAAAAAAAATCGAAAATCAAAAATCAAATCAAATGGCAAGTTTCAAAAAACAAAAACATTTCAAAAAAAACTACTACGAAAAACCCGATCTCCTCTCAATGGGAGTACGAGGCGTACCATTTATGGTGCGGTCAAACCAAACAAAAACCCAAAAAACCCAAACAAACACTTCTCAAACCGTTTATCTTATCAAGCAGGAACTACGCAGACCTGATCTCCCTCACATATAGGAGTACATAGGCAACCATCAGTGGTGCGGTCTGAACCTCAAAAGAAACATCCAAACCCAAACATCAATCCCAAGTCTACGCCAAGAACAACCCTCCAAGTCAACCACATGTGGAGAAGACCCAACAACACTTCAATGTTATTCCATCAACCGCACAAAATCCTAAAAGGAAGAAACAACGATACACCAAGACAACCAAATTACGAGGACCTTCAAAGAGCCGATACCCTCAATCACAAGTCTTCATCAAATCAAAGAAAATCATCAAAGTCGATTAAGGCAAACAAGTCGGGAACAATGATTGAAGGCATCAAAGCCCAAGTCCTATACTTGTTCACCATCCGCACAAAGGTAAAAGTCTCTTGCGATCTTAGGTATCTTATCACCCCAAACCACAAAAGCAAATATCCTGCACTACAAGCAATGCTGGGGAAATTTCAAAATTGGCGATAACTCGATATTGGAAACCTTACAACAAGACTGGGGAAATCTCAGAAACAACGATAAATCAACACTAGGGCATTTATCAACCATCCTAAATAGGAAAATGCACCAGTCAGCACCATCATCATGGTACATCATCATCAGAGCTTCCATCACATCATCTTACTGGTGATTCAAATTGGGGCATTTTCCAATTCCAGGAAAACGAAGGATTTTAAGGCGGGATCAGGCCTCTCATCAAAAGAAGGAGAACTCCTGAAAGAAATCATGGCGGCATTAGCTTGCCCCTACAAAAGAAGGGGAAAATTCTCAAGAAAGTTCTTAACTTAAGAGCAGAAGCCCAACGACAAAGGGTCTGGCGAATGAAATCTACACCATCAAACATGTTAATCTTCGTCAAATCCTCATAAGTTGAGGCTCTACACTGAAGTTTAAATCGACAAACGAAAGAACAAGCGCACTCCAGGGATGTCGCCAGTATTCAGTCATCGCTTCGGTATGGTCATGAATCAAACGCCAAGAAAGGGGGCACACAAGCACCCAACAAATGAAAAGAAAACTCCAAATCACCTCAAAAAGGGTCAGGTAAAATTCTATTCCAGCCAATTTACAACATGCATCAACCTTAGACAATAGACTCCTAAGGTTAAATCTAGATCATCACATCATGCATGATCTGCCCATGTGAAAATGCGCTACATCAACATACATCTCTGTTAAGGTTTAGCATGCATCTCCAGTAGATTTAAATATGCGTGCAAGTTAAATGCCTAGATTAGGGAAAAAAATTCGTCAAAGACATCTGGTGGTTGTCATCAATCCATCGTAACATCAGGCAGAGTCTGGTGAAGCAAACCTTTGAATATTACTTCAGCGAAAGTATCGAAAGATCCAGTATTCAAAACCATTGGCATCAATTCAGCACAACATCAGGACAGTTCAATGATGAAAGCTTTTTATACCACCGTTAGAGTGGGAACCGAAAAAGTTGGGCGATGTCAGCGTATTCAACTACCAGCAGGGTAAGATCCGTTGTCAAACTACCATTAGGGTAGGCACCATTGTAAACTACCCAGCGTATGCATCGGGAAGGTCCTGTGATTTTAGAACGTCATCCCCAGTAGAGATGTAGAAAACATCTCAATTTCTCTTCATCAAACAGGCATCATCGACATCGACAAAAAGCTAAATCGTTGTAGTCAACACCAGCATAGGCATCATTAATCCCCGATAAAGGTAAAGTGATTTGCGAAAACATTTTAAACATGCATCATAACATTCATTACATTGTGATTTGCAATATGCGAAATGCGATGTGCGATTTGCGAAGTGCGATTGGCCAAAAGCGATGTTTAATTTGCGAACTGCGATTTGCGAAAACATTTTAACATTCATCATAAAATTCATTACATTGCGATTTGCATCATTAAAAAATACCATGTCATATTTCAAGTGTCTACTAATCTTTATCATGTCCATTCCATTGCATTGCATGAACATGATAAAGAGGGACATCTGTAGACACTCAAAATTTTCTTTTCCTGTTACTAACTATGCGGGAGGGCAAAAACATCTTTTTCACACTTTAGAGGTAACCCTAGAGGACCACAACATCAATTTTAACCCCAAAGATAGCCCCGGGAGATCCAGTTTCCAACCCCGGGAAATTAGTTTCTAACCCTGGAGATAACCCCGGGAAAGTTAGTTCTAACCCCGGAGATAACCCCAGGAGAACAAGTTCAATGCCCGGAGTCAACCCTGGATGGGCAAGCCAACCTCAGAGATAACCCTGAGGACATTTAGAGTCAACAAAATGACAATCTCAGAGATAACCCGGGGAAAAAACCGCTACAACTGTGCAAAAACCGAAGACAACCCCGGGAAGGGCAAAATGGTCATTTTGCTAACTTAACTTCACTTCAAATCAAATACATTCATTTCAACTCAAATTTCTTCAAAAGAAGTCCCACAAGAACCATATCTTAACTTTGGAGCGCAAACTACGCAAAACAGCTTATCAGATTGCCTAATGGAGACCCAGAAATGCTATTTCGGTCATGGACCCATCTTCCTGGAATCAAAAAAGGACAAATACTATGTCATTAGATAGCTCTCGGAAAGAGCTTTCCGGATTGGTATGGCACGCTTCCATGGGACTCCCAGATTAAAAGTTATGAATGTTCGAGCGAGCATCACAAGTCAATCTGAAAGTGCACGATTTCGAGATAATGGGACCCACATCGCCCGGGGCACGCCGGCAGCCAGTTAGTACACCTCTGCACGCTGTAAGTACACCTAAGGCACCCCCTCTATAAATAGAGGGCTTGGGGTGGCCATATTTAAAAGAAAAAATGGCGAAGAAGCCCAGTCCAATTTGTTTTGTACACACTATAAACTGAGTGCTTTCTTATTTTAAACACTTGTGAGCTTATATATTGATACTTTTTTACTGGCAAGAGCCGAGTGTTCATCCACTTAAAGCTATTAAAGTCTTCTTTGGTAGTCCACTGTAAGCCTTTTTACACATTATAAAGCCTTTCTCTTCATCTTTACACACACTCTTCTTCACATTGAGAGTCGTGTTATGTGTGTATGCCCTAATTCTATTCGTGGTTTTTATTTACATCATTTATATATAGTTATATATGTATATATTCTTATATATGGACTAACATTATCGAGTTATACCTCGATTGAGCCTAGACTTATGTGTCGAGATGATTTACTTGCTTATATATATATATATATAAAAGCAAGAACGCTTCTTATATATATATATATATATATACTTATATATATGAATCTGCTGTCGAACTCGCTCGATGAGCCCGATTTTATATCCTATATGTTTACTATCTTTTATATATATATATATATATATATATATTTACATTTCTATCAGCTCGGAGTTTACTTCGTGGCCTTTTACTACTTTTTTACATTTAGTCCTCTTTGAGTTTACTTCGTGGTGGTTGATCGCCTTTACCGCTTTATTTACTTTTTTTTTCGCCATGGAGGTGCTTCGTGGTGGTTGATCATGTTCGTGTGTGTATATATATATATATATATATATATATATTTACTGACTTTTTATATATATAACATCTTATCGCTTTTTCATATAAATCTATGGCATTATGTGAGCCTAGAAATCATGTGATCACAGATTCCTGAATCTAGATTCGGTTCCCATGATGGACTTTTTCAACTGTAAGCAGCTTGTACATTATTTACAGTGTTTGAATTTCCTTAGATGGTTGTGTTGGGTAAAATCTAATTACGCACAACACGCAAGTATATGTGGCCAACAAGTAATAAAGTGATGAGTAGAGTATCGTTCCCACAGAGACAAATTAGTAAGAAACTTAACCTTACAAGTATCAATTTCCTATTAACCCTGATTTTATTAAACTATTCAATTCAATGATTATAATTATAAAAACTAAATTAAGAAGTAAATAAACTACCACAAAATAATCACAAATATCAAAATCTGGAATTTTAACAATTAATGGAGAATTAGACTTATGATTTCACCCTAAGCTTCACTATGATTTCTAAACCTTTATTCCAATTCAAATCACTATCCCAATTTATTAATCAAGAACACGAATGTAGTAATAGCCACCTCTTGATGCACTAATACCGTATTAACTTAAATCCACAAATTAGATAGAAACAAGTTAAACACCTTAATCAACTAACTCACTATATCTCTATGTGAATTATAATTAAAGAAGGTTTAAGATTAAGTTCTCTATCCGATTACATGCGATGTCAAGCATATCTCTACCTTAACATTTAACACGATTCTGCCATTCACAAAATTCATGAACACATGCTATATTAACTAAGTCTAGATTCGAATATCCTCTCTCGATTCCATACAAATCCATAAAGAATTGTTGATCAGGCAATTCATAAATTCAAGCTCAAATTAATATAGATAAACTAGATATATCTTATTGAACTGGAAATCAAAGTTTACAAAATCATTGTTTCACTTAAGGATCCATCATAAGCCTAAAAAGTGAATTAGTTCATCATAAATGAAATAACTACTGAATAAATCAAAGATAACATTCTTTCAATTACAAATAATAGTCTAAAGAGAAGAATGGTGAAAAACACCCTTCACGTAGCCTAGAATTGTAATTGCCTCGAAAATGTCTTCGAAATCTCCCTCCAATACTTGCTATGAAAAACTGGAATTGATCTTCGTAATCTGCCTTGTGTATCGTTTAATTCATTGTTAATGCTCAAATTTGTATCCTAGCAGGGTTCAAAACACAACAGGAGAGTCAGTCATTCGAGACCCCCCGCCTCAGCGGGGGTGCATGCCTATATTGAGCCCGCCTCAACGGGCACCCTTTCTGCTAACATCTGTTGAAGACCCCCCACCCCGACGGGGGTGTATAGGCCAAATAAGCCGCCTCGACGGGCTTCTATTTTATACCTATTTTGGGGGCGTCACACTCGAGGATTAGCACAGTTTAAGTTTGGGGGATTTTGATAAGTGGATTTTGTATCCACGAATCGTGGATTTTGCACTTATCAAAATCCCCCATCTTGAGTCGCCAAATACATGGTATAAAATACAAATAAAAACTTAATTATACAACAGTCGTGTAAAATACGACAAAACATATGCTAAGAGTTTTAATACGTTTATTGTCATCTAGACAGTATACAAACTCAATGAAGTCCTCATTACATTTATATCACACTATTTAACAGAATAGTGAGGATTACTAATGTTATCATCTGGACGGTCACTCCGTTCCCCGAGTCGTCCCAGCTATATTCTCATTTCCTGAAGAGAACAGTGAAGGAAAGGGTGAACTCAACTAGCCCCGTAAGAAATATTATGACTAAGATAATGCAGAATAAATTATCATTAGTCTTTAACAATGTTAAACTGATAAAATATAATAGACATCAAGTTTAACTGCAGCGGAACAAGCAATCCATTAGAAGAGTGAAGTAAAGAATAAAATCTACTATCTTCTATGATTTAAAAAGTTTTATCAATTTTTATCGCTGAGACTCAACTTAATAAATAAATCACATCATCGAATCATCCCTGCACCATGGGCCAAGGATATTCATTAAATCATCAATGGTCATGACTATACTGAATAATCCCTGGTCATAATCATACCAAGTCCATCTTTGCACTAAGCCAAATATATACAACAATAAAACAAATAATCAATAATCCATCTTTGCACGTAAGCCAAAGATATACAATTCAATAATCAACAGTCCATCTTTGCACGTAAGTCAAAGATAACTATCATCACCATATAAGCACGAGGATGATGACAATGATATAAGCATTAATCAAACGAAAACAAGGATAAATATTAAAGAATTTAAATTTATCCAAATATTATCCATCACTTAAATAACTCATAATCTAATATTGTTAATATTATAACAATATTTTAATCACTTTTTAAACTTATAAACGATTTATTTCAATTATTTACACTTTACCACATAATGCATTTAATCATTCAAAAATGTCATACTCATAAGATTTCATCACCAATGATCAAATTCCTCATCAAAAATCTGCATATACCTTATATAGGATTTCCAAGCCATAAAATCATATTTTCCAACTTTGTTACTTCACATAACATATTTAACTCATATGTTCGTAACTATATCATTTTCACGAAAAATACTAAATCAGTCCCAAAAATATTTCTTTTCTGGGATTTAGCAGAATATAGTCCCATAATGAAAACTTATTTTTCTCGGAATTTTTAAAATTCATTTACTATTTTTAAAAAATCAATTTCTAATTAATTCCTTAAGAAATTAGCTACCTCAAGGTTAACTCCAGAAATTCCCAAATCTTGGCAGGATCTTACACATGTTAATGTGAGCTTCCAGTTTAAATTTCATGGTCATCGGAGTTATAGAACTCCGGATATGACGTTTTTCGTCGAAAAAAATCTAAATATTGAAATGGTCATAACTTGCTCATTTTAAGTCGGAATGAGCTCATTTTTGGACAGGAGGTACCTTATACCATATACCTTCATGTCCCAAAAGTCCGGGATTTTTCTCACAAATTAAGTGGCCGAAACAGCCCTTTTAAAAATATGGATAGTAGCTTTTTAAGCATTTCCAAAATTTTCATCCTTTACTAAAATCAGTCCACACAAAAATCTACAATACCTTTTCCAGTGATTCCACTTGGATAAGTTATAAGACTCATAGATCTAATATAATAGGAGATATAGTCAATTGAATTTCATGTTCTATTTTCACCAAAATCTGATTTTTCAACCCTTTGTGATTTCTAAGAAACTTTCATGTTTTCACATATTAACCAACATAGCTTATCATAACACTTACTAATATTACATATACCCATGGTTTTCATCAATCCCTTGATTTTATTATGGCTTTCTCCATAATCCACGTAAACAGATCATTTCTACAATTTAATAAGGAATGAATACAAATGATCATTCACCATGCATGTGGTAATCCACACAGGCAAGTTATTCCAACGAAATAATAAAGAATGGAATAACGAGTATGATTCACCATGCGTGCGATAGATACACGCATGCGATGTTATTCCCAATAGAATAATAAATAATGGAACCAGTCCAAAAGAAAATGCATGACATGATATTCCGGCCGTAATAATAAAGAATGGAATAACAACGAAATCACCATGCATGCGATAAACCCGCATGCATAAAGTTATTCCAACGAGAATAATAAATAATAGAACTAGAGTCCGTGTAAACGCATGTATGCGAGGATATTCCGCGTAATAATAAAGAATTGAATAACAACAGAAATCACCATGCATGCGATAGACCGCACAGACAGGTTATTCCAACAGAATAATAAATAATGGAACCAGGTCCGGCGTAAACGCACAGAGAGAATATTCCGACAGAATAATAAAGAACATAATAATAGAAGAATTTAACCATGTATGTGGTACTTCGCATAAACAGGTTATTCCAATAGAATAATAAAGAATGGAATAATAGAAGAATTTCACCATGTATGCGGTGCTTCGTATAAACAGGTTATTCCAACATAATAATAAAGAATGGAATAAAAACTCTTACGAGTATTGAAAGAAATAATTCTCTTCATGAATACGAAAGAATAATACCCCTTACCTTAGAATAAAGCTGGATACTGGAATAGAAATGTAGCAGACTTCTCTTCTTCTTTCTCTCTATAATAATTGCTCTATAGCTTTTGTGATTGGTGAGAAATGAAGGAAGAATGAGCTTCTATTTATAGAAAAATATAGTTTTGATAATTGCACGTTTTGGGGCTCAAAATATTACAGTCTAATACCTTCCTCTTTTCCTTCATTTTACTTCATCATCCAAGTATTATCAAACTTGCACCACCTCCCCTAATAGTAAATCATGTGAATCAATAATAAATCATGTGACTCAATAGTTTTAAACATGTAAAAAAATTAATTACAGTATAGTACCTCCATCTATACCTCCATTTTTAACTTAGTCATGCAAGTATCATTAATCTTGCACCAACTCCCCTAATAGTAAGTGAATGTGACTCAATAGTAACTCGTGAATAGTAACTCATGAATAGTAACTCGTGAATAGTAACTCATGAATAGTACTCTGACACGAAAAGTGCCCTGAATACCCGATTGAACAATATAATCTCCAGACATCAATTATTATCGAAATAAATGTCGATTTCTACTAACACAAATAATTCCAACACAATGGAACTATCAAATTCATCTTTAATCAACACGAACTTATTCATCATTAATATTATAACTCATAATATTTAACAACTAGGTCGTTCTCAGGAAAGAGGGGGCTTTCCGATAAGGATTTCTCTTTATTGGCGCGCAATTAGATGATCAAACCTCTCATTGACAGAACTTCTAGACATTGTAAATATTGCAATTTAATAATATGAATAACTTTGTCATCTCAATTATTGATTTAATAATATAACATATTATACAGATGATACTGTGACAATAATCGAATCAATAATATGAGAGATATGATGCAACAATTACTGTAGCAATAATTGAGTATAACTGAGTGACTTCTCACGTAAGCATCAATAACCAATATCGTGTCTTCTACTATGCAACCATGCATATTCTCGTACTTTTACTACCGGTAGTAGTTCAACAGCTTTTAACGGTAACACTTTCGCCAGTTATTTTTATAAAAGATAATTACATCATTTTTTAAATACGATAATACTTAGTTTTGGGGGTCACTAATGATTGTCTTGGCCGTCATTTAATATTCCCTAACAAAAAGAATATTCCCCGACCAATCGAACATTATATAACAACTTGCATACTTTGCAAAATTTATAAATACTACCCACAACTATGACATTATATCAAATCCACACCATAATATTAAAAAAAATATTTCGAGAAAATTAAATTTTTATTCATAAAATTTGGGGTCTCACAATCTCCCCTCCTTATGAAATTTTGCCCTCAAAATTTACGTACATACTTGGTATGCCGAAGAAATGAGGATACCTTGACTTCATTTCAGATTCTAACTCTTGAGGTATAACCTTTGAGTGTTGAATATGATCATTCTTATCAAAGATTTTAACACGTATCTCCTCATACGTTAAATCTTCTGCTATCTCGTCTAGTTCTAATTTAATAACGTGGTTCAGGTCATCCACATATTTACGTAACATTGATACGTAAAAAATGTTATGAACACGAGACATACTTGGCGGTAAAACGAGTCTATAGGCCACAGTTCCTACTCAATCGAGGATTTCAAATGGGCCAATAAAATCGAGGGTTGAGATTTCCTCTCTTCAGCAACTCTTGCTTTTAAAATAACGACCTCTTGAACCTTCTTCTTCGTATTCATCAGCTCCGGGTCTGTAGCTTTAGCAACTTTAACTTTATCGATTAAAGTCGATTCTAATCATATATTCATTATCTTCACTTGGGTCCCTAGAGTCTTTAACTCTATCTTCATCATTTGTAAGTTATACGAAATGGGTCTTTGTGTTAACAACATCGCACTCATAAACAAATACGATCTTCTACTCAATGCGTCAGCTACCACGTTCGCTCTTCCACAATGATATTAAATGGTACGATCGTAATCTTCAACAGCTCGAGCCAACATCTTTGGCGCATGTTACGTTTGTTTTGGGTGAAGAAAATATTTGAGGGTTTAAGAAATGGGTTTTGTACTGGGGTCAATACAAAATTCGATTTCACGCTCTAGGGTATGTCAAGAAGTTTTCAAGGAATACGTCAGGAAATTTATTAACAATAGAAATATCATTCAAAATTGTGACTCTCATCCAAGACTTGGATAACACATGTAATAAAGGTTTCTCCTAATGGAGTTTCAACCAATAAGTCAAAGTCTAACTTCTCTAGAGTTAAATTTAAACGTTGAGCGCAAGTAAGAGAGATAAAAAAATGGGTAGAACCAGTATCTAATAGGGTATAGACTTCACAAGAATTTATAATTAACTAAACCGTACTAACTTCGTTCGGGTTACTTGTTTTTTGAGAAGCCACGAAAAATGCGCTTCCTGAAACCACCGACTTTGTTTTGTCCGTATCCGCCTTTGGTGCCACCATCCCAGCTGGACTTGACTTTGGTGCACGACAAAATCGAGCTAAATGACCTTCTCTTCTTGAAATATCCACTTCTATTATCTTGGCCATGATTACCACCGAAGTGCTTACCATTCTTGGCATGATAATTTCTCCCACGATGGTTATCATTGTTCCGATAACCGTTTCCATCGGTATGATTATTATCGTGTTGTTGGTCGTTACCTTTTGCTTGAGCTGAATCAACGCTCTCATGTGCTTCATTGCTTATCTCAGCATTTTCAGATGCCATTCTCAAACACTGTCATAAAACAAGGGTTAATTAATATATCACATATTATCCCTATACTCTACGTGAGCCAATTAAATACCAAATAAATTTAGGTAGGTCATACTAGCGAAAGTAATTCCGCCTCTCCCCTCCTAGTTCTTATCTCACATCTCGGCCGGGGATCATATCCTAAGCTTTGATACCAACCGTGGCGCCCCAAAATAGGTATACATCACCCATCTTGAGTCGCCAAATACATGGTACAAAATACAAATAAAAACTTAATTATACAACAGTCGTGTAAAATACGACAAAACATATGCTACGAGTTTTAATACGTATATTGTCATCTAGACAATATACAAACTCAATGGAGTCCTCATTACATTTATATCACACTATTTAACAGAATAGTGAGGATTACTAATGCTATCATCTGGACCGTCACTCCATTCCCCGAGTGGTCCCAGCTATATTCTCATTTCCTGAAGAGAATAGTGAAGGAAAGGGTGAGCTCAACTAGCCCAATAAGAAATAATATGACTAAGATAATGCAGAATAAATTATCATTAGTCTTCAATAATGTTAAACTGATAAAATATAATAGACATCAAGTTTAACTGCAGCGGAACAAGCAATCCATTAGAAGTGTCAAGTAAAGAATAAAATCTACTATCTTCTATGATTTAAAAAGTTTTCATCAATTTTTATCATTGAGACTTAACTTAATAAATAAACCACATCATTGAATCATCCCTGCACTACGGGCCAAGGATATTCATTAAATCATCAATGGTCATGACTATACCGAATAATCCCTGGTCATAATCATACCAAGTCCATCTCTGCACGTAAGCCAAAGATATACAACAATAAAACCAATAATCAACAATCCATCTTTGCACGTAAGCTAAAAATATACAATTTAATAATCAACAGTCCATCTTTGCACGTAAACCAAAGATAACTTTCATCACCATATAAGCATGAGGATGATGACAATGATATAAGCATTAATCAAACGAAAACAAGGATAAATATTAAAGACTTTAGATTTATCCAAATATTATCCATCACTTAAATAACTCATAATCTAATATTGTTAATATTATAACAATATTTTAATCACTTTTTAAACTTATAAACAATTTATTTCAATTGTTTACACTTTACCACATAATGCATTTAATCATTCAAAAATGTCATACTCATAAGATTTTATCACCAATGATCAAATCCCTTATCAAAAATCTGCATATACCTTATATAGGATTTCCAAGCCATAAAATCATATTTTCCAACTTTGTTACTTCACATAACATATTTAACTCATATGTTTGTAACTAAACCATTTTCATGAAAAATACCAAATCAGTCCCAAAAATATTTCTTTTCTGGAATTTAGCAGAATATAGTCCCATAATGAACATATATTTTTCTCGGAATTTTTAAAATTCATTTACTATTTTTCAAAAATCAATTTCTAATTAATTCCTTAAGAAATTAGCTACCTCAAGGTTAACTCCAGAAATTCCCAAATCTTGGCAGGATCTTACACATGTTAATGTGAGCTTCTAGTTTAAATTTCATGGTCATCGGAGTTATAGAACTCCGGATATGGCGTTTTTTGTCAGAAAAACCTAAATATTGAAATGGTCATAACTTGCTCATTTTAAATCGGAATGAGCTCATTTTTGGACAGGAGGTACCTTATTCCATATACCTTCATATCCCAAAAGGTCGGGATTTTTCTCACAAATTAAGTGGCCGAAAAAGCCCTTTTAAAAAATATGGACATTAGCTTTTTAAGCATTTCCAGATTTTTCATCCTTTACTAAAATCAGTCCACACAAAAATCTACAATACCTTTTTCAGTGATTCCACTTGGATAAGCTATAAGACTCATAGATCTAACACTAGAACTTGACCACACTCAAAAATTCGAAATATAATAGGAGATATGGTCAATTGAATTTCATGTTCCATTTTCACCAAAATCTAATTTTTCAACCCTTTGTGATTTCTAAGAAACTTTCATGTTTTCACATATTAACCAACATAACTTATCATAACACTTACTAATACTACATATACCCATGGTTTTCATCAATCCCTTGCTTTTATTATGACTTTCTCCATAATCCACGTAACAAATCATTTCTACAATTTAATAAGGAATGAATACAAATGATCATTCACCATGCATGTGGTAATCCACACAGGCAAGTTATTCCAACAGAATAATAAAGAATGGAATAATAGAAGGATTCACCATGCGTGCGATAGACTGCACAGACAGGTTATTCCCAATAGAATAATAAATAATGGAACCAGTCCAAATAGAAATGCACGACATGTGATATTCCCGAAATAATAAAGAATGGAATAACAACAGAAATCACCATGCATGCGATAAACCGCACAGACAGGTTATTCCAACAGAATAATAAATAATAGAACTAGGTCTGGTGTAAACGCATAGACAGGATATTCCGACAGAATAATAAAGAATTGAATAACAACAGAAATCACCATGCATGCGATAGATCGCATGCATACGTGTTATTCCAATGAGAATAATAAATAATGGAACCCGTCCCATGTAACGCGCAGAGAGAGAATATTCCGACAGAATAATAAAGAACATAATAATAGAAGAATTTAACCATGTATGTGGTACTTGTGATAAACAAAGTTATTCCAATAGAATAATAAAGAATGGAATAATAGAAGAATTTCACCATGTATGCGGTGCTTCGTATAAACAGGTTATTCCAACATAATAATAAAGAATGGAATAAAAACTCTTACGAGTATTGAAAGAAATAATTCTCTTCATGAATACGAAAGAATAATACCCCTTACCTTAGAATAAAGCTGGATACTGGAATAGAAATGTAGCAGACTTCTCTTCTTCTTTCTCTCTATAATAATTGCTCTATAGCTTTTGTGATTGGTGAGAAATGAAGGAAGAATGAGCTTCTATTTATAGAAAAATATAGTTTTGATAATTGCACGTTTTGGGGCTCAAAATATTACAGTCTAATACCTTCCTCTTTTCCTTCATTTTTACTTCAGTCATCCAAGTATTATCAAACTTGCACCACCTCCCCTAATAGTAAATCATGTGAATCAATAATAAATCATGTGACTCAATAGTTTTAAACATGTAAAAAAATTAATTACAGTATAGTACCTCCATCTATACCTCCATTTTTAACTTAGTCATGCAAGTATCATTAATCTTGCACCAACTCCCCTAATAGTAAGTGAATGTGACTCAATAGTAACTCGTGAATAGTAACTCATGAATAGTAACTCGTGAATAGTAACTCATGAATAGTACTCTGACACGAAAAGTGCCCTGAATACCCGATTGAACAATATAATCTCCAGACATCAATTATTATCGAAATAAATGTCGATTTCTACTAACACAAATAATTCCAACACAATGGAACTATCAAATTCATCTTTAATCAACACGAACTTATTCATCATTAATATTTTAACTCATAATATTTAACAACCAGGTCGTTCCCAGGAAATAGGGGCTTTCCGATAAGGATTTCTCCTTATTGGCGTGCAATTAGATGATCAAACCTCTCCTTGACAGAACTTCTAGACATTGTAAATATTGCAATTTA
Organism: Panax ginseng; assembly: GCA_020205605.1. Lineage (NCBI taxonomy): Eukaryota > Viridiplantae > Streptophyta > Magnoliopsida > Apiales > Araliaceae > Panax > Panax ginseng. The sequence continues at coordinate 68,889,390 of CM035132.1, read as the reverse complement.
ATAATATGAATAACTTTGTTGTCTCAATTATTGATTTAATAATATAACATATTATATAGATGATACTGTGACAATAATCGAATCAATAATATGAGAGATATGATGCAACAATTACTATAGCAATAATTGAGTATAACTGAGTGACTTCTCACGTAAGCATCAATAACCAATATCGTGTGCTACTATGCAACCATGCGACATCGTATTTTTTTTCTCCAGTAGTTCAACGGTTTTAATAAAGAACACTTTCGTAGATTATTTTTATAAAAAGATAATTACGTCATTTTCTAAATACGACAATACTTCCGTTGTGGTCCACCAATGATTGTCTTAGTCGTCATGACGATATTCCCCGACCAATCGAACATTATATAACAACTTGCATACTTTGCAAAATTTATAAATACTACCCACAACTATGACATTATATCAAATCCACACCATAATATTAAAAAAAATATTTCGAGAAAATTAAATCTTTATTCATAAAATTTGGGGTCTCACATTGAGCACAAAACAAACTACATGTTATGCAATGCAATGCAATGAAATGGAATGAATATGATCTAATCTATATGCTTACAAATCCAACAATATTGCATAATCAAAATTATCTTATCAGCCTCAGAGAAAACAAGCAACTCTACAATATTAATCACCCAAGCCAATCCATAATTCCGTATTAATTCTCAAATCTTACACCATCATCACTGGTATAGTGTGCGTGTGTGTTCAACATCCAAGATAACTGAAACGGACTCAAATTCAATACTTAATCCATTTCTTAGAAAGAATCATACAGTGCAAACTTAAAAATTCCAAAAATAGGCACATTCCAACTAAAACTAAGCAATACCAAATTCAAGGGTTCATGCAGGGTACTTATACTTCATTTATCTCATTTTTTTTACATGGGGGCTTCTTGCTCTTTTCCCGTTTTATTATTTTTTTTTCATTCTTTTTTTTTCATAGATAGATACATACATGACTGTGTAATGTCTCATCTCATTAGGCTAACAGTGCTACCCCTTAGCGAGCTTTCGACCAACGATTCCTAGACCATAAAAGACCTTAGGGCGCTAGGTGTAAAGACAATTCCCTCGGGCGTACTTACGCAAGTAACAAAGGCCCCGAAACAAGACTAGTCACGATATATATATATTTTTCATTTTTTTAAATAATAAAGCTTATATACCCTACATATAATCCCCTAAACTTAGGTTCTTGCCTAATTTTTGCCTTTACTGTCTATCCTTGTCGTTTTCTCATTTACTCTAGCATTATCCTTTAGAAACTATTTATGTATCAACTTGAACTGACCAGTCAACAAAGATGTTATTATCGTGCTAACCTTTTTATACCAATTTCAAAGAAGCGCAAGATTCGATCCATAACATAAATTATATCACAGTTCTAATAATCAATACTGTATTGGTTAACTTAATCTCAATCTCATCATTGGCCCACAAATAACATGAACTACAACACTGCTGGACATATGCAAACATAATATTTAACTAATTTTTTTGTAATAATATATCAAAATACGATAATAACATAATTAAAAACAATGCAATAACAGAATTAACCTAAACTACTATGTATGCACTTAAGCTATCATGCAACTATGTCAAAACCTATATGCAACACCATAATTCCTAATTAACATGCAAAACTGGAATGCAAGGACAAATACCCCGACGGGCATGGCTTCTGTCTAAAATCTGGAGAGACCCTCGCCCCAGCGGGGGGTGTAGTGCATTTTGGGCCCGCCCCGGCGGGCATGCCTTCTGCTAAACTCCTCTGTTTTTTCATCTTTGCTTCATGCTAAGCCACTCAATGTTCCTTTTCCCATCCTGCAAGACGTGAAACATACGAATTAGCAGATTAATGATAAAATAGAGCATTGTGGAAAGATTAACAAGACTTTTATTTTATACTACCTACCTAATAACTTAATAAAAACTATATGTTAACAATTATGAATAAAAATGCAAAAAATAAATGAAAGATTGGGTTGCCTCCCAATTAGCGCTTGATTTTAAGTCGTTCAGCCTGACTACTTCCTGTTCATGGTGCGTCGGACAATGTGATGGCGATGACATCGGTGTTGGAGTCGCCACCCCAATAGTGCTTTAATCGTTGTCCGTTGACTTTGAAAGTTTTTAACAAATTTTGACTGTAAAGTTCAACGGCGCCATGAGAGAACACCCGCTTTATAGTGAATGGTCCTGACCATCTCGACTTGAGCTTTCCTAGGAACAATCTCATCCATGAGTTGAACAAAAGGACTGATTGTCCCGGCTCGAATGTTCTATGCAGAATTTTCTGGTCGTGCCATCTCTTGACCTTTTCCTTGTATAACTTGGAGTTCTCGTAGGCATGAATGCGAAATTCATCGAGCTCATTTAGTTGAAGTAATCTCTTTTCCCCTACAGCTGCTTGATCAAAATTAAGTTTCTGAATTACCCAATAAGCCTTATGCTGTAGCTCGACTAGTAGGTGACAAACCTTTTTGTACAGTAATTGATATAGTGACATCCCAAGCGGTGTCTTAAACGCAGTCCGGTATGCCCATAATGCATCGTCCAACCGGAGCGACCAATCCTTACGATTCGGATTCACCACTTTCTCCAATATTTTCTTGACTTCCCTGTTCGACACTTCAGCCTGCCCATTGGTTTGGGGGTGATAAGCCGTTGCTACCTTGTGGTTGACACCGTACCTTGCCAATAGAGCTGTGAATGATTTATTGAAAAAGTGACTACCTTCGTCACTTATAATTGCTCTTGGCGTGCCAAACCTCATGAAAATGTTTTTCTGTAGAAATTTAAGGACCACCTTGGCATCGTTTGATGGTAGTGCTGCAGCTTCAACCCACTTTGATACGTAATCCACTACGAGTAAAATATACTGATTATTTAGAGATGAAGGGAATGGCCCCATGAAATCAATGCCCCATAGATCAAAAATTTCCACTTCAAGAATTGTTTGTAGAGGCATCTCATTCCGTTTCAAAATGTTGCCCACCCTTTGACATCTATCACATGTTTTGACGAAATGGTGGGCGTCCTTGAATAGTGTAGGCCAATAAAACCCAGATTGTAACACCTTTGCTGCTGTTCTCTCGCTCCCATAATGTCCCCCATACGCACATGAGTGACACTCATGCAGAATATTCTTCACTTCACTATAGGGCACACACCTTCTAATCATTTTGTCGGCGCACTGCTTGAACAAATAAGGTTCGTCCCACATGTACCATTTCACGTCATGCATAAACATCTTTTTCTGTTATCTTGTGAGATCAGGTGGAAGAATGTTACTCACAAGATAATTCGTATAATCCGCATACCAAGGAAATTCGGCATTTATCCCAAACAATTGCTCGTCCGGGAATGATTCATTGATTTTGCACTTATCCTCTTTTAATTTCTCTTGGTTTTCCAGCCTAGACAAGTGATCGGCTACTTGATTCTCCGTTCCCTTTCTATCCTTTATTTCTAAATCAAACTCTTGAAGTAGGAGAATCCATCGGATAAGGCGTGGCTTAGCATCTTTTTTCGCAATTAGGTACCGAATAGCCGAATGGTCCGTGTAGACTATCACCTTAGTCCCGATCAAGTATGCCTGGAACTTGTCAAACACATACACCACTGCAAGCAATTCCTTTTTCGTAGTTGTATAGTTTATTTGAGTTTCCGTGAGCGTTTTGGTTGCATAATATATTGCGTGAAACACCTTTTCTCGGCGTTGACCCAAAACAGCCCCAACCGCATAGTCCCTTGCATCACACATTAGCTCGAAAGGCATACTCCAATCCGGTGCGATAATCACGGGGGCTGTAGTCAACTTCTTCTTCAACAACTCAAAGGCTGACTTACAATTCTTGTCAAAATTGAAAATAGAATCCTTCTCTAACAGACTGCATAAAGGCTTCGTAATTTTAGAGAAGTCCTTTATAAATCTCCTGTAGAACCCAGCATGTCCCAGAAAACTTCTAATACCCTTAACTGAGCTCGATGGAGGCAGTTTTTCGATTGTTTCTAGCTTCTCTTTGTCAACCTCCCATCCTTGAGCCGATACCTTGTGGCCCAAAATTATTCCCTCCTCCACCATGAAGTGGCATTTTTCCCAGTTAAGCACGAGGTTCGTATCCTTGCATCGCTGTAACACCATTACCAAATTCCCTAGGCAAGTATCAAAGTTGTCCCCATAGACAGAAACGTTATCCATGAAGACTTCAACATTTTTCTCCACCATGTCTGAGAAAATGGCCATCATACACCGTTGAAAGGTCGTAGGTGCATTACATAACCCGAATGACATTCTCCTGAACGCGAATGTGCCATAAGGGCACGTAAATGTTATCTTCTCTTGATCCTCAGGAGCGATGACGATCTGGTTATAGCCCGAGTATCCATCCAATAAACAGTAGTACTCATGCCCCGCCAATCTGTCCAACGTTTGATCGATAAAGGGCAGTGGAAAATGATCTTTTTGGGTTGCTTTATTCAACTTCCTATAATCCATGCAAACCCTCCAATCTGTCATTGTTCATGTCGGTATTAACTCGTTATCCTCATTCTGAACCACAGTCATTCCTCCCTTTTTTCATTTTATCTTTGGGACCTGGACTAACCCACTTCATCGTCGAAAATCGGGTAGATGATACCAGCATCCAACAATTTCAGAATTTCCTTCTTCACAACTTCCTTCATAATGGGGTTAAGTCGACGTTGTTGCTCCACCGTCGGTTTTGCATCATCTTCCATTAGAATCTTATGCATGCAAAACGAAGGGCTGATTCCCTTTATATTAGCTATTGTCCACCCTATCGCTGATTTATGTTCCCTAAGCACCCTCAGCAACTTTTCTTCTTGCAAATCATTAAGTGTAGCAGAAATAATAACATATAACGAATTTGAATTGCCTAAGTACACATACCTGAGGTGTTTAGGGAGTGGCTTAATTTCCAAAGTTAGTGGCTCCTCCAATGATGGTTTCAATTTTTCTGTGGCTTTCTCCTTCGTGTGCAAAGGTTGACATGGTGCTCTAAATTGGCTAACTCGTGGCAACGAATCTAGCATCTGTAAGTAGTCCATAAATTTTGGGTCGTCGAACTCTACATCCCCCAATAAAGTTGTTTCTAATGGATCATTAACGAAACTCTTGCCCATATCTTCACTGATAATTTGCTCAATTATATCCATCTGAAAACATTCTTCCTCATCTGTAGGGAATTTCATGGCCTTGAAAACGTTGAATTTGATTTCTTGATCTTGGACCCTCATAGTAAGTTCTCTTTTTTTTACGTCTATGAGTGTCCTACCCGTGGCCAAGAAAGGTCTCCCTAGGATAATCGGGATGTTCTTATCCTCCTCAAAATCCAGAATAATAAAGTCCGCGGGGAATATAAACTTATCTACCTTAACCAGTATGTCCTCTACTATGCCTCTCGGATATGTGACTGACCTATCCGCTAACTGCAATGAAATATTTGTAGGCATTGGCGTGGGCAAACCCAATTCTGTGTATACTGACAGTGGCATAAGGTTCACACTCGCCCCCAAATCACATAAATATTTGTTAAAAGACATGTTCCCGATCGTGCATGGGATAGTGAAACTCCCGGGGTCTTTCAACTTGGGTGGCAACTTCTGCTATAACACCGCACTACACTCCTCTGTTAGTGCCACTATTTCAAAGTCTTCCCATTTCTTTTTCCTTGACAGAATCCCTTTCATGAATTTCGTATAACTCGGCATCTGCTCTAGGGCTTCTGCAAATGGGATGTTAATCTGAAGTTTCTTGAAAACTTCTAAAAACTTCATGAGTTGCTTATCTAATTTCTTTTTTTGGACCCTCTGCTGAAACGTTGATGGAGGATATACAACTGGTTTGTCGTCTAAGTTTGTTTTCTGACTTTGCTTATCCTCACCCTTGTTTCCTTCACCCACGTTACTGTCATCAATTTTTTCATCCAATATCGCTAAATTTTCTGCATCTCTACCAACGAGATGTTTTCCACTCCTCAATGTAATTGTTTGACACTGTTCATGGTTTCCCTTCGGATTTCTTTCTGTATCGCTTGGTAGGGTCCCTTGTGGCCTGTTATTTAACGCTAAGGGAATTTGCCCCATCTGATTTTCCAAGTTCTTGATAGCCATTGCTTGATTTTTCATTGCTGCCTCATTGCTAGTTATGTACTTCGACAACAACTCCTCTAAATCTGATTTTTTTTCCTGATGTTGAGCCGGTTGTTAGTGATTCTGAAAACCTGGTGGATATGACGGTCGTGGAGCTTGATGTTGCTGATTATTGCTCCACGAGAAATTTGGGTGATTCTACTGAGATGGCCGGATACTCTCTGAAACTCCAGAACATGTGATCCCAAGAGTTCCTAATTTGAGCTTGGTGGAAAGGCATCATAGGTAGATATGCAAACAGTTGTTCATAGTTGGCTCTTCTATGCCCATCAATGCCCACAGCTATAATCTCTACCTCATCACCTTCATCCTCTTTTCTTCTTTCGTTGGAGGTTTCCCTTATCTCAATGGCCTCATGATGTTCTTGCACAGGTTCTTCTTCATTTCTTCCCGGAACCTCTTCTTCTGTCATAGAGATGTCATGAGCCTCCCCCTCACCGTGATCATCTTCTTGTACTATCAATAACTCCCCCTCAACTGGGGCACTTTCTATAATGGGAGTTTTAGCCATCTCCCCCTCAATAGGAGTATCCTCTATCATCAGATCTTCAGGTGTCTCCCCCTCAGTTTGAGCTTTGACTATTTTGCTTTCATTTGTTGGTTCCTTTTCAGTAGTCAATTCTTTGTCTTCCCTCTTTAGTGCTTTCTCATTGACAAGAATATATTTCTTAACCAATTTCCTTCTTGGCTTTTTAGGCTGAGAAGGAAACTTTCGGGAAAGTACTTGTCGAAAGTGACGAATACTTTCGGGAAAGTACTTGTCGTTGAACAATTCCACCTCCTTCATGAGACGAATACTTTCGGGAAAGTACTTGTCGTTCAACAATTCTTGGAACTTCTCCCAAGACATCTTGAGTGCGTCAGGCTGGGTACGTTTTATAGATTCCCACCAATGATCTGCTTCTTCACGCAACATAAAGGTGGCAAATGGAACCTTTTGCTCCTCTGAGCATTTCAAGACATCAAATATCTTGGTGATCTGCTTAATCCACGTCTTTGCCTTAAGTGGTTCTGGCTTTCCCAAAAACTCCGGTGGTCCCAGCTCCTTTAACTACTTAGCGGTGACCAACCGTGGGTTGCCCGTGTTTCCACCTGCAATATGAACAGGAGCCTCTCTTATTTGGTGTTGCATGAATTCTAAAAAGCTCCTAAACATACCGTCGTTCGTCATTTGGTCGGTGTCGTTATTTATAGGAGAATTATTGTCTTCCAGATGCACATTATCTTGGCAATTGATCAGCGGTGACTCAATGGTCTCATGTGCTCCATTGCTTACCTCAACATTTTCAGATGCCATTTTACTGTCACAAAACAAGGGTTAATTGATATGTCACATATTATCCCTATACTCTGACCGACCAATTAAATACCAAATAAACTTAGGTAGGTCATACTAGTGAAGGAATTCCCCGTCTCTCCCTTCATAGTTCTAGTCTCACATCTCAGCCAGGGATAATATCCCTAAGCTTTGATACCAACTGTGACGCCCCCAAAATAGGTATACATCACCCATTCTTAGTTGCCAAATACATGGTACAGAATACAAATACAAACTTAAATATACAACATGAGCTATGAGTTTTAATACAAATATTGTCTTCTAGACAATATTCAAACTCAATATAAGTCCTCAATACATTTATTATCACACTATTTCACAGAATAGTGAGGACTACTAATGCAACCATCTGGACCGTCATTTCATTCCCCGACTAGTCCCAGCTATATTCTCACTTCTTAAAGAGAACATTGAAAGAAAGGGTGAGCTCAACTAGCCCAGTAAGAAATATTATGACTAAGATAATGCAGAATAAATTATCCTTAGCCTTCAACAGTATGACAACTGATAGAATATAATAGACAAAAAGTTTTAGATCAACAACTGCAGCGGAAAAACAATCCATTAGAAGAGTCAAGTAGAGCATAAAATCTACTATTTTCTATGATTTAACAGATTTATCATCAATTTTATCGCTGAAACTCAGCTTAATAAATAATCCACATCATCGAATCATCCCTACACTACGGGCCAAGGATATTCTTTAGTATCACGACCACGAATTATCCTTGCACTACGGGCCAAACATAATCGTGTTTTCATCAATGATCATAATCATGCCATAAAACAATTCATCTTTGCACCCTTGGCCGAAGAGAATCCATGACCATAATCATACCAAAAACTGTCCATCAATGCACTACGGGCCAATGAGGACTTTTATCACATCATTTGTAATATTATGGTCATGATTATACCGAATAATCCCTGGTCATAATCATACCAAGTCCATTTATGCACTACGGGCAAAAGATGACTTTCATAACAATATAAGCATGAGGATGATGACAATGACATAATAATTCAATAAAACAAGTTCAAGGATAAATTTTTAAAGATTTATAATTTAATTTATCCAAAAATCAATAACGTTCAAATTGTCAACATGATACTGCTTTGTGGAGTAAAATTCAAGAATAATAATGTACCAAAAATGATTTGGACCGAAAACGAATCAATTTTTATCATGAATAGTACCCCGGGTGAATAGTACTTGAGTGAATAGTACCCTATGAATAGTATTTCATGAATAGTAACCCCGTGAATAGTACTCTGACATGAAAAAGTTAAAACATATCAAGAATGCTCAGGATAATATTTCCATGAAAAGATACTGGATGAAGCGCAAATATCAATGACATTCTACTAATTTCATGGAGTATAGAAGCCAAAATTTTAACAAAACGAGTATAGAATTCGAAATCTGAAACGAAATAATATTAATTACATACTATAGAGTATGGAAGAAAATATTATTTCAAGCGAATATTGAACAAAACTAACATCCCTTTGAACGAAAATAATATTCCTTAATAAACAATAATGGAGTAAAATTCAAGAATGAAGATCAAAACATGGATACAATCAAAGATAGTAACCATAATAGACATCTAGGACGAAAAAGAGAAAATTTCATTTTTCGCTAAATAGTGCCGTATATGTGAATAGTAACTCCGACACAAAAAGGTAGAAATTTCACAATAAAATTCATATCAATATTTCGGCATAATGATATTGAAGAAAATAATATCATTTACGAAGAAAATAATATCCCTTACCTCAAAATAACAATAGTTCTGATCGAAATATCGGATGTAAAGCCGAAGAAAACTTGTACTGAATAACAACTCTCAAAGTATCTAAATACTCACAAAAATATGCTCGATAATATAGAGAGAAAGAAAACTTGTTTCTGGTGTGATTTTCAATTCTAACTTAAGCGCCTATTTATAGGAAAATGCTTAGAACGCATATAGAGACTAAATTAATAAAATATTATTAATTTTATTTTTCTTTCACGCATGCCAAGCTAGACCAAAATCTCAGCCACTACAGTGGGTCCCACCCAAAATCAGCACATGTATTCAACACCAACCAAAAGTGGGTCCCACCAAATTTTAATAAAAATCATTTTATTTTCTGAAAAATTCTGTAATTCATAATAAATAGCCCCTTTATCAGAAAAATACGAATTTTATGCCCATTCCACACGAAATCGAATTCTCTACAACTTTACAGAAGAAAGTTTTTTCAAATTACAGATAGAAAATATCTGAAATCCACAAACGTATAATTTTTAACACCTTTTAAAATTTATAACAAATCATGCGTTAATTTTTAACGGTTCAAAATTTGTGGACATATACTCAACTTATATATGTGTAACATATCCAAAAATCACAACGATCCAACGGTCAGATCAAAATCATAACTCACGCGATAGAGCTTTAAGAACAACGATTTTAGTTTTTAATACCTCCAATCCGACAAAATACTGATAAAATACCTCAACATTAATTCCTTCAAATGATATCCTAATAAATAAATCCATCATTTATATCCACATCAAATAAATATTTCCTTATCATATAAATCAATAAATAATTATTCATAAATAATATTACAGAATCACAATAATGATAACCAGGCAGTTCCCAGGAAATAGGGGGCTTTTCGATAAAGATTTTTCCTTACTGACACGCAATTAGGTGACCAAACCTCTCATTGACAGAACTTTCTAGACATTGCCAATAATGCTATCTAATAATATTATTCAAATAATATGAATTATTGATTTGATAAAGGGAAATACTGTGCAGTGATAGAAGAAAGTTTGCAGAAGAAATCGAATTCTCTACAACTTTGTAGAAGAAAGTTTTTCCAAATTCCAGACAGAAAATATCCGAAATCCACAAACGGATGATTTTTAACACCTTTTAAAATTCATAACAAATCATGCGTTAATTTTTAACGGTTCAAAATTTGTGGACCTATACTCAACTTATATATGTATAACATATCCAAAAATCACAATGATCCAACGGTCGGATCAAAATCATAACTCACGCAATAGAGCTTTAAGAACACCGATTTGAGTTTTTAATACCTCTAATCCAGCAAAATACTGATAAAATACCTCAACATTAATTCCTTCAATTATATCCCAATAAATAAATCCATCATTTATATCTACATCAAATAAATATTTCCTTATCATATAAATCAATAAATAATTATTCATAAATAATGTTATAGAATCACAATAATGACAACCAGGCAGTTCCCAGGAAAGAGGGGGCTTTTCAGATAAGGATTTCTCCTTCTTTAAAAGCGCAATTAGGTGACCAAACCTCTCCTCGATGTAACTTTCTAGACATTGCCAATAATGCTATCTAATAATATTATTTAAATAATATGAATTATTGATTTGATAAAGGAAATCAAGACCTTGATAATTATTGAAATAACAATAATATAAAATATCAACGCAGACAATTTTTGAATCAATAAAATAAAATATTGAACATTAATTCTTCAGAAAAATTATTGAGTAGTGCCTTCTTTACGTAAGAATCAATAATCAATACCGGTAATGCTTTCTATCTGACCACACGTATTCATCGTACTTTTACTACCGGGTAGTTCAAATGCTTTTAACGATAAAACTTTACATTAGTTATTTTTATAAAAGATAATTATGTCATTTTCTAACTACGACAATACTTCTATTGTGGGGTCCACCAATGATTATGTCGTCGTACAGATATTTCTCGACAAAAAGAATATTCCCCGACCAATCGAATATTTTATAACCACTTGTTTACTTTTCAGAATTTATAAATATTATCCACAACTATAACATTATCTCAAATCCACACCATAATATAAAAAAATATTTCGAGAAAATTAAATATTTATTCATAAAATTTGGGGTCTCACAATACACATAAAAGAACATAAAAACAAATAAAAACGAATATGAACACAAGAAAATAGCAACAATTAAGCGTGAAATGGACAATGATTCGTGGATATGAAATCCACTTATCAGGCTGTCATGCCCATGAGGAGTTTGCCACTATTGTATATTATTTTCTCGAAGATGCTTCGCATCTCGAAAATAAAAGCAAACAAGCCGAACATTTAATAATAAAATGGAAGTATGAAAAGGTCTCAATTCCTATTGAGCACAAGGTTTAAAAAACCTCTTTTTATAAAACTTCATTGCTATATCCTGTTTAAAACTGAATTTTTCTATAAATTCAAACCCTTTGTATATAGGTGCGAACGAGGCCTCGCACTACTTCCAAATAAATTGCACATTGATCCACACACACACACACACATATTTATATAACAGTTTCTTGAAAAGTGGCGGTCATCGTGGCAATACAGATGTCGGGGGGTTCCTAACACCTTTCCTCCGCATAATCAAGCCCCTGAACCCAAATGAATCTCAGTTTCACAGATCCATTTAGCAGTGTTACATCACTGGGTCAATGTGCAAACCTTTTTCTCGGTTGCGTTGGTGCAACCAGTTAAAAACACCAACTGACGACTCTTACAGTCAAATCGTTGATATTACACATGTCGGACCTTTTTCACTTATTTTTTCAAACAAATCTCACATAACATGAGAACACGAAAAAATAAGAACAGAAAAGGGACAAATAAAAATCCCAATGTCGACACCTTAGATATACAAAAAGGGTTATACAAAACAACATAATAAATACTATTCATATTAGCTACTCCTGCAATTTGCCTTTGCCTTTTTCCTTCTTCGACCCTCCTGCTACTTCATTCTTAGCTGGAATGTTATATTTAAGCAAGGGTGAGCAACGAGTTTGCTCCTCAAGTTAAAACATACAATAAAGTATAGGAATCAAGAATATTCAAGTCTAGATTCGACAAGACTTCAACAATGTTCAAAGGACTTTGAATTAGCTGAATAAACCATTTACCAATAATAAGACTTTATCGCATTTCATGCTAAACGATAATTCAATGATGAAAGAGTAAAACTCTTTCGAAGTTTCAATAATGTTCAATCGATTTTCAATAGATGATCATACGCAATAAAAAAATGGATTGTTTTTCCAGATTTTATGTTGAGCGATCCTAATGGATCTTGAACTGCTCGAGTAATTATCAAAGGTTCAACTCTGAACTACCCAGACGTATCAAATAACCATTAAGATTAAATCATACACCTCCACAAGTACACAAAGTGATCAACTTCTTTGTACCCAATATTATGCATAATACTCAAGCTCGCGCAACAGCCGTATATCCGACCACAAGGGTCCCTTTTATATAAAGGTTGTTCATCTTAGTCTTACCTCAAGAATTCATATCGCAACAATATAGTTTGGATTTAAAGAAATACTATGATTTCAACATCTAATATATATCTTGATCTAGGCGAAATAATTGGCATTAATCTTTCAATAACAATTGAGTTCAAATACTAGAACCTATTAAGTTTCAACAAATATTCGTCTAGCCAAAACAATTAGCTAAGACATAGCTCAAAAGCTATTCTATAATAGAAAGAAATCAACTGCACTATTTACAATCAATAATATTATGAATAACCAACAATAGTTATTCCCTAGTCATACTTTCGAAATTAAAATTCACTTTACGTTAATGAACTTGCACTAACTGCGAATAATCAATAATAAATCTCAGATGTGGAATAATCAGCAATAATTACCCACTACTATGTTTGAAAAGTAATAACTCAAGATTTAGTTAAGAAATCTTGCCTTGGTCGTTGTCTACTGCTACACAATATAATTTAGCTGCGTTTGAAAGACCTATAATCAATAATATCGGTCTCACAATTAGTATAACACATCATAACACATAATATTATCATTTACAGTCACTATATAACTTAGACAGATAATTATGTAGTCACAACAGTGTTTAAAACCTATATAAACACTTATCATGTCAAACTATGTCAGTTTGGTTGGACTTCGGTGTCCTGATCACCCTATCCGATAATTAACAAGTTTATTTTTAATAAGACTGTCATTCCACCGCTTCAATATTATTATAGATAATTAAAATATCATTCATAATAATTTTTGGAAGTTTATAATAATTTACAAATAATTATTATATTTTATAATAATTTTTCAAATACTAGAATTATTTTTAAATGATTTAAATACTGAATAATCACATTATCATTAATATTTAAAATATTAATGAAATACTTATCAAAATATTAAAGTTATTTATAATAACTCAAAATATTTTAAAACACTAATATTACCCTTAAATGATTTTTAAAATATTTAAAATTGTTTTTAAATAATTACCATTAATATTCAAATATTAATGTATTTTTCATCAAAATATTAAAAGTCATTTATTATAACTTAAAATACTTTTAAATCATTTATATCATTTTAAATGATTTTTGAATCAATAAAACTATTTTTAAACCATTTATTTAATATAATTATTAAATAAATCTAATATCATTAATATTAAATTATTAATAAAATTTATCTCAAAATATTAAAAGTCATATTTTATACCTTAAAATATTTTTTAACACTTTATTCTCATTCAAAATGTTTTTAATATATTAAAATTATTTTTAACTAATTTATTTAATACATTTAGTAAATAAATTAAATATCATTAATATTCAAATAAATAAAAATATTAATGAAACTTATGTCAAATTATTAAAAGTTAATTTTATAACTAAAAATAATTTTTAAAACTCATTTTTGAATTTTTAGGAATTAATTTCTATTTTTAATGATTTTTGAAAATTAATATAATTAAATTTAATAAAACTGTCACTAAAGCCTTTAGCGACAGAAATTGCCACTATAGGTGTTCTTGAGCCTCAAGAACACTCAAAGTCGGCTTCTAGGTGTCTACTTTGACCAGCTTTAATGCTCAATTCATGATGTTATCTAGGCTTGCAAAGGTACTGATCATGTAGTATTGATGTAATACTACATGTATCAACAATAAACAAGGTTATACTACTTCACAGTTGCAAGATCTAAGGCTTCAAAATCGTGTTTAGACGATTTCTGGGTTTTTGGGGTTACCCAAAAACCCAGTCAGTTCTTGGTACCCACTTTGTGGCTTCCATAACTTGATTTCTGGTTATTGATTAGGTGTTTGAATGGTTCAATCTTGTAGTCCTCATGTCAAAGAACAACATCACTACACTTGGGTAGCTAAACTATATCACAAACTCAAGATTGGGCTTGGTCAAACATTGTCAGAAACTGTGTTGTTGAGTTTTCTGGAAATTTCCAGAAAACCTAAATCGCGTTCGGTCAACCTACTTTGACTGCTCACTACATTAATTCTGTTTGTTGTTTATGTGATCTAAGGCCATGAATCTAAAGTTCATATACAATAGTATAACATTGATACACTAACACAATCAAATCACATAACATCTGACAGATCTGGGCTTAGCAAAAGACTGTCAGACCCATCAGGGGATTTTCTGAGTTACCCAGAAATTCAAAGTCATGGCTGGTCAACCCACTTTGACCATTAATATCTTGGAATCTGGACATGATATGAACATGATTCCAGTTCCAGATTACTCCCCTTATAGCATACTACAACTCTATTACATCAACAAGACAAATCATAAACAGATCTAGATCTATGGCCTCTGACATTCGGTTGTCAGGCCATAGAACTAGGGTTCTTGACAGTTTTAAAAACTTGATTTTTGAGCACTTTGATGTTATGGATCTATGATATAACATCATGGATCACTAAATAACATCATATAACACATATTTAAACACAAAAACATAACTTTTATCTTAGCATACAAGATTAAACTCAAGTTAGGGTTTATACCTCTCTTGAACAAGATTTAATCTTGGCTTCCTTAACTGATCTTGGGGTGTTAAGGACCTATCTAGGGACTAAATCACTTGCTATTTTCATGGCTTTGGAGAGAAAAGAACTTCGATAAGTGTTTGAGAACAAATGATCTTGGTTTTTGGTTTTTCTCTCTCTTTAATCACTTATCTTTGATTCAATGTATCTATAAGTTGCAAGGTGTCAATAAGGATCAGATTTGGCTGAGATTTTTAAGCACATGGTGTTATCCACATAGGTGACTCACTAGATCTAGAAAATCTCTTAACTTAAAAGTTAAGTAAAGGGTATTTTAGTTATGTCGCCTCCAAAAGGGTATTTTAGTTATTTCCCACATGATTTTAAGGTATTTTAGTCAATTGACATGCTTCCCTTTAATTTTAACCCTTAGGGTTTGATAATCATAACTAGGGTTTGATAACTAGGGTTTAGGGTTCTCGAATCAGAAATTAGGATTCCCGAAAATACAATTAGGGTTCCTAATCGATCATTAGGGTTTCTAACTGTAGATTAGGGTTTCTAATCCACCATTATGGTTTACTAAGGTTATACCTTATCTGATCAACCTTTGATCATTAAGTCTATACTGTACAAACACATACCCACGAATACAATTATAATAACTGTATTAACTATATATCGAATCCCTATCCGTAATTAGGGTTAGGGTTTTCCACAGCTATTTAACATAACTTCACTTATATTACTCAGTCAATAAATAGTTTGACCAACTTGCTCTGATCATATCACAGATACTCATTATAATATTGATAATCAATATCGATATTAAATAAAAAAAAATTATTCATAAAATTAGAATCGTTTAAAATTCTGGGTCCTCACATTCTCCCCTCCTTATAAGAATTCTGTCCCCGGAATCACCGCTTTCTTATATTCTAATATCTTTTAAAGTTGTATCATCAATTCCTTCTTATAAACACAATACTAATTTGTGATTAATATATTAACCTATGACTTGGATCAGTAAAAAGAAACAACTCACAGCGATATCTACCCACGAATACACATGTAATTATATTACTAAGCGAAATCTTTACTTGTTAACACCTCTTGTGCAGCTACTGCATCCTGAACCGTTATGTTAAAAGTACGTGCCATTGGTCTTCCCAGTTGATCAGTTCCTTTGATCGTCAATGTTCCGCTGCTGGGTCCCTTGTTGATACTTCCCTTATCTGCATTCTTCTTTGGACAATTTCAAACCAAATGATCTAATGATCCATACGAAAAACAACCATGTATCTTCTTTGGACTAGGACAATTGGGAGACATGTGTCCCTCTTGGCCACAGTTAAAACAAACTCCTTTACCCTTTAGACAAACTCTCGGATGGTTTTTCCCATAAACCGCACACGACTCACCTCCCTTCCTATTCTCTCCTGACTTGTTACCCAATTGGGTATTTTCACTCCACTTCCGCTTATTGGGATTACTTCAACCACTGCTATCTCCTTCATTCGTCTTCCTCTTCTTCTCCTGATGGTACTTGGATGCAACTTCACTTCCTCCAGCAATAATCGCTTTCTCCAATAAAGTCATAAATGTATTGATCTTCAACACGGTTACCTTGTTAAATATCCCTGGCTTTAGTCCATTCTCAAATCTTAGTAATTTTTGTTCCTCCGTATCCACCTGATGAGGTGCAAATCTTGCTAACTCGTTAAACTTGGCTGTGTATTCTGAAACCGACATATTCTCTTGCTTCAATTCTAAAAACTTCACTTCTATTCTGGCTTGCATACCCGGCGAAAAATAGTTCTCAAAGAAAAACTTCTTAAACCTTGTCCAAGTTACTACTAATGTCCCAGCTCTAGCCTGATTTGTTTTCCACCAATAATTAGCTTCTCCCTTCATCAAATAGGTAGCAAAAGCTGTCTTTTGTTCCTTTGCTACTCTCGAAATAATAAATGCCTTCTTCATCTCCTTCACCCAAGTTTGGGCTTCAAGTGGTTCCTTTAAATTCTGGCGGCCTTACCGCTTTAAAATCTTTACAATTTGCCAATCTATTGGCTGGCTGATTTCTTGCTGTTGGCGCCCTATTTCTCATAGCTTGAGCTAACATGTTTACAAAGTTTTGCATCGGGTCTGCTTGACCTCCTTCATTATTCACCGATTTCTCCTCTCTTTGGTTTTGTTTTTGTCGTCTAGGCGGCGTTATCTGATTAAATAAAAACTTACATTAATCCTTTATCTCTAAACTAATTCTTATTAGTAGCATAATAAGAATTTAACACAAATTTCTCATATAATCGCATATTTATTCAAATAGCAAATAGTACTTTTAGTACATAACACATACTGCTATAATCATTTACTATCCCTTTTTGACAAAAATCGGGATTAACTACCACAACTTTACATGAAAAGTTGTAATTCACCAAAATTTACCGTAATATTCATACCGAAAATAAGGATTACATTCATACAGATATATATATATATATATATATATATATATATATATTCACATATGCCTACTAATCGTTTACGATATTACAATCTTTAATATTACATCTCACTACCAAAAGGTACTACTGCTTATACTTAATCTGTTTACAGTCCACTCCCTTCATCTGCCTTCTTCTTAGGACACTTATTAAATCCGTGACCCATTCCACCACATGAAAAAAATCTTTTTTTATTTGGCTTAGGACGATTTGGCGAAATATGTCCTCCCTATCCACAATTGAAACACTCATTCTTCCCCATCATACATTCTCCCAAATGATTCTTTCCACACTTGCCACATGCTTGCTTCTTCTTTGGATTTGAATTTCCTAAGTTACTGTCACTGTCATTGTTCCTTTTCCTTTTTATTGTTACTCTTCTTCTTCTTGATTATACCTTCCGATGATCCACCACCTTCAGCCCTCATTCTATCCACTTGTGCCTTCAAATCGTTCTTTTCTTCTGTCATCTTACATAATGCACTCTCTGTCTTCCACAATTCCTCCAAGAGAAATACCTTACTCCTTAGCTCCTGAACTTCTGCAGATACTTGACCTTTTCTCCCACTTCGGCCTTAATTTCTATCTCCACCTTAGCTTATTCGGAATCTACCTCTTCATCTTCATTCAGATCCATTTCAGGATACTCGTCATGATCGCTTCCCAGATTCACCATAGGTTCGTCTCTTACAACTTCCTCAACCGACTCACTCTAAGCTGGCACTTCAGCTAATGGCATTGGTGCAACAGCCGCTAACATCTCAGTAATCATTTCATCACATCCTGACATCCTATAATCAGTTTTAAACAATCTTGATTAGTACGTCACCAGTACGAAACTCATAAACACTATGCGTCTACATATCTTATTACTGATGCACTTCATCAATCCATCGCTTAGAACTCTAAATGAGTCTTCTCTATCTCGCTTATGGTTATAATCTTAAGATTTTCCCCTCTTAAGGTTTATAACCTACAACTTTGATACCAACCTGTGATGCCCCCAAATACAGTTTACCTGACCCCCAGGTTTGGTGCTCACGATCCATCATATAAATAACATCTGACTACCCATTCATTTATGAATAACATCAGACATATCATTAATTAATATCATTATAACATCATCCCAGGTTTTCTAACCTTAACATAACAAACTTACCCTTAGATATATAAAAAGGTTTATACAAAACAACATAATAAATACTATTCATATTAGCTACTCCTGTAAATTGCCTTTGCCTTTGTCCTTCTCCGACCCTCTTGCTACTTCGTTCTTAGCTGAAATGTTATATTTAATCAAGGGTGAGCAACGAGTTTGCTCCGCAAGTTAAAATATACAATAAAGTATAGGAATCAAGAATATTAAAGTCTAGATTCGATAAGACTTCAACAATGTTCAAAGGACTTTGAATTAGCTGAATAAATCATTTACCAATAACAAGAATTTATCGCATTTTATGTTAAACAACAATTCAATGATGAAAGAATAAAACACTTTTGAAGTTTCAATAATGTTCAGTCGATTATCAATAAAATATCCTACGCAATAACAAAATGGATTATTTTTCCAGATTTTATGCTGAGCTATCCCAATGGATCTTGAACTACTTGAGTAATTATTAAAGGTTCAACTCTGAATTATCCAGACGTATCAAATAACCATAAAGATTAAATCATACACCTCCACAAGTACACAAAGTGATCAGCTTCGTTGTACCCAATATTATGCATAATACTCAAGCTTGCGCAACGACCGTATATCTGACCACAAAGTTCCCTTTTATATAAAGGTTGTTCATCTCAGTCTTACCTCAAGAATTCGTATCCCAACAATATAGTTTGGATTTAAAGAAATACTATGATTTCAACATCTAATATCTATCTCGATCTGGCCAAAATAATTGGCATTGATCTTTCAATAACAATTGAGTTCAAATACTAGAACCTATCAAGTTTCAACAAATATTCGTCTAGCCAAAACAATTAGCTAAGACATAGCTCAAAAACTGTTCTATAATAGACAGAAATTAACTGCACTATTTACAATCAATAATATTGTGAATAACCAACAATAGTTTTTCCCTAGTCATACTTTCAAAATTAAAATTCACTTTACGTTAAAGAACATGCACTAACTACGAATAATCAATAATAAATCTCAGATGTGAAATAATCAACAATAATTACCCACTACTATGTTTGAAAAGTAATAACTCGAGATTGAGTTAAGGAAACTTGCCTTGGTCGTTGTCTACTGCTACATAATATAATTTAGCTGCGTTTGAAAGACCTATAATCAATAATATCGGTCTCACAATTAGCATAACACATCACAACACATAATATTATCATTTACAGTCACTATATCACTTAGACAGATAATTATGTAAGACCCCAACTTTTGTGAATAAAGATTAAATTTTCTATAAATATATATTATGGTGTGGATATGATATAATGTTATAGTTGTGGGTAATATTTATAAATTTTGCAAAGTAAACAAGTTGTTATAAAATATTCGATTGGTCGGGGAATATTTGTTTAAACAGGGAATATTCGTACGACGACACAATCATTGGTGGACCCCACAACAGAACTATTGTCGTAGTTAGAAAACGACAGAATTATCTTTTTATAAAAATAACGATGAAAGTTTTACCATTAAACTGTTGAACTACCCGGTACTAAAAGAACAGTAATATGCGTGGTTGCCTAGTAGCACACGGTATTGATTATTGATGCTTACGTGAGAAGTCACTCAGTTATACTCAATTACTGCTACAATAATTGCTACATCATATCTCTCATATTATTGATTCAATTATTGTCACAGTATCATCTGCATAATATTTTATATTATTAAATCAATAATTGAGATGACAAAGTTATTCATATTATTATTTGCAATATTGACAATGTCTAGAAGTTCTATCAAGGAGAGGTTTGGTCACCTAATTGCGCGCCAATAAGGAGAAATCCTTATTAAAAGCCCCTCTTCCTCAGGAACAACTTTGGTTGTTAAATATTGTGAGTTATAATATTAATGATAAATAAGTTCGTGTTGATTAAATATGAAATTGATAGTTCCATTGTGTTGGAATTATTAGTGTTAGTGGAAATCGACATTTATTTCGATAATAATTGATGTCTGGAGGTTATATTAGCCAATCGGGTAATTCACCGGATAAATGAGCAATTAATTGCAATTAATTCACATGCTTATAACTATGTGTTCACATGTGTGTACTATTAATTCACATGATTTACTATTAGGGGAGTTGGTGCAAGATTGATAATACTTGCATGACTAAATTAAAATGGAGGTATAGATGAAGGTACTATCTTTGTAATTAGTTTTTTCACATGATTATACTATTGAGTCACATGAATGAACTATTAATTCACATGATTTACTATTAGGGGAGGTGGTGCAAGTTTGATAATACTTGCAGGACTAAATTAAAATGAAGAAAAAAAGGAAGGTATTATAACTGTAATATTTCGAGCCCCAAAGCGTGCAATTATCGAAACTATATTTTCCTATAAATAGAAGCTCATTCTTCTTTCATTCTCACCAATTCACTAAGTCTCACAAGAGCAATTATTATAGAGAGAAATTATAGAGAGAAAGAAGAAGAGAAGTCTGCTACCTCACTATTCCAGGATCCAGTTTTCTTCTAAGGTAAGGGGTATTATTTCTTTCGCATTCATGAAGAGAGTTATTTTCTTTCAATACTCGTAAGGGTTGTTATTCCATTCTTTATTATTACATTGGAATAACTTTGTCTCTGTGACTCTAGCATGCATGGGGAATTCTTTTGTTATTCCATTCTTTATTATTACATTTGGAATAACTTTGTCTCACGTGGACTCTGCATGCATGGTGAATGACCCTTCGTATTCATTCCTTATTAAATTGTGGAAATGATCTGTCTATGTGGATTACCGCATCGCGGGTGAAAATCCATTTCTAGTTTCATATATTCTATTATACTCAGTTGGTTAAAGTTTTGGCTTCTATACTCCATGAAATTAGTAGAATATCCTTGATATTTGCGCTTCATCCAATATCTTTTCATGAAAATATTCTTCTGAGCATTCTTGAATTTTACTCCACAAAGCAGTATCATGTTGACAATTTGGACGTTATTGATTTCTGAATAAATTAAATTATAATTCTTTAAATTTATCCTTGAACTTGTTTTATTGAATTATTATGTCATGGTCATCATCCTCATGCTTATATTGTGATGAAAGTCATCTTTGGCTTATGTGCATAGATGGACTTGGTATGATTATGACCAAGAATTTTTCGGTATAATCATGACCGTAATGTAACGAATGATGTGGTAAAAGTCCTCATTGGCCTGTAGTTCATTGATGAACAGTTGTTGGTATGATTATGACCAGGGATTATTTGGTATAATCATGACCATTGATGATTACATTAATATCCTTGTCCGTGGTGCAGGGATGATTCGATTTTATTTTTTAAGCTGAGTCTCAGCGATAAAGTTGATGAAAAACTTTTTAAATCATAGAAGATAGTATATTTTATGCTCTACTTGACTCTTCTAATGGATTGCTTGTTCCGCTGCCGTTAAACTTGTTGTCTATTATATTCTATCAGTTTAACATTGTTGAAGGCTAACGGTAACTTATTCTGCATTATCTTAGTCATATTATTTCTTACTGTGCTAGTTGAGCTCACCTTTTGCTTTCATTGTTCTCTTCAGGAAATGAGAATATAACTTGGACTAGTCGGGGGACGGAGTGATGGTCCAGATGATAGCATTAGTAGTCCTCACTATTCTATCAAGTAGTGTGATAATAAATGTAATGGGGACTCCATTTGAGTTTGAATACTGTCTAGAAGACAATATTCATATTAAAACTCTTAGTTTATATTTTGTCGTATTTTACACGACAGTTGTATTATTAAGTTGTATTTGAATTTTGTACCATGTATTTGATGACTCAAGATGGGTGATGTATACCTATTTTGGGGGCGTCACAGTTGGTATCAAAGCTTAGGGATATGATCCCTGGCTGAGATGTGAGACAAGAACTAGGAGGGGAGAGACGGGGAATTCCTTCGCTAGTATGACCTACCTAAGTTTAATTGGTATTTATTTGGTCGGTCAGAATATAGGGATAATATGTGACATGTCAATTAACCCTTGTTTTGTGGCAGTATTTGAAAATGGCATCCGAAAATGTTGAGATAAACAATGAAGCACATGAGACCGTTGAGTCACCAACGATCAATACCCATGATAATGTGCAACAGGAAGACAATAATCCTCAAGTAAACAATAACACCGATGAAATGGTGAACGATGGGATGTTCAGAGGCTTTATGAAATTCATGCAACATCAAGCGAGAGCTGCTCCTGTTCAAAATGCAGGTGGAATCACTGACAAGTCTCGGACGGTTACTGCTAAACAACTCAAGGAGCTGGGACCACTGGAGTTTTTTGGAGAGCCAAAACCACTTAAGGCGAAGACGTGGATAAAGCAGATCACCAAGATATTTGATGTTTTGGGATGCTCCGAGGAGCAAAAGGTTCCCTTTGCCACCTTCATGTTGTGAGCAGAGGCAAATTACTAGTGGGAATCTGTAAAGCGTACTCAACCTGCCGCACTGAAGATGTCTTGGGAGAAGTTCCAAAAACTATTTAACGACAAGTACTTTCCCGAAAGTATTCGTCACATGAAGGAGGTAGAGTTTATCAAGCTGGAGAAAAACAATATGACCGTGTCACAGTACGAAGCTAAGTTTGCCGAGTTGTCCAGGTTTGCATCTCATTTGGTTGATAATGAGGAGAGAATGACGCGAATGTTTCTAAAAGGTTTGAAACCTGAGATACGTCAATACCTCATTTCTCACAAACTTTGCTTGTATTCAGATGTTATAATTAGGACTCAATTATTGGAGCGCGATAATGAGTTAACCCAACCAAGAGAGAGCAGCCGGCAAATCGATAATACTAGTGGTAGCAGTCATTGAAGCGGTGACAACAAGTGTGGAGGGAATTAACAGGCCATAAATGGTAACCACTTTGGTGGTAATCATGGCCGAGACAATAACAGTGGATATTTCAAGAAGAGGAGATTCAATAATGATGGAAAGACGTCAGCACCAGCACCCGTTGTTAAGGAAGGAGAACGACCATCGGTCGTATGTTACAAATGCGGAGGGGAGGGACATATTAGTCCAAACTGCGTGATGCAGTCCAAAGCATGTTACAATTGTGGAAGAGAAGGTCACCTAGCCAAATTTTGTCGTGCACCAATGTCAAGTCCAGCTGGAATGGAGCCATCAAAGGCCGTCCCAGACAAGATAAATTTGGTAGTTCAAGGGAGAGCGTTTTTCGTAACCTCCCAAAAAGCGAGGAATCCAAACGAGGTGATCACAAGTAAGCTAATCATAAACTCTAGCCAAGTATATACCTTATTTGATACCGGTTCTACCCATTCTTTTATTTTTCCTACTTGT
This sequence comes from Panax ginseng, assembly GCA_020205605.1. Classification (NCBI taxonomy): domain Eukaryota; kingdom Viridiplantae; phylum Streptophyta; class Magnoliopsida; order Apiales; family Araliaceae; genus Panax; species Panax ginseng. The sequence goes on along the minus strand of CM035132.1, from coordinate 68,864,985 downwards.
GCTCAACATTTAAATTTGACTCCGAAGAAATTAGACTTTGACTTATCTGTTGAAACTCCATTGGGAGAAACCTTCATTACATCCACTGTTTATAAGTCTTGTTTGATTCAAATCGGTAACCGCACGTTACCTGTCGATCTTATTTCTTTGAAAATACTTGCATTTGATGTGATTTTAGGGATTGATTAGTTAACTACTCATCATGCTAAAATTGATTGTTTTCGTAAGGTTGTTATCTTTCATATTCCTAACCAACCTATTATACGAATTCAAGCAACCAAACCACTAAAGTTAATCACTGTCATATCAAGCCATAAAGCTATTCGTTTATTAAAAAACAGATGTCAAGCTTTCTTAGCCCATGTCACGGATTTAAATAAAAATAGGTCAGATTTGAATGATATTTCTATTGTTAATAAATTTCCTGACGTATTCCCTGAAGAACTTCCTGGTCTACCCCCAGAGCGTGAAATTAAATTTTGTATCGACCTTGAATCCGGTACAAAACCCATTTCCAAAGCCCCATATCGAATGACTTCTATTGAAATTCAGGAGTTAAAAACCTAACTACAGGAATTGTTAGACATCGGTTTCATTCATCCTAGTACGTCTCCTTGGTATGCTCATGTTCAATTCGTGAAGAAGAATGATGGAAGTATGCGACTTTGTATTGATTATCGGGAGTTGAATCATGTCACCATCAAAAATAGGTACCCATTTCCTCGCATTGATGACCTGTTTGACCAGTTGCAAGGGGCCAAATTCTTTTCAAAGATTGATCTTTGTTCTGGATATCATCATTTGAAGATTAAAACTGATGACATTCCAAAGACTGCTTTCAGAACTCGATACATGCATTATGAATTCCTAGTCATGTCTTTTGGATTGACTAATGCTCCTGCTGCCTTCATGGACATGATGAATCGAGTATTCAAGGAATATTTGGATCACTTTGTGTTCGTCTTTATTGATGACATCCTCATATACTCCAAAAGCCGTGAAGACCATAAGCAACACCTGAGGCTGATACTTCAAAAGCTTCGGGAAAACAAGCTTTATGCCAATTTAAAGAAATGTGAGTTCTGGCTTGAGGAAGTTGCATTCCTTCGGCACATGATATCAAATCATGGAATATCTATTGACCCAGCGAAGATTAAAGCAATTCAAAGTCGGGAGCAACAACCAATCGAATGGCCGTACGTAGCTTTCTCGGCTTAGCTGGTTATTATCGGAGATTCGTGGAAGGATTTTCTTGAATCGTTACTCCATTAACTCAGCTGAATTGAAAAGATACAAACATCGGTTGGAGCGAGGAATGTGAGAAGAGTTTACAAGAACTCAAGAGAAGACTCATTTCAGTACCTGTTCTGACAATACCATCTGGCTCGGAGGGATTTGTCATCTACAATGATGCTTCAGGCAAAGGGTTAGGATGTGTTCTCATGCAACATGGGAAAGGCATAGCCTATGCCTCACAACAACTTAAAGAATATGAGAGGAATTATCCTACTCATGATCTAAAGTTGGCAGCAGTCGTTTTTGCGCTTAAGATTTGGAGGTATTACATGTATGGAGAGAAGGTGGAGATCTATACGGATCATAAAAGTCTCAAATATTTCTTCACTCAAAAGGAACTCAACATGCGGCAACGACGATGGCTTGAGATATTGAAAGATTACGATCATACTATCCAATACCATCCTGGAAAAGCGAACGTGGTAGCTGACGCATTGAGTAGAAGATCATATCTTGAATGAAAGTGCGATATTGTTAACGTAAAGACCCATTTTGTATGACTTACAAAGGATGGAGATAGAGTTAAAGACTCCAGGGACCCATGTGATGATGGCGAATATACGAGTAGAACCAACTTTAATCGATAAAGTTAAAGTCGCTTTCAAGCTACTGGACACGAGAGCCGATGCGTATGAGGAAGAAAGTGCAAGAAGGTGCTATTCCTAAGCAAGAATCGATGAAGAAGGAATACTTGAGTCAACTCCGGACTTTGTGTTCCTAACGATTACGACTTGAAGTATAAAATCATGATGGGCGCACACCACACCGCTTTGCAATCCATCTCGGGAGTACCAAAATGTATCATGATCTTCAACATACATTTTGGTGGAGCAATATGAAGAGAGAGATATCTGGGTTTATCTCAAGGTGTTTAACTTATCACTCGAGTCAGTCGGCGAGACATCAAGTGCCAAAAGGTCTATTGCAACCACTTGAAATTCCAGAATGGAAGTGGGAGCACATTACCATGGATTTCGTTACTGGTCTTCCCAAGGTTTCTCAAGGCATAGATGCGATTTGGGTCATTGTTGATAGATTGACCAAGTATTCTCACTTCTTACTTTATGAGAAACTTATACACTTGAACGTCTTCCTAGTATGTACATAAACGAGATTGTAAGATTGCATGGTATGCCAGTATCCATAGTTTCTGATCGAGACCCAACTTCAAGATTTTGGGTTAGTTTACAAAAAGTTATGGGCACGGATTTATGATTTAGTTCGGCATATCATCCTTAAACTGACGGGCAGTCGGAAAGGACTATTCAAACTCTTGAAAATTTATTAAGACTCTGTGTCCTTGACTTCAAGGGAATTTAGGACAAGTTCTTACCATTGGTGGTTCCTACAACAACAGTTATCAAGCAAGTATTGGTATGGCTCCATTTGAGGCGTTGTATGAAAGAAAGTGTCGTTCTCCAGTATGCTGGGATGAGGTGGGTGAAGCAACATTGTTGGGACCGGAGTTGGTACGTATGAATACGGAAAAGATTCAAACGATCCGACAATATATAAAAACCTCACAAGATCGACAAAAGAGTTATGCTGATCTTCATCCAAAGGACGTGGAATTCAATATTGGAGATCGTGTATTGTTACGTGTTGCTCCATGGAAAGGAGTTATGAGATTTGGAAAGAGAGGAAAGCTCGATTCTCGATTCATTGGCCCATTTATAATCCTCGAACGAGTAGGAACTGTGGCCTATAGACTCGCCTTACCGCCAAGTATGTCTCATGTTCATAACGTTTTCCACATATCTATGTTACGAAAATATGTGAAAGACCCGAACCACATTATTGAATTAGAGCCAGACGAGATAGAGGAAGATTTAACGTATGAAGAGTTACCTGTTAAAATCTTAGATAATAAGGATCATATTCTACGCTCCAAGGTTATACCTCAAGTCAAAATTTTGTGGAGAAATCACGATGTGGAGGAAATGACCTGGGAATTAGAATCTGAAATGAAGTCAAGGTATCCTCACCTCTTCGACATACCAGGTACGCACCCTAATTTTGAGGACAAAATTTCATAAGAAGAGGAGGTTGTAAGACCCCAACTTTTATGAATAAAGATTAAATTTTCTCGAAATATATATTATGGTGTGGATATGATATAATGTTATAGTTATGGGTAATATTTATAAATTTTTCAAAGTAAGTAAGTTGTTATAAAATATTTGATTGGTCGGGGAATATTTGTTTTAACAAGGAATATTCATACGACGGCACAATCATTGGTGGAATCCACAACGGAACTATTGTCGTAGTTAGAAAACGACATAATTATCTTTTTATAAAAATAAGGGCGAAAGTTTTTACCATTAAACTGTTGAACTACCCAGTAGAAAAAGTACAGTAATACGCGTGGTTGCATAGTAGCACACGGTATTGATTATTGATACTTACGTGAGAAGTCACTTAGTTATACTCAATTATTGCTACATCATATCTCTCATGTTATTGATTCAATTATTTTCACAGTATCATTTGCATAATATTTTATATTATTAAATCAATAATTAAGACGACAAAGTTATTCATATTATTATTTGCAATATTGACAATGTCTAGAAGTTCTGTCAAGGAGAGGTTTGGTCACTTAATTGCGCGCCAATAAGGAGAAATTCCTTATCGAAAAGCCCCTCTTTCCTGGGAACGACCTGGTTGTTAAATATTGTGAGTTATAATATTATTGATGAATAAGTTCGTGTTGATTAAAGATGAAATTGATAGTTCCATTGTGTGGGAATTATTAGTGTTAGTGGAAATCGACATTTATTTCGATAATAATTGATGTCTGGAGGTTATATTGACCAATCGGGTAATTCACCGGATAAATGAGCAATTAATTACTATTAATTCACATGCTTATAACTATGTGTTCACATGTGTGTACTATTGATTCATATGATTTACTATTAGGGGAGTTGGTGCAAGATTGATAATACTTGCATGACTAAATTAAAAATGGAGGTATAGATGAAGGTACTATACTGTAATTAGTTTTTTCACATGATTATATTATTGAGTCACATGAATGAACTATTAATTCACATGATTTACTATTAGAGGAGGTGGTGCAAGTTTGATAATACTTGCAAGACTAAATTAAAAATGAAGAAAAAGAGTAAGGTATTATACTGTAATATTTCGAGCCCCAAAACGTGCAATTATCGAAACTATATTTTCCTATAAATAGAAGCTTATTCTTCTTTCATTCTCACCAATTCACTAAGTCTTACAAGGGCAATTATTATAGAGAGAAATTATAGAGAGAAAGAAGAAGAGAAGTCTGCTACCTCACTATTCCGAGATCCGAGCTTTTCTTACAGGTAAGGGGTATTATTTCTTTCGTATTCATGAAGAGAGTTATTTTCTTTCAATACTCATAAGGGTTGTTATTCCATTCTTTATTATTACATTGGAATAACTCATTGTCTCACGGACTCTGCCGCATGCATGGGGAATTCTTCTGTTATTCCCTTCTTTATTATCCTGTTGGAATAACCTGTCTACGCAGACTACCGCATGCATGGGGAATTCTTCTTTTATTCCCTTCTTTATTATTCTGTCTAAATAACCTGTCTACGCGGACTACCGCATGCATGATGAATTCTTTTGTTATTCCATTCTTAATTATTCAGTTGGAATAACCTGTCTACGCGGACTACCGCATGCATGGTGAATGACCCTTCGTATTCATTCCTTATTAAATTATGGAAATGATCTGTTTACGTGGATTACCGCATCGCGGGTGAAAATCCATTTCCAGTTTCATATATTCTATTATAATCAGTTGGTTAAAGTTTTGGCTTCTATACTCCATGAAATTAGTAGAATATCCTTGATATTTGCGCTTCATCCAGTATCTTTTCATGGAAATATTCTTCTGAGCATTCTTGAATTTTACTCCACAAAGCAGTATCATGTTGACAATTTGGAAGTTATTGATTTCTGGATAAATTAAATTATAAATCTTTAAAATTTATCCTTGAACTTGTTTTATTGAATTATTATGTCATGGTCATCATCCTCATGCTTATATTGTGATGAAAGTCATCTTTGGCTTACGTGCATGGATGGACTTGGTATGATTATGACCAAGAATTATTCGGTATAATCATGACCGTAATGTAACGAATGATGTGGTAAAAGTCCTCATTGGCCTGTAGTTCATTGATGAACAGTTGTTGGTATGATTATGACCATGGATTATTCGGTATAATCATGACCATTGATGATTACATGAATATCCTTGTCCGTGGTGCAGGGATGATTCGATTTTATTTTTTAAGCTGAGTCTCAGCGATAAAGTTGATGAAAAACTTTTTAAATCATAAAAGATAGTAGATTTTATGCTCTACTTGACTCTTCTAATGGTTTGCTTGTTTCGCTGCAGTTAAACTTGTTGTCTATTATATTCTATCAGTTTAACATTGTTGAAGGCTAACGATAACTTATTCTGCATTATCTTAGTCATAATATTTCTTACTGGGCTAGTTGAGCTCCCCCTTTGCTTTCATTGTTCTCTTCAGGAAATGAGAATATAGTCATGTCTATTGTATTCTATTAGTTGTTGTCATAATATTGCTTTCATTGCTGTTGTTGATCTAAACTTGTTGTCTATTGTATTCTATTAGTTTTTACACAGTTGAGGACTAAGGATAATTTATTCTGCATTATCTTAATCATAATATTCTTTACTGGGCTAGTTGAGCTCACCCTTTTCTTTCATTGTTCTCTTCATGAAATGAGAATATAGCTGGGACTAGTCGGGAAATGTAGTGATGGTCCAAGATGGTGGCTATGGTAGTCCTCACTATTTTATAAAATAGTGTGATAATAATTGTAATGAGGACTTTATTTGAGTTTGGATATTGTCTACAAGACAATATTCGTATTAAAACTCAAAGTTATGTTTTGTCGTATTTTCACGACAGTTCAATAGTTGTATAAATGAAGTTTGTATTTAAATTCTGTACCATGTATTTGACAACTCAGAATGGGTTGTGTGGACCTATTTTGGGGGCGTCACAATGACCTTAAGGACATGTCTTGTCTTCTACTACAATTTTAACTCTACAAAACTACGGTTCTATCAATCTTAAGGTCTTTATATGTTCATTGGAGTCATGATTTTGGTGAGATGGAAGATAACACGGTTTTTAAAGATAAATGTCATTTTTCTTATATATCTATTTTGTCAATTAAGTTTTATGATAATTAATAATAGTTGATTAAACTAATTATTTTTATTGCAACTCCTATTAAAAGATGGATTTTGAAGAAAAATGAAAGTGAAAAAACTTGCAATTTTCAAGTTTGTAAATTGATGTGGAGGAGATGAAGGGTCATCATGGAAAAACACCAAACGTTGATGGCTAGAAACTTTTTAAACAAGATTATTGTGTTCTTCGAATTTTATCCAAAAAGGTGTCATAAATTTTTTCTTTATTTTAGAGAATGATATTTGTTTATCATTTTATAAGAATATATACATGAATGGTATATACGTGATGGAGTAAAATGCAAAAATGACCATTGTACTCTTAATATATTTGGATATTGTGCCCCTTTATTGGTCAATGCAAAACAAGCCCTCTACTATAAAAATTTTGGATAACAAACCTTTATGTGACAACTAGGCATTGATTGTCCTATGTGGCAATGATAACATGTAAGTAAGTCAAACTAAGACTAAAAAATTTGTTTTCATGAAGATTCAAACTCAAGACCTCAACTTTATAGCACTAAAAAATTGCCCAAGTGAGCTACATTATACAACTATAAATGTAACAACATAAATTTTATTTATACAAGCTTGTACATTTAAACTAAAAAAGATGAAGATAAATAAGTGGGTAAACCTTTCTTTGCTTGAAAAATACTTTAGATAAAGGAGTGACCAACTCTGAAGTCTGAGCTAACAAAAGGGACGAGTTTACCTCATTAATTTTAAATTTAAAAAATTTTAAGTTGTTAAAAATATTAGTTTATAATTAATGCTTCTTATTCTCATTGTCATAATATGAATACGAGAGTAGTCATAATATGATATATTCTCCTTTAATATAGGAATATCTATTTAACTTAATTTACGAAGTTTTAAATTTAATTAAAATTAATATATATTTATTCATTTTTTTAACAATACGACTATAATTATTGTAAATAATAGTATTCAAAAAAAAAGTTGAAGAAATGAAGGCACTCTATTGTCTCCGGATCTAGTGACTACTCTCGTATTCATATTATGACACTGAGAATAAGAAGCATTAATTATAAACTAATATTATAAACAACCTAATTTTTTTAAAAAATTTAAAATTAATGCGGTAATCTCATCCCTTTTGTTGGTTTAGACTTCAAAGTTGATCACTCATTTATCTAAGACTAAAAGACAATTTTCACCTCAAACTTTACACCCATGTTGGCTTTTGCATCCCAAATCGAAAAAGGTGTCTAAGTACACCCTAAATTTTAATTACACGTAACAAAAAATACACTTTCTACACTTTACCGGTCAAAAGTGACCGGCTAAGGCTGTAATATTTATTATATAGGGGTAAGCTTGGTACTTTTCATTTATTTCACACAATCCCCCTTCTCTCTCTTTGTTAAACCCACACTCCTACACTGAGTCAACTCACCCATACACCACCCATATATCCTTTTTCTCTCTACTTCGACTTCTCCACCTCCACCATCCTCTCCTCCGCCCTCCTCTCACTCACTGGTCTATTAGGATATAACATCATCTTCTGACTTGGATTAATTCCTTACCCACATCTACATAATAATAACACTGTATTTGTACTAATCAAACACATTCATATGCTGATGTAAAAGACAGCCCCTTAATACCTGTATGATTGAGCTTTGGGGGAGATTTGAGCAAGCAGGGGGGTTTTTCATGACAACAGTGAATACTTACTTCTCTGAAAGATCATGACAACTGTTCTTTTCTTCCACATTTCTTTTGGTCTTACATCAATTTTAACTATATGTTAAAAAGACAAAAAACCCATAATTATCACCATATTATCATAATTCATAAGTCTTCCTCCCCATCACCATTATTGAACTCAAGCCACTTCTTTGACTTATAATTCTTGATCAGAAAATACCATCCAATTGCCCCCAAAGTCATAAACCCACTGATCAAATAAACAATCTTTGTAGCAATTGCCATTATCAGCACCAGAAACCCAGAAGGAATCAAGAACATAATCACCAAATTTCACAAATTTCATCGAACTCGATATGGCCGCTTCATTCTTGTAAACTTCCTCATCAACCAAACAAAAGAAGAAAATTCCAACAGCATACCCAAACTATACAAAAAATTAGCTGCACCAATTATATTAGTAAATTCCATATAGGAAACCCCTAATGTGATCACAGTAGCTAATAGTATCCCCACCCATGGAGTATTAAACCATTTCGATCTTAACCTGAAAAATTTAGGCAAACATCCAAATTCGCCATACCCAAATTTTTTGGCAAAAATTTAGGCAAAAATCGCAAATCCACCATTTTTTGGATGAATATTGGGGATTGCTATGAGGGACATGACGATAAAGGGGAGGAGAGAGATTATACCGAGGAGAACGACGACGTATTTGACGATTAGGGATTGCTATGAGGGACATGCCAATAAAGAGCGTGAGGATGATGATGAACAAGGCTGGACTGTAGATACTTGTGGGCGAAAATAGAGGCAGGAACTGAGCCAGAGAACGAGTTGAATTAGAGAGTCAAAGTTTGGAGGTTGGAGAGGGAGGAGAGAGAAAGAGGGATTGGGCCGAGGAAGTTGTTTTCGGAGAGGTCAAGGTGGGTGAGTTGAGTGAGTTGGGAAATGAGTGGGGAGAGAGATCCTGAGTAACCTGCTGGGTCAAGAGTGAGTTAGGTAACTCGAGAGTCGATGCATGTAAGGCCGCAGGTGAAATGGTTGATGTGAGGGGTTGAGTATGGGTCGGAACTGAAGATCGAAGAGGCTAAGCAGGAGTAAGATGGGACGGTGGTGGGTTAATCGATGCTTTGAAGGCTTGGAGGGCTGCTATTTCAGAGGGGAAAGTGAAGGAGGAGGTGGTGGTGAAGACGATGAGTGAGGAGAGAGAAAGATAGAGGAGGAAGATGAAAAGGGTAGACATGGGAACAAGTTAAAGTTATAGGGAGAGAGATAAGAGATGTGGTTGTTGAAGTTCTAATGAAAAATGGAGTAGTGCTATTTTTTGGCCTTTTGCTTGGATGATGAGTATAAATAAGATTGGCAAAATGTTAGAGAAGATAAAAACGGAAAAGACTTAAACACCCTTCAGATCAACACGTGTGTCTTAGCCGGTCACTTTTGACCGGTTAAGTGAAGAAAATGTGTTTTTTATTACCTGTAATTGAAGTTTGGGGTGTACTTAGACACCTTTTTCGGTTTGGGGTGTAAAAGTCAACATGGTTGTAATGTTTGGGGTAAAAATTGTTTTTTAGTCTTTATCTAAAATATTTATCAAGAAAAGAAGGGTTTACCCACTTATTTATAATCTTTTTTTTGGGTTTAAATGGAGAATCTTGTATAAATAAAATTTATGTTGTTTAATTTACAGTTGCATAATGTATGTCAATTGGATAGTTGTTTAATGTTATGAGGTTGAAGTTTTGAGTTTGAATCTTGATGGAAGCGAATTTTTTAGTCTTAGTTTGGTTTACTTACATGCCATCATTGCCATCAATGCCCAGTTGTCACATAAAGGTTTGTTATCCAAATACCAACAAAAAGGGGCACAATATCCAAATATACTAATAATACGATGGTTACTTTTGCATTTTACTCATATATGATGTATTATATATATCATGTGTGAATATTGTTTTACTTATGATCTTATATAATAAATTATTTAGATTAGTTTTATTTAATTTGGAGATAATTTGATGATTGTTCATGGTGAAATTGAACAAACTTTAACTTGTGTATATATATATATTGATTAGTAATATTTTATGAGTAGATAATATTGCTAAATGTGTATATGCATGAGTTTTAAGAAGATTATTATTCATAAATTAATTGAAATTAATTTATTATTATTGGTTGTAGTAAAATTTGAGAAATTTACTTGTCTCTATATATAATAAATTAGTTGTGAATTAATTTGTTTTGAGAATAAAGTAAATTTATGTTCTTCGTGAACAAAATTATGCATATAAAATTTGAGTTAATATTTAGTGTGTAATATTACTTGGTATTTGTATGCGTGAATTTTGAGATAAATTACTTTGTTTGTGGATAATAAATTAATTATCAACTAATAGTTAGCAGACTATATATATATATATATATATATATATATATATATATATATATATATATATATATATATATATATTGTAGAAGTAAATTTGGTTTAGTAATTCTTGTATACAATGTGATTATGATGTTGAGAAAACACTTAGAAATGTTATTTGTAGTGTTTTTGGGATAATCACAATGGGTATATATATGTTGATTTATTTTTTATGTACTTGTCCAAGAAGTAGTAAATTTTAATGCAATCATATGAATTTTGTATATTTTGATTGAGATAAATATTTTATTTTTTGACTTTTTATAAATATAGTGAAGTTCAAGTATTTCATATTGTTATGAGGATTGTCTTGAATTCTATATTTGTAAATGTCAAAAGATATATCGTTTATGAATATTTCTTATCCAAGTCAGGACAAGAAAACACTTGAGAATATACTAATTCATGTGTGTGAATTTTATTTGCTTTCTACATAAATTAATTTTTTAGAAAGTAAATATAAAATTTTATATTCTATGATTTATATGCAAATAAATTTGTGCAATATGATTAGTTGTTTTATAATTTGTATATAATGAATTTTATACTATTTACATAGAGTCAAGTGTTACGTGTTGGTATACTTGAAAAATTTACATGTAAATTTTAAGTGCTTATCTTAAATAGTTTTTGAATTTGAGATTTTATGGAATTATAGAAAATAAGATCTTGTTTTTCTTATGTGGGGTATTCTAAAAGATTATTACGCTGAAACAATCTTTATATGAATAACTAATTCATAAAATGTAATTTTTTTTTGTTTTGAGAGAAGTGTTCCTTAATATTCTTATGTGGAAGTAATATTTATAGGAACATTGTCATATAAAATGTTAATTAATCTAAAATTTATTTTAAGTAGATGCATAATATTGTGAAGTGAATATTCAATGAGATTTCAATTATTTAAAAGTGTGGGGGTGATTCTTTAGGATTTTTATTTATGGACTAAATTTGTCCTTTGAACTATTTGGAGCATAATTTTATTTATGTAAGAAATAGTAAGGCTTATGGATTTCTTGTTGTGAAATTCAATTTGATTATGTAGTCTTATGAAATGAAAGTCTTTGTAATTCAAACTTTTGAATAATATTGAAATGTGAACTTATTTCACTTAATTAATTATCTAAATTTCTACAAAGTTATAAGTTGAACTTAGAAGGAACAATATTGATTTGGTGAAGAAAATCAATATAATAATTTGGTAAATAAAATACCTATTGTATTAGCTTAAATATGATCCAAAATATTTATAGTGATTGAGTTCAATCGTGAGATTTATAATTTAATTTATCTAGAAATCAATAACGTCCAAATTATCAACATGATACTGCTTTGTGGAGTCAAATTCAAGAATAATATTCATGTACAAAAAATAATTTGGACAGAAAAGAAATATATTTTCAAGGTGAATAGTACCTCGTGAATAGTACTTCGGGAATAATACCCCATGAATAGTACTCCGACACGAAAAGTACCTTAAATACCCGAGTGAATGATACTAGAGTGAATAATAATTGGGTGAATAGTAACCTATGAATAGTAACTCGTGAATAGTACTCCAGCACGAAAAGTGCCCCGAATACCTGAGTGAATAATACTAGAGTGAATAGTAACTGGGTGAATAGTAACCCGTGAATAGTAACTCATAAAAGAAAAATACCAAAGAAAATGATATTCCATGACAAGTACAAAAGAAATGATATCTCATACGAGTATAATAAAATATACTGAAAGCTATGAAATGGATTTTCACCGCCGTGCACGCAATCCACGTAGACAGATCATTTCCACAATTTAATAAAGAATGAATACGAAAGGTCATTCACCATGCATGCAGTAATCCACATAGACATGTTATTTCAACAAAATAATAAAGAATGGAATAATTGAAGAATTCACCAGGCATGCGATAGACCGCATGCATGTGTTATTCCCAATGTAATAAAGAATGGAACCAGTCATCACGTAATCCGCACGACGTGATATTCCAACGAATAATAATAAAGAATGGAACCAGGTCATGCGTAATCCATACAGACTGGATATTCCAACAGAATAATAAAGAATATAATAACAACAGAATTCACCAGGCATGCGATAGACCGCACAGACAGGTTATTCCAACATAATAATAAATAATGGAATAACATAAGAATTTCACCATGTATGCGGTACTTCGCATAGACAGGTTATTTCCAACATAATAATAAAGAATGGAATAACAGAAGAATTTCACCATGTATACGGTAGTCCGCGTATACAGGTTATTCCAACAGAATAATAAGGAATGGAATAACAATAGCACTTTTCATGAATACGAAAGAAATAATACCCCTTACCTTAGAAGAAAACTGGATACTAGAATAGTGAGGTAGCATACTTCTCTTCTTTTTTCTCTCTATAATTTTTCTCTATAAAAATTGCTCTATAGCTTTAGTGAATTGGTGAGAAATGAAGGAAGAATGAGCTTCTATTTATAGGAAAATATAGTTTCGGTAATTGGACGTTTTGGGGCTCAAAATATTACAGTATAATAACTTCAACTTTTCTTTCATTTTTAATTTAGTCCTGTAAGTATTATCAAACTTGCACCACCTCCCCTAATAGTAAATAATGTGAATTAATAGTACAATCATGTGACTCAATAGTTATAATCATGTGAAAATACGAATTAAAGTATAGTACCTCCATCTATACCTCCATTTTTAACTTACTCATGCAAGTATTATCAATCACGCACCACCTCCCCTAATAGTAAATGAATGTGAATCAATAATACACACATGTGAACAAATAGTTATAATCATGTGAATTAATAGCAATTAATTGCTCATTTATCTGGTTAATTACCCGATTGGTCAATATAACCTCCAGATATCAATTATTATCGAAATAAATGTCGATTTTCACTAACACTATTAATTCCCACACAATGGAACTATCAATTTCATCTTTAATCAACACGAACTTATTCATCATTATAATTCACAATATTTAACAACTAGGTCATTCCCAAGAAAGAGGGGGCTTTCCGATAAGGATTTCTCCTTATTGGCGCGCAATTAGGTGACCAAACCTCTACCTGACAGAACTTCTAGACATTGTCAATATTGCAAATAATAATATGAATAACTTTGTCGTCTCAATTATTGATTCAATAATATATAAAATATTATGCAGATTATACTATGACAATAACCGAATTAATAATATGAGAGATATGATGCAGCAATTACTGTAACAATAATTGAGTATAACTGAGTGACTTCTCACATAAGCATTAATAATCAATACCGTGTGCTACTATGCAACCACGCCAGACATCGTACTTTTTTACTACCGAAAGTAGTTCAACAGGTTTTAATTCGGTAACACTTTTCTTTGTTATTTTTATAAAAAGATAATTTTGTCGTTTCCTTACTATGATAATACTTCCGTTGTGGGGTCCACCAATGATTGTGTCATCCTACGGATATTCCCCGACAAAAAGAATATTCTCTGACCAAACGAATATTTTATAACAACTTGCATACTTTGAAAATTTTTCACATATCACCCTTAACTTTAACCTTTTATCAATTTAACCATTTACTAAATAGAATAATTATAAGAAAATTGAATACTTTTATTTCATAAAATTTGGGGTCTCACAATCTCCCATCCTTATGAAATTTCGCCCTCAAAATTTACGTACCTGGTAGCCCGAAGAGATGAGAATACCTTGATTTCTTTTTGGATTGTACCTTTTTCGGTTATTTCCCCTCTATCGTGATTTTCCCATTTCTCATCTCCTTTATTTCAGATATCATTCTAGAATATAGTTTCAAAATAAGGGTTAATTGACATACCACATAATACCCCTATATTCTGACCGACCAATTAAATAAAAAATAAACTTAGGTAGGTCATATTAGCGAAGGAATTACCCGTCTCTCCCCTCCTAGTTCTAGCCTCACACCTCAGCCAGGGATCATATCCCTAAGCTTTGATACCAACTATGACGCCCCCAAAACATGTATACATCACCCATCTTGAGTCGCCAGATACATGGTACATAAATCAAATACAAACTTAATTATACAACTGTCGGGTAATATACGACAAAACATAGCTGAGAGTTTAAACAAGAATATTGCCTTCTAGACAATATCCACTCTCAATGGAGTCCTCATTACAATTATTATCACACTATTTCACAGAATAGTGAGGACTACTACAACCACTTATCTTGGACCATCACTCCATTCCCCGACTCGTCCCAACTATATTCTCATTTCCTGAAGAGAATAATGAAAGAAAAGGGTGAGCTCAACTAGCCCAGTAAGAAATATTATGACTAAGATAATACAGAATAAATTATCCTTAGCCTTCAACAGTATAACAACTAATCGAATACAATAGACAACAAGTTTTAGATCAACAACTGCAGCGAAAATAAGCAATCCATTAGAAGAGTCAAAAAGAGCATAAAATTTACTATCTTCTATGATTTAAAAAGTTTTTCATTAACTTTATCGCTGAGACTCAGCTTAATAAATAAGCCATATCATCGATTCTTCCCTGCACTATGGGCCAAGGATATTCATTAAATCATCAATGGTCATGACTATACCGAATAATCCCTGGTCATAATCATACCAAAAACTGTCCATCAATTCACTACAGGTCACTGAGGACTTTCACCACATCATTTGTCACATTACGGTCATGATTATACCGAATAATCCCTGGTCATAATCATACCAAGTGCATCTATGCACGTAAGCCAAAGATGACTTTTATCACAATATAAGCATGAGGATGATGACAATGACATAATAATTCAATAAAACAAGTTCAAGGATAAATTTTAAAGATTTATAATTTAATTTATCAAGAAATCAATAACGTCCAAATTGTCAACATGATACTGCTTTGTGGAGTCAAATTCAAGAATAATATTCATGTACCAAAAATAATTTGGACAGAAAAGAAATATATTTTTCAGGTGAATAGTACCCTATGAATAGTACTTCAGGAATAGTACCCCTTAAATAGTACCCCGACACAAAAAGTACCTCAAATACCCGAGTGAATGATACTAAAGTGAATAGTAATCGACTGAATAGTAATTCGTGAATAGTAATCCAACACGAAAAGTGCCCCGAATACCCCAGTGAATAATACTAGTGTGAATAGTAATCGGGTGAATAGTAACCCATGAATAGTAACTCATAAAAGAAAAATACCAAAGAAAATGATATTCCATGACGAGTATAAAAGAAATGATATCTCATATGAGTATAATAGAATATACTGAAATCAAGAATGGATTTACACCGCCATGCGAATCCACATGTATGCATCATTTCCATAATTTAATAAAGATTGAATACGAAAAGGTCATTCACCATGCATGCGGTAATCCACATGGGCAGTTATTCCAATGTAATAATAAAGAATGGAATAATAGAAGAATTCACAGGCATGCGATAGATCGCATGCATGACGTTATTCCCATAGAATAATAAATAATGGAACCAGTCATGTGTAATCACTTACATGACGAGGATATTCCAATGTAATAATAAAGAATGGAGCTGTGTCATGCGAATCCGCACAAATAGGATATTCCAACAGAATAATAAAGAATGTAATAACAACAGAATTCACCAGGTATGCGATAGACCGCACATATAGGTTATTCCAACAGAATAATAAAGAATGGAATAACAGAAGAATTTTACCATGTATGCGCTACTTCGCATAGATAGGTTATTCCAACATAATAATAAAGAATGGAATAACAGAAGAATTTCACCATGTATACAGTAGTCCACGTATACAGGTTATTCCAACAGAATAATAAGGAATGGAATAACAATAGCTCTTTTCATGAATACGAAAGAAATAATACCCCTTACCTTAGAAGAAAATTGGATACTGAAATAGTGAGGTAACAGACTTCTCTTCTTCTTTCTCTTTATAATTTCTCTCTATAATAATTGCTCTATAGCTTTAGTGAATTGGTGAGAAATGAAGGAAGAATGAGCTTCTATTTATAAGAAAATATAGTTTTGATAATTGCACGTTTTGGGGCTCGAAATATTACAGTATAATACCTTCTACTTTTCTTTCATTTTTAATTTAGTCCGGTAAGTATTATCAAACTTGCACCACCTCCCCTAATAGTAAATAATGTCAATTAATAGTACAATCATGTGACTCCATAGTTATAATCATGTGAAAATATGAATTACAGTATAGTACCTCCATCTATACCACCATTTTTAACTTAGTCGTGTAAGTATTATCAATCTTACACCACCTCCCCTAATAGTACATGAATGTGAACAAATAGTTATAATCATGTGAATTAATAGCAATTAATTGCTCATTTATCTGGTTAATTACCCGATTGGTCAATATAACCTCCAGACATCAATTATTATTGAAATAAATGTCAATTTTCACTAACACTAATAATTTCAACACAATGGAACTATCAATTTCATCTTTAATCAACACGAACTTATTCATCAGTATAACTCACAATATTTAACAACCAGGTCGTTCCGAGGAAAGAGGGGGCTTTCCGATAAGGATTTCTCCTTATTGGCGCGCAATTAGGTGACCAAACCTCTCATTGACAGAACTTCTAGACATTGTCAATATTGCAAATAATAATATGAATAACTTTATCATCTCAATTATTGATTCAATAATATATAAAATATTATGCATATGATACTATGACAATAACTGAATCAATAATATGAGAGATATGATGCAGCAATTACTGTAACAATAATTGAGTATAACTGAGTGACTTCTCACATAAGCATTAATAATCAATACCGTGTGCTACTATGCAACCACGCCAGACATTATCAGTTTACTTTTACTACCGAGTAGTTCAACAGCTTTAATTCAACACTACTTTTTGTCATTTTTTTATAAAAGATAATTTTGTCGCTTTCCTTACTATGATAATACTTCCGTTGTGGGGTCCACCAATGATTGTGTCGTCCTACGGATATTCCCCGACAAAAAGAATATTCTCTGACCAAATGAATATTTTATAACAACTTGCATACTTTGAAAATTTTTCACATATCACCCTTAACTTTAACCTTTTTATCAATTTAACCATTTACTAAATAGAATAATTATAACAAAATTGAATACTTTTATTTCATAAAATTCGAGGTCTCACACATTGTATAGCAATAAGTGATTCAATAGTAATGATTATTTTACCTTGAAAAAAATAATTTTCAAGGTTTTAGACAAAAGAGTATAAACTATTTTAACATTTTAGCACCGATTATGATATTACTCTAACTCAAGTTTTCAATAATTTTGATTGAGGGAGTATATTGTGAATGAACAAGATGGTTTATTCTTTTCGAGTGAGAGGTTAAAGTGTAAAATAGTTATGTACTTGTGGTTTAAATTGAGAACTAGTACTTCATTATTTTCCTATTTATCGGATATAGAATTATTTATATGTTTACACTAACAATATAATTTAATAAACAATAATTTGATAGTTTTTGTGTATATTAATGATACGTTGATCATTTTACATAGTATTGTTAACGTAAACGAGTTTAAGACATCTATTTTTTGTTTTTATGTTGAAAGACTTGTAAAATAGATGTTATCTTATTATCATGTGAAAACATAGTAAGGGTTTCAACTATATCGATTTAATTAATTATATTGAAGGGTTGTATTAAACTATTTTTGATAACATTGAGATTGAAGATCAATTTAATAATTCTTTAATAGTGATGGTACATTGTAAGTTAATTCTGATATAGTTATTGCAAATTTGAAGTATACTTGTGCTACTGAGAGCCTTATGTTTGATATGCAATGCACGAGATCAAACATTACCTACAGTTTTAAACGTAGTATACTAGTGGTTTTAAATTAATTTGTGTTAGATTTCTCAATGTTTTAATAGATCATATAATGTCACTTATATTTTAGTGAGAGAAATTATAAATTCACAAGTATGTGAAATTTCACCCAATCTTGGGTATTGCTTCTTAGATGAGTAAGAAACAAATGAGTATTTCTCATTTCACTATATGGATCTAATGTTATTAATCCTTCATAAGTTGTTGTGATCTTGATTAATTAAGTAAGAAAATATTCACAAGTAGGTGAATATATTCTTATATTTCCACAAGTAGGTAGATATATTATTACTCTTTGTGAATGGTATAATTTACTTCAAGTAATACAATTGCTTAATATGATGTAGAAAGCAATTGGAATCGAAATTTGTTATTGAAACATAAAATTGTGGCCACTTCCAAAACTGTTTTGTTCATTATGTTGTGATAATGAAATTATTGTTGTATAAAGCATATGAGATTAACTTTAAAGGTAAGTCTTGACATGTTGGTCATAGACATATTTTTTGTTAGACAATTAATACAAGAAGGATCATAATTTTTGTCTATGTGGAAGCCAAGTGACGACTTAACTTATCTTTTTACTAAGACTTTGACAAGAGCTTAGTAAGTTTAACTATTTATGATATGGAACTTAAACCACTTTGAGTTAGGGGTGATGGGAACCCAACCTATTCCTAGGTTACCCCTAGTTTATAGGTTCAATGGGAAAAACAAGTCACAGTTGCTGACTGTGTTATTATCGATGTGGTTCCATATGTAGTCTAAGATAGTAACGTATGTTGCACGACTGAGGTTGAGTTATACTCTTAAAAAAGTTGTTATATTCTTAGCAACAGAAACACATGTAAAACACTTTGTCTATATGAACTAGAAGTGGAGCCGCTTCTTATAGAGGGTTGTGGTATACTCTTTTAGAGGTTCATGAAACAGGGTATTACGCATGGCCATATTAGCGTAAAGCAATTGAGAATACTCACTGTGGTAGGAGGATTTTGTGTGTGTGTGTGTGTGTGACAATGTCGGTCATATCATATAGAAGTAGAGGTTGAATCTATAGACACCTTCAACTTCGATGTGACTTTGAGTTGTTTACACTAAAGGAAGGTTCAATGTTGGTCACACCCTCTTTTATGCACACATGCCTTGGAGTTGTTTTATAGGAAGTTGTTTAAATGAAAAATAGTTTTTCCAAACAAGTGGAAGATTGTTAGAAATTGCACCTTATTCTATATTTTGGAGACTTAATTATTATCAAGTTTGGGCTTGAATAAAACCCATTAGTAAACATAATTTAAGTAAATATAAAGGTGTAATTTGTTTCCCTAATTGTAGAGAATAAAAGAGAACTTTATTTGATTTTTGCGAAAATCATTTGATTTGTGCTTATAGCTAGTGAATCATTTAATAAGGTGCAAAATTGTTTGATAAAAACTATTTTTCCTTAGTTCCATTTAATAGAAGTCTATTTTATTTTGGAACAAAAGGAAAATATTGAGTGCTATTTAAATTCTAATTAATCACTATATTAATACTAGATAGTATGTAACTTACATATTTAGTATTAATAAGTATGGGTAAATATAGAATTAAATAGTATATTACGTAACTTACATCTATGTATATATGTATATATATATATATATATATATATATATATTGATATATATACATAAGATGAGATATATGCATATGTAAGATACAAGTTTACATATAAGATTTTGCACATGAATTTTATCTTTTTTCTATATTCTCCTATTCTTCTTACAAACAAATAACTACTATAAAGCAATGTTCTATTGGAATATTCTATGAATTTCAATCACAAATAATTCACCAAAGGCTTGACATATATAATTGAGGTATATCATCTGAAACGCTTAGCAAATCGATCATGGTGGGGATGATAAAGACCTTAAAGACATGTCTTGTCACTACAAGAGAACCGGCAAATTTCGACAGACATTTCTGTTGGTATTAGTCTTATTCCGTCGGAATTAGGTTATTTACTAGGGAACTTTTGGTCGTAAATTCCGTCATAATTACACGCGTCGAAAATAAGTCAGTGATAGTCCATAACAAGGCTGCCTTCATCACAAAATTCTCGCATATCGATTTATCATACGTCTGGACCCCTGTCTCCCACAACATCTTTAGTTCTACCACTAACGGTCGAAGGTACACGTTAATGTCTTTTATAGGACTTTTATCCCCCGGAATGAGTAAAGTCAAGAACAAATACGGATCGCTCATGCACATTGATGATGGAAGATTATAAGCGACTATAATGACTAGCCAAACTGAGTACGGCTGGCTAAAATTATTAAAAGGGAAAAAGCCATTAGTAGCCATGCCAAGCCTAATATTCCTAACTTCTTCCGTAAACTCAGGATAATTTGCATCAAATCTCTTCTATTCATCTACATCCGCTAGGTGAGTTAGCTGACCAGGCACAACATCCCTTGTTCGATGACAACTCATATGTTGAGCTATATGAGATTTACATAAATAGTCACCAAGTCTCTTGTCTCGTAAGTGGAAATTACAGTAAGATTTTCCCGGAACATGTTTCTCCTTCCCCACGCTTTTGTCACCTTGTAGCAGCAGAAGTCGCATATATAACATCGTCCTTATCTCTATCCTCCCCATAGTATAACATGCAATCCTGCTCACAAGCATCGATTTTTTGATACCCCATATTTAACCCCTTAATTTGGATATTCATATAGGGGTAAGACTTCTATCTCGTTATTAGATCGTCTAAATCACTACTAAGTGCCAACCGAAAGTATGCTTCATGAGTTTCAAGAAAATTTCGACAGCACCTCCCCATGGTCTCCAAGCACACGAAATAGACTAAGATAACTTAATCTAAGTATGCACTTGAAGAACATATAGAGATAAAAGTCAAAAAAATCTCAAAACAACAAAAACGTACAGTTTCATATTGGCACCGGCTTAAGTAAGAGACATAACATCCAATAAAAGTCCCAAACTGGGGATTGTTCGACATTCACTCCTATTGACTGAATGTCAAACGAGTTTTTATGTTTCAAAGTATAGTACATTATTGAGTGTATTGAAGATTAAAGGCAGAGTATGCCCAAATAATAAGTTTCTTTTTATTTTATTTATTTTAAATTTAATTTAATTTGAATTATTTTAATTAAATTAAATTACATTAAATTTATTTTATTTTTTAATTTTTTTAAATATTTTTATTAAATTTAATTTGCTTATTAAATTAAATCAAATTTGTTTTGTTTTATTCAATTCAATTTATTTATTTTTATTTATTATTATTTATTTTGTTATTTATTATTTAATATATATTTTATTTATTATTTATTTTATTTTGTGTTACTTTGTTTTATTTTATTTTAATTTAATAAATTTTTTAAATTTATTTTTCTTTATTTTAATTTAATTTAATTTTTGTAGTAAGAAACTAAGTAAATGCTACTTAATTTATTTTAATATTATAAAACTAATTAAATAATAAATAAATATACTTGTAGGGCCCACACATTTGGCAATTACAGTATTCTAACATAAATTCCATCAGAAATATCAAATATCACATTTACACAACATTGTCCACATTGCAAAATTCAAATTCAATACACTAACATATATATAAACTGCAATTGCATAAAGAAAAGCAAAGACATTCATAATTATCATATGTCCACATTCTAAAATCGAAATTCCAATTTCAATCTCCCAATTTCAGATTTTCAGAGTCCTAATTTCAGCCTCCCAAATTCACAGCAACAACATATCATAAAAATAACACAAATATAATTAGTTTAATCTCATATTCAAACTCATACTAAACCTAAAATTTCATAAATATCATACCAATATCATGTCCAATATCAGAAATATCATACCTTTAATTAATTTGCAAACTAAAGGTTTAGAAATATCATACCTTGAATTAATGTGCAAATTTCAGAAATACTGGTGGTGGTGGTGGTGGCTTGCGGTGGTAGCATCTGGCGGCGGTGGCATCTGCCAGCGGTGGCTGCTGTTGGTGGTGGTGGCTGGTGGTGGTGGCTGGTGGTGGTGGCGGCGTCTAGTGGTAGGGAAATGAGAGCAGTGAGAGAGAAATGAGAGTGTGAGAGAGAATGAGAATGAGAGGCAGGTGGGGAGAAATCATCTGTATAGAAAGAGGTGGATTTTGGATTTTAACCTTTCCTTGTGATAGACTATCAGGTTTACTGGTTGTTCAATGAACGTGATGTCTTGAACTGTCCAACCGTTTGTTTAATCCGAGACAATAGAAATTCACACAGAATCATTCTATACATTATTTGGTTTTCATGATTTTGTTCATTTCGGCCCTGAACATTCCCAGATTTATGAGTGCTCTAGAGAAGTATAACCTTTATAATTCCCATAAATTTGGCTCATTTCACACTCACATAGGTGATTCTTAATAAGAGTATCCTGTCATACCGCACTTGTTTATCAAGATTTAAGAATCATTAAAAGTATAGTTTATCCTAAAACCACTGCAAGTATCATTATCTCGTATCATAGGAATGAGTAGAAGAAATTAATTTCTTCATAGTGATTTGGTGAATCTTTCATAATTTAGTTGTCCCTTGAACCTAGATCTTGGGATCTCTAGTCAACTAGGTTGCATCATGACAATCCTTATTTATAGGTTTTAAACGCATTCCCCTCATTGTTATTTTTACTTGCTTTCTAGTTAAACATTTAGTCAACGGATCCGCTATATTCTCTTTTAACATTATGTACTCAATAGACATAATGTCATTCGAGAGAAATTTTTTTATGGCATTATGTCTACGTTGAATATGTCTAGACTTACCATTATACATGTGACTATATGTCCTTCCAATTGTTGATTGACTATCATAATGTATACAAACAATAGGCATATGTTTATGCCACATAGGAATATATTCTAAAAAGTGCCAAAAGTGACGAAGCCAATAAGCTTCTTCTCTAGCCTTATCCAATGCAATAAACACAGATTCCATCTTTGATCGAGTAATGCATATTTTTAAAGAAGAATTCCATGATACTGCTCCTCCACCTAGTGTATAAACACAAAACCAATTGTGGATTTAGAGGGTTTTGTATCTGATATCCGATTTGCATCACAGTATCCTTTAAGTACTGCTGAATATTTTGAGTAGTGCAATCCAAAGTTTTGAGTGTATTTTAAATACCTTAAAACTCTTATAATCGCTTTCTAGTGATCTTTTCCTGGATTGCTTGTAAATTTACTCAATTTATTGATAGCATATGCTATGTCAGGACGTGTATAATTCATTATGTAAATAAGGCTTCCAATTATTTGTGCATACTCAGGTTGTGATATGATCTCTCCTTTAATTTTAGATAAGTGTAGATTTATATTTATCGGTGTTCACACAGGATTGCAATCGTAATTATTGAATCTCTTGAGTTTTTTTCTCAATATAGTGTGATTGTGATAACAATAACCCATCCGATCGATATTTTAGAAATTTTAATTCCTAATATTACATCGGCAACACCTATGTCTTTCATGTCAAAGATATTATTTAACATTCTCTTTGTAGTTTTAATGAGCATATCATCTACATAAAGATAAATAATGACAAACCCTTTCTTAGTGTCCTTGAGATATACACATTTGTCACACTTATTAATCTTGAAACCATTTAACAGCATTGTACTGTCAAATTTTTCATGCCATTGTTTAGGTGCTTCTTTTAATCCATAAAGTGACTTCACAAGTCGACATACTTTTTTTTCATGTCCTGAAACAATAAACCTTTCTGGTTATTCTATGTATATTTCTTCTTCTAAATCACCATTCAAGAAAGTCGTTTTCACATCCATTTGATGAATCTCCAAATTATATATAGCTGCAATGACTATTAACATTATAATTGAGGATATTCTTGTCACAAGAGAATAAGTATCAAAATAATCAAAACCCACCTTTTGCTTGTATCCTTTGATTACAAGTCTTGCTTTATATTTTTCTATAGATCCATCTGCTTTCATTTTCTTTTTGAATATCCACTTGTATCCAAGAGGTTTAAAGCCAGGTGGGAGATCTACTAATTCCCACATATGATTATGCAATATGGATTCTACTTCACTATTTATAGTTTTTTCCAATATGGAGCTTCAGGACTCGACACTACTTCTCTATAAGTTTGAGGCTTATTTTCTAACAAATAAGTTAGAAAATTCAGACGATAAGATTTTGATATTCTAGCACGCTTACTATGTCGTTCATCAATATATTCTAATCCATGATCACTTTCACTAACAGTGTCATAAGTTCTTTTTTTTAACTTATTTCATATTCATTAGAACATGGCTCTTGTTCCTTTTTATTAGGAAATATTGTTTCAAAGCATTCAGCATCATTTGACTCAATAATAATATTTTCATGTATTTCATGTATTTTTGATTTATTAACCAAAAATCTTTATACACTACTATTATTAGCATAACCAATGAATATACAATTTATTATTTTCGGTCTTATTTTCACCTTTTTGGGTGGAGGAAGCATTACTTTTTCTAAGCACCCCTACACTTTTAAGTGTTTATAAGACGGTTTACGTCCTTTACATAATTCATAGGGTGATGCATTAGACTTCTTTTAAGGTATTCAGCTGAGAATATAATTTGCTGAAAGAATTGCTTCCCCCACACAAATTCTGAAGTAGCCCAGAACTTAATAACAATGCATTTATCATTTCTTTCAAAGTTATGTTCTTTCTTTCAGCAATACCAAATTATTGTGGTGAATAAGGTGCAGTTGTTTGGTGTATTATACCATGTTGTGAACAAATTTCAACAAAAGAAAATTCATATTCTCCACCTCTATCACTTCTAATTATCTTTATATTTTTATCAAGTTGATTCTCAACCTCAATTTTGTAATGTATAAACATTTCTAAAGCCTCATATTTACTTCTCAATAAGTAAACATAACAATATCTTGTACAATCATCTATAATAGTAAGAAAATATTACTTACCCCCTCTTATTTGTATATACTTTAAATCACAAATATCATTATGTACCAATTCAAGAGGTTACATATTTCTTTCAATTGATTTAAAAGATGATTTTTGAAGTTTTGCCTCAACAAAAACTTCACATTTATGATTGGAGTTAATCTCACATTTTGGCAAACATTCCATATTAATTAATCTACGTATAGTATTATAATTAACATGTCCTAATCTACCATGTCATAAATAAGATGACTCAATCATATAAGTAGAAGATGTATTTTTATTAATATTGGAAGGTACAATTGACATTACATTCATTTTAAAGAGCCCATCGCTTATGTATCTATTCCCCACATACATCCCATTTTTATTTAGTACAAACTTGTCTGATACAAAGACTAATTTGAATCCTTTTGACTAAGAAGAGATACTGACACTAAATTCTTCCAAATATTGGGAACATGGAGCACGTTGTTGAGGGTGAGTTCCTTACCAGATGTCATCTTGAGAACTACCTTTCCTTGCTCAGTAATTTTCAATATAGAAGAATTTTCCATGTATAATTATTCTCCATTCTCAATTTCTTAATATGTGGAAAAACATCTTCTTGTCAGAACACACATGGCGGGTTGTTCCAGTATTTACCCACCATTCCATGCAATTCTTAACCATGTTTACCTCAGAAACAACCGCTGATAGGTTCATTTCAGAAAAATCTTCAGGAAGACCATCCACTTTTGTTACATTAGCTTGTACAGACTTCTTGTTCTGGTCTTTGTGTTTACGACAATCCTTTGCCCTATTTTCGGGCTTGTCACAAACGTATCACTTCCCTTGGAATTTCTTATTCATTCCTTGTTGAGGCCCATTGCCGAAGTGTTTCCTGTTTAGAATTTTGACCTTGTTCTACCACGTTGGCTTTATATTCTACAAAGGTATTTCCTTCTTTCTTTTAAGAAGCACGGTTGTCCTTTTCTATTCTTAATCTTACGATTAAATCTTTAAGTTTCAACTTTTTACACTTATGCTTGAGATAATTCTTAAAATCTTTTCACATTGGTGGAAAAATTTCAATTATAGCCGCTACTTAAAAGTATGGACTCGGGGACATGCCTTCTGCATGTATTTCATGCAGGATTACTTATATTTCCTAGACTTGGTTGATGATAACCTTGAAATCCACCATCTTATAGTCCAAAAGCCAGCAAACTACGAACTTCTTTGTGCCAACATCTTCTATTTTATACTTTTTATCCAAAGAATCCCATAATTCTCTTGATGTCTTGAGAGAACTATACACATTATATAATGTGTTATCCAATTCCAATCCATTGAGGATGTAGTTTCAACATAAAAAATTAACATATTTCCATGCATAAATTACGGCAATAACTTACATATCTGTTTCATCTTCTTTGAGCACAGGGGTCTTCATGAAGAAATCTTGTCAAGTTGAGACTAGTTAGATAAAACATCTTTTTTTGCCATTTTTTGAATTATGTACCATTAAACCTTTCAGGGTTTTCTCCATGGTTCACAAATGCATTCAGTATTATTGGTGTAGAAGAAGAACCGACTATAGTAATAGAATCGGTAGCCATATGTATTGAAAATATATATATATATATATATATATATATATATATATAAACTAATTCTAAGTGAACCAAAATGTAAGGAATCAATTTATCAAGGCTAGTATTTGGTATTATGTCCTTAAAATAATTATGCCCTTCTTATTGGTGCTTCGATTTAGCGGCACTTGTCTCCCAGATACAATGACAACATGTGTTATAGAAACACTTTAAATAACACACACAAGGAACCAAAGGAATGCTCTGAACTTCTCTCTCAAAAGAACTATGAATGACTTATGAAATGAAGACTTGAAAGACTTAGAATGCTTAATGCTTGGATGATTTGAATGAAGGAAATGGTAGTCCCCTAGTCTATTTATAGGAGGGTTTAGTGACCCATCAAATGGGGCACAACCCCTCGAATAGGTTTGGATGCCAACGAAAAAGGCATGGGACACTTAATGAACATGCATGGCTGACTGGTCGTGATTGTTTGCCCAGAAAATGTCGACAGCGCTGCGACTCTGGGTAGCAGCGTTGCGAAGCTAGGCTTGTTTTTAGGCTCAGTGATGCGGGGCTGCATCTAGGCGATCTGGCACTCGATCTATAGGGAGTTTAGCGTTGTGGCGCTAGGAAGTAGCGTTAAAATAAGAACACTTCAAATGACTATGAGTCGCTTCTTAGCATTACGACGCTAGAACCCAAAACAACACAGTTTTGAATTTTGATAATAATAAAAAAAATAGAACTAAAACAAATAAAATTTAAATAAATTTTACCCAAAAAGATATATACAATGACCTAGACCCACGAGCCCAGCCCGATCGATTGGTTGGCGGCGCTCGTGTGGTTCAAACTAAGTCTTGGCTAGGTTCTTTCCCATCCACAAAAGTGGGGTGCCTCTTGGGGCCCAAACCCAAGAGCAATGTAATTGTATATATAATAAATACTCAATGTTTATTTTTTAGTCGTTGTGGGACTTTTGTTCCCCAAAACCATTATTATCATATTCAAGTGGTGACCTTTGGGAGTAACTTTCTCATTAATTATCCTATAAATTTGAGCATCCAAATACTTGATGTGGATTTATTTTAAATTATCCCATTTAATTTAAGCTCAAATTCTAACAATTCCTCCTGATTATGAATTGGAGCTTCGATGATTCTCTTCCTTACAACATATCAAATTGAGACTCAAGTTTAGCCAAGAGAGAAGATAGTGGAGTTATCATACCCGCAGATCAAAAAATTAAGGGACTTGGAAAGACACTTCAGCTAAACATGGATCTTCAGAATGGAGTTACAGAAGATTGGACTTCTAGAGGAAAGAATTATAATCAACATGATTATTTCTACTACTTTGCCTATTTTGTGATTTTCTGGAGGATTACCTCTTTGTCTAGAAGCGGTTACATTATTGGTATTTAATAGACACATAATTCATATATTTTATTATCCCAAATTTTGTCATTTTAATTATATTAGTTTATTAAATTAACATGTTTTATTTCATTTTGTATGATTTTAATATTTTTGTTGTAATAAAGTTAAAATCTTGGTGATCAATCAGTATTTATTACTCTTATTTATGGAAGGAAAGAGACAAGAAGAATCCTACAATGAAAAGCAAGAAGTTGGAACAATATTGGATTTATCTTGTTTCTCTTGGTGAATAAGTAAAAGATAATTGTTCCAGCTTTTAAAGATGGAAAAGGACTCATGAGAGATTATCATGTAGAGATTGAAGCCAAGAAGGAAAGAAGAGGATAAAAAGGAAACAAAAGAGACCAAGTTCAATTAATCTAAATTAGGGGCATAAATTTATTTTTCCTATAAATATGTCTTTTGTTTTAGAAAGGAGGATTGTATTGTATTGTATTGTATTGTATTGTACTGTATTGTAATGTATTAGTTTAGGTTAGGAGTAGGAGTAGATGAAATTACTTCTTCATTTTATGCTTGTTGGAGATCGTTAATTAAAGGGAGTTTTCTTATTTATTTTTAATCTTCTCATCTTCTTTATTTTAGTTAGTCTATTTTTTTCATGTCTAGTTATGTTTTATATCTAGGATGAAGATGAAATTAAATAATTATTCATAACAATATTTTTCATCTCTTGTATTATTTATGCTTTTATGTTTAATTGATTTCGCCTTCATGTTTCGTTATTGAAATACCTTCATTTTATAGTTCTTATGTGATTTTAAATTAATTAAGAGGTTTTGATATATTATTGTTCAGATATGAGTTTTTCATAATACATGCTTACTCGAATAAGTTTTGATAGGTTATAGTTAATCTTTAAATTTTCATAGTCTATGATTGCCCACATTAATTATAAAATTACTAAATTAAAGGGAAGGGATATCAAAATTATAATTAAGTTATAAAAATAGAAGAGATTGAATTATTTATTATGTTTATTGTTTAATGGATTTGTATTCCTAGATTGCTTCCTCATTAGTAGTTTTCATATTTTAGTTAATCAATTCTCAATCTTTATTTCTAATTCACCTAAAATAGATATTAAGGAAACATTAAAATCAATCTAGTCTCTATGGGTTCGACATGTAGTTGCCAGTTCTTTAATTTGTCACTATGCACTTTTAGTTACACATTTTTAACACATCAATTTTCTGGCACCGTTGCAGGGGACTAGAATTAATTTTATTTATTCCTTAATTTTTATTTATTCGAATCAATTTTTTTTATTTCTAATAATTTTTAAAAATTTTCAGGATTATCGAATCGGATCAACTGTGTGAAAAGATAAGATTATTGTTAAGCTTTTCCTGGTATTTTGTATCTTAACTAAAAAAATAGTAGCTTAGTTTTTTTTTTTTAGTTTTTATTGTAAGTTAGAAAACTAATTGTCACATTCATGCATTCACTCACGTAGACCATATCGTGTTCAGATTTTTATTTTATTTATTTATTTATTTATTTCTTGTCAAATATAAAATGTGGTGATATTTAGAGGATTGAGGTACATTAAATTTCTCATTCTTTCGTAATTCACATAGTTTTAGGACATTTTGTTTGTTTAGTTTTTTTTATTATTTTATTTGTAAATTAATCAAACTACTAGTGTCTCGGCAAGTGGTTCAAAACGCAAATGCCTAAAGAACGTGTGGTTATTCAATTAGTCATTGCACCCACGGAGAGACTCCCACCTTTCTTACACTTACGTACCTGGCTAGTGGTGTGATTAATTTCGAATTTTGTGGACCTAAAGGTGTAACTTGGAACAGTTAGGAGTTATCTAGATTTTATTTAGGTTAACCGTAGAATGAGGATTTTTATTTTATTATTTTATTTATTTTATATTTTGTGTGTGACTTTCGTGGTTAGTTGTCTATTTGTTTTGTGATTTATGGAAAGATGAATTCTTATTAGTTGGAATAATAATTTTTCTTTTTCTTGGAATCAAGAACCCTATGAAAATTTTAATGCACGCGAAGTAAATCACCTTTTTCCAACTTATGAAAATCCTTATCTAAGTTCATATCCATATCCATATCCAGACCAGAACCTCAATATCCATAAGAATTATCAAATAAAGAAGAGGAAAGACTTATTGCCTTAGAGAAAAATATAAAAGTTTTAATGGAAAATCAATTTAGCATGGATCAAGCTATATCTCGTCTAGAAATTCAAATGAGTCGATTAGCCACCATAATAAATGAACAGGAGGTGGGTGAATATTCTAGTAACTCTGAGGTTAATTTTGAAAATCTAGATGGTTGTGGAAATGATGAGGAAAATAAAATTATGGATTTAACTCTACACACTATAAGTCAAGCCAATTAGAGGAGTCTAAAAAGTATGAGTCTATACTTAAAATTGATCATGTTGCATTTGATGACTCTGTTGAAAAATTCTATAAGCCTAAAGCTCCATACCCTGAAAGATTTATTCCTAAAAAAGCACCTAATGATTTTTTGGACCAACTCATTAAAGTAAACATGATCCAAGAGTTGTGCATGACCCAAGAAATAATAAAAAAATAGACTTGATTGGAAAAGATCCAATTGATTTTTTCTTAAATCACATTGACCAAAATTATGATAAATCTGAATACTTAGATAAAGTCAATGAGATGTTAAGAGTCACTACACATAAGTCACCTAAACTACTAGAACATGTGTTTGAACCAATTCTTCGATCTTTTGAACATGTTAGTGAATGTTTTCCCGATGTCTATTCTAAATACAATTCTGATGAAAAGTCTGACTATTTTTAATTTCTTATATCTCCGAAAAATTATGAAAAGTTTACACCATGTACCCATTTGTATCATTCACTTATAGTCAAATAATTTTTAGGATTTATAAAATTTGTAGATATGTACATTTATTTTCTTTCTCATTGCATTTTCTTACAGAATAAAAACTCCACGTACAAGGTATAATTCTTTCATATCTTTGTTCTCTATTTTTCATTTGCATACATTGAGGATAATACATGATTTATGTATGGGGGTATTGAGTTTGTTTGTATTATTGTATTAATTTTTTTTTTTTTTAGAAAAATATAGTAAAAAAACACAAAATTTCAAAAAAACATTTAAAATTTTGTTTGACTTCTTATGACTTGGATTAATTCTAATAAGTGTCTGTGGAGCAAAACTCATGAGTAATATTAAAAGATTAAGACTCTTGAACCTTTGAATAGATACTAAATCTTAGTTTGAAACACCATCTGAAATAAAATTGATTTTATATGCATTTTTGCACTTCACATTTTCACTAGCTCTTAGTTGTAGATATAAACTATGATTCAAGAAATTTCAAAAAAAAATCTTTAAAAAAGAAAGAAATAAATAACTGCTTTAATGTCCATTGAACGAAGTAATTGTGTATCCAAGCCTCAGGACGCATCGATATTCACGTTGAAAAGTGTGATGGATATAAGCAGGTTTACTAGTCTAGTTTTGTGGCCTTTATTAATCGAGTTAGTAAATCCTTAGGGGTGTCTTTACACCTAGTGCCCTAAAGCCAATTGGTTTGAGAGTCATTAGTTCAATGCTCGCTACTTGGGTAACTCTGAAAAGCCTAAGAAAATGAGACATTGCACAAGTCAAGAAAAAAGGAATTCAAAAAAATGAAAAAAAATGAGTTTGTTTGATTTTCATAGTAAAAATCCCTAGTAAGAGTTACATCACATACACAATGCATGCATCATATGGAATTAATTTAATGAAGGATGGTGTCTAAAATGAAGATTGAGTATTTTTGACAAGGTGAAAGTGTGATTTTGATTTAATCTTGCTTATGTATAATGCCCATTGATATTTAGAAGTTTTCTTTCAATTTCATAACTTGTTGAACCCAAAAATATTTTTGAATTTTGTGGGTATATTCACTGCAAACCCTCATGAGACACAACTTGTCCACTTGGGGTAACCTTGGGGGTTTAAAGGCTTGTTGCATATGTTAAGTGCAATCGTGTTTCCTACAAAAATGGGGTATTTCTAGTTTTCTTTTCTTTTATTTTAATCGAGGACGAGCAAAAGCTAGGTATGAGGGTATTTGATAGACACATAATTCATACATTTTATTATCCCTAATTTTGTCATTTTAATTATATTAGTTTATTAAATTAATATGTTTTATTTTATTTTGTATGATTTAATATTTTGTTGCAATAAACTCAAAATCTTGGTGATCAATCAGTATTTAATATTCTTATTCATGGAAGGAAAGAGACAAGAAGAATCCTACAACGAAAAGAAAGGAGGTGGAACAATATTGGATTTATCTTGTTTATCTTGGTGAATAAGTAAAAGATAATTATTGCAGCTTTTAAAGATGAAAAAGGACTCATGAAAGATTACTATGTAAAGATTGAAGCCAAGAAGGAAAGAAGAGGATATAAAGGAAACAAAAGAGACCAAGTTCAATGAATCTAAATTAGGACACAAATTTATTTTCCCTAAAAATATGTCTCTTGTTTTAGAGATGAGGATTGTATTGTAT
This sequence comes from Panax ginseng, assembly GCA_020205605.1. Classification (NCBI taxonomy): domain Eukaryota; kingdom Viridiplantae; phylum Streptophyta; class Magnoliopsida; order Apiales; family Araliaceae; genus Panax; species Panax ginseng. The sequence goes on along the minus strand of CM035132.1, from coordinate 68,831,883 downwards.
TGTATTAGTTTAGATTAAATTACTTCTTCATTGTACGTTTGTTGGAGATTGTTAACTAAAGGAAGTTTTCTTATTTATTTTTAATAGTCTCATCTTCTTTATTTTAGTTAATCTATTTTTTTCATGTCTAGTTAATTTTTTTATATCTAGAATGATGATGAAATTAAATAATTATTCATGATAATATTTTTCACCTCTTCTACTATTTATGCTTTTATGTTTAATTGATTTTGCCTTCATGTTTCGTATTGAAATACCTTCGTTTTATAGTTTTTATGTGATTTTAAATTAATTTAGAGGTTTTGATATATTATTGTTAAGATATAATTTTTTCATAATCCATGCTTACTCGAAGAAGTTTTAATGGGTTATAACTAATCCTTAAATTTTCATAGTCTATGTTTGCCCACATTAATCGTAAAATTACTAAATTGAAGGGAAGGGATATCAAAATCATAATTAAGTTATAAAAATAGAAGAGATTGAATTACTTATTATGTTTATTTTTTAATAGATTCATATTCCTAGATTGCTTTCTCATTATTAGTTTTCAGAGTATAGTTAATCAATTCTCAATCTTTATTTTTAATTCGCCTAAAATAGATATTAAGGAAACATTAAAATTAATCGAGTCTCTGTGGGTTTGACATGTACTTGTCAGTTCTTTAATTTGACATTTTGCAATTTTAGTTACACATTTTTAACACATCAAAATTCTCAATGGTTTCTTTGGATATTTCACTTGATGGTATGATTAAAAGTAGTTGTAAGACTGATGGAGGTAGAGGACAAGGAAGGATTTGAGACGGGCGAGGAGGGTCAATTAGTGGTGGAAGAATATAAAGAGTAACTCGTAGAGGTGGGGGTCGATTGAGAGTGAATACTACTAATCAATTTACTTATACTATCGCCAAAAAGGGGAGTTTATGATGGATATTATTGCTAATATAGAACTTATACTGGAAGATATTTAGTCAATGCCCCATTTCATGTCTTTGCAAAGGGGCTTCCTTCGCTAAACTTGAGAATTGGAGCTTTTACTTGTTGCACAGTATCGATTTATATGTAGTGATCAATTCACAAAACTAAGAGTTTGTCGTGTCAGTGTGATTTGTTTGAAGAGGTCCTTAGAGCTGTTAGGTTTTATACCAGGCATTACAAATGGAGCAAAGTTGTTTGTTTCCAAAATGGATGGCGGAGTGTCCAATGAAGATATAAGGGAACTTTTCCATAAAGTTAGAGAAATAATGTAATGTGTTATTCATTATGAGTAAAAGGGTTCAACATAGATTTAATCATCTTCAAAATTTGGCACACTAAAAAACACTCATCTTCGGCATCAGCAAATCCAAACTCTCTTCAGCCACAAAAACCAACTCTATCATCGGATGACAGGATCCAATTTCTCGGTAAACCCATCAGCACAACAAGAGGAGAAAATATTTTAGGCAAGATATAAGGTTGGTATTTGTTAGAAGCTATTTTAGATTTGGGTTTCTTTTCTTATTCGAGCTGAGTTGGCTGGGGGCATGATATATAAGCCCGATATGAGCTTTGACGGGCCAAAATGTTCACCCATGACACTTTGGGAAACAACGGCCCACTTTGGAATATAGCAATTTGATTCAGACTATATCACATCGGCTTCATTATCTCTTCGACTATCTACATATAACGATATAAAGTCGAGCGGTTCTCCGAAAACTCTATATAAATCCTCCCTAGGGGATCACGAGCATTGATATGGCGATATAAGGTCGGATGTGATGGACTCCACGGCACGCTTGCTTGAGGTGGTTGTCGCCCAGATCATTTCTAGTAAAGTTGTAGAGTGGAACTCTCTCGACACCTCAACACAACACCTATAAAGAGATGAGAACCTTGGTACAATCAATCAAGCAATAAAGTCCGCGTTGAATGGAACACGAACGACACCTAAACCCTGTGTTTATATCAAAATAGGAATCTCGATACAATCAACGATTGATGCGGTAGAAGACACCGCACACAACTATGTATTGTTGTATAATAAGTCAAATTGAATCTCAAAGAAAAAATAGCAAAATTACTTAGGAATTCTTTAAAGAACCAAAAGTATAGAATAATCTCACAACAACGATGTAAGACCCCAACTTTTATGAATAAAGATTTAATTTTCTCTAAATGTTATTTTGATTAATAAGGTGTGGATTTGATATAATGTTATAGTTGTGGGTAGTATTTTTACAAATTTTGCAAAGTAAACAAGTTATCATAAAATATTTGATTAGTCGGTGAATATTCGTTTTATCAAGGAATATTCGTATGACGACACAATCATTGGTGGACCCCACAACGGAATTATTGTCGGAGTTAGAAAACGACAGAAAGAACTTTTTATAAAAATAACGGCAAAAGTTTTACCGTTAACTGTTGAAATACCCGGCGATAAAAGTACAGTAATACACGCGGTTGCATAGTAGCACACGGTATTGTACAGTATTTTTGAGTATTGATCCTTACATGAGAAGTCGCTCAGTTTTATTCAATTATTGCCATTGTAATTGCTGCATAGTATCTAACGTTATTGATTCAATTATTGTCACAATATTTTATATTATTAAATAAATAATTGAGATGACAAATTTATTCATATTATTATTTGCATTATTGACTATATCTAGAAAGTTTTGTCGAGGAAAGGGGTTTGGTCACCTAATTGCGCGCCAATAAGGAGAAGTCATTATCGGAAAGCCCCCTCTTTCCCGGGAATGATCTGGTTGTTAATATTGTGAGTTATAATATTAATAATGAATGTTATTAAAAATGTGTTCTGAGAAGCCAAGTGAATTGAGATAAATAGAGGGGTATTTTATGAAGTATTTGTTGTATATTTGGCTTATTATATGGACCCCCCACTTACCCATTTTTCAAAACTATCGGCAGAAGTTATCTCAATTTTTGTTTTATATATATATATATATATATATATATATATATAATATGTCTGGGGAGGAGTAATCACGGGGATACTATTATATATATATATATAGATATATATTATAATAATTCTTTTATGAAAAATAAAATATATTATATTTTATTATGCATAGTATTTGCATAGTGTTTGCATAGTAAAATCAAAAAATTCATCAAAAATCCGTGAATAAGTTACCGTCCAGTCCGTGATTTTTCCTTACCGTGCATCCAAATAGTATCCTGCCATTCTCCTATAAATAGGATTCTTAGTTTAGAATTAAAAATCACACCAGAATCAGATAATTCTTTTTCTATAATATTGAGCATATTTCTTTAGAGTTTAAGGAAACTTTGAGTGTAGAAAATAGTGCAAGTTTTATTTGAAAATATCCCCGCCCTACCATTCAAAAGTACTCTCCTTTTAAGGTAAGTGATATTATTTCTGTTTAATATTCGTAAGAAATAATATTTTCTTCCATATTCTGTAGTATGTAAGTAATATTATTTCGTTTCAGATTCTGATTTCTACACTCATTTTGTTAAAATGTTGCTTCTATACTCCTTGAAATTAGTGGAATGTCCTTTAAATTTGCGTTTCATCTAGTATCGTTCCACTACAATATTTGTTTGGACATTCTTGATAAATTTTGATCTTTTCATGTCAAGGTACTATTCACGGGGTACTATTCTCGAAGTACTATTCACGAGATACTATTCACCCGGGGTACTATTCATGACAACAATTGATTTCTTTTATATCCAAATTATTTGTGATACAATATTATTCTTGAAATTTACTTCACAAAGCAGTATCATGTTGACAATTTGGACATTATTGAATTCTGGATAAATTGAATTATAAATATTTAAAATTTATCCTTGCTCATTTAATTGAATTCTTATATCATTGTCATCATCCTCATGCTTATATTGTGATGAAAGTCATCTTTGGCCCGTAGTGCATAGATGGACTGTTGATTGGTATGATTATAACTATGTATTGGTATAATCATGACCTGTAATGTTACAAATGATGTGGTAAAAGTCCTCATTGGTATGTAGTGCATTGATGGACATTTGTTGGCATGATCATGATCATTGGTGATAATACAAATATCCTTGACCCGTAGTGCATGGATAATTCGTGGATGTGATAATAATGAATATCCTTGGCCCGTAGTGCATGGATAATTCAGTGATTTGGATTATTTATTGAGCTGAGTCTCAGCGATAAAATTGATGATAAACTTTTAAATAATAGAAGATAGTAGATATTATGCTCTACTTGACTCTTCTAATGGATTGTTTGTTCCGCTGCAATTAAACTTGTTGTCTATTGTATTCCATCAGTTTAAAACTGTTGAAAGCTAAAGATAATTTATTTTGCATTATCTTAGTCATAATATTTCTTTACTAGGCTAGTTGAGCTCACCATTTTCTTTCATTGTTCTCTTCAGGAAATGATAATATAGTTGGGACTATGTGGGGAATGGAGTGATGGTATGAGATGGTGGCTATAGTAGTCCTCACTATTCTATGAAATTGTGTGATAATAATTGTAATGAGGACTCTATTTGAGTTTGGATATTGTCTACGAGACAATATTCGTGCTAAAACTCTCAGCTATGTTTTGTCGTATTTTACACGACAGTTGTATAATTAAGTTGTATTTGAATTCTGTACCATGTATTTGACGACTCAGAATGGATGATGTATACCTATTTTGGGGGCGTCACAGTTGGTATCAAAGCTTAGGGATATGATCGCTGGCTGAGATTTGAGGCTAGAACTAGGAGGGGTGAGACGGGTAAATCCTTCGCTAGTATGACCTACTTAAGCTTAATTGTTATTTAATTGGTCGGTCGGAGTATAGGGATAATATGTGGCATGTCAATTAACCCTTGTTTTGAGGCAGTGTTTGAAAATGACATATGAAAATGTTGAGATAAGCAATAAAGCACATGAGACCGTTGAGTCACCGACGATCAATAACCAGGATAATGTGCATCAGGAAGACAGTAATCCTCAGGTAAACAACAACACCGACCAAATGATGAATGATGGGGTGTTTAAGAAATTTTTAGAATTCATGCAACACCAAACGAGAGAGACTCCAGTTCATAATGCAGGTGGAGACAATGGCAACTCACGGCTGGTCACCACTAAGCAATTCAAGGAGGTGGGACCGTCAGAGTTTTTGGGAAAGCCAAAGCCACTTAAGGCAGAGGCATGGATTAAGCAAATCACCAAGATATTTGATGTCTTGGGATGCTCAGAGGAGAAAAAGGTTCCCTTTGCCAATTTTATGTTGCGTGAAGAGACAGATTACTAGTGGGAATCTGTAAAACGTACTCATCTTTCTGCACTGAAGATGTCTTGGGAGAAGTTTCAAGAATTGTTCAACGTCAAGTACTTCCCCGAAAGTATTCATCACATGAAGGAGGTAAAATTCATCAAGCTGGAGCAAAACAATATGACTGTATTGCAATACGAGGCTAAGTTTATCGAGTTATCCCGGTTTGCATCCCATTTGGTTGATAATGAGGAGCGAATGACACGAATGTTTCTATGAGGTTTGAAACCCAAAATACGTCAATACCTCATTTCTCACAAACTTTGTTTATATTTAGATGTTGTGAATTGGGCTCAGTTATTATAACACGATTATGAGTCAATACAACCAAAAGGCAACGACCAACAACACAATAATAATCGTAACGGTGGCAACGACCATCGGAACAACGATCGATAACCATCGTGGAGGAAATTATCATGCCAGAAATGGTAACCACTTTGGTGGTAATCATGGCCAAGATAATAGGAAAGGTGAACTAAGTGGGAACAACTTTAAGAAGAGAAGATTCAACAATGATGGAAAGACGTCAGCACCAACACCCATTGTCAAGGAAGGAGAACGACCACCGGTCGTATGCTGCAGATGCGGAGAAGAGGGACACCTCCATCCAAACTGTACGCAGCAACCCAAAGCGTGTTTCAATTGCAGAAAAAAAGGTCATCTAGCTCAATTTTATTGTGTTGAGAAGTCAAGTCCAACTCGGATGGCGACACCAAAGGCTTTCCTAGATAAGTCAAAATCGGTAGTTTAAGGGAGAGCGCTTTTGTGATGAAGAACCCGAACGAAGTTATCACAGGTAAGTTAATCATAAACCCTTGAAGTCTATACGTTATTCGATACCAGTTCTAACCATTATTTTATTTCACCTACTTGCGCTCAACGTTTAAACTTAACTCCGGAGAAATTAGACTTTGACTTATCTGTTGAAACTCCGTTGGGAGAAACATTCATTACCTCCACTGTTTATAAATCTTGTGTGATTCAAATCGACACTTTCACATTACTTGTGCATCTCATCTCTTTGAAAATACTTGCATTGATGTGATTTTAGGAATCAACTGGTTAACTACTCATCATGCTAAAATTGATTATTTTCGTAAGGTTGTTAGCTTTCATATTCTTAACCAACCTGTTATGCGAATTCAAGCAACCAACCCACTAAAGTCGATCACTATCATATCAAGCCATAAGTAAAGAGCCCTGAGCCTTTCGCTGGTGACTTCCTTGTGTGGGATGCACCAAAGCCAGACTTTCCTTAGGGGACGCCATGAATAAACGGTGGCAAGTTGATAGGTATCAATGTGAGGTGCTATCAAAGTCTTGGATGAGAGTCACAGTTTTGAATGATATTTCTATTGTTAATAAATTTCCTGACGTATTCCCCAAAGAACTTCCTGGCCTACCCCCAGAGCGTGAAATCGAATTTTGTATCAACCTTGAACCCGGTACAAAACCCTCAAATAATTCTTCACCCAGAACGAGCGTAACATGCGCCAAAGACGTTGGCTCGAGCTGTTGAAAGATTACGATCATACATTCAATACCATCTTGGAAAAACAAATGTAGTAGCTAACGCATTGAGTAGAAGATCATATGCGGGTACGAGCACGATATTGTCAACGCAAAGGCTAATTTTGTATAACTTACAAAGGATGGTGATAGAGTTAAAGACTCCAGGGACCAACGTGATGATGTCAAATATATGACTAGAACCGACTTTAATCGATAGAGTTAAAGCCGATCAAGCCACAGACCCAGGGCTGATGAATATGAAGAAGAAGGTGAAACAAGGCGTTATTCTAGAAGCAAGAATTGATGAAGAGAGGAAATCTTAACCCTCGATTTAAGTGGTCCATTTGAAATCCTCAATCGAGTAGAAACTGTGGCCTATAGACTCGCCTTACCACCAAGTATGTCTCGTGTTCATAACGTTTTTCACATATCTATATTACGTAAGTATGTGGAAGACCCAAACCACATTATTAAATTAGAAACAGACGAGATAGCGGAAGATTTAACGTATGAAGAGGTTCATGTTAAAATCTTGGATAAGAAGAAACATATTCTATGCTCAAAGGTTATACCTCAAGAGTTAGAATCTGGCGAGGTATCCTCTCCTCTTCGACATACCAGGTACGTATGTGACGCCCCCAAAATAGGTATACAACACTCATTCTGAGTCGCCAAAATACATGGTATAGAAAGCAAACTACAACTTTGACAATACAGATGTATGTCGTAGAATATACTGACAATCTGTATGTCGTGTAGAATACGATAATACAACTGTGAGTTTGAATACAAATATTGTCTTCTAGACAATATACACACCCAAATAAGTCCTCATTAATTATTCATACACTATTTTATAGAAATAGTGAGGATGACTAAAACATCTTCCTAGAACCATCACTACATACCCCGACTACGATCCTCGCTATGTTCTCACCTCCTAAGAAGAAAAATGGAACAAAAAGGAAAAGGGTGAGCTCAACTAGCCCAAAGAAGAATATTATGACTAAGATAATATACAACAAATTATCGTTAGTCTTCAACAGGAAAAATCTAATAGAATACAATAGACAACAAGTTTTAGATCAACAAATGCAATGGAAATAAAGAATCCATTAGAAGAGTCACGTAGAAAAGAATTCTACCGTTGTCTAAGGTTTAAAAGTTCATCATCAATAGTTTATCCTCGTAATAACAATCAAAATACATCTTTAATTATCTTTGCACTACGTGCCAAAGATATTCATTTGTATCACCAATTGGTCATGTTCATCTCAACACTGCTCATCTTTGCACTACTGTGCCAAAGATATTCATCGATTAATCGCTCATCTTTGCACTACAGTGCCAAAGATATTCATTTATATCACCATTTAGGACTGAGGATGATGAAAAACATTTTTAAAGAAACGAATCCAGTGAAACAAAATGACAAGGATTAAGGATTAAGGATTCGTACTTTGTTTTACCCATGTCCAAAATACTTGAAAATAATCATATTGGTGTAAAATTCAAGAATGATCAAAACATGGATACAATCAAAGCTAGTATCCATAATAGATATTTTGGACAAAAGAAAAATTTTTATTTTCTATGAATAGTCAGTGATTCATTGTGAATAGTGTCGATATCGTGAATAGTTCCGTATACGTGAATAGTAACCCCACACAACAAGTTCCAAATTTGATAAAAAGTTCACCAATACTTGACATAATGATATTGAAGAAAAAATATCATTTAAGAAGAAAATAATACCCCTTACCTCAAAATAACCGTTACTTACATCGAATTTCTAGATAGGTCGATGTAAACTCGCACATAGTATAGCAACACTTAAAATATACTCACAAGAATACGTTCGACAATATAGAGAGAGAAAGAGAGAAACTTAGTTTCGGTGTGATTTTCAATTCTAACTTAGCCTCTATTTATAGGAAAATGTTAACGCCAAAAGGAGACTAAATAAATATAATAATAATATTCTTATTTTCTTCCCACGCAACCTAAGTTGCCAACAAAGACCAACCACCCCAAAATCAAAGACCCACATGTTGTATCCACCAACCAAAAAGTGGGTCCCCCATAAATTTAATAAAAATCATTTTATTTTCCTCGAAACTTCAATAATTCGTAGAAAATAGCTCGTTTATCGTAAAAATTTGAAACTCACGACTTTCCATGGGAAATTCCATTCTCTACAACTTTGCGTAAGAAAATTTTTCCAAATTCCAAATGCAAATTGACCAAATCCACAAACCAGGCGATTTTACGATCCTATAATCAATTTTCTATTAAAGAATTGTGTCCACCGACACACAAAACATATGTTAAACATTTAATGCCACAAAATACTCTACCTCCTCATATACTCATATATCCCACATTCATTATAAAATATCACCGTTAATATATTATTAAAATAATATATTTAAATGAATTATTTTATTAGAAAAGATAAAATATTAATTTTCAACAATTGTCACATTAAAAATTTTCTCCATCTATATTCACATAAAATAAATATTTTCTTTATCATAATAATCAATGATTACTTATTTAAAATAATATTACGTAATCACAATCTCGACAACCGTGCCGCTCCTCGAAAGAGGGGGCTTTCGAATAAGGATTTCTCCTTACTTGGTAAGCAATTAGGTGACCAAACCTCTCCTTGTATGTAACTTTCTAGACATTGCCAATAATGTTATCGATAATATTATTCAAATAATATGAATTATTGATTTGATAATGGAAAATACCGTGTAATGACAATTATTGAAACAATAGCAATACAAAATATCAACGCAAACAATTATTGAATCAATAAAATATAATATTGAATAAGAATTCACCGTAATACAATTATTGAGTAGTGCCTTCTTACGTAAGGATCAATAATTCAACAATATCATGCAATACCATGTGCTACATCGTGCAACCACGCCAGACATCAGTATTTTAACCACCAAGTAACCCAACAAAGTTAGTTAATTGTAACAATTTACGCCGTTATTTATAAAACTCAATCTTTGTCGCTTTCCTTCATCTAACCGCTTTTCCGTTATAGGCCCACTAATGATCAAGGCACCATTGCATTTGAGATTCCCGACAAAAAGAATATTCCACGACCAAACGAATATTCCCCGACAATAATGAATATTTTATAACCACTTGCTTATTTTGTAAACTTTGCACATTTCACCCATAACCAAATAATTATATCAAATTAACCCTTATTAATTTAAAATAATGAATAAAGGAAAATTCAATTTTATTTATAATAAGTTGGGGTCATACAACCTCCCCTCCTTATGAAATTTCGTCCTCGAAATTGACGTACGTACCTGGTGTATCGAAAAGGTGAGGGTACCTCGCTTTCATCTCCGATTCCAACTCCCATGTCATTTCCTCAATTGCATGGTTTCTCCACAAAACCTTAACTTGTGGTATAACCTTCGTATGTAAGACATGCTCTTTCCTATCCAAAATCAACAGTATCTCCTCGTAGGTTAAATCTTCACTATCTCGTGCGGTTCTAATGCAATAATGTGGTTCGGTCTTTCACATATTTACGAAGCATAGATATGTGGAATACATTGTGAACACGAGACATACTTGAGGTAACGCGAGTCTATAGGCTACGCTTCCTATTCGGTCAAGAATCTCAAATGGACCAACAAACCTTGGATTGAGCTTTCCTCTTTCCCAAATCTTATAACTCCTTTCCATGGAGCAATACGTAACAATACATGATCTCCAATATTAAACTCCACGTCCTTTCTATGAAGATCAAGATAACTCTTTGCCGTCGATCTTGTGAAGTTTGAATACGCTATGAATCATTTGGATCTTTTCTCAGTAGTCATGCGTACTAATTCGGTCCCAAACAATGTTGCTTCTCCCACCTCATCCCAAAGATACCGAGAACGACATTTTCGTCCATACAACGCCTCAAATGGAGCCATGCCTTTACTTGCTTGATAACTGCTGTTGTTGTAGGAGAATTCCACCAAAGGTGGTAGTACTTATCCCAACTTCCTTTGAAATCTAAGACACGAGTCTTAATAGATCTTCAAGGGTTTGAATAGTCCTCTCTCGATTATCCGTCTGCTTTGAGGATGGTATCTTTGAATCAATCAGAAATCCGCGCTCATAGCTTTCGCGCAAGTTAACCCAAAATCTTGAAGTGAATCTCGGTCACGATCCGAAACTATGGATACCGGCATGCCATGCAATCGCATAAACTCATTCACGCATATACGAGCAAGACGTTCAAGGGATAAGTCTCGCGACGGTAAAGAAATGGGCGGACTTGGTTAATCTATCAACAATAACCCAAATTGCATCTACGCCTTGAGAAACTTTGGGAAGACTCAGAACAAAATCCATAGTAATGTGTTCCCATTTCCATTCCTAATCTCAAGTGGTTGCAATGGACCTTTTGGCACTTGATGCTCCGCCTTTACACGCCGACAAAGTTAAACATCTTGAGATAAACTCCGCAATCTCTCTCTTCATATTGTTCCACTAAAATGTATGTCGAATATCATGATACATTTTGGTACTCCTGTGATGGATTACAAACGGGGTGTGTGTGCCTCCATCATGATTTTATGCTTCGTGTCGTAATCGTTAGAATGCAAAGTCTAGAATTGACTCAAGTATTCCTTCCTCATCAATTCTTGCTTCCAAAATAGCTCCTTCTTGCACTTTCTTCTTCATACGCATCAATGGTGTCCATAGCTTGAGCGGCTTTTAACTTTATCGATTAAAGTCGGTTCTACTTGTATATTCGCCATCATTATGTGGGTCCCTCGAGTCTTTAATTCTACCTCCATCCTTTGCAAGTCATACAAAATGGGCCTCATACGACAATATCGCACTCGTGATTTGCATATATGATCTTCTACTTAATGCGTCACCTACTACATTCGCTTTTCGTGATGATATTGAATAGTGTGATCGTAATCTTTTAACAGCTCCAGCCAACGTCGTTGCCGCATGTTGAGTTCTTTTTGGGTGAAGAAATATTTGAGGCTTTTTTTGTCCGTATAAATCTCCACTTTCTCTCCATACAAGTAGTGTCTCCATATCTTCCGCGAATACGACTGCTGCCAACTCTAGATCATGAGTAGGATAATTCCTCTCATATTCTTTGAGTTGTCGTGAGGCATAGGCTATGACTTTCCCATGTTGCATGAGAACACGTCCTAACCCCTTGCCGTAAGCATCGTCAGAGATAACAAATCCATCCAAACCAGATGGTATTGTTAGAACAGGTGCCGAAATGAGTCTCCTCTTGAGCTCTTGGAAGCTCTTCTCGCATTCCTCGCTCCATAAGAATTTTGCATCCTTCCGAGTCAGCTGAGTTAACGGAGTAGCGATTCGAGAAAATCCTTCCACAAATCTCCGATAATAACCAAATAAGCCCGTAAAGTCGCGTGACTTGATCACCGACTTCTATTGCTCCCAACTTTGTATTGCTTCAATCTTCACGGATCAACAAATACTCCTTGTTTTGACACCACGCGCCCAAGGAATGCTACTTCCTCAAGCTGAACTCGCATTTCTTCACTTTTTGCATAAAGCTTGTGTTTCACGAAGTCTTTGTAGTACCGACTTCAAATGGTGCTCATGATCTTCACGGCTTTTGGAATAGATGAGGATGTCATCAATAAAGACAACAAATCGAACCCGATCCAAATAGTCCTTAAATACACGGTTCATCATATCCATGAAAGCGGCAGGAGCATTAGTCAATCCAAAAGACATGACCAAGAATTCATAATGCCCAGACGAGTCCCGAATGCCGCCTTTGGAATATCCTCGCTTTTAATCTTCACCGATGATATCCGAATCGAAGATCGATCTTTGAAAAGAATTAGGCCCTTGTAATCGGGTCGAACAGTCATCAATGCGAGGTAGCAGATACCTATTCTTGATGGTGACATGGTTCAATTCTCGATAGTCAATATCTAAAGTCGCATACTCCCCGCTCTTTCTTCTTTCACGAATAAAACAGAGCACCCCAAGGAGACGATTTGGATTTAATGAAACCGATGTCTAATAACTCCTCAGAGTTGGACTTTTAACTCCTCAAGTTCAATAGAGCCATTCGATATGGGGTTTTAGAAATGGGTTTTGTACCCTTGTTCAAGGTCAATAAAGAATTCAACATCACGCTCGGGGTAAACCAGAAGCTCTTCAGAAATACATCGTGAATTCTCTAACCACTTTTAAATATTATTCAAATCGACTTGTCTTTATTCAAATCCATAACATGGGCTAAGAAAGCTTGACATCCATTTTTAATAAACGAATAGCTTTGTGGCTTGATATGACAAAGGCGGTCGATTTTAGTGGTTTAGTGGTTTGAATTGTATATGACAAAGTTGGTTAGGAATATGAAAACTAACAACCTTACGAAAACAATCAATTTTGGCATGATGAGTGGTTAACCAATCAATTCCTAAAATCACATCAAAAGCAAGTATCTTTAAAAGATAAGATCAACAGTAATGTGATAGTGCCAACTTGGATCATGCAAGATTTATAAACCGTAGATGTAACGAAGGTTTCACCCAACGGAGTTTCAACAGATAAATCAAAATCTAATTTCTCCAGAGTCAAGTTTAAACGTTGAGCACAAGCGGAGAGATAAAAGAATGGGTAGAACCGTATCTAGTAAGGTATAAACTTCACAAGAATTCAAGATTAGCTTACCCGTGATCACCTCGTTTGGGTTCCTCACGCTTTTGTCCAAATACGACAAACGCTTCTTCCAGAACCGGCGATTTCGACTTATCCAGATGACCCTTGGAATCACCACTCCTGCTTTGAACTTGGTTTCGCGATAAGTACAATCTCGAGCGATGTGGCCTTCCTTTCCACAGCTTGTAACATACCTTGGATTGTTGTGACAGGTTTGAATGATATGTCCTCCTTCCTTCGCATTTGTAACATCTAACCAAGCGCCGCTCTCCTCCCCTAGCATTTGTTGTTGGTCTTTGGTCTTCTGCCGTTGATATCTTCCCGTCATTGTTGAATCTTCTCTTTCAAATTTCCACTGAGTCACCTCTCCTATTATCATGTCCACGATTACCACCGAGTAGTTACCGCTTTGTCCGTATTCTTTCCTCCTCATTTGGTTATCATCGCTTACGATGACTACCCCGATTGTGGTCCCTCGGTTGAGTATACTCACTATCTCGCCTAATAACCGAGCCCTCATTGACAACATCCGAATACGAGAAAATTTATGAGAGATAAGGTATTGACGAATCTCCGGTTTTAGACCTCTCGAAACATACGCGTCATTCGCTCCTCATTCTCCACCAAATGAGGTGCAAACTCGATAATTCTCGCGAACCTTGCCTCGTCATCGAGACACCGCCATGTTGTTCTCGCTTCGTGTCTAATAAACTCTACCTCCTTCATATGACGAATACTTTCTGGAAAGTACTTGTCATTGAACAGCTTCAAATCTTTCCCAAGACATGTTAAGTGCATCTGGTCAGTACGCTTACGTATTCCCACCAAGAATCAGCTTCACCACGAAAACATAAAGGTGGCGAATGGAACCTTCTCCTTCCTCCGCACCCCAAGACATCGAATATCTTGGTAATTTGCTTGACCCACGCTTTCTACCTTGATCGGATCCGCTTTCCATGGAAATTTGGTGGTCCCAACTCTTTGAATTGTTTGGCCGTGACAAACCGCAGACGTTACTATCATTTCCTCCCGTATTTTGTACACGAATCTCCTCGTCGATTTTTGCATGAACTGCAAAAAGCTTCTAAACATCCCGTCTGCTCATCATTTGCTCAAGGGGCGTTGTTCACGGGAGGAACATTGCCACTGTGCACGTTCTCCTCGCTGGTGAGTACCGGCGGCCTCCACGGTCTCATAAACTCCATTGTTAACGCTTCTCGTGCCCATTCTTAAATCATCGCCATAAAACAAGGGTTAATTAAACAAATTAACATATCACATAATATCCTATATTATGACCGACCAACAAATAAGCTTAGTAGGACACACTAGCGAAGGATTTACTCGCCTCCTCCTAGTTCTATTCCCCGATCTCCGCCAGAGATCATATCCCTAAGCTCTGATACCAACTGTGACGCCCCCAAAATAGGTATACAACACCCATTCTGAGTCGCCAAAATACATGGTATAGAAAGCCAACTACAACTTTGACAATACAGATGTCGTGTAGAATACGACAATACAACTGTGAGTTTGAATACAAATATTGTCTTCTAGACAATATACACACCCAAATAAGTCCTCATTAATTATTCATACACTATTTTACAGAAATAGTGAGGACATCTAAAACATCTTCCTAGAACCATCACTCCATACCCCGACTCGATCCTGCTATGTTCTCACCTCCTGAGAAGAAAAATGGAACAAAAAGGAAAAGGGTGAGCTCAACTAGCCCAAGAAAGAATATTATGACTAAGATAATATACAACAAATTATCGTTAGTCTTCAACAGGAAAATCTAATAGAATACAATAGACAACAAGTTTTAGATCAACAAATGCAATGGAAATAAAGAATCCATTAGAAGAGTCACGTAGAGAAAGAATTCTACCGCCTTCTAAGGTTTAAAAGTCCATCATCAATAGTTTATCCCCGTAATAACAATCAAAATACATCTTTAATCATCTTTACACTACAAAAGCCAAAGATATTCATTTGTATCACCAAATGGTCATGTTCATCTCAACACCTGTTCATCTTTGCACTACAGGCCAAAGATATTCATCAGTTAATCGTTCATCTTTGCACTACAGACCAAAGATATTCATTTATATCACCATTTAGGACTGAGGATGATGAAAAACATTTTTAAAGAAACGAATCCAGTGAAACAAAATGACAAGGATTAAGGATTAAGGATTCGTACTTTGTTTTACCCATGTCCAAAAATACTTCGAAAATAATCATATTGGTGTAAAATTCAAGAATGATCAAACATGGATACAATCAAAGCTAGTATCCATAATAGATATTTTGGACAAAAAGAAAAATTTTATTTTCTATGAATAAAGGTCGATTCGTGAATAAGTGTCGTATACGTGAATAGTGCCGAGTATCGTGAATAGTAACCCCCCACACAACAAGTTCCAAATTTGATAAAAAAAGTTCACCAATACTTGACATAATGATATTGAAGAAAAATATCATTTAAGAAGAAAATAATACCCTTACCTCAAAATAACCGCATTTCATTTGAATTTCGGATATAGGTCGATGTAAACTCGCATATAGTATAGAAACACTCAAAGTATACTCACAAGAATACGCTCGATAATATAGAGAGAGAAAGAGAGAAAACTTAGTTTCTGGTGTGATTTTCAATTCTAACTTAGCCCTCTATTTATAGGAAAATGTTAGAACGCCAAAGGAGACTAAATAAATATAATAATAATATTCTTATTTTCTTCCTACGCAACCTAAGTTGCCAACAAAGACCAGCCACCCCAAAAATCAGCAGCCCACATGTTGTATCCACCAACCAAAAAGTGGGTCCCCCCATAAATTTAATAAAAATCATTTTATTTTCCGAAACTTCAATATTTCGTAGAAAATAGCTCGTTTATCAGAAAAATTTGAAACTCGCGACTTTTTATGGGAAATTCCATTCTCTACAACTTTGCAGAAGAAAATTTTTCCAAATTCCAAATGTAAATTGACCAAATCCACAAACGAAGGCGATTTTACGCCTATAATCAATTTTCTATTAAGAATTGTGTCCACCGACACACAAAAAACATATGTTAAACATTTAATGCCACAAAATACTCTACCTCCTCATATACTCATATATCCCACATTCATTATAAAAATATCACCGCTAATATATTATTAAAATAATATATTTAAATGAATTATTTTATTAGAAAAAGATAAAATATTAATTTTCAACAATTGTCACATTAAAAATTTTCTCCATCTATATTCACATAAAATAAATATTTTCTTTATCATAATAATCAATGATTACTTATTTAAAAATAATATTACAGAATCATAAAGATCGATAATCAGTGTGTTCCTCAGAAAGAGGGGCTTTCCAATAAGGATTTCTCCTTCTTGGCGCAATTAGGTGACCAAACCTCTCCTTAGATGTAACTTTCTAGACATTGCCAATAATGTTATCTCGATAATATTATTCAAATAATATGAATTATTGATTTGATAATGGAAAATACGTGTAATGACAATTATTGAAACAATAGCAATACAAAATATCAACGCAAAGAATTATTGAATCAATAAAATATAATATTGAACAAAGAATTATTGTGTACCAATTATTGAGTAGTGCCTTCACGTAAGGATCAATAATTCAACAATATCAGTGCAATACAGGTGTCATCTCTTGTGCGACCACGCCAGATTCATCAGATTTTAACCACCGTGTAACCCAACAAAGGTTAATTGGTAACAATTTACGCCGTTATTTATAAAACTCAATCTTTGTCGTTTTCCTTCATCCAACCGCTTTTCGTTATGGGGCCCACCAATGACTCCTACCGTCATTTTAGATTCCTCGACAAAAAAGAATATTCCACGACCAAACGAATATTCCCCGACAATAATGAATATTTTATAACCACTTGCTTATTTTGTAAACTTTGCACATTTCACCCATAACCAAAGAATTATATCAAATTAACCCTTATTAATTTAGAATAATGAATAAAGGAAAATTCAATTTTATTTATAATAAGTTGGGGTCTTACAACGTACACCAATTTCGAGGACAAAATTTCATAAGAAGGGGAGGTTGTAAGACCCCAACTTTTGTAAATAAAGATTTAATTTTCTCTAAATGTTATTTTGATTAATAAGGTCTGGATTTGATATAATATTATAGTTGTGGGTATTATTTATAAATTTTGCAAAGTAAGCAAGTTGTCATAAAATATTCGATTGGTCAGAGAATATTCGTTTTATCAGGGAATATTCGTACGATGACACAATCATTGGTGGACCCCACAATAGAATTATTGCTTGAAAGTTAGAAAACGACGAAAAGAACTTTTATAAAAATAATTCGCAAAAAGTTTTACCGCTAATCTGTTGAAATACCCGTGATAAAAGTACGATAATATGTGTGGGTTGCATAAGTAGCATGACCTGTGATTGATATATTTTTGATTATTGATGCTTACGATAATCGCTTCGCCGCTTTTATTCAATTATTGCCACAAGAATTGGCCGGTATCTCACGTTATTGATTCAATTATTGTCACAATATTTTATATTATTAAATCAATAATTGAGACAACAAAGTTATTCAGTGTCTCGCATAGGTATACATCACCTATTCTATCGAGTCGCCAAATACATGGTATCATTTTTTCTTCACTGTGCATCCAAATAATACAAATACAATCTTAAATATACAACAAGAGATTGAGTCTTTGAGTTTTAATACAAAAAGTGCAAGTCTTCTAGACAATATCCACTCTCGTAATAAGTCCTCATTACATTTATTAACACACTATTTAAATAAAATATAAATATAAACAAGAGGACTACTAATACTATCATCCTGACCGGCCATTTATTAACATACTATCATCCCCGACTAGTCCCGCCACGCTCTCATTTCCTCAAGAGAACAAAGAAAGAAAGGGTGAGCTCAACTAGCCCAAAGAAGAAATATTATGACTAAGATAATGCGTAATAAATTATCATTAGTCTTCAACAATGTTAAACCGATAAAATACAATAGACATCAAGTTTAATCAAAAATGAACATGCAATCCATTAAAAGAGTCAAGTAGAGAATAAAATCTACTATCTTTTATGATTTAAAAGGTTTTCATCACTTTTATCGCCGACTCAAATTTTAATAAATAATCCACATCATCCCCGCACTACTACCAAGGATATTCATAAGTATCACAACCATAAATTATCCATGCACTACGGCCAAGGATATTCGTGTATTCATCAATGGTCATGATCATGCCAACAACTCGTCCATCAATGCACTACGGCCAATGAGGACTTTTACCACATCATTTGTAACATTACTACCATGATTACAATCGAATAATCCTCGGTCATAATCATATTAAGTCCATCTATGCACTACAGCCATGTAGATGACTTTCAACAAAATATAAATATGAGGATGATGACAATGATATAAGAATTCAATAAAACAAGTTCAAGAATTAATTTATTCAGAACTAATAACGCCCAAATTGTCAACATGATACTTTTTTGTAGAGTAAAATTTAAGAATGCTCGTAAGAATATTTCCATGAAAAGATATCGATGAAGCGTAAATATCAAGGATATTCCACCAATTTCATGGAGTATAGAAGTCAAAACTTTAACCAACCGAGTATAATAAAGAATGGAATAACAAAAGAAATCACCATGCATGCGGTATTTTGATGTATAAAAGTTATTCCAATGTAATAATAAATAATCTAACCATGTCAAAGCGTAATACGCACCGGCATGATATTCCAATGTAATAATAAAGAATGGAATAACAATGTAAATCACCATGCATGCGGTATTTCAGATAGACAAGTTATTCCAATGTAATAATAAATAATCGAAATCGTGTCCCACAGAAAAATATGTATGTGATATTCCAATGTAATAATAAAGATTTTAAACCAGTCCCAAAAAACGCATGCATGTGATATTCCAAATGTAATAATAAAGATGGAATAACAATGTGTCCCAGTATAACGCATGTATAGGATGTTCCAAATGTAATAATAAATAATGGAATAACAAATGTAAATCACCAAGTATAGGGTAGATCATGAGATATAAAAGTTATTCCAATGTAATAATAAAGAATGGAATAATGTAAGTTCTCTTCATGAATATGAAAAAAATAATACCCTTACCTTATAAAGAAGAGTAGTACTCCGACTTGTAGTAGGCGGGATATATACTTGAAGAAACTTGCACTACGCTCAAAGCTTTCTTAAACGCTAAAGAAATACGCCAAGATAGAAGAATAATTCTCTCTAGTTTTCTCTAGAGTTTCAAAGAATTCATAAGAAATAATGAAGGAATGAGCTTCTATTTATAGAAGAATGGATCTAATAAGAACTAATCCATGAACGGTCCAGATCGATTTACTTTAAAACTGGATCTATCCAGATTGGTTTACAATAAAATATAATATATTCTATTTATAATCTAATAAAACGAATAACTTTTAAAAAGATTTTACTATACAAATACTATGCAGCACTATGCAAACACTATGCATAATAAAATATAATATATTCTAATTATTATCTAATAAAACGAATAACTTTATAAAAGTATTCTATTTTATATAAAAAAAGATTTTACTATTAGCCTAATAAAACGTAATAACTTTATAAAAGTATTCTAATATATAAAAAGCTTTTCATTTTATTACATTAATAATATAATAAAACAAAACTTCATCATCATTTATTATTCACACTATTAATCGACTGTGTCGCTCCTGTGAAAGAGGGGCTTTCCAATAAGGATTTCTCCCTATCATGCGCAAGCAATTAGTGACCAAACCTCTCCTCGGCGTAACTTCTAGACATCGTTAATATTGCAAATAATAATATTAATAACTTCGTCATCTCAATATAAAATATCAACAATAATTGAATCAATTAACGTGAGATACTATGCAACAATTATCAAGCAATAATTGAACAAAACCGAAAGTGACTTCTCACGTAAGCATCAATAATCAATACCGTGTACTACTATGCAACCACGCCAGATTCCTCAGATTTTTAACACCGGTGTTTCAACAGCTAATCTGTGAAAACTTCCGCCGTTATTTTCATAAAAAAATATTTTTGTCATTTTCTTAATCCGACAATAATTCCGCTAGGGGTCCACTAATGATTGTGTCGCCGTATTTATATTATTTTAAAACGAATATTCCCCACCAATCGAATATTATAAACAACTTTGTGATTTTTGCAAAATTTCTAAATATTACCCACAACTATAACATTATATCAAATTCATTCCATAATATTTAAAATGATAATTATAGAAAATTCATCTTTATTCATAAAAGTTGGGGTCTTACAATCTCCCCTTCTTATGAAATTTCTCGCCTCAAAAATTAGGGTACGACTGGTATGTCAAGAGGTAAGGATACCTTGATTTCATTTCGCATTCTAACTCCCGTGTCATTTCCTCAACATCGTGGTTCCTCCATAAAACTTCGACTTGAGGTATAACCTCGAGCGTAGAATATGTTCCTTCTTATCCAAGATTTGAACAGAACCTCTTCATACGTTAAATCTTCCGCTATTTCGTCCGGCTTCTAACTCAATAATGTGGTTCGTCTTTCACATATTTACGTAATATGGATATATGAAAAACGTTATGAACACGAGACATACTTCAGCAAGAAAGAAGTCTATAGGCTACAAATCCCTACTCGATCGAGGATTAAAATGGGCCAATGAATCGAGGATTGAGCTTTCCTCTTTTCCAAATCTCAGAACTCCTTTCCATGGAGCAACACGAATAAACACATGATCTCCAATATCGAATTCCACGCCCTTTCGATGAAGATCAAGATAACTCTTTTGTCGATCTTTTGAGGTTTTTATACGCTGTCGATCGTTTGTATCTTTTCCGTAGTCATACGTATTAACTCCGGCCCCAAACAACGCTGCTTCACCCACCTCATCCCAAAGATACCGAGAACGACACTTTCTTCCATACAACGCTCGAATGGAGCCATGCCAATACTTGCTTGATAACCGTTGTTGTAGGAAAAAACTCCACCAATGGTAAGAACTTGTCCCAACTTCCTTTGAAGTCAAGGACACAGAGTCTTAATAAATCTTCAAGAGTTTGAATAGTCCTCTCTCGATTGTCCGTCCGCTTCGAGGATGATATGCCAACTAAATCGTAAATCCGCTCCCAGCTTTTTTAAACCAACCCAAAATCGTGAAGTGAATCTTGGGTCTCGATCGTAAACTATGGATACCGCATACCATGCAATCTTACAACCTCGCTTATGTACATACGAGCAAGACGCTCAAGTGTATAAGTTTCTCAGATAGGTAAGAAATGAGCGCACTTGGTCAATCTATCAACAATGACCCAAATCAGATCTATGCCTTGAGAAACCTTGGGAAGACCAAGAATAAAATCCATGGTAATGTGCTCCCACTTCCATTCTAGAATTTCAAGTGGTTGCAATGGACCTTTTGGTACTTGATGTTCCACCTTGACTCATTGACACGTTAGACACCTTGAGATAAACAACGCTATCTCCTCTTCATATTGCCCCACCAAAATGTATGTCAAAGATCATGATACATTTTGGTACTCCCAAGATGGATTGCAAATGGTGTGTTGTGCGCGCCCATCATGATTTTATACTTTAAATCGTGGTCGTTAGAACACAAAGTCCGAGTTGACTCAAGTATTCCTTCTTCATCGATTCTTGCTTCCTAAGATAAGCACCTTCTTGTACTTTCTTCCTCATATGCATCACCTCCAGTGTCCGTAGCTTGAGCAAATTTTAACTTTATCGATTAAAGTCGCTTCTACTCAGATATTCGCCATCATCACGTGGGTCCCTAGAGTTTTTATCTCTATCTCCATCCTTTGCAAGTCATACAAATGGGCCTTTATATTGACAATATCGCACTCGCATTCAAGATATGATCTTCTACTCAATGCGCCACCTACCACGCTTGCTTTTCCAGATGATATCGATGGTATGATCATAATCTTTCAATAGCTTCAAGCCAACGCCAGTCATTGTCGCATGTTTAGTTCCTTTTGAGTGAAGAAATATTTGAGGCTTTTATGATCCAGAAAGATCTCCACTTTCTCCCCATACAAGTAATGCCTCCAAATTTTAAGTCAAGAAGACAACAAATGCTAACTCTAGATCATGAGTAGGATAATTCCTCTCATATTCTTTGAGTTGTCGAGAGGCATAGGCTATGACTTTCCCATGTTGCATGAGAACACATCCTAACCTTTTGCCTCAAGCATCATCAGATGACAAATCCTCCGAGCCGATGGTATTGTCGTAACAAAATAAAATGAGTCTTCTCTCGAGTTCTTGAAAACTCTTCTCACATTCCTACTCCAACCAAATTTTGTATCTTTCCGAGTCACCGAAGTTAATGGAGTAGCGATTCGAGAAAACCCTTCTACGAATCTCCGATAATAACCAAATTAAGCCGAGAAAGCTACGATTTCTATCCATCGATTTAGGTTGTTCCCAACTTTTGAATGGCTTCAATCTTTGTCGGTCAATGATATTCCATGACTTGATACCACGTGCCCAAGGAATGCTACTTCCTCAAGCCGTAACTCACATTTCTTCAACTTGGCATAAAGCTTATATTCACGGCTTTTGGAGTATCACCTTTCAAGTGTTGCTCATGATCTTCACGGCTTTTGAATAAATAAGGATGTCATCAATAAAGATGACCACAAAGTGATCCAAATATTCCTTGAATACTCGGCTCATCATATCCATGAAGGCAAAGAGGAGCATTAGTCAATCCAAAAGACATGACTAGAATTCATAATGCCCGCATCGAAGTTCTCGAAAGTCGCCTTTGGAATGTCATCGGCTCTAATCTTCAATTGGTGATATCCGAACGAAGATCAATCTTTGAAAAGAATTTGGCGCCTTTGCAACCGGGTCAAACAGTCATCAATACGCGGGCAATGGGTACTTATTTTTGATGGTGACATGATTCAACTCCCGATAATCAATACAAAGTCGATACTCCCATCTTTCTTCTTCACGAATAGAATAGAGCACCCCAAGGAGAAGTACTAGACTTAATAAAGCCAATGTCTAACAATTCTCGCAGCTGGGTCTTTAACTCCTCAAGTTCAATAGAGCCATTCGATATGGGGCTTTGAAATGGGTTTTGTACCGTTCAAGGTCGATACAAAATTCAATTTCACGCTCTGGGGTAGGCCAGAAGTTCTTCGTGAATACGCCAGAAATTCATTAACAATAGAAATATCATTCAAAACTCGATTTATTTTTGTTTAGATCCGTGATATGAGCTAAGAAAGCTTGACATCCATTTTTCAATAAACGAATAGCTTTTTATGGCTTGAGATGACAAAGTGATTGATTTTAATGGTTTGGTTGTTTGAATTCGCATAATAGGTTGATTAGAATATGAAAGCTAACAACCTTACGAAAAATAATCAATTTTTGCATGATGAGTAGTTAACCAATCAATCCCTTTAGAATTACGCCAAATGCAAGTATTTTCAATGAAATAAGATCGACAGTAATGTGAGGGTACCATTTGAACCAAACAAGACTTATAAACAAAGGGGATGTAATGAAGGTTTCTCCCAACTGAGTTTCAACAGATAAGTCAAAGTCTAATTTCTCCTGAGTCAAATTTAAACGCTGAGCGCAAGTAGAGAAATAAAGGAATGGGTAGAACCGGTATCAAATAAGGTATATACTTCACTAGAGTTTATGATAAGCTTACCCGTGATGACCTCATTCGGTTCCTTGCTTTCGGGAGGTCACGACAAACGCCTCCTCAGACCATCGGGCTTTGACTTTTCTCGGGCGCCCTTTGCTGCCTCCATCCTAGCGAAACTTGTCTTCTGGTGAACGACAAAATCGGGCTAGGTGACCTTCTTTCCACAATTATAACATGCTTTGACGGCATCACGCACAGCTTGACCGATGTGTCCTCCCTCCGCATTTGAAGCATATGATAGGTGGTCGCTTCTCCTTCCTTAACAACAAAAAAAAAAATAACGCCTTTCCATCATTGTTGAATCTCCTTTCTTGAAATGTCCATTCTTATTGTTTTGCCATGATTACCACCAAGTGGTTACCATTTCGCATGTTGATTCCTCCACGCTTATTGTCACCGCTTCATGATCAAGTATCACCGTATTATCATTTTGCTTACCGCTTCTTCTTTTGTTGGGTTGACTCATTATCGCGCCCAATAATCGAGCCCTATTAACAACATCCTAATACAAACACGCTTTTATGAGAGATAAGATATTGACGATCTCGGTTTCAAACCTCTTAGAAACATTCGCATCATTCTCTCCTCATTATCAACCAAATGGGACGCAAACCGACAACTCTCCAAGAACTTGGTTTCAGATCATCGCGACACGGCCATGTTGTTTTGTTCCAGCTTTAATGAACTCTACCTCTTTCATGTGATGAATACTTTCGGAAAGTACTTGTCGCTGAACAGCTTCTTGAAACTTCTCCCAAGACATCTTCAAGCAGCGTGTTTGAGTACGCTTTTACGATTCCCACCAAGAATCGCCTCCCGCCAGCAATATGAAGGTGGCAAAGGGAACCTTTTGCTCCTCGAGCATCCCAAGACATCAAATATCTTGTTGATCTCGCTTTATCCACGCCTCCGCTTTTAAGTGGTTTTGGCTCTCCAAAAACTCCTATGGTCCCAGCCTTGAACTGCTTTGGCGGTGACCGTCCGAGAGTTGCCAAGTTTCCACCTCGCATTTTGGACAGAGCCGCTTCTCCTGATGTTGCATGAATTGCATGAAGCCTCTAACATTCCATCGCTCATCATTTGGTCGTTTGTTGTTTGCATTTAGGATTGTCGCCTCCCCGATGCACATTATCCTCGATTATTGATCTGGGAGACTCAACGGTCTCCGTGTTCCATTGATGTTCTCAACATTCTCTGATGCCATTTTCAAATACCGCCACAAAACAAGGGTTAATTAACATATCACATATAATCCCTATACTCACCAACCAATTAAATATCAAATAAACTTAGGTAGGTCATACTAGCGAAGGAATTCCCCGCCTCTCCTCCCTAGTTCTTGTCTCACATCTCACCAGTGATCATATCCCTAAGCTTTGATACCAACCGTGACGCCCCCAAATAGGTATATATCACCTATTCTCGAGTCGCCAAATACATGGTACATAATACAAATACAATCTTAAATATACAACAAGAGAGTCAGTGAGTTTTAATACAAACATTGTCTTCTAGACAATATCCACTCTCGTAATAAGTCCTCATTACATTTATTAACACACTATTTAATGTAATAGTGAGGACTACTAATACTATCATCCTGACCGCCACCCGCTCCCCCGACTAGTCCCCGCCACGCTCTCATTTCCTCAAGAGAACAAAGGAAAGAAAGGGTGAGCTCAACTAGCCCAAGAAGAAATATTATGACTAAGATAATGCGTAATAAATTATCATTAGTCTTCAACAATGTTAAACCGATAAAATACAATAGACATCAAGTTTAACTCAATGAAACATGCAATCCATTAAAAGAGTCAAGTAGAGAATAAAATCTACTATCTTTTATGATTTAAAAGGTTTTCATCACTTTTATCACCGGACTCTCAAATTTAATAAATAATCCACATCATCCCCGCACTACTACCAAGGATATTCATTAGTATCACAACCACAAATTATCCATGCACTACACGCCAAGGATATTCGTGTATTCATCAATGGTCATGATCATGCCAACAACCGTCCCATCAATGCACTACGGGCCAATGAGGACTTTTACCACATCATTTGTAACATTACGGCCATGATTATACCGAATAATCCCTCGGTCATAATCATACCAAGTCCATCTATGCACCACAAAAGCCACATAGATGACTTTCAACAAAATATAAATATGAGGATGATGACAATGATATAAGAATTCAATAAAACAAGTTCAAGAATTAATTTATTCAGAACTAATAACGCCCAAATTGTCAACATGATACTTTTTGTAGTAGTAAAATTTAAGAATGCTCGTAAGAATATTTCCATGAAAAGATATCGATGAAGCGCAAATATCAAGGATATTCCACCAATTTCATGGAGTATAGAAGTCAAAACTTTAACCAACCGAGTATAATAAAGAATGGAATAACAAAAGAAATCACCATGCATGCGAGGTACTTCACATGTATGTTTATTCCAATGTAATAATAAATAATCGGAACTGTGTCAAAGTGTAATACGCACCGATGTGATATTCCAATGTAATAATAAAGAATGGAATAACAATAGAAATCACCATGCATGCGGTATTTCAGATAGATGTGTTATTCCAATGTAATAATAAATAACGAAATCAGTCCCACAGAAACGCATGTATATAGATATTCCAATGTAATAATAAAGATTTTAACCAGTCCGACGAAAACGCATGCATGTGATATTCCAATGTGTAATAATAAAGAATGGAATAAAACCAGTCCCATGTAGATAATGATGCATGTGATGTTCCAAAGAAATAATAACGAATGGAATAATGTAAAAAATCACCAAGTATAGGGTAGATCACAGATACAAAAGTTATTCCAATGTAATAATAAAGAATGGAATAATGTAAGTCTCTCTTCATGAATATGAAAAAAAATAATACCCCTTTACCTTATAAAGAAGAGTACTCACTAGTAGGGGGATATATATACTTGAAGAAACTTGCACTACGCTCAAAGCTTTCTTAAACGCTAAAGAAATACGCTCAAGATAGAAGAATAATTCTCTCTACAGTTTCTCTCTCTAGAGTATCAGTGAATTTATAAGAAATAATGAAGGAATGAGCTTCTATTTATAGAAGAATGGACTGAATAGTAACCAATCCATGAACGGTCCAGATCAATTTACTTTAAACGGACATTCCAAATTTGTTTACAATAAAATATAATATATTCTATTTATAATCTAATAAAACGAATAACTTTTAAAAAGATTTTACTATGAAAACACTATGCAGGCACTATGCAAACAATATGCATAATAAAATATAATATATTCTAATTATTGTCTAATAAAACGAATAACTTTATAAAAGTATTCTGCTTTTATATAAAAAGATTTTACTATTAGCCTAATAAAACGAATAACTTTATAAAAGTATTCTATTTTATATAAAAGCTTTTCTCGCTTTTATTACATTAATAATACTAATAAAACAAAACTTCATCATCATTATTATTATTCACACTATTAATCGACCAAGTCGCTTCCTGTGAAAGAGGGGCTTTCCAATAAGGATTTCTCCCTATCATGCGCAAAATTAGGTGACCAAACCTCTCCTCGCGTAACTTCTAGACATCGTTAATATTGCAAATAATAATATTAATAACTTTGCTCATCTCAATATAAAATATCAACAATAATTGAATCAATTAACGTGAGATACTATGCAACAATTATCAAGCAATAATTGAACAAAACCGAGTGACTTCTCAAGTAAGATCAATAATCAATACCGTGCTACTATGCAACCACGCCAGATTCCTCGCATTTTTAACACCGTGTTTCAACAGCTAATTCGAAAAACTTCCGCCGTTATTTTCATAAAAATATTTTTGTCGCTTTCTCAATCCGACAATAATAATATCCGCATAGGGTCCACTAACGATTATGTAATATTTAAAATTTAATATTCCCCACCAATCGAATATTATAAACAACTTGTGTACTTTGCAAAATTTCTAAATATTACCACACAAACTATAATATTATATCAAATTCATTCCATAATATTTAAAATGATAATTATAGAAAATTCATAATTTTGTTAAAGTATTGCTTCTATACTCTTTGAAATTAGTTGAATATCCTTAAAATCTGCGTTTCATCTAGTATCGTTCCACTAAAATATTTTTCTGGACATTCTTGATAAATTTTGATCTTTTCATGTTGGGGTACTATTCTCGAAGTACTATTCATGGGGTACTATTCACCCAGGTTACTATTCATGATAAAAATTGATTTCTTTTCTTTCCAAATTATTTGTGATACAATATTATTCTTGAATTTTACTCCACAAATCAGTATCATGTTGACAATTTGGACATTATTAAATTTTGGATAAATTGAATTATATATCTTTAAAATCTATCATTGCTCTCATTTAATTGAATTCTTATATCATTGTCATTATCCTCATGCTTATATTATGATGAAAGTCATCTTTGGCCCGTAGTGCATAGATGGACTGTTGATTGGTATGATTATTACTATGCATCGTTATAATCATGACCCGTAATGTTACAAATGATGTGGTAAAAGTCCTCATTGGCCCGTAGTGCGTTGATGGACAGTTGTTGGCATGATCATTGTGACGCCCCCAAAATAAGTATACATCACCCATTTTGAGTCGCCAAATACATGGTACAGAAAACAACTACAACTTCATTAATACAATTCTCGTACAAAATACGACAACATATATACTGTGAGTTTAAATACAAATATTGTCTTCTAGACAATATACACACTCAAATAGGTCCTCATTACAATTATTGATACACTATTTTACAAAATAGTGAGGACTGCTAAAACAACCGACTTGAACCATCACTTCACACACCGACTAGTTCCCGTTATATTCTCGCTTCCTCAGAAGAAAAATGGAACAAAAAGGAAAAGGGTGAGCTCAACTAGCCAAGTAAAGAATAGTATGACTAAGATAATGTAGAAAAAATTATCGTTAGCTCACAGCTAAATCAGATAAAATATAATGGACAACCAGTTTTAGATTAATATTCACAGCAAAAATAACAATTCATTAGAAGAGTTAAGTAGAGAATGAAATATACTATCGTCTATGAATTTAAAAGTCCATCATCAATATTTTATCCTTGTAATATCAATCAATATACATCTTGAATTAAATATTCATCTTTGCACTACGGGCCAAAGATATTCATTTGTATTACCAGTTGGTCATGTTCATCTCAACATATGTTCATCTTTGCACTACTAGCCAAAGATATTTATCAGGTAATCATTCATCTTTGCACTACAGGCCAGAGATATTTAGTTGTATCACCATTTAGGACTGAGGCTGATGGAAAATATCTTAAAGAAAATGAATCCAGTGAGATAACATGACAAAGATTAGGGATTCGTACTTTGGTTTATCCAAGTTCAAAAATACTCCATAATAATCAATTGTGGAGCAAAATTCAAGAATGAAGATCAAAACATGGATACAATCAAAGATAGTAAACATAATAGACAACTTGGACAAAAAAAAAAGAAGAAAATTTCATTTTTCTGTGAATATTATCATATACGTGAATAGTAACCCAACACGAAAAGGTAGAAATTTCACAAGAAACATCATATTTCGTGAATAGTATCATATTCGTGAATAGTGTCGTATACGTGAATAGTAACCTCGACATGAAAAGGTAAAAATTTCATAATAAAATTTATACCAATATTTCGGTATAATGATATTGAAAGAATAACATCATTTACGAAGAAAATAACATCCCTTACCTCAAAAGAACAATATTTCTGACTGGAATATCGGATATAATGCTAATGAAAACTTTCACCATATAGCAACACTCAAAGTATCTAAATACTCACAAAAATACGCTCAATATTATAGAGAGAGAAAACTTCATATTCTAGTGTGATTTTCAATTCTAACCTAAGCACCCTATTTATAAGAAAATGATTAGAACATCAAAGAAGAAAATTTAATAAAATAATATTATTTATTAAAAAATTTCCAACGCATTCTTTGAAAATCTGATTTCAGAATTTTACACCAACCAGTGGGGCTCACGAACACACAAAACATGTTTTTAGCATTTATTGTAACAAAAATACTCTTCCTCATCATTTATTCATATATCGCACATTCATTGTAAAAATATCACCGTTATTATATTATTATATTATCACATTATACATATATAATGTAATATAATAATATATTTGAATGAATTATTTTATCATAAAAGATAAAATATCAATTTTTAACAATTGTCACTTTTCTAAAAATTCCTCCATTTATATCCACATAAAATAAATAGTCCCTTATCATTTTTAGCAATAATTAATTATTCACAAATAATATTACAGAATCACAATAATGACAACCAGGCCGTTCTCAGGAAAGAGGGGGCTTTCTGATAGGAATTTTTCCTTACTGGCGCGCAATTAGGTGACCAAACCCCTTTCCTAGACAGAACTTTATTAGACATTGCCAATAATCCTATCTAATAATATTATTCTAATAATATGATTATTGATCTGATAATGAAAAATAATGTGCAGTGATAATTATTGAATGAATAATATAAAATATCAACGTAGCAATTATTGAAAAAATAAAATAAAATATTGAACAGTAATTACTATAACAATTATTGAGTAGTGACTTCTTACGTAAGAATCAATAATTGGTGCAATACTGCTGCGTCTTCTTTATGCAACAATGCGTATTCATCGTATTTTAACCAATTTGATATTCCAATAGTGTTAACGGTAACAACTACGTCGTTATTTATAAAAAACTCATACTTGTCGTTTTCTTATTCCGACAATTTTTCGTTATGGGGCCCACAAATGGCTACGCCATCGTACGAATATTCCCCGACAGCAAGAATATTCCTCGACAATAATGAGTATTTTATAACCACTTTGTTATTTAAATTATTTGCGCATTTTACCCATAACTAACCACATTAATCAAATCAACCCCTTACTATTTAAAAATAATAATTAGAGAAATTAAATCTTTATTTATAAAAAGTTGGGGTCTTATAACCTCCCCTCCTTATGAAATTTCGTCCTCGAAATGGACATACGTACCTGGTGTTTCGATCTATAAAACTTTAACTTGAGGTATAACCTTTGAGCGTAGGACATGCTCCTTTCTATCCAAGATCATGACAGGTACCTCCTCGTACGTTAAATCTTCGGCTATCTCGTTTGGTTGTAACTCAATAATGTGGTTCGTGTCTTTCACATATTTACGTAGCGTGGATATATGGAAAACGCTATGAACATGAGACATACTTGGCGGTAAAACGAGTCTATAGGACACAGTTCCTACTCGATCGAGGATTTTAAATGGACCAATAAATCGAGGGTTGAGATTTCCTTTCTTCATCAATTCTTGCTTCTAGAATAACGCCTTCTTGTACCTTCTTCTTCACATTCATCAGCTCTGAGTCTATAGCTTGAGCAGCCTTAACTTTATCGATTAAAGTCGGTTCTATGCGTATATTTGACATCATCACGTGGGTCCCTAGAGTCTTTAACTTTATCTCTATCATTTGTAAATTATACGAAATGGGTCTTCGTGTTAAAAACATGGCACTTGTAAGACCCCAAATTATTAATAAATGAAATTTATTTTCCTCTATTTATTATTTTGAAATAGTAAGGGTTGATTTGATTAATGTGGATAGTTATGGGTAAAATACGCAAATATTTCAATAAGCAAGTGGTTATAAAATATTCATTATTGTTTGGGAATATTCGTTTGGTCGTGGAATATTAAATGCGGTTTGTGGAATATTCGTATTTACTGCCATAGCATCTTTTGTGGGCCCCATAATGAAAGCGATTGGATGAATAAAACGAAAAATATAAGTTGTTTATAAATAACAACGTAGTTGTTACCATTAATACTGTTGGAATACCCGGTGGTTAAAACACACTAATACGCGTTGTTGAACAGTAGCACACGGTATTGCACCAATTATTGATTCTTACGTAAAAGGCACTACTCAATAATTGTTACAATAATTACTATTCAAAGATTTTATTTTATTGATTCAATAATTGTTTGCATTGATATTTTATATTACCGTTGTTTCAATAAATTGTCATTACACAATTTTCCATTATCGAGACAATAATTCATATTATCTCAATAATATTATTAGATAACATTATTGGCAATGTCTAGAAAGTTCTGCATCTAAGGAGAGGTTTGATCACCTAATTGCGGCTACCAAGAAGGAGAGATCCTTATTGAAAGCCCCTCTTTCCTGAGGAACTACCGGTTCCTGGGAATGGCCTCGTTGCACAAGATCTTTGTGATCCTTATTTTATCTTTTTCTGATAAAATAATTCATTTAAATATATTATTTTAATAATATATTAATGGTGATATTGTTACAATGAATGTGGGATATATGAGTATACGAGGAAAAAGAGTATTTTTTGTTGCAATAAATATTAAAAACAGATTTTGTGTGTCGGTAGACCCATTTTTTGACTGAAATTTGATTATAGCCTGTAAAATTGGCCGTTTGTGGATTTCGGTCAATTTCTATTTGGAATTTGGAAAAACTTTCTTCTGCAAAGTTGTAGAAAATTGAATTTCCTATAAAAAGTCGCAAGATTCGAATTTTCTGATAAAAGGGATATTTATTATGAATTATTGAAGTTCCGAACCTCCGAAATAATTGATTTTTGGAAGTTTAAAATAATTTAAATAAGAAAACATTTTTTGTGTTTGGTGGGCATCTTTAACACATGCTAAGTTCTTTGAATTCAGATGATTAAGTGTAGGCGAGACAAATTAATATATATATTATTATTATATTAAATTTTCTACTTTGGTGTTCTAAGCATTTTCCTATAAATAGGGTGCTTAGGTTAGAATTGAAAATCACACCGAAAATCAAGTTTTCTCTCTCTATATTATCGAGCGTATTCTTGTGAGTATTTTGGGTATACTTTGAGTATTGTTATACTTGCAAGTTCAAGTCATAGCCTATATCCTATGATTCAACTAGAAGTATTGTCTTTCGAGGTAAGGATGTTATTTTATTCAAAATGATATTATTTCTTCAATATCATTATCTTAAAATATTGGTTAAAATTTTATCAAATTTGGAACTTTTTCATGTCTGGGGTTACTATTCATGAGTTACTATTCATGAGTTACTATTCACGAAGTTACTATTCATGAGTTACTATTCACGAGTTACTATTCATGAGTACTATTCACGAAGCATGATGATGTTTTTGTGAAATTTCTATCTTTTGGTGTCTGAATTACTATTCACGATATCTGAAACTATTCACGATACGACAATTATTCACGAATACGACACTATTCACGTAAAAATTAAATTTTCATTTTTATGTCTAAAATATCTATTATGGATACTAGCTTTGATTGTATCCATGTTTTGATCATTCTTGAATTTTACTCCACTCGATTACTTATGAAGTATTTTTGAACTTGGATTGTTTAAAATACGAATCCTTAATATTTGTTCTTTTGTTTCAATCGGATTCGCTTCCTTTAAAATATTTTTCATCATCCTCACCCTAAATGATGATATTATTGAATATCTTTGGCTCAGAGTGCAAAGATGAACAGTGTTGAGATGAATATATATGATCGATTAATATCTTTGGCCCGTAGTGCAAAGATGAACAGTGTTTAGATGAACATGATCAATCGATGAATATCTTTGGCCTATAGTGCAAAGATGAATATTTGATTCCGTATATATATTGATTGATTGATGTTATAGGGATAAAATATCGACGATGAACTTTTAAATTCATATATAGAAGATAGTAGTTTGCATTCTCTACTTAACTCTTCTAATAAATTGTTGTTTCATTGCGCAGCTTCTTGATTTAAAACTTGTTGTCTATTGTATTCTATTAGATTTTTCCCTGTTGAAGACTAACGATAATTTGTTGTATATTATCTTAGTCATAATATTCTTTACTGGGCTAGTTGAGCTCACCCTTTTTCCTTTTTGTTCCATTTTTCTTCTCAGGAGGCGAGAATGTAGCGAGTACTAGTCGGGGTATGGAATGAAGGTTCTAGAGAGAGTTGTTTAGTAGTCCTCACCATGTTTTGTAAAATAATGTATCAATAATTATGATGGGGATTTATTTGCGTGTGGATATTGTCTAGATGGCAATATCCGTATTTAAACTCACGCTTTATATGTTGTAATAATAAAGTTGTAGTTATTTACGTACCATGTATTTGGCGACTCGTAATGGGTTGGATGGAATGGACCTATTTTGGGGGCGTCCACAGTTGGTATCGAGCTTTAGGATATGATCTCCAAGGAGATCGGGAATAGAACTAGGAGGGAGAGCGAGTAAATCCTTCGCTAGTGTGTCTTACCTAAGCTTATTTGTTAGTTGGTCAAGATATAGGGATATTATGTGATATATTGATTTCCTTAATTAACCCTTGTTTTCTCGGCGATATTTGAGAATGTAGACTGAGAATATTAATAGTGGAGTAAATGAGACCGTGGAGATGTCTGCAGATTACCAACGAGGAGAACGTGCAACAGTCGGCAATGTACCTCCCGTGAACAACACCAATCGAAAGCGGATGATGAACGAGGGGATGTTTAGAAGCTTTTTGCGCTTCATGCAAAATCGAGACGAGGAGACTCGTGTTCAAAATACAGAGAGGAAATGATAGCAATTCACGGGTGGTCACAAATGCAAGCGATTCAAAGAGTTGGGACCACCAAAATTCTGGGGAAAGCCGGATCCGATTAAGGCGGAGACGTGGGTCAAACAAATTACCAAGATATTCGATGTCTTGGGATGCACGGAGGAACAGAAAGTTCCATTCGCTACTTTTATGTTCCGTAATAAAGCAGATTACTGGTGGGATTCTGTGAAGCGTACCCATCCAGCTGCACTCAGCATGTAATGGGAGACGTTTCAGAAACAGTTCAATGACAAGTACTTCCCTGAAAGTATTCGTCATACGTATGAAGGAAGTGGAGTTTATTAGATCGAGCGAGAATAACATGGCGGTGTCCCAAAGACGAGGCGAAGTTCACGGAGTTATCCAGTTTGCACCTCATTTGGTGGAGAATGAGGAACGATGTCGCGGATGTTTCGAGAGGTTTGAAACCCGGCATCGCCAAGATCTCATTTCTCATAAATTTTCTCTCTATTCAGATGTTGTCAATGTGGCTCAGCTTGTTAGAGCGAGATAACGAGTACGTTCAACCGAGGGACCATAACCGTGGATCATACCAAAGATAGCAGTCATCGAATAACGATAACCAAATGGAGAAAGAAGAATACTGAGACAAAGGCGGTAACCACTCCGGTGGTAATCGTGGCCATGAAAATAGAAGAAGCGAGTGGGAGGAGATTTTAAAAGAGGAGATTCAACAACGACCATGTGAAGACGTCGGCACAAGAGTAAACTAGTTCAAAGGGAGGAGAAAGACCACCTATCGTATGTTACAAATGCGAAAGAGGACATATCATTAAACCGCCCACAACAGTTTAAGGTATGCTATAATTGTGGAAAAGAAGAACATATCGCTTTCGAGATTGTACGCAGTATCGAAACCCGATCCAAATGAGAATGGTGACTCAAAAGGATGTTCCAAAAGGTCAAAGTCAATCGGTTCTGGAAGGCGTTTGTCGTGTGCCCGGTCAAAATGCGAGGAACCCGAACGGTTAGTACAGGTTAGTTAATTATAAATTCTTGCGAAGTTTATACCTTACTAGATACCGATTCTATCCATTCTTTTATCTCTCTTGCTTGCGCTCAACGCTTGAACTTGACTACGGAGAAATTAGACTTTGACCTATTTATGGAGACTCAGATTAGGAGAAACTTTCATTACATCCGTTGTTTAGAAATCTTGCTTGATTCAGTTGGCACTATCACATTACCTATTAACCTTATTTCTATAGAGATATTTGCTTTTGATGTGATTTTAAGGTTAACTACTCATCATGCCGAAATTGATTACTTTCGTAAGGTTGTTAGTTTTCATATTCCTAAGCAACTTGTTATTCGAATTCAAGCAATCAAACCATTGTAGTCAAATATTTTCATATCAAGCCATGAATTCATTGGTTTATTACGGATGTCAAGTTTTCTTAGTCCATGTTATGGATTTGAATAAAGACACGTCAGATTTGAATAATATTCCTATTGTTATTGATTTTTCCTGACATATTTCCTGAAGAATTTCTTGGTTTACTCCTAAAGACTGATATTAAATTTTGTATCGACTTTGAACCCGGTACAAAACTCATTTCTAAAATCTCATATCGAATGGCTCCTATTGAACTTCGTGAGTTAAAAATTCAACTATAAATTTGGTACCGAGCCTTTATCCGGTGACTTCCTTTGTGGAATGCACCGCCGCACTCTCCGTAGGGGACACCATATTCGCGCGATAGTAAACCGATAGGTGTCATTGTAACGTCTTATCTAAGGTTGGGATATGAGTCACAATTGAGAACAACCTAAGTCGATGTAATCGAAATCGTAGCTTTCTAGGCTTAGTTGGTTATTATCGGAGATTCGTTGAAGGATATTCTCGAATCGCTATTCCATTAACGCAACTGACTCGTAGAGATACAAAATTCGAATGGAGCAAGGAATGTGGGAAGAGCTTCGAAGAACTCAAGAGGAGACTCATTTCAGCACATGTTCTGACCATGCCATCCTGGAAAAGCGAACGTGGTAGCTGACGTGTTGAGTAGAAGATCGTATATAAGTACGAAAATTTATATTGTCAAAGACTAATTTCGTTTAATTTACAAATAATAGAGATGGAGATGAAAACTCTAGGTACCCACGTGATGATATACTTAGTATAATCGACTTTAATCGATAAAGTTAAAGTTGTTCAAGCTACACACTGGAGCTGATGAATTTGAAGAAGGAGGTGCAAGAAGTTGTTATTTCAAAAGCGAGAATCGGTGAGGTAAGAAAAGCTCAAACCTTCGATTTATTAATCCATTTAAAATTCTCGATCGAATAGGAACCGTGGCCTATAGACTCGCTTTTATCACTAGTATGACGCGTGTTCATAACATTTTTCACGATCGATGTTACGTAAATATGTGGATGACCCGAACCACGCCATTGAGTTAGAACCGACGAGATAGCCAAGACTTAACGTCGAGAGGAGGTACTGTCAAGATCTTGGATAGAAAAAGAACATGTCCTATGTACCGAGGATATACCACAAGTTAAAGTTTTGTGGAGAAACCATGCTATTGAGGAAATGACCTGGGAGTTGGAAACTGAAATGAAAGCGAGGTATTCTCATCTTTTCGAAACACCAGGTACGTACGTCAATTTTGAGGACGAAATTTCATAAGGAGAGGAGGTTGTAAGACCCCAAATTATTAATAAATGAAATTTATTTTCCTCTATTTATTATTTTGAAATAGTAAGGTTGATTTGATTAATGTGGATAGTTATGGGTAAAATACGCAAATATTTCGAATAAACAAGTGATTATAAAATATTCATTATTGTCGGGGGATATTCGTTTGGTCGTGGAATATTTGTCTTTGTTTGGGAATATTCGCATGCAGCCACTTGCGGTCTTTTGTGGGCCCCATAACTAAAAGCGATTGGATGAATAAAATGACAAATATAAGTTGTTTATAAATAATCGGTGTAGTTGTTATTCTGATTATCACTTGTTGGAATACCCGTGGTTAAAACACACTAATACGCTGCGTTGTTGAACAAGAAGACACGGTATTGCACCAATTATTGATTCTTACGTAAGAAGGCACTACTCAATAATTGTTACAAGAATTACTATTCAAGATTTTATTTTATTGATTCAATAATGGTCGCATTGATATTTTATATTATTGTTGTTTCAATAAATTGTCATTACACGTATTTTCTATTATCTGAGCAATAATTCATATTATCCTAATAATATTATTGGATAACATTATTGGCAATGTCTAGAAAGTTCGCATCTAAGGAGAGGTTTGGTCACCTAATTGCGCGCCAGTAAGGAGAGATCCTTATTGGAATGCCCCCTCTTTCTTGGGAACTACACGGTTGCCAATCTCGTGATTCGTAATATTATTTATGAATAATTAATTATTGATTTATATGATGAGGAAAATATTGATTTTATGTGGATATAGATGGAGAAAATTTTTAATGTGACAATTGTTGAAAATTAATATTTTATCTTTTTTTGATAAAATAATTCATTTAAATATATTATTTTAATAATATATTAATGGTGATATTTTTACAATGAATGTGGGATATATGAGTATACAAGGAAAAAGAGTATTTTTGTTGCAATAAATATTAAAAACAGATTTTGTGTGTCGATAGACCCATTTCTTGACTGAAATTTGATTATAGCCTGTAAAATCGCTCGTTTGTGGATTTCAGTCAATTTCTATTTGGAATTTGGAAAAACTTACTTCTGCAAAGTTGTAGAGAATTGAATTTCCTATAAAAAATGCGAGATTCAAATTTTCTGATAAAAGGGCTATTTATTATGAATTATTGAAGTTCCGAACCTCCGAAATAATTGATTTTTGGAAGTTTAAAATAATTTAAATAAGAAAAACATTTTTTGTGTTTGGTGGGCATCTTTAACACATGCTAAGTTGCTGAATTCAGATGATTCTAAGTAGGCGTAGACAAATTAATATATATATTATTATATTATTAAATTTTCTACTTTGGTATTCTAAGCATTTTCCTATAAATAGGATGCTTAGGTTAGAATTGAAAATCACACCAGAAACTGAAGTTTTCTCTCTATATATTATCGAGCATATTCTTGTGAGTATTTTGAGTATACTTTGAGTATTGCTATACTATGGTGCAAGTTCAAGTCATAGCCTATATCCTGTTTTCAACTAAAGTACATCTTGTCTTTCGAGGTAAGGGATGTTATTTTATTCAAAATGATATTATTTCTTCAATATCATTATCTTAGAAATATTGGTTGGAAATTTTTATCAAATTTGGAACTTTTTCATGTCGGGGTTACTATTCATGAGTTACTATTCATGAGTTACTATTCACGAGTTACTATTCATGAGTTACTATTCACGAATTACTATTCACAAGTACTATTCACGAAGCATGATGATGTTTTTTGTGAAATTTCTATCTTTTGGTGTCGGAGTTACTATTCACGTATACGACACTATTCACGTATACGACACTATTCACGAATACGACACTATTCACAGAAAAATTAAATTTTCATTTTTTGTCCAAAATATCTATTATGGATACTAGCTTTGATTGTATCCATGTTTTGATCATTCTTGAATTTTACTCCACTCTGATTACTTATGAAGTATTTTTGAACTTGGATTGTTTAAAATACGAATCCTTAATATTTGTTCTTTTGTTTCACTGGATTCGTTTCCTTTAAAATATTTTTCATCATCCTTAGTCCTAAATGATGATATTATCGAATATCTTTGGCTTTTGTAGTGCAAAGATGATGAAGTGTTGAGATGAATATGACAGATCGATTAATATCTTTGGCCGTGGTGCAAAGATGAATGTGTGTTTAGATGAACATGATCAACTAATGAATATCTTTGGCTCAGAGATTCCAGATTTATATTGATTGATGTTACAGGATAAAATATCGACGATGAACTTTTAAATTCATATATAGAAGATAGTAGTTTGCATTCTCTATTTAACTCTTCTAATGAATTGTTGTTTCATTGCAGCTTGTTGATTTAAAACCCGTTGTCTATTGTATTCTATTAGATTTTTCCTGTTGAAGACTAACGATAATTTGTTGTATATTATCTTAGTCATAATATTCTTTTTTGG
This sequence comes from Panax ginseng, assembly GCA_020205605.1. Classification (NCBI taxonomy): domain Eukaryota; kingdom Viridiplantae; phylum Streptophyta; class Magnoliopsida; order Apiales; family Araliaceae; genus Panax; species Panax ginseng. The sequence goes on along the minus strand of CM035132.1, from coordinate 68,791,673 downwards.
GCTAGTTGAGCTCACCCTTTTTCCTTTTTGTTCCATTTTTCTTCTCGGGAGGCGAGAATGTAAAGCGAGTACTAGTCGGGGTATGGAATGAAGGTTCTAGAGAGAGTTGTTTAGTAGTCCTCACCATTTTTGTAAAATAATGTATCAATAATTATGATGGGGATTTATTTGCGTGTGGATATTGTCTAGATGGCAATATCTGTATTTAAACTCACAGTTTATATGTTGTAATAATAAAGTTGTAGTTATTTCTGTACCATGTATTTGGCGACTCAGAATGGGTTGGATGGAATGGACCTATTTTGGGGGCATCACAGCACTCGTAACCACATACGATCTTCTACTCAACTTATCAGCTACCACGTTCGCTTTTCCAGAATGGTATGGTTAGAACAGGTGCCGAAATGAGTCTCCTCTTGATTTCTTAGAAGCTCTTCTTACATTTCTCGCTCCATTCGAATCTTGTATCTTTTCGAGTCAGCTGAGTTAATGGAGTAGCAATTCGAGAAAATCCTTTAACAAATATCTGATAATAACAAACTAAGCCTAGAAAGCTACGTATTTTGATTACTTACTTAGGTTTCTCTCAACTGTGACTCATATCCCAACCTTGGATAGCACGTCACAATGACACCTATCAGTTTACCACCGCACGAATATGGCGTCCCCTATGGAGAGTATGACTTCGGTGTATTCCACAAAGGAAACCACCAGATAGAGGCTCGAGTACCAACTCTTGTAGTTGGGTTTTTAACTCCTGAAGTTCAATAGGAGCCATTCAATATGAGACTTTAGAAATGGGTTTTGTATCGGGTTTAAGGTCAATACAAAATTCGATTTCACGCTCTGGGTAGGCCAGGAATTTTTTCGGGAAATACGTCACGAAATTCACTAACAATAGAAATATCATTCAAATCTGACGTATTTTTGTTTAGATCCATGACATGGGCTATGAAAGCTTGACATCAGTTTTTCAATAAACGAATGACTTTAAGGCTTGATATGAAAGTGTTTAACTTTAGTGGTTTGGTTGCTTGAATTCACATAACAGGTTGGTTAGGAATATGAAAACTAAGAAACTTACGAAAACAATCACTTTTAGCATGATGAATAGTTAACCCGTCGATTCCTAAAATCACATCAAAGGTAAGTATCTTTAAAGAGATAAGATCAACAGGTAATGTGATGGTGCCAACTTGAATCAAGAAAGATTTATAAACAGTAGATGTAATGAAGGTTTCACCCAACGGAGTTTCAACAGATTAGTCAAAGTCTAATTTCTCTAGGGTCAAGTTCAAACGTTGAGCACAAGCAGGAGAAATAAAAGAATGGGTAGAATCGGTATCTAATAAGATATCGACTTCGCAAGAATTTATGATTAACTAACCCATGATAACTTCATTTGGTTCCTCATCACGAAAAATGCTCTCCCTTAAACTACTGACTTTGTTTTGTCCGTAGTCGCCTTCGGTACCACCGTCCCAGCTGGACTTGATTTCGCTATAGGACAAAATCGAGCTATATGACCGTCTTTTCCATAACTAAAATATACCTTGGAAGGCTGTGAACAGTTTGGACTTATGTGTCCCTCCTCTCCGCATCTGTAGCATCTAACTGGCGGTCGTTCTCCTCCCCTTGAATTTATTGCTGCTGCCGATGTCTTCCCATCTTCTTTAAATCTTCTCTTCTTGAAATTTCCAGTTCAATCATTTCTTCTATTATCTTGGCCATGATTACCACCAAAGTGGTTACTGTTTCTGGAATGATAATTTCCTCTACGATGGTTATCATTGTTCCGATGACCGTTGTCATCGGTACGATTATTATCGTGTTGTTGGTCGTTATCTTTTGGTTGAGCTGACTCATAATCTCGCTCTAATAATTGAGATCTATTCACTACATCTGAATACAAGCAAAGTTTGTGAGAAATGAGCTAGTGACGTATTTCGGGTTTTAAACCTCTAAGAAACATTCGTGTCATTCGCTCCTTATTATCTACTAAATGAGATGCAAACCGGGACAACTCGGCAAACTTAGCTTCGTACTGCGACACGATCATATTGTTTTGCTCCACTGCTCATCTCAAAATTTCCAGATGCCATTCTCAAATACTGCTATAAAACAAGGGTTAATTAAACTAATTAACATATCACACTATTAACCCTATGCTCCGACTGACCCATTAAATACCAAATAAGCTTAGGTAGGACACACTAGCGAAGGATTTACTCGTCTCTCCCCTCCTAGTTCTATTCCCCGATCTCCGCCAGAGACCATATCCCTAAGCTCTAATACCAACTGTGACGCCCCCAAAATAAGTATACATCATCCATTCTGAGTCGCCAAATACATGGTACAAAAAACAACTACAACTTCATTAATACAATTGTCGTACAAAATAGGACAACACATACACTGTGAGTTTAAATACAAATATTGTCTTCTAGACAATATCCACACCCAAATAAGTCCTCATTATAATTATTGATACACTATTTTACAAAATAGTGAGGACTGCTAAAATAACTGACTTGAAACATCACTCCACACCCCCGACTAGTTCCCACTATATTCTCGCCTCCTCAGAAGAAAAATGGAACAAAAAGGAAAAGGGTGAGCTCAACTATCCCAGTAAAGAATATTATGACTAAAATAATGTAGAAAAAATTATCGTTAGCCTTCAATAAATCAGATAAAATATAATGGACAACCAGTTTTAGATTAATATTCACAGCAAAAATAACAATTCATTAGAAGAGTTAAGTAGAGAATGAAATATACTATCGTCTATGAATTTAAAAGTCCATCATCAATATTTTATCCTTGTAATATCAATCAATATACATCTTGAATCAAATATTCATCTTTGCACTACGGGCCAAAGATATTCATTTGTATTACCAGTTGGTCATGTTCATCTCAACACATGTTCATCTTTGCACTACGGGCCAAAGATATTCATCAGGTAATCATTCATCTTTGCACTACAGGCCAGAGATATTTAGTTGTATCACCATTTAGCACTGAGGCTGATGAAAAATATCTTTAAAAAAAATGAATCCAATGAGATAATAGGACAAAGATTAGGGATTCGTACTCTGGTTTATCCAAGTTCAAAAATAATCCATAATAATCAATTGTGGAGCAAAATTCAAGAATGAAGATCAAAACATGGATACAATCAAAGATAGTAACCATAATAGACAATTTGGAAAAAAAAAATTCATTTTTCTGTGAATAGTGTTGTATTCGTGAATAGTGTTGTATACGTGAATAGTAACCCCTACACGAAAAGGTAGAAATTTCACAAGAAACATCATACTTCGTGAATAGTACTCGTGAATAGTACCGTACTCGTGAATAGTATCGTATACGTGAATAGTAACCTCGACAAAAAAAGGTAAAAATTTCATAATAAAACTCATACTAATATTTCGGTATAATGATATTGAAAGAATAACATCATTTACGAAGAAAATAACATCCCTTACCTAAAAAGAACAGTACTTCTGACTGTAATATCGGATATAATTTTGAAGGAAACTTGTACCATATAGCAATACTCAAAGTATCTAAATACACACAAAAATACGCTCGACATTATAGAGAGAGAAAACTTCAGATTCTGGTGTGATTTTCAATTCTAACCTAAGCACCATACTTCTAAGAAAATGATTAGAACACCAAAGCAGAAAATTTAATAAAATAATATTATTTATTAAAAAATTTCCTACGCACACTATGAAAATCTGATTTCAGAATTTTACACCAACCAGTGGGGCCCACCAACACACAAAACATGTTTTTAACATTTATTGTAACAAAAATACTCTTCGTCCTCATTTATTCATATATCGCACATTCATTGCAAAAATATCACCGTTATTATATTATTATATTATTACATTATACATTTATAATGTAATATAATAATATATTTGAATGAAATATATTATCAGAAAAGATAAAATATCAATTTTCAACAATTGTCACTTTTCTAAAAATTCCTCCATTTGCCCGTAGTGCGTGTATAATTCAGTGATGTGGATTATTTATTGAGCTGAGTCTCAGCGGTAAAATTGATGATAAACTTTTAAATCATAGAAGATAGTAGATATTATGCTCTACTTGACTCTTCCAATGGATTGTTTGCTCCGCTACAGTTAAACTTGTTGTCTATTGTATTCTATTAGTTTAAAACTGTTGAAGGCTAACGATAATTTATTCTACATTATCTCAGTCATAATATTTCTTTACTGGGCTAATTTAGCTCACCCTTTGCTTTCATTGTTCTCTTAAGAAAATGAGAATATAGCTGAGACTAGTCGGGGAACGGAGTGATGGTCCGAGATGGTGCCTATAGTAGTCTTCACTATTCTATGAAATAGTGTGATAATAATTATAATGAAGACTCTATTTGAGTTTGGATATTGTATACGAGACAATATTTGTGTTAAAACTCTCAGCTATGTTTTGTCGTATTTTACACGACAGTTGTATAATTAAGTTGTATTTGAATTCTTTACCATGTATTTGGCGACTCAGAATGGGTGATGTATACCTATTTTTGGGGTGTCACAAATGATAATAATTTAAATATTGAATAATTGTTATTGAATTACAACCATGTAGCTTATTTATAGTAGTTATGAAACCCTAGAATCCCTATAAGGAATTACAATTGATTTGGAATCAAAGTCTAATCTATAAGCAACCTAATTACAATAGGAATACAAAAATATGCTAAAAAGATATACTTTACAAAGGAAACCTGTGTCCAAATCTATTAAAACACATAAAAAAAACTAGCTGAAACCCGACGAATTCGCTGGGGCGAGTTAAGCTCGCCGAAACGAATTCAGGTAGAACCAACGTGGCCGCGGTGAGCTCAGAAGGGACTTGGGCGCATTCGAATAGAGGTGAACTCACTGGGGCGAGTTAAGCTTGCCGGGGCGAGTTCAACTGGCTCAATTTTTTGTTACGACATCCTTTGGTAAAATGGCCATAACTCTCTCGTCCGAACTCCGATTGGGAAGATTCAAGATGTTCCGAAAAGCTATGAAATAGATCTAAAACTTTCATTTTTTTAGAATTGAGAGATGTTGGCTAGATCAAAGGTATAAATTGGGCTTAAAGTGGTTGTTATGTAAATGGAAAACTGTAAACTCCAAGCTTTGATCTTTGTTGCATGATGAACATATTGCCGTGTAGCTCGAATCCCTTTCCATTATTTTGTACATTACATGATGATTTGCTTGGGTTAATTCAGTCTTACTAAATAGATGGTATCTAGTAATCCCAATCACAAGATTGATCCTCTCCGCCCCGTTCATATGAAATGAGCTCCAATGTAAGTATCTTTGAGTACTCTCTAGCCCAATCACTAAAGATCATTTGTTGAACCCTCAGAACTTGAGTTGGGTCATTGTTGTTTGATCCGAGCCCGGTCAGGATTGTATCATTCCCCTCCTTTTGAAAAGGATTTTTCCTCAAATCTGACATTCCCTCCTCTTGAAAAAGATTTATCCTTGAATCTGATCCTATATAAAAACAAACTACATTAGTAGTATCAAACAAATCATAATCCCCACTCTCAACTTGCATATGAAATATATAAAAAAAATTAACAACGCAAGTAAGAATATGAAAAGAACTATCAAAAACTCCAACTCCTGCCAAGAACAAAGAAACATATGGCATTTTCTGTGACGCCCCCAAAATAGGTATACCTCACCCATCTTGAGTCACCAGATACATGGTACAAAATTCAAATACAATCTTAATTATACAACAGTTGTGAAAAATACGACGACATATATACTGTGAGTTTTAATACAATTATTGTAACGTATATAATACGAAAATATTCCTAATCAAATTAATACATGCCATATAAAGTACAGTAGCAAATATTTCAAGTCTCCAAAGGGACACGAGAAGATTTTTATTCTATTCATTTTACTGTGGTGCACTTTTGACGCTTTCAGGGTCAGGTTTTCATCACCCTATTGTTGTTCACCAAAATCAATTATTAAGTGACGTATAAAATATGACACACACATCTTAGGTCATCAATACATTTATATATTGCATGTCATGCCATAGTAAGGACTACTAATGCTATCATCTGGACCGTCACTCCATTCCCCGACTAGTCCGAGCTATATTCTCATTTCCTGAAGAGAACAATAAAAGAAAGGGTGAACTCAACTAGCCCAGTAAGAAATATTATGACTAAGATAATGCAGAATAAATTATCATTAGTCTTTAAAAATGTTCAACTGATAAAATACAATAGACATCAAGTTTAATCATAAGGAACAAGCAATCCATTAGAAGAGTCAAGTAGAGCATAAAATCTACTATCTTCTATGATTTAAAAAGATTTTCATAAACTTTATCACGAGACTCGACAATAAATAAACCACATCATCCCTGCACCACGACCAAGGATATTCATGTAATCATCAATGGTCATGATTATACCGAATAATCCCTGGTCATAATCATACCAACAACTGTCCACCAATGAACTACAGGCCAATGAGGACTTTTACCACATCATTCGTTACATTACGGTCATAATTATACCGAATAATCCCTGGTCATAATCATACCAAGTCCATCTCTGCACGTAAGCTAAAGATGACTTTCATCACAATATGAACATGAGGATGATGACAATGACATAATAATTCAATAAAACAAGTTCAAGAAAAATTTTAAAGATTTATAAGTTAATTTATCCTGAACTCAATAATGTCCAAATTGTCAACATGATACTGCTTTGTGGAGTAAAATTCAAGAATGCTCAGAAGAATATTTCCATGAAAAGATACTGGATGAAGCTCAAATATCAAGGATATTCTACTAATTTCATGGAGTATAGAAGCCAAAATTTTAACCAAATGAGTATCATAGAATATATGAAACTGCAATGGATTTTAACCCGCTATGCGATAATCCACGTAAACAGATCATTTCCATAATTTAATAAGAAATGAATACGAAGGGTCATTCACCATGCATGTGGTAATCCACATAGACAGGTTATTCCAACGAATAATAAAGAATGGAATAACGAAAGAATTCACCATGCATGCGATAGATCGCACGCATGAAGTTATTCAAATGAATAATACATAATGGAACCAGGTAATGCTTAAACGCGTAGACAAGATATTCCAACAGAATAATAAATAATGGAACCAGGTCATGCGTAAACGCACAGACAGGATATTCTAACAGAATAATAGAGAATAGAATAACGAAAGACTTCACCAGGCATGCGATAGACCGCACAGACAGGTTATTCCAACAGAATAATAAAGAATGGAATAACAGAAGAATTTCACTATGTATGCAGTACTTCACATATACAGATTATTCCAACAGAATAATAAAGAGTGGAATAACAGAAGTTCTCTTCATGGATACAAAAGAAATAATACCCCTTACGAGTACAACAAATAATATCACTTACCTTACAAAGAAGAGTACTCCGACGGGTAGGGCGGGGATATACTTGAAGAAAACTTGCACTACGCTTAAAGCTTCTTAAAACTCTAAAGAAATACGCTCAAGATTAGAGAAGAGAATTCTTTGAATTTCTGGTGTGATTTCAATTCTAACTAAGCATCCTATTTAGGAAACTAGAAAGGATACTATGCAATAAAATATAATATATATATATATATATATATTATTTAAAATCTAATAAAATAATTAACTTTATAAAAGTATTACATTTTTACATAAAAAAGATTTTACTATGCAAACACTATACATAATAAAATATATTATATTCTAATTATTGTCTAATAAAATAAATAACTTTATAAAAGTATTACATTTTATATAAAAAATTTACTATGCAAACACTATGCATAATAAAATATATTATATTCTAATTATTGTCTAATAAAACAAATAACTTTATTAAAGTATTCTTTTTTATATAAAAAGATTTTACTATGCAAAACACTATGCATAATAAAATATAATATATTCTAATTATTGTCTAATAAAACAAATAACTTTATAAAAGTATTATTACATTTTATATAAAAACTTTTCTGCTTTTATTACATTAATAATACTAATAAAAGCGAAATTTATATATATATATATATATATATATAAAAACTTCCATGACTTCATAAAAAGACACCTCAATATATTTAACAACATTTATCATCATTATTATAATTCACAATATTAATCGACTAGGTCATTCCTCCGAAAAAAAGGGGCTTTCCAATAAGGATTTCTCCTATCATGCCGGCGCAATTAGGTGACCAAACCTCTCCTTGGCGTAACTTCTGACATCGTTAATATTGCAAATAATAATATTAATAACTTTGTTATCTCAATTATTGATTTAATAATATATAAAATATCGACAATAATTGAATCAAATAACGTGAGATACTATGCAACAATTCATCAGTAGCAATAATTGAACAAAATTGAGTGACTTCTCACGTAAGCATCAATAATCAATATCGTGCTACTATGCAACCACGCGTATTCATCGTACTTTTTTACACCGTGTGTTTCAACAGATTAATGGTAAAACTTCCGCCGTTATTTTCATAAAAATATTTTTGTCATTTTCTCAATCCGATAAATAATTAATTCCGCTGGGTCCACCAATTATTGTGTCGTCGCATTTGGATATTCCCTGATAAAAAGAATATTCCCCGACCAATCGAATATTATATAACAACTTGCATACTTTGCAAAATTTATAAATACTACCCACAACTATAACATTATCTCAAATCCACACCATAATATTCAAAAAAATATTTCGAGAAAATTAAATCTTTATTCGTAAAAAACTCGTAAATGTTTCCCTCTAAGCGATCCTCGAAAAGGCATAACACCCTGCAACTGTCTCGTATAACCTAGAAACTTAAACATTTGATCTCCTTTAATTAAGAACCTGTCCACAAGACACTGTTCCACTCGTAGACTAATCACTTCCAAATCACTAACTACATCAAAAAAAAAAACTAGACTAGTAATTATAGCAAAAATGCAATCTAAGCCACTATCTAATAAAATAAACGTGAATGCAATGTAAAAAAGAATTTAAAAAGTTCTATCTCCTCCTGAATCAAATATCATCACATGGAACTCTTAATGTGGTAGATTCTCCCAATGATGAATCCATGGATCAAAAGTTAATCTGATATCTCGGCCCTTCACATTGACACATTCTTCAATGCACCTGGGTCAAATATCATTATTTGAAACTTGACACATTATAAATTCAAGCTCTCTTGATTTCCTAGATTAAACATAAAACAAAAAAATAAACGAGTATCTTTTCTATAATCAAGGAATACTTAAGAAACCTAAATTCATATGCATAGCGTACTAGAACAAAATTCAAAACATTTCCCTATAGACTCTCCATGCATTGTTCGAATTGACTTGCAAAACGAACCATGTTTTCCTCCTTGATCAGTATGAACCCATCTCAAATTTTCAAAACATAATCAACCTTTCTCTTTCCATTGACATTAACACGTTCAAAATCAAGTAATGGCATCAATGAAACTAAAAGGTCATAATCGCAAGATGACAACTAATTAACATATTTATCCTGATCACGAACAAAATCAACACATGTTAAAGAATTTCCCAAAGTGTTGACAAACATCAGAATATCATCAAAATAGATGTTAACAAATTATCTCATAAAAGACTTTAAAATATGGCTCAATATCAAAATATTTAGTGCATTAGCTAATCCGAATGATTTAACTAAACATGTTTGCCAACCATATCTCAATCCACTTTGATGATAAACACGTTTCAAATCAATATCATATGATAGAAAATCATGCAATGAAGATTGCTCGAACGGGCAAACATAATCACTACCATTATCAACTAACAAAAACTCATGTAAAGATTGAATAACATGAAAACATAACTCAACATATGGATAAGAAAACCTAGAACGAATTTCATGCAAGAAAGAACATTGAAAACGGGAATACAACACATACTCATAAACTAATTCAACAAATATCAAATATTCTCCATAGTTTATGATAAGACGATTCTACCCTCAAAATAGCTAAACACAAATTTTCCAATGGAACCATGCAAAACATATTTTAAATAACTCATGAAAACACTAGATGCAATAGTTAATCTAACAGAAATAACTATCCACCTATACAAGTCACATGTTAAAATAATTTCTCATCCATCATACTTTTTCATGCTAATTTGATTAGGCATTGTCATCACATGTTCATCATCACATTTAGATAAAACACAAGTACTATGCAATTTATCAAACATATTTTCTATGTAAACAAAAGCATATCGATACTTGTTTACCAATTCAAAATCGATGCACAAGCTGGACATCTCGTTTTCCTTAGGTAATATGATTTCATAAACAACATGCAAACATATGCTTTCTTCTATTATACCCGCTTTGATGAAGAAAGGCTCCATCAACTTTCTAATCTGCCTTGGTAACTCCGTTGTCTCCTTGGGAATACTATAAGAAAATTGGTACAAAATGATAGTACAGGGTATATCATCAACAACCTTGTACAAGAGAAACAACAGAACTAGACAAAGAAGAGTTAATCTGGTTAGTATTCAAAAGTGTCGACTTGTACGAATGTACAGTCATTGGCTTTTCAAAATACAAATCACTTTCCAACTCACTCGCTTTTTCATAGTCACTTATTTCTCTCTTTTCTTTTTGCTATCTTTCTCTCTTAACTTTTTCTTTCTCTCGTTTGTTTTCATTCTCCCTTTTTTCACTCTCTATTTTTTCCAAACTCACTTTCAATCTTTTGTTCAATTTCTTTTTGTCATTCATTTTCACATGTATTTTCTTTTACAAACTCATTTTCTCGATCACTCTCCTTCGGATGTTCACCTTCTTTCTTTTGATCATGGATTTCATCTTGCAAACAGGAACCCAACAATTCTCTTTGGACTGCATATTTTTTTCATCTTCCACCTCCCTCGGCTAATCTTGTTCCTTTTGCACCTTAGAATTTATTTGTAGCTACATCCAATAATCTTCCATCATCTTATTGAACTATTTAGAAAATAATGGTTCCCTATACACCTTAGGAGCTTCTCGTGGTTGTCTCCAATGAGAATCTCCATGTCTATGATCCTTCCTTTCATCATCCCAAGTTGATCATCTTGAAGGTTACTCTATATGCCTCGGAGATACATACTTGTTCCTCATATTAAGTTATATTAGAACAAACCCCTTTCTCATTACGATTTTCAAATCTGTCTATGTCTCGATCAAACGCTTTCCACATATTTTCCTGTTAAGCACAAATTGATCCCACCATGTAGCTGCATGACCGAAAAACTCTTGGATCGCCAGTTTGATCTTCTCATGCTCATAATAATCATGGTAGGCAAACTCCCATTCCATCCTAAATAATCATGGTAGGCAAACTCCCATTCCATCCTTTTCTCCCATCTCAAATACACTTCTTGATCATTCCTTCCCTTGAAAGTATTCCCTCGAGACCCATAAGAACTTTCATAACCATAATCATACATGTTCGCTGCAAAATAAAGGTTAGTAGATAAAGAAAATTTTCCTCAGACACTCCCTTACATGTTTCATTCATCCCACAATTATGAAATCTCTCGTATATCGCTCAATAGGTTTTTACCCTCTAATAAGCTCACTAATCTTGCCTTTTCTCGCTCGATAATCTCTCTTATAGGTTCTTTTTGAATTCACCAAACAATGTCACAGTTTACTATTCAATCCAACAAGAACTTACCACAAAATAAAATATAGCAAGGTATGATGTACGATAAACAATAAATTTCCATAGATTGCTAATTATACCCTTCTTTGATGAAATCCCAACATCTTCAAAATTTACTGATTGTAATTCCTTAAAACTTTGCTATAACCTCGAAACTTATAGAACCCAAGCAATTGAAGCAAATAATAATTCTTATTTTTTTAACTATATCACGAATTTTTCATTTTTCCTTTTTGTCAATATATCATCAAACACAAAAAGTAAAGATAGATAACTCCCTAGAAGACATAGCTTTCATACCAAATGATGGACTCCATGGCACACTTGCGTGAGGTGGTCGTCGTCCGGATCATTTTTAGCAAAGTTGTAGAGTGGAACTCTCTCAACACCTCAACCCAACGCCTCTAAAGAGACAAGAACCTTTGTACAATAGATTAAGCAATGAAGGCTACATTGAATGGAACACCAATGCACCTAAACCCCATGTTTATATCAAAATAGGAACCTTGGTACAATCGACGATTGATGAGGTAGAAGATGCCACACACAACTATGTATTGTTGTATCATAAGTCAAATTGAATGTCAAAGAAAAAATAATAAAATTACTTAGGAATTCTTCAAAGAACAAAAAGTAAAGAATATTGTCACAAGAATGATAATAATCTGAATATTGAATAATTGTTATTGAATTACAACCGTGTAGCTTATTTATAGTAGTTATACAACCCTATAATCCTTATAAGGAATTACAATTGATTTAGAATCAAAATCTAATTTATAAGCAACCTAATTACAATAAAAATTTGAAAATATGCAAAAAAGATCTAATTTATGAAGGAAACCCGCGTCAAAATCTATCAAAATGCGTAAAAAAATCTAGCTAAACCCTGACGAACTTGTTGGGGCGAGTTAAGCTCGTCGGGGAAAACTCAGGCATAACCAACTTGGCCGGGGTGAGCTCAGAAGGGGTTGGGGCGCATTTAGATAGAGGCGAGAACTCGTCGGGGTGAGTTCAGCAGGCTCAGTTTTCTATTGTGACGTCCTTTGGTAAAATGGTCATAACTCTCTCGTCCGAAATTTGATTGGGAAGATTCAAGATTTTCCAGAAAAGCTAAGAAATAGATCTACAACTTTCAATTTTTAAGAACTGAGAGATGTTGGCTAGATCAAGGTCAAAATTGGGCTTAAAGTGGCTGTTATATAAATGGCAAGCTGAAAACTCCAAGCTTTGAGCTCTGTTGCATGATTAACGTATTGTCATGTAGCTCGAATCCCTGTCCATTATTTTATACATTGCATGATGACTTGGCCTGATTCAGTCTTACTAAATAGATAAAATCTAGTAATCCTAAATAATATGATTGATTATCTTCTCTTCGTTCATATGAAATGAGATCCAATGTAAGTATCCTTGAGTACTCTTTAGCCCAATAACTGGAGATCATTGTTTGAACCTTTGAAACTTGAGTTGAGTCGTTGTTGTTTGATGCGAGCCTGTTCAGGATTGTATCAGGACGATTCTCCAGAACCTCTATATAAAGTCTCCATAGGGGATCAAGAGCACTGTTACGGTGATATAAGGTCGAACGGTTCTCCAAAACTTCTACATAAAGCCTCCCTAGAGGATAGGGAGCAATGTTATGATGATATAAGGTCAGAAGATTGTTCGTAACCTTTACATAGAGCTTCCCTAGGGGATCAGGAGCACTGTTTTGGCGATATAAAGTCTGACGATTCTCTGAAACCTCTATATAAAGCCTCCTTAAGGGTTTTGGAGCAATATTATGAAGATATAAGGTTGGACTATGACACCCCCAAAATAGGTCCACACAACCCATTCTGAGTCTCCAAATACACACTAAAAATCAAAATACAAACTTCCTTTATACAATTATTAACTGTCGTGTAAAATACGACAACACAAAAATTGTGAGTTTCAATACAAATAACAATTTTCACACTCCAACCCAATGATACTTTACATAAAGATACAATTGATAACTGTTTTAGGAATTAAAATATTTGGAAAATGCTCTAGGAAGCCTTCATACATGGGAGGCCATGCATTTAAGTTATAATAGATATCATAGGACTTGAACATTAACCTTGGTTAACCCAATAGACCCCAAAGAAGAATGAGAAAATTACTATCCTGTTCATTCCAATGGTGTGTGCATCTTTTTGCCATATAATTATTTTCATTATCTCAAACTGATGATTATATTCCAACCATACTCAAAGATTATATAGACAATGCTCATAGATATAGTTATCAATTGGATGTGCACAACCATATCTTATGATAACATGAGTTAATTTGTATATGGTTAGACATCATGTATGATAGTGGCAACACAACCTTTAAGCTCTCAGTAGAATTTTGTCCTTATTCTAATGAGGTACACTTTTGACGCTTCCAAAGTTGGGTTCTCATCACCCTATTATTGTTCACCAAAATTAACTATTAAATGACGTATAAAATATGACACACACATTTTAAGTCCCCAATACAATTATATATTGTCATGCTGTTTTATAATGTATTGAGCAACTTCAACAATCACAGACCATCACTTTATTCCCCTGTTATCCCCGCTCGACCCAGCTACACTCTTATTACCTGAAAAGAATTGTGAATCAAAACGGTGAGCTCAAATAGACCAGTAAAGAATAATATGACTAAAGATAATTAAATTATCAATAGCCTTCATCAGTAATAAATCAGATATTTAGAACATATGGTAGATGATAAAAGTGTTCAACCATAATTGCAGCGGAATCAACAATCCATTAGAAGAGTCAAGTAGAACATAATGTCTGTTGTCTCCTCCACATTAAAAGTCCGTCATTAATATTTCATTCTTGTAATACCCATCAAAAATTCTTTGTTGTACCCAAGACAAAAAGAACTTTTATCACTTGTCTTCACCTGAACACCCAAAGATTATAGTTAAATTCACAATTCATGTTTATAATAATGTAAATAAATAGTTTCTCCTTGCCACAAAGGCTTAATAGAACTTTCACTCAGTGTCCTTGCCACAAAGGCTAAAGACACTCAATAATCATATCGTCTTTACACCTTACACCAAATATATTCAAATGTAACAACAATGGTCATGATTATACCAATTAATTGTCTATCTTTTCACTACGAGACAAAGATATTCAACTGTAATATCAACGGTCATGATCATGCCAATTAATTGTATATATTTGCACTACGAGCCAAATATGTTCAACTATAAAACCAATGATCAACAGTCCATCTTTGCACTATGGCCCAAAGATATACAACTGTAAAATCAATAATCAACAGTCTATCTTTGTACTATGGGCCAAAGACATACAACTGTAAAATCAATAATCAACAGACCATCTTTGCACTACGGGCCAAAGACATACAACTGTTAAACCAATAATCAACATTCCATCTTTGCACTGCGAGCCAGTGATATCTTTCCAACACAATTTAAGTCTGAGGATTATAACAATGATATAAAGAATTAATCAAGTGAGATCAAGGATAAATATTAGATATTTATAATTCAATTTATCCAGAGTTCAAGAATGTCCAAATGCTCAACATGTTGATCAAAACGTGGATTCAAATTTAAGAATAAGATTCATATATCAAAGATAATTTGGACAGAAAAAGAAACTAATTTTTTTGTGAATAGTACCTGAATGAATAATACCAAAGAATAGTACCCCATTAAGCAAAGTACCCCAACATGGAAAGATTAGAATTATAGAAGCATTACTTACCATAGTAAGTTTAGATTTAAGAATATGAAATGAAATAATATAAGAAAATGCAAATGGATTTTCATCCTTCATGCGGTAATCCGCGTAGACAGATCATTTCCATAACTTAATAAAGAATGAATACGAAGGGTTATTCACCATGCATACGGTAATCTACGTAGACAGGTTATTCCACATATTAATAAGGAATGAATACAAAGGGTTGTTCACCATGCATGCGGTAATCTGCATAGACAGGTTATACCCACAAATTAATAAAGGATGAATATAAAGGGTTATTCACTAGGCATGCGGTAATCCGCGTAGATAGGTTATTCCCACAGATTAATAAGGAATAAAATGACAACCCTTATGAGTATGAAGAAAATAAAATCCTTTACGAATATGAAAGAAATAATACCCCTTACGAATACGAAAAATAATATCTCTTACCTTAGTAGGAGATTGGATACTACAATAGTGTAGTAGCAGAATACTCTTCTTCTTTCTCTCATATTCTCTCTATAGTTTCTCTCTCTAGAGTTTTAGTGAATTTGTGACGCCCCCCAAAATAGGTATACATCACCCATTCTGAGTCGCCAAATACATGGTACAGAATTCAAATACAACTTAATTATACAAATATCATATAAAGTATGACAAATATAAGCTGGGAGTTTCAACACGAATATTGTCTTCTAGACAATATCCAAACTCAAATTCAATATTATTACAATTATTATTCCACTATTTCACATAATAGTGAGGACTACTAATGCAACCATTTGGACAGTCACTCCGTTCCCCGACTAGTCTCAGCTATATTCTCATTTCCTGAAGAGAGCAATGAAAGCAAAAGGGTGAGCTCAACTAGCCCAGTAAGAAATATTATGACTAAGATAATGAAAAATAAATTATCGTTAGCCTTCAACACTGTTAAACTGATAAAATATAATAAACATCAAGTTTAACTGCAGCGGAACAAGCAATCCATTAGAAGAGTCAAGTGTAGCATAATATCTATTATCTTCTATGATTTAAAAAGTATATCATTAATTTTTATCGCTGAGACTCAGCTTAATAAATAATCCACATCATCAAATCATCCCTGCACTACAGCCAAGGATATTCATTAGTATCACAACCACGAATTATACATGCACTACGGGCCAAGGATATTTGTGTTTTCATCAATGGTCATGATCATTCCAATAACTATCCATCAGTGCACTACGGGCCAATGATGACTTTTACCACATCATTTGTAACATTATGGTCATGATTATACCGAATAATCTCTGGTCATAATCATACCAAGTCTATCTAAGCACTACTGGCCAAAGATGACTTTCATAACAATATAAGCATGAGGATGATGACAATGATATAAGAATTCAATTAAATGAAAGTAAAGGATAAATTTTAAAGATTTATAATTTAATTTATCCAGAATTCAATAATGTCCAAATTGGTCAACATGATACTGCTTTGTGGAGTAAAATTCAAGAATAATATTATATGAAAAATGATTTGGACCGAAAAGAAATTAATTTTTGTCATGAATAGTACCCCGAGTGAATAGTACCCCATGAATAGTAACCCCGTGAATAGTACTCTGGTATAAAAAAGTTAAAACTTATCAAGAATACTCAGAATAATATTTTCATGAAAAGATACTGGATGAAGCGCAAATATCAAGGATATTCTACTAATTTCATGGAGTATAGAAGCCAAAACTTAACAAAATGAGTGTAGAATTCAAAATTTGAAACGAAATAATATTACTTACATACTACAGAGTATGGAAGAAAATATTATTTCATATGAATACTGAACAAAAATAATATCCCTTACCTTGAAAAGAAGAGTATTTGTAGCTTCCCCAAATCTGGGTCCTAAATTACCACGGATCTGGTATACTAATTCTATAACTATTGCGGAAGATATAAACATAAATTGTTTATATAATAAAATTTATACATTACCCCAAGGTCAAAAACCTTCACATAATACCTGAATCAATATCCTAACTATCATACAATATTATTATCATATAATACTGTTACAATTTGGCTGCATACGTAAACTAAAGTTGGATCTGTCTTTAACTTTTCCTTGTATTCGACGCATTCGTCTTAATCTGCAATGTTTATCATGATATAGCAAGGGTGAGCATAAGTTTTCCCAGCAAGTATAAGTTTATTTAAGGATATATCATGACGGAAAAAATTTGAATAATAGCTGGATAACATTCAAATTATATAATTGTGAACTAGCATGAACAAACTTTCATAGCTGAACGAACATTAAACATAAACATAGCAATTATATCTGGACCGAATGGTAATGAAGGTGATCAGCCTTTCATACTTGATGAATACATGCAATATGCACAGAATGCGAATAAATAATTCATAGACATGGCAATCAGTAATGATTAACCACAAGTATATTTGAATGAAACAACTCGAGGTCGAGTTAAGAAAAACTTGCCTATTCGGTTGATTATTACTACGCAATTTATTAAGCTTTGTCTGAAGACCTAATATATAAATAATATCGATATACAAATTAGAATAATATCATCACAATATTTAAAATAACCTAAACACATTAACACATAATCCTATCAGTCTATACAGCACATAAGACCTAGTATCTAGTCAAACTATTTCAGTCTGACTTGAGTCCGACAAAATTCTAACATCCCAACGGTCTAGTCAATAAAATCTCGAGTCTAATATTACTAAGACTCGGTCTAAACTGGTTCACAGATATTTTAGATAATTTATTATCAGTCAAAATATTTTTCATAAGCTCATAATAATTTTCAAATAATTATTACCATTTATCATGATTTTTCAATCATTAATATGGTATTTATATAATTTAAATACCATATAATTTCTTTATCATTAATATTTATTTAATATTAAATATTAATGAAAATCATAACATAACATTATAATATATTTATAATATCACAAAGTATTTTTAATACTTTAAAATCATCTTTATATAATTTTTAAAACAGCTTAAATCCATTATCCGATAATTTCTATTAATATTAAAATATTAAGATTTCCATGGCAAAATATCAAAAGATATATTTTATAACTTAAATATTTTTATAACACTTAAACCATTTTTATATGATTTTTAAATTATTAACTCTATTTTTCCCTAATTTATTTAATATATTTATTAAATAAATTAATCACCATTAATATTAATTTATTAATGAAATTCATCACAAAATATTAAAAGTTATTGAAAATAACTTAAAATATTTTCTTATACCATAATATATTTTTACATGATTTTTCTGTATTAAAATCATTTTTAAATAATTTATTTAATATTATAATTAAATAAATTAAATACCATTAATATTCCAAAAATATTAAATATTTATGAAATATACTCCAAATTATTAAAAACTAATTTTTAAGATTTAAAATAATTTTTAGGAATTTATTATGCATTTTTAATAATTAAAAATTAATTTTCTCTAATTATTTAATAAAGATAATTAATTTTCGTAATTAAGTGTCGCTAAAGGGGCTTTAGGTGACAAAACCGTCGCTGAAAGTGTTCTTGGGCCAATCCCAAAAACTCATAGCCAGATAACAAGGTAGGAGGTTTGACCGGTTTTAAATTCTTTGTTATTAAGATTTCTGGGCAGCTAAAGTTTCAAGATTGTAGTATCCATGTAATACTACAACTGAAATCAAGTTTCATGGTCATCACACAACATATCAGAGAGATCTAAGCTCAACAATTCGCTGTCAGACCTGTTCTTCAATTTCTGGGTTTTCCAGAATTAAAGAACAGTCGAGGTACCTACTTTCCAATCCTTATAACGTACATCATGGGTCTGTTTTGTGTGATATAAAGGTTCAGCCTTGTAGTCTTGGTGTCAAGGAACACATATAACTCACTAGATCAACTCATCAACATCACCAACACGAGATCTGGGCCGATCAACGTAGGCTAGAAAAACTGCCTTAGAAGATTTTTGGGTTACCCAGAATCTTTATCCGGCAGTTTGGTCAACTCAAGTAATTTGACCACTAATATTTATTATTCTAAGAAAGATCTGGGTGATCTAATAGTTTTAATATGTAGATTACCTATCAGACTACAATATCCAACCAACAACATGACATAAACACTTAAAATCAGCGAGATCTAGAGCCTGCAATAACACTGTCAGAAATTTCTGGGCAATCTGGGTTACCCAGAAATGGATTCCGTGCTCGGTCAACGCAGTTTGACTGCTTATAACTTTTAATATATACTTGATCTAGGCTTGATGCAAGTTTCAGATCCAAGCCCTTACAACATAGAACCGATCTATAACATAAAACTCCACTAACACTTAATACAGAAGAATTTAAAGGTCCTGACATTAGCTTGTCATACCATATTTTAAAATTTTCCAGATTTTTGAAAACTTCAAATTCATGTATCTAGATGTTATGGATCTATGTTATTATAACCCAGATCACTCAATAACATCTTATTACACAACTTTAAACAATAAACAACAACAACTAACATCAGATCACATGATTTCAAAATATAGGGTTTATACCTTTTTCATGCTTGACACTTGAATCTGATCTTTGATGTTTGTTCTTGGGTGTGCTAGGGACTTAGATAGAGACTGAAACACTAAAGAATTCCGTGGGTCTAGAGAGAGAGTGTGTTGGTTGAGTGTTGGATAGCAAATGACTTAATATTATGAACTTTCTCTCTCTTCAATCTACATATGTATTGGATGAAATAAATTGGCTGATATAATTGGGCTGATATGTATTGATTTCAGCACATGATGTATCTTATTTGGTCACCCACTCCATTATATAGCAAGATTCATAAGTTTCCTCCAATAATGCACAAAGGGAATTATTGGTCAATTGGCTTTTAAATTTAATGGCACAATTGTATTTTGATCTAACCCTTAGGGTTTGACCCTTAGGGTTCAACCCTTAAGGTTAAAACCTAAGGTTTTCAAAAATAAATTTTTCTAGGAGTTCTAATTTAGGCTATAAAATAGAAATTTAATATTTCTAAATTATAATTAGGATTCTATAATTATACTAAGATTTCCTAATCATAAATTCAAGCTTGCTAATTAGGATTAATTTATCCTAATTAAAATTGCTAATTTAGAAGTTAGCTCCATAATTGTACATTAGGGTTTCTAACGAACAATAAGGGTTTCAACCTTTAAAATTAAGATTTCTAATTTACAAATTAGGGTTATCCCTAATTAGATTTGTAATTAATACACAAAAGCTTTATACATAGCATTTAAATTCCCAAAATAGGGTTTTCCAATTCTGAATTAGGGTTTCGGATTCCCGAAACTATAATTAGGGTTTTTAAAATCGATTTTAGGGTTTCATATATATAAATTGTAAGAATTTTCTAACTGAACGTTGACGTTCTAAAATAATATTATGGTTTGACGCTGATATAATTTATCTGGTCAACCCTTGACCCTTAACCACATTCTGTTCAGGTATATGACCATACACACAGAACATATACACTTATATTCTTAATCTTGAATAATACACCACAAAAATTTTTAAATCCATAAAAATTCTTCAAAAATGATAAATCCATTAACTTATTTTCTGTCTAGGTTTATTATTCAACCTTTAATCCATCATTTAAGATTTAAATAATTTTTTAAATTCTCAGGTTGTCACAGTATTCCAACTGGTATAGCGGAGATATTCTTGAAGAAAATTATACTATTTTCTACGCTCAAAGCTTCCTAAAACTCGAAAGAAATACGCTCAATATTATAGAAGAAGAATTCTCTAATTCTGGTGTGATTTTCAATTCTAACTAAGCATCCTATTTATAGGAGAATGGAATGATACTATTAATTAGAATTTTTTTTCTCACGGACCAACAGTAGGAAATCGGACGAAATATTCACGAGCGGAAGGAAAGAAAAACTCAGACACTTAATTTTAAATTTATTAATATAATATTCAATAAAATATAATATAATATATTCTATTTTTCATAAAAAAACAAAACTTATTATAATATCTATATATATATATATAAATATATATAATAATAATAATGATAATAAAAATAAAAAAAAAATCAACTCCTCCTTCCCCGGCATCATTGCCTTCATACCATTTCATATATATATATATATATATACACACACACACACACATAACATCTTATATATATATATATATATATATATATATATATATATATATATATATATATATTCACCAAAAACCATGACTTCCTTTTAAATCAATCCTCCCGTGACAACCTTTGAAATCCTCCCCCTGACATTCATTTTTCAACATGTGGGCCCCACATGTGGGCCCCCTATTATTATTATTATCATTATTATTATTATTATTATTATTATTATTATTATTATTATTATTATTATTATATACCGAATAACTTTCTACCGATTATTTTGAAAAATGGGTAAATGGGGGTCCATAAAATAAGCAAAATTTACATCAAATACTTCATAAAAACCTTCTCAATATTTTTAACAATATTTATTCATCATTATTATTATTCGCAATATTTAACAACCAGATCATTCCCAGGAAAGAGGGGGCTTTCCAATAAGGATTTCTCCCTATTGGCACGCAATTAGGTGACCAAACCTCTCCTCCACAGAACTTTTTAGACATCGTTAATATTGAAAATAATAATATGAATAACTGTATCGTCTCAATTATTGATTTAATAATATATAAAATATTGACAATAATTGAATCAAATAACGTGAGATACTATGCAGCAATTACTGTAGCAATAATTAAACAAAATTGAGTTACTTCTCACGTAAGCATCGAGAATACATACCGTAAAGCTACTATGCAACCACGCCAGACATCGCATTTTTTAACACCGGGTATTTCAACAGTTAACAGTAAAACTTTCGCCGTTATTTTCATAAAAGATATTTCTATCGTTTTTTAACTCCGACAATAATTCGGTTGTGGGGGCCACCAATGATTGTGCCGCCGTATGAATATTCTCTGTTACAACGAATATTCTCCGACCAATCGAATATTATATAACAACTTGCATACTTTGCAAAATTTATAAATATTACCCATAACTATAACATTATATCAAATTCACTCCTGAATATTCAAAAATGATATTTATAGAAAATTCATCTTTATTCATAAAAGTTGGGCTCTTACAACCTCCCATTCTTATGAAATTTAGCCCTCGAAATTAGGTTACATACCTGGTATATTGAAGAGGTGAGGATACCTTGATTTCATTTCAGATTCTAACTCCCAGGTCATTTTTTCAACATCGTGGTTTCTCCACAAAACTTTGACTTTAGGTATAACCTTGGAGCGTAGAATATGTTCCTTCTTATCCAAGATTTTAAAAGGTACCTCTTCATACGTTAAATCTTCCGTTATCTCGTCTAGTTCTAACTCAATAATGTTGTTCGGGTCTTCCATATATTTACATAACATAAATATGTGAAAAACGTTATGAACACGAGACATACTTGGCGGTAAAGCGAGTCTATAGGCCACAGTTCCTACTCGGTCAAGGATTTCAAATGGGCCAATGAATCGAGGATTGAACTTTTCTCACTTTCCAAATCTCGTAACTCATTTCCATGGTGCCACATGTAACAACACATGCTCTCCAACATTGAATTCCACGTCTTTTCGATGAAGATCAGCATAACTCTTTTGTCGATCTTGTGAGGTCATTATACGTTGCCTGATCATTTGAATCTTCTCCATAGTCATACGTTCCAATTCCGGTCCCAACAACGTTGCTTCACCCACCTCATCCCAGCATACTGGAGAACAACACTTGCGTCCATACAATGCCTTGAATGGAGCCATGCCGATACTTGCTTGATAACTGTTGTTGTAGGAGAATTCCACTAATGGCAAAAACATGTCCCAACTTCCTTTGAAGTCAAGGACACAGAGTCTTAATAGATCCTCCAAAGTATGAATAGTCCTCTCTGACTACCCATCCGTCTGAGGGTGATATGCCAAGCTAAATCATAAATCCGTGCCCATAGCTTTCTATAAACTGACCTAAAACCGTGAAGTGAATCTTGGGTCTCAATCAGAAACTATGGATACTGGCATACCATGCAGTCTTACAATCTCATTTATGTACATACGAGAAAGACGTTGAAGTGTATAAGTTTCTCGTATATGTAAGAAATGAGCAGACTTGGTTAATCTATCGACAATGACCCAAATTGCATCTATGCCTTGAGAAACTTTGGGAAAACCAGTAATGAAATCCATGTTATTGTGCTCCCACTTCCATTCTGGAATTTCAAGTGGTTGCAATGGACATTTTGGTACTTGATGCTTCGCATTGACACGTTGACAAGTTAAACACCTTGAGATAAACTCCGCTATCTCTCTCTTCATATTACTCCAACAGAATAATAAAGAATGGAACCAGGTCATGCGTAATCCGCACAGACAGGATATTCCAACATAATAATAAAGAATGGAATAACAACATAATTCACCGTGCATGCGATAGATCAAGACAAACAAAAGTTATTCCAACGTAATAATAAAGAATGGAATAATGTAAGAATTTCACTATGTATGTGGTATTGCGAGATAAAGTTATTCCAACATAATAATAAAGAATGGAATAACAACCCTTACGAGTATTGAATGAAAATAACTCTCTTCATGAATACGAAATAATAATACCCCTTATGTTAGAAAAAACTGGATACTGGAATAGTGAGGTAGCAGACTTCTCTTCTTCTTTCTCTCTATAATTTCTCTCTATAATAATTGCTCTATAGCTTTAGTGAATTGGTGAGAAATGAAGGAAGAATGAGCTTCTATTTATAGGAAAATATAGTTTCGATAATTGCACGTTTTGGGGCTCGAAATATTACAGTATAATACCTTCAACTTTTCTTTTATTTTTAATTTAGTCCTGCAAGTATTATCAAACTTGCACCACCTCCCCTAATAGTAAATAATGTGAATTAATAGTACAATCATGTGACTCAATAGTTATAATCGGTGAAAATACTGAATTACGATATAAGTACCTCCATCTATACCTCTATTTTTAACTTAGTCATGCAAGTATTATCAATCTTGCACCACCTCCCCTAATAGTACACATGATGTGAATCAATAGTACACACATGTGAACAAATAGTTATAATCATGTGAATTAATAGCAATTAATTGCTCATTTATTCGATTAATTACCCGATTGGTCAATATAACCTCCAAACATTAATTATTATCGAAATAAATGTCGATTTCCACTAACACTAACAATCCCAACACAATGGAAATATTTTTCTCAAAAAATTTATTTTTGGAATTTCGAAGTTTGACTTTTTCCAAAAAAGTCAACTATTGACTTTTTTGACCAAAAAGTCAACCTTAATAAATTTTGTGTTTATAGTCTATTTCTACTAATTTCATCGTTCCGGACTCAAATATCACGTTCGCGTCTCCAAATTCAACTCCAAACTCAAATTTGATTTTTTTTATAATATTCATCATTAATATTATAACTTACAATATTTAACAACCAGATCGTTCTCAGGAAAGAGGGGGCTTTTCGATAAGGATTTCTCCTTATTAGCGCACAATTAGGTGACCAAACCTCTCCTTGACAGAACTTTAAACATTGTCAATATTACAAATAATAATATGAATAAATTTGTCGTCTCAATTATTGATTTAATAATATATAACATATTATGCAGATGATACTGTGACAATAATTGAATCAATAATATGAGAGATATGATGCAACAATTATTGTAGTAATAATTGAGTATAACTGAGTGACTTCTCACATAAGCATCAATAATCAATACCGTGTGCTACTATGCAACCACGCCAGACATCGTTTTTTTACTACTACCTTATTTTATGACAACTTGCTTACTTTAAAAAAAAATTCAAATATGACCCTTACCTTTAAACTTTTATCAATTTAACTATTTACCAAAATAGAAAAATTGAATACTTTCATTTCATAAAATTTGGGGTCTCACAATCTCCCCTCCTTATGAAATTTTGCCCTCGAAATTTACGTACCTGGTAGTTCGAAGAGATGAGAATACCTTGCTTTCTTTTCAGATTGTACCTTCCCGGTTATTTTCTCTGTATCATGATTTTCCCATTGCTCATCTGCTGTATTTCAGATATCATTCTAGAATATACCTTCAAAACCAAGGTTAATTGACATATCATATTTTTTCAACTTTAAACAATTTCCGCTTAGGTAAGTCACACACTAGCGAAGTATATTACTCGTCTCTTCCCTCCTAGTTTTAGACTCATATCTCCGCCAGCGACCATATCCCTAAGCTCTGATACCATTTGTGACGCCCCCAAAATAGATCCACACGACCCATTCTGAGTCGCCAGATATCATACTATAAAAATTAAATATAAACTTCATTTATACAACTGTTGAACTGTCGTGCAAAACACGACCACAGTTAAACCGTGAGTTTTAATACAAATGTATGTAACTCTCATGATGTCTTGACCACAACCTTACAATGGTACCTTACATAAAAGTACAGTCAATAACTATTTTAGAAATTAAAATCTTTGGGAAGTGCTTAAGGAAACCTTCGTACATGGGAGGCCATGCGTCTAGGTATGATAGATATCATATGTTCACAGAATTATCCTTGGTTGACCCAATAGTCCCCAAAGAAAAACAAGAAGATTGTTATCATCTTCTTTCCAATGGTGAGTCTTCTCTTGACATATAATTATCTCTGTTGTCTCCAAGTGAGAATTATATTTCAAATAAACTCCAAGATTATATAGGTAGTGCTCGTAGATATACTCAGCAAGTGGATGTGCACAACCCTGTCTTATGATACCACGAGGTTGTATGTCATTAGACATCTTGTATGATAGTAGCAAAACACCCTTCCAAAGTTGGGTTCACCTCACTCTATTCGGTTCACCAAAATTAAATATCAAATGACATATAAAATACGACACACTTATCTAAAGTTCTCAACAAAATTATTTCCATACTATTTAGGGAGAACCTCAACAAATTATAAACCACCGCTCTATTCTCCTCATTACCCCCCATTCGAATTCCAAATACACTCTTTATTACCCGAAAGGAATTGTGAAGCAAAGGGTGAGCACAAATAGCCCATTAAAGAATATCATGACTAAAGATAATTAAATTATCAATAGCCTTCATCAATAATAAATCAGAGATTTAGAACATATGGTAGATGATAAAACTTTTCAACCATAGTTGCAGCGGAACAAGCAATCCATTAGAAGAGTCAAATAGACCATCAGGTCTATTTTCTTTCCATGTTAAAAGTCCACCAATAATGTTTTATCCTCGTAACATCAATCAACTATTCACCCACAATCATATGAATAACTCATAATCATAATTGTGATTCTAAATTCTCTTCGCATCCGTGGATTTAAGATAATTTTCATCACCTATCTTCACCGAAACATCAAAATCATGGTTATACCAAATCACAATTCCCTCCATAATCATACCAATAAATTCATCTTTACACTACTACCCAAGATATTCATTAACAATTCATCTTTTGCACTACTGTGCCAAAGACATACAACTGTATTTTAGAAGAGTCAAGTAGAGCATGATATCTACTATCTTTTACGAATTAAAAGTGTATAATCAATATTTTATCGCTGAGACTCAGCTTAATAAATAATCCACATCATCGAATCATCCCTGCACTATGGCCAAGGATATTCATGTAATCATCAATGGTCATAATTATACCGAATGATCCCTAGTTATAATCATACCAATAACTGTCCATCAATGCACTACGGGCCAATGAGGACTTTTACTACATCATCTATAACATTACGGGTCATGATTATACCGAATGATCCCCTACATAATCATACCAATAAATGGTTCATCTATGCACATAAGCCAAAGATACTCATCAATCAATAGTTCATCTTTGCACGTAAGCTAAAGATATACAACCAGAAAACCAATAATCAATAGTCCATATTTGCACGTAAGCCAAAAGATATACAACTATAAAACTAATAATCAATACCCATCTTTATGCGTAAGCCAAAGATATACAATCAGAAAACCTAATAATCAACTGGCCCATCTTTGCACGTAAGCCAAAGATATACAACTCATAAAACCAATAATCAACAACCCATCTTTGCACATAAGCCAAAGATGACTTTCATCATAATATAAGCATGAGGATGATAACAATGATATAAGCATTAATCAATGAAAACAAGGATAAATATTAAAGGCTTTAAATTTATCCAAATATTATCAATCACTTAATAAACTCATAATATAATATTATTAATATTATAACCATATTTTAATCACTTCTTAAACTTATAAACAATTTATTTCAATTGTTTACACTTTACCAAATAATGCATTTAATCATTTAAAATGTCATACTCATAAGATTTCATCACCAATGATCAAATCCTCATCAAAATCAATATATACCCTATATAGGATTCCCAAGCCATAAAATCCTATTTTCCAATTTTGTTACTTCACATAACATATTTAATTCATTTACTCATAACTAGTTCATTTTCATGAAAAATACCAAATCAGTCCCAAAAATATTTCTTTTCTGGGATTTAACAGAATATAGTCCCATATTGAACATATATTTTTCTCAGAATTTTTAAAATTCATTTACTATTTTTCATATGGCCAAAACTGCCAAATATTTAGACATTTATCATAAATTGTACTTTTGTCCAACAATTCCAAAATTTACAGGGTATACTCATGTTATAAACATGTACTCCCAATAAAAATTTTAACAATTTTGGAGTTAACCACAAGGAGTTATAAGGGTTAACTTTTAAAAGTCTTTTCCCATAAAATTCATAACTCCTAATCTATACATTCAAAAATTGCCATTTTTGGACACAATCTAGAAAACTCAACAAATAATCATTTTAAATTTTTCTAGAATTTTTGAGGGTCAGAAAAATTATGAAACTGCAAATGGATTTCCGCCCGCCATGCGGTAATCCACGTAGACAAATCATTTCCACAATTTAATAAGGAATGAATACAAGGGATCATTCACCATGCATGCGGTAATCCTCATAGACAGGTTATTCCAACAGAATAATAAAGAATGAAATAACAGAAGAATTCACTATGCATGCGATAGACCGCAAAGACAGGTTATTCCAAACAAAATAATAAAGAATGGAACCAGGTCATGCGTAATCCACATAGACAGGATATTCTAACAGAATAATAAAGAATGGAACCAGGTCATGCGTAATCCGCACAGACAGGATATTCCAACATAATAATAAAGAATGAAATAACAACAGAATTCACCAGGCATGCGATAGAACGCACAGAAAAGTTATTCCAACAGAATAATAAAGAATGGAACCAGGTCATGTGTAATCCGCACAGACAGGATATTCCAATAGAATAATAAAGAATGGAACCAGGTCATGAGTAATCCGCACAGACAGGATATTCCAACATAATAATAAAGAATGGAATAACAACACAATTCACTAGGCATGCGATAGACCGCACAGACAAGTTATTCCAACAGAATAATAAAGAATGGAATAATAGAAGAATTTCACCATGTATGCGGTACTTCACATAGACATGTTATTCCAACATAATAATAAAGAATGGAATAACAACTCTTACGAGTATTAAAAGAAAATAACTCTCTTCATGAATACGAAAGAATAATACCCCTTACCTTAGAAAAAACTGGATACTGGAATAGTGAGGTAGCAGACTTCTCTTCTTCTTTCTCTCTATAATTTCTCTCTATAATAATTGCTCTATAGCTTTAGTGAATTGGTGAGAAATGAAGGAAGAATGAGCTTATATTTATAGAAAAATATAGTTTCGATAATTGCACGTTTTGGGGCTCAAAATATTACAGTATAATACCTTCAACTTTTCTTTCATTTTTAAAGTGACTCAATAGTTATAATCATGTGAAAATACGAATTACAGTATAGTACCTCCATCTATACCTCCATTTTTAACTTAGTCATGCAAGTATTATCAATCTTGCACCACCTCCCCTAATAGTACATGAATGTGAATCAATAGTACACACATGTAAACAAATAGTTATAATCATGTGAATTAATAGCAATTAATTGCTCATTTAATCGATTAATTATCCGATTGGTCAATATAACCTCCAAACATCAATTATTATCGAAATAAATGTCGATTTCCACTAACACTAACAATCCCAACACAATGGAAATATTTTTCTCAAAAATTTCATTTTTGAAAATTCGAAATTTGACTTTTTCTAAAAAAGTCAACTGTTAACTTTTTTGACCAAAAAGTCAACCCCGATAAATTTTGTGTTTATAGTCTATTTCTACTAATTTCATCGTTCTGGACTCAAATATTACGTCCGTGTCTCCAAATTCAACTCTGAACACAAATTCAATTTTTTTATAACATTCATCATTAATATTATAACTCACAATATTTAAAAACCAGGTCGTTCCTAGGAAAGAGGGGGCTTTCCGATAAGGATTTCTCCTTATTTGCGCGCAATTAGGTGACCAAACCTCTCCTTGACAGAACTTCTAGACATTGTCAATATTACAAATAATAATATGAATACCTTTGTCGTCTCAATTATTAATTTAATAATATATAACATATTATGCAGATGATACTGTGACAATAATTGAATCAATAATATGAGAGATATGATACAACAATTATTGCAGCAATAATTGAGTATAACTGAAAGTGACTTCTCACGTAAGCATCAATAATCAATACCGTATTTTCTATGCAACCATACGTACATCGTTTTTTTTACTACCTAAGTTATTTTATGACAACTTGCTTACTTTGAAAAATTTTCAAATATGACTTTTAACTTTAAACTTTTATCAATTTAACTATTTACCAAATTAGAAAAATTGAATACTTTTATTTCATAAAATTCGGGTCACACGCACCAACAAAGAGGAAATCTGGATTTAAATATTCACTAAAGCAAGGAAAGAAAAACTCAAACGCTCAATTTTCAACTTATTAATATAATATTTAATAAAATATAATATATTCTATTTTTTATAAAAAAAAATAAAACTTATTATAATATAATATATATTATAATAATAATAATAATAATAATAATAATAATAATAATAATAAATCAACTCCTCCTTCCCTAGCATCATTTTTCCCCCCATTTCATACCATTATATATATATATATATATATATATATATATATATATATATATATATATATATATATATATATATATATACACACACACCAAACCATGACTTCATTTTTAAATCAATCTCCTCCCGTGACAACCTTTAAAATTCACACCCACGACATTCATTTTTCAACATGTGGGCCCCCACCTATTATTATTATTATTATTATTATTATTATTATTATTATTATTATTATTATTATTATTATTATTATTATATACCAAATAACTTTCTACCGATTATTTTGAAAATTGGATAAATGGGGGTCCATAAAATAAGTAAAATTTACATCAAATACTTCATAAAAATCTCCTCAATATTTTTAACAACATTTATTCATCATTATTATTATTCGCAATATTTAACAACCAGATCATTCCCAGGAAAGAGGGGGCTTTCCAATAAGGATTTCTCCCTATTGGTGCGCAATTATGTGACCAAACCACTCCTCGACAGAACTTTCTAGATATCGTCAATATTGTAAATAATAATATGAATAACTGTAACATCTCAATTATTGATTTAATAATATATAAAATATCGACAATAATTGAATCAAATAACGTGAGATACTATGCAGCAATTAATGTAGCAATAATTTAATAAAACTGAGTGACTTCTCACGTAATCATCAATAATCAATACCGTGTGCTACTATGCAACCACGCATATTGTTGTACTTTTAACACCGGGTATTTCAACAGTTAACAGTAAAACTTTTGCCATTATTTTCATCAAAAGATATTTATGTCGTTTTCTAACTCCGACAATAATTTTGTTGTGAGGTCTACCAATGATTGTGTCGTCGTACGAGTATTCCCTGTTAAAACGAATATTCTCCGACCAATCGAATATTATATAACAACTTGCATACTTAGCAAAATTTATAAATATTACCCGCAACTATAACATTATATCAAATTCACTCCTGAATATTCAAAAATGATATTTATAGAAAATTTATCTTTATTCATAAAAGTTGGGGTCTTACAGAATTGGTGAAAAAGAATGACGAAACGACCTTCTATTATAGGAAAATGGACTAAATAGTAACTGATTCACGGACGGTCCATATTGATTTACTATTAAAAAGGACGGTCTATATTGATTTATTATTAAAACTTCAACTGACGGTCCATATTAATTTCCTATTAAAACTTCAACCGACGATCCATATTCATTTACTGTTATAACTTCAATTGACGGTCCATATTGATTTACTATTAAAACTTCAACCGACGGCTTGAAAAATTAGCATATCTCCCTATGGAATAATAAGCCAAACTTACAACAAACGCCTCATGGCAAACCCCTCTATTTATATCAAAAATTGAATAAATATTTACCACAAATCACATATCTTTAATCTTTCGACAATTATTCATTATTAATATTATAACTCACAATATTGACAACCAGATCGTTTTCAAAAAAGAGGGGACTTTTCGATAAGAATTTCTCCTTATTGGCGCGCAATTAAATAACCAAACCCTTTTTCTCGACAGAACTTTCAAGACATTGTCAATAATGGAAATAATAATATGAATAACGGTGTCGTCTTAATTATTGATTTAATAATATAAAATATTGTGCATATGATATTGTGACAATAATTGAGTCAATAATATGAGATACTATGCAGCAACTACTGTGGCAATTATTGAATGAAACTGAGTGACTTTTTATGTAAGCATCAATAATCAGAGATATTGTGTAATACAGTGTGCTACTGTGTAACAACGCGTATTACTGTACTTTTATCACCGAGTATTTCAACACTTTAACGGTAAAAGTCTTGCCGTTATTTTTATAAAAAGGTTATTTTTGTCATTTTCTATATCGACAATTATTCCGTTGAAAGGTCTACCAATGATTGGGGCGTCGTACAAATATTCCCCGACAAAAAGAATATTCCCAGACCAAACGAATATTCCCCGACACAATGAATAAATTTTTTTTGACAACCTGATTACTTTATAAAATTTGCACATTTCACCCATAACTATAGCATTTATTAAATTATCACCTTCCTATTTAGAATAATATTTATAAGAAAAATTGATTACTTTTATTTCATAACATTCGGGTAATCAACAGTCCATCTTTGCACTGTGGGCCAAAGATAACTTTCCAACACAATTTAAGTCTGAGGATTATAACAATAATATAAAGAATGAATCAAGTGAGATCAATGATAAATATTAGATATTTATAATTTAATTTATCCAGAGTTCAAGAATGTCCAAATGGTCAACATGATGATCAAAATGTGGATTCAAATTTCAGAATAAGATTCATATATCAAAGATAATTTGGACATAAAAAGAAACTAATTTTATCGTGAATAGTACCCCGATATGAATAGTAAACGAATGAATAGTACTAAATGAATAGTTTTCCGTCATGCAAAGTACCTTGAATGAATAGTACCCTGACATGGAAAGATTAGAATTATAGAAGCATTACTTACCATAGTAAGTTTAGATTTAGGAATATGAAATGAAATATTATACGAAACTGCAAATGGATTTTCACTTGTCATGCGGTAATTCGCGTAGACAGATCATTTCCATAACTTAATAAAGAATGAATACGAAGTGTTATTCACCATGCATGCTGTAATCCGCGTAGACAGGTTATTCCCAGATTAATAAGGAATGAGTACAAAGGGTTATTCACCATGCATGCGGTAATCCACATAGACAGGTTATACCCACAGATTAATAAAGGATGAATACGAAGGGTTATTCACCAGGCATGCGGTAATACGCGTAGACAGGTTATTCCCACAGATTAATAAGGAATAGAATGACAACCCTTAAGAGTATGAATAAAATAACATCCTTTACGAATACGAAAGAAATATTACCCCTTACAAATACGAAAAATAATATCCCTTACCTTAGTAAGAGATTGGATACTACAATAATGTAGTAGCAGAATACTCTTCTTCTTTCTCTCTTATTATCTCTATAGTTTCTGTCTCTAGAGTTTTAGTGAATTAGTGAGAAAGAATGAAGAAATGATCTTCTATTTATAGAAAAATGGACTAAATAGTAATTGATTCACGGACTGTCCAGATTAATTTACTATTAAAAAAGACGGTTCATATTGATTTATTATTAAACCTTCAACTGACGGTTCATATTGACTTCCAATTAAAACTTCAATCGACAGTCCATATTGATTTACAATTATAACTTCAACCAACGGTCCATATTGATTTACTATTAAAACTTCAACCGACGATCTGAAAAATTAGTACATCTCCCTATGGAATAATAAGTCAAACTTACAACAAGCGTCTCATGACAAACCCCTCTATTTATATCAAAAATTGAATAAATATTTACCACAAATCACATATCTTTAATCTTTCAATAATTATTTATTATTAATATTATAACACACAATATTGACAACCAGATCGTTCCTAGGAAAGAGGGGGCTTTCCGATAAGATTTTCTCCTTATTGGCGCACAATTAAATAACCAAACTCCTTTCCTCGACAGAACTTTCTAGACATTGTCAATAATACAAATAATAATATAAATAACTATGTCATCTCGATTATTGATTTAATAATATAAAATATTACGCAGATGATACTGTGACAATAATTGAATCAATAATATGATATACTATGCAGCAACTATTGTGGCAATTATTGAATTAAACTGAGTGACTTTTTACGTAAGCATCAATAATCAGAGATACTGTGCAATATCGTATGTTACTGTGTAACAACGCGTATTACTGTACTTTTATCACCGGGTATTTTAACAATTTAACGGTAAAAGTCTTGTCGTTATTTATATAAAAAGGTTATTTTTGTCATTTTCTATATCCGACAATTATTCGATTGTAAGATCCACCAATGATTGCTCCGTCGTAAGAATATTCCTTGACAAAAAGAATATTCCCAAACCAAACGAATATTCCCCGACACAATGAATAATTTTTTTTGACAACTTGCTTACTTTGTAAAATTTGTACATATCACCCAAAACTATAGCATTTATTAAATTATCAACTTACTATTTAGAATAATATTTATAAAAAAACTAAATACTTTTATTTCATAAAATTCAGGGTTTTACAATCTCTCATCCTTATGAAATTTTGTCCCCAAAATTAACGTGCCTGGTATTTCGAAGAGGTTAGAATACCTTGTTTTCATTTCAGATTCTATCCTCCCAGTCATTTCCTCTGTATCATAATTTTTCCATTGCTCATCTCTTAGATTTCAGATATCATTCCAGAATACAGTTTCAAAACAAAGGTTAATTGACATATCACAATTTGTCAACTTATTAAGTAAGAAAATTCAGCTTAGGTAGGACACACACTAGCAAAGGATATTACTCGTTTCTCCATTTTGAGTCGCTAAATACACACTACAAAATCCAAATACAAACTTCATTTATACAATTATTAACTATCATGTAAAATAGAACACATAAGCTATGAGTTTCAATACAAATAACAATTTTCACGCTCCAAACCAATGATACTTTACATAAAGGTACAATCGATAACTATTTTAGGAATTAAAATATTTAGAAAATGCTCAAGGAAGCCTTCATACATGGGAGGCAATGCATCTAAGTTATAATAGATAAAATAAGAATTGAGCATTAACCTTGGTTGACCCAATAGACCCCAAAGAAGAACGAGAAGATTACTATCATGTTCATTCCAATGGTGTGTATCTTCTTACCATATAATTATTTCCATTGTCTCAAACTGAGGATTATATTCCAACCATACTCCAAGATTATATAGATAATGCTCATAGATATAGTCATCAAGTGGATGTGCACAACCATATCTTATGATAACATGAGTTTGTATGTGGTTAGACATCATGTATGATAGTGGCAACACACCCTTTAAGCTCTTGGTACAATTTTGTCCTCCTCAATCTAATGAGGTGCACTTTTGACACTTCCAAAGTCGGGTTCTCATCACCCTAATATTGTTCACCAAAATTAACTATTAAATAACGTATAAAATACGACACACACATTTTAAGTCCTCAATATAATTATATATTGTCATGCTATTTTATAATGTATTGAGCAACTTCAACAGTCACAGACTATTACTTTATTCTCCTATTATCCCCGCTCGACCCAACTACACTCTTATTACCTAAAAGGAATTGTGAAGCAAAAGGGTGAGCTCAAATAGCCCAGTAAAGAATATTATGACTAAAGATAATTAAATTATCAATAGCCTTCATCAGTAATAAATTAGATATTTAGAACATATGGTAAATAATAAAAGTGTTCAACTATAATTGCAGCGAAATCAACAATCCATTAGAAGAGTCAAGTAGAACATATCGATTTACTATTAAATAACCAAACCCCTTTCCTCGACAGAACTTTCTAGACATTGTCAATAATGCAAATAATGATATAAATAAGTGTG
This sequence comes from Panax ginseng, assembly GCA_020205605.1. Taxonomy (NCBI): domain Eukaryota; kingdom Viridiplantae; phylum Streptophyta; class Magnoliopsida; order Apiales; family Araliaceae; genus Panax; species Panax ginseng. The sequence continues at coordinate 68,755,391 of CM035132.1, read as the reverse complement.
TTGTCTCAATTATTGAATTAATATTATAAAATATTGCGCAGATGATACTGTGACAATAATTGAGTCAATAATATGAGATACTACAGCAACTACTGTGGCAATTATTGAATGAAACTGAGTGACTTTTTACGTAAGCATCAATAATCCGAGATACTGTGACGCCCCCAAATTCAGGTACTTCAAACCCGAACTCGGTGCTTCATGATACCATTTCTATGAGCGGAATAATACTAATAATAATAATAACAATAATATAAATACCAACTTAATTTACATTTATATCAGAGTCTAATCCCAAGTATGTAACCTATAAACTTTCATTACAATACATGATAGATAATATATATCATCCTTATCTTAATAAAGTCTAGCTATTACATAAGATACCATTAAACGTATTTTGTTTGCTTTCCTTTTCTTTTGTTTCTGTATGAACCTTTAGGTTGATCACGATAAGCTGAAAATATTTAAATTAAGCAAGGATGAGCATTTGAGTGCCCAGCAAGTAATAGCAATCAATAACAGTTAGCTGAAAGGATTAAATATTTTCTTTGAACGATACTTCTACAACGAATCAACAGTTGTGAAGTAAGTTGAACCAATAATAAACAACATATAAATTCTATATCAAAATTTTGAAACTATGTACTAACTATAAATGAGGATCAGTCGGCAGACTATGGACATTGTTTTCTATTTTTCAAAAAGATTAAACAGAACTTCATCTGTAAATCATCATAACTTACAGGCACGGGGGGTGATCAGCTCGTTATGCACTGTATTGATCAATACTACATACAAGAATGATATTTTCGTCCAGCATATCCGCCTTAGGCGCATAAAAGTTTCCCAAATTTGGGATGTTCATACTAGTCTAGAATCTGAACCAAAACAATTCGGTTGGATAAAGTTCTATCTTGTTCAACAATATTTTTAAATCTGTGTCTATCTGAATCAAATAGCTTAGACAGCTTTTAAGTCAATGTATACATACTGTAAATCGATTAGTATGTATCAACATATGATAAAATATAATGATTATCTAAGTGAGGACACTTGTATAACCATATTTAGAAATTAACGAATAGAATAAATATCTGAATTATACAATAATACTGTGTTGATAAACAATGATCGGATAATTTAAGAACTTGTATGAATACAAATGATTGGATACATAATCGATAACAATAGAGTTAATAATCTGGCACAGTGATAATAAAATTCTAAAAATTTCTTACTCATGTCCATTGCATAAAGTAAATGCAAAGGTAGAATACTTGCCTGATCTGCTGCTTACACAACTTAGTTTTATCTTTTATATCAAGACCTATCATTAATAAGATCATTCTATCGATTAGAATAACATATCATATCACATAGTACTACTGTTTGCAGTTAGCACATAACCTAATCACATTGCCACATGTGTTTAGCAATCATTGGATTACAAACAAACACGTATATAGACAAATTATATAAGTCCAGATCAATTTCTGAAACATGCCGGTGTACCAACGACTTTATCGGGTAATTATCGAGTCTAAAACTCTATACCGAAGTTCAATATAACTTAAACAACGGTCAAATTATTTTTAAATGACTTATAATAATTTTTAAACAATTATTATAATTTATCATGATTTTTCAAACACCGGAATCATTATTAAATGATTTACATATTAAATAATTCTATTATCTTTAATATTTAATTAATATTAAACTATTAATGAAATTATTTTTATAATATTGAAGTTATTTATAATAACTCAAAATATTTTTAAAGTATTAATATTACCCTTAAATGATTTTTAAAACAATTAAAATTATTTTAAATAATTACCATTAATATTTAAATATTAATGCATTACTTATCAAAATATTAAAAGTCATATATTATAACTTAAAATATTTTTAATTCATTTATTTCCTTTTAAATGATTTTTAAATCAATAAAATAATTTTTAAACTATTTATTTAATATAATTAATAAATAAATCTAATATCATTAATATTAATTTATTAATGAAATTTAACTTTAAATATTAAAAGTTATATTTTATAACTTAAAATATTTTAAACACTTCATTTTCATTTAAAATGATTTTTATATTATTAAAATGATTTTTAATTAATTTATTTAATATAATTATTAAATAAATCTAAATATCATTAATATTAAATAATTAATGAAATTTACTTTAAAATATTAAAAGTTATATTCTATAACTTAAAATATTTTTAAATACCTTATTATTATTTAAAATGATTTTTAATATAATAAAATCATTTTTAATTAATTTATTTAATGCATTTATTAAATAAATTAAATATCAATAATATTTAAATAAATACTAATATTTATGAAAAATATGTCAAATTATTAAAAGTTAATTTTTATAACTTCAAATAATTTTTAAAACTATTTTTGGAATTTTTATAAATTAATTACTATTTTTAAATGATTTTTAGAAAATAAATTAAATTAAATTAAATTAACTGTCACTATAGCCTTTAGCGACAGAAAGTGTCGCCTTTGGTGTTCTTGAGCACTAAGAACACCCAATGTCAGTTACCGAGTGAGCTACTTTGACCAACATTAATTCGTTGTGTGTTGTGATTCTGGGCAACATATAATGGTCAGATCTTGTAGAACTAGTGCAATACTACAAGATCCAACAACAAACAAAGTCATACTGCATCACAGTAAGGAGATCTAAGCCTTCAAAGTGACTGTCAGAGATGTTCTTCATTTTCTGGGTTACCCAGAAATGAAGAACAGTTCGACCAGTCCACGTTGGGCTTTCACAACTTGCAATCCTTGCATTATTTTAGTGATTTAAGACTTCCAGATTGTAGCCAACATACAAGACAACAGATCTATTACATAAAAAATAGTATAACAACAACGGATCAAGCAGATCTATGTTGGTCAAACCATGTTAGACGATATGTTCAAGTGTTTTCTGGGTTACCCAGAAAACAGATTTCATGAACATCTGACTTGGTTTGACCGTCCCTTATGATCCACTTATTTGATGTTTCAGTGATTTTTAAGGCACCAGAATATATTATAAACAACATATTACATCTTAGATGCAGAGATAAACACAAACAATCAACCCACTGCCAGATCCAAGCCTTCAAACTTCTTGTCAGGCCGATCTGGGCAAGTTCTAGGCTGCCCAGAATTGCTTGGTCATGGTCGGTCAATGAGGTTTGACCACCCATAACATGCAACTTGTTCATGCTCTGACCTTGAATCATGATCCAGAATACAGACCTCATAACATACTACAAGATCAAACATTTAAAACACTAAAACAATAAACATGCTGAGATCTAGAAGGTCTGACATTCATTGTCAGACAACATTTTCAATATTTTCCAGATTTTGAAAAACTTCAAATCCGAGCCTATAGATGTTATGGATCTAACATCTATTGACCCAGATTACTTACATAGACTACAAACAACATGTTTTAACATTAAAACACAACATTTAACACGTCAATCAAGATCAGATTCTTAGTAGGGTTTTATACCTTTCTATGAACAAATCTTGATTCAAGGCTACTAATCTGTTAATGGAAGTAGTGAGGCTTGATTTAAGGACTGATATGCTAAGAGGTGGGTTTTAGAGAGAGAAAGGATTGGTGGAGAGCAAGTGCACAAATGAGCTAAATTATGGGCTTTTCTCTCTCTTGATCTATATAAATAATGGTACAAGGCACATGGCTGATGAGTTGTAGCTGATTGCTGTAAATTATTGAGCATGCGGGATAATCTAGAGTTGGTGAACAACTCAAATTTTAGCAAGATTTGCAAGCAACATAATAAAGAATTACAAAAGGGCTTTTTGGACATTTGACTTTCAAATTTAATGGCTATATTGTAACTTGAAAAACCCTTAGGGTTTGACCCTTAGGGTTTAACCCTAAGGTTCTACAATGTGATTTCCTAGAATTTTTGCAATTAGGGTTTAAAAAATGTAAAAATTTAGTTTCTAAAAATTACAAATTGGAATTACTAAATTAGTTTAAGTTTCTAATAACTTAGACTTGCAAATTTAGGTTTAGAAATTTACTAATCACGGTTAGCTTTCCAATTTCGTGATTAGGGTTACCAACTTAGCAACTAGGGTTTCTAATTTAGTAATTAGGGTTATCAATTTGTAATTAGGGTTTTCTAAGTAATAATTAGAATTTTCCTAATTAATATTTAGCTTTATTATTTAGCAATTAAGGTTTTAGTTTAGTAATTAGGGTTTCTAATAATAATTAGAGTTTTCCTAATTATCATTAAATTCCATAATACTTAACCTTAATCATAATAACACAATTACAAAACATACTCGAACTCATATTTGAGTTTCAAAATAGGGTTTAACAAAATAACGCTAGGGTTTGGTCATGATACAACATAATTGACCAACCATTATCGGTCAACACATACAGTACATATTTATAGCATTGAAATAAAAATAATATTATATTATTATTCTCATTCCTTGATCAAAATCCAAAATTAGGGTTTGGATTCCATATCTGATTTATCTTGCATATATAGCATTATTAATTAAGTTAAAATAATTAACTTAATAATCTGAACTAAAATTAGTATAATAAAATAATTATTATAATAATTTCAATAATCATTTCACATATTATTTAAATAATATATAATCATATTTTCATGAAAAATAAATAATAAAAATATTTTTACTACAAAATTATTTACAAAAATATAATTTATAATGATCAATAATTCTAAGAAAATTATTTGAAATTATTCATGTAATAAATAAATTTTACTTATCACATTATACATATACTTTACCTTGCACGTATTCCCACCTTTAAAATAAAATAATAATAATAAAAATTATACACAAAATTTCTGATTTATTTATATAGAAAATATCGGGTTGTTACATTCACCCTCCCTTATAAAGATTCTGTCCCTGGAATCACTGTTTCAAAAATTATATATATAAGGGTACATAGCATACAAAATCATTGCAAATAGATCTCGATCAAATTCGATCAAACTGATCTTTAACTATTCAACGTAAAGCTTGTCTATCTGATTAAACAGAAATTTGATTTCTAATAGAACTCAAATTCCTCTTTCAAATATCTTTATAAAATAATTTGCTATATATAGGAAAATCATGTATAAGAAAATAAAAGTTATATGAATAATACGTGGAGTTCCATCACCAGCTGCCACGGTATCCTGGACCGTCATATTGAAGACTCTTGCGGTTGATTTTGTTGGCTTGCTTGATGAAGTTGGTCCGATGATCGCCAAAGTCCTGCTGCCTTTCCCCGTGGTTACACTTCTTGCCTCAATTCTCCTTTTTTGACAATCCTTAACTTTATGTTCCGTCGACCCGCACAGAAAATACTAACTGTTCATTCTAGGATTGGGGTAGTTGGGAGAGATATGGCCCTCCTGCCCGCATTTTAACACACAAATTTTCCTTTCAAACACTCCCCTGAGTGATTCTTCCACAGTTCTCACACTATACCACCTGCTTCTTCACACATTCCTGCTTTACCTGAACATTCCCAAAATTGCTCCCTTTTCTCTTTTCACCCCTATTCCCACTATTAATTTCCACCTTCACAGCTCCCTCGACCTTGCTTTTGTTCTTCTTCTCCTTGTTATAGAGGCTCATGGCCTCACTCCCCTCCTCAACTATAATAGCTTTTTCCATGAGTGATGCAAAAGTGTTTATCTGCAACACTGCCACCTTGTTGTAGAGCTAGGGTTTTAATCCCAGTTCAAACCTTCTCACCTTCCTAGCCTCCGTATCAACTTGATGCGGAGCGAACCTAGCTAACTCATTAAACTTTGCGGTATACTCCGCAGCAGTTATGTTCTTCTGCTTTAATTCTAGAAATTTCACCTCCATCCTAGCCAGCATACTAGACGAGAAATAATTCTCGAAAAACGAAGTTTTAAACCTACCCCAAGTAACTACACCTTCTCCTGCCCTAGCTGGATTTGCTTCCCACCAAAAATTCGTCTCCCCCTTCATCATGTAGGTGGCAAAAGCTGTCTTTTGCCCCTCAGCTACCCTAGCTATCACAAACGCTTTTTCAATTTTCTTAACCCAAGCTTGGGCTTCTACAGGGTCAGTTGTACCTCTAAATTCAGGCGGTCCTACAGTCTTAAAATCTTTAAAATTTGCCAAGCGATTGTCTGGCTGATTTCCCGCGGCCGACATTCCCTGTGACGCCCCAAAAACAAGTATACATCACTCATCTTGAGTCGTCAGATACATGGTACAAATTTCAAATACAACTTAATTATACAACAGTCGTGTAAAATACGACAAAACATAGCTGAGAGTTTAAACAAGAATGTTGTCATTTAGACAATATCCACACTCAATGGAGTCCTCATTATAATTATTATCACACTATTCTATAGAATAGTGAGGACTACTAATGCTATCATCTGGACCGTCAATCCGTTCCCCGACTCGTCCCAAATTTATATTCTCATTTCACAAGAGAACGAAGAAAGAAAGGGTGAGCTCAACTAGCCCAGTAAGAAATATTATGACTAAGATAATGCAGAAGAAATTATCATTAGCCTCACTACTACAAAATAGTAAATAGACAACGCAAAAAAAAAAACGTTGTGATTTCAGTCAGAAAAACGTCGTGGTTAAGGGTGTCATCTATTTGACACAGTTACACAACGTTTTTAAAACGTTGTAGTTAGACACATTCTACAACAGAAAAAAACGTTGTAAATTTTTTTTTCATAAATTAGTAGATTCTTAAAAACATTGTAGAAGGTATGATTCTATAACGTTTTCTAACTTAAAATGTTGTAGTTTAATATATATCAGACAACGTTTAGGCACATTTACACAACGTTTTTAAAATGTTGTAGATTGAATTGAACAAAAAAAAATGTTGTAGATTTAAAATGTATACATTGTTTGCTATATCAAGATAGTTTTGAAATAATCTGCTAACCTAAGATATTCCAGGGTTGGCAACTTAAATTGAAATTAGCACTTCCATGAAATTGAAATTCAGCCAAAGTATTGAGACTAAGAGAAAAATAGAATACAATCCTCATAATATGAAGCACCTTCAAAAATAAAGATGTCAAATTGAGAATTGAGGTGCCATTAAATACAAGAGCCTAAAAATTACTCCACCTAGAAACCTGCAGGAACAACCTATCAAACAGTGTACCTATTTGATTAAGCTTAAGAAAATCAAAGAGTCGAACAACATTTGAGTAGGTCAGGTCAGAAATTTTCAGGGCTATCATCTAGTTGTTTCTCATCTTCAATATCTACCTCCAAGATCTCCTGAGAGAGAAAAAGAGCTACTATCCGCACTGACAAGGGTACCACACCTGAAACCAAAACGAAGCAATCATTGGCAATTTAGCATCATGAAGCAGATCAACAACCTAAAGACTCCCCTCCTCAAAGATTTAACTTTAAGACTAGTAATACACATCTAGCTTTGAGGGGGAAAAATGAACTTTAACCTTAGAGCAAGTAATGACCATTTACAGAGTTCAGGTCCACTACCCAAACCTCTAAGCCCAACTGTTATTCTGTAGATCTCATGAGCAGTTCTAGCATCCCAGCATCTTATAAACCTTACATTTTTCATAACGTTCAGAGAATATAAACCATATGTATCACAAAAATGTCACTGGCTACTTGGCAATATTAATATTTAATACTAAATTTATATCAAATTCCATCATATTGAAAATCTGAACACGAAGTCACACGTAAATCATGCAGCAGAATTAAGCAACAAGGGAAATGATGCCCTGTGCACTAGTCTTTTATATAAAATAATTACACATACCCATCGCTACTCCCTGAATATATCTTATTTGCATCAGCACTCTAAGTCACATTCAAGGCGCGGCCTGCAAACAATATACATAGTAAAACAAAGTCTTTACATGGCGAAAGGAACAACTACTGAATAAAACTATTTAACCAAATGGGTGAAGAAGCTATCTCACCACTGACCCGTGGCAACGATTTATTGTAAATTAACTGGTCTGAGTCAGAGATACTGTAAATTCGCACACAACCATCATCACAAGCAACCGTTACACGCATATTTTCAATAACTGGTTCCTCACATAGCTCAACTGAGTCATCATCGTCTTCACTATCACTGCTATCATCATCATCACTATCACCATTAGCATGTTCATTTTCATTATAATTAGAATGCTGCTTTTTATCACCACATGTATTACCAATTAACTCTACCACATGTGGCAGCCATCACGTATTCAAAAATGAATAAGCCATTTACCTGGCTGTGAAGGAAGCTGGTCTGACGAAATACGAGAATTCTCATACAGATGAGGAAGAGATTCATCACCATATATAATGTTTAGACCATCCATCTCATGAACAACATCTCTAGGATTATCCTCAACCATCTTGAAAATGATTTGTGACAATAGCAAGAGAAGATCAATCCATATCTGCAATCTCAACTAAAAATAAACATTTGAAAGAAAGAGGAACCACTTGGAATCTATCTGTCAAACAATTAAACATGATACAAGAAAGTCCAGTGATCAATCCAACATCACAAAAGTGGTTGCTGGCTTCCCAGGGCCCCAACAGCAAGCCAAAACTCTTGGCCCGGCTTCATCATCTGCATCATTTTCCTTCCGCTGGTATAGTGCCACACATTGAGTGACATCTGATTTGACTTTTGGTTTGAAAGAGTGACATCTGATTCAGTACAAACAAAATAAATAGGTAGCTGCTTCTCAACTAAAAATCAGGTAAACCATAATATTGAAAATCAAATACTCCATGGTTAGTTATACAAGACCTTATTTGATGTCTATTGTTAACACAACCTGCCTCTATTTGATGTCACTCTTCCTTCTTTAGTTACTATACTTTGGAACTTAAACTGCATTAGGAAATCTAAAAGAAGACATTTAAATGGGACAACAATTAATTACAAATTAAGTGCTGACAACTATGATTGACTTGAATCAAGAAAATGAATGATAGACTCCATACTACAATCCTCTTCCATGTGTGTTTACTCCCTTTAGAATAATCGAAAACCTCTTCCACCTCACAATCCTCTTCAGAATCAGCAGCAAATTCACTTACTGAGTACTTACAAAAACTGAACAACATGAAGTTTATATTACTACAACAGAGGCAGGGGATACCATTATCCATATTCAATGCCATAGACAAAACTTACTTTTATAATCTTGTGTCTGGCGCTACGTGTTTTTGCATGTTACAGCCACTGCTTGTCTCTGGAAAGCAGATTTGTAGAGAGTGCCTGACAAAAAGTAGCTAGTGAATTAAAATAAAATCTACAATTGATACAGAACATGTCTTTGTGAACACTCTTTTGGTTCCTATAAAACTTCACTTACTGACATCCACATGTTAAACATATTTACGCATAGAATATAATCAAAAAAAGAAAAGTAACCACAAAATAAGCACATGTTTACATATAGTAGCACAAAATTCCGTCCTCCCAAACTGCTAATACAGATTAATTTCCAGAAGTCCCAAATCATAATACACAGTATTACAAAGCTCTAATTTCTTATGCTTCCAATATTTCTTAACAGCTAAACTGACATCCTGCAAGTGCATATGAGCATTTTCACATCAAGGCTGGGTGGCGATATTGCCAAAGCTAATATACCTTTAAATTCAATAAAAAAAAATTATAAATTTTATAGGAAGATATAATAGATATAGAATAAAAATTATTGACCATTTTCCTTCTTAATACCTTCTCTCCGGCGCTTCTGATATACTGTAGTGTCGATCAGGTAGAGAGCTTAACTACTAAAATCTTAATATTGCAAAAGAAGTCAAATGGAAGATGTAATAAAAGCTTTGTACCTTGCCAAACATCACCAGGCTTGAGGGAAGAGAGGCCCATGAAACTCTAGTTTCTGCTCCTTTGAGATGTATATAGGTATATAGACTCACTAAGTAATCATCAAAATCTCGATTACCTAGCAGCCACAATAACAGTCTCTTCATAGTGGGTTGGATCGATTACCTAGCAGCCACAATAAATTATAAACTCCAATCAGAACTGAATCCTTAATAGACATTCTGTGTTGACATATTAAAATTAGCGTAACGACCAAAGAACAAGAAACCAAAACTTTTAGGATAATTTGCCCACCACAGTGTTCTCTTTTCCAATAAAACCAAAGGTTACTGCTATAGGGAGATGGTGTATTATTAATGGTATTTGCTCCCTCTCCTATTAAATGCAACATAATAAATAACTCAATATCAAATTAAGTGAACTACAACACAACTGCGTAAATAAAACAACTATCAAATTATCCAAACTATCCACAAAATATACCAAACTATCCAAACTATCCACAGCAGAGATGGACAGGGAATCAAATTGAACAGATTTATATGCATCTTCAATCTTCTTATGTATGTTTTACTCTTGCAAAATGCCGATGATACCCAGGTATAAAACAACATCATAAACCTCATGGAACATCTGTGTTTTCTCTTCTCCTGGGATTAGCTCTGCTCATGCTGGCATGTTTACTCCAAGTTGAATCTGGAGTCTGCTTAACCAGATACAAAGCATAACCAAATTTCAATAATGATAGCCAAGCAAGAAACAAAATACACCATGTGTCATATTTTGATTCATAAAAGATTTGTACTGTTTGGAGTCCATGATGATTAAATAAACCAATAAATTACCATGAAATCAAATTTAGCACTCTGATTCATGATAGAGAAAGCCCATGGGGTTTGTAACCGGTTTGTAACCCATGGGGTTTCTATTTTTTATTTTTTTTTAAGTAGAATGATAAAATATATCATTACAATGCTCCAGCTACACTAGAGAAAACCATTGATAGGGCTTTCGACAACCTCAGCTTCTTCACCGTCCTTTCCCCACTAACATACCCAAAATCCCAAAATGATTCAACAATCAAATCTCATCAAAAATACACAAATTGCAAAAATAAAAAATAAAAAAATCAATTGATAGAAATGAACTCACGATGAGTGAACGGGCGATGTGGACTTGGCGAGGCTTCCATTGGTGGTGGCAGCGGAAGTTCCATTCTCCGATTGACTCGATGATTTCTTCACAGTCGTTGAATTACATTTCGATACCTTTGCATTGGCGGCGTTTTTCCTTTTCAATGAGATCGTGGATTTCGGGGACCATTGTTAAGAGGGGGGTGTTGCCCATGTATTGACGGGATCCATGGCAGACTGAATACAGAGAGAGAGATCGATAATAGGGTTTTGGTTTTGTGAGCGTAAAAGAGTAGAGAAAGAATATAGACGCTCCATTTTTAAATTGTAAGTTTTTTTTGCTCCGTGTTTTATTATATAGATAACGTTTTTTCTAAAAAAATGTTATCTATTTAAAATCAAAAATTGCCCTTATAAAATAGATAACGTTTTTTCATATGTATCTACAACATTTTGTTAAAAAACATGAAAAACATTTTGTGGTTTAAGTGTTGTCTATTTACTATTTTGTAGTAGTGCCTTCAACAATGTTAAACTGATAAAATATAATAGATATCAAGTTTAACTACAACGGAATAAGCAATCTATTAGAAGAGTTAAGTAGAGCATGATATCTAGTATCTTCAATGATTTAAAATGTTTTTATCATTTTTTTTTCGCTGAGACTCAGCTTAATAAATAAACCACATCATCCCTGCACTACGGGCCAAGGATATTCATTAAATCATCAATGGTCATGACTATATCGAATAATCCCTAGTCATAATCATACCAAAAACTGTCCATCAATGCACTATCGGCCAATGAGAACTTTTACCACATCATTCGTTACATTACGGTCGTGATTATACCGAATAATCCTTGGTCATAATCATATCAAGTCCATCTATGCACGTAAGCCAAAGATGACTTTCATCACAATATAAGCATGAGAATGATGACAATGATATAAGCAATAATCAAACGAAATCAAATCAAACGAAATCAAGGATAAATATTAAAGACTTTAAATTTATCCAAATATTAGCAATCACTTAATAAACTCATAATCTAATATTATTAATATTATAATAATATTTTAATCACTTCTTAAACTTATAAACAATTTATTTCAATTGTTTACACTTTATCAAATAATGCATTTTAATCATTCAAAAATGTCATACTCATAAGATTTCATCACCAATGATCAAATCCCTCATAAAAAATCTACATATACCCTATATAGGATTCCCAAGCCATAAAATCCTATTTTCCAATTTTGTTACTTCACATAACATATTTAATTCATTTACTCATAACTAGTTCATTTTCATGAAAAATATCAAATCAGTCCCAAAAATATTTTTTTTCTGGGATTTAGCAGAATATGGTCCCATATTGAACATATATTTTTTTCGGAATTTTTAAAATTCATTTATTATTTTTTATATGGTCAAAACTGTCGAATATTTAGACATTTATCATAAATTGTACTTTTGTCCAAAAATTCTGAAATTTACAGGGTATACTCCTGTTATATACATGTACTCCCAATAAAAATTTATCAATTTTAGAGTTAACCACAAAGAGTTATAAGGGTTTACTTTTAAAATAGTCTTTTCCCATAAAATTCATAACTCTTAATCTGTACATCCAAAAATTGTCATCTTTGGACACAATATAGAAAACTCATCAAATTATCATTTCAAATTTTTTCAGAATTTTTGAGGGTCAGAAAAATTACGAAACTGCAAATGGATTTTTCACCCGCCATGCGGTAATCATCCACGTAGACAGATCATTTCCACAATTTAATAAGGAATAAATACAAAGGATCATTCACCATGCATGTGATAATCCACATGTAGGCGAGTTATTCCAACGTAATAATAAAAATGGAATAACAAAAGAATTCACCATGCATGCGGTGAGGCCATATGCAGACGAGTTATTCTCAATGTAATAATAAAGAATGGAACCGTCAAATGCGTAAATCGTATGCAGACATGATATTCCAACGGAATAATGAAGAATGGAACCAGGACATGCGTAAACCGCACAGATAGGATATTCCAACAGAATAATAAAGAATGGAACCAGGTCATGCGTAAATCGCACAGACAGGATATTCCAATAGAATAATAAAGAATGGAATAACAACAGAATTCACTATGCATGCGATAGACCGCACAGACAGGTTATTCCAATTGAATAATAAAGAATGGAATAACAGAAGAATTTCACAATGTATGTGGTACTTCATATAGACAGGTTATTCCAACATAATAATAAGGATTGGAATAATAATAGCTCTCTTCATGAATATGAAAGAAATAATACCCCTTACCTTATAAGAAACTGGATATTGGAATAGTGAGGTAACAGACTTCTCTTCTTCTTTCTCTCTATAATTTCTCTCTATAATAATTGCTATATAGCTTTAGTGAATTGGTGAGAAATGAAAAAAGAATGAGCTTCTGTTTATAGGAAAATATAGTTTCGATAATTGCACGTTTTGGGGTTCGAAATATTACTGTACAATACCTTCCTCTTTTTCTTCATTTTTAATTTAATCTTGCAAGTATTATCAAACTTGCACCACCTCCCCTAATAGTAAATAATGTGAAACAATAGTTCAATCATGTGAATTAATAGTTATAATCATGTGAAAATACGAATTACAGTATAGTACTTCCATCTATACCTCCATTTTTAACTTAGTCATGCAAGTATTATCAATCTTGCACCAACTCCCCTAATAGTACATGAATGTGATTCAATAGTACACACATGTGAACAAATAGTTATATAAACATGTGAATTAGTAACAATTAATTGCTCATTTATCCGATTAATTACCCAATTTATCAATATAACCCCCCAATATCAATTATCATCGGAATAGATGTCGATTTCCACTAACACTAATAATCCCAACACAATGGAACTATCAAATTCATCTTTAATCAACACAAACTTATTCATCATTAATATTATAACTCACAATATTTAACAACCGTGTCGCTCCCAAGAAAGGGGGCTTTCAGATAAGGATTTCTCCTTATTGGCGCCTTGATTAGATGACCAAACCTCTCCTCGATGTAACTTCTAGACATTGTAAATATTGCAATTTAATAATATAAATAACTTTATCTACTCAATTATTGATTTAATAATATAACATATTATGCGAGATAATCTTTGTGACAATAATTGAATCAATAATATGAGAGATATAATGCATTAATTATCGTAGTAATAATTGAGTATAACCGAGTGACTTCTTACGTAAGCATGAATAATCAATACCGTGTGCTACTATTTAACAACCACGCCAGACATTCTTTGTACTTTTACTACTACGGGTAGTTCAACAGTTTTAATGGTAACACTTTCGTCGTTATTTTTATAAAATGATAATTACATGTTGTTTAACTACTACGACAATACTTTTGTTGTGGGGTCCACCAATGATTGTGCCGTCGTACAGATATTCCCCGACCAAACGAATATTTTATAACAACTTGCATACTTTGAAAAATTTATAAATATTACCCACAACTATAATATTATATCAAATCCACACCATAATATTCAAAAAAAAATATTTTGAGAAATTTAAATCTTTATTCATAAAATTTGGGGTCTCACAATCTCCCCTCCTTATGAAATTTCGCTCTCCAAATTTACATACGTACCTGATATGCCGATGAGGTGATGATACCTTGACTTCATTTCAGATTCTAACTCTTGAGGTATAACCTTTGAGTGTCGAATAGGATCCTTCTTATCCAAGATTTTAACATGTATCTCATCATACATTAAATCTTCTGCTATCTCGTCTAGTTCCAATTCAATAATGTGGTTCGGGTCGTCCACATATTTACGTAACATCGATACGTGAAAAACGTTATGAACACACGACATACTTGGTGGTAAAATGAGTCTATAGGCCACAGTTCTTACTCGATCGAGGATTTCAAATGGGCCAATTAAATCGAGGGTTGAGATAACGCCTTCTTGAACCTTCTTCTTCACATTCATCGATTCAAGTTGTGTAGCTTGAGCAGCTTTAACTTTATCGATTAAAGACGATTCTACTCGTATATTCAAGTTATCTTCACGTGGGTCCCTAGAGTCTTTAACTCTATCTTCATCATTTGTAAGTTATACTGAAATGGGTTTTTGTGTTAACAACATCGCACTCAGAACGCATACGATCTTCTACTCAACGCATCGCCTACCACGTTCGCTCTTCCACGATGATATTGAATGGTATGATCGTAATCTTCAACAGCTCGAGCCAACATCTTTGGCGCATTATACGATCGTTAGAAATTCATTGCAAATTTTTTAACCACTTAATTTCTCCTCATTGTGGGCAACGAAAGTTTTTTTGTTGCTATATTTCGTTGCCTATCAGGATGTTAAGGAAGCCTTAGATAAATGGACTATTCCTAAGATCAAACCAGAAACAATTTATAAAATTGGAACCTTTGATTTTATCAGTAAAAGAATAATTAAGACTTTTGAACATGTTTGTTCCTTTACGAATAATGATGAAATTTTATATTTATTGCATGTTGTTGAAGACTTGTACCCTTTTTTGCAAAAATATAAATATGTTCATATAGGACTTGTCCAAGTAGCCTTCAAAACTTTGACTTTACTTGGCCAAAATACCAATATTCAAAGGTACACTTAGAGATGGTAGGTGTCTTAACCGAAAGCCTCTCTCATGGGAGCTATTGAAACTAGCCTTGCCCATGGACCAGTATATTTTAATATCTATCCAAATTTAAGTGTTGCCCTAACTGATAATAATTTGTCAAAAGTTTTAGAGATGAGAATTATATCTCATGGTTATGAATATCTACCCGGATCCCCTCCTTTTGCCATATTATTCCGTATACACCTTAAAGTTTTAACAACTTTAAACCCTTATATCGAAAAACAGCCAAAGAGGACATACTGTCCTTATAGATACTAATCTTTTTAGTAGTCAAATGGCTATTCCCAGAATGATCCCTTGGGAAGAAATTACTTTCCCAAAACAATGGCAAATTACTAATGCCGTTCCTACCAGACCTATAATTAGACAAAATATTGAAGATGTTATTCAAACCAGTAATGTAAATATTTACCTAAAATTTCAAAGACCTTTTACCCGAAGTCGATCTATTAATAATATTTCTTATAATATTGATTTTCCTGAATCATCTAGACAATCTGTGTCTGACTCTTTAGAATCTGTTTATCAAGAGTCTAAAAATCCCAGCAATGAATCTGTCAAAAATGAAGACATAATTAGAGGAATTCATATTTCTGAAAACCAAATACCTCATGGTATTTATGAGGCTACTCCTCAGAACAGAAGACCTTATAGTCCAACTGCTAGTGATATGAATTTTGAGTGTTAAATGGATTTTTCTCCAAATAGTAAAATTCGCCAATGTTTAAACCAGGAGTTTATGCAGAACAAATACCAGAATTTTAGAAATTGTTATTTTAAAAATCATGATAATGATAAGTTAGCGGAAATTAAAGCTAATTATTATGCTTATCTGAATAGTAACTAGTGTATATTATCATTTGCTAAATGGTATTATGATTTTGTCTTAAAATCAGATTTTTATACTGAAAATCAACTAAATGTATTAACTGGAATTCAAAAAGATTGGATTACCACAAATGGTAATATTATTCAGTCTATTCAACCCCCTCCTAAGTCTCTTGAACTTAGCTCTGGAAATGAAAATTTAAAGCCCTTAGTTATTAATCTGTATGTTGATATTTCTGAAGTTTCTCATCAACAAGAAGAAGTAAAGATTAAAGACATTTTGCCTTGTCTAAATGCGAATAATTATACTAATTTATTCCTTCAAACTGTAGGAAAACAGTTAACCAGGATTGAAGAGCAAATAAATCATATTAATAATAATTGCCAAATTGTTCCTCAAAAAATTGACCTTCAACCTGCAACTATTAAGCCACCTTTAGAAGTTAATAATTTTAAAATGAAATCTTCTAAAACCAAAGATAATTTTATTGAAAATCTTTTAAATAAAATGAAAGATTTAAAGCTCACACCCGCATCCTCGTCCCAGATCAATATGATGTCTGGACAACCTTCCTCTCATACCAGTAATAATAATACTGATAATGAAGAAGATGATTCCGATATTTCCCTATTAATATTTTTGAAATCCGAATAATAATTTTCGAAATGCAAAATATTAATAAAACTACTTATAGTCGAAAGCCTATTAATAGAATGGCTTTATCTGGACCTAGTAGGTACTACTACCCTAGACCTACTCCTCAGGATATTCTGTATGAAGAAGACTTTCTTCATTCCCAGAAGTCTTATCATGGTAAAACCATCTATGAATGGAATATCGATGGTAAGACAGAATATCAAATTTTTGAAACCATCCATCATATTTTGATGTATGTAACGATCAAGAAACGAATGAATGAAAACACGTACCATCGATCATTGTTTCTTAGTAAACGGTTTTACTGGCATTCTTAAAGGATAGTGGGATAATGTACTCTCTGATAACCAAAGAACTGAAATCCTTCAAGCCTATAAGAATGATACTGACCCTATTACTAAACTCAAAACCAGAAGAGAAGATGCTTGTTACACCTTAGTCCAAGCTATCGTTCATCATTTTGTAGGACCGGAGACGGATCAATGGAGATAAAGTAGCGAACTCTTACAGAACCTTCGTTGCCCATCCTCAACCCATTTTAGATGGTATAAAGATGTTTTTTAATGAAAGTTATGCAAAGAGAAGATGCTAACAGTGAACATTGGAAGGCCAAATTTGTAGATGGACTTCCTACTTTCTTTGCAGAAAAAGTTTGAAAAAAACTTAGAGATAAACATGACCGTATGAGTATACCTTATGACCAGTATTCTTATGGCCATCTTATTTCAGTAATTATCGAAGAAGGATTGTCATTATGTAATGATATGAAACTTCAACAATTAATGAAAAAATAGAATCTTACTAAAAGACATGAAATAGGATAATTTTGCGATCAATTCTCTTATGACACAAAATTACAGTATCCTCAGAAAGCTAAAAAACAACAAAGTTCTAAACTTTTTAAATCTTACCGAAAACGTTCTTCTAAGAAATCTTCGAAAACCAAAACCCCTGAAAAATCTTCCAGGAAAAGAAAGAGTAGCAGAAAAAAAGATAAATCTAAAATTCAATGCTATAAATGTGGAAAAAACAGGACACTTTGCTAATAAATGCAATTCAAAATTAAAACAAAAACTTAATGAATTATCCCTTGATGAAGAAATCCAACAACAAATTCTTAATTGTTTGTCTAATAACGATTCCGAGTCCAGCTCAGAAAATGATTTAGCAGAAGTCTATTCAGAATCTGATAATAATTCTGACAATGAACAATGTCAAACCAGTACTATTAATAAGCGTAATACGACTCTTTGAAGGGTAATTCTTTGAAAGCTATCGTCGAGATGAATGGTTTAGATATTGGAGGTCCTAGTATTAATGTCTTAACTGACCACCAAAAATCCCTTCTTGACCTAGCCGATCAAAGTAAAGACCCATAAATTTAATTAAAATTTTTAGAAATCTGTTATAAAACTCAAAAGGATGAAAATACTCTTCCCATTAATCAGTATAGTATGAAAGAGGTTATGAAACGTATTCATGGCGTTTCTACCATTGAGAAGCCTACTACTATTCATGATCTAAAAAATGAAATAAATATTTTAAAATCTGAAATAAAACATTTACAGAATAGTAATATTACTATCTTTCAAGATTTAAAAAATATTAAAAATCAATTAAATCACAAACAAGATAATATAGAATCCTCCAAACAACCTGAATCTTCTGATAAACCAGAATCTTCTGAACAATATTTAATGCTTATGAATCAAGTAGTTTTCCAGAAATGGTATATTAGAATTACTTTTATTATCAAACCAGATTTTATTATTAAAGACGCCATTGCTCTTGTTGATAGTGGTGCTGACATGAACTGTATTCAAGAAGGATTAATTCCTACTAAGTACTTCCAGAAGACCACTCAATCTCTAACTAGTGCAAGCGGTAATACTATGAATATTAAGTATAAAATTCCTGAAGCCTTAATCTGTAATCAAGGTCTTTGTTTACCTACTTCTTTTGTTCTTATCCGTAATATGAATCAAAGTATCATTCTAGGCACTCCCTTTTTATGCCTTTTAATGCCTATTTCAAAAATTGATACTTTAGGAATTCATACAACTCTTAATAATGTACATATTGTTTTTGAATTTATTACGTAACCTTACACTAAAGAATTAAATCAAGTCAAAAACATGATTTATTCTAAAGAAAAACAAATCAATTTTATTCAAAAGAAATAAAATTTCTTACTACGAGCACGTAGAATTTTACAACCTTCTCTACGGGAAAAAATAAAATTAATCCATAAAACTCTTCAAACTAAAATTTGCAGTGATGTCCCAAATGCTTTCTGGAACAGGAAGAAACATATTATTTCTCTTCCTTATATCCCTAATTTTAATGAGAAAAATATTCCTACTAAATCTCGACCCAGCCAGATGAAGAAAGAATATTTACTCCTTTGCAAAACTGAAATTGAGTCCATTCAACAGAAAAAATTAATAAAACCCAAACCTCTCCTTGAGTCAGTCTCGCCTTTATGTCAATAAAAATTCAGAAATTGAACGAGGAACTCCACGACTCGTCATCAACTATAAACCTCTTAATGAAGCCCTTCAATGGATTAGATATCCAATTCCGAATAAAAAGGATCTTCTTGACCGTCTTCATGATGCCACTATTTTCTCTAAATTTGATATGAAATCAGGATTTTGGCAAATTCAAATTAGAGAACGGAATACTTATAAAACTGCTTTTACAGTACCTTTTGGTCACTATGAATGGAATGTTCTTCCATTTGGAGTAAAAATGGACCTTGAAATTCCAAAGACATCATGAATGATATTTTTAATCCCTTTCTTGAATTTATTATCCGTTACATTGATGATGTTTTAATTTTCTCTTCATCCATTGAACAACATATTAAACATTTAAATATTTTTTAAAATGTTATCATAAAAAATGGTTTGGTAGTTTCTGCCCCTAAAATGAAGCTTTTCCAAACAAAGATCAGATTTCTTGGACATAATATTTTAATAGAACTATTATTCCAATTGATAGATGTATTGAATTTGCATCTAAGTTTCCGGATGAAATTAAAGACATTAATCAACTGCAAAGGTTTTGGGAAGTTTAAATTATATTAAATTACTATCCAAATCTTTCCCAAGATGCTTCTATTCTGTATACTCGCCTTCGGAAAAATCCTTTACCTTGGACTGAAGAACATACTGATGCAGTAAGAAAGATTAAATCTAGAGTTAAACAGTTACCTTGTTTGTCCTTACCTAATCCCGAATGGAAAAAGATCGTTCAGACCGATGCTTCCAATACCGGATATGGTGGTATTTTAAAACAATTTAATCCTAACAGTAACAAAGAAGATCTTATTTGCTTCACTTCAGGAACTTGGAAAGGACCCTCTTTAAATTATCCTACTATTAAAAAAGAATGTCTTTCAATTGTCAAATGTGTTTTAAAATTTCAGGATGATCTTTTAAATCAGCACTTCTTAATTAGAGTTGACTGTTCAGCTGCAAAACAAATCTTTAAAAAAGATGTTCAAAATTTAGCATCCAAACAGATATTTGCTATTTGGCAAAGTATTTTATCAGTATTTGACTTTGATATTGAGTATATCAAAGGAAAACAGAATTCTTTACCGGATTTTCTAACCAGAGAATATTTGCAGGAATGACCAGTAGAGGTCGTGGTCGCGGTCAACAAGGCCGAGGCAGAACTAATCTATATTATACAGAATTTCCTAGCTTGAACCCTCAATCCAGTAATTCTTTTGCTTCTTCTAGCCAACCTACAGTAAAAGATGTTCTTCTTTTACCTGAACAGTATATTCCAAATACTTATGTGGAAGAAACAGTATTGTTTATTGAACAGAATGATGAGAAATGGATGAAAGATCCATGGGAGATCAAACGACGTTATTTAACGACTCAACAGTCTCCTCCTCATTTTAACCAGTATCGTTATGTGTATGAGCAAATCATTCTAGAAACAACATCTATGGATATAAAGCACACGTTTCATGATCCATCTAAACCAACCAATTCAATACAATACAGCAAAACCACTATCAAGAGTATTATGCCTCTTGCTAATTGGGTATTAATCCCCATACTACCCGTCTTATTGAATCCACTCATTTAATGAAACCGAGTACGATTATTGGGATTATATTGATTCCTTTACGCAAGTATTTTATTACCAGAATCCCATTCACAACCACTCTTGGTTTATCCGAATCTGCCCGAAGTTTTACCGAAACGAAATTCCCAACTGGTTTTTCGTTTGGTGGGATAAAATAGGTATTACAATTGATACCCTACCAGAATCCGTTCAAACAACATTCAAGGAATGGCAAGTTGCCTATGTCCATATACCAGTAAATAAAGATTTATCTATGCAAAAACTGTTTGCCCATTTCATTTCATAATCCGTTTTGGAATTCCTTGGATTTGGAAGTGGGATTTTCAGTGTGATTACCAGAATAAGATCCCTCGCCTAAAAAGAGTATATTTTACCAAGTGGTGGGACAAAGGGCTTAACCCCACTTTACCAGAACTCCTCAAGACCATAAAAGGTCATACCCAGGCCTGTTTAGATGTTATACCTCAGAGCCTTCCAACATCAACATCAGTAAATCCTTTTGTTAAAATCCAAACAGACTTAAAACAAAAGTTTCCAAACTTAACTGAAACAGAACTCTTAGTTAAAACTATGGATTATATGAAGACACAATTCTTACAATCCTTAGTCCCTGGATGATGCCTCCATGAAGACTATTAACTTGATGATGAAGACTCTGAACAGGATGACAATCAATTCAATGTTTTAGCAGGAGAAAGTCAAGAACCGGAGCCTACCATGGGAGACTTTTGGGACTCTCTCACTTAAATGATTTCTAAGAAGATGGCGCAAGACAAGAAAGGAAAATGAAAATAAAGTTATTCTCCACTACAACATCAATAATCAGAAGAAAACAAGTACAGTGTTCCCACCAGCAACGATGCTTATCCAGTTACCTCTCTATTATCAGAAACTAACAAGCCACATGTCCACTACAGTATTCCCACTTTGCCGACAGCTTGTCTCTTATCCTCCACTTCCTATGGCTAAGGGATAAAGAAGAAAAGATAAGGATTACTGCTCGACTCCACCATCCAGGACACGTCTAATCCTTTCTCTCCTTCTCTTTTGTATAAATAAGGGAGACCTCATCCTTGTTGAGCGTAAAACTTTTTTAGAATTTTCCTTTGTATTCTCTTTGTACCTCTCTCTCGTAAAATACTTGATAAATATATAAATCTGAAGTTTGAAGATATCCAAGACTCTTCTGTAAGTTTTAATTATTGCTTCCGTTAATTATTATGTTTCCTTACTTGAGCTTTTAGATTATCATACTGAGAATAGTAATCGATACAAAACAGCATATCAATCTGCAACTGATAATCATAATCGTTCTTACTTCTTAGAACAGTTTTATATATCAGAACATTATATTGTCTTAACAAAAACTGCCATACAGGAAGAAACCTGTCGGCTCATAGTTTTGGGTAGAACCCCTACCCCCTAATCAACAGTATTTCTTGAGATCATATATGTGGTAATTTATCTGTAAAGATATATCTAATATGTTTTTAAAATTTCATGCCATGTATTAATTAAGATAGATCAGGGTTAATGCTTGATTAAGTGGGATGTCACCAAAGTCGCGTTTTGAATCCTTGCCTTTATCTGTCTTGTGGAGTGTGGCTATTATTTCTTGTAAATCGTTGACAGACGTTCTTGATCAACCCTTTTCTCCGGTCCTTTCCTTAATTGGATAACCAAAGAACTGAAATCCTTCAAGCCTATAAGAATGATACTGACCCTATTACTAAACTCAAAACCAGAAGAGAAGATGCTTGTTACACCTTAGTCCAAGCTATCGTTCATCATTTTGTAGGACCAGGACAGATCAATACCGATAGAAGTAGCGAACTCTTACAGAACCTTCGTTGCCCATCCTCAACCCATTTTAGATGGTATAAAGATGTTTTTTAATGAAAGTTATGCAAAGAGAAGATGCTAACAGTGAACATTGGAAGGCCAAATTTGTAGATGGACTTCTACTTTCTTCTTGAAAAAAGTTTGAAAAAACTTAGAGATAAACATGGCCAGTATGAGTATACCTTATGACCAAGTATTCTTATGGCCATCTTATTTCATAGAATTATCGAAGAAGGATTGTCATTATGTAATGATATGAAACTTCAACAATTAATGAAAAAATAGAATCTTACTAAAAGACATGAAATAGGATAATTTTGCGATCAATTCTCTTATGACACAAAATTACAGTATCCTCAGAAAGCTAAAAAACAACAAAGTTCTAAACTTTTTAAATCTTACCGAAAACGTTCTTCTAAGAAATCTTCGAAAACCAAAACCCCTGAAAAATCTTCCAGGAAAAGAAAGAGTAGCAGAAAAAAAGATAAATCTAAAATTCAATGCTATAAATGTGGAAAAACAGGACACTTTGCTAATAAATGCAATTCAAAATTAAAACAAAAACTTAATGAATTATCCCTTGATGAAGAAATCCAACAACAAATTCTTAATTGTTTGTCTAATAACGATTCCGAGTCCAGCTCAGAAAATGATTTAGCAGAAGTCTATTCAGAATCTGATAATAATTCTGACAATGAACAATGTCAAACCTGTACTATTAATAACTGTAATACAGCTACTGAAGCTAATTACTGGAAAGCTATCGTCGAGATGAATGGTTTAGATATTGGAGGTCCTAGTATTAATGTCTTAACTGACCACCAAAAATCCCTTCTTGACCTAGCCGATCAAAGTAAAGACCCATAAATTTAATTAAAATTTTTAGAAATCTGTTATAAAACTCAAAAGGATGAAAATACTCTTCCCATTAATCAAGATAGTATGAAAGAGGTTATGAAGCGTATTCATGGCGTTTCTACCATTGAAAGCCTACTACTATTCATGATCTAAAAAATGAAATAAATATTTTAAAATCTGAAATAAAACATTTACAGAATAGTAATATTACTATCTTTCAAGATTTAAAAAATATTAAAAATCAATTAAATCACAAACAAGATAATATAGAATCCTCCAAACAACCTGAATCTTCTGATAAACCAGAATCTTCTGAACAATATTTAATGCTTATGAATCAAGTAGTTTTCCAGAAATGGTATATTAGAATTACTTTTATTATCAAACCGTTTTTATTATTAAAGACGCCATTGCTCTTGTTGATAGTGGTGCTGACATGAACTGTATTCAAGAAGGATTAATTCCTACCAAGTACTTCCAGAAGACCACTCAATCTCTAACTAGTGCAAGCGGTAATACTATGAATATTAAGTATAAAATTCCTGAAGCCTTAATCTGTAATCAAGTTCTCTGTTTACCTACTTCTTTTGTTATTATCCGTAATATGAATCAAAGTATCATTCTAGGCACCCCCTTTTTATGCCTTTTAATGCCTATTTCAAAAATTGATACTTTAGGAATTCATACAACTCTTAATAACAGACATATTGTTTTTGAATTTATTACAGAACCTTACACTAAAGAATTAAATCAAGTCAAAAACATGATTTATTCTAAAGAAAAACAAATCAATTTTATTCAAAAAGAAATAAAATTTCTTACTACAGAACAGAGAATTTTACAACCTTCTCTACGGGAAAAAATAAAATTAATCCATAAAACTCTTCAAACTGAAATTTGCAGTGATTTCCCAAATGCTTTCTGGAACAGGAAGAAACATATTATTTCTCTTCCTTATATCCCTAATTAATGAGAAAAATATTCCTACTAAATCTCGACCCAGCCAGATGAAGAAAGAATATTTACTCCTTTGCAAAACTGAAATTGAGTCCCTTCAACAGAAAAAATTAATAAAACCCAAGACCTCTCCTCGAGGTATCTCGCCTTTTATGTCAATAAAAATTCAGAAATTGAACGAGGAACTCCACGACTCGTCATCAATAGATATTAGCAAGCATATTATTTAATCCCTTGGTTCCACCAAAAATAGTCCTCGTTCAATTGTCATTTTTTTTGTTCTAGACTCTTTTATTTAGTAATATAAATGACACAATTTTATTATTATTGCCACCATTACTAAACTATCATTTATTTAATTTTAGGGGTAATTATGAAATATAAATACATTCAAATCTCTATATGAATGTTTATATAGAAAACTGTGCAGAATGTGCAACAAGGTGGATCAAATTTTTGAGAGAGAATAGCTTCCAAGCAATTTGGATGGCCATAGTAAGCCGCATAGTGTACATAGGCTCTTCCATACACTACTAATATGTAATTAATATGTGCCAAGTATTTACCAATTCAAAAAAATAAATAAAAACACTACTAGTTCATACATTAGCGCCTGCTTGAATAAGACTTTTCACGTAGGATAGGTTCCCATACATTGCCACAAACATCAGTGGGGTCTGGCCCAATCACAAACAAATCATAATCTATAAATGGGCTATGATCAGTATATATATATATATATATATATATATAGGAAATGATCCATAGCAAATATTTGTTATAGATGAAAATTGGGCAAATAGCATCATAACCATCCATTCCAATAATCAAGGGCGCGGATTAAATATGGTACAACGCCGTCCGCTACTTCGTCGAGCGAAAGGTGAAAAATAAAATCTCAGCCCAAATTGCCCCCAAGTGTACGAGCCTAATTTTTGATTATCTCCTTCGATTTCCCTTCTGCGAGTGCCCCTCCTTCGATTTCCCTTCTGCAACTGCTGCGATTTAGTCTGCTACTCCCTGCTTCGACTGATGCAATTTCGTCTAGCGGTTTCAACTAAACCCTCCCTTTCTTAATTTTCTCCTTCGAATTCGATTCGTAAACCCTTCTGCGCCTGCTGTGATTTCGATTCCTAAACCCTGCTGCGACTGCTACGATTTTTGCTGCGATTTCAACTAAACCCTCCCACCTGCTATGAAAATCAAAATATCCTTTTTGGAGCGATTCCTCTATCAAATCATCAAACCCTCATGCTTGTTATCTCTTTTTAAAGTTGGATATGGTTGTAGGAGAAGAGAAAGAGACGAGCGATATAGACATAGGTCTAAGTCTTACCCTATGGGCAGATCTGAACTTAGATCAAAGTTAAGATCTCGTTCTCGTTCACGCTCAAAAAGGTTGGGTTTCCTTTTATTTGGAAATAGATCTAGTTTGTGATTTGATAGGTGGCAGGCCCCGTAACTCCTCCTGGATCAAACGTTATGGCCGTTTTACTAGAGGACACTGCAGCAGAAAAGTGACCCCCGTCGGGGTGGGCTTTCCCTTCACAAAATGCCCACCGGGGCGGGCATACTAGTCAATAAAACAAGAAGGACCCCCAGAATGGGCGGGCCCTTTAGCCTTATAACCCTATAGAGGCGGGGTATATCTGTGAAAAAGTCATTTTTTGTCCGAATTTGAGTCCAAGAAGGATTGATTCAATCCAATTGACTCAAGGACTTTCAAGAGGACTTAAAGATATGTAAAGAGGCATATAAAAGGAGGAGAATCACATAGATTAGAAGTGGGAGAGAGGATTCCATTAGATTAGATTAGAGTAGAATAAGAGAAAATACTAGTTTTTATGAGATTTGGATAT
Organism: Panax ginseng; assembly: GCA_020205605.1. Classification (NCBI taxonomy): domain Eukaryota; kingdom Viridiplantae; phylum Streptophyta; class Magnoliopsida; order Apiales; family Araliaceae; genus Panax; species Panax ginseng. The sequence continues at coordinate 68,728,524 of CM035132.1, read as the reverse complement.
TGAAGCACTTGGAAGCCATTGGAGATTAAGATCAAGAGCAAGACGGAGGACGAATTTGCCAACAATAGATTCACTTTTTTTCCTTAATCTCATTCTTATCTTTTAATGTGTATTCAAGTGTGGATTCTCAGTTTTAATTCAATGAACTAATTCTTTGTTTGAGATTACAATGGATCTTATTGTGTAGTTTATTTTAATATGCTTCGCTATCAATTATTATGTTCTATTGTGAGGATTGTCTATTGTGATTTGGACTTAATTGTTTAATTGATTGGCCATTAATTACCGTGATAATCTATATGAACTCGAGAGATGAAGTTTAGATTTAGATCTGATCATAATAGCATGTGTTTGTGATTTCTACATAGATGGAATTCATGATTCGTGTTTAGGATAGAGATATGCCTTTACGTCATATGTAATCTTATAAAGAACTTGTGCTTTAAATCCTTTTTAATTATAATTCACATAGAGATATAGTGGATTAGTTAATTAGGGTGTCTTGCTTAATTCTATCATCTGTGGATTTAAGTGAGTATGGGTATTATGCATCGAGAGGTGGTTTTATCCGCTTTAGTGTTCTTGATTAACAATTCAGGATAGAGAATAATTGATGAAAAGTGTGTTAACTTAAATGAAGCAATAAGTGAAGTTGTGATCTTAAATCTCCGTAATCTTAATTTATCTAGTAGAATTAATAGTAATTTAATTATATAATTTGAAATTCATTCGTTTAAATAAGATTGAGTTGGTTACGGGTTAGTACTTGGTGATTTTTATTAAACAATTCCTCGTGGGAACGATACTCTATTTTCACTTTATTACTTGTTGACCACGTATACTTACGTGTTGTGCGTAATTAGATTTTACCCAACAAGTTTTTGGCGCCGTTGCCGGAGAATTAGTTTAATATATTTTTACCAATATTAGCTTCAATCAAATTAGTCTTAATTTAAACATTTTTTTCTTTATTTTTATTTTATTTTAATTCTCTTCCTATTTTTCTTTCTTTTCAAGTACCATGGTGGAATTTAATTATCAATGGCCATATACGAGAATGACTCAGCCAAGGGGAGCGGGGATTGATGGTCTCAATGCATTTTCTGTATTATTAGCGCAGCTTGAGACACTTTCGAGGAGGTTGGACGTTGTGGTAGCCCAACGTAATCGAAGGATAGTAGTTACTTGCAATTATTGTGCTGGTAATCATCTGAGTCATCAATGCACCGTTAGTTTTGGGCTGGGACAACACGATGGTGAATACCTCAACGATTATATATATGGTAATTATCATCAAGTTTGGGGGTATCACCCGGATTCGTTTTGGAGCTATACTTAGGAAGACCAATACTACGCTCTAAATCCAACATACACACCGGAATTTTCATGTAAACCTCCATTGCCACAAGAAGAAAAGTCAAATTTAGAGGAATTACTGTCAAAGCTCATAGCAAACCAAGAGGAGAGGATGATGAGTCAAGAAATATCGAGCCACAATTTTCAGCACCAGATGGAACAACTCATCACCACTTCAACCCATGGTCCTCAATACATGGATTCCAAAACTAAGACAGATAATTCAAGGTTGGAGGAATTGTTGTCCAAGTTCGTAGCATCAAATAAGGAGGGGAGGATTAATCAAGAGCGGTCAATTCAGAATCAAGAGATAGCAATTCAAAATCTGCAGAACCAGATGGATCAAATGCTCAAAGCCTTGAACAACTGTCCTCAAAACAATTGGTGTTATGACGAGGATTCCGAGATTGATGAAGTGCCCGAGCCAAATCTACAACCGGATGGGCCATGAGATGTTGAAAAAGAGGAGACAAGTGGGGATAATGACAACAAAGTTCATGAAGAACTAACTATAAGTACTAACGAGGATGAGCCGATGTTATTAGTGCCCCAAATTCCTTCTCTGCCAAAGATCAAGGGTCCAATTAGATTTGCAAAATCGTGCCCGCTTGGTAGCCATGTCGTCGGCAAGGCTCTTTATGACATGAGAGCTAGTACAAATATGAAGCCATGGTGGGATGAGGAGGAGAAGATAGAAGAAGAGCCCGTTGCGCTTATCAAGCCTCAAAGCCTCAATCTCATCATAGACTCAACGGACGAAAAAGCACTTAGTTATTCAACATTCTCAATTGCCTTATTTAAACAAAGCATGCTGCGTGACTTTAATTCGATAACCATCACAAATGGGAACCTACCAAAAGTTATATTATTTCCGATGGATGGAGGGTTCCTCAATCATCGAAGAGGAATTAAATAGTATTGACCAGACAAAGTCTGGCTGAAAGACTGTAATTCAATCGCTAACTGGGAGGCAACCCAGGAATTTTTATATTTATATGCTTTACTAGTTTATTTAGTATATAGGAATTAATTTGCTTATTAAGTTCTCTTACCAATCCCAAAGTGTTATTCTAATCTATGTTGTCTCTCTTAATTGCAGGTATTGGAGGTTCAATGGACATGCAAAAGATTATGAAAAGGTTATTCAAGTCCAATTCAATTGTGGTGCCCAATTTGTTCCATGTGCCTAATCTATTTTCCAAACTTAACGGACAAGGAGGAGGATTGCTATATTTTCAGGGAAGTCCTCTGCTTTACTTTTTTCTATTTCAGCCATTGAGGATAATGTCTAGTTTAAGTCTGGGGGCATTTTAGTGTTATATTGCATATAGTTAGTTATTTACATTGTAGTTCGTTATGTTTACAGGTTATTTACATTTAGATTTTGCATTGAGTTTTTTAAATAAAAAAATTAAAAAAAAATTGAAAAAATTGAAAATTTTCAACAATAGTAGTTAGTTTTCTATGTTTATATAGCATTTAGTACATCTTGCATGAGTCTAGCTATTTGATATTTACAGTTTGTTTGGCCAATGATGAGATTGGAATTGGGTAGACAAGTATAATACTGATTATTAGAGCTTTAATGTGATTTCTTGTTAGGAATTGAGTCTTTTTTTGTTTGAAACTTGTATAATAAGGATAGCACAGTAAAAACAACTTTTTGATTGATTGAGTTTAAATTGATACATAATGGGACTCTAAAGGATAATGCTAGTTTGAATGAAAGAATGACAAGAATAAGTAGTGATGGCTAAAGTTAGACAAGAACCTAAGTTTGGGGGAATATTTGGGTTATATAAGCTATATAAAAAAAGTATGAATAAACACCGTGGTGTGCTTGTCTAGTTTTATGGCCTTTGTTACTTGAGTAAGTAAGCCCGAGGGGATTGTCTTTACACCTAGCGCCCTAAGGTCTTAATGGTCTGGGAGTCGTTGGACGAAAGCTCGTTAAGGTAGCATTGAAAAGCCTAAGGGAATAAGACATTGCATAGCTATGTGTATATAAACCAAAAGAAAAAATGAATAAAACGGGAAATAAGAGCAAAAAGCCCCCGTAGATGAAAAATAAAGCATAAGTATCCTATGTTAACCCTCGATATTGGTAATTGTTTGATTTTAGTTGGATCTAGCTTGCTTTTGGATTTCTTGAGTTTACACTGTATGATGCCTTCGAAGAGACTTGTTATGTGTTAAATTTGATTTTATATCAGTTAACATTGTTGTGGAGCACACACGCACTATGCCAGTAATAACAGTTTAAGACTTGATGATTGACTAGGGAAGTTAATGATTTGTTTTGATATGATGTATTATCATGTTTACTTGATTTCTATAAGGCCGGTTGAATAGACTTGTTTCTGTCATTACTACTGGATTTACAAGCATGTAGATTAGTTGCATTACATAGCATTGTTGTTTTGTGTTTTTACTTGAGGATAAACAACGGTTTAAGTTTTGGGGTATTTGATAAGTAGGTTTTATACCTACTTATCTGGTATCTATTACTTGAATTAGTTGCTTAAACCTATGTTTCTTAGTTACTTTTTATACATTTTATGTTATTTTGTAGGTTATGACATAAAATTAGCATGAAGAAGTAAGGAAAAGCAATTCGGACATCTTTTGGACTAAAATATGCAAGCAAATACAAGAAGGGGAGATTGCAGGGATTTTAACACCAAGTTGGATGCATGTTCTTATCTTGGAACTTGGATTATACTGTAGAGTTTCTTCTTAGATTTCCGAAACATCTTGAATCATCCCAATCGGAGTTCGGATGCGAGAGTTTTGGCCTTTTTATCAACGAAGATCAAAGCTAAGAGTTCTCATGCTTGCAATTTACACAAAACCTACTTCAAGCTCGATTTTGATATTGTTCTGACACGAATTTCTCAAATCTTAAAGAATGAAAGTTGTAGAGCTTGTTAATAGCTTCAATTTGATAGGTGGCAGGCCCCGTAACTCCTCCCAGATCAAAATTTATGGCCATTTTACGGAGGACACCGCAGCACGGAAAAAGTGATCCTATAGGCCGGGGTGGGCATACCAATTTGTAAATAGAAGAAGAACTCCGAGCCAGGGCCGGCCCTTTTTAGTTTTATAACCCCGTGCCGAGGCGAGGGTACGCGCAGAAAAGTCATTTTTTGTCCGAATTTGAGTCCAAGAAGGATTGGTTCGATCCGATTGACTCAAGGACTTCCAAGAGGACTTAAAGACATCTAAAGAAGCATATAAAAGGAGGAGAATCACATAGATTAGAAGGGGGAGAGAGGATTCCATTAGATTAGATTAGAGTAGAATAAGAGAAAACACTAGTTTTTATGAGATTTGGATATTGAAGCACTTGGAAGCCATTGGAGATCAAGATCAAGAGCAAGACGAAGGACGAATTTGCCGACAACAGATTCACTTCTTTTCCTTAATCCTATTCTTATCTTTTAATGTGTATTCAAGTGAGGATTCTTAGTTTTAATTCAATGAACTAATTCTTTGTTTGATACTACAATGGATCTTATTGTGTATTTTATTTTAATATACTTCGCTATCAATTATTATGTTCTATTGTGAGGATTGTTGTGATTTGGACTTAATTGTTTAATTGATTGGCCATCAATTACTGTGATAATCGATATGAACTCGAGAGATGAAGTTTAGATTTAGATCTGATCATAGTAGCATGTGTTTGTGATTTTTGCATAGATGGAATTCATGATTCGTGTTTAAGATAGAGATATGCCTTTACGCCATATGTAATCTTATAGAGAACTTGTGCTTTAAATCCTTTTTAATTATAATTCACATAGAGATATAGTGGATTAGTTAATTAGGGTGTTTTGCTTAATTCTATCATCTGTGGATTTAAGTGAGTATGGGTATTATGCATTGAGAGGTGGTTTTATCTACTTTAGTGTTCTTGATCAACAATTCAGGATAGAGAATAATTGATGAGAAGTGTGTTAACTGAAATGAAGCAATAAGTGAAGTTGTGATCTTAAATCTCCATAATCTTAATTTATCTAGTGGAATTTAATAGTAGTTTAATTATATAATTTGAAATTCATTCGTTTAAATAAGATTGAGTTGGTTACGGGTTAGTACTTGGTGATTTTTATTAAACAATTCCTCGTGGGAACGATACTCTACTTTCACTTTATTACTTGTTGACCACGTATACTTGTTTGTTGTGCGTAATTAGATTTTACCCAACATCTGCCCAGCCTCTATTGGATACCTGCTGCTGGAAATCCTTATGAGAACTCCTATGAATATAGGATATTCTCCCTATCTTTTGCTTCTTGGTCTTTAGCTCCCCGCTGAGCTCAAAGACCTCATGTTTTAGCTCATAGACCTTGTCCTTGGCTAAAACTCTCTCGTCATGTTCCTCTTCTCACATCGACTCCACATCTGTCTTATCCTGTAAGATAGCCTGGAGCTCTGCTTTTAGCTCCTTCACCTCCTGACAGTAGTGGAGGTTTCTGTCCAGCAGTGTCATAAACAGTGACAACATAGACTCCCCCTGGGGTATCTCATCAGCAAGGGATATCGGTTTGAAGGACACAACCTCCACCTCTTCTTCTGATATACCATCAAATACCGACATGAAGTCGTGGTTTTCCGAGTCTCCAAACTCAATCACCACTACTTCCGGCTCCTCTTCTATTGGGTTCGGTATAAACTTTATCTGATTAACCGATTCTTCACTGTCTACCTGTACGTCTCTATAAATTCCATTTCCACCTGACATCTACAACAAAACAATTAAGTTTGATTAGTATACGTCAGTAGAATAATAAAAACATATATCATATATATAATGCATTTTTAAGGTTACTTTCATCTTTTACTTCTTTGACTTCTCTTAAGGTTATGACTTAAGGTTTTAATTCCCCCCCCTTAAGTTTTATAACCTAATGCTTTGATACCAACCTATGACACCCCCAAATCCGGGTATCTTCCAACCCGACATATGGTGCTCCATAGTGCTACAGTTCACATAAACAATCAATTGAAATGCCTCAAAAGAACGAATATGTCTTATATATATATTGTAAAATAATATTACCATTCCCCAGGTTCTTTATAACCGTTATATTTGTTCTTGTCAGAATATCAAATATTATCATTACAAACCTATACTATTACATAGGTAATCGATAGGTTCGCCTTAGCCTTTCCTTTATCCTTGTCGGATCCTTCGGTCCATTCGGTCTTAGCTGCATTCATATGGTTCAAGCAAGAGTGAGCATAACTAGCTCAGCAAGTACAACAATTCCATTTAACAATATGCTTGAATCATATAAATCATATATCTTCAATAATTGAACAATAGTTATGAAGTACTATCGATAAATCAAAATAGCACTTCTCTTTTAAAACATTTTACAATGACAACTTTAGTAAAACATCATTTCCGGTCCAAGACCTTGATCATTTCATAATTTCTTTGAAAAGGACAACCCGACACTAAGTCCATAAGTCCGACATTACTTACGAGCACGTCTAGGTGATCAGATTATAGTACTCTATGTTGATCAACACTACATTCTTTAAACGTATATACTTTTAAGTTGTGACAACCTCACATGTCTATCGTTTGACGACAAAACATTTGTTTAGCATATTCATTCTTCATTTGGAAAACCACACCCATATAGATTGGTAAAACATTGACCATAATTCGATAGATTATAAGAAATCCAAACATCTTAAGTCTAGCCGAAAGAATTGACTTTGACTTCATCATACATCAATTCATGCGTAAGAGTACATGAATCACAAAGCTTGTCTAGACTGAACATAGACAAGGGTTAGAATACTTGTCTTCAATGTCTGCTACTGTTATTACACATTCACTTTAAGTCTTTAAGGTCTCTACAATAGATGATCACATAACGTAACACATTAGGTCATGAATAAACATACATGGTTCCTAATGAATCTTACTCTTATTCTCAATCCAATCATGACCTAGATTTGTTATTATTGGTTCTAGCTTTCCGTTACATTTTACATCATTCTTATGTTCATATGTAATTGACTTACTTTTGACCTTTACTTAACATACTTAAGGTCTAACAATGTCTTGGACAATGTTACTTCAAGTTTTAGTTCATTACTAATTAGTTTACTTCTTTTCCTTAACTATAAGCTTTCCTTATTGCCTTCCTTCTAGTCTATCTTCATGGTCTTTGGCTTCCTTAGTATAACTTTGTATGACTGCACATGAGTTTGCATATCAATGTAATTACCCAAACATGGTCTTTGCGGCATACTTCTTCCTCTACGTAATCGTCGTTACATTACCGCCACTCTCCAAATGTGTAAGGTCAGACTCTACACAAGCATGGCCATGAGTCCCAGATTATGATGGCCCCAAAATTAGGTATTCATCACCCATCTTGAGTCGCCAAATACATGGTACAGAATTCAAATATAACTTAATATTACAGCTGTCGTGTAAAATAAGACGAAACATAAACTGAGAGTTTTAATAAGAATATTGTCATCTAGACAATATCCATACCTAATGGAGTCCTCATTACATTTATTGTCACACTATTTAACAGAATAGTGAGGACTACTAATGTTATCATCTGGACCGTCACTCCGTTCCCCGACTAGTCCCGCCACGCTTCATTTTCCTAAAGAGAACAAAGAAAAGAAAGGGTGAGCTCAACTAGCCCAAGAAGAAATATTATGGCTAAGATAATGCAGAATAAATTATCATTAGTCTTCAACAATGTTAAACTGATAAAATACAATAGACATCATGTTTAACTACAGTGGAACAAGCAATCTATTAGAAAAGTCAAGTAGAGAATAAAATCTACTATCTTCTATGATTTAAAAATGTTTTCATCAATTTTTATCACTGAGACTCAGCTTAATAAATAAACCACATCATCGAATCATCCCTGCACTACGGGCCAAGGATATTCTTTAAATCATCAATGGTCATGACTATACCGAATAATCCTTGGTCATAATCATACCAAGTCCATCTCTGCACGTAAGCCAAAGATATACAACAATAAAACCAATAATCAACAATCCATCTTTGCACGTAAGCCAAAGATAACTTTCATCACCATATAAGCATGAGGATGATGACAATGATATAAGCATTATTCAAACTAAAACAAGGATAAATATTAAAGACTTTAAATTTATCCAAATAATATCAATCACTTGATAAACTCATAATCTAATATTATTAATATTATAACAATATTTTAATCACCTCTAAACTTATAAAAAATTTATTTTAATTGTTTACACTTTACCAAATAATGCATTTAATCATTAAAGAATGACATACTCATCAGATTTCATCACCAATGATCAAATCCCTTATCAAAAATCTGCATATACCTTATATAGGATTCCCAAGCCAAAAAATCCTATTTTCCAATTTTGTTACATTACATAACATATTTAACTCATATACTCATAACTAGAGCATTTTCATGAAAAATACCAAATCAGTCCCAAAAATATTTTTTTTTCTGGGATTTAGCAGAATATAGTCCCATAATGAACATATATTTTTCTCGAAATTTTTAAAATTCATTTACTATTTTTCAAGAATCAATTTCTAATTAATTCCTTAAGAAATTAGCTACCTCAAGTTTAACTCCAGAAATTCCCAAATCTTGGCAGGATCTTACACATGTTAACATGATCTTCCAATTTAAATTTCATGGTCATCGGAGTTATAGAACTCCAGTTATAGGGTTTTTCGTCCAAAAAACCTAAATATTGAAATGGTCATAACTTGCTCATTTTAAGTCGGAATGAGCTCATTTTTGGACAGGAGGTACTTTATTCCATATACTTTTATGTCCCAAAAGGCCAGAAGTTTTCTCACAAATTAAGTGGCCGAAACAGCCCTTACAAAATTATGGGCAGTAACATTTTGCTATTTTCCAGCTTTTGACTCCTTTGCTAAAAATAGTCCATACGAAAATCTACAACACCTTTTCTAGTCATTCCACTTGGATAAGTTAGTAAACTCATAGATCTAACTCTAGGACTTGACCACACTCAAAAATTCGAAATATAATAGGAGATATGGTTAGTTGAATTTCATGTTCCATTTTTACCAAAATCTGCATTTCAACCCTTTGTGATTTCTAAGAAACTTTCATGTTTTCACATAATAACCAACATAACTTATCATAACACTTACTAATACTTCATATCCCCATGATTTTCATCTGTCCAATGCTTTTATTATGACTGTCATCATAATTAATGTAAACAGATCCTTTCCACAAATTAATAAGAAATGAATACAAAGGATCATTCACCATGCATGTGGTAATCCACATAGACAGGTTATTCCAACAGAATAATAAAGAATGGAATAACAGAAAGATTCACCATGCATGCGATAGAGACCGCATGCATGCATAGTTATTCCCAATAGAATAATAAAAGACGGAACTAGGTCCCAAGAAACGCATGCATGCAGGATATTCCAACAGTAATAATAAAGACTTAACCAGTCCCACAGAAAAACGCACAAATAGGATATTCCAAATGTAATAATAAAGAATGGAATAACAACGAAATCACCATGCATGCGTATGCGATGCATTATTCCAACATAATAATAAATAATTATTCCAAAATGCAGAATAATAAATAATGGAACTAGGTCCCACCGTAAAAGCACCAAGTATACTGATATTCAGAGAGTTATTCCAATAAAATATAAAGAATAATAATGAAAGAATTTCACCAAGTATACTACGATACAAAAGTTATTCCAATAGAATAATAAAGAATGGAATAATGTAAGTTCTCTTCATGAATACTGAAAAGAAATAATACCCCTTACAGTACAACAAATAATATCCCTTACCTCAAAAGAAGATTGGATACTTGGAATAGTGAGGTAAGCAGACTTCTCTTCTTCTCTCTCTATAATTTCTCTCTATAATAATGACTCTAAAGCTTTAGTGAATTGGTGAGAAATGAAGGAAGAATGAGCTTCTATTTATAGAAAAATATAGTTTCGATAATTGCACGCTTTGGGGCTCAAAATATAACAAAGACAATACCTCCAACTTTTCTTTCATTTTTAATTCACCATCCAAGTATTATCAAACTTGCACCACCTCCCTAATAGTAAATCATGTGAATCTAGTAAATCAATAGTTCTAAACATGTGAAAAAAATTAATTATAGTATAGTACCTCCATCTATACCTCCATTTTTAACTTAGTCATGCAAGTATCATCAATCTTGCACCAACTCCCCTAATTGTATAAGAATGTGATTCAATAGTACACACATGTGAATAAATAGTTATATGAGCATGTAAATTACTAGCAATTAATTGCTCATTTACCCGATTAATTACCCGGTTGGTCAATATAACTTCCAAACATCAATTACTATCGAAATAAATGTCAATTTCCACTAACACTAACAATCCCAACACAATGGAAATATTTTTCTCAAAAATTTTATTTTTGAAATTTCGAAGTTTGACTTTTTTCGAAAAAGTCAAATATTGACTTTTTTTGACCAAAAAGTCAACCTCGGAAAATTTTGTGTTTATAGTCTATTTCTACTAATTTCATCGTTCCAGACTCAAATATCACGTCCGCGTCTCCAAATTCAACTTCGAACTCAAATTCGATTATAATAACATTCATCATTAATATCATAACTCACAATATTTAACAACCAGGTCGTTCCCTGGAAAGAGGGGGCTTTCCAATAAGGATTTCTCCCTATTGGCGCATTAATTAGGTGACCAAACCTCTCCTCGATGTAACTTCTAGACATTGTAAATATTGCAATTTAATAATATGAATAACTTTGTCGTCTCAATTATTGATTTAATAATATATCATATAATGCAGATGATACTGTGACAATAATCGAATCAATAATATGAGAGATATGATGCAATAATTACTATAGCAATAATTGAGTATAACTGAGTGACTTATCACGTAAACATCAATAATCAATACCAGGTGCTACTATGCAACCACGCGTATTACTGTACTTTTACTACCGGGTAGTTCAACAGTTTTAACGGTAAAACTTCCGCCGTTATTTTCATAAAAATATTTTTCTCGTTTTCTCAATCCGACAATAATTCCGTTGTGGGGTCCACCAATGATTATGCCGTCGTACGAATATTCCCTATTAAAACGAATATTATATAGCAACTTGCATACTTTGTAAAATTTATAAATATTACCCACAACTATAACTTTATCTCAAATCCACACCAAAATTTTGAAAAAAATATTTCGAGAAAATTAAATCTTTATTCATAAAATCTGGGGTCTCACACCAATCTTATCTGTCATATTGCACATGACTCCTCGATAGAGGTCTGGACCGCATACTGCAGTACTGCAATACCACCATTATTATGTAAATTTGGCCGGTGCCGACTCATCACCTGATAATTAGAAATTTTGTTTTGCATAACGAACTTTACGGACTCCAAATTTGATCATTTTAAGTCCGAATTGGCTCATTCAAAATCCATTAGCTCACAAATCACATACTCTATGTGTTCATGCAAGAATTTTATATTTTTGACTTCGTTAACTCAAAATTCACCTATCTGTTCATTTTTAACGAAAAACGATAAACGTTCGTGAACGTTCAACGCTTGTTTCTTCGTTTTAAGTCAAAATTCTGCCATTTTTGAGTCCGCAACTCTATAATGCCAAATAAGACTTGTTCCCATCGAAAACTAATTTTTTCGAGCTCAATATCAAATTTTGACTTCTAATTCGAGAATTTCATGAATTTGACGATTATCGTCCAATCGTGAAAATTCCGGCATAACTTCGTTACTTATGATTTGTTCATCGTTTCAAATGGATTCTATCCATTATATTGACATCTCAACCTACATATTACATCAACTTATTTACATGATAAGTTACTACTTATTCTTCATAAGTTTATAACTTATCAAACTATAAACTAAATATAGTTTCATTTATCATGACTTATAATGGTTTAAGTCTTCTAACCAACATCTTTACATCTTCTTAACATATAAACTTCATTCATGTAAATATGTTACAAGTCTTACAAGTTCTTCCTTAGTTCATAGCTTATCTATGAACAAAGTGCTTATTCACGGCTTATTAAGACTTACGTCCTTAGATTATTTATTCTTATCATTTCTTAACATACATGTCAATTAATCCACACTTCTCTTATCAACCTACAATGGTAGAGATGGAAGACTAATGACATAAGATCATTACCTTTGATGATCAAGTTTTTTTCTTCTTTTCTAACAAATGAAAGTCTAACTTATTCTTGCTTATTCTCTCTAACAATTAAGCAATTAACATGTTGGTGAAAATTAACAAACAACAAATGAAATCCTAAGCTTGCTATTTATAGGATTTCCTAAGTTAGGGTATAATGGGCAGTAGCCAATCCCACCTCCTTAGTAACCTCCATCCTATTCATTACTTAGCAACTAAGTTATCTTGCTCAATACACTAATTACTTGGCCATCACATTTTTATCTTGGTCACCAAGATTAACAATATAATCATGGGTTGCCCCATGGGTCACCCTAACCCATTAGATCAATAGCTTGGGCTTAGATTAATTAACTTAACTTAAGCTTTTGGGCTTGCATTAATTTACTTTGGACTTTACTTTAACAATCACTTGGGCTTTAACATTACTCACATATGGGCTTGCACATTAACTTCTATTGGACTTTACAAATTGCTACACAATCCCACAAGTCCATTTCATTTGGCTAAAAGCCTTATAACGTATTGTTTACATATTATTCTCGTATTCTAACTCGTATACTAATTCATAATATACGATATACTATCATTTATACATACTCGTATAATACTTCATATTATACTCGTATTCATTACTTCGTACAATACCTACGTATCATACAATCATTACATTAACTTCATAACGCTCTATTTTTCCTAACGTTCCCAAATTAAATCCGCAGGCAAAAAATTACGTTTTCCATACTTGAATTATTATTACATAATCCATTTCACCTCGATATTCTATCGTTACGTTTTTCTCAGAAGTTCAAAAATAATTCCGGAGCAGAAATCGATGAATAGTGTTTTTCAGAAAATTTCTCGAAAAACTATTATTTTTCGTCTTGGAAATTCAAACACTTGAATTCCTTCACGTAGTCGAAATACTACGACATTCCGACGTTTCTAGGTTATAGAACGACATTCATCTTACTAACAAATAGTAATAACAAATAATATAATTTTATTCATTATTTTATTAAATAAAATTATTTTATAATGGATCCGAATTTCTCGGTCGTTATAATTATGTTTATTAAAATTCTTGTTTTATAACTTAGAACAACATCTTTTATCGTCAGAACCACTACACTTGCATACGTGCATGCACAACACCCTCCGATTGTCCCCCAAAGCACAACAGTCCTAAAGATGACAATTTTGACCCATGTTCCTGACCTCAAATTGAAAAACATAAAGAATAAAAGGTGTAGGCCTATTCGTCCTCGTTCTGTAACATCTTGAATCGCCTCAATCGGGTTCGTATGAAAACATTATGCCTATTTTACTAAAACAGGTCAAAATAGTCACACCTGACATACTTTGGGCGCAGCTGCGCCCAATTAAGCCTTGGGCAAAGCGCAGCTGCGCCCTAGAGGTCAACTGAACCCCAAATGACTTAGGGCACAGTGTAGCTGCGCCCGTTAGCAGAAACGGGGCTCTAAGTTCACTGTTCTTGCGATTTTTGACCCTTTTCTCCTAGTAATTTTTATAACTTGAGTTATACACATCCAAATTAGTCTGTTTTTGATTCTATGGATTTATAATTCATAGAACTACAACATAATAGAATTATAACAATTTATAGAAACACAAACTAGCCTAAATCTTGACCCAAAACTCATGTTCATACTAAACTTTCATGTTTTAACATGTTTAGAGAATTCATTCACTACGAATTCGTTTCTTAACCAAATTGATTCATTCAACTTGCATTCTTTTCGTTTCTTATCGTATTAACATATTCTAGACTCAATTTATAGTTTAGTTCACAAATTAACTACAAATGTTTGTACTTTCACAAGACACATATATACACATGCACTGTAAACAATTTTTCCTTCTTTTGAACGTAATTAGTGCACAAAAATCTTGTCTAGATGCTAGTTATAACATCACAATTTGCCAATAAACACAATAAATCAGTTTGTAAAACAACAATTCATCAAACGTGCAACTACAAAAAATTAAAACTCAAGAACATGAATTCTTTTAATAAACGTAAAACTCAAGTTTGAGAGGTTTTACCTTCAATTGCTTGGAGATAATCCTTGATAGAAGATGAAGATTTCCTTTGAAATCACAAAACTCTTTCTCTCCTTTCTCAAGCTCTCTCTCTATCTCTCAAACTTTCTCTGTAAACTCTCCCTTCTCTCTTTGGCCAAACCATTTATGTAACATCAAACCAACGCTCCAAAACCCAAACGTCTAAAAAAACTAACGTTTTAATAATTATAATAATGATATATCATTTAAAAAAATTTAATATATTTTATTTATATATATATATTTTATTATTTAAAAATTAAATTCAAATTCAAAAGCCATTTTATTTGGCAAAACACTTTTAAAGTAAACACTTAATACTTTTAAGCCTTGTTTGGTAAATCCATTTAAACTACTTTAAGTTATTTCAATAAATCATTTATACTATAGTTTATAATCTCATATTATTTATTTGGATTTCCATATCCAATCTTAGTTAAATAAACTAATTACAACATATTAAATAAATTTCTCACTTAACTAATTACAACAAAATTATAATCTCATTATAATTTTACTTAATATATTAACATGTCATTTTAATTACTAAATTAAATTAAAACAACATTCCAGCAAACTATATAATCCTTAACAACTCTCTAATTTAGTTATTAAGTTAAATTAGAGTATTATCTCATAAATTTAATTCATCAATCTTTTATCATCAAACGTGTCATTCTTGCATTATCTTCACCTTCCTTCTCTAAGGTTATAGCCTAAGGTACTCCTACTTAAGGTTTATAACCTATACGCTTTGATACCAACCGTATTCGACCCCAAAATTCATACAATTCAATTATCGACTTTATTAATTAATAACACGCCTAACTTCCCGATTTTACATCATTATTCGATGTTAAACTTAAATAAAATGCGGAATAATTTAAACTTTTCTATCTTCTTACTTTAATTTCTTGAATCAAAACCTTTATCATCTACATGTTTTTGAATCAAGTTATTTTATGATTTGCTTCATCAAAGTTATTATATAGAATCCTACATTTTAAGCTGATAACCCTTACTTATCAGATAACCCAAACTTGACAGTTTATCATTACATAATTATTATAACTTATCAAGTACATTTCTTAAAACCTTTATCTTTACCTACCTTTAAACTATACTTAGCTTATTACTCACCTTATCAGAGTTAATAAATAAAACTTACATCCAGGTTCAATACCCTTTCATACAATAAACAAAACTTAAACTTTTTAACTCAACATCTATTAAACATCATACATTATTTAGAACCCTAAACATGGTTCAAATAATAATAATTCAGCCAAAGTTTATAAATCTTCAAGTATCACATCTGATTCATGTCTTTCAAGTAGCACATAACTTTACCTTGAATCTTTAACCTGCAAAAGTAGTTATTTGCAAGGTTGAGCTCGATAGCCCAACAAAATCTAACAGTTTTCATGCATCACGTAGTACATAATAACATGCTCAACATATATCTCATAAACATTGGACTAACATAACATACATGCTACAGTTCATATAACAAGTATAAAGATTGAGTTCCTTACTCAATCAACATGCTTTACTCAATCAACATAGTCATAAATTGACTTTAACATTTCATACTTTTAACATATATATAACACGTCATGCTCTTTGCAATAAATATTTAAAACAGTTAATCATCAAGTTCACATACCAAATAGGAACTGAAAGGTTTGTCTTGATCATTGTTTACCAATAATAGTTTAACAGCTTACAGTTATCTGCACTTCACGTGCCCTACACAATTATATAATCATTCAAATTAACTATTAGTCACATAGCAACACATAGTAGTTGTAATGTAAACTTTACTCTATATCTGATAACCCTTCTTATTATTCAATACACAATGTTCAATTTGATTGTGTTAACTTTTGACTTATATCTCACTATATTTCATACTCGAAGTTCATTCAAGTGTTTAAGTCTTGCTAGGAATCATTATTGGTTTTATATTAAACCCATTTCATATCTTATAATATTCATTTCATTTGACTTAAAACACTTTTTACGTTCATTAACATTTGTTACTTTAGGCATTTTAACGTTCATTCCTCACATACACTTGATTTGTCTCTCTTTTGTATGCTTAGTATGCTTATACAACTTATCTAATACATCATTTATTAATGTTAAGCATCATTATGTTTACTAACATTCATATTTTATAACTTAGAACAACATCTTTTATCGTCAGAAGCACTACACTTGCATACATGCATGCCCGACGCCCTCCGATTGTCCCTGAAAACACAACAGTCCTAAATATGACAATTTTAACCCATGTTCCTGACCTCAAATTGAAATACTTAAAGAATAAAAGTTGTAGGTCTATTCGTCCTCGTTTCGTAACATCTTGAATCGCCTCAATCAGAGTTCGTATGAAAATGTTATGCCTATTTTACTAAAATAGGTCAAAATAGTCACACTGACACATACTTTGGGCATAATCGCACCCAATTAATTAAATTGGGCATAGTGCATCTGCAAGCCATTAAATGACTTAGATGACACAGGGCAGCAATTTCAACTGCTACCATAGCGTAAACAGGACTCTAAGTTCATGGTTGCAATTTTTGACCCTTTTCTCCTACTAATCTTCATAACTTGAGTTATACACATCCATATTAGTCCGTTTTTGATTATATGGATTCATAATTCATAGAACTACAACATAATAGAATTATAACAATTTATAGAAACACAAACTAGCCTAAATCTTGACCCAAACTCATGTTCATACTAAACTTTTATGTTTTAACATGTTTAGCGAATTCATTCACTACGAATTCGTTTCTTAACCAAATTGATTCATTCAACTTGCGTTCTTTTTGCTTTTTATCGTATTAACATATTCTAGACTCAATTTATAGTTTAGTTCACAAACTAACTACAATCGTTTGTACTTTCACAAGACACATATACACACATGCACTGTAAATAATTTTCCTTCTTTTGAACGTAATTTGTGCACAAAAATCTTGTTTAGATGCTAGTTATAACATCACAATTTGCTAATAAACACAATAAATCAGTTTTTATAACAACAATTCATCAAACGTGCAACTACAGAAAATTGAAACTCAAGAACATGAATTCTTTTAATAAACGTAAAACTCAAGTTTGAGAGATTATACCTTCAATTGCTTGGAGATAATCCATGATAGAAGATGAAGATTTCCTTTGAAATCACAAAACTCTTTCTCTCCTTTCTCAAGGTCTTTCTCTCAAACTTTCTCTGTAAACTCTCTTCTCTCTTTGGCCAAACCTTTTACGTAACATCAAACCAACGCTCCAAAACCTAAACGTCTAAAAAAACTGACATTTTAATAATTATAATAATGATATATCATTTATAAAAATTTAATATATTTTATTTATATATATATTTTTTTATTATTTAAAAATCAAATTCAAATTCAAATGCCATAAGGCTTTGTTTGGCAAAACACTTTTAAAATAAAGACTTAATATGTTTAAGCCTTGTTTGGTAAATCCATTTAAACTACTTTAATTTATTTCAATAAATCATTTATACTATAGTTTATAATCCCATATTATTTATTTGAATTTCCATATCCAATCTTAGTTAAATAAACTAATTACAACATATTAAATAAATTTCCCACTTAACTAATTACCACAAAATTATAATCTCATTATAATTTTACTTAATAAATTAACATATCAGTTTAATTACTAAATTAAATTAAAACAACATTCTAGCAAACTATATAATCCTTAACAACTCTCTAATTTAGTTATTAAGTTAAATTAGAGTATTATCTCATAAATTTAATTCATCACTCTTTTTTTCTTAATTAAGTTAATTTCTATAACACATGAATTATTTACTTACTATTAAATAATCTAACAAATATCTACTAAACAAAAACACATCAATTAAAAATATTTATTTAATTCAATAAATATTTGAAATTACAAATAAAATTACGGATTGTTATGTCAATATGATTGATAGTATTTAAATTATGAATTTAAATTAATAGGATAATTATACATAGGTATATTAATTAAGTAAGACTTAATTAATATATATATATATATATATATATATATATATATATATATATATATATATATATGGATTTTATTTTAATTAAATTAGATTTTTGATTAATTCCTTTTAAACCGGTATATATATGATATGCAGGTAACCATTTTAGTGATTATCATAATAACCTACCAAAACCCTAGCAGCTATTAGAGAGAGACTAGAGAGAAATCAGAAAATCTTGTTCCTTTGGTGGCTAGTACCGCAGCTTCCTTTATTGCAAGATCGTATGACGGTTCGCGAGACGTTCGTGTGGATACCGTAGAGGCGCAGTTCGTTTGGATTGTGTTGGAGATTCGATCGTATCAATACTAGCTTCTATAATCGGTATAAATTTCTAACCTTTGAATTAATATGTTTTCGCATGGATCCTATTTTAGGGTTTCGAAATTTCTTTGAATTTTTTTTAATTTCGCTATGCTTTTATGTGCCGAAATCCCAACATACCCGTGATCACCTCGTTCAGGTTCCTCCCGTTTTGGCTGGTCACAAAAAATCCTCTTCCAGGAACCGCTGACTTTGACTTGTCCGGGACAACCTTTAGAGTCACCATCCCCGCTGGACTTGGTTTCACTACAGTACAATCTTGAGCTATATGACCTTCCTTTCCACAGATATAACACACCTTGAATTGTTGTGGGTAGTTTGGGCTGATGTGTCCCTCTTTCCCGCATTTATAACATACGACCTGTGGTCATTCTCCTCCCCTAGAAACAGTTGATGCTGGTGCTGACGTCTTCACGTTGTCATTGTTGTACATTCTCTTTTTGAAATCTCCCCCCGACTTGCTTCTTCTACTATCATGGCCACGATTACAACCAGAGTGGTTACCGTTTTTGTCCGGATATTTTCCTCCCCGCTGGTTATCATTTCTCCGATGACTGCTGCCACCGGTATGACCCTGGTTGTGGTCCCTCGGTTGAACATACTCATTATCTTGCTCTAATAATTGAGCCTTGTTGATAACATCTGAATATAGAGAATTTTTTTGAGAAATGAGATATTGACGAATTTTGGGTTTCAGTCCTCTCAGAAACATCCGCGTTATACGTTCCTCATTCTCTACCAAATGAGGTGCAAACTTGGATAACTCCGCGAACTTAGCCTCGTACTGGGACACAGTCATGTTGTTCTATTCCAGTCTAATAAACTCTTCCTCCTTCATATGACGAATACTTTTAGGAAAGTACTTGTCATTGAATGATTCAAACGTTTCCCAAGACATATTGAGTGTGGTCGGTGAGTACGCTTCACGATTCCCACCGATGTCTCACCTCACCACGGAACATAAAGGTGGCGAATGGAACCTTCTATTCCTCCGTGCATCCCAAGACATCAAATATCTTCGTAATTTGCTTAACTCGCATTTTTGCCTTAATCGGATCCGGCTTTCCCAAAAACTCTAGTGGTCCCAACTCTTTGAACTGCTTGGTTGTGACAAGCCACGCGTTGCTATCATTTCCACCCGTATTTTGTACACGAGTCTCCCTCGTCTGATTTTGCATGAACTACAAAAAGCTTCTAAGCATCCCATCATTCATCGCTTGTTCGGTAGTGTTGTTTACAGGAGGAACATTGCCGTCTTGTTGCACGTTCTCCTGGTTGGTGATTAAAGGTGTCTCCACGGTCTCATTCACTCCATTGTTAACATTTCCATCTGTCATTCTCAAATACTACCACAAAAAAGGGGTTAATTAAAGCAATTGACATGCCACATAATAGCCCTATATTCTGACCGACCAAATAAATAAGCTTAGGTAGGACACACTAGCGAAGGATTTACTCGTCTCTCCCCTCCTAGTTTTATTCCCCGATCTTCGCCAGAGACCATATCCCTAAGCTCTGATACTAACTGTGATGCCCCCAAAATAGGTATACATCACCCATTCTGAGTCGCCAAATACACGGTACAAAAAATAACTACAACTTCATTATTACAATTGTCGTACAAAATACGACAACACATATACTGTGAGTTTAAATACAAATATTTTCTTCTAGGCAATATCCACACTCAAATAAGTCCTCATTACAATTATTGATACACTATTTTGAAAAATAGTGAGGACTGCTAAAATAACTGACTCGAAACATCACTCCACACCCCGACTAGTTCCCGCTATATTCTCACCTCCTGAGAAGAAAAATGGAACAAAAAGGAAAAGGGTGAGCACAACTAGCCCAGTAAAGAATATTATAACTAAGATAATGTATAACAAATTATCGTTAGCCTTCAATAAATCAGATAAAATATAATGGACAACAAGTTTTAGATCAATATTTGCAGCGGAAATAACAATTCATTAGAAGAGTTAAGTAGAGAATGAAGTCTACTATCTTCTATGATTTAAAAGTCCATCATCAATATTTTATCCCTGTAACATCAATCAATATACATCTTGAACCAAATATTCATCTTTGCTTTATGGGCCAAAGATATTCATTTGTATCACCAGTTGGTCATGTTCATCTCAACACCTGTTCATCTTTGCACCACGACTAAAGACATTCATCAGGTAATCATTCATCTTTGCACTACAGGCCAAAGATATTTAGTTATATCATCATTTAGGACTGAGGATGATGAAAAATATCTTAAAGAAAACGAATTCAGTGAGATAAAAGGACAAAGATTAGGGATTCGTACTTCGGTTTATCCAAGTTCAAAAATACTCCATAATAATCAATTATGGAGTAAAATTCAAGAATGAAGATCAAAACATGGATACAATGAAAGATAGTAACCATAGTAGACAACTTGGACAAAAAAAGAAAATTTAATTTTTCTGTGAATAGTGTCGTATTCATGAATAGTATCATATACGTGAATATTGTCGTATATGTGAATAGTAACCCCGACACGAAAAGGTAGAAATTTCACAAGAAAAATCATACTTCGTGAATAGTACTTGTGAATAGTACTCGTGAATAGTATCGTATTCATAAACAGTGTCGTATACGTGAATAGTGTCGTATACGCAAATAGGAACCTCAACATAAAAAGGTAAAAATTTCATAATAAAATTCATACCAATATTTTGGTATAATGATATTGAAAGAAATAACATCATTTACGAAGAAAATAACATCCCTTACCTCAAAAGAATAGTACTTCTAGCTGAAATATCGGGTATAATACTGAAGGAAACCTGCACTATATAGCAACACTCAAGATAGCTAAATACTCATAAAAATACGCTCGATATTATAGAGAGAGAAACTTCTGATTCTGGTGTGATTTTCAATTCTAACTAAGCACCCTATTAATAGGAAATGCTTAGCACACCATAGCTGACAAACTTGTTACCGGTGGCTTTATAATTCAATATTCACACACACCACAATTGATCATCGGTAAAAAATTTCCATAAAAAACAAAAGTGGGGCCCACCCATGTTTTTAATAAAAAAAATATTTATTTCTGAAACTTTAATAATTCATAATAAATAGTCCTTTTATCAGAAAAATACGAATTCTATGTCCATTCCATATAAAATTTAATTCTCTACAACTTTGTAGAAGAAAGTTTTTCCAAATTCCAAACAGAAAATGACCAAAATCCACATACGGATGATTTTGAATACCTCCACTCCAACAAAATACTGATAAAATACCTCAACATTAAATCCTTCATTTATATCCACATAAAATAAATATTTTCTTATCATATAAATCAATAATTAATTATTCATAAATAATATTGCAGAATCACAATAATGACAACCAGGTCGTTCCTAGGAAAGAAGGGGACTTTCCGATAAAGATTTCTCCTTATTGGTGCGCAGTTAGGTGACCAAACCCCTTTCCTAGACAGAACTTCCTTAGACATTACCAATAATGATATATAATAATATTATTCAAATAATATGAATTATTGATCTGATAATGGGAAATACTATGCAGTGACAATTATTGAAACAACAATAATATAAAATATCAACATAGCAATTATTGAATCAATAAAATAAAATATTGAACAATAATTACTGTAACAATTATTAAGTAGTGCCTTCTTACGTAAGAATTAATAATTCAAAAATACTGTGCAATACCGTGTGCTACTGTGCAACCACGCATATTACTGTACTTTAACCACCGGGTATTCCAATAGTGTTAACGGTAACAACTACGTCGTTATTTATAAAAACTCAAACTTTTCGTTTTCTTCATCCGACCGTTTTCTGTTATGGGGCCCACAAATGGTTAACGTGATTGTCATTTAATATTCCCGACAACAAGAATATTCCACGACCAAACAAATATTCCCTGACAACAATGAATATTTTATAACCACTTGCTTATTTCGCAAAATTTACACATTTTACCCATAACCAAAGCATTATATCAAAATAACACCTTATTATTTCAAAATAATTAATAGAGGAAATTCAATTTTATTTATAAAAAGTTGGAGTCTTACAATATTGATCAAGTATGTTAGGTTGATCCTACATAAGCAAAACAACTTTGTAAAGTCCTTAAAAAGAAAATGATGTACAAGGACTATAAATATAGAAAGATCAAACTTGTTAGGTTGATCTTATAATGTAATAGATATGATTGTCTAATCGTCGAACACTGCACCAATATCGTAGTCTGCTAGGAGAGTCAAGAAAAACTCGAGAACTATGGTGACACCCCCAAATCTGGTACTTCATTCCCATAAGATTTGGTGTTCACTTTCCATTCATTTATATCTAACTACACAAATATAATAAAATTAAACCATAAATCCTCCCATAATTAGGGTTACATCATTAATCAAAAAGTCTCCCAGGTTATCTAACCTTTACATCAATCAAGTGCGGAAATAAATAAAGTAATTACATCACATCATTAACTATAAAGTCTATTATCATGACAATAAATAAATTACAAGTCTTCATCACTTGCTGATTTTTCCCTTTCCTTTGCTAGTGGTAGGTTCATCGACCTTTTCAACCTTAGCTGCAATGAGTATATATATGCAAGAGTGAACAAAAAAAATGCCCACTTGGAATATCAATGAATAACAATAGCATAATAATTGATAATGAATAAGCTCATCAGAGTTGAATAATACTCTGTCAATGATAATCAAAAATTGATATCAACATATAAAATGTAACTGAGGGTCACAAGACCATGAACTATGCTCTAGGTTATCAAGTATTTCTACTTTAACCTTTAACAGTCTAAGAGACTATAATTATCATCTATGTCCTAGGTTAACAGGTGTTTTTACTGTAACCTTTAACAGTCTGAATGACTATATGGACCATCATCTCGTACTCCAGGTGATCAACCCTTTGTACTATGTATTGCGCAAACATTTTAACGCCATTACATAACTTTAAAATAATCCCCTGATATAGGGTTGTTCTTCTCAGTTTTTAGAGTATAAGTTCGCACCAAAGAAAGTTTGGTTTGGATAAGCTTCATGGGTAATTTAGGGTTTCATGACCATCAACAAAGGGATTAGTTGAATCAACAAGACTTAACAACACTACGAGTGATCAATAACAGTTTAAGGTGAAATGTTTAAAAATCGTAAGCATGCTTGGAAATAACCAATAGCATAAGCATTGAATAAAATAATAAACCTTGCTGGAACAATATTAAGCTAAGGTTATAATCTTATTAAATAAGAAATGGAATTATTGAACATGTATTAACTGATAGCAAGCTGAAAACAAAACTTGCTCAACATGATACTAACTTGTGCAAAGTAATTGAAATAAGATAGTTCAACATTAGAAATTGGAATTTGAGAAAGCACATTCAATATACAAGAGTGGAACTAAAGAAACTTGCTTAACTATAAAGAAGTTAGAATAAATCAATAATGATTAGAATTCAAAACTTATTCGAATAAAGTTAGGGTTATAGCTTGCTCAAATAAAATTTAGGAACAAAGAACTTTCTCAATAAAAGTTAGAGTAAGGAACTTTCCTCGTGCGTAAGCTATAAATTTACAACTCACGTTCACCTACACATAGTATTAGAATCACAATATCTATTAGATATCCACTTTCCAAAATAACACTCACTTCTAGTTAAACTTATTATTTTAGTACAAGTCTTACTTTACCATATACATTTAAGAAATTATAAGTGTTAACTTCACCACACTTATTCACTATTCATTATGTGTCTTAAATCATAGCATATAACTTTCCTAACTTGCTAAATTTTTACAACGTTGACATTACTAATGACACGGTACGATTCTGTTTTGACCTCTTCATTACATGTTTGTCACCTTAACATACCATTAGACTAAGTTACATTAGGTGTTCAAAGTCTGCAGAAGTAACAGACCTCACTGCCTTTTATCAGGGTATGGTGCAGCTGCACCATACATAGGCTTGGGATCGGCAAGACTTTATCGTTTACGGCCTTAACACCGGTATAAGAATCATTGATGCCTGAAACAGATGCACTACACGCAGACTTTTAACAGTGCTCTGTTTAGCCCAACTAACACGAATTTCACCCACAAAACAGTAAATTTAACATATGCAATTGGTATAGTACTAACACAAACATGATTCCTCACATATTCACCAACTTATAACAATTAAACAACAACTTCAACTAATTTAAATCCTTAAATTCCATGTTTTTATACAAAAACTCTATTTTTGACATCGTTCACAAAAATTTACATTGTGTTCACAATTTTTGTCCAAATTAACTCATGCAAACTACATTCTCTTCTTTTCTTACCGAATTAATATATTCAAGGCTTAATTTACAGATTAGCTTACAAATTAACCACCAAATTTGGTACTTTCACAAGCTATATGTATAAACATGTACTGTAATTACTTTTCTACCTTTTTTAAATGTAATTCACATACTAATTCGTATCTAAATACAAACTTTAACATCACAATTGAATACAATCACAAGAAATTAATTGTATAACAACCATTCAAGAATATTAAATCCACATAACTTGGAAATTTTATGTCGTAAACATATATATATATATTTAATATCAAGGTTATGAAAATATACCTTCTTTTGCTTGAAAATCGTTGCTAACCACTGAAATCTCTCAAACTTTCTCAATTCTCTCTCAACTCTCTTTGCAAACCTCCTTTCTTTCTCAGTTTCAACATAAGCCAACTTCTTTTCACGTACATAAAATACCAACAACGCATACATCCCAATGTCCCAAAACTGACATTTTACTAATGACCATAATAAGTTATCAGTTACCAGAATTTAATATATATTATTTATATTTTATTTATATTATTTGTTATAATTAAATTTCAAAATTTAAAATTCAAAAGCTATAAGGCTTTGTTTAGCAAAAACTCTTTAAAATAAAGACTTAATATCTTTAAGTCTTGTTTGGTTAAATCCATTTGATTTATTTTAATAAGTCTTTACACTATAGTTTATAATCTCATATTATTTATTTGGATCTCCATATCTAACATTAGTTAAGCAAACTAATTACACATACTAAATTTTAAATAAATTTTCCACTTAAACAAATATCACAAAATTATAATTTCATTATAATTTTACTTAATAAATTCACATACCATTTTAATTATTAAATTAAAACATAGCATTCCATCTCTAACTATTGAATTAAATTAGAGTATTATCTAATAAAATTAATTCATAAATATTTACTAACAACAACCACCTCAATAAAATATTTATTTAATTGAATAAATATTTTAAATTACAAATAATAAAATCTTAGATTGTTACAACTATCAAGGCAGAATCGTAGTCTGGAAGATAGTAGACCTCGGAGTTTGTAGTCTGCCAGGAGAGACGAGGAAGAATCGTAGTGTGTCGAGAAGTACTTTCTCAGAGTCGTAGTCTGTTGAGGAAGTCATGTTCAGAATCGTAGAGACAACCTGTCTAAGAGCCGACCGAGCATCTGCCATAACCAAGTCAAGATTCGTAGGACACACTTGAAGTAGTGGAGTCTACTGATCATATCAGAGGCAGAGATCATAATCGAGCCAGATCAGACGAGGACATCAAATATAAAGACAGAAATTGTAGTATGTCAAGATCTGTTCTCAGAGTCGTAGTGTCTGCAGAACCAAAGCTTAATCATAGTCTGTAGAACTAAGGCTTAAACAGAGATGCTCACAATGCCGAGATAGAATCGTAGAGTCAACACGATCCTCAAAGAAAGAGCACTCCCAGAATATCCAAAGTATGAAGTCTCTGGTCTGAGTTACAAAGATACATTCCACCTGAAGGAAACCAGAGAGCACTCAACGAATGGAATGCAAACTAATAGAAGATCTAAGCACCAACCAAATCAACATCTAGATTGAGTTGTAAAGCCATTCAAAATGAAGTCTTCCAGAAGTCGATCAGAAGAAGACTTCAGTAAAAGTGACTGACTAAAGAAATTTAGCAAGTGCAGTAGCTGTCAAAAGAATAGAAGACAACGATCTGGAGATTAACCAGGATCATAGTGTTTGCAAAACAAAGCAGGAACTGAAGCAGTTTACATAGAGATACTAGCCAACCTATATAGAACATACAAAGAAGATGAAGCATGGGTCAGACCATTGATGATATATGAATGGGAGATCACAAGGAGAAAGAGACTGAGCATGAAAAATTTGATAAGTCTTGAAGTTAAGGAGGGCCAGAGTAATCAGACAAGTTGTCAGTTCCTGAGATCAGTCGAGGCAAACAGAAGTATTGAAGCATTTCACAAGTGAAGGAAGAGGTGTTCTACGTTGAAGATCCAATAAACACTCTTCAGATTCATAATGTTGTCTCAACCAGTCAATGAGCAACATTCAACAAGACACATTACGATCAGGTCCAAGAACATCTGCATCAGAATCGTAGAATTAGATCATTTGAAGATTGAAGCATTGGCAACAGTTTAATCTGAAGGCTGATATTCGAACGTTGCTAATTGAGAGCATCGATGCAGAAGGACAATTTCTGATGTTCTGATCGAGAAGTCAAAAAGAAGAAATAAGGATAAAGAAAACAAGAGAGAGAGCAACCCACGGGTAAAAGAGAAGGAGAAAGAAGATAGTATGCTTTGATCATTAAAGCATAAGTTAAGAAGAAGAAGAAGAAGCAAGAGCAACCAAGAGGTAAAATCTTAACTTCATCCATCTTCTTTTCTAAGTTTTATTTTAGTTTTATTGGTTGGTTAATGTTAAATGAAGGATCATGGATTGATAATGTTATGTATGGTTTCATCATGTTAAATCACTTGTTAATATGCATAAAAAGTAGTAACGAAAAATGAAATCGTAGGCCAAAGCGTAAAGGATGGACTTTATTTGTTTAGAGGACTTAAACTAGACCTTAATAATTGTTATTTGTGTTGGGTTAAATGAAATCCAGGATTTATATTGAAAAGGTTTACGTAAAAGTTACAATTGGAATGAATAAAAAAGAAGCAAAAATAAATTTATGGTGAATGTTTTATTAAAAGATATTGAAAACTTAAAACTAGTGGGTTTTTTACCTTAAGGACAATTTTGGGGCTAGTTTAAGTTTCCAAAAAATTTTGGTTCTCTGGGGGGAGTATTTTAAACTGAATAATAAATCCATAAACTTTGGAACAGATTCATTCCAAGTTCGGACGAATGAGTTATGACGTTCCAAAGTAAGCACATCAAAACTGCCAAACTGGAAATTAGCAGCAGGAGGTGTGATATTCGGACCACTGTTTCGGGTAGTTAAGCTTTCTAGAAAATTATGATTTTTTGGGGTTTTATAGAGTGAAATCCCAGATAGGCATAACCTCTATGGACTCATTTCGAGTTCGGAAGACCGAGTTATGACGTGCCAAAGTATGTGAGTTAAAACTGTCTAATCTGGAAAATCAGATTCTGACCTGTCTCTTGTATGAATTTTCTGGACTTGTGTGTTCAGAATTTGGAAATTATTAGAATATAAAAGTTGTAGCCCCAAAATTTAGCTATGCGTGGGCATAAGAATAACTCAAAAATGTTTTTAAACGAATTAGTTATGACTTTTCTAACGAGAGAAGGTCAAACTGGCCAGATTTCGTAACAACCTTGGTTGTAAGACGTAAAAATCTATTTTGATTGAAGAAGGACCTTGAACTAGGGCCTAGATGAGAATAAATTAGACTGTATAAGCTTTAATTTGACATAAGAATGAACGAGAACGGACAAGTAATGAAGGAGATACGATAAAATCAAAAACAATTTTTTGTTAAAGTAAAATTGTAAAAACGAGTTTTATAACTCAGATTGAGATGAAATTTTGGGTAATGGTATATTTTGACGTATAATAGCGGGTTTAATGAAATAAAGTGATTGTCCAAGATTTTAAGAATTTTTGTACATACCTCTGAATATTGGAGATTATTAAGAAAGTAAACATGAATATTGAATTATAATTACGAGAAGTAAGTACTGATTAAAGGAAAAGATCATGAAGGGGCGTTAAATGGGTCATGTCGTTTCCAAACACCGCGACGTTGAGAGATATTTTTGAAGTTGGGTCGCATTATTTAAATTATAAAATGCAAGAAACATAAAATAAGAAATAAAGTAACGTAAACAAATATATGAAGTCTTTTCGTAGCAAATTAGCATTTTCTCGTTAATTAAGTTATATAGGATATTTGAAGGACGAGTTATCATAACTTTGCAAGGAACGCTTAAGACAAGTTCTTTCAGTAACTTGTTGAATTATTTGAATATGTCGATGTACATGATTTGATTTGATTTGATTGCTCAATTATGGGTTAATCTTTCACTATTATGTGAATTACATGTGAGTATGATTAAAGTGTACACAATATGCAACTATGTGAGTATATTGTTCTGTGTGGAACTTGTGATTCTATAGAGATATAATATGAAACATTTAAAGCATATAAAAATGCATATCATGAGACGTATGAAGCATATGTAGAGGTATTGCATAAGATTTATGATGCATGTATAAAATGCATAGTATGAGGAACATGATGCATGAATAAAATGCAAGTATGTATGCTATGTGAAGCATGAAATGTGAAAATTGTTAGACTTGTTGGGTCGTTGTGCTCAAACTTTTAAATAATTTGCAGATGAAAGTGATTCATCAAACGATTTTAGTAATGAAGATTCGAAACGCGACGTGATTATAAAAGGCGTATTGATTTATTAACTTTAGTTTGTACCAATCCCGTGCCACTTGTTGATATATGCTTTGATTAAGTTGTACAAGCTTTGAATCGCTCAATAAATAGAGGTTGAATAAAATTATTCGTTTTGAATATGAGATGTAACTATATTTTTCTTTGAAAAGTCAAAGTAGGTAATAGATGCAATATGCCAAAACTAATATAGGTTGTGGATATATCATACTGTTGAGATTCTAGGTTGCTATATAAAGCATATAAATGACGGATGATAATAACAAGGGTTTAAAAGAATAATTTTATATCAAAAGATGAACTTTACGTTTACATATGACATTTCAAAATAGATCTTTATATACATATAATCCTTTATATAGGTATAAATGATAAAGGTTGCGATTTTGGGAATGAAGGAATAATAAGAAGGTTTTAAAATCTATGGTTCAATTAAATTATGAATTTTATTAATATTTATACTTATTTTATCAATTATAATATTGATTAGTGTTGTAAAGCTAGAATGAGAAGTTATTGTTAACGCACAAAGTCGGGAGTGGAAATTGTCCTAATTTTGGGATCGTTACAACTACAAATCATTCCTCTATACTTCTTTGTGTCAACTGTAACATTCCAGAATTTTTTTAATTGTTATATTAAATATTTATTGAATTATTTAAGAATGTATGGGAACACAGTTGCGAATGAGTACGACATATCATCCATGAAGCAAATGATGGCCAAAGCGAGCGAACGATTCGGACATTGGAAGATATCTTTGATTATTTAAATATTTATCCGGATAGTCGAATTATTTAAGTATTTAATGGATATGGAGGAACCACAATGTTCATTATTTAGAAAACTCGAATAATTGTTAATTATTTGTTAAATAAATAATTAAGGAAATTAATTATTATATGCTAATTTAATTTAATTATTAATATGTTGTTGAGAGTTTTGATTAATTGAATTATTATTCTTTTTATTTGAATTTGTAATTAAAAGGATGTGTTAGTTGATTAAATAAAGTTATAATTATATAGAAAATTATAATTTTGTGGTATTGATTTATGTGTTAGAGTAATTAAATAAAAGTGTGACAAATAACCTTTTATAAAGGAGTTATTAAAATAACTTAAAGGAGTTTTAATTCGCTTTTGCCAAACAAGGCCTAATGCCTATTAAGTCTTTAATCTAATTGTGTTTTACCAAACAAGGCATAAGGATTAATTGATTATTTTTTTTGGTGGTTAGCCAAACAAGCCTTATGGCTTTTGGTTTTCAAAATAAAATAACTCATGTCGCTTAAGTTAGTATTATATTATATAATTAATATATATTATATCTTATATGCTATATATTCTAAGACGTAAGAATAAGAGAGAGAGGTAAGAGAGAAGAAAAGAAAAACTTAGAGGAAGAAGAAGAAGAAGAAGAGAAAAAAGTGAGAGAATCCTAGAGAATCGGGAGTGAAGAGGAGAAAAGCTTGACAATCAAAGAGATAAGATCATCATCTTCTTCAAGGTATCATCCTATTTTTTTTAGTTTTAAAAGTTTAGTTTTTCTCTTCCCTAATTCTCTCAGAAATCCTTGTAAGGATAAATTGTTGTTGTTATGTGGCTTTTATGATATACTAATGATGTTAAAATTATTTTCATAAGTTATAGTCAATGAATTGATAATATATATGTAATTTGTGAAGAAAAATATTTTTACAGAGAGTTTTTGTGAATATATATTGTTTGGTTTAAGGTAGAAATTAAGGGTTAATTAGTTGTTTAGTTGATAAATTGATTATTGAATGTGGTAGAGTATGTATAAACATTGATAAAGTGCTTTGAATTCACTATTTTGGTTGGAAAACAAAATCACAGTGTTTATTTTCATTAAAAACATAAAAAAAATGTGTTTTTATAAAAAAAATAGTGAAATTGGATGTTTTAAATTTGTTGTTTATGTTGTTATATGGTAGAAACATGTTAGGAGTTCTTGAATTATGTGTACATGAAGTCTTTGTATGAATTACATGTGAATTAGACTGTTAGAAAGGAGCTTGTAGGCCAAAATTGGCTTTTGTTCATATCGCTGTCAAGCCAATCGAAGATCGTAGCCATTCATGCAAAATACGCCACAATAAGAATAATAATCTCGCGTCATCAAGCACGGGCTCCACATCCATCGTGATCACGACCGTATTATTATCGTTATCAGCAAGACTATCTCCATATTATACACTACCACAAGATAAATCGTGGCAATCAGCAATGATGAAAGTTAGTAGAATGGTCCGACAAAGGTACTTTTTGTACTCAAATTTGAAGGAATTGTTATGGATAATAGTAGGACCAGAAAATGTTAATTTCAATATTTCTATACTATGAATAAGCATGTTATCAACGATTAACTTGTGTTATAACTTGATTATGTGATTAAATAATCAAACCTACATGATGAATGTAGTTCGTTAAGTTTGTAAAGTGGTAGTGACTAATTATGTCATGATGACATATGTTTATAGGATATTGTGATTTGAATTGTTCTATTTAGCTCACGAGCAAGGCAAGTTCTCTAATCTATTTTCTTATTGAAGCAATTATTGTTTCCAATTCGATTACCTTATAAATGATGCAAGTTTTCTAATCCATTATCTTGTTGAATCAATTATTGTGTCCAATATAATAATGCAAGGTTTCTAAACTTTGATTTTTGATATCGAACAAGTTATTCTTGTATTTAACTTGTTGTTTAGCATGCCCAATATATATTTGAATAGTTTTATCGCTCATATTACCATGCATGCTTAGTATTCAATTCTAAATAACCTCGACTTAATGTTGTTCAAGCAAGGTGTGATATAGTTATTCAAGTTTTATGCTATTAGATTATTCCTAAAGCATGACTTTAATTTACCATGTTTATTCAATTACGATTATTCTATAGTATGACGTTATTGGTTTTATTCAACTAATCCTTAGTTGATGTTCGTGAATTCCAAATTACCCCGAAATGTTTCCAAACCAAACTCACTTTGGTGCGACTTGTACTCTAAATAATCGAGATGAACAACCCTATTATTAGGGTAGCTTACGCTAGCGCTGAAATGTTTGTGCACAATACATTGTACGAAGGGTTGATCCCCTAAGTACGAGGAGTCCTTATAGTCTTATGATCGTTAAAGTTTAAGTTGAAAATTACTTATAACTATGGACATAGTTCGTGGTCTTAGGACCCTCGCTTATATATATATTCCATAATGTTGATAAATCATATTGTTTAATTCTATCGAGCCTCTTCTTCTTTGATGAGCCTTGTTGTAAAATTTTTTTTCATTTATTGTTGTTTCAAGTGAGCTTTGTTTGCTCACTCTTGCTTATATAACTATTACAAAGCTTAAAGATGAGAAGGTTGATGTACCTAGCACCAAGAAGGGAAAAGGAAAATTATGAACAAGTATAAGACTTGTAATATGTTGATATTTGATTTTCGATTTTAATTGAATGGTTGTAATGAAGTTTATTAATTTTCCGCATTTGAATGATTGTATTTAAAGGTTAGACAACCCGAGAGATTTTTATTATGTAACCCTTTAATGGGAAAGGTTTTATTTATCCAATTTTATTGTGATGGGTAGTTAGATATGAATGTTTGATTTAGTGAGCACCAAATCCGTGGGGAATGAAGTACCGGGTTTGGGGG
Organism: Panax ginseng; assembly: GCA_020205605.1. NCBI lineage: Eukaryota > Viridiplantae > Streptophyta > Magnoliopsida > Apiales > Araliaceae > Panax > Panax ginseng. Next base: position 68,694,935 of record CM035132.1, on the reverse strand, counting down.
TGTCACAAGTTAGTATCAAAGCCTTAGGTTATGAACCTTAGGTGGGGAAAAAGCCTTAGGGAAGTAACCTTTGAAAAGATAGTAATGATAAACTCTTATCGAAGTTTTAAGGAAGAAGTAATAAAATACTTATGTGCTTATGTGTTTACAACTTATGTGCTCGTGAGTGTCGAGTAGTAAATGATTAGTAATTAAAACTTAAACTTTGGTTGACGGATGACTAATATAGAGGATCCAAATTAAAGCTTAGGGAGGAGAGGAGCCTCGAGATATTCGTGTAGTTTGGGAACAATTATCGCCACGGGAAACATGGCCCCGCTGGTCACAGTAGTTGAGCAGGAGAGAGTACCTGATGAGGATGATGAGATAGAGACAGACGAGGAGATTCCGTGGAGCTGCCACAGACGGATGAAGAGGACGAGGAGGAAAGGATTCCACTTAACTCGATAGTTGTCCGTATATACGATGTGGTGCATGACCACAACGTGGAACTTCAAGATACAATCGAGGAGTTACAAGAGATAGTAGCTGAGCAACAAGCCTCGATGGCACGTAAGACGACGTAAATTCAGGACCGAGAGGAACGTTTGAACAATGTTGAAGATAAGCTGATTTACACTGAAGAAGAGAACGAGCAAATGAGAGCAGAGATTGCAAAGTTGAAGAGCAAGTTGAGAGAAGAATCTACAAAAAGGGAATGAGCCGAAGATACTTACGAGGAAGCTGATCAACGAGCCAAAATAGCAGAGGGAGAAGCACAAGCAAAGAGAATGAAGATGCAGGAAATGAATAACGTGTTCAACACCGTGGTTAATCGAGCTCAGGATCGGGTCATGGGTTACCCAATTCAGTTCGAGACGCTACCCTCGTACATACTAGATCGTCGAACCATGTTCCGAATTATGGAAGAAGAGCGTCGTAAGGCTATGCAGTATCTTAGTAGGACATCGTAGGAAGTGTACTTGATTTATGATTTATGTTATGATAAGTATTATGTAAATCCCAAGTGTTATGTAACTTGTGGATATGATGATGATGTCCTGAAACTTTAGTAGTTCAGGAAAATAATGTAAATAGCAGTGATGCTATGGATATGATGTTTTCAAAGAATTAAGAATGAATAAAAGTTATTATCTTCTTTTATCCAAAGTGTTATGTGTTATGTGGTGATTACTTTTATGGGGGAAAGTTAAGTAGAAATTACTTAAAAAGAGTTGAGTAATAATCTAATGGGTGGATTTTTAATAGAAAATGCCTCCAAGACGCCAACCACCCGTACATAGAGAACCACCAAGGAACCAACAATAATAATGTCAAGCTAACCCCGCTCAAAGAACCGTGACGCATCGATCGACAGTGCACCTACAAAATCAACCGCAGAATCAACCACAAAATCAAGCTACAACGCTTAAGGACTTCAAGGCGGGTTGACCACCGACTTCGTGGGTCCATGAACCCGATTGAGGCACGCACTGGGTCATGGAGATAGAGAAAGTGTTTGATGTCATGGAGTAGGGAAAGATCGTAAGACCTTTTGGTAACATTTATGTTGAAAGCAGAGGCTAGTTATTGGTGGCAGGCCAATAAAACTCGAGGAGGACCAGGGGTTATGGCTTGGGATAGGTTCAAGGAGATGTTCTTCGAGACCTATTTCCAAGAGAGTTCGAAGAGTCAGCTAGAAGTACAGTTTTTAGAACTAAAGCAGGGAACGATGATTTTGTTTTGAGTATGCCGCAAAATTCAACGAGTCAAGCGGGTTTTGCGCCATACCAAGTCAAGATGATGAACGCAAGGCGAAGAGGTTTGAACAAGGACTCAAGCCCTAGTTGTTTAGTAGGGTTTCTTGTTTCAAATGAAGACATTTGCAAACCGTGAATGGAAAAGGCAATTCTCACCAAGGTGGAGGCGAGGCAGAACCAAGTTCAATCAGAAATGTAAAAAAGAAGAAGAATGAAGTGGAGGTTAAGAATGGAGGTGGTGGTAATGGAAATGGTAATAATAATCAAAAGAAAGTGGAATGGAAATGTGGGTGCCGGAATCAACAAGGTAACCAAAGAAAATAAGAAGTTTGAAGCATGTGCTACATGCGGAAGTTTCACAAGGGTGTATGCTTGATGGGGAAACGAGTATGCTTTAATCAGGGCTGGAGGGTCACATCGCCCAAACCGCAATCAACCCAAGAAGAATGTTTGCTACACTTGCATGTCCAAGGATCACTTTGCTCGTGAGTGCCCCAAGAAGAAAGTCGAGAAACAACGGAAGCAAGGGAGGGTAGCAGTGGAGGTACATGGGCCATTATCGACCGACGACATCAACCAAACCCACAAATGTAACCTTTAACACGATCTGCAAGATGTCAGGCAATCAAAGGATGTGGTGTCGTATTATCCCAATCAATGATATTGATGCTTATGTATTATTTGATTCGGTGCTACTTGCTCATTTATATCCGATGAATTTGCTATGAGATTAGGATTGCTTAGTGAAGAATTGAATTTCCTTTAAACATAGAAATTGCGAATAAGGAAGTAATTCATCAGGTTCAGATACAAGAACCGTAGGGTGAACATTAAGGGAAATATTTTGATGGTAGATTTAATTCCGATTAGGCTTGGAGAGTTTGATGTTATTTTGGGAATGGATTGGTTGTTCAATTGTGGAGCGATAATTGACTGCCAAAAGAAGTGTGTAACCCTTATGACTCCATCAAAGGTAGTTTTCAATGGTAGCAAATCGCCTAGACAAATGAGATGTCTGACGATTATGCAGGCCAAGAAATTATTGAGTCAAGGCTGTGTGGGTTATTTAGCTTACATAGTCGATACTCAGAAGAAGGGTGCGAAACTAGAAGAAATACCAATGGTTAGGGAATTTGTGGACGTGTTTCCGGAGGATTTGCCAGGACTTCCGCCTGACAGAGAAATTGAGTTCATAATCGATTTCTTAGCGCCAGAACCGCCTCCAATATCGAAAAGCCCCATATGTAATGGCTCCTAGAGAGATGAAGGAACCGATGGTACAACCGCAGGAGTTATTGGACAAGAAATACATTCAGCCAAGTGTGTCACCGTGGGGAGCACCGGTTATTCATAAAGAAGAAGGATGGGTCAATGCGTCTTTGCATTGATTATAGGGAGTTAAACAAAGTCACTATTAAGAATAAATATCCATTGCCGAGAATAGATGATTTGTTTGACCAGTTGAAGGGTGCTAGGTATTTCTCAAAAATAGATTTGAGAAGTGGGTATCACCAACTGAAAGTAAGGAAGGAGGATGTACCAAAAATGGCATTCCGAACTCGGTATGGACATTACGAATTTTTGGTGATGTCTTTTGGTTTGACAAACGCCTCGCAGCGCTCATGGATTTGATGAATGTGGTGTTTAAACCATTTTTAGACAAGTTTGTGGTGGTGTTTATCGACGATATTCGTGTACTCTAGAACTCAAGAAGAACACGTGGAACACTTACGCCTAACGCCGAGACGCTAAGAAAGGAAAAGTTGTACGCGAAATTCTCTAAATGTGAATTCGTTTGACGTGTATAATTTCTTGGGCACGAATCGACAAGGATGGAATTTCAAAGGATCCATCAAAGGTCGGTCATGATAATTGGGAACAACCAAGAACTCCATCGTAGTAAGAAGTTTCTTGGGATCAAGGTGGTATTACGATTTGCTTATCCAGATTTCTCCAAGATTGCCACTTCGCTGACAAATTTGACGAGGAAATCAGAAATTTTGTTTGACGAGAAATGTGAAGGAAGTTTTCGTGAATTGAAAAAGAAGCTAAGTATGGCACCCGTGTTGTCATTACCATATAATACAGAAATTTTGTGGTGTACAAAGGATGCTTCACACAAAGGATTAGGATGTGTCCTTATGCAGAATGGAAAAGTCATCGCAGATGCATCAAGGCAATTGAAGGACTACGAAAAAAGGGTATCCGACTCATGATTTAGAGTTACAAGCGGTTGTGTTTGCTTTAAAAATATGGAGAAACTATCTCTATGGAGAGAAATGTGAGATTTACACAGACCATAAGAGTCTGAAGTACATTTTCACTCAGAAAGACCTGAACATGCGTCAAAGGAGATGGATGGAATTGATAAAGGATTATGATTGTGAGATCTTTTATCATCCAGGAAAAGCAAACGTGGTTGCAGATGCCTTAAGTAGGAAAGGCAGGGAAAAATTGATGTTGTTAACTGATAAGGAGGAGCTTATTTCAGCAATGTTAAGGTTAGAGTTAGAAATCAAATTTCCAAAAGAATCCGATGAGAAATTATTCCAGATGGAAGCCAGTCCAACTTTGGTGGACAAAGTGAAGAACGCTCAACTGCAGGATGAGGAATGCAGAAAAATAAGAGAAAGTGTGGTCGAAGGAAAGGAAGTGAAATACAAGGTTGATACCGATGGAATACTGAGATTTGAGGGACGAATCTGGGTTCCAGCAGTACCAGATATTAAAGAAGACATCTTGACAGAAGCTCATAGCTCGAGATATTCGATTCATCCAGAAGTACGAAAGATGTATCAAGATTTGCGGCACATTTTTGTGGCCAAATATGAAAAGAGACGCTGCGAATGCGTTGCAAAGTGCTTAACATGTCAGAAAGTCAAGGCCGAGCATCAAAGGCCAAGCGGATTACTTCAACCATTAGAAATACCGGAATGGAAATGGGAACATATCACAATGGATTTTGTGGTAGGTCTCCCACCGACTCAGAAAGGATATGATGCGATTTGGGTGATAGTGGACAGATTGACAAAATCTGCACACTTTTTGCCAATAAAGGTTAGATTCAATCTTGATCAGCTGGCAAAGTTATATGTTAAAGAGATCGTGTCAAGACATGGAGTTCCAAAGGTCAATTGTGTCGATAGAGAGATCCGAGGTTCACATCAAACTTCCGGAAGAGACTACAAGAATGTATGGGAACACAACACAATATAATGAGTACGATATCATCCGCAAAAGATGGCCAAAGCGAACGAACGATTCGTATACATTGGAAGATATGCCGAGAGCATGCGCATGGATTTCAAAGGAAGCTGGATGAACAATTACCGCTGGTAGAATTTGCCTACAATAATAATTACCATGCAAGCATTGGCATGCCGCCGCTTTACGAAGCATTATACTGACGTAAAGTGCGTAACTCCACCGCGGCTTTGGATGAAGTCGGTGAACGCCAACTATTAGGACCGTAATCGGTACAACAAACGCCGAGGTTGTCAAACTCATCGTAACAAGATTGATAATCGCCAAGATGCATAAAAGAAATATGTCGATCAACACGCATAAGATCGCGTATTCGACGTAGAAAATTACGCTTTTCCTAAAAGTTTCACCTTGAAGGGAAAAATTCGATTGGTAAGAAGGGGGAAACTAAGCCCGAGGTTTATTGGACCCTTCAAGTGTCATGCAAAAGTTGAGAGGTGGCTTATGAGGTAGCTCTACCTCCGTAATTGCAAAACATTCATAATGTTTTTCACGCTTTGTTACGACCATATAAGACTGATTACAAGCACGTGATCGAGTACGAACCATTGCAGTTTGAGAAAGACTTGTCCTATGAAGAGGTTCCTATCCAGATAGTCGACAGGAAAGAACAAGTGCTCGTAAATAAAGTGATACCTTCTCGTGAAGGTGATATGGAGGAACCACAATGTCAAGAGGCTACGTGGGAACTCGGGTTAAAATGATGAAGAATTACCCCGAGTTATTTGTTTAATCAGTGTCTTCTTCGATTCTCGGGGACAAAATCTTTGTAAGTAGGGGAGAATGTGACGAATGAGTTGTTTGAGTTGTGATTCGAGGACAAAATCCTCAGTAAGGAGGGAATGATGTAACATTCCGTAATTTTTTTAACTCATTATATTAAATATTTATTAATTATTTAAGTATTTAATGGATGTGTTCATTGTTGAATAATTGTTAATTATTTGTTAAATAAATAATTAAGGAAATTAATTATTATATGCTAATTTAATTTAATTATTAAGTTAGAGAGTTTTGATTAATTGAATTATTATTCTTTTATTTGAATTTGTAATTAAAAGGATGTGTTAGTTGATTAAATAAAGTTATAATTATACAAAATTATAATTTTGTGGTATTGATTTATGTGTTGAAGTAATTAAATAAAAGTGTTACAAATAACCTTTTAAAGGAGTTATTAAAATAACTTTTAAAGGAGTTTTAATTTAATTCGCTTTGCCAAACAAGGGCCTAATGCCTATTAAGTCTTTAATCTAATTGTGTTTTACCAAACAAGGCATAAGGATTAATTGATTATTTTTTTAGTGGTTAGCCAAACAAGCCTTATGGCTTTTGGTTTTCAAAATAAAAATAACTCGATGTCGCTAAGTTAGTATTATATTATATAATTAATATATATTATATCTTATATGCGTATATTCTAAGACGTAAGAATAGAAGAGAGAGAGTAAAGAGAGAAGAAAAGAAAAAAAACTCAGAGGAAGAAGAAGAAGAAGAGAAGAAAAAAAGTGAGAGAATCCTAGAGAATTGGGAGTGAAGAGGAGAAAAGCTTGACAATCAAAGAGATAGTATCATCATCTTCTTCAAGGTATCATCCTATTTTTTTTTTTTTTAAAAGTTTAGTTTTTCTCTTCCCTAATTCTCTGTAGAATCCTTGTGTAAGGATAAATTGTTGTTGTTATGTGGCTTTATATGATATACTAATGATGTTAAAATTATTTTCATAAGTTATAGTCAATGAATTGATAATATATATGTAATTTGTGAAGAAAAATATTTTTACAGAGAGTTTTTGTGAATATATATTGTTTGGTTTAAGGTAGAAATTAAGGGTTAATTAGTTGTTTAGTTGATAAATTGATTATTGAATGTGGTAGAGTATGTATAAACATTGATAAAGTGCTTTGAATTAACTATTTTGGTTGGAAAACAAAATCACAGTGTTTATTTTCATTAAAAACATAAAAAAAATGTGTTTTTATAAAAAAATAAAGAAAATCGATGTTTTAAATTTGTTGTTTATGTTGTTATATGGTAGAAACATGTTAGGAGTTCTTGAATTATGTTTACATGAAGTCTTTGTATGAATTACATGTGAATTAGACTGTTAGAAAGGAGCTTGTAGGCCAAAATTGGCTTTTGTTCATACTCATTGTCAAGTCATCAATCAAGATCGCAGCTTAAGGCCATAGCTGCGCTTAGATAATATCAATCTCGCGCCAGTCGTACGGCCCACATCGCAGCACGACATTCGGTAGTATTATTATCGTCGCAAGCAAAGGCCTCTCATCTCATATCAAAGCAGTCACGCACTACAAAGATAAACTATGGCGCCGCAGCAATGCGAAAGTTAAAGTAATGGTCTCGACAAAGGTACTTTTTTGTACTCAAATTTGAAGAAATTGTTATGGGATAATAAGTAGGATCAGAAATGTTAATTTTAGTATTTCTATACTATGAATAAGCATGTTATCAACTATTAACTTGTGTTATAACTTGATTATGTGATTATATAATCAAACCTACATGATGAATGTAGTTAGTTAAGTTTGTAAAGTGGTAGTGACTAATTATGTCATGATGACATATGTTTATAGGATATTGTGATTTGAATTGTTCGGTTTAGCTCATGAGCAAGGCAAGTTCTCTAATCTATTTTCTTATTGAAGCAATTATTGTTTCCAATTTGATTACCTTATAAATGATGCAAGTTTTCTAATCCATTATCTTGTTGAATCAATTATTGTTTCCAATATAATAATGCAAGGTTTCTAAACTTTGATTTTTGATATTGAATAAGTTATTCTTGTATTTAACTTGTTGTTTAGCATGCCCAAATATATTTGAATAGTTTTATCGTTCATATTACCATGCATGCTTAGTATTCAATTCTAAATAACCTTGACGTAATGTTGTTCAAACAAGGTGTGATATAGTTATTCAAGTTTTATGCTATTAGATTATTCCTAAAGCATGACTTTAATTTACCATGTTTATTCAATTATGATTATTCTATAGTATGACGTTATTGGTTTTATTCAACTAATCCTTAGTTGATGTTCGTTGAATTCCAAATTACCCTGAAATGTTTCCAAACCAAACTCACTTTGGTGCGGACTTGTACTCTAAATAATCGAGATGAACAACCCTATTATTAGGGGTAAACTTACGCTTAGCTGTTGAAATGTTTATGCACAATACATTGTACGAAGGGTCGATCCCCTAAGTACGAGGAGTCCCTATAGTCTTATGATCATTAAAGTTTAAGTTGAAAAATTACTTATAACTATGGACATATTTAGTGGTCTTAGGACCCTCAGTTATATACTTCAGAATGTTGATAAATCATATTGTTTAATTCTATCGAGCCTCTTCTTTGACAGTTGTTGTAAAGATTTTTTTTTTCATTTATTGTTGTTTCAAGTGAGCTTTGTTTGCTCACTCTTGCTTATATAACTATTACAGTTAAAGATGAGAAGGTTGATGTACCTAGCACCAGTAAGGGAAAAGGAAAGATGAACAAGTATTGAAGACTTGTAATATGTTGATATTTGATTTTCAGATTTTAATTGAATGGTTGTAATTTTGTTTATTAATTTTCCGCATTTGAATGATTGTATTTAATGGTTAGACAACCTAAGAGATTTTTATTATGTAACCCTTTAATGGGAAAGGTTTTATTTATCCAGTTTTATTGTGATGGGTAGTTAGATATGAATGTTTGATTTAGTGAGCACCAAATCCTGTGGGAATGAAGTACTTGGGTTTGGGGGTATCACATCAACACTTTTTTCATTTTCATCAGTAGTTGACATTGGAGTATTAAGAGGTTTTAGAGACTATAAACCAATTTTTTTAATCATTTCCTTGCAGTATTTGGATTGAGAGATATGAATACCTTTTTCACCTTGCTTGGTTTGCAATCCTAAGAAGAATTTTAATTCTCTCATCATGCTCATTTCAAATTCCTTACTCATACTTTCAAAAAAATCATTACACGTAGTATATCAGTAAAGCCAAAAATGATTTCATCAACATAAATTTGAATGATAAGAACATCATCATTTTCTAATTTAGTGAATAGACTAGTATCGACAGCACCCCTTTTGAAATCATTTTCTAGCAGAAATTTAATCAATCGTTCATACAATGCTCCGGGGGTCTGTTTTAAACCATATAAGGCTTTCTGCAACTTGTATACATCTTCAGGATAGTCAATATCCTCAAATCCAGGAGGTTATTTAACATAAACTTCCTCTTCAATAATACCATTTAAAAATGCAGATTTAACATCCATTTGAAACGGTTTAAAATCTTTATGACATACAAAAACTAATAACATGCGTATTGACTTGATTCTAGCAACAAGAGCATAAGTTTCATCGTAATTAATACCTTCAAGTTGATTATACTCTTGTGCGATTACTCTTGACTTATTATGAATAACAATTCAATTTTCATCTAACATGTTATGAAAAAACCCATCAAGTTCTAATGATGGATGTATCTTCATGTTTTGGAACTAATTCCCATACTTTATTTTTGGTAAACTGTTCAAGTTCATCTTGCATGGCTATTTTCCAATCTTCATCCAATAAAGCATCTCACTTTGGGATAAGAAAGATAAATGACCAGCCAAGTTATGTGTTTGTGATCTAGTAAGGACTCCTTTATCAATATCACCAATCATATTTTTTATATGATGATTTTTAATAATGTGTGATTCTTTGGGTAAGTCTTTTAACTGAGGATTTGGAATTTCAAGAGAATTAACATTGATAGGTGGAGATGCATTATCTAATTTAGGTTCTTCCATATTTTTGAGAATATCTTCGATGATAACATCACTTTAAACTAATTATATATATTTAGGAGGAGGCTGAGATTCATCAAAAGTTACGTTCATCAACTCCTCAACAACTAGACTTATTTTTTTTAAAACTCTATATGTTTTACTATTAAAAGAATATCCCAGAAAAATTCCTTCATCAGACTTGGGATTAAATTTTAACAAATGTCCTTCAGTGTTTAGAATAAAGCATTTACTCACAAAAACACGAAAATAATTTATTTATGGAGTTCTTTGATAAAACTCTATTTAAAATATAACAGTATGTTACTACAGCTTCAGCCCAAAAATATTTTGGAAGACAATATTTATTTAACATTGTATTCGCCATTTCTTGTAAAGTTTGATTTTTCCTTTCAACCACACCATTTGATTGTGGTGTATAAGGAGTAGAGAAGTTATGACTTATACCGTGTTCATCATATAACATAATAAAATCAAAATTGTGAAATTCTATTATGTGATTAGATCAAATATAAATAATAGAGATCCCTTGTTGATTTTGAATTTTCTTACACAAAGTAGAGAAAGAATTTATAGCTTCTTTTTTAAATAAAAAATCAACCAATGTAAATTTTGAATAATCATCAACCAAAACTAGAATGTATATACAACACCACCCATTCTATGTTTAGGAATAGGTCCTACTAAGTCCATATGTAAGAGTTCTAGCGGTCGAGAGGTTGACACTATGAGTTTAGGTTTATGAGATGCATGAATATGTTTTCCTAATTCACAGGCTTCACAAATATTATCTTTTAAGAATTTTAGCTTCGGAAGACCAAGAACATGTTCTTTAGATGAAATGTTGTTAATTAGTTTCATGTTAATTTGTCCTAGTATGCGATGTTAGAGTTATGGATCATCATTTGCAGATACAAGACACACATTATATAAGTGAGAGTATGCATCTAGGTCACACGTGTATACATTTTGATTTATAGGACATAACAGAACCAATTTTCCATATTAATCAAAAATTAAGCAATTATGAGAACTAAAAGATATTTTAAACCCACTGTCACATAGTTGACTGATAGATAAAAGATTTTACCCGAGTCCTGTGACTAATTGAACGTTAGAAATTGTTATGTGCTTATTACCAACACTTCCAATTCCAACTACTTTACATTTATTGTTATATCCAAATGTTACCTCACCATAGTATGTAGCTTGTAGATTGTTCAACTTTTATTTGTCATCAGTCATATGTCGTGCACAACCACTATCGAGATACCATTTACTTTTATTTGAATCTACTGCAAGACCTACCAGCAATATATATTAATTTTATAGACTGATACCCTTTAATAAGAAGGGTCCATTGGGTAAGTTTTCTATTTTGTATAAGGAACATTTGTATTTTCCTTTACAAAACTTGGTACATAATAATCAGTCTTAGTGGAGATAAGCATTCTATGAGTTACAAGACTATAAGATGTATGATAATAGTTTCTATGGAACTCTTTTCTTATAATAGCAGGTGCATTGTATATTCCTTTTGGAACCCAAATTATTTTTCCTCACTACAAAAAAATGGGGCTTCAGCAACAACCGATTTTCGTTGCTAAATGTACCAAATATCATTGCAAAAGGGTTTTGGCAACGACTTTACTGTCGTTGTGTCTTTCGTTGCGCAATGAGCGTTGCTAATTGTTCCGCAACGAATGTTTTTTTTCGTTGCCAAAAGTAATACATTTTGCAACGAAATTTGGCTTTCGTACAGAGACATCGATCCTTTAGCAACAAAATGTATTGTTGCAAAATAATTAAAATTTTGTTGCTAAAAACCCCATTTCGTTACAAAAGCCTGCTAATTGAAAACGAAATGAACTTTTTTTTTTTTGCAACGACCATGCATTTTCGTTGCAATTGTCACCATTTTGCAACGATATTTTTTGTTGTAGTAAATTATGAAAATTGTTGCCTAAGCTTGCTTTCGTTGCAGAATGTAAACTTTTTAACACCGATTTTCGCTTCTTTGATTATATTATTTGCAACGACATTATCTTTAATCAAAGAATGAAAATGTTTGTTGTTGGTTATTTTTCAATAGCAACGAAAGTCGTCGATTAGCAACGACATTATATGTTGTTGTTTCTTTATATGTGCAACGAAAATTGATATGATTTGCAACGATAAAAAATGTTGCTTTTTATTTTAGTATTATCAACAATATCCTCTCTGTTGTTATTAGGTTAATTTTTCGTTGCCAAATATTATATTTTTAATGCCATTAGCAACGAAAATTTGTTTCTAAATGTATAAAAAATTGTTGCTATATTAAAACTTTCAATGCTTTGGTAATGAATTATATTGTTGTCAAATCAAAATTTGACATTCTTTTTCAATAATACCTAATCGGCTCAATGTTCCCACAAAGAAATAATGGCAAAAATATAAAAACTAAAATATTATTAACTTAATAAAATCATCCACTACATAATCATTCATTATCTTTACAATTAACCATCTAAAGCTACAACAGTTCTTGATTCAAATAGCCTAAGGTATCCATCAAAATTAATAATGCACAAAAAAAAGAATAAACAGAGCCAAGACCCAAGAGCTTGAATTCAGATACTTCATCACCATAGTGGGATGTGCAACTTGTTTACATATTAGCGAAAAAAGGTTACCAGAAAAAGAAAAGAAAAAAAACAACTTATTGTCTCCCAAACCCATTAAATGTAAGATCCAAGTAATTTTCTCAAACAAGCACTCCTTAGTGCTCACCATCAATTACAATGTATTACCTGTTGCAATCAAGAACATAAATAATTATAAAAGAAAGTGATGAAGTAAACCCTCTACTTTGTCATCTTACTTGGTTTATTTTTTGAACCAGAGCAAAGAAAGATGTTGTTGTTGTAAGGAAGGTGTTATTAACACTGTTGTAAGGTTGCAGATCTAACGGGTATGACTCATAGCATATGTACTAGAAATCGGGAAACACACGGAAGTGTCATCCCAACAAGAGATCCCATATTGCCCAATGGAAAAACCCAGTCTTTCGCTACTCTGTTGAAAGCAAGGATTCAAAGAAAGTTGGTCCCACTTTCTTCCTCCCCGCAAAATGACTAAGAAGTTATAACGACTCTGTGCAACTACTTTTAAAAATATGGCTTCATAAAGTTTAGCAACAATAAAATAGGAAGTTAAAGTTTCCTTTTGGAACTCGGTCGATAAACAACAAATAACAAGAATAGATCAACGTGAGATTTCCATGATAACAAACTACTCAGAAGTCTACTAGAAATCTAGAATGCAGCAAGATAGCTAAACTGAACTCAATATATCATTAATTTAAAGAATGTTAACGAAAATACAAAAATACAAATATTATTAATCCCCCAACAAAAAAAATATAAACCCCGATGCTATACTAAATACTAGTAATAAATAGTTGAGCCAGATAGATGAAGACAATGAAGTACAAATATCTCAAATCCGACAGACATCTCACACTTTCAGATTATCAGATATTTAAAACTAGGGATTTTAATTCTAAGAAATTTTTGGATACCTTTGCTTTGTTGATGAGGAATTTGTAAAAGCCATTAACTCAAAATAAGAAACCCTAGGACAATTGTTCTCTGTCATGATGTTGGTATGGTTTCTTGATTTGGCTTATTTCTTCGTCGATTATCTGTATGGTCAAGATTACAAATTTTTAGCTCTATATATACATATATATTTACTAGTTGTGTTCCGTGACTCCAACACAATGTAGATGGTGGAATTTATTTCAAACTTTGAACGACTCAAATAATTTATTAAGGTGAGCGAAAATAAAACTGATAGAGGATTAAATTATTTAAACTCAAGCAAAAATAAAAATTATCAACCGCGATTTCCAAGATTTCGGATTCATTATCACGAAGAACGACCTTAATTCCTAGATAAACTCTGCACATTTTTTTTATAACTAGATTAGAACCTTTATCTCTAAGTACTTTCATAAATTGTAGTTAAATAAATAAAAATATTAACCTTCCAATTGCCAATTTTGAGTAATGTAGCATGGAAATTTGAAGCCTTCAACTTTTCGGAATCCACTTTTGCCAGAGAAATTTCTTGATCTGCAGATTTCCTTGTTTGAGATAACTTCTTTTCTAGCAAGTTTATTAAGGATGGTGTTTTGGACAGCTTCAAACCAAGAGGATTGCTTTCTTGAGACCGTCACTCCATTACATTTATTATTACACTAAATGGTGATGACTACTAAAGCAACCATCTCAGACCGTCAGTCCATTCTCCGACTAGTCCCGGCTACGTTCTCATTTTCTGAAGAGAATAATGAAAGCAAAAGGGTGAGCTCAACTAGCCCAGTAAGAAATATTATGACTAAGATAATGCGAATAAATTATCGTTAGCCTTCAACAAAGATGTTAAACCGATAAAATATAATAAACATCAAGTTTAAGCTGCAATGAACAAGCAATCCATTAGAAGAGTCAAATAGAGCATGATATCTACTATCTTCTATGATTTAAAAAGTTTATCATCAATTTTATCGCTGAGACTCAGCTTAATAAATAATTCACATCATCGAATAATTCACAGACGTCCTCTTTTAAAAAAAATAAGAATATAATATTCAAGTAAAACAAATAACTTTATATAAAATATAATATATTCTATTTTACATTAAAAATAAAACTTATTATAATATATATATATATATATATATACTAATAATAATTATTTCAACTCCCTCCATTCCTGGTAATCTCCCCCCACCCCCATTTCCATTTCATTTTTCTTCTATATGTGGGCCCCACATGTGGCCCCACCTTTATTATATAAAGATATACCGAATAACTTTCTACCGATTTTTTTGAAAAATGAGTAAGTGGGGGTCTCTATACTAAGCAAAATTTACAACAAATACTTCAAAAAAATTCCCTCAATATTTTTAACAACATTAAATCATCATTATTATACCTCACAATATTAACAACCAGATCGTTCCCAGGAAAGAGGGGGCTTTCCGATAAGGATTTCTCCCTATTGGCACGCAATTAGATGACCTAACCCTTTTCCTTGACAGAACTTTCTAGACATTGTTAATTATGCAAATAATAATATGAATAACTCGTCATCTCAATTATTGATTTAATAATATAAAATATTGACAATAATTGAATCAAATAATGTGAGAAACTATGCAGCAATTACTGTAGCAATAATTGAATAAAACTGAGTGACTTCTCACATAAGCATCAATAATCAATACCGTATGCTACTATACAACCACGCATATTACTGTACATTTATCACCGGGTATTTCAACAGTTAACGGTAAAACTTTCGCCGTTATTTTTATAAAAAGTTATTTACATGCTTTTCTAACTCCGAAATGATGAATTACATTCATGGATCCACCAATGATTGTGTCATCGCATTTAATATTCAATGATTGTGATATTCTTGCTTCTTATGTTATATTTTTATGCATTAGATAAATTTTATATATATATAAAGTAGCTATAAATATTTATATAACGTAACTATGAATATTTTAATATATATATATATATATATATATATATATATATATATATATATATATTTATAAATTTATCTCTAAATATTCATATAAATATTTATAAACAAATATTCATATAAATTTATAAATATTTCATCTAAAATATATAAATATTTATATGAATATTTGTTTACACACACACACACACACACACACACACACACACACACACACATATATATATATATATATATATATAATGTTGAGATTTGTTTAGTATTTTATTTAGTTTGACAAGAAATTTTGAAAAGAATATGTATGTATATATGGTAGTAAAATTTATCTAATGCATAAAAAATGTAGTATATGAAGGATGAAAAAAATTTAATAATGACTTATAAGTCAAAAACGGACGGAATGTTGACTGTGCATATTTTTGCTGATGTGGCCCGTTATTTTGCTGACGTGGAGCTGGGCTTGCAGGCTTAAAATTTTTTAAAAGAAAATGTTGCTCACAAGTGTTGAACTCCAGACCTCTCCAAACTAAAAACCTTATATTCCAACAAAAGCCATTGGACCAACTACCTATTATGCTAGAATTTATGTAACACTAATATTTAAACTACCTAGCATCGTTTCTATGCATGTGAAGATGAGATAATACATTTTTTGGCCACTGTACTAGGAATTGTAATAATAATAAAAATTATAATAATAATTATTGTATTAATAATAATAAATTTTAAATAATTAAAATTAAAATTAAAATTTTAAATAATAATAATTATTGCAATAATACAGTGAGCAAAAATGGGATAATACACTGGTTATGATAATTGAAAATCTGCAGAAACAAGCGCAAGCTTGTGCTAATGGTGTTGATACATGATTACCATAATAATGTTGCTCACGAGTATCGAACTCCAGACCTCTCCAAATTAAAAACTTTATATTCCAACAAAAGCCACTGGACCAACTACCTATCATGCTAGAATTTATGTAACACTAATATTGAAACCACCTAGCATTAGTTCTATGCATGTGAAGATGAGATAATACACTTTTTGGCCACTGTACTAGGAATTGTAATAATAATAATAATAATTGTAATAATTATTATTGTATTAATAATAATAAATTTTAAATTACAACCAGATCGTTCCCATGGGTAAGTATAAGAATCGATCTAATAAATACAAAGATGAGTGCATTAGCGAATAACAAACATTTATAATAGAAAGATTTGCCAGAGTTCAATGATTAAAAATAGTCACTAAAATTAGTTTTTTTTGTGAAAACAATATATTTATCATTAAATTTCATAATAAAGTCATATTACAACTAAACTTTAATGGATAAGATAGAATAATGATGTGTGAGTCCTTTTAATTTTTTTCAATTCATATATTCATATACATTGACATTTAATACATACAATTTGTGGGATCACTCTTATTTTAATTTTAATTATCATCATTATTATCATTATTATTATTATTACAATTATTATAATTATTATTATAATTAAAATAATAATAATAAAAATTATAATTATTATTATTATTATTAAAATTATTAGTATTATTATTATACTAATAATTGTAATAATAATAATAATCGTAATATTAAAATAATAATAATTAAAATAATAATAATAATAATAATTAAATAATAATAATAATTAAAATTATTATTATTATTATTTAAAATTTTAATTATCGTATTGGTAAACACTTTTGTCTTATGAACACTTTTTAGTTTTTAACATTGGTAAATGCAGGCATGCAGCAGCATGACTTATTTCATGGCTGACAAATCTATGTTGAAATTTATATCTCAATATATCATCTTTTGTATTTTGTTCCAGTCTTAATACTGACGGGCTTTGGAAGATTAGTACCATAATAATAATAATAATAACAATAATAATAATAATAATTTTATTATTATATAAAATTTTAATTATTATTATTATTTTATTATTATTTTAATTATTTCAAATTTATTATTATTATTACAATAATAATTATTACAATTATTATTTTAATTATTATTATTATTTTATTATGAAAATAAAAATTTTTGTCAATAAATGTGGTCCATATTAGGCAACGAAATATAGCAACAAAAAAACTTTTGTTGCCCATGATGAGGAGAAATCAAGTGGTTAGAAATTTTGCAACGAATTTCTAACGAATTTTGTTTCCAAATTTTGTAACGACTTATGAATTTCATTGCAAAAAGTGAAAGCCTGACACAATCTGCAACGAATGACAAATTTCGTTGCTAAACATACACTTGTAGGAACTACTTATAAAGTCGTTGCCTGAAAAATCGTTGCTAAAGCCCCATTTTTAGTAACAAAAAACTTTTGTTGCCCACGATGATGGAAAATAGAGTGGCTGAAAATTTTACAACGAATTTCTAACGAAATTTTTTCCCGCCAATGAATTAGCTACGAAATTTTGCAACGACTTATGAATTTCATTGTAAAAAGTGAAAGCCTTACACAATCTGCAACGAAGGACAAATTTCGTTGCTAAACATATACTTTTAGCAACGACTAAAGTCGTTGCCTGAAAAATCATTGCTAAAGGCCCATTTTTTTGTAGTGTCTTTATAGTTTCCATTTCGAGCATTGCACATATAAAATAAATGACCATTTACGCTACATGATAAGATCATTTAGTAAAAGGAGATGTATGACTTTCTTTTCTTTTCTTTTAACATGGTAAAGTCATTTATCTTTTTTTACTAGATTCTCCAATATATCCTAGTCCTTCTTTGTTAAATCCACATCTCTGTTTGACTTAGCATGACATCAAGATTTTCTTTTCCCTTTTGTGAATTTAAGAACTATGGTACTTAGATCATCACGTTCTTTGGTTAAACTATTAATTTGATCTATTAAAAAAGGATTCTCATTATGTTTTTCTAACTCTATTCTTATATATGAATTCTTAAGCTTACGATTTTTAATAGCTTCATTTAACACTTGATCTTGTATTTGAGTATCTTCATTAATTATTGCAAGTGTTGAATTTTCAACTTCAAGATTCTTGTTTACTTTTCTTAATTATTTAGTTCTTCTTTAAATAATAATCATTTTCTAATTTTTCTTCATTTAAACTTTCATTATTTATGATTAAATTTGAATTTTCTATTTCAAAATTTTTGTTTATTTTCTTTAATTTTTCTAATTCTTCTTTTAATAATGAATCATTTTCTAGTTTTCCTTCATTTAAATTTTTATTAGTTATAATTAAACTTGAATTTTCTAGTTCAAGATTTTTCTTAGTTTTAATTATTTCTTCTAAAGATATTTTTAATTTCATAAAATCTTCTTTAATTATTTCATTATTTTCATATAAATAATTATAAGTTTCTTGTAATTCATAATGTTTTTATTTATATCATCTGAAGTATATGTGTCAAATGAAGTATTAGGTAATTGATATTCATAATTTACCTCATATCTTGGTGATAAATAATTATTTGCCATTAAGCATAAATTTGTAATTTCTTCGATTTGTTCGGTAATTTCTTCTTCGTCACTCAAACCCCAGCCTTCGTCAGCTACTAGTACTTTGTTATTGGATATGTAAGACCCCCAACTTTTATGAATAAAGATGATTTTTTTTATAAATATCATTTTTGAATATTATGGAATGAATTTGATATAATGTTAGTTGTGGGTAATATTTATAAATTTTGCAAAGTACACAAGTTGTTATATAATATTCGATTGGTCGGAGAATATTTGTTTTAACAGGAAATATTCGTACAATGGCACAATCATTGGTGGACCCCACAACGGAATTATTATTGGATTGAGAAAATGATAAAAATATTTTATGAAAATAACGGCGGAAGTTTTACCGTTAATTGTTGAAACACCCGGTGTTAAAAGTACAGTAATACGCGTTGTGACTCCCCCAAAATAGGTATACATTACCCATCTTGAGTCTCCAAATACATGGTACAAAATTCAAATACAACTTAATTATACAACAGTCGTGTAAAATACGACAAAACATAATCTAAGAGTTTTAATAAGAATATTGTCATCTAGACAATATCCACACTCAATGTAGTCCTCATTACATTTATTGTCACACTATTTAACAGAATAGTGAGGACTACTAATGCTATCATCATCTAGACCGTCACTTCGTTCCTCGACTAGTCCCGGCTACGTTCTCATTTCTTGAATAGAACAGTGAAAGAAAGGGTGAGCTCAACTAGCCCAATAAGAAATATTATGACTAAGATAATGCAGAATAAATTATCATTAGTCTTCAACAATGTTAAACTGATAAAATATAATAAACATCAAGTTTAACTGCAGTAGAACAAGCAATCCAATAAAAGAGTCAAAGAGAGCATGATATCTACTATCTTCTATGATTTAAAAAGTTTATCATCAATTTTATCGCTGAGACTCAGCTTAATAAATAATTCACATCATCGAATAATTCACAGACGTCCTCTTTTAAAAAAATAAGAATATAATATTCAAGTAAAACAAATAACTTTATATAAAATATAATATATTCTATTTTATATAAAAAATAAAACTTATTATAATATATATATATATATATATATATATATATATGTATGTATATGTATACTAATAATAATTATTTCAACTCCCTCCATTCCCGGTAATCTCCCCCACCCCCATTTCCATTTCATTTTTCTTCCATATGTGGACCCCACATGTGGCCCCACCTTTATTATATAAAAATATACTGAATAACTTTCTACCGATTATTTTAGAAAATGAGTAAGTGGGGGTCTCTATACTAAGCAAAATTTACAACAAATACTTCAAAAAAATTCCCTTAATATTTTTAACAACATTTAATCATCATTATTATAACTCACAATATTAACAACTAGATCGTTCCCAGGAAAGAAGGGGCTTTCCGATAAAGATTTCTCCCTATTGTCACGCAATTAGATGACCTAACCCCTTTCCTTGACAGAACTTTCTAGACATTATTAATTATGCAAATAATAATATGAATAACTTGTCATCTCAATTATTGATTTAATAATATAAATATTGACAATAATTGAATCAAATAACGTGAGATACTATGCAGTAATTACTGTAGCAATAATTGAATAAAACTGAGTGACTTCTCACGTAAGCATCAATAATCAATACCGTATGCTACTATACAACCACACATATTACTGTACGTTTATCATCGGGTATTTCAACAGTTAACGGTAAAACTTTCGCGATTATTTTTATAAAAGTTATTTACGCTGTTTTCTAACTCAAGCGATGAATTACATTCTTGGGATCCACCAATGATTGTGTCATAGTACGAATATTCAATGATTGTGATATTCTTGCTTCTTATGTTATATTTTTTATGTATTAGATAAATTTTATATATATATATATATATATATATATATATATATATAAAGTAACTATGAATATTTATATAACGTAACTATGAATATTTTAATATATATATATATATATATCTAAATATTCATATAAATATTATAAACAAATATTCATATAAATTTATAAATATTTCATCTAAAATATATAAATATTTGTATGAATATTTGTTTACACACACACACACACACACACACACACATATATATATATATATATATATATATATATTCATAGTTACTTTATATATATATATAATTTAATGTTGAGATTTGTTTAGTATTTTATTTAGTTTGACAAGAAATTTTGAAAAGAATATGTATATATATATGGTAGTAAAATTTATCTAATACATAAAAAATATAGTATATGAAGGATGAAAAAAAATTTAATAATGACTTATAAGTCAAAAACGTACGGAATGTTGACTGTGCATATTTTTGCTGATGTGGCCCGTTATTTTTGCTGACGTAGAGCTGGGCTTGCAGGCTTAAATTTTTTTAAAAGAAAATGTTGCTCACGAGTGTTAAACTCCAGACTTCTCCAAACTAAAAACCTTATATTCCAACAAAAGCCACTGGACCAACTACCTATTATGCTAGAATTTATGTAACACTAATATTTAAACTACCTAGCATCGTTTCTATGCATGTGAAGATGAGATAATACACTTTTTGGCCACCGTACTAGGAATTGTAATAATAATAAAAATTGTAATAATTATTATTGTATTAATAATAATAAATTTTAAATAATTAAAATTAAAATTAAAATTTTAAATTATAATAATTATTGCAATAATACAGTGAGCAAAAATGGGATAATACACTGGTTATGATAATTGAAAATCTGCAGAAACAAGCGCAAGTTTGTGCTAATGGTGTTGATACATGATTACCATAATAATGTTTCTCACGAGTATCGAACTCTAGACCTCTCCAAATTAAAAACCTTATATTCCAACAAAAGCCACTGGACCAACTACCTATCATGCTAGAATTTATGTAACACTAATATTTAAACCACCTAGCATCGTTTCTATGCATGTGAAGATGAGATTATACACTTTTTGGCCACTGTACTAGGAATTGTAATAATAATAATTGTAATAATTATTATTATATTAATAATAATAAATTTTAAATTACAACCAGATCGTTCCCATGGGTAAGTATAAGAATCGATCTAATAAATTACAGAGATGAGTGCATTAGCGAATAACAAACATTTATAATAGAAAGATTTGCCAGAGTTCAATGATTAAAAATAGTCACTACAATTAGTTTTTTTTTTTTTGAAAAACAATATATTTATCGTTAAATTTCATAATAAAGTCATATTACAACTAAACTTTAATGGATAAGATAGAATGATAGAATAATGATGTGTGAGTCCTTTTAGTTTTTTTTCAATTCATATATTCATATACATTGACATTTAATACATACAATTTGTCGGATCACTCTTATTTTAATTTTAATTATTATTATTATTATTATTATTTTAATTATAATTGTAGACACTCAAAATTTTCTGCACTCCTATTCCTAATATTGCAGGAGGGTAGATTAGTCTGTTGGAGATAACCCTGAAAGGCAACTTACATCCATGTCGGATACTACCGGAAGTTCAGCTCCAACCCGGAACACAAACCGGGAACATCATCTTAAATCCGGAACACACACCGGGAGTGTCATTTCCAATCTTGGAGATAACCCCGAGATATGCAGATCAAAAGACCTGCAACAACACCGGAGAGGACAGTCATGTCTCGGCGATAACACCGCGACGTTCAGTTCCAGTCCCAGAGACAACACTGGGAGTAGCAACCCCATCCTTGGTGATAACCCCAAGGGATGACATTGCAGTTCCGGCGATAACCCCAGAAATGCTTGTTGCAAACACATTCAATTAGCTTTAATCCAGATGACAGTGAGGCATACAAACAAGCAGTCCAATCTTAGTTGTAACCCTGAGCAACGTCTACTTTTCGCTTAAACTGGCGATAACCCCGGTGAGAAGTCAACACGTCATCTTACTGTCTCAACAAGATGATATCACAGCATACCAACAAGTGGTCCAATCTCAGCTGTAACTCTGAGCAACGTTTACTTTCAACTCAAACCGGTGATAACCCCGGCAAGGAGTCACACATCATCTTGTTCCTTCGACAAATGGCACGTCATCTCAACACTTCATACATACATACATACAACAATGTCCCACAAGAGCCAAAGATTGACAATCCGGTGACTATTACGTGTGGCGATGCTTTGGATAGAATTTGAAGCTTGAAGACCATGGGCATAGACCCTCTTCCCGACTTCATACAACCTCTAATCCATGTCATTACGTAAATCTCGACACAAAAGCGATCCGAAGAAGTACGAGATATACCGTTCGGATGCTCGGATTGAAGTTCATGTAAGTTCGGCGGACATTCTGATTGCGACTACACATCATACTACGAGGCAGCGGGACCGCGAGGCTCGGATCCAACACGACCAATTGCGGTACAAGCTGCATGTGCGCTTGCAGTGTACTGCTGACCATCCATCTATATATATGAGAGGCTTGGGCGACCATTTGAAGGGAGAGAGAGAAGGGAAGAGGCGAGGAAGCCCTGTCCATTTTGCTCTGCATACACATCTTTTGAGTGTTTCCTCTTCTTTAAACACTAGTTAGCTCACATATAGCTACTTTTTATCCGGCGGAAGCTGAGTGTCTATCCATTTAAAGTCTAAGAAGTCTACTTTGGCAGCCCTCTGTAAGCCTTCTTACATTCTATAAAGCCTCTTTCTCATATATCACACACTGTTGTACACGTTGATAGTCGTGTGAGTGTGTTTACCCGGACTTCGGTCCGTGGTTTTCATTTCTGTCTGTATATATATATATATATATATACTAATATATGTATATATTTCATATATATGGACTAACATTATCGAGTTATGCCTCGATTGAGCCTGAACTTACATCTGAAGCGTTTATCTACTTATATATATATATATATATATATATATATATATATATATATATATATATAAACTGTGGTCGACTCTCTGTCTCGATGAGCTGGATTTTACATTCTGAGAGTTTAATTGCTTATATATATATAATTGTCATCGGATATATCTCGATGAGCTTTGGATTTACATCCGGTGCGTTTTTTCGCTTTTATATATATATATATATATAATTGTTGTCGGACATATCCGATGAGCCCTTGATTTACATCCGATCGTTCTTCGCTTTTATATATATATTTGTACATATATATATATATATTTTACATTTCTGTCGAGCCTAGAGTCTACTTAAGTGGCCTTTTATAGCTTTATTTATATTTTGTCACTGCTTAGAGTTTACTTATTGGCGATTGATTGCTTTTATGACTTTATTTACATTTCGTCACTTTGAGTTTACTTACATGGCGGTTGATTATGTTCATATATATATATATATATATTTACCGCTTTTATATATTTACATTTTCGATCCCCATGGAGTTGCTTCATGGTGGTTGATCCACTCAGATATATATATATATATATATATATATATATATATATATATATATATTTACAACTTTATATATATATAATCGCTATCGCTTTCTATACAAATTGCGATTATCATGTGAGCCTAGGAATCATGTGATCACGAGTTCGATCTCATGAATCTAGATTCGGTTCCCATGATGGACATTTTTAGTCATGGCGAATTGTACATTATTTTACGATTATCGAGTTTCCTTGGATGGTTGTCATGACCATAAGGAGTTCTAAGATCGCTTGCGATATTATTTTCTCGAGGATGCTTCGCATCTCGAAAATAAAAGCAAACAAGCCGAACATTTAATAAAATGGAAGTATGAAAAGGTCTAAATTCCTATTGAGTACAGGGTTTAAAAAACCTCTTTTATAAAACTTCATTGCTATATCTTGGTTAAAACTGAATTTTTCTATAAAATTCAAACCTTGTGTATATAGGTGCGAACGAGGCCTCACACTACTTTCAAATAAATTGCACATTGATCCACACACACACACACATTCATATAACAATTTCTTTGAAGAGTGGCGGTCACCGTGGTAACACGGATGTCGGGGGGTGCCTAACACCTTCCCTCCGCATAATCAAGCCCCCGAACCCTTAATGAATCTCGGTTTCACAAACCCGTTTAGCAGTGTCAAATCACTGGGTCAATGTGCTAACCTTTTCGATTGCGTTGGTGCAACCAGTTAAATACACCAATTGGCGACTCTTAAAGTCAATCATCGACATTATACATGTCGGACCTTTTTCACTTGTTTTTTCAAACAAATCTCACATTAACATGAGAACACCAAAGAATAAGTAACGAAAAGGGACACCAAAAATCCCGACGTCGACAAGTGGTGACTTTGCTGGGGATTCCAGTAAGAAGGCTTAAGCCACTATTACAAGCTTTTCAAAATTGTTATATGCTTGTGTGTGATTGTTGCATTTACATTTCTGATGAATGTGTACGAATGCATCTTAATTATTGCACTGCTAAATATTTATCTGTGATATTAATTAGTTCAAGACATGTCATCATTTTGCATAAACGGTGAGACACGTTGTATGTGAATGTATGTTGTGTGGTCCCTCCCCTAGGAGGCTATCCTATCGGTGTTTAATTAATGGACCCGTGGGAAGAATAATTCCCCAGGGCTCAGGAAAGGCACCACTCAGATTCGCTCCAGTTGAAAGACCGGATTAACTTCCGTCGAGTAGATTACGATGATCCGGGAACCTTCATGCTTAAAAAGCCATGAGAGTAACCCTAAGATAGGTCAACCTCTGATAAACCAAACGCGGAAGAAAGTCTCTTCATTCTTTCCATTTTCAATTACTTGTAAAAGTATTTACTTGTAATTTTATTCCATGTTCATCCATATGTAATGGAAAATATGAAGAATATCTGTGCATGACATGTTATCAATTAACAAACCAGTTTTGCAGGACAAATTCCTAAAACGGACATGTTATGATAACATTTACATTACCCTAAGACTAAACTACGTAAGTCTTTTGTAGGGAAGCAATTGGGCTTGTTACCCGCTCAAAATCCAAAAAGGCCACAAGCCTACAACCAATCATGTCTTCTTCCTAATAGTTTAATCCTATTTCCCGAGAAGAATTTGACGGATTGAGTAAACAAATCACAGACTTGGCTGTTTTACTGAAAGAATTACACCATTCTACTCAGGGTACGAAGATACCTACACATACAGAACCCTTTACACAAGGAGTTCAAGGTCTGGAAAAAACAATTCCAGAACATCAGTTGGATACAACCAACAAAGACACTGAAGGCACCCATCTCCAAGGAGATCCAGACAACGGTGACATCAGGAAGAAAGTCCTTCAAATGGAGGAAACCATTCGTGTTCTCAAAGGGATTAGAACTCATGGCAGTGTTTCATATACAGACCTTTGCATATTCCTTGGTGTTCATTATCCGGAGAAATTTAAAGCCCCTGATTTTGAAAAGTATGATGGATTAGGGGATCCTTATACACATTTAAAAGTGTTCATTGGAGAACTCGGATCTTATGGTGAGAATGAAAAGCTCGAATCAAATTTGCTTTTAAAAAATCATTGGAGAAGCCTTGCTCATGCTATACCGAGTTAGACAACTCTAAGATCCATAGTTGGGAAGAGTTGGCCCATGCCTTCCTCACTCAATACAGCTTTTCAATCTCGGATGGCTCCCTAGACCTACCAAATTACCAAAGTCAAGAAACAGTCTAATGAGTCATTCAGAGAGTATGCTCAAAGGTGGAGGCGCCTTGTTGCTCAAGTTATTCCTTCCATGACAGAATCATAAATGGTCATGACTTTCATAGATATACAGGAAGCCCTTTACTATGAAAGAGTTCTAGCTGGTATTGGCAAGCCATTTTCTGAAATGATCAAACATGGCGAGACGGCTGAAATGGGATTGAAGTCCGGTAAGATTCAAGACTTAGCCGCTCTTAAAGCTGTTGCTGAGCACATCCAGTCCGGATCTTATGGAAATAACCCCCGGAGGGTCCATAAAAAGAAAGAGGAAGATGTTTCCTTGATACTACAAGGACAAAAAGGCAATCCAAGAATGCCTATGCAGAGGAGAAACTACTCCCCTTTTCCAGCACAATCTTCAAACCCTCCATTACCTAAAAGTGGAGAAGTGAAGTGGCCTCGAACGTTCACACCCTTAGGGGACTCGCTCGAGAATATTCTTGCTCTTCTGACTGCTCAGAGGAAAATTACACATCTTCTTCCACCAGCCAACCCTAATGGGAAGGGTTTTAATGCTACTCGGAAGTGTGCTTACCATGTCGGGGCACCCGGACATGATACTCAAGATTGTTGGGCCTTAAAGCATTAGATTCAAGATTTAATAGACAATGGTGAGATCATGGTCACTAAACCCGATCAACCTCACATTCAAGACAACCCTCTTCCTCAACACAAAGAAGAAGAGGTCAACATGATCAGTTGGAGCACTGGACATGGTTCCAATTCTACTACTGAATCATCCCAACCCATCAAAGACGGTGTTGACAAATGGGATTATGCAAAGTTCCAGTTTACCATGGAACGAAAAATGAAAGCTCTTTGCAAACAAATTGAGCAATTGGCAGAACTGGTGACCCACCATCATCAAGTCACACACCAATTAATCAGGCAGGAGCACGCCTATCTCCTTCCATTTGTTATGAATGCTTCATCAACACCTTCAGAAAGCGAAGCTATGGAGGATAAGGTTGCAAAGCGAGCAAGTGCTAAAGCCCATCGAGATTTCGCCAATAAAAGGGAATTCACCTATTTGGGCCAATCTATGGAGGAGATACTTCAAATGTTGATCAAAGAAAGAAGAATCACATTCCTTCTACCTCCAATCAATCCCCTCTCAGGGCGGTTCAATCCTGATGAAATGTGTCAATATCATTCACATTCTCGCGGTCACAGCACAGAAGAATGCTGGGGACTCCGCCATCTCATTCAGAATCTTATTGATAGCGGTGTCCTGCAAATAACGGATGATTACACTGTGCAACTTAAGGGTGGGAATGCATGCCCTACCCAATGGAAGGGATCGATGAGCGATTATATCAAAGTGGATGATGAGATCACAAAGTATTTCCCATACAACCAATTCATCTCAAAGGAGCCGACAATCCTTTGAAAGTGGCCGCACTGAGCCAATTCCTTTACCTTGCGTATTACAACATCCTGTTGTCGACACACACAAAGTTCCATGGAATTATGGAGAAGTGAAGGATCCACGTCTCATACTACTTGCTAAAGATGTCGAAAGAAAAACCACTGCACCTTCCTCAACGGGTTATCAAGCCTACTTGCGAAAGCAAGGGGAAGTTTCCCATGGAGAAGATTGAAAATTCCTCCGTCTTATGGGCCATAACGAAGCCAAAGTGGTTTTAAGCTTGCGAGAAGCTCCACACCAGATTTCAATTCTGGACCTGGTTTTCTCTTCCGAGGAGCATCGGAAGATCTTGCTAAAGGTTTTGGAAGAAGCCTACCTGCCAAAATCAGTGAATGTAGAAAAATTTCAATAGTTGGTTGATCACATTTTCAACAATAATGTGATATCCTTCACTGATAACGACATACCTCCCAAAGGGACCGGTCATTGCAAACCACTTCACATCGCAGTGTTGTCTTCCGGGTACATGCTAGCTGGAGTATTGATAGATGGAGGTTCATCTCTGAATATCTGTCCTTATGCCACCTTGGTGAAGATGAATATCAATCTCAATCGAATCCAAAGTAGCCATATAATCATCCGAGCTTTTGATGGATCTCAGCGAAATTCCATTGGAAAGATTGAATTGCCAATTGAGATTGGTCCTAATACATTCAACGTATCCTTCCACGTCCTCAAGATAGATTCAGGATACAACCTACTATTGGGGAGACCATGGATACACATGGCTGGAGCTGTTCTCTCCACCTTACATCAACAACTCAAATACATCATCAACAACAGTCTAGTCACTGTCAATGGTGAGCCAGAATGTCCTAGATCAGGAACTCTACCAATTATCAGCTTCAATTCAAGTTGAGCTTACCGATTTCCATACTGCGAATTGAGTAACACGCAATACCATTCTATTGGAGCGCCACTTCCCGTACCCAAGATTTTTGATGAGGTTATATCAGCCACTTAAGAAATGATGTTATTGGGTTATAAACCTAGACAAGGGCTTGGTAAGGATCAACAAGGTATTAAGCACCCTATCCAAATGTCCAATCAAATTGGGACACCCGGGCTAGGCTATTCTGCTAGTTCCACTCACAGGAATCCTCACAAGCATAAGCAGGTTCCTCAAACTTCCGCTGCACGGCGATTTTCTATACCTTTACCGCATGAGTTGATGCAGTCTCCAGTAAAGGTTCCAGCCCATGTTGTGGCTATGCTGTTTCTGAAACCAGTGCCAATCAAAGCTAAAGAGGTGCTGATTCCTGATCTCGAAGCGGAAGAAAAGGAACGAAAACGTAAACATGACCTTGCCTTGATGATGGCAGGCATTCGCGTCATTGTTCATGATGAACACACCAACAGATACACCCTAGACGATGATTGCCCAGATGTCATGGTTATCATTTGGGAAAAGGAGGACACTGATGATCCTTCTATCACTATAGTCCATCAGGACTTTTCCCTCGACAATTGGAGCAACACTCCATACATCGGTCGACGAGGGTAAAATGGGCGAAAAATCCTCTACCTCAGAGATAACTTTAATTGCTTGCTTTCCTTTACAGCACTAGCAGTTATTTTATCACGTACATGCTAACACTTTTGTATGATCGAACAGTTTCATATATTAAGTGAAAGCATATTTTTGTTTTAGGACTCTAAATTTAGATGTGCCTGTACTTGCTGAGGAGGTGTCTTCTCTCCACAAGGGCTGTAACTTTGATGCAAAGTTGGACTCAGACTTGATGGACATCCAAGAGGACATTGAGACACCTCAAGAGATTAAGGAATGGGTCACCGACAAACCCAAACCCAATCTTGATCAAACCACTCCTTTCAATCTCGTAACCTTAGACAACCCTAAGCTAATCCAGTTAGTTCGGACCTTTACCACAAATCAATGGAATGAAATGGTTTGCCTTTGTTAGCCCAATTCCGGATGTGTTTGCATGGTCTCATGAAGACATGGTGGGATTGTCCACTTTGACATTGTTCTTCATCGCCTTCCCATTAAAGAAGGATTCAAGCCAAGTTAGGCAAAAGCTCAAAGTGATTGAAACCTGAGTGGAGTTTAAAAGTTAAAGAATAAATTGTGAAACAATTTCAAGCTGGCATCATCATGGTGTCTACATATCCGGAGTGGATATCCAACATTGTTCCCGTGCCTAAACCAAGGGGAAAGGTGTGAGTTTGCGTGGATTATCAGGATTTGAACAAAGCTTGCCTTAAAGATAGCTTTCCCGTGCCATTTATCCACATTCTCATTGATAATCTTTTTCGAGATGGCATGTACTCCTTTTTTTGATTGCTTTATGGGTACCATCAAATTATGGTCGCTGAGGAAGATCGTGAGAAAACTGCTTTCATCACACCTTGGGGAACCTTTTGCTACAGACGGTTGTCATTCGGCCTCATCAATGTCGGGGCAACCTACTAGCGAGCTATGATGGCTCTTTTCTATGATTTAATGCACAAAGAGATAGAAATCTATGTGGATGACATCATTGTCAAATTCCGGAAGGAGGATGACCATTTAGACCATCTCAAGAAGCTGTTCAACATGTTGCGTAAGTACAACTTAAAGTTGAATCCCGCCAAGTGAGCCTTTGGTGTTAAGTCAGGCAAGTTTCTAGGCTTCCTAGTCAGCCACAAAGGGATTGAACTGGATCCTACCAAAATCCAGGCCATCAAGGAAATGCCCATTCCTCAGACAGAGAAGAAAATACAGGGATTTTTGGGAAGGATCAACTTCATTAGCCGATTCATTTCTCAACTCACGGCAACCTGTGAGCCAATCTTCAAATTGTTAAGGAAGAACTCCTCCATGAAATGGAATGACGAGTGTCAAAAAGCCTTCCCCATAATTAAGGAGCAACTGATTAACGCCCCTGTTTTGGTACCTTCCAGGGATGATGTTCCCCTATTCATGTACCTGTCCATAAATGACAATGCTATGGGCTGTATGCTGGGGCAGAAAGACAATAGAGGCCAAGAGTGAGCTATTTATTACCTCAACAAAAGATTCAGCATCAGTGAACACAAGTACACTCTGATCAAGAAGACTTGTTGTGCTTTAGCATGGGCTTCCATGAGATTACAACATTATCTCCATGGTCACACAACCCATCTCATATCCCGCGTAGATCCTCTTAAGTACGTGTTCAGCAAACCCATACTAAATTGTCGACTGTCCAGATGGCAGTTGATCCTACAACAATTTGACATCGTCTACGTGACTCAAAAGTCGGTCAAAGGTCAAGGAATTGCAGATCAATTAGCCGCTGCACCTACGGGGGATTACAAACCCTTAGAAACATATTTTCCTGATGAAGGAGTAATGACAATTTAGCTACCAAATCAGTACGATACATGCCGTTCGTGGAAAATATATTTTGATGGAGCTGTTAACTCAGAAGGCTCTTGAGTCAGAGCAGTTTTAATATCCTGTGCAGGGGAGCAGTATCCCGTCGCCGTCAAATTGTAGTTTGTCAACACCAACAACATAGCTGAGTATGAAGGCTGTATCATGGGACTCAAACTTGCTCGTTCAATGGGTATCAGACGGTTAACTATCTTTGGGGATTCCGAATTGGTAATCAAGTCCACAGGAATCTATCAAACCAAAAGAATTATATTTACTGCCTTACCATCGGCAAGTTCTACAAATGGCTTTGGAGTTCAAAGAAATCTCCTTTCTACACATTCCTCATAATAGGAATGACTTTGCAGATGCATTAGCAACGTTGGCCTCCTTGGTTTACATACTTGACAAGGAAAACATGCCAAGCATCACGATTGCTATGCAGAAAGCCCTAGTCTATGGGAATTACATTGGAGAAGTATCGGATGAGTTGCCTCCCATCCACAACCCTTGGTATCAACATATCAAGGAGTACCTACGAGATGGATCTACACCCACTGAGGCGAGCCTAACTGAGAAGAGGAGGATTCATCAACTTGCTATGAAATTCTACTTGAGCGGAGATGCACTCTACAAAAGAGATGCAGGATTAGGTCTCCTCAGATGTCTGGACAAAGACCAAGCTCAGCACTCATGGATGAGATCCATGGTGGAGTATGCGGCCCTCACATGAGCGGACCCCTGCTTGTCAAGAAAATTCTCAGAACGGGACATTATTGGCTTACACTCAAAGCTGACTGTGATGATCACGTCAAGAGGTGCTATCAATGTCAGATCCATGGGAATGCTATCCATGCCCCTCCAAGGGAACTCCACAATATGAGTTCGCCATGGCCCTTTTTAATGTGGGGAATGGACGTGATCGGGCCCATCGAGCCCAAAACCAGTAATGGACATTGATTCATATTCACCATGATCGACTACTTCACCAAATGGGTTGAAGTAGCTTCCTTCCCCAGGGTTACTAAAGAAGTCATCATTGCTTTCATCAGAAACAATGTTGTTTGTTGATATGGACAACCAGAGGTCATTGTGTCAGACAATGCTAAAAACCTCAACAACAACATGATGGAGGAATTATGCAGAAAATTCCACATCAAACATCTCAATTCTATCATCTACCGTCCGAAGATGAATGGAGCTGTTGAAGCGGCTAATAAAAACATCAAGAAGATCATACAGAAAATGTCTTCCAATCACAAAGGATGGCCTGACCTCTTGCCCCTAACTTTATTATCCTACAGAACTTTAATGCGTGTTTCCACTGGGGTAACACCCTACTCATTAGTCTATGGGATGGAGGCAGTGCTCCCCATAGAAGTGGAAATGGAATCTCTCAGAGTATTGATGGATGCTCAGTTGGATGAAGACCAATGGGTACAAGACAGGTATCACTAATTGTCTCTAATAGATGAAAGGCGAACCACGGCTATCTTCCATGGTCAGTTATATCAGCAGAGGATCGCACGATCCTACAACAAAAAAGTCCGACTACGGCAATTAAAACAACATGACTTGGTTTTGAAGAAGATCATTGACAACCAAGATCAATCTAAGGGAAAATTCGCCCTAACTGGGAAGGCCCATTTATTGTCAAAGAAGTATTGACAGGAGGTGCTCTCAGGTTGCAGGAAATGGATGGCGATGAATTTCCGCAGCTTATCAACTCGGACATCGTGAAACGGTACTATGTCTGAAGTAACCATCGAAACAAACATCCTGGTTTTGATCATCCAATCACCAGTCATTCCAGTTTTGAACCCTCTCTCCTTTTTACAAACTCTTCTACCCCTCAGGGAAACATACACTTCAAGCCAGCAGCCTGGTTTTATTCCATTTCAAACTTTTCACACCTGCTTCTCCTGAAGACGAGATTAAACTTTTCACACCTACTTCTCCTGAAAATGAGAATAAACTTTTCACCCCTGCTTCTCTTGAAGACGAGATTAAACATTTCACCCCTGCAGTTTATCCTCAAGATAGGATTAAACTTTCTCCATACTTGCAGTTTATCCCCTCTATGGGATTAAACTTTCTTCTCCCCGCAGTATAGCCTGCGCATGGGATTTACGCTTCTCTTCAGCTGCGATTCGTCCTGAGGGGCGAACTACATCGACCTGATCTCCCTGATACTTGGGGGTACATAGGCAACCATATTCTATATGGTCCGGTCGCAATAAAGAAAAAATAACATTTCTGCCCTTTCTTCACAAAAATAACAAAAAACAAAAAAAATACTTCTACACCCATCTGCATACGCATTCAACATTGAACCTCATACACCAGTGTTCGAACTACGCAGACTTGATCTCCTCTTCAACAGAGTACGTGGCGACCATTCATGGTGCACCTAAACCCTACCGTAACAAACATACTTGTCACACTAATGCATCGGGATCAATCTTCAAATTTCCCCACTTCATCGGTTTTTGATCAAAGGGATGGAATTATCCAACCTCTTCTCACAAATAGAAGATTCATGACCATCTAAGTCATGATCGTGCCTCAAAGAGCAATACCAACCCATAAGAGATGGAATTAACTAGGCTTCTCACAAATAGAAGTACTGGCGACCATCTGTGGTGCGGTCAATCTCAAAGAGGAAGAAACTACCCTCCTCGCCATTTTTCCATACAGATACTAGTCCCAAGACACCAAAGATGGTAGGGATTTTCAGTAATCAATGATCCGTTCTGAGAGACCTTGCGACGTCTCAATGTCCATTTATCAAGGATAAGTTCAGAATGCATCAAAATCAAAGGCCTTGGAGAAATAGGCAAACATCAAGCAAGTATCAAGGCATAACTAAAAGGGAAGTGAATCAAAATATATTTCCCTACCATACATAATACTGTTTTGATATATACATCTGTGATGTACATGAAAAAATGGCTAAGCTAGTTTGTGTAGGAAAATACAAAGCTATCTACAGATCTGTATACATGCGAACTATTAGATCTAACATAGCATCCCTCTCTGAAGACGGAGGAAGCACTGCAAGTTCTTGCCCAAGGGTATCTACACGAGCTAGCAGATCAGAGGCTAACTGCATGGTGGCATAATTCTCATCAATATAAGCACTCATGTCGGCCAGACTGACCGTCATCTGGGATCTCACTGAAGTGCTGTCTGCAATGGCCACATCCCTAGTAGATAAGGCGGCATCCCGCTCAACTATCAATGCATCCCTGGCTGATCTAGCTTTATCCCTCTCTAACAGAGCGGTATCTCTCTCATCAAGAGCTGTCAACATCGTGGCCCTAGCCTGATCTCTGTCATAGGTTATCAGATGTAAGCTCTGCTCCAAATGCTGTGTCGAATACTGAGTAACGGTGGCACTCGGGGTGGGAGAATCTATCACAAATGCTGGCAGCCCAGCAGTCAAGTCATCGGTGGGAATGGCAGCCTCCTCTATGGGCTCCTCATCATCAGAATCAGTCTCCTGCACTATGGATACTGCCGCAGCCAATGCAGTATCTGTCTCCATCCATGCGGAATACTCTGCAGAACAACCTGGATGACTGACAGAAAACTCAGTCGACTCTCACTAATCCCAGCAGGCATACAACCTGGATCTGTCCTCCACTGATAAATGGTGTGATGTGAAGCGCTGACTCACTGCCCCCTCATACGAATGAAAATCTTGGAACTGATCAAACTGACACATCACGACCAGTGGTTGGTAAGTGATCATGCCCCTTAAACTAGCTAGAGGGAGATAATCCATGCCCGGAGCATGAGTAATGAAGCTGTAGGGTGAGCTAAGCCCTGAACATGGCAATATATCAAACGGATCTCCAATCTCTGCCAAGAAAGTGGACCAAGATACAACATCTGTACACCCCGTAGGCTGAAAGGAGTATGACATGGCTATCTCATGGGTGAAACAAAATCCATGATGTCTAAATGTGCCAATCGGTCTCAAGTGTGACATGAACCATAAATACAACATGACCGAGCTACCTGTGAACACTCCTGCCGGATAAGTGTAGCAGTATGTAGCCGACCTCAAGGTCTCTACGATAATCATCGGTACAATGGTATGACCCTCCCTAAGAGCTCTCACTGCCATAATGACACCGATATCCAGCTCATCCATGTACCGCGGCATGTATACGTATGACAATACGCATAAAAGTAGTACATCTACTCTGGCTGAACGCCAATGATCCTCCGGTGTGGTGAAATCCCCGTAATGCTGTGCATAGCTGTCCTCAGAGCCAAACTTGTCAAACAGGAAACGCTAGGATATAACGTGGTCGGATGTAATCTCGTCCTGGACCACTCTACATCTCAATCCGATGAGGGTCATGAACTGTCTGCTCATGTCTCCAATAGACATGTGCACGCAAGGTCTGTCCAGAGGCAGCATCATCAATCGTATATACTCATCCAAAGTAGGAGTCAACTCACAGGTCCCAAAGCGGAATACATGTCTGTCTGGTACCCAGTGCTCTAGCATGCCCTCTACAAATCCTGGAAGAACCTGAAACATCAGTAAGGTCATAGTATGTTGCAGCAAATCATCTACGATCACCATGTCTGATGGTGATATACTATCATACCATGATCGCATACCAGCTACCACTGCAAATGGTGGGGTATGATCAATACGGCTAACTGTCGAAGAAGACATCTGTATGGGCCATGTTATAAGACCATCCAGGGGTCAATGTTGAATATCTCTGGACATACATACATATGCATAACAATAACATGCATGATACAATAGATGGCAATATGATATAGGGAATGGAAAACTGTGCATACATTCCTAAGTATATTATCATCTAATACATCTCTGTACAGTTAAAATACAGGGAAATGGGGTGAAGCTACCCAACATCTAATAGAGGCCTATCAAAAGATATAGTGAGAATGGGGCGAAGCTACCCAGCAGCTAATAGAGGCCTATCAAAAGAAATACATCAGAAAAAGTCAATGGTGTCGATGTCCACATCATCGATACTGTCCACCTGATGTAACTCCTCCTGAGTCACTGGATCTCTATCTACAGGGATGTCAAGCCTATACAAAGGAGGATCTGCACCGACAAAACCATATGGGTCATCCGAGGGACCAGTGCCAGAGCTGGAAGGATCAAAAGTATCTACCTCTGCAGGATCTCTACCCAAATGCCGAATGAAAAGATGTGACCGATCCAACTGCCGCGTCAATCTGTCAATCTGTGTCACATGAGTCGGATCTCTGACACAGGCTAGCAAATCCATCATCATCACGGATCCTGGAACCATATCCCCATAAACCGTGGCGGCGCAGTCCGAGCTCCAATCGTATGAGGGATCCACCAATGCTGGAACATCTCCTGAGAACAAGGGCCCTCTGACAATGTAAAGCCGTCAATCCCCATCAATGAGATGTCAATGACGGGGGACTGCGAAATAGGCCAATAACGCCTGGCAGGAGGCAAGATCGATACTGAATCTCTCTCAGTAGTGCTCCCCGATAAAGACGCTTCTCCTAAATAGAGCTCCCATCCTCCATCTGTGAAGAGAGGAATCCTGCGGGTTAAAATTATGTACTCTACTCCAGTCGGGTGCCCGTCCTCAAAGCCAACTCCCAAATGCTCTCTAGAGTAGGGAATCCATGTGATGACATCGACTGTCAATAACTCCAGCTATAGGCGACAATGAGTGAAACCCTCAGCAATAGGGACCTCCGCCAGTATGGAATGATGCCATCTCCGTCCTCGTGGATAGGTATCTAAACCTAACACGCTCACAGGACGCAAACAAGGAAGCCTCTCATAGGCCCAAAACTGCCAACACAAAGGCAAACATCTCATTGTCAATCGAACACTCTTAACCCACACATGGGAAAGGACAAGAGAAACACTCACCAGCAGAAATGGGTAGAATCCTAACCACGCCTCGGTCAAGCCCTGTGATCGCATGCGTATTTCCCTGAGGAAGTAGGCAAAGGTGTAGGAACCCCAATCATACTCTCCTATACGGTCCACGTGTCAAGTGGCGCTAATCAAAGTGAAGGACACCGTAGAGGAATTATCTGCTATGAAGCTGCCCCTAATGATCATCAGGAACAATAGCCGAAGAATACGATCCTTGACTCTCACATCATCGGTATAGGCTCACTCAATGCAATTTCGCCATAGCATCTATGCTCAAAGGACAGCATGTCAACACAGCCCCCCCTTTAGCGCTTCACGAACTCCCAACAAGGATCTAACTGGCGGGGGGTGATATCCATTGCAAGAAGGCACCGCTCCCTCCAAACTCCATACCTATTATAAATCGCCAAT
The DNA here is from genome assembly GCA_020205605.1 of Panax ginseng. Classification (NCBI taxonomy): domain Eukaryota; kingdom Viridiplantae; phylum Streptophyta; class Magnoliopsida; order Apiales; family Araliaceae; genus Panax; species Panax ginseng. The sequence continues at coordinate 68,657,223 of CM035132.1, read as the reverse complement.
CCATCGACGTCATCATCACCTTGCAGCCCGGCAAATAGAGTGACCGAGTCTGTGGAACCATCGCTGAACAATTCCACGAGGTAACCCTGTGGGGCAATGACGGGTAGAATGGAGAAGAACCTCCCGAATCCCCAACCATGGACGATCGCTCTATAGTCATCATGCATGGCTTGATACATAGAGTGGATGCTAAACCAGCCCCTCGAGGTCGTGTGTGGCGGGAACCTACATCAAATGCAGATCAACATCAGACTCCTTGACTCCTCATTAATAGGAAATAAGGAAGATTAAAGATTTAACTTCATACCTTGTTTGCGTGCAGGTATACTAAAGGATGCCTACTCAAGTCACCCAGAAGATCTGGGTTCGCCACTTAAATACATGGCAATTCCCTACGGGGAACACGTATAGCAGGAGCAGGAACCTCGATCGGTGCATCCTCCTTCTCGTCCTCGACATTCGGCACCTCAACCCGAATAGGACGTATCACCGCCTCCGCCAAATGACGAGGCTGTCTCACAGAACGGCGCTGAGGCTCTTCAAAAGCCCTCCTCCGTACACCAAAAGTGATCCTCATGGAATCGCTTCTACCGATCTGGATCCATAATATCTGGATAAAGAAGTCTCCAAATCACCTCAAAAGGGTGTGGTAATTTTGTACACAGTTTTTTCAAAATGCATTCTATGATTACATGCATACATGCATTATTTTAACATACATCTACAGTAGAGTTAAAAATGCATAATTACCCAATACCTACATTTTGGGAAAATTTTGCCATAGCCCCTTTGTAAATGGGACTATCCACATGCACATAGGCATGACTAGGTGGCCATTCAGTAGCACACCTGTATACAGTTATATACATCCTGTATGCATTTATCATATCACAGTAAAAATCCGTAAGTGTAATCTAATTACCAGAATTATTTTACTATTCTACCTTTACTCATTTGTCCTCAGATAGAATAAGAAATGACAGTAAAAGGTACCAATTTGACTGCTTCAAAGGTTAAATTTTTTCACATCATTATGTTCAGCATGGTTTAATACTAACATTTACTATGTTGAATATTTTTTATCAAGTTATATCAGCATGCATATTCACTACTATGTGTCTAAATGCATTTCATGCGATAAGTCATTTTCCAACGGACAGAAATTGTAAAAAAATACATGTATATGTTACCAGGACAGTGATAACGCTTGTACGGTGGCAGAATATGCAGAAAGTTACCCAAACTCAACAGATCTGAAGAAGAGCTCTCGAATTTCCTTCGTTGCGCAACTCGAAAATGACTTATGAAAGCGACCGACCACACTATACATAGTAACTACGGTACCCGTCAGAAGTTAACCTCATGCGGCTCCTGCAGGTACAACTGCGGCACCCCTACATGGGTCCCACACCTCCAGCTCGCTCCAATTAGATTTGCAAAGGAGGTCTCACAAGCTGAAAAGGCCAAATCAGGAATAAATATGCTACGCGATTGAGCAGAACAGCTTGAAATCCTGGTTTCTCGTCGGTCAAAGTTAAACTCCCGTCGTCTTAATGATATTCACCTGGATGCGGGATATACTATACTAATGAGCTCAGCGTTCATAAACCATGCTCGACAATACCCCACAAAGGTCCGACGCCGTCATTTACAGGGTTACAACCCGAAACAATCCCCGGCGGGGGTTACAACGCGAAACTACGAAATATCAAACCTCCCCGGCAGGGGTTACAATGCTGAAGTTATCAAAAATCTAAACCTCCCTGGCGGGGGTCATAACGCACATCCTTCAAACATCTACGTCTCCCCGGCGGGGGTTACAACACAATGCAACCATTGATACACACATCAATGAAGGTCAAGCAGCCTTGACAATGCACCCAATAGGGATTCATCTGGTGATACACACATCAATGGAGGTCAGCAACCTCGACAAAGAACAAAACTGTTGGCGATAAATCTCGACGAAGATGAGGGAACATGTTATACACATCCTCAAAACAGACAACTTTATTCCCACAGATCTCTTCCACACAAGAGGTACCTCTATGGAGTATAAACTAGTGTCTAGGATTCAAGACTTTGGTGGTAGTCCCAACATCAACATCCTTGAAGACTTGGATCGCATATCCAAGCCATCACTGTTTGTCATCCCAGCAGGATTACACGGCAATCATGCATCATGCATTTGCATCATGTTGCTGCATATAGCATCATGTTTATCTTGTTTGCATTTCAAGTGTCTAGGATTCTTTATCCTATCCATGCCTTGCATTGCATGAATATGATAAAGAGGGGCATCTGTAGACACTCAAAATTTTCTGCACTCCTATTCCTAACATTGTAGGAGGGTAGATTTGTCTTTTGGAAATAACCCTGAAAGACAACTTACATCCATGCCGGATACTACCGGAAGTTCAGCTCCAACCCGGAACATAAATCGGGAACATCATCTTAAATCCGGAACACACACTGGGAGTGTTATTTCCAATCTTGGAGATAACCCCGAGATATATAGATCAAAAGACCGACAACAACACCGGAGAGGACAGTCCTGTCTCGGCGATAACACCGCGACATTCAGTTCTAGTCCCAGAGACAACACTGGGAGTAGCAACCCCATCTTTGGTGATAACCCCAAGGGATGCCATTGCAGTTCTGGTGATAACCTCGAAAATGCTTGTTGCAAACACATGCAATCAGCTTCAATCCAGATGACAATGAGGCATACAAACAAGCAGTCCAATCTCAGTTGTAACCTTGAGCAACGTCTGCTTTCCGCTTAAACCGGCGATAACCCCGGTGAGAAGTCAACACGTCATCTTACTGTCTCAACAAGATGATATCATATCATACCAACAAGTGGTCCAATCTCAGCTGTAACCCTGAGCAACGTCTATTTTCAACTCAAACCGGCGATAACCCCAGCAAGGAGTCACACATCGTCTTGTTCCTTCGATAAATGGCACGTCGTCTCAACACTTCATACATACATACATACAACAATGTCCCACAAGAGCTGAAGATTGATAATCTCGAGTGACTATTACGTGTGGCAGTACTTTGGATAGAATTTGAAGCTTGAAGACCATGGTATAGACCCCTCTTCTTGACTTCGTACAACCTCTAATCCATGTCATTACATAACTCTAAACACAAGAGATCCGAAGAAGTACAGATATACTTCGTTCGGATGCTCGAATTGAAGTTCTGCAAGTTTGAGCGGACATTACAGTGCATGACTGCATGTACTACTAGACGACGGGACCCGCGAGGCTCGGATCCACCACGACCACACAAGCAGTACAAGCTGCGGTTGCAAGCAGTGTACCTACGACCATCCGTCTATATATATAAGGCTTGGGCCACCCATTTGAAGGAGAGAGAGAAGGAAAAGCGAGAAGCCACATCCATTTTGCTCTGCATACACATCTTTTGAGTGTTTCCTCTTCTTTAAACACTAGTTATCTCACATATAGCTACTTTTTATCCCATGAGGGCCGAGTGTTTATCCATTTAAAGTCTAAGAAGTCTACTTTGGCAAAATTCATTGTAAGCCTTCTTACATTCTATAAAGCCTCTTTCTCATATATCACACACCGTTGTACACGCTGATAGTTGTGTGAATGTGTTTGCCTGCACTTCATCCGTGATTTTCATTTCTGCTCAGATATATATATAATATATATATATATATATATATATATATATATTTTCATATATATGGACTAACACTATCGAAAGCATGCCTCGATTGAGCTTGAACTTGATGCCCGCGTTTATCTGCTTTTATATATATATATATATATATATATATATATATATATATATATATATATATATATATATATAAATCGTGGTCGACTCTACATCGATGAGCCCGATTTTACATCCTGAGCGTTTAATTGCTTATATATATATATATATATATATATATATATATATATATATATATATATATACAATTGTCATGTATATATATCTCGATGAGCTTGGATTTTACATTCTATGCGTTTACTCGCTTTTATATATATACATATATATAATTGTTTGTCGGACATATCCGATGAGCCCATTTTACATCCTGTGTGTTTTATCGCTTATATATATATATATATATATATATATATATATATATATATATATATATATATTTTGTACATATATATATATATATATATATTACATTTCTATCAGGCCTGGAGTCTACTTCGTGGCCTTTTACAGCTTTATTTACATTCTGTCCTGCCTGGAGTTTACTTTGTGGCAGTTGATCACTTTTGTAGGTTTATTTACATTTCGTCCTTTGAGTTTACTTCGTGGCAGTTGATCATGTTTATATATATACATTTACCGCTTTTATATATTTACATTTCCGATCCCCCATGGAGTTGCTTCGTGGTGGTTGATCCAGTCTGTATATATATATTTACAACTTTTATATATATAATCGCTTCTCGCTTTTCCATATAAATTGCGATATCATGTGAGCCTAGGAATCATATGATCACAGTGTTCAATCTCATCAATCTAGATTCGGTTCCCATGATGGACATTTTAGTCATAAGCGACTTGTACATTATTTTACAAAGGTGTCGAGTTTTTCTTGGATGGTCATGTCATGCCCATAAGGAGTTTGGCATCTGCAGATATTATTTTTTCGAGGATACATCGCATCTCAAAATAAAAGCAAACATGTTTTCCAGACATTTAATAAAATGGAAGTATGAAAAGGTCTCAATTCCTATTGAGCACAGGGTTTGAAAAATCTCTTTTATAAAACTTCATTGCTATATCTTGGTTAAAATTGAATTTTTCTATAAAATTCAAACCTTGTGTATATAGGTGCGAACGAGGCCTCGCACTACTTTCAAATAAATTGCACATTGATCCATACACACACACACACACACACATTCATATAACAATTTCTTTGAAGAGTGGCGGTCACCGTGGTAACACGGATGTCGGGGGGTGCCTAACACCTTCCCTCCGCATAATCAAGCCCCCAACCCTTAATGAATCTCGGTTTCACGTAACTCGCTTTAGCGTTAATCAAATAACTCAAGTTAATGTGCTAACCTTTTTGGTTAACGTTAGTGCAACCAATTAAATACACCAACCGATTTACTCTTAAAGTCAATTGTCGACATTATACATGTCGGACCTTTTTCACTTATTTTTTCAAACAAATCTCACATTAACATGAGAACACTAAAGAACAAGTAACGAAAAAGGGACACCTAAAATCCCGACGTCGACAATAATAATAATAATAATAATAATAATAATAATTATTATTATTATTATTACAATTATTATAATTATTATTATAATTGTAATAATAATAATAAAATTGTAATTATTATTATTATTATTAAAATATTAGTATTATTATTATACTAATAATTGTAATAATAATAATAATTGTAATAATCATAATAATAATAATAATAATAATAATAATAATAATAATAATAATTAAATAATAATTATTATTATTATTATTTAAAATTTTAATTATCGTATTGGTAAACACTTTTGTCTTATGAACACTTTTTAGTTTCTAACATTGGTAAATGCAGTACGCATGCAAATACATGACTTATTTCATGGCTGACAAATCTATGTTGAAATTTATATCTCAATATATCATCTTTGGTATTTTGTTCCAGTCTTAATACTGACGGGCTTTGCAAGATTAGTACCATAATAATAATAATAATAATAATAATAATAATAATAATTTAATTATTATTTAAAATTTTAATTATTATTATTATTTTAATTATTTCAAATTTATTATTATTATTACAATAATAATAATAATAATAATTATTATTATTTTAATTTTAATTATTATTTTATTATGAAAATAAAATTTTTTGCCAATGAATGTGGTCCATATTAGGCAACGAAATATAGCAACAAAAAAACTTTTGTTGCCCATGATGAGGAGAAATCAAGTGGTTAGAAATTTTGCAACGAATTTCTAACGAATTTTGTTTCCAAATTTTGTAACGACTTTTGAATTTCATTGCAAAATGTGAAAGCCTGGCACAATCTGCAACGAAGGACAAATTTCGTTGCTAAACATACACTTGTAGGAACTACTTATAAAGTCGTTGCCTGAAAAATCGTTGCTAAAGCCCCATTTATAGTAACAAAAAAACTTTTGTTGCCCACGATGATGGGAAATAGAGTGGCTGAAAATTTTACAACGAATTTCTAACGAAATTTTTTCCCGCCAATGAATTAGCTATGAAATTTTGCAACGACTTATGAATTTCGTTGTAAAAAGTGAAAGCCTTACACAATCTGCAACGAAGGACAAATTTCGTTGCTAAACATATACTTTTAGCAACGACTAAAGTCGTTGCCTGAAAAATCATTGCTAAAGGCCCATTTTTTTGTAGTGTCTTTATAGTTTCCATTTCGAGCATTGCACATATAAAATAAATGACCATTTCTGCTACAGTAAGATCATTTAGTAAAAGGAGATGTATGACTTTCTTTTTCTTTTCTTTTAACATGGTAAAGTCATTTATCTTTTTTTTACTAGATTCTCCAATATATCCTAGTCCTTCTTTGTTAAATCCACATCTCTGTTGACTTAGCATGACATCAAGATTTTCTTTTCCCTTTTGTGAATTTAAGAACTATGGTACTTAGATCATCACGTTCTTTGGTTAAACTATTAATTTGATCTATTAAAAAAGGATTCTCATTATGTTTTTCTAACTCTATTCTTATATATGAATTCTTAAGCTTACGATTTTTAATAGCTTCATTTAACACTTGATCTTGTATTTGAGTATCTTCATTAATTATTGCAAGTGTTGAATTTTCAACTTCAAGATTCTTGTTTACTTTTCTTAATTATTTAGTTCTTCTTTTAATAATAATCATTTTCTAATTTTCTTCATTTAAACTTTCATTATTTATGATTAAATTTGAATTTTCTATTTCAAAATTTTTGTTTATTTTCTTTAATTTTTCTAATTCTTCTTTTAATAATGAATCATTTTCTAGTTTTCCTTCATTTAAATTTTTATTAGTTATAATTAAACTTGAATTTTCTAGTTCAAGATTTTTCTTAGTTTTAATTATTTCTTCTAAAGATATTTTTAATTTAATAAAATCTTCTTTAATTATTTCATTATTTTCATATAAATAATTATAAGTTTATTGTAATTCATAATGTTTTTATTTATATCATCTGAAGTATATGTGTCAAATGAAGTATTAGGTAATTGATATTCATAATTTACCTCATATCTTGGTGATAAATAATTATTTGCCATTAAGCATAAATTTGTAATTTCTTCGATTTGTTTGGTAATTTCTTCTTCGTCACTCAAATCCCAGCCTTCGTCAGCTACTAGTACTTTGTGAATATTATGGAATGAATTTGATATAATGTTATAGTTGTGGGTAATATTTATAAATTTTTCAAAGTACACAAGTTGTTATATAATATTCGATTGGTCGGAGAATATTCGTTTTAACAGAAAATATTCGTACAATGGCACAATCATTGGTGGACCCCACAACAAAATTATTGTCGGATTGAGAAAATGATAAAAATATTTTATGAAAATAACGGCGGAAGTTTTACCGTTAATTGTTGAAACACCCGGTGTTAAAAGTGCAGTAATACGCGTTGTGACGCCCCCAAAATAGGTATCCATCACTCATCTTGAGTCTTCAAATACATGGTACAAAATTCAAATACAACTTAATTATACAACAGTCGTGTAAAATACGACAAAACATAATCTAAGAGTTTTAATAAGAATATTGTCATCTAGACAATATCCACACACAATGGAGTCCTCATTACATTTATTGTCACACTATTTAATGTAATAGTAGTGAGGACTACTAATGCTATCATCTCGACTGTCACTCCGCTCCTCGACTAGTCCCGCCACGCTTCTCATTTCTTGAATAGAACAAAGGAAAGAAAGGGTGAGCTCAACTAGCCCAATAAGAAATATTATGACTAAGATAATGCAGAATAAATTATCATTAGTCTTCAACAATGTTAAACTGATAAAATACAATAGACATCAAGTTTAACTGCAACGAAATAAGCAATCCATTAGAAGAGTCAAGTAGAGCATGATATCTACTATCTTCTATGATTTAAAATGTTTTCATCAATTTTTATCGCTGAGACTCAGCTTAATAAATAAACCACATCATCGAGTCATCCCTGCACTACGGGCCAAGGATATTTATTAAATCATCAATGGTCATGACTATACCGAATAATCCCTGGTCATAATCATACCAAAAACTATCCATCAATGCACTACAGGCTACTGAGGACTTTTACCACATCATTTATAACATTACAGGTCAGGGTTATACCGAATAATCCCTGGTCATAATCATACCAAGTCCATCTATGCATGTAAGCCAAAGATAACTTTCATCACAATATAAGCATGAGGATGATGACAATGACATAATAATTCAATAAAACAAGTTCAAGAATAAATTTTAAAGATTTATAAGTTAATTTATCTTGAAATCAATTACGTCCAAATTGTCAACATGATATTGCTTTGTGGAGTAAAATTCAAGAATGCTCAGAAGAATATTTCCATGAAAATATACCGGATGAAGCGCAAATATCCAGGATATTCTACTAATTTCATGGAGTATAGAAGCCAAAAATTTAACCAAATGAGTATCATAGAATATATGAAACTGCAAATGGATTTTCACCCGCCATGCAGTAATCTACGTAGACAGATCATTTCCACAATTTAATAAGGAATGAATATGAAGGATCATTCACCATGCATGTGATAATCCACATAGACAGGTTATTCCAATAGAATAATAAAGAATGGAACTGTCATGCGTAATCCGCATGCATGTGATATTCCAAATGTAATAATAAATAATGGAATAACAACGAATTCACCATGCATGCGATAGATCGCATGCATAAAAGTTATTCCAATGTAATAATAAAGATTGAAATAATGAAGAATTTCACCATGTATGCGGTATCTTGGCAGACAAAGTTATTCCAACATAATAATAAGGAATGGAATAACAATAGCTCTCTTCATGAATACGAAAGAAATAATACCCCTTACCTTAGAAAGAAACTGGATACTGGAGTAGAGAGGTAGCAGACTTCTCTTCTTCTTTCTCTCTATAATTTCTCTCTATAATAATTGCTCTAAAGCTTTAGTGAATTGGTGAGAAATGAAGGAAGAATGAGCTTCTATTTATAAAAAAATATAGTTTCGATAATTGCACGTTTTGGCGCTCAAAATATTACAGTACAATACCTTCAACTTTTCTTTCATTTTTAATTTAGTCCTGCAAGTATTATCAAACTTGCACCACCTCCCCTAATAGTAAATAGTGTGAATCAATAGTTCAATCATGTGAATCAATAGTTATAATCATGTGAAAATACGAATTACAGTATAGTACCTCCATTTTTAACTTGGTCATGCAAGTATTATCAATCTTGCACCAACTCTCCTAATAGTACAAGAATGTGAATCAATAGTACACACATGTGAATAAATAGTTATAATCATGTGAATTAATAGTAATTAATTGCTCATTTATCCGGTTAATTACCCAATTGGTCAATATAACCTCCAGACATTAATTATTATCGAAATAAATTTCGATTTTCACTAACACTAATAATTCCAACACAATGGAACTATCCAATTCATCTTTAATCAACATGAACTTATTCATCATTAATATTATAATTCACAATATTTAACAACCAGGTCGTTCCCAGGAAAGAGGGGGCTTTCCGATAAGGATTTTTCCTTATTGGCGCGCAATTAGATGACCAAACCTTTCCTTGACAGAACTTTTAGACATTGTAAATATTACAATTTAATAATATAAATAACTTTATCGTCTCAATTATTGATTTAATAATATATATTATGCAGATGATACTGTGACAATAATTGAATCAATAATATGAGAGATATGATGCAGCAATTACTGTAGCAATAATTGAGTATAACTGAGTGACTTCTCACGTAAGCATCAATAATCAATACCGTGTGCTACCAAGCAACCACGCGTATTACTGTACTTTTACTACCGGGTAGTTCAACAGTTTTAACGATAACACTTTCGCCGTTAATTTTATAAAAAGATAAAATATTTCCTGTTAAAACGAATATTCCCCGACCAATCGAATATTATATAACCACTTGCTTACTTTGAAAAATTTGTAAATATTACCCACAACTATAACATTATATCAAATCCACACCATAATATTCAAAAATATATTTCGAGAAAATTATTCTTTATTCATAAAAGTTGGGATCTTACAACCTCCCCTTCTTATGAAATTTCGTCCTCGAAATTAGGGTGCGTACCTGGTATGTCGAAGAGGTGAGGATACCTTGATTTCATTTCAGATTCTAACTCCCAGGTCATTTCTTCCACATCGTGGTTTCTCCACAAAACTTTGACTTGAGGTATAACCTTGGAGCGTAGAATATGATCCTTCTTATCCAAGATTTTAACAGGTAACTCTTCATATGTTAAATCTTCCTCTATTTCGTCTGGTTCTAATTCAATAATATGGTTCAGGTCTTTCACATATTTACGTAACATAGTTATGTGAAAAACGTTATGAACACGAGACATACTTGGCGGTAAGGCGACTCTATAGGCCACAGTTCCTACTCGATTGAGGATTAAAAATGGGCCAATGAATCAAGGATTGAGCTTTCCTCTCTTTCCAAATCTTGTAACTCCTTTCCATGGAGCAACATGTAACAACACACGATCTCCAATATTGAATTCCACGTCTTTTCGATGAAGATCAGCATAACTATTTTGTCGATCTTGTGAGATTTTTATACGTTGTCGGATCGTTTGAATCTTTTCCATAGTCATACATACCAAATTCGGTCCCAACAACGTTGTTTCACGCACCTCATCCCAACATACTAGAAAACGACACTTTCTTCCATACAACGCCTCAAATGGAGCCATGCCAATACTTGCTTGATAACTATTGTTGTAGGAAAACTCCACCAATGGTAAGAACTTGTCCCAACTTCCCTTGAAGTCAAGGACACAGAGTCTTAATAAATCTTCAAGAGTTTGAATAGTCCTTTCTGACTACCCATTCGTTTAAGGATGATATGCCGAACTAAATCATAAAACCGTGCCCATAACTTTTTGCAAACTAACCCAAAATCTTGAAGTGAATCTTGGGTCTCGATCAGAAACTATGGATACTGGCATACCATGCAATCTTACAATCTCATTTATATACATACTAACAAGACGTTCAAGTGTATAAGTTTCTCGTATCGGTAAGAAATGAGCAGACTTGGTCAATCTATCAACAATGACCCAAATTGCATCTATGCCTTGAGAAACTGATAAGTAGGTTTTATACCTACTTATCTGGTATCTATTACTTGAATTAGTTGCTTAAACTCATGTTTCTTAGTTACTTTTCATGCATTTTGTGTTCATTTTGTAGGTTATATGTTTGGAAGCGGTGTGAGCGACTATTGGTAAGGAAAAGCAAGGAAAATACAAAGAAAAGCAATCCGGACATCATTTGGGCTTTCATGTTCATTTCATGTTCTTGGCATGGAACTTGGAATATATTGAAGAGCTTCTCCTTATCTTTCCGGAACATCTTGAATCATTCCAATCGGAGTTCAGATGAAAGAGTTATGACATTTCTACCAACGGACGTCGTTGAACTTCATTGTTTTGGGTGGCCATTTGCATAACAGTCACTTCCAGTCCAATTTTGACCTTCATCCATTAGTTATTTCTCAAAAATCAAATAATGAAAGTTGTAGAGCTCATCGATATCTTCGATTTGATAGGTTTCAATCCCCGTAACTCTGTCCGGATCAAAAGTTATGACTGTTTTACCTGAGGATGCTGCAGCAGAAAAATAATTGGCAGCTTACTAGCAAGCCGGGGCTTGCCCTTTTGTGCTTTGATAGCAAGCCGGGGCTTGGGGTCAAGAATCAATAGCAGGCCACTAGCAAGTCGGGGCTTGCTATTTACAAGGCAAATAGCAAGCCAGGGCTTGGGTATGCGCGGAAAGAGGAGATTTTGTCCGAATTTGAGTCCGAAAAGGATTGATTCGAGTTGTTTGATTCAAGGACTTCCAAGAGGACTTAAATACATATAAAGAGACATATAAAAGGAGGAGAATTACAAGGATTAAAGGAAGTTAGAGGAAGAATTTCATTAGATTAGATTAGAGTAAATTAGATCAAAACCCTAGTTATTATGAGTTTTGGAGATTGAAGCGACTTGGAGACCATTGAAGATTCAAAGTAGGAACAAGGAGGGAGCATCAAATCTACAGATAATAGATTCTATCTTCTTATCTTCTTCTATCTTTGTCTTTTAATGTGTATTCAGTTGTGGATTCTTAGTTTTAATTCAATAATCATGAACTAATTCTTTGTTTGAGATTACAATGGATCTTATTGTGTAGTTTATTTTAATATGCTTCGTTATCAATTATTATGTTCTATTGTGAGGATTGTCTATTGTGATTTGGACTTAATTGTTTAATTGATTGGCCATCAATTCTGCGTGATAATCTATATGAACTCGAGAGATGAAGTATTGATTTAGATCTAATCATGATAGCATGTGTTCGTGGATTTTGTTAATAGCTTAAACTTGATGAGTGTTAAGGTAGAGATATGCTTGACATCGCATGTAATCGGATAGAGAACTTATTCTTAAACCTTCTTCAATTGTAATTCACATAGAGATATAGTGGGTTAGTTGATTAAGGTGTTTAATAGATTTCTATCTTAATTGTGGATTGACGTTAATACGATATTAGTGCATCGAGAGGTGGTTAATACTACTTTAGTGTTCTTGATTAACAATTCGGGATAGAGAATAATTGATGAAAAGTGTGTTAACTTAAATGAAGCAATAAGTGAAGTTGTGATCTTAAATCTCCATAGTCTTAATTTAATTAGTGGAATTTAATAGTAGTTTAATTTTTATAATTTGAAATTCATTCGCTTAAATAAGATTGAGTTGGTTACGGGTTAGTACTTGGTGATTTTTATTAACTAATTCTCTGTGGGAACGATACTCAACTTATCACTTTATTACTTGTTGACCACGTATACTTGCGTGTTGTGCGTAATTAGATTTTACCTAACAGAAACCTTGGGAAGACCAGTAATGAAATCCATGGTAATGTGCTCCCACTTCCATTCTGGAATTTCAAGTGGTTGCAATGGACCTTTTGGCACTTGATGTTCTGCCTTGACTCGTTGACAAGTTAGACACCTTAAGATAAACCCCGCTATCTCTCTCTTCATATTGCTCCACCAAAATGTATATCGAAGATCTCGATACATTTTGGTACTCCCAGGATGGATTGCAAACATTGTGTTGTGCGCCTCCATCATGATTTTATACTTCAAGTCAGAATTGTTAGGAACACAAAGTCTGGAGTTGACTCGAAGTATTCCTTCTTCATCGATTCTTGCTTCCAGAATAGCACCTTCTTGCACTTTCTTCTTCATACGCATCAGCTCCAGGTTTGTAGTTTGAGCAGCTTTAACTTTATCAATTAAAGTTGGTTCCACTCGTATATTTGCCATCATCACATGGGTCCCTGGAGTCTTTAACTCTATTTCCATCCTTTCCAAGTCATACAAAATGGGCCTTTGCGTTGACAATATTGCACTCATGCCCGCATATGATCTTTTACTTAATGCGTCAGCTACAACGTTCTCTTTTCCAGGATGGTATTGGATGGTATGATCATAATCTTTCAACAACTCAAGCCATCGTCGTTGCCGCATGTTGAGTTCATTTTGAGTGAAGAAATATTTGAGGCTTTTATGATCCGTATAGATCTCCACCTTCTTTCCATACGTGTAATGCCTCCAAATCTTAAGCAGTAACGAACGATCACGCTAACTCTAGATCATGAGTAGGATAATTCCTCTCATATTCTTTGAGTTGTCGAGAGGCATAGGCTATGAATTTCCCATGTTGCATAAGAACACATCCTAACCCTTTACCTGAAGCATCACTGTAGATGACAAATCCCTCCGAGCCGGATGGTATTGTTAGAAACAAAATTTGAAATGAGTCTCCTCTTGAGTTCTTGAAAACTCTTTTCACATTCCTCGCTCAACCGAATTTTTTGTATCTTTTCGAGTCACCGAGTTAATGGAGTAGCGATTAGAGAAACCATTCTACTGAATCTCCGATAATAACCAAATAAGCCGAGAAAAGCTACGTGCTTTTCACTAACTTAGGTTGCTCCCACTTTTGAATTGCTTCAATCTTTCTTTGGGTCAATGAGATATTCCATGATTTGATATCACGTGCCCAAGGAATGCCACTTCCTCAAGCCAGAACTCACATTTCTTCAACTTGGCATAAAGCTTGTTTTCACGAAGCTTTTAGAGTATCAGCCTCAAATGTTGCTCATGGTCTTCGCGGGTTTTGGAGTATATAAGGATGTCATCAATAAAGACGAACACAAAGTGATCCAAATATTCCTTGAATACTCGGTTCATCATGTCCATGAAGGCAGCAGGAGCATTAGTCAATCCAAAAGACATGACTAGGAATTCATAATGCCCGTCTTAGAGTTACGAAAGCGATATTTGGAATGTCATCGGTTTTAATCTTCAACCGATGATATCCTAACGAAGATCAATCTTTGAAAAGAATTTGGCTCCTTATCGATCAAATAGGTCATCAATGCGAGGCAACGGGTACCTATTTTTTATGGTGACATGATTCAACTCCCGATAATCAATACAAAGTCGTATACTTCCATCTTTCTTCTTTACAAATAGAACAGGAGCACCCCAAGGAGACGTACTAGGATGAATGAAACCGATGTCTAACCATTCCTGTAGTTGGGTTTTTAACTCCTGAAGTTCAATAGGAGCCATTCGATATGGGGCTTTGGAAATGGGTTTTGTACCGAATTCAAGATCGATACAAAATTCAATTTCACGCTCTGGGGGTAGGCCAGGAAGTTCTTCAGGAAATACGTCAGGAAATTTATTAACAATAGAAATATCATTCAAATTTGACGTATCTTTATTTAAATCCGTGACATGGGCTAAGAAAGCTTGACATCCGTTTTTCAATAAACGAATAGCTTTATGACTTGATATGACAGTGATTGATTTTAGTGATTTGGTTTCTTGAATTCGCATAATAGGTTGGTTAGGAATATGAAAGCGAACAACCTTACGGAAACAATCAATTTTAGCATGATGAGTAGTTAACCAATCAACCCCTAAAATCACATCAAATGTAAGTATTTTCAAAGAAATAAGATCGACAGGTAACGTGCGGTTACCGATTTGAATCAAACAAGACTTATAAACCGTGGATGTAATGAAGGTTTCTCCTAACGGAGTTTTAACAGATAAGTCAAAGTCTAATTTCTCCGGAGTCAAATTTAAACGTTGAGCGCAAGTAGGAGAAATAAAGGAATGGGTAGAACCGGTATCAAATAAAGTATAAACTTTGCTAGAGTTTATGATTAGATTACCCGTGATCACCTCGTTCGGATTCCTCATTTTTTGGGAGGTTACGACAAACGCCTCCTTGAACTACTGGTTTGTGTCTTATGGGACACCCTTTGATGTCTCCATCCCAGCTGGACTTGACTTTGGTGTACGACAAAATCGGGCTAGGTGACCTTCTTTTCCACAATTATAACACGCTTTGGACTGCATCGTGCAATTTGTACTTATGTGTCCTTCCCCTCCACATTTGTAACATACGACCGGTGGTCGTTCTCCTTCCTTAACAACAGGTGCTGGTGCTAACGTCTTTCCATCCTTGTTGAATCTCCTCTTCTTGAAATGTCCACTCTTATTGTCATGGCCATGATTACTACCGAAGTGATTATCATTTCTGGCATGTTGATTCCCTCCACGTTTGTTGTCATCGCTTCTATGACTGCTACCACTGGTATTATCGACTTATCAGTTGCTCTCTCTTGGTTGGGTTGACTCATTATCACACTCCAATAACTGAGCCCTATTCACAACATCTGAATACAAACACAGTTTGTGAGAAATTAGGTATTGACGTATCTCGGGTTTCAAACCTCTTAGAAACATCCACGTCATTCTCTCCTCATTATCAACCAAGTGGGACGTAAACCATGACAACTCGGCAAACTTAGCTTTGTACTGTGCCACTGTCATATTGTTTTGCTCAAGCTTGATGAACTCTACCTCCTTCATGTGACGAATACTTTTAGGAAAGTACTTGTCGTTGAACAGTTCTTGGAACTTCTCCCAAGACATCTTCAGTGCGGTAGGTTGAGTACACTTTACAGATTCCCACCAAGAATCGCCTCTCTGCTTTCATGACATGAAGGTGGCAAAGGGAACCTTTTGCTCCTTGGAGCATCCCAAGACATCAAATATCTTGTTGATCTGCTTTATCCACATCTCCGCCTTAAGTGGTTTTGGTTCTCCAAAAAACTCTGGTGGTCCCAGCTCCTTGAACTGCTTAGCGATGACCATCTGAGAGTTGTCAATGTTTTCACCTGCATTTTGGACAGGAGCCACTTTCGCCTGATATTGCATGAATTGTATAAAACCTCTGAACATCCCATCGTTCACCATTTCATCGGTGTTATTGTTTACATGAGGATTATTGTCTTCTTATTATTGGAAGTCCCACCACAAAGTCCATTGTGATATGCTCCCATTTCCACTCTAGAATTTCTAATGGTTGCAACAACCCGCTAGGTCGTTGGTGTTCAGCCTTAACTTTTTGATAAGTTAAGCACCTACTAACGTATTCTGCTATCTCCCTCTTCATATTTGGCCACCAAAAGTTCTGATGAAGGTCTTGATACATCTTCGTACTACCGGGATGTATCGAGTACCTCGAACTATGAGCCTCCATCATTATTTCCTCCTTTAATTCAGAATCATTCGGAACCCAAATCCTTCCTTCAAAACGAAGTAATCCCTCCTTATCGAGGTTTTACTTAGTCTTCTCTTCATCTTCTATCCTCTTCTTTATTTGCTCGCATTCCTCGTTACTCAATTGTACTCCCCTAACTCGTTCCACTATGGTCGGTTGGGTTTCCATGGAAAATAACATTTCCACCGCTTCCTCCGGTAACTTAACTTCTAGCTCCATTCTTTCCATCGCGGTTACCAACTCATTCTGAGTTGTTAACATTGATAGTTTCTTTCTACCTTTCCTACTTAGCGCATCAGCTACTACATTTGCTTTCCACGGATGATATAAAATATCACAGTCATAATCTTTTATCAGCTCTAGCCATCTTCTCTGTCTCATGTTCAACTCCTTCTATGTGAAAATATATTTCAGACTTTTGTGGTCCGTGTATATCTCACACTTCTCACCATAAAGATAATGCCTCTATATCTTTAAGGCAAAAACTACAGCTGCCAATTCCAGATCGTGAGTAGGATAGACCTTCTCATAATCCTTCAATTGACGTGACACATACGCAATGACTTTGCCATGCTACATGAGCACGCAACCCAGTCCTTTATGTGAAGCATCGCTATATACTACAAAGTTCCCTGTATCATCTGGTAAGGACAATACAGGTGCCTCACTTAACCTCTTCTTCAACTCCTGAAAAACTGTTCTCACATTTTTCAGTCCACACATACTTCACCGACTTTCTTGTCAGATTTGTCAATGGAGTAGCTATTTCAGAAAAGTCCGAAATGAACCTTCTATAGTATCCTGCTAACCCCAGAAAACTCCGAACCTTGGTTGGCGTTTTCGGTTGTTCCCACTCATTAACTACTTCTACTTTTGCTGGATCTACGAAAATGCCATCCTTATCAATAACATGCCCTAGAAACTGCACTCTTTCAAGCCAAAATTCACACTTCGTGAATTTCGCATACAACCTTTCCTTTCTTAGTGTTTCCAACACTATTCTTAAATGTTCTGCATGATCTTCTGACGTCTTTGAATAGACTAGAATATCATCAATGAACATTATGACGAACTTGTCCAAATATTGTTTGAACACTCTGTTCATCATATCCATAAATGCGGCTGGCGCATTAGTCAACCCAAACGACATCACCAGAAACTCGTAATGACCATAACAAGTTCTGAACGCCATCTTAGGTACATCCTCCTTCCTCACCTTTAACTGATGATACCCCGTGCGTAAATCTATTTTAGAAAAATACTTTGCCCCTTTCAACTAATCAAATAGATCATCGATCCTGGGCAACGGGTATTTATTCTTAATCGTTAACTTGTTCAACTCTCGATAGTCGATACAAAGTCTTAACGACCCATCCTTCTTCTTGACAAACAACACTGGTGCTCCCCAAGGAGACACACTCGGTTGAATGTACTTTCTATCTAATAGTTCTTGCAACTGAACCATTAACTCCTTCATCTCAACTGGCGCCATCCGATATGGTGCCCTTGAAACCGATGTTGGTTCTTGTAATGCATCAATTACAAACTCAATCTCCCTGTCCGGTGGAATACCCGGTAACTCCTCCGAAAATACATCCACAAACTCTTGAACTATAGGTATCTGGTCCAAGGATGTTCCCACTCTTTGGGTATCCACAACATGGCACAGATAACCTATACACCCTTTTCTCAACATCTTCCTAGCTTGTGCCATCGACAGATAACAAGAGCGTCTTGGTGATTTACTACCGAAGAACACCACCTTGGTTTTCTTAGAAAGCCGAAGGTTTACACTTTTCCTATGGCAATCTATTATCGCCTTATGGTTAACCAACCAATCCATACCAAGAATTACATCGAATTCTTTTAACCTTATCGGTACCAAATCTACCGATAACTTATTCCCTCTAATATCTACGCAACAATCCTTATGAATATGTTCAATGGGAATTATCTCTTCGTTAGCTACCTTAACATCTAAAGGTATTGGTAACTTTTCAAGGATTAAACCTAATCGCTTAACAAATTCACATGCTATAAAAGAACAAGTAGCACCCGAGTCAAATAGCACATAAGCATTTATCTTATTGACCGGAATGATACCTACTACCACATCCGTTGATGCAACCGCATCTTGGACAGTCATATTAAACGTACGAGCTGAGGGTCTACCCACTGATGGTGTTGATCCAGTAATGGCTAACTTACCACTACCAGAACCCTTATTTCCCTCTAAACCCTTCTTCAGGCAATTTCTTGCCATGTGGTCTAATGACCCACAGACAAAACACCCCTGGTTCTTCTTAGGGTTAGGACAGTTGGGTGACAAATGCCCCTCCTACCCACAGTTATAGCAGATTGATTTTCACTTAAGCAGACCCCCATGTGAGTCTTTCCGCATGTCTTACATGCTTCCATCCTTCGTTTAGGATCTCCCTGCTTCACCCCAGTATTCCCAGGGTTAAAATTATTCCTCTTAGGTAAGTTGTCGCTTCCGCTGACAACTTCAGCCTTACTCACTCCCTCTAACTTACTCTTGTTCTTTCGCTCTTTGTGGTACTTAGACAATGCCTCACCACCACCTTCTGCTATTATCGCCTTTTCCAAAATGGTCCCGTAAGAAGCACTCTGAAAAACCGATATTTTACTATAGAGCCAAGGTTTCAAGCCCAGCTCAAACCTGTGCGCCTTTTTCTCTTCCGTATCCACCTGATGTGGAGCAAACCTCGCCAATTCATTGAACTTGGCGACATATTGGGGAACTGTCATATCCCCCTACTTAAGTTCTAGGAACTTAATCTCCATCCTACCCTGCATGCTAGTAGGGAAATAGTTTTCGAAGAAGGCCTTCTTAAATTGTTCCCATGTAACAGCTTCTGTCCTAGCCCCACCCTGGTGAGCCTCCCACCAGTAGTTGGCTTCCCCCTTCATCATATAAGTCGTAAAAGAAGTCTTCTGCGCCTCACCTATGTTTGTTATCACAAACGCCTTTTCAATCTCTTTTACCCATGTCTGGGCTTCTAATGGGTCTGTCGTTCCTTGGAACTCAGGAGGACCCACACTATTAAATTCCTTAAAGGTATTTGTTCTTACTACCCCAGGAGCTACAGGAATCCTACCCCCAACTTGGCTAAATGCAGCCATTAATAAATTAATGAACTCTTGCATAGGGTTATTATGAACCCCCTGATTCTCATTATGACACTCGGTCTCTTGGTTACGTTGTCTCCTTCTTGGCGGCATAATTCTGATTAAATAAATAAAGTTTTGTTATTATCTATTTAACTACTTGGTTATCATTTCAAATAACAACTCATACCACAACAAGCACATTAAATAAAAAAACGTCATTATATTAATATGCTTTCATAGTCAAAACTATTTACATCATGTTCCCTTAGCCAAAAGCTATTACATACTATCCCGCGATTGCCTTCTACAAAAATTGGGATTTACAAAGAGACTACCCTTTACTTATTCAAAAGAGGGCTTTACGTCACTACTTCTATACAAAAAGATCTAACGATCTACTAACACTTTCGAACGTCATTCTCATATTTCTGGTTTGCCAGTATCGACACAATATCTCGACTTATGGTATGTCGAGTCTACCCTGACTCAATAGAGTAACAAGCAATTTTCAGCTTGAAATCCTCATGAGCACATTCGTGGATGTATGACATCCTAGCTATCTTCTGGTCTTTTTCAACTAGTTTCTTTCGAAGCTCTAAGGCCTCTTCCTTATAGTCACGTGCCTTATCTGTCATAAGCACTTTCTCATCGTGCTCCGACTCAAAATTCGCCTCTGCAAATTCCTTCGCCTCATATAGGGCGGTTATCTCCTCATTCTATGTCTGCACTACAGTCCGCATATGCACATTCCTATCCAGCACAGCCAAATACAATGATCTCATTGCATCCGGAGGTGTTGGCTCCTGAGTAGGTACCACCGTATTAATCGATGTTACCTCCATTTCCTCCTCCACATCAAGCATCTCATTAAGATATGATGCTAACCCCATCGTCTCCTCAGAATATTCCTCCTCAGAGATGTACTCCTCAATGTCTAAGTCTTCTAGTACAACTAACGGTACCTCTACCACTGGCATTAGTACAATTTCAACTTCGTTCACTGACTCTTCACTCACAATGTGAATGTCTCTATACGTCGTGCTATCGATCGACATCTTCAATAGTACATAATACACAATAGTATAAGCACAAATCACATTTAATTTATTTAAGGTTACTTTTCATCTTTTAAATCTTTCAGTACTGAGTTTTCTCAATACTTTATTAATTCATTCAACGCGAATTTCTTTCTTCAGACTTTACCTTCCTTACGAGGTTATTAGCCTAAGGTTCTTTCCCCCCTTATGTTTTATAACCTAATGCTTTGATACCAACCTGTGACGCCCCCAAATTCGGGTATCTTCCAACCTGACATATGGTGCTACACTGTACTCATAACCCTACAATCATTCCATTGAAATACAACAAAATGGATGTAATTACTATCTTCTTATTACAATCAAAGTATAATCCTTCCTGGGTTCATAAACCGATTACATCGCTTGTTGTTCATAATGTATAATACATACAAACATACTAATCTATTACACGATGGCTAGGCATCCATCTTAGCTTTGCCCTTATCTCTTTTAGCATTCTCAGTACGTTCATCCTTAACTGTAGTCATATAATTCACGCAAGAAGTGAGCATAACAAGCTCAGCAAGTTTTAACAAAGGATAACAGTAATACCACATTCGTGAATTATATGACAATTCCTACATAACTGAACAAATAGTTATGAAGTATTATGAAACAATAATACTTTAACATTTCATATCATCAATTCCCAAAGTATAGAGTAGATTAGGAATTCTGAACCGGTCGATAGACCATGAACAATAACTTTCTATTTTCATACTTGAAAAGGATATCACAACACTAAGGTTGTACATCCGCATTACTTACGAGCACTTCTAGGTGATTAGCCTATAGTACTCTATGTTGATCAACACTTATTCGTTTAACGTATTTACGTTTAACTTTTGGCAAACTCGCGTGCCCATCGAATAATCGATGAAAAATACTTTTGTTTGTTCATAGACAAACCTTACGTTCACATCTATACCAATTACTTGGCATAGGATAGCGTTAACATTTCTATATAGAAAGATATGAATACAAATCAATCTATATACTACAAGTAGTCTAGCCGAATTAAATCTGGCATCGACCCTTTCTTTGAAACCAGTCGTGCAATTCAGTTCAACGAATCACATAAAACTTGGCTAACTTAGAAGTTAGACAAGCGTTAATAAAACTTGCCTTTCAGCATCTTCAAATAACTTAATCGACTGACCACATCCTTTACAGAATCTACATGATATATTCACATAGCACACTGTAATTAGCTATTAAACAAATGTTCATATTTTTTCTACCAACTTCTTTCTCTTATATGTCTTAGTTAACTTAATATTAATAATAAAGTCAAATCAACTTACTACCCTTCATCCCGGCTTATTAACCAACTGACGTTATTAATCGGACTCGAACATCGTTGATAAAGTACCAACTTTTTTCATCATTCATAACTTATTAACATGCATTCAATTCCTAAGTTCAATACCATATACTCTAGTATAGGTAGTATAGGAATAGTTTTAATACACTTATGATGTGTACAAACATTACTTCTTTAGGTCTCTGAACAATCAAAATTCAAAACCTAAGTCACTATCAACAACCTTACACTCGTGCCGCGGCGTGGGCTTCTTAGTACTAGACTGGTGCTGTGGCGCCAGTTAGCAGTGTCTAGGTTCTGGTCTCGGCGCTGCGGCGCGAGACTTTGCTCTACCAATGGCGATGCGGCTCCATTTAGCAGAAGCCAACATTCTTGTACCCGATCATGCGCATGCGGGATTTAACACTACGTTTGCCGCTACAGCTAGAGACCTCGATGTGAGATAATTCCAATAGTTTGAAAATTTTGTGAAATTCCTGGAGCCATAACTTCTTCGTTATAAGCCCGATTTGGTCTGTTCAAAAGCCTACACATCATAAATGACATACTCTACGCGTTTATATAAGAATTCGACACTTTCGAATTCGATAACTCAAATTCACTATCGAGTTCAATTTCTGGATGTTCGTAAACGTTAATGAGCGTTCAATGCTCGTTTTCTTCGTTTTAAGTCGGAATCTGACGATTCTCGAACCCACAACTCTTAAATACCCTATCTCACGTGTTGACATCAAAAAACAATGTTTTCAAGTTTCGCGACAACTTTTGACCTCCAATCCAGAATCTCAACGTTTTCGACGTTCAACGTCTATTTCCGTGAAATTCGCCATAACTTTGTTACTAACGTTCTCTAGGCCAAATCACATGGAATACTCCATGGATTTCAAATCTACATCCTAACCAAGCAAGATGCATATATTAACGTATTGATGGAGTTCAATCGTTTATCAACAATCGATCTCAACAATCAATATTTCCATGATTTAAAACTATATCGAACCTCATGATTCTTATGATCTCATGACTTATAGAGATTGAATCTATACTAAGTCATCTTTAATACACTATACAAGACACATACCACCAATTTATGATTCTCCATGATAAAAGAAAATAAAAAGAGATGAAAATGGGAAACAAGGAGTATTACCTCAAGAACTCTTATGAAATCTCTTGGAAAACTCTAAGTCAAAGCTTCCAAAGTGTATAATTTGTGAGTCTAGCTCTCTTTCTCTCTCAAATAATCTAAGTTGGGCAATTGAAAAACTCTCAAATGACCAAACCTAGCTTCCTATTTATAGAAAATAGAATGGAGGGCAATCTAGACATTAAACCCCCACCACCTCCTTACTATTCACTCTTGGTCACCAAGTAAAATGCTTGGTGACCAAGCATTGAGCTTGGCTTGCACACCAAGGCCGACACACTCTTGCCCATGGGTCATCCCCATGGGTTGCCCCATGGGTTTTACCCATTTGAGGACCCACCAGTTCGATCCACAGTTCAGTTTTCTTATATTAGGCTTAAACCATCTAACATTGAGCCTTGACTTGGGCTTAACCTAATAATCCCTTGGGCTTGTTCATTCAATTAATTGGACTAATTATAATCTAACCCAAATGATTAACATTAAGTCTTAACTTAATTCTATACTACGAATCGTATCCTATACGTACAATTCACGTATTCTCTCTGTATAATACTCGTACGATAATCGTATTGTACTTCATATTTACTCATCGTATTATACATAGATACTAAATATCATCATACTTGTATAACACATGCTCTAACAATAACAAAATTCTTCTACACATTTCATTTCTTTCTCAGAAATGAATATACTCAACCCTTAGGTTTTAAGTCCGCAGGCGAAAACTCCGTTTGCCATAAATGAAATATTATCAGATATTTAATCTTATCTAGATATTCTATCATTACCCGTTTCTCAGAATTTCAAAATAATTCCCCGAACAGAAACGGATGAATAGTGTTTTTACAGAAATTTCTCGGAAAACATTTATTTTTGTCTTGGAAATTCTAAAAAACTAATTCTAGCACGTAGCCAGATTACTAACCACATTAGCACATTCTAGGTCATAGAACGACCTTCACATAACTTACTCACATAATAAATCAATTAAATTTATTTAATTCACATAATAAAATAAAAATTTAATTGTCATAAAAATCCGATTTTCTCGGGCGTTACTATAAGCAATCCATTAGAAGAGTCAAGTAGAGCATGATATCTACTATCTTCTATGATTTAAAATGTTTTCATCAATTTTTATCGTTGCGACTCAGCTTAATAAATAAACCACATCATCGAGTCATCCCACCTTTCACGGGCCAAGGATATTCATTAAATCATCAATGGTCATGACTATACCGAATAATCCCTGGTCATAATCATACCAAAAACTGTCCATCAATGCATTACTGAGGACTTTTACCACATCATTTATAACATTACAGGTCATGATTATACCGAATAATCCCTGGTCATAATCATACCAAGTCCATCTATGCACGTAAGCCAAAGATGACTTTCATCACAATATAAGCATGTGGATGATGACAATGACATAATAATTCAATAAAACAAGTTCAAGAATAAATTTTAAAGATTTATTAGTTAATTTATCTTGAAATCAATTACGTCCAAATTGTCAACATGATACTGCTTTGTGGAGTAAAATTCAAGAATGCTCAGAAGAATATTTCCATGAAAAGATACCGGATGAAGCGCAAATATCCAGGATATTCTACTAATTTCATGGAGTATAGAAGCCAAAACTTTAACCAAATGAGTATCAAAGAATATATGAAAATGCAAATGGATTTTCACCCGCCATGCGGTAATCCACGTAGACAGATCATTTCCATAATTTAATAAGGAATGAATACGAAGGATCATTCACCATGCATGTGATAATCCACATAGACATGTTATTCCAACAGAATAATAAAGAATGGAACCAGGTCATGCGTAATCCACACAGATAAGATATTCCAACAGAATAATAAAGATTGGAATAACAGAAGAATTTCTCCATGTATGCGATAGACTGCACAGACAGGTTATTCCAACAGAATAATAAAGATTGGAATAACAGAAGAATTTCACCATGTATGCGGTACTTCGCATATACAGGTTATTCCAACATAATAATAAGGAATGGAATAACAATAGCTCTCTTCATGAATACGAAAGAAATAATACCCCTTACCTTAGAAAGAAACTGGATACTGGAGTAGAGAGGTAGCAAACTTCTCTTCTTCTTTCTCTCTATAATTTCTCTCTATAATAATTGCTCTAAAGCTTTAGTGAATTGGTGAGAAATGAAGGAAGAATGAGCTTCTATTTATAGAAAAATATAGTTTCGATAATTTCACGTTTTAGGGCTCAAAATATTACAGTATAATACCTTCACCTTTTCTTTCATTTTTAATTTAGTCTTGCAAGTATTATCAAACTTGCACCACCTCTCCTAATAGTAAATAATGTGAATCAATAGTTCAATCATGTGAATCAATAGTTATAATCATGTGAAAATACGAATTACAGTATAGTACCTCCATCTATACCTCCATTTTAACTTGGTCATGCAAGTATTATCAATCTTTCACCAACTCCCCTAGTTAAACACCTTAATTAACTAACTCACTATATCTCTATGTGAATTATAATTAAAGAAGGTTTAAGAATAAGTTCTCTATCAGATTACATGTGATGTCAAGCATATCTCTACCTTAACATTCATCAAGATTCTGCTATTCACAAAATTCATGAACACATGCTATATTAATTAGGTCTAGATTTGAATATTCTTTCTCGATTCCAAATAAATCCACAAAGAATTGTTGATCAGGCAATTCATAAATTTCAAGCTCAAATCAATATAGATAAGCTGAAAATAGGTTATCGAACTGGAAATCAAAGTTTACAAAATCATCGTTTCACTTAGAGATCCATCATAAGCCTAAAAAGTGAATTAGTTCATACTAAACGAAATAAACGCTAAATAAATCATAGAAATCATTCTTGTGATTACAAATAATAGCCTAATACGAAGAATATTGAAAAACACCCTTCACGTAGCCTAGAATCACAATCGACTCGAAAATCTTCTCGAAATACTCCTCCAAAGCTTGCTATCAAAAACTGAGATTGATCTTCGTTATATCCCCTGTTGTAATGTTGAAGTTGTGTTTGATAGAGTAGTAGATGTCTAGCGTACAAGCTCCAACCGAAATTCCCTTCAAATGGAGTTCCATTGTCATGCAATTACTAGAAACCATGCCCAAGAAGAAGTTCAATCATAACAGGACATATCATCAATTGCCACCCCCCGCCCCGATGGGGGTTCATGTACTATATACGCCCACCCCGGCGGGCTACCTTTCTACTAACTGGAGATTAAGACCCCCAGCCCTTTGGGGTGTATAGTAATGATGCCCACTTTGCATGTCTTTTCGCCGATGACTTTGTTGATATAATGATCGAGAAATTTGTAATTTGATTTAAATATTTATAGAATTAAATAAATATTTAAAATAATTTATTTATTGAGGAAAATAAATATTTGATGAATTGTGATGAATTAATTTAGTAACTAAATTAATTAATGTTAATTGAATCGAGTAATGATAATTTTATTTGTTAGATTTAATTTAAAGGAGATAATTAAATTAAATCAATTGCTTAATATTTAAGAAAATAAGTAAATTAAATGAATTGTTTAATTTAAAGGAAATAAATAAATTAAATAAAGTGATGTGTCTAATTTATTAATTAAATTAGATATATAATTATTTATTAATTGTAAGGTATAATGATAATAAGAATTTTATTATTATAAGCTAAAATCAAAGTTATTTAATTAATTGAAGTAAGGTGTGACACATGAAAACTATGTAATATAAATAATATAATAATAAACTAGTTTGAGAATATTGTAGTAGCCAAACAAGGCCTTCTGGCCTTTGGCTTATTCAACTGACGCATACTTTTTATTTGTCTAACGTATGTAACGTGGGAGAGGCCAATTATATGGCATACACGTCTTATTTTTTCCTTAGGCTTGTTAGCATAGAAAAGCAGAGGAAGAGAGAATTGCAGAGGAGATTGAGAGTGAGAGCTTGAGAGATTGTTCTGAGATTTCAAGAGGAAGGAGAGGATTGCTAAACCTTGTTGTCATCTTTTGCTAGCCAATAATCAAAGATTAAGGTATAACTAATTCTAATTCTCAAACTTATGATTTTCTATTCTCTGTAAATTGGTTTTGTGGATTTGTTGCTCAAGTGTTATGTATATGGTGTGGATTAAGTTGTAGAATCTGTTGTCATCTTGTATGCGTGTTGTATCAGTTATCAAATTGTGAGAAATTGGATGTAGGAAGAAAAGGAAATCACAGTGTTTGTATTCTTATTATATGGCCATAGAAAGTACCAAATTTCTTGTTCAATATAAGATGTAATTGTAGGGATTTCGGCACAAAAACGCAGCGGAAAAATAAAATAAACAAAGAAATTTCTGAAATCCTAAACAGGATCCATGCGAAAATCAATTAACTCGGTGGTTAGAAATTATATCGATTGTGATACTGAAATTGATGCGCTCGAATCTCCAACGCAATCCAAATGAATCGCGCCTCTACGGTATCCACACGAATGCTCCGAGAATCTTCCTACGATCTGCAGAAAAAGGAACTGCGGTACTAGCCACCAAGGATGAGGATTTCGAAACGATTTCTCTCTAGTCTCTCTCTAAGAGCGGCTAGGGTTTTTGGTTTATGAATAATACCTAAAATGGCTGCTACATATCATATATATATATAGCTATTAAAAGGAATTATTCAAAACCTAATAAAATCCGAATTTATATATATATTAATTAAGTCTTTCTTAATTAATATACCTATATATAAATTATCCTATTAATTTAAATTCGTAATTTAAATACTATCAATCATATTGATATATTTAAATCTTTACAATTTAAATTAATTTCCTTTAATTACGCTCTACATGTGTGTGACCTATAGGTTATTATTACGTTGGCAATAATTTTAAAATCATATTATAAAATTATAAACAGTGAGCGGCATCTAGTAATGCATCACTGCTACCCAAATAATAATAAGATCGATTATTCGGTGCAACCTTTTAGTGACCAATGTTTCAATGTAATTTAATCATTTTAACCTTAATATCCTAGGTTAAACTCGAGTCATAGAATGTGTCATACTCTTCATAATTTAATCTGAGTTTTCTTGATCAATGAGTAGACTATATGAAATAAATCACTATTTGAGCATGGCCATGCATTTCATAGTCCTACTCAATCAAGAGGCCTATGGATATAATCCCTAATATATAAGAGGCTTAAATTCCATCTAGATCACTCATATTCCTCACACGATTCATGATGTACCCAATAATCACCTTTATAGTCCACCCTATTAAAGGTGACATTTGATGATATCAAAGTACATAAATTCCTGTGTAGTAATATAGTGATTTTAGGTCGGAGGACCATTACATCATTGTCACTATGAGAATTTCTAATGATACTTCGCATAATGCTCCACATAGAATTCTCATGGTGGGTCTGTCCAGTACATCGTTCTCTAACATGTACCTATGCATTGACTTAATATCTCATATATTTATGACCAATGAGATTTGGTCATCAGTCAATCCACATACTAGTCTCAATGCATCAATGTTGTCCCATCAACAATGATACTCGACTAGGGACATTTAAGAATAATGATACTAATTGTAATTATATAATCTCATGTTCAAGTCACATACTTGAAACTATATAATTTGTATCACTATTCTAAGGAATTTTATTATGTTAACAATTATATTACGCAGTAAATAAAACCATAATAAAATCATTTATTTATTCAATTAAATATAATATCAAAATATTAAGCAATTATATTAAATAATTGGCCTATAGGGCATAAACACTAACAGTAATTTGTAATTTGATGATTGATTATGATAATATGTTAAGAAACAAAAATAACGCAGTTTAAATTATGTCAATTGATTGAAAAACGAATTTGTGGTGATCAAATTCGTTAAAGGTGTCAAAAATGGAGTTTTCATGAGAAAACATGAAATTTAAGGAATTAAAATAGTTTAATTTGATGTTTAATTGTTCTAAGTTAATGAATATGTGAGGAAACATGTATGTGTTAGTTTTATATTTGTTGGATGTGCTAATTTCACCATTTGATGGGTGAAATTTGTGTTTATTGGGCTAAAAATGGCTACTATTCATTTTGCCTCTCTCTGTTGCAATACGAACAAGTGGCAATTGCTACGGCCCCAAGCCTAAGTGTGTGGCGCAATTGCATACACACCTCGAATCGAGACAAGAAGGTCTCGCTTGTTTGCAGTTCAAGCATATCGGACTTGTGTTAGTTTAACGTGTATGTTAATGATATTAAAACATGATATAAACTATAATAACAGATGTCAATGTGTTGAAATGAAAAGTGTAAAGATTTGAAATAATTATTTAAATAAGTTATAAAATGAAACCAAATGAGATGTTTTCGAAAGATAGAGTTGAATGATTAAGTTATGTTGATCAATGTGTAATTTCAGAAGTGTTAAGTATGTTAGCCTAAATGGTTAGGTGCTAGGTTAGGGTTATGACCTAAATGATGGTTTAAACCCTAAAAGCTAATATTCATGCAACTAATTATGGCTGCGATTTCAATGATATGTGTAGGGTAATTGGAGATTATTTTACATTTGTATAGCTTACAATCAAGGCAAGTTTCTAAACCTTATCTCCTTACGATTGAGCAAGTTCTCTAACTCTACTTTTATAATAGTGCAGGTTTCTAAATCTTATCTCTTTACATTGAGCAAAGCTTTCTAACTTCATTCTTTTCGTATTGAATGCAAGTTCCCATCCCTAAATTATTATTGTGCAAGTTCCTAACATTATTTATGAAGTTGAGAAAACTTAACCTATCTTGCGTATGTTTGTACAAGGTTATGTAACCTAATTCGTTACATCGAGCGAGATTTAGTTTCCTAATTATTATTCAAAGCATATATTGTTCTAATACATTGATTCAAGGGAGATTGTTTTAACTATTCTATAGAGCTTTGCATGTATATCATGTTTACTCAATTATATATTATTGTTATTCAATCTTTGACTTTGACAACCTTGTTCAAAGCTTTATCGTTGTATTAAACCTTCAAGTAGTAAGAAAACCTTTATTGATTGAATTAATCTATATTCGAATAGTGTTCTAAAATTCTAGAAACACTGATAAGTTAGTTCCAAACTAAACTTTCTTTAGTGCGGAAATTCTAAATCCAAACTGAGACGAACAACCCTAACATAGGGGATTTTATACGTGTAACGTTTAGATGTTTGTGCACAATACATGGTACAAAGGGCTGATCCCCCTAAGTACATGAAGAAGGGTCCGTATAGTCTAAATGACTGTTAAGGTTGGGTAATAATACCTAAGTACCGGGGACATAGTTCGCGGTCATAAGACCCTCAGATAATTAAAGTTCGAACTTGTTTTCTAGTTTGATTTGTAGAACAAGTTCCTTATTGTTCAGCTTTCATTGTCACTCTCATGTTACTATCATTGCTACTTTCTATATCAGTGAGCATTTGTTTGCTCACTCTTGCAATTAACACTGTAACTAAAGTGGAGAAAGTTGATGAGCCATCGACTAGCAAAGGCAAGGGAAAGATGTCCAAATGATGAAGACTTATGAGAATTTTATTTTAATGTTTTATGTTTCAAGACTTGTTTTATTTTATGATGTATTCTGCAAACTGATGTAATAATTTTAAGGTTAGATTACCTGAGATTTAATTCGAGATGATGATGTAACCCTTTGATGGGAGATATTATTGTTAAGTTATTTTAATCATGTCTTTATCCTTTATTATGGGTAGTTAGATGTAATAGTTTTTGATAAGTGAGCACCAAATCCTGTGGGAATGGAGTACCTGGATTTGGGGGTGTCACAGCTGAACTTCTAACTTTCTTCCAATTATGTTCCAATTGACTTCAAATCACACCAAATAGTTCCAAATGTACGTTGAATGCTACAACCACCATTCTACACATGAAATAACATAAAACAAGTAAAAATGAACATGATCACAAGAATTTAGCAACAAATAAGCATGAAATGGACATTGAATCGCGTGTATAAAATCCACTTATCAAAATCCCCCAAACTTAAACCGTGTTAGTCCTCGAGCACAAAACAACTACATGCGACGCAATGCAATGCAATGAAATGAATATGACCTAACTTATATGCTTTCGAATCCAACAATATCGCAGAATCAAGATTATCTTAACGGCCTCAGCGAAAACAAGCAACTATACAATATCTACCACCAAAAACCAATCTACAATTCTATTTTAATCCTCAAATCTCAAGCCATCATCATCGGTATAGTGTGTGTGTACAACATCCATGATAACCGATACTGACTCAAATTTCAATACATAACCAATCTCTTAGAAGGAATCATGCAGTGCAAACTTAAAATTTTCAACAACAGACAGTTCCAACTAAAACTAAACAATAACTAATCTCGGGGGTTCAAGCAAGGTACTTATACTTTATTTATATATATATATTTTTTCTTTTTCTCCTTTTTTTCACGGGGGCTTTTTGCTCTTTTCCCATTGTATTCATTTTTTTTTATTTTTCTATATACATACATGACTGTGCAATGTCTCATTCCATTAGGTGGATTTGTGATCTTACCCTTAGCGAGCTTTCACCAACGACTCCTGCACCATAAAAAGACCTTAGGGCGCTAGGTGTAAAGACAATCCCCTCGGGCGTACTTGCTCAAGTAACAAAGGCCCCGAAACAAGACTAGTTACGACATATATAGACTCTTTTTTTTTAAATAAAGCTTATATACCCCACCTATCATCCCCCAAACTTAGGTTCTTGCTTAGGTATTTGCCTTCACTATCTATCATTGTCGTTTTCTCATTTACTCTAGCATTATCCTTTAGAGACTATATATGTATCAATTTGAACAGACCAATCAACACAGATGTTATTAATCGTGCTATCGTTATCTACACCAGTTTCAAATAAGCTCAAGATTCAATTCATAAACAAGACTTGATCCACAGTTCTAGTAATCAACATTGTATTGGTTAACTTATTATCAATCACATCATTGGCCCACAAACAATATGAAATACAACATTGATGGACTTACGCAACACAATATTTACTAACTAATTTATATATATATATATATATATATATATAATAACAAAATGCATTACAAGATTATCTACTATGCAATGACAAACATTAACCTAAGCTACTATGAATGCACCTAAGCTATCATGCAATACTGAAATTAAGATGCAATACTAAAATTTAAATGATAAAATGTAAAATGCAACCTAAATGAGCTAAATGCATCCAAACATGTATTTAAATCCCCCAAACTTAAGTAATACAATGTCCTCATTGGATGAATAGTCAAAATAAGTACGTGGGGACTTCCCTGCTATCGCTTAAGTCTAAGGAGGTGGTTGTTGTTCTTCTTCGTCTGAATCACTTGGTGGAAACCTTGGCATTGGCATGGGCTATTGATATGGAAATTGGACCGCCAGGTTGAAGCTTTGTAGAGTTGTGTTGAGCGAGGCGAAATATGCATTCATAGCATCAAACATATGATCTTGCCTCATTTCTAATCGCCTCATTTCTCGACGTGCTGCGTTGTTGTGTGCATTCAATTAATTTTGAAAAACAAGGAATTGAGAACTGGATATGGCCTCGGCCTGCGGTACCTGCTCAGTCCCTTTATCGCCCATTGGTTCATTAACCTCCCATGATGTCTCCATAACATCCACGTTGTCTTCCGAATCCGATGGAAAAATAAACCCCAGACCACGCGGATGTGACTCTCCCCCTGCCCATACAGAATACCGCGCTATCATTCTAGAATCAAGCAATGCAAGCCGTAATTGTGTGGGCTCATCGTCGGACCATCTAACCCCTACATTGCGACACAACCCACAAATGAGTGATGGGTGTGGCAAGCCTCCAGAAAAGTTTCCACGTAAGTACCGACGGATGGAAGAACAAATAATGGCCCCGACATCGATGATGAAATCTTGCACAATGGCGTACAACAGTAACGCCTTCTCTTTTGTGACATCCGAGGTGTGTTGAGACGGTAGCAATTTAGCACATAGGAAGGCGTACCAAATTTTTCCATACCGACTAAGGTCTTTGCTATGAAACACGGTGCCTCCCTTCCAACCCTTGATCCAAGATGTTCCCGGCTTTGTCATCTCCAAGATTATAGCATCATAGTCTGGGTCAAAATTATAAAGATGAGCATAATGGCAGTGGCGAGGTACCCATAGTTGGTAGTAGGTGTTGATGGCGTCGGCACTGAATGGAACCAACCGACCTCGCACAAATGCGTGGAATGGTTCTTTGTCCTCAACATTTACGTAGAATTCTTTGACAATGTTAACAACGGCTAGTTCCGGCTCCTCGGTGAATTTGGTCCATCCCTTTTGGTAAATTTGAGGCATAAGCTCCCCATCGTTAGGATCCGATGCCAACCCCCACTCCGGTGTAAGGGCTTTGGTGAGCATGTAATCATACCGGTCGGCGGCGGCGGCACTTGTGAATTTCTGACAATCGAAGGTGCAGGTTGGTTGAGATGGTCATGAACTCTCCCCCCTTTAGCGTTTAGTAGATGATTGTGAAGCCATGTCTCTCCCTATTGTTGGACTTGCCTTAGCTCTCCCCCAAACTTTTCAATTTTATCCTCTCAAGCTCACAAGTATACTCTATGTTTGCTTTATATCAATTGTTGTAGGAGATTTGGTATTTGATGTGGTGATATATATATAGAGGTAGAGGGAAGGCTACCATTGGTTGAGTGGAGAGGTGGGGTGATTAATGGAGTTAAGATGGTAGTGGTAGTAGTGGGTAGTGGTTAGGAGATTTAATTACTGTAGTGGGGAATTGGAGAAAGTGGGTTGGTGGTGTGTTATTAGGAAGGGGAGAAGTCTATGTAACTGCCAAAGTTTGTTGCTTTCAGGGATCCACCTTTGGTGGGGTATTCTACTAGAAAGGCTACTAGGAAGGCCATAAGCTATTATTCTCATCAACTGGATTTTGGACCCCTTGCCTTGCGATTATAGTGTAAAAGGGCATCATTTCCGGCATGCCTCTTGTTAGGCTTTGTTTTGCTTCAGCGTAGTTCACTTTTTCTTCAATGTAGTGCTTAATCATCCTTTCTCCATCCTACGTGACATAAAACGTGAAGTTTAGTGGATTGTTTATAATGTGAAGTATTGATGAGAGATTAACTAGACTTTCAATGTATGCTACTAACTATTAATTAAATAAAATCTATATTGTAACGACTATAAATGAAAAATACGAGAATAAATTAAAGATTGGGTTGCCTCCCAATTAGCGCTTGATTTTAAGTCGTTCAGCCTGACTACTTCCTGCTCATGTTGTGTCGGTCAATGTGATTGGAATCACATCGGAGTTGGCTTCTCCACCCCAATAATGCTTCAGACGGTGTCCATTTACTTTGAACGTATCTAGTGGATTTCGACTGTAGAGTTCCATTGCGCAATGAGAGAAAACCCGTTTGATAGTAAATGGTCCCGACCATCTCGATTTCATCTTTCCGGGGAACAATCGCAGTCGTGAGTTGAACAATAGTACTAATTGACCAGGCTCAAATGTTCGATGCATAATTTTCTGGTCGTGCCATCTTTTTACCTTTTCTTTGTAAATTTTGGAATTCTCATAGGCGTGAAGGCGAAATTCGTCGAGTTCATTTAATTGAAGTAGTCTTTTCTCCCCTACAGCTACTTGATCGAAATTGAGTTTTTGCACCACCCAATATGTCGTATGTTGTAACTGGACCGACAAGTGACATGCCTTCCCGTACAGTAGTTGATATGGTGACATCCTGATTGGTGTCTTATATGCAGTCTGGTATACCCATAATGCATCATCTAATCTAAGCGACCAATCTTTCCGACTCGAATTCACCATTTTCTCTAATATCTTCTTGACTTCTCTGTTTGATACCTCAGCCTGCCCACTTGTTTGAAGGTGATACATTGTAGCTACCTTGTGGTTGACCCCATACTTGGCCAAAAGAGCAGTAAAGGACTTATTACAGAAGTGACTACCTTCGTCACTGATAATTTCTCTTGGCATGCTAAACCTCGTGAAGATGTTCTTATGAAGGAACTTGAGGACCACTTTGGCATCGTTTGATGGTAATGTTGTAGCTTCAACCCACTTTGACACGTAGTCCACTGTGAGGAGAATGTATTGATTGTTCAAAGACGAGGGGAATGGCCCCATGAAATCGATACCCCATACGTCAAAAATTTCCACTTCCAGAATCATTTGTAAGGGCATCTCATTCCGTTTCGAAATGTTGCCCACCCTTTGACACCTATCGCATTGTTTGACAAAATGGTGGGCATCTTTGAATAATGTAGGCCAATAAAAACCAGATTGCAACACCTTAGCTGCTTTCCTCTCACTCCCATAATGCCCGCCATATGCAGATGAGTGACACTCATGCAGAATGTTCTTCACTTCACTATAGGGTACGCACCGTCGAATCATTTTCTCGGCGCACTGCTTGAACAGATATGGTTCGTCCCACATATACCATTTTATGTCATGAAGAAATTTCCTTTTTTGTTGTCTTGTGAGATCAGGTGGTAGAATGTTGCTCACAAGGAAATTTGCATAATCCCCATACCAAGGAATCTCTACTGAAATCCCAAACAATTGCTCATCTGGGAATGACTCATTAATCTCACATCTGTTGTCTTTCGTTTTCCCTTAGTTTTCCAACCTAGACAAGTGATCGGCTACTTGATTCTTCGTCCCCTTTCTATCCTTTATTTCTAAGTCAAACTCTTGAAGTAGGAGAATCCACCAGATAAGGCGTGGCTTAGCATCCTTTTTCGCTATCAAGTACCGAATCGCCGCATGGTCTGTGTAGACTATCACCTTAGTCCCGATCAAGTAAGCCCAAAATTTGTCAAACTCATACACCACTGCAAGCAATTCTTTTTCTGTGGTTGTGTAATTCATTTAAGTTTCTATAAGTGTTTTGCTTGCATAGTACATGGTGTGAAACACCTTGTCTCAACGTTGGCCCAAAACATCCCCAACCGCGTAGTCACTTGCATCACACATAAGCTTGAATGGCATGCTCCAATTTGGTGCGACTATAACGGGGGCTGTAGTCAATTTTCTCTTTAATAAGTCAAAAGCTGTCTTACATTCTTTATCAAAGCTGAAAGTCGCATCCTTCTCTAGAAGACTGCATAGAGGTTTTGCAATTTTAGAGAAGTCTTTTATAAACCTCCTATGGAACCCAGCATATCCCAAGAAACTCCTAATACCCTTAACTGAGCTCGGTGGAAGCAGTTTTTCAATAGTTTCCAGCTTTGCTTTGTCAACCTCCAATCCTTGAGTCGATACCTTATGGCCCAAAATTATGCCCTCTTCAACCATGAAGTGGCATTTTTCCTAATTTAGTACGAGATTCGTGTCCTTACATCTTTGCAACACCATGACCAGATTCTTTAAGAAAAAATCGAAGCTGTCCCCATAGACCGAAAAGTCATCCATGAAGACCTCAACATTTTTCTCCACCATATCTGAAAAAATGGTCATCATAAACCGTTGGAAAGTTGTAGGTGCATTGCATAGCCCAAATGACATCCTCCTGAATGCAAATGTGCCATAAGGGAATGTGAATGTGGTCTTCTCTTGATCCTCCAGAGTGATGACTATTTGGTTGTAGCTCGAGTACCCATCCAACAAACAGTAGTACTCATGTCCCGCCAATCTATCCAACATTTGATCAATAAATGGCAGCGGGAAATGGTCTTTTTGGGTTGCCTTGTTCAATTTTCTATAATCCATGTAAACCCTCCAACCTGTCACTATTCTAGTCGGTATTAATTCATTGTCCTCATTCTGCACCATTGTCATTCCTCCTTTTTTCGGCACGCACTGTACTGGACTAACCCATTAGCTGTCGGGAATCGGGTAGATGATGCCGGCATCTAACCACTTCAAAATTTCCTTCTTCACAACTTCCTTCATAATCGGGTTAAGTCATCGTTGTTGCTCCACCGTTGGTTTTGCCTCATCTTAAGATCTTGTGCATGCAAAATGAAGGGCTAATTCCTTTTATGTCTGCGATTGTTCACCCAATAGCTGATTTGTGTTCCCGAAGCACCCTCAGCAACTTTTCTTCCTGCATTTCGTTAAGCACAGCTAAAATAATAACAGGTAAAGAATTTGAATTGCCTAAATACACATACCTGAGGTGTTTAGGGAGTGGCTTAAGTTCCAAAGTTGGTGGTTCCTCCAATGACGGTTTTAATTTTTCTGTGGTTGTCTCCTCCGTGTGCAAGGGTTCAAATGGTGCTCTAAATCGGCTCACTCGTGGTAAACGAATCTAGCATCTGTAAGTAGTCCACCAATTTCGGGTCGTCGACCTCTTCATCTCCCAATAAAGTTGTTTCTAACGGATCGTTGACCAAACTCTTGCTCATATCTTCACTGATGATTTGCTCAATTAAATCCATTCGAAAACATTCTTCCTCATCCGTGGGGAATTTCATGGCCTTGAACACATTGAATTTTATTTCTTGATCTTAGACCCTCATAGTCAGTTCTCTTTTTTGTACATCTATGAGTGTCCTACCCGTGGCCAAAAATGGTCTCCCTAGGATAATTGGGATGTTCTTGTCCTCCTCAAAGTCCAGAATGATAAAGTCCGCGGGGAATATAAACTTATCCACTTTCACTAAGATGTCCTCTACTATGCCTCTCGGATATGT
The DNA here is from genome assembly GCA_020205605.1 of Panax ginseng. NCBI lineage: Eukaryota > Viridiplantae > Streptophyta > Magnoliopsida > Apiales > Araliaceae > Panax > Panax ginseng. The sequence continues at coordinate 68,618,806 of CM035132.1, read as the reverse complement.
GACTGACCTATTCGCCAACTATAATGAGATATTTGTAGGTCTTGGTGCGAGCAAACCCAATTATGTGTATACTGACAATGGCATAAGGTTTACACTCGCCCCCAAATCACATAAACACTTGTTGAAATGCATATTCCCGATCGTGCATGGAATAGTGAAGCTCCACGAGTCCTTGAGTTTTGGTGGTAATTTCTGCTGTAATACCGCACTACACTCCTCGGTTAGTACAACTGTCTTGAAATCTTCCCATTTCTTATTCCTTGACAGAATCCCTTTCATAAATTTTGCGTAGTTCGACATTTGTTCTAGGGCTTCTGCAAATGGTATGTTGATTTTCTTGAAAACTTCCAGAAATTTTGTAAATTGCTTGTCTAATTTTTGTTTTTGAACTCTTTGCTGGAATGGTGGGGGAGGATAGACAACTGGTTTCCTTACTAGTTTGTTCTTTTCCATTTGTTTTTTGTCCCCCTGCTTTACATCACCCACTGTGTTTTCTTTCTCTGTTTCAACCTCCTTTGTAACCGATATTTCTGTCTCTTGACCCTCAAGCTGTTTTCCACTTCTCAACATAATAGCTTGACACTACTCGTGATTACCCTTAAGATTTCTCTCGGTGTCACTTGGTAACGTCCCTTGTGGTCTATTATTCAATGCCAACGCAATTTGTCCTATCTGATTCTCTAGATTCTTGATCTCCATCTCTTGTGATTTCATAGTCATTGCTTGATTTTTCATAGCCACCTCATTGCTAGTTATGTATTTTGTCACCAACTCCTCTAGATCTAATTTCCTTTCTTGATGTTGTGCTGGTTGTTGATGGTTCTGAAATCCTAGTGGATATGATGATCTTGGAGCTTGTTGCTGCTGGTTATTGCTCCATGAAAAATTTGGATGATTCCTATTCCCCTGGTTATAAGTGTTTTGGTACATATTCTGCGGACCCCTATTGTAGCTACCTACAAACTGGACGGATGCTGGATTGATTGCGCATTGATCTGTAGGATGGTCACCCGCACACAATTCACATACCACCACAACCTGTTGTACCTGAGCCCCTGTCATGGCATCCAACTTCTTTGAAAGTGCAGAAATCTATGCTTGTATGGCTGTCACACCATCTACTTCTAACACCCCAACTACCTTTGCTTGTGTCATTCTTGCTGTGGGCCATTGGTAGTTGTTTGCCGCCATGGTTTCAATCAAATTATATGCTTCCTCATAACTCTTGGCCATGAATGCTCCGCTCGACGCTGCATCAATACTAGTTCTGAGATTCCCATGTAGTCCGTTGTAAAATGTGTTCATTTGCAGCCACTTGGGTAATCCATGATGTGGGCATTTTCTAAGAAATTCTTTATATCTCTCTCATGCCTCATATAACGACTCCCCATGTTGTTGCTCAAACATCGTTATCTCGTTCCTCATCTTTGCAGTTTTCACCGGTGGAAAGAATTTGGCTAGGAATTTTTGAGCTAAATCCTCCCATGTAGTAATTGATCCAGGCGGTAGAGAATGCAACCAACTCTTCGCCTTGTCCCGTAGAGTGAATGGGAACAAGCAAAGTCTCACCACATCATCCGACACCCCATTGTACCTAAAGATGTTGCAAATCTCAAGAAAACTGACTAGTTGTTCGTTCGGATTGTCATTTGCCAATCCCCGAAACTGAACTAAATTCTGAATCATTTGAATCGTCTCAGGCTTGATTTCAAATGTGTTAGCAGCTATTGCGGGCCTGGTGATGCTTGACAGCAGTTCAGTCACTTTGGGTGTGGCGAAGTCCCTTAACGCTTTCTGATCTTTGGCTGCCATTTCCTCTTCCTTTTTAGATGTTTCAAATTCTTGCCTTGTTTCCTTGATCCACTTACTCAACCTCTGAAACCTTTTCTCTATGTCGACCTCAAAAGGCAGCAAGTCTGGATTTTTGGACTGAGTTTGCATAAACTGCTTCCAACACCTGAAATAAGAAGCACAAAACAAAAATAAAAATGTCTAAGTAAAACTGAATTAATTAAACTGATATTGTAAAACTATTAAGATTTATACTAAATAGTCCCCGACAACGGTGCCAAAAACTTGTTGGGTAAAATCTATATATGCACAACACGCAAGTATACGAGGTCAACAAGTAATAGAGTGATAAGTAGAGTATCGTTACCAATTTCCTATTAACCCTAATTTTATTAAACTATTCAACACAATGATTATAATTAAAGATTTTAAATTAACGAATAATTAAACTATCATAGAACAATCACAAATATCAAAATCTGGAATTTTAAACAATCAATGGAGAAATAGACTTATGATTTCACCCCAAGCTTCACTCTAATTTTAACACCTTTATTCCACTTCAATTTACTATCCCAGTTTATTAATCAAGAACACAAACGTAGTATTAACCACCTCTCAATGCACTAATACCGTATCAACTTAAATCCACAATAAAGATAGAAACAAGTTAAACATCTTAATTAACTAACTCACTATATCTCTATATGAATTACAAAAGAAGGTTTAAGAATAAGTTCTCTATCAGATTACATGCGATGTCAAGCATATCTCTACCTTAACATTCATCAAGATTCTGCTATTCACAAAATTCATGAGCACATGCTATATTAATTAGGTTTAGATTTGAATATCCTCTCTCAATTCCAAACAAATCCACAAAGAATTGTTGATCAGGCAATTTATAAATTTCAAGCTCAAATCAATATAGATAAACTGGAAATAGATTATCGAAATGGAAATCAAAGTTTACAAAATTATCGTTTCACATTGAGATCCATCATAAGCCTAAAAAGTGAATTAGTTCATACTAAATGAAATAAACGCTAAATAAATCATAGAAATCATTCTTATGATTACAAATAATAGCCTAAGACGAAGAATATTGAAAAACACCCTTCACGTAGCCTAGAATCGCAATCGACTCGAAAATCTTCTCGAAATACTCCTCCAAAGCTTGCTATCAAAAACTAAGATTGATCTTCGTTATATCCCCTGTTGTAATGTTGAAGTTGTGTTTGATAGAGTAGTAGATGTCTAGCATACAAGCTCCAGTCGAAATTCCCTTCAATTAGAGTTCCATTGTCATTCAATTACTAGAAACCATGCCCAAGAAGAATTTCAATCATAACAGGACATAACATCAATTGCCACCCCACTTTTGGCGGGGTTCATGTACTATATACGCTAGCCTCCCGTGGCTACCTTTCTATTAACGGAGATTAAGAACCCACTTCCACGTGGTATATGTCTTCTGCCAGATGACTTTGCTGAACTTCTAACTTTCTTCCAATTATGCTACAATTGACTTCAAATCACACCGAATAGTTCCAAATGTACGTTGAATGCTACAACCACCATTCTACACATGAAATAACATAAAACAAGTAAAAATGAACATGATCACAAGAATTTAGCAACAAATAAGCATGAAATGGACATTGAATTGCGTATATAAAATCCACTTATCAACCAACTCCCCTAATAATACAAGAATGTGAATCAATAGTACACACATGTGAACAAATAGTTATAATCATGTGAATTAATAGCAATTAATTGCTCATTTATCTGGTTAATTACCCGATTGGTCAATATAACCTCCAGACATCAATTATTATCAAAATAAATGTCGATTTTCACTAACACTAATAATTCCAACACAATGGAACTATCCAATTCATCTTTAATCAACACAAACTTATTCATCATTAATATTAAAATTCACAATATTTAACAAAATTCGTCCCGTGAAAGGGGCTTTTCGATAAGGATTTCTCCTTATTGGCGCGCAATTAGATGACCAAACCTCTCCTTGACAGAACTTCTAGACATTATAAATATTTCAATTTAATAATATAAATAACTTTGTCGTCTCAATTATTGATTTAATAATATATATTATGCAGATGACACTGTGACAATAATTGAATCAATAATATGAGAGATATGATGCAGCAATTACCGTAGCAATAATTGAGTATAACTGAGTGACTTCTCACATAAGCATCAATAATCAATACCGTGTGCTACCATGCAACCGCGCGTATTACTATACTTTTACTACCGGGTAGTTCAATAGTTTTAACGGTAACACTTTTGCCGTTATTTTTATAAAAAGATAATTCTGTCATTTTCTAACTACGACAATACTTCCGTTGTGGGGTCCACCAATGATTGTGTCGTCATACGAATATTCCCTGTTAAAACGAATATTCTCCGACCAATCGAATATTATATAACCACTTGCTTACTTTGAAAAATTTATAAATATTACCCACAACTATAACATTATATCAAATCCACACCATAATATTCAAAAATATATTTCGAGAAAATTATTCTTTATTCATAAAAATTAGGGTCTTACACACGTGGTTGCATAGTAGCACACGGTATTGATTATTGATGCTTACGTGAGAAGTCACTCAGTTTTGTTCAATTATTGTTATAGTAATTGTTGCATAGTATCTCACGTTATTTGATTCAATTATTGTCAATATTTTATATTAAATCAATAATTGAGACGACAAAGTTATTAATATTATTATTTGTAATATTAACGATATCTATAAGTTCTGTCAAGGAGAGGTTTGGTCACCTAATTGCGCGTCAATAGGAAGAAATCCTTATTGGAAGCCCTCTTTCACTGAACGACATTCGTCGATTAATATTGTGAATTATAATAAAGGTGATAAATGTTGTTAAAATTATTAAGGTGATTTTTATGAAGTTTTGCTTATTTTATGGACCCCCATTTATCCATTTTTAAAAATAATCAGTAGAAATTTTTTAAAAGGTGGGCCCACATGTAGGGGCCACATGTGAGGCCCACGAAAAGAAAAAATGGGGGAATCGAAAGTCACTAAGTTTATATATATATATTATATATATATAAATTTTGTTTTATTATTATTATAAATGTAATAAAATGTAAAAACTTTTTATATAAAATAGAATACTTTTTCTAAAGTTTTATTTTATTTGATTATAAATAGAATATATTATATTTTATTATGCATAGTACTGCATAGTGTTTGCATAGTAAAATCTTTTATATAAAAAAGTAATAATTTTATAAAGTTATTTGTTTTATTAGATTTTAAATAATATATATATATATATTATAAATTTTGTTTTATTATATAATTATAAATAGAATATATTATATTTTATTACATAATATCCTTTCCATTCTCCTATAAATAGGATGTTTAGTTAGAATTGAAAAACACACCAGAAATTCAGAGAATTCTTCTTCTATAATCTTAAGCGTATTTCTTTAGAGTTTAAGAAAGCTTTGAGCATAGAAAATAGTGCAAGTTTTCTTCAAGTATATCCCATACCTCTAGCCGGTGAATACTCTTCTTTTTAAGGTAAGGGGTATTATTCTTTCGTATTCATGAAGAGAGTTACTTTCTTTCGATACTCGTAAGGGTTGTTATTCCATTCTTTATTATTATGTTAGAATAACTTGTCTATGCGAAGTACCACATACATGGTGAAATTCTTCTGTTATTCCATTCTTTATTATTCTGTTGGAATAACATGTCTATGCGGTCTATCGCATGCCTGGTGAATTCTGTTGTTATTCCATTCTTTATTATTTTGGAACATCCTGTCTGTGCGGATTACGCATGACCTAGTTCCATTCTTTATTATTCTGTTGGAATAACCCGTCTATGTGGATTACCGTATGCATGGTGAATGATCCTTTGTATTCAACCCTTATTAACTTGTGGAAATGATCTGTCTACGTGGATTACCACATGGCGGGCGAAAATCCATTTACAGTTTCATATATTCTATTATACTCAGTTGGTTAAAGTTTTGGCTTCTATACTCCATGAAATTAGTATAATATCCTGGATATTTGCGCTTCATCTAGTATCTTTTCATGGAAATATTCTTCTGAGCATTCTTGAATTTTTACTCCATAAAGCAGTATTATGTTGACAATTTGGACGTTATTGGTTCTTGGATAAATTAATTTATAAATCTTTAAAATTTATTCTTGAACTTGTTTTATTGAATTATTATGTCATTGTCATCATCCTCATATTTATATTATGTTGAAAGTTATTTGTGGCCTGTAGTGCATAAATGGACTTGGTATGATTATGACCAGGGATTATTCGGTATAAGCATGACCGTAATGTTATAAATGATGTGGTAAAAGTCCTCATTGGCCCGTAGTGCATTGATGGACAGTTGTTGTCATGATCATGACCATTAATGAAAACACGAATATCCTTGGCCCGTAGTGCATGGATAATTTGTGGTTGTGATACTAATGAATATCATTGGCCGTAGTACAAGGATGATGTGGATTATTTATTGAGCTGAGTCTCAGCGATAAAAGTGATGAAAAACCTTTTAAATCGTAGAAGATAGTAGATTTTATTCTCTACTTGACTCTTCTAATGGATTGCTTGTTCCGCTGCAGTTAAACTTTATGTTTGTTATATTGTATCAGTTTAACATTGTTGAAGGCTAACGATAATTTATTCTGCATTATCTTAGTCATAATATTTCTTACTGGACTAGTTGAGCTCACCCTTTTTCTTTCATTGTTCTCTTCAGGAAATGAGAACGTAGCAGGGACTAGTCGAGGAACGGAGTGATGGTCCAAATGATAGTATTAGTAGTCCTCACTATTCTATGAAATAATGTGATAATAAATGTATTGAGGACTTATTTTGAGTTTGAATATTGTCTAGAGGACAATATTTGTATTAAAACTCACAACTCATGTTGTATATTTAAGGTTGTATTTGTATTTTGTATCATGTATTTGGCAACTCAGAATAGGTGATGTATACCTATTTTGGGGGCGTCACAGTTGGTATCAAAGCTTAGGGATATGGTCCATGGCTGAGATGTGAGACAAGAACTAGGAGGAGAGAGACGAGGAATTCCTTCGCTATTATGACCTACCTAAGTTTATTTGGTATTTAATTAGTCGGTCAGAGTATAGGGATAATATGTGATATGTTAATTAACCCTTGTTTTGTGGCAGTATTTGAAAATGACATCAGAGAATGTTGAGAATAGCAATGGAGCACAAAAGACCGTTGAGTCTCCACAGATCAATAATCAGGATAATGTGCATCAAGAAGGCGACAATCCTCATGCAAACAACAACAGTGACAAAATGATGAATGATGGAATGTTCAGAGGCTTTATAAAATTCATGCAACATAAGGCAAGAGCGACTCCTATCCAAAATGCAGGTGGAAACACTGGCAACTCTCGGACGGTCACCGCTAAGTAGTTCAAGGAACTGGGACCACCAGAGTTTTTTGGAGAGCCAAAACCACTTAAGGCGGAGACATGGATAAAGCAGATCTGCAAGATATTTGATGTCTTCAGATGCTCCAAGGAGCAAAAGGTTCCCTTTTCCACCTTCATGTTGCGAGCAGATGCAGATTACTGGTGGGAATCTGTAAAGCGTACTCAACCTGCCGCACTGAAGATGACTTGGGACAAGTTCCAAGAATTGTTCAACGATAAGTACTTTCCCGAAAGTATTCGTCACATGAAAGAGGTAGAGTTCATCATGCTGGGGCAAAACAACATGACCATGTCGCAGTACGAAGCCAAGTTTGCCGAGTTGTCCCGGTTTGCGTCCCATTTGGTTGATAATGAGGAGAGAATGACGTGAATATTTCTAAGAGGTTTGAAACCCGAGATACGTCAATATCTTATCTCTCATAAACTGTGTTTGTATTCAGATGTTGTTAATAGGGCTCAGTTATTAGAGCTTGATAATGAGTCAACCCAACCAAAAGAGAGCAGTAGTCAAAATGATAATGCCAGTGATAGCAGTCATCGAAGCGGTGACAATAACCATGGAGGGAATCAACATGCCAGAAATGGTAACCACTTCAATGGTAATCATGGCCAAAATAATAAGAATGGACATTTCAAGAAGAGGAGATTCAACAAGAATGGAAAGACGTCAGCATCAGCACCCATTGTTAAGGAATGAGAACGACCACCTATCATATGCTTCAAATGCGGAGGGGGGGGACGTATCAGTCCAAACTGTGCACAGCAGTCCAAAACGTGTTAAAATTGTGGAAGAGAAGGTCACCTAGCTCGATTTTGTCATTCAGGGAAGGCAAGTTCAGCTGGGATGGAGGCACCAAAGGTCGTCCTAGAAAAGTCAAAGCCCGTAGTTCAAGGGAGAGCATTTGTTGTGACCTCCCAGAAAGCAAGGAACCCGAACGAGGTCATCACGGGTAAGCTTATCATAAACTCTAGCAAAGTCTATACCTTATTTGATACCGGTTCTACCCATTCTTTTATTTCTTCTACTTGCGCTCAACGTTTAAATTTGACTCCGGAGAAATTAGACTTTGACTTATCTGTTGAAACTCCGTTGGGAGAAACCTTCATTACATCCACTGTTTATAAGTCTTATTTAGTTCAAATCGGCACCTTATCGTTACTTCCGTCGATCTTATTTCTTTGAAAATACTTGCATTTGATGTGATTCTAGGGATTGATTGGTTAACGACTCATCATGCAAAAATTGATTATTTTCATAAGGTTGTTAGCTTTCATATTCCTAACCAACCTATTATGCGAATTCAAGCAACCAAACCACTAAAATCAATCACTGTCATCTCAAGCCATAAAGCTATTTGTTTATTGAAAAACGGATGTCAAGCTTTCTTAGCTCATGTCACGGATCTAAACAAAAATACGTCAGTTTTGAATGATATTTCTATTGTTAATAAATTTCCTGACGTATTCCCTAAAGAACTTCCTGGCCTACCCCCAAAGCGCAAAATTGAATTTTGTATCGACCTTGAACCCGGTACAAAACCCATTTCCAAAGCCCCATATCGAATGGCTCCTATTAAACTTTAAGAGTTAAAGACCCAACTGCAGGAATTATTAGACATCGATTTCATTCCTCCTAGTACATCTCCTTGGGGTGTTCCTATTCTATTCGTGAAGAAGAAAGATGAGAGTATGCGACTTTATATTGATTATCAAGAGTTGAACCATGTCACTATCAAAAATAGATATCCATTGCCTCGCATTGATGACATGTTTGACCAGTTGCAAGGTGCCAAAATTCTTTTCAAAGATTGATCTTCGTTCCGGATATCACCAATTGAAGATTAGAACCGATGACATTCCAAAAATGGCTTTCAGAACTCGGTACGGGCATTATGAATTCCTAGTCATGTCTTTTGGATTGACTAATGCTCCTGCTGCCTTCATGGATATGATGAACCGAATATTCAAGGAATATTTGGATCACTTTGTGGTTGTCTTTATTGATGACATCCTCATATATTCCAAAAGCCGTGAAGATCATGAGCAACACTTGAGGCTGATACTCCAAAAGCTTCGTGAAAACAAGCTTTATGCCAAGTTGAAGAAATGTGAGTTCTGGCTTGAGGAAGTAGCATTCCTTGGGCATATAGTATCAAGTCATGGAATATCTGTTGACCCGACAAAGATTGAAGCAATTCAAAGCTGGGAGCAACCTAAATTAGTGACTGAAGTACGTAGCTTTCTCGGTTTAGCTGGTTATTATCGAAGATTCGTGGAAGGATTTTCTCGAATCCCTACTCCACTAACTCAGCTGACTCGAAAAGATACAAAATTCAGTTGGAGCGAGGAATGTGAGAAGATTTTCAAGAACTCAAGAGGAGACTCATTTCAGCACTTGTTCAGATAATACCATCTGGCTCGGAGGGATTTGTCATCTACAGTGATGCTTTGGGCAAAGGGTTAGGATGTGTTCTCATGCAACATGGGAAAGTCATAGCCTATGCCTCTCAGAAACTCAAAGAATATGAGAGGAATTATCCTACTCATGATCTAGAGTTGGCAACTATTGTCTTCGCACTTAAAATTTGGAGGCATTACTTGTATGGGGGAGAAAGTGGAGATCTTTACGGATTATAAAAGCCTCAAATATTTCTTCACTCAAAAGGAACTCAACATGCGACAACGATGTTGGCTTGAACTGTTGAAAGATTATGATCATACCATCCAATACCATCCTGGAAAAGCGAATGCGGTAGCTAACGCATTGAGTAGAAGATCATATGCGGGTACGAGTGCGATATTGTCAACACAAAGGCCCATTTTGTGTGACTTGCAAAGGATGGAGATAGAGTTAAAGACTCCAGGGACCCATGTGATGATGGAGAATATATGAGTAGAACCGACTTTAATAGATAAAGTTAAAGCTGCTCAAGCTACAGACCTGGAGCTGATGCGTATGAGGAAGAAAGTGCAAGAAGGTGCTATACCAGAAGCAAGAATCGATGAAGAAGGAATACTTTGAGTCAACTCCAGACTTTGTGTTCCTAACGACCCTGCTATACCATCCTTTGTGTGACTTGAAAAGGATGGAGATAGAGTTAAAGACTCCAGGGACCCATGTGATGATGGCGAATATACGAGTAGAACCAACTTTAATCGATAAAGTTAAAGCTGCTCAAGCTATAGACCTAGAGCTGATGCGTATGAGGAAGAAAGTGCAAGAAGGTGCTATACCAGAAGCAAGAATCGATGAAGAAGGAATACTTCAAGTCAACTCCAGACTTTGTGTTCCTAACGACCCTGATTTAAAGTATAAAATCATGATGGAGGCACACAACACACCGCTTTGCAATCCATCTCAGGAGTACCAAAATGTATCATGATCTTCGCCATACATTTTGGTGGAGCAATATGAAGAGAGAGATAGCGTTGTTTATCTCAAGGTGTCTAACTTCTCAACGAGTCAAGTGAGCATCAAGTACCAAAAGGTCCATTGCAACCACTTGAAATTCCGTAATGGAAGTGGGAGCACATTACCATGGATTTCAAGCATCGGGTCTTCCCAAGGTTTCTCAAGGCATAGATGCAATTTGGGTCATTGTTGATAGATTGACCAAGTCTGCTCATTTCTTACCAATACGAGAACTTATACACTTGAACGTCTTGCTCGTATGTACATAAACGAGATTGTAAGACTGCATGGTATGCCAATATCCATAGTTTCTGATCGAGACCCAAGATTCACTTCACGATTTTGGGTTAGTTTGCAAAGCTATGGGCACGGATTTACGATTTAGTTCGGCATATCATCCTCAGACGGACGGACAATCAGAGAGGACTATTTAAACTCTGGAAGGTTTATTAAGAATCCGTGTCCTTGACTTCAAGGGAAGTTGGGATAAGTTCTTACCATTGGTGGAGTTTTCCTACAACAACAGTTATCAAGCAAGTATTGGCATGGCTCCATTTGAGGCGTTGTATGGAAGAAAGTGTCATTCTCTAGTATGCTGGGATGAGGTGGGTGAAGAAATATTGTTGGGACCGGAGTTGGTATGAATGACTACGGAAAAGATTCAAACGATCCGACAACGTATAAAAACCTCACAAGATCGACAAAAGAGTTATGTTGATCTTCATCGAAAGGACGTGGAATTCGATATTGGAGATCATGTGTTGTTACGTGTTGCTCCATGGAAAGGAGTTACGAGATTTGGAAAGAGAGGAAAGCTCAATCCTCGATTCATTGGCCCATTTTTAATCCTCGATCGAGTAGGAACTGTGGCCTATAGACTCGTTTTACCGCCAACTATGTCTCGTGTTTATAACGTTTTTCACATATCCATGTTACGTAAATATGTGGAAGACCCGAACCACATTATTGAGTTAGAACCAGACGAAATAGCGGAAGATTTAACGTATGAAGAGGTTCCTGTTAAAATCTTGGATAAGAAGGAACATGTTCTACGCTCCAAGGTTATACCTCAAGTCAAAGTTTTGTGGAGGAACCACGATGTTGAGGAAATGACCTGGGAGTTAGAATCTAAAATGAAATCAAGGTATCCTTACCTCTTCGATATACTAGGTACGTACCCTAATTTCGAGGGAAAAATTTCATAAGAAGGGGAGGTTGTAAGACCCCAACTTTTATGAATAAAGATGATTTTTCTATAAATATCATTTTTGAATATTATGGAATGAATTTGATATAATGTTATAGTTGAGGGTAATATTTATAAATTTTGCAAAGTACGCAAGTTGTTATATAATATTCGATTGGTCGAGGAATATTCGTTTTAACAGGGAATATTCGTACAACGGCACAATCATTGGTGGACCCCACAACAGAATTATTGTCGGATTGAGAAAACGATAAAAATATTTTATGAAAATAATGGCGAAAGTTTTACCGTTAATTGTTGAAACACCCGGTGTTAAAAGTACAGTAATACGCGTGGTTGCATAGTAGCACACGATATTGATTATTGATGCTTATGTTAGAAGTCACTCAGTTTTGTTCAATTATTGTTACAGTAATTGCTGCATAGTATCTCACGTTATTTGATTCAATTATTGTCAATATTTTATATATTATTAAATCAATAATTGAGACGACAAAGTTATTAATATTATTATTTGTAATATTAACGATGTCTAGAAGTTCTGTTAAGGAGAGATTTGGTCACCTAATTGCGCGTCAATAGGGAGAAATCCTTATTGGAAAGCCCTCTCTTTTCTGGGAACGACCTGGTCGATTAATATTGTGAATTATAATAAAGGTGATAAATGTTGTTAAAATTATTAATGTGATTTTTATTAAGTTTTTCTTATTTTATGGAGCCCCATTTACCCATTTTTCAAAATAATCGGTAGAAATTTTATAAAAGGTGGGCCCACATGTGGGGCCCACGAAAGAAAAATGGGGGGGAAGGGAATCTGGGAAGTCACGGAAGTTTATATATATATATATATATATATATATATATATATATATTGTTTTATTATTATTATAAATGTAATAAAACAGAAAACTTTTTATATAAAACAAAATACTTTTTATAAAGTTTTGTTTTATTTGATTATAAATAGAATATATTATATTTTATTATGCATAGTGTTTACATAGTGTTTGTATAGTAAAATCTTTTTATATAAAACAAAATACTTTTATAAAGTTATTTGTTTTATTAGATTTTAAATAATATATATATATATATATATATATATTATAAATTTTGTTTTATTATATAATTATAAATAGAATATATTATATTTTATTGCATAGTATCCTTTCCATTCTCCTATAAATAGGATGCTTAGTTAGAATTGAAAAACACACCAGAAATTTAGAGAATTCTTTTTCTATAATCTTGAGCATATTTCTTTAGAGTTTAAGAAAGATTTGAGCGTAGAAAATAGTGCAAGTTTTCTTCAAGTATATCCCCACCTACACCAGCCTAATACTCTTTTTTAAGGTAAGGGGTATTATTCTTTCGTATTCATGAAGAGAGTTATTTTCTTTCAATACTCGTAAGGGTTGTTATTCCATTCTTTATTATTATGTTGGAATAACATGTCTATGCGAAGTACCGCATATATGGTTAAATTCTTTGTTATTCCATTCTTTATTATTCTGTTGGAATAACCTATCTGTGCGGTCTATCGCATTCCTAGTGAATTTTGTTGTTATTCCATTCTTTATTATTTTGGAACATCCTGTCTGTGCGGATTACGCATGACCTGGTTCCATTCTTTATTATTCTGTTGAAACATCCTGTCTATGCGGATTACGCATGACCTGGTTCCATTCTTTATTATTCTTTTGTAATAACCTGTCTATGTAGATTACCGCATGCATGGTAATTGATCCTTTGTATTCATTCTGTGACGCCCCCAAAATAGGTATACATCACCTATTCTGAGTCGCCAAATACATGGTACAGATTACAAATACAATCTTAAATATACAACATGAGCTGTGAGTTTTAATACAAATATTGTCTTCTAGACAGTATTCAAACTCAAAATAAGTCCTCAATACATTTATTATCACTCTATTTCATAGAATAGTGAGGACTACTAATGCTATCATCTGGACCGTCACTCCGTTCCCCGACTAGTCCCTGCTACATTCTCATTTCCTGAAGAGAACAATTAAAGCAAAAGGGTGAGCTCAACTAGCCCAGTAAAAAATATTATGGCTAAAATAATGCAGAATAAATTATCGTTAGCCTTCAACATTAAAACCGATACAATATAACAAACATCAAGTTTAATCTGCGCTTTAACAATCAATCTATTAGAAGAGTCAAGTAGAGAATAAAATCTACTATCTTCTATGATTTAAAGGTTTTTTCATCACTTTTATCATTTGAGACTCAAATTATTAAATAAACCACATCATCCCCGCATTTTCTACGGCTAAGGATATTCATTAGTATCACGACCACAAATTATCCATGCACTACGGGCCAAGGATATTCGTGTTTTCATCAATGGTCATGATCATGTCAACAACTGTCCATCAATACACTACGGGCCAATGAGGACTTTTACCACAACATTTATAATATTACGGTCATGACTATACCGAATAATCCCTGGTCATAATCATACCAAGTCCATCTATGCACTACAGGCCACAGATGACTTTCAACATAATATAAACATGAGGATGATGACAATGACATAATAATTCAATAAAACAAGTTCAAAAATTAAATTTTAAAGATTTATAATTTAATTTATTCTGAACTCAAAAACGTCTAAATTGTCAACATGATACTGCTTTGTGGAGTAAAATTCAAGAATGCTCAGAAGAATATTTCCATGAAAAAATACTGGATGAAGTGCAAATATCCGGATATTCTACTAATTTCATGGAGTATAAAAGCCAAAACTTTAACCAACCGAGTATAATAGAATATATGAAACTCGCAAATGGATTTTTGCCACCATGCGATAATCCACGTGAGATGATCATTTCCATAATTTAATAAGGAATGAATACAAAGGATCATTCACCATGCATGTGGTAATCCACATAGATAGGTTATTCCAAATATCTAATACGTAATGGAATAATAAAGCAAATTCACCATGCATGCGATGAGGCCTCGCATGCATGTTATTCCCAATAAAATAATAAAGAATGGAACCAAGTCATGTGAAATCCGCACAGACAAGATATTCCAACAGAATAATAAAGAATAGAATAACAACAGAATTCACAAGGCATGCGATAGACCGCACAAATAGGTTATTCTAACAGAATAATAAATAATGGAACCAGGTCATGCGTAATATGTACAGACAGGATATTCCAACCAAATAATAAAGAATGGAATAATAGAAGAATTTCACCATGTATGCAATACTTCGCATAGATAGGTTATTCCAACATAATAATAAGGAATGGAATAACAATAGCTCACTTCATGAATACGAAAGAAATAATACCTCTTGCCTTAGAATAAAGCTGGATACAGGAATAGAGAGGTAGCAGACTTCTCTTCTTCTTTCTCTCTATAATTTCTCTCTATAATAATTGTTCTATAGCTTTAGTGAATTGGTGAGAAATGAAGGAAGAATGAGCTTCTATTTATAGGAAAATATAGTTTCGATAATTGCACATTTTGGGGCTCAAAAAATTACAGTACAATACCTCCAACTTTTCTTTTATTTTTATTTTAGTCCTGCAAGTATTATCAAACTTACACCACCTCCCCTAATAGTAAATAATGTTAATCAATAGTTCAATCATGTGATTCAATAGTTATAATTATGTGAAAATACGAATAACAGTATAGTACCTCCATCTATACCTCCATCTGTAACTTAGTCATGCAAGTATTATCAATCTTGCACCAACTCCCCTAATAGTACATGAATGTGAATCAATAGTACACACATGTGAACAAATAGTTATAATCATGTGAATTAATAGCAATTAATTCCTCATTTATCCGATTAATTACCCGATAACTTCAAGACATCAATTATTATCGAAATAAATATCGATTTTCACTAACACTAATAATTCCAACACAATGGAACTATCAATTTCATCTTTAATCAACATGAACTTATTCATCATTAATATTATAACTCACAATATTTAACAACCGTGTCGCTCCCGTGAGAAAGAGGGGCTTTCCGATAAGGATTTCTCCTTATTGGCGCGCAATTAGATGATCAAACCTCTCCTTGACAAAACTTCTAGACATTGTAAATATTTCAATTTAATAATATAAATAACTTTGTCGGCTCAATTATTGATTTAATAATATATCATATTATACGGATGATACTGTGACAATAATCGAATCAATAATATGAGAGATATGATGCAACAATTATCAGAGTAATAATTGAGTATAACCGAGTGACTTCTCACGTAAGCATCAATAACCAATACCGTAAGCTACTATGCAACCACGCCAGACATCTTTGTATTTCTTTCGCCGGGTAATTCAATGCTTTAAACGGTAACACTTCCATTGTTATTTTTATGAAAAGATAATTATGTCGCTTTCTTACTACGACAATACTTTTGTTATGGGTCCACTAATGATTGTGCCGTCGTACGAATATTCCGTGTTAAAACGAATTTTCGCCGACCAATCGAATATTATATAACCACTTGCTTACTTTGTAAAATTTATAAATATTACACATAACTATAACATTATATTATATCCACACCATAATATTAAAAAATATATTTTGAGAAATTTAAATCTTTATTCATAAAATTTGGGGTCTCACAATCTCCCCTCCTTATGAAATTTCGCCCTCGAAATTTACGTACGTACCTGGTATGCCGAAGAGATGAGGATACCTTGACTTCATTTCAGATTCAAACTCTTGAGGTATAACCTTTGAGTGTTGAATATGATCCTTCTTATCCAAGATTTTAACACGTATCTCCTCATACGTTAAATCTGCTGCTATCTCATCTAGTTCTAATTCAATAATGTGGTTTGGGTCGTCCACATATTTACGTAACATCAATACGTGAAAAATATTATGAACACGCGACATACTTAGTGGTAAAACGAGTCTATAGGCCATAGTTCCTACTCGATCGAGAATTTGAAATGGGCCAATTAAATCAAGGGTTGAAATAACGCCTTCTTGAACCTTCTTTTTCGTTTTCATCAGCTCCGGGTCTGAAGCTTGAGCGGCTTTATCTTTATCGATTAAAGTCAATTCTACTCGTATATTCATTATCTTCACGTGGGTCCCTAGAGTCTTTAACTCTATCTTCATCATTTGTATGTTATAAGAAATGTGTTTTTGTGTCAACAACATCGCACTCGTAAACGCATACGATCTTCAACTCAACACGTCAGCTACCACGTTCGCTCTTCCACAATGATATTGAATGGTATAATCGTAATCTTCAACAGCTCAAGCCAACTTCTTTGGCGCATTATACGTTTGTTTTGGTTGAAGAAAAATATTTGCGGGTTTTAGAAATGGGTTTTGTACTGGGGTCAATACCAAATTCGATTTCACGCTTTGGGGTAGGCTAGGAAGTCTTTAAGAATACGTCAGGAAATTTATTAACAATAGAAATATCATTCAAAATTGTGACTCTCATCCAAGACTTGGATAGTACATCACATATATACTTATCAACTTGCCATCGTCATTTACGATGTCGCCTACAGAAAGTCTAGCTTTGGTGCATTCCACACAAGGAAGTCACTAGCGAAAGGCTTGGGGCTCTTTATTTATGGCTTGATATGACAATGATTGACTTTAGTGGTTTGGTTGCTTGAATTCGCATAACATGTTGGTTAGGAATACGAAAGCTAACAACCTTACGAAAAGTATGATGAGTAGTTAACCAATCGATTCCTAAAATCACATCAAAGGCAAGTATTTTCAAAGTGATAAGATCGATGGGTAACGTGAAAGTGTCGATTTGAATCAAACAATATTTATAAATAGTGGAGGTAACGAAGGTTTCTATTAACAAAGTTTCAACCAATAGGTCAAAGTCTAACTTCTCTGGGGTCAAATTTAAACATTGAATGCAAGAAAGAGAGATAAAAGAATGGGTAGAACCGATATCTAATAAGGTATAGACTTCGCAAAAATTTATAATTAACTAACTTGTGCTAACATCGTTTGGGTTACTCGCTTTTTAAGAAGTAACAAAAAATGCTCTTCTTGAAACCACCGACTTTGTATTGTCCATATTGGCCTTTGGTGCCACTGTCCCAGCTGGACTTGACTTTGGTGCACGACAAAATCGGGCTAGGTGACCTTCTCTTCCACAATTGTAACAGGTTTTGGACTGCTGCGTACAATTTGGACTGATATGTCCCTCCCCTCTGCATTTGAAGCATATGATAGGTGGTCATTCTCCTTCCTTAAGAACGGGTGTTGATGCTGACGTCTTTCCATCATTGTTGATTCTCCTCTTCTTGAAATGTCTATTCTTATTGTTTTGGCTATGATTACCACCGAAGTGGTTACAATTTCTGGCATGTTGATTCCCTCCATGCTTATTGTCACTACTTCGATGACTGATGTCACTGGTATTATCCTTTTACCGGCTGCTCTCTTTTGGTTGGGTTGACTCATTATGGCGCTCTAATAACTGAGCCATATTAACAACATCTGAATACAAACACAGTTTATGAGAGATAAGATATTTACGTATCTCGAGTTTCAAACCTCTTAGAAACATTCGCATCATTCTATCCTCATTATCAACCAAATGGGACGCAAACCGAGACAACTCGAAAAACTTAGCTCGAACTGCGACACGGTCATGTTGTTTTGCTCCAGTTTAATGAACTCTACCTCTTTCATGTGATGAATACTTTCGGTAAAGTACTTGTCGTTGAATAGTTCTTGGAACTTCTCCCAGGACATCTTCAGTGCGACATGTTGAGTACGCTTTACAGATTCCCACCGATGTCTCGCCTCCGCAAACATGAAGAAGGTGGCAAAGCGGAACCTTTTGCTCCTTGGAGCATCCCAAGACATCAAATATCTTGTTGATCTGCTTTATCCACGTCTCTGCCTTAAGTGATTTTGGCTCTCCAAAAAAACTCTGGTAGTCCCAGCTCCTTAAACTGTTTAGCAGTGACCGTCCGAGAGTTTCCAGTGTTTCCACCTGCATTTTGGACAGGAGCCGCTCTCGCCTGATGTTGCATGAATTGCATAAAGCCTCTGAATATTCCATCGTTCATCATTTGGTCAGTGTTGTTGTTTGCATGAGGATTGTTGTCTTCTTGATGCACATTATCCTGATTATTGATCTGTGGAGACTCAACGGTCTCCTGTGTTCCATTGCTATTTTCAACATTCTCGGATGTCATTTTCAAATACTGCCACAAAACAAGGGTTAATTAACATATCACATATTATCCCTATACTTTGACCGACCAATTAAATACCAAATAAACTTAGGTAGGTCATACTAGCGACGGAATTCTCTGTCTCTCCCCTCCTAGATCTTGTCTCACATCTCAGCTAGGGATCATATCCCTAAGCTTTGATACCAACTGTGACGCCCCCAAAATAGGTATACATCACCTATTCTGAGTCGCCAAATACATGGTACAGAATACAAATACAATCTTAAATATACAACATGAACTGTGAGTTTTAATACAAATATTGTCTTCTAGACAGTATTCAAACTCAAAATAAGTCCTCAATACATTTATTATCACAGTATTTCATAGAATAGTGAGGACTACTAATGCTATCATCTGGACCGTCACTCCGTTCCCCGACTAGTCCCTACTAAGTTCTCATTTCCTGAAGAGAATAATGAAAGCAAAAGGGTGAGCTCAACTAGCCCAGTAAGAAATATTATGGCTAAGATAATGCAGAATAAATTATCGTTAGCCTTCAACAGTGTTAAACTGATACAATATAACAAACATCAAGTTTAACTGCAGCGGAACAAGCAATCCATTAGAAGAGTCAAGTAGAGTATAAATCTACTATCTTCTATGATTTAAAAGGTTTTTCATCACTTTTATCGCTGTGACTCAGCTTATTAAATAAACCACGTCATCCCTGCACTACGGCCAAGGATATTCATTAGTATCACGACCACAAATTATCCATGCACTATGGGCCAATGAGGACTATTACCACATCATTTGTAACATTACGGTCATGACTATACCGAATAATCCCTGGTCATAATCATACCAAGTCCATCAATGCACTACAGGCCACAGATGACTTTCAACATAATATAAACATGAGGATGATGACAATGACATAATAATTCAATAAAACAAGTTCATGAATTAAATTTTAAAGATTTATAAGTTAATTTATCTTGAACTCAAAAATGTCTAAATTGTCAACATGATACTGCTTTGTGGGGTAAAATTCAAGAATGCTCAGAAGAATATTTCCATGAAAAGATACTGGATGAAGCGCAAATATCCAGGATATTCTACTAATGTCATGGAGTATAGAAGCCAAAACTTTAACCAACTGAGTATAATAGAATATATGAAACTGCAAATGAATTTTTGCCCGCCATGCGGTAATCCACGTAGACAGATCATTTCCACAATTTAATAAAGAATGAATACAAAGGATCATTCACCATGCATGTGGTAATCCACATTGACAGGTTATTCCAACAGAATAATACAGAATGGAATAACAACCGAATTCACCGTGCATGCGATAGATCGCATGCATGTGTTATTCCAATGTAATAATAAATAATGGAACCAGGTCATGCCTAATACGCACAGATAGGATATTCCAACAAATAATAAAGAATGGAATAATAGAAGAATTTCACCATGTATGCAGTACTTCGCATAGACAGGTTATTCCAACATAATAATAAGGAATGGAATAACAATAGCTCACTTCATGAATACGAAAGAATTAATACCCCTTACCTTAGAATAAAGCTGGATACTGGAATAAAGAGGTAGCAGACTTCTCTTCTTCTTTCTCTCTATAATTTCTCTCTATAATAATTGCTCTATATCTTTAGTGAATTGGTGAGAAATGAAGGAAGAATGAGCTTCTATTTATAGAAAAATATAGTTTCGATAATTGCAGACGTTTTGGGGCTCGAAAAAATTACAATCTGATACCTCTAACTTTTCTTTCATTTTTAATTTAGTCCTGCAAGTATTATCAAACTTGCACCACCTCCCCTAATAGTAAATAATGTTAATCAATAGTTCAATCATGTGATTCAATAGTTATAATCATGTGAAAATACGAATAACAGTACAGTACCTCCATCTATACCTCCATCTTTAACTTAGTCATGCAAGTATTATCAATCTTTCACCAACTCCCCTAATAGTATATGAATGTGAATCAATAGTACACACATGTGAACAAATAGTTATAATCATGTGAATTAATAGCAATTAATTCCTCATTTATCCGATTAATTACCCGATAACTTCCAAACATCAATTATTATCGAAATAAATGTCGATTTTCACTAACACTAATAATTCCAACACAATGGAACTATCAATTTCATCTTTAATCAACACGAACTTATTCATCATTAATATTATAACTCACAATATTTAACAACCAGGTCGTTCCCAGGAAAGAGGGGGCTTTCCGATAAGGATTTCTCCTTATTGGCGCGCAATTAGATGATCAAACCTCTCCTTGACAAAACTTCTAGACATTGTAAATATTTCAATTTAATAATATAAATAACTTTGTCGGCTCAATTATTGATTTAATAATATATCATATTATACGGATGATACTGTGACAATAATCGAATCAATAATATGAGAGATATGATGCAGCAATTACTGTAGTAATAATTGAGTATAACTGAGTGACTTCTCACGTAAGCATCAATAACCAATACCGTGTGCTACTATGCAACCACGCATATTACTGTACTTTTACTGCCGGGTAATTCAACAGTTTTAACGGTAACACTTCTGCCGTTATTTTTATGAAAAGATAATTATGTCGTTTTCTTACTACGACAATACTTTTGTTGCGGGGTCCACCAATGATTGTGCCGTCGTACGAATATTCCGTGTTAAAACGAATTTTCGCCGACCAATCGAATATTATATAACCACTTACTTACTTTGTAAAATTTATAAATATTACACATAACTATAACATTATATTATATCCACACCATAATATTAAAAAAAATATTTTGAGAAATTTAAATCTTTATTCATAAAATCTTTAACTTGTGGAAATGATCTGTCTACGTGGATTACCGCATGGCGGGCGAAAATCAATTTGCAGTTTCATATATTCTATTATACTTAGTTGGTTAAAGTTTTCGCTTCTATACTCCATGAAATTAGTAGAATATCCTGGATATTTGCGCTTCATCCAGTATCTTTTCATGGAAATATTCTTCTAAGAATTCTTGAATTTTTACTCCACAAAGCAGTATCATGTTGACAATTTGGACGTTATTTGTTCCTGGATAAATTAATTTATAAATATTTAAAATTTATTCTTGAACTTGTTTTATTGAATTATTATGTCATTGTCATCATCCTCATATTTATATTATGTTGAAAGTCATCTGTGGCCTGTAATGCATAGATGGACTTTGTATGATTATGACCAGAGATTATTCGGTATAATCATGACCGTAATGTTATAAATGATGTGGTAAAAGTCCTCATTGGCCTGTAGTACATTGATGGACAGTTGTTGGCATGATCACGACCACTGTTGAAAACACGAATATCCTTGGCCCGTAGTGCATGGATAATTTGTGGTTGTGATACTAATGAATATCCTTGGCCGTAGTGCAAGGATGATGTGGATTATTTATTGAACTGAGTCTCAGCGATAAAAGTGATGAAAAACCTTTTAAATCATAGAAGATAGTAGATTTTATTCTCTACTTGACTCTTCTAATGGATTACTTGTTCCGCTGTAGTTAAACTTGATGTTTGTTATATTGTATCAGTTTAACATTGTTGAAGGCTAACGACAATTTATTATTCATTATCTTAGTCATAATATTTCTTACTGGGCTAGTTGAGCTCACCCTTTTGCTTTTATTGTTCTCTTCAGGAAATGAGAACGTAGCAGGGACTAGTCGGGGAACGGAGTGATGGTCCAGATGATATTATTAGTAGTCCTCACTATTCTATGAAATAGTGTGATAATAAATGTATTGAGGACTTATTTTGAGTTTGAATACTGTCTAGAAGATAATATTTATATTAAAACTCACAGCTCATGTTGTATATTTAAGGTTGTATTTGTATTCTGTACCATGTATTTGGCGACTCAGAATAGGTGATGTATACCTATTTTGGGGGCGTCACATGATAGTCTTGGACAATCCTTTTTGAAATGTCTAGGATGGTTGCATTCAAAACATGCATTTGAATTTGAATTTGAGCTGACATTTATGGAGTTGTTGTTGTTTGCTTTGAAATTTCTTTCTTATACTTTTGGCTTGAAGACTTATTTTCCTTTAAAGTCGTTAAAATTATTGTTTGTCTTCATAAAGCCCTTAACATATTTTTGAGCTTTTCTTTGAATAACTCTCCTAGGTTGTCTTGATAACAAGGCATCTTCATTTTTATCTAAACTCAGGAGTTTTTCATTTAGCTCATCATTAACGCTTTCTTGATCAACATAAGCATGAAAAATTCTAATTAAGTTATCAAGAGGATACATAATTAGATCTTGCATTTCATTAATGGTTGTAACCTTCATTTTCCAAATAGAAGGAAGAGCTTTGAGAAATCTTTTGTTTTTCTCATTTGTTGTGTATGTCTTTCCTAATTGTTCCAACTCATCAATGATTCTAGAAAAATATGTTTCTATGTCAATGACCTTTAGACCTTCTTCCAGCTTGAAACTTTCATACTCTTGGATTAGAACATCTTTTCTAGTTTCTTTGATGTGATTGGTTCCTTCATAGGTTACAATCAATTTTTCCCAGATTTCTTTAGCATTCTTACAGTTGTTAACTCTTTTTTACTCTTTTTCAATGAGAGCACTAGTCAGTACTTGTTCAGCTCTGGATGCTATATTCATAGCTTCTTCATCTTCAGTGGTGAACTCGTTTACATCTTTTTCAACGATCTTGTCTCCTTCAATTTTTGTAGGAGTTTTTATGCCTCATTCTATTACAAACCAAACTTTGATTCCTTGTGATTTGACATAGATTTTGAATCGATTCTTGCAGGTGGCAAAGAATATGACATCAAATAGTGGAGGTCTGCATATTGATAGTCCTTTTTCGCAACCAGTAGCATTTGTGTAGGCCATAGATGGATCTACTCTTTTATATGTATGTACTTACTCAACAAACAAGTTAAAGAGCATCGCTCTGATACCAATTGAAAGTCCAAACATAATCTAAAAGGGGGGTTAAATAGATTATTACTGTTTTAAAAAAATTATCTTAGGCCTTTTGAATTTTTAGTTAATTAATTTGCAGTGGTAAAATTAATATATAAGGAAATGAAAATTCAATCACACAATACTCTGAGATTTGTCTGGTTCACAACATACATTCCTGGTATGTTGCTACGTCCAGTCTCAAGCTCCTCTCTAGAACTTGAGATCCTATTACTATCAGTAATAAATACTCATTCAACAGGCATATAAGCCTTTACAAAGTTTAATAGACAAACTTATAATTATTCTCAACTAACTATCTTGGACAACAAGCTCCCAGCTCCCTCTTTGAGTTTAGTTCTATTCTACGATATGGTCTTGAAACGATAGCCTCTTCCTCACCTCACAAGTACACTAGAGGCCCAACTCCTAGCTGACCTCTCAAAGACTCTGGTCTTAGTCAAAGGCTTACTCGTCTTTCTCACAGGTACATAAAATAAACTAACACAACCCTTTTCCCTTTTACAAAGTGTTTAACAGAATTTTGCTTCTAAAGTAAACAGATACAATTTAGTACATATATAAAAGTTTAAATAACTTTTATATTACAAGGCTTCTAAAATAAGCAAATAGCAGTTTAAAGAGCAAATATGTTTATAAAAATTCAAAGACTTATATATTTGAGTAAATATGCTTAATATTAATTTGTTCTTTGATTAAAAAATGCTTCTATGTAAGCAAATATGTTAATTTATGGGTTATTATAAAAGTTTATATAACTTTTATAATTTGTAAAAAAATTGCTTCCGAGTAAGCACGTGTATATCTTTAGGCTTGATTTAAATAAGCTTCTTTAAAAGCAGATAAATAACTTTTGTTCAGTTTTAATTTTCTTTATACAATAAAGAATTTATTTCTATGGAAAATAAATATATATTTAATTTCAGGTATAAAAGTTTAAAAGAACTTTTATAGTTATGTTTCTTGCTAAGCAAATAAATTCACATAAGTTTGTGATATAAAGTTTAAATAACTTTTATATTATGCAACAAGTGTAAATGATTTTATATTTAAATACTTGCAATGACATATATCAAGTGTAACAAATTAAACAATCTAAGTATTACTTGATATAGCAAATAAGTTTGTTAAACTCGAAAATATATATAATGATATTTTATCTATCATGTGAATATTAAATAAGGCTACTTAGAACTTTAAACATCGTTAGAATGATATTCTTATTTAAAAAATACCTCCAAATAACGGTATCTAAAATTGACTGAATTAAAAGTTTCACTGCTGATATTTATATAAATATTTTAGATAGATTACTTTAGAACATTAAACATTGTTCGAATGATATTCCTTTTTAAGAAATACCTCCAAAGTGTGGTATTTAAATCTGATCTACTTTAATTACGATATTTATATAAATAAATTTTGTATCGATAAAGACACTTAGAACTTTAAACACCGTTTGAATGATATACAAAATCTCCAAAGTACGGTATCTAAAATTGACCTTTTATTGATATGAATAGATGAAATATATATATATAAATGTGTATAATAATGTATATTTGTATATTTATATGTATACGCAAGTATGAGATAATAACAGTAAATTAATTCAAGAACTTATCTTAAAATAATTTGACCAATTTTTCTCTACTTCAAATGATCAGAACTTTGATTAAAAGAGAGAAATCTTTTTAAAGAGAAATTATGTAGATAATGAGAGAGTAAACTTTTCTTGTATTTAGAAATTGGTGAAAATAAAAGTGAAGAAAAACTTTCCTATTTATAGGAGATTTTTGGTCGCAGGTAAACTTGTAATTTGGAATTTTTATTTTGAAATCAAGGGCTGAGATGGATTGCTTTGAAAATGGAAGGTTCAGATGAATTTAAATTAGCATCACACGAATGGTATGATGAAAAATACTTAGCAGACAACTTTAATCATTTTAGCCCATGTAACATTTGTAAAGTGTGCATAATTAATGCACCAATTTTTTTATTTGCAAGCATACTCGGTCAAACAAGGCTTCAAGCCTTTCAATATCCTTTTCTCTACTTAATTCACATGGGCCCTATAATTAAACTTCCATTTCATGCAAGCAACAGACAAGGTTTTATGCCTTAGCAAGTTCATTTCTCTTAATTAATCACATGGGCCCATTATTTCATTTATTCCAACCACCAAGCTAATTTTCGGATAAAGGATGGAATAAAGGCTAAGGCCTTTGTTCAAAATAACTTTTATATATATATATATATATATATATATATATATATATATATATATATTGAAAACTTTAGTAAAAAAGTTAAGGAATAGGGAGTACTCCTTGCCTTAGGAAATGTTGATTTGTGAATTAATCTCTTTAATACTTGATATTAAATTATCAAGGTCAAGAAAATATTAATTCAATTAAGATTAAAAAATATTTTTGGTCAAAATAGATAGAATAATTAAAAATATTTATAACATATAAATCATATGAAGAGGATTCTATCCTATTTACTAATTTTATTGTTATATTCAAAATATTCCTAAAAGATGGAGACCCATCATTCTAATCTAGGATGCTTACCAATGTCTTTAATATCCATCTGTGCCTTTACATTATCTTTTGTTTTGCCCTCAACATCCATCACGATATTAAATACATTGTCAAACACATTCCTCTCAATATGCATTACATCTAGATTATGACGAATCAAGTTTGTAGACCAATAAGAAAATTCCCAAAAGATGCTTCTCCGAACTCAATTATGAGAATCACCAAACTCATTGATTGTTTTTGAGGCAACACTATTACCGAATGAGATTGCAAGCAATCTTATCACACGGTCACACACCTCTGCCCCAGACAGTCATAGTGTTGGAGAATCATTCTCTAGTTTATCTCTTCTAAAATTTTCTCTATTTATTTAAAATGAGTGATCTGTCGGCAAGAAACGACGATGAAAATCAAACCAGCGCGACTTTCGACTATGTGATAGTTTGAAAGACTTTTTATACTCCATAAAATACGAACAAGACATCTTCACATGTGTACTCCACTCAGATAATATACCATAAGCATGTTGAAATATGTTTTCGTCGAAACATCTCATGTTAATTTATACTCCATGCTCTCATAATACAATCACCTCATCTATAAACGGTCTCAAGTAAACATCTAGATTCTTTCCAGGACTCTTAGGACCAAAAATCATCAATAAGATAAACAGATATGCACATACAAGGGGCCAAGTTGTACGGAGTATCAATTTTGGGCTAGCAAAGAATGAAACAACTAAGGGGCCAAAAGGGTTGAAACCATCAGTGGATAGTCTAAGTCTCATATTTATCGGTTGTAATGCAAACCCAGGATGCACTATATTAAATGTAAGGTTTTGTGAATATCAAAGTAGCAATCAAATTGTAAAAATAGCGAAAGTAAAGTAAAATCATATTTTAAAATTTTTCACAAACTAATTACCCGGATCATCCTTTATGCATATTATTAATTAAAACGAGGAGCGAGAAGTTATGGAATCATACCCTTGTAGATACTAGCTTCCACAGGTTCGTGTTCAACTCATACTTCTCCGTAATCTCCTTAAATCTCCGTGTAGATTCCTTCCTTTTATCAATGTTAGCCACCCAAGTGTATGACCTCTAGAGGTGATCCACCAAGGAAGAAAAATATTCAAGAAGAATGGTGTATTGGCTCAAACCCTAGTTTTTCTTATCTCTATAGAAAAAAGGGGTGTACTCTCCAACTATTGGAATTACATATATCTGATATCTGATATAAGACTCCACTTATAAAGATATCAGGTAACCCTATTTAATATAATAAGGTATTATTTATTTAATTAAACTCTTTTAATTAATTGGGCTCCCTAATCTTATTAGGGATAATTAATTAAACTCTTTTAACTAATTTTTCCTCCAAATCCTATTAGGAATAAATGAGAGTACTTATATTAAATTAATTCCTAAACTCTTTTAGAAATTAAAATTAATAATAATTGTAATAATATTAATAAGACTCCTCTTATTAATTTATATTTAATATTTTCAAAATATTAAATAATAAATATTAAGCTATTTAATTTACTCTATCACCATAGATTAAATTAAATATACTTAACATATTATTACGATTATGCCATTAACTTCTTAAATAATTATTCTTCCTTTTATGATGTGACCCTTTAGGTTCTCCATATTAAACAGGTTGTGAATAAATCAATTAAAACAATTCTAATCTTATTTAAATAAATAAATTAAACTATTAATTTATTTAAATAAATAATATTCATTCTACAATAGGGATAAACCTCCCTAGCGATCAACGACTTTCCAGATAATATAGATTTCAACATTAATCATAAAAGAACATTGAGTAAATAGTTACCGTACAATTCAATCCTTCCACCATACAATGTCCCAATTAAATATAAGACATGAAATTACTGTCACATCTTATTTTATTTAATTATATGTATTTCGATTTCCAAATGCACAACTCCTAATGAATGCAAATTAGAAACTACTTTCTAATTTCATTCCACTTTGGCTAAGGATATCTGGGTTGTCATTTATTGAATCACATAGGGCATTTCTCTTCTTTTACTAGAAGTGATAGATTCTTTATTGATCATTCATTATCTCCATATATAACTTATTACACCTAAGCATACCCTTTGATATACTTTAAGAGTCTTAAGGAATAATTCAAAGTGTAATTCATTATATATAAGATACTATGATGATCTCAAGTCTAAGGATCATTTATACTACTATCACTACAAGAATTCCTATTGACAGGCAAGTAAAACTCCATTAGGTATTCCTCAGCGAGTCACATTTAGTGAACTTATTCTCCAATAAGCACCTACATACTTGTTTTAGTGTCTCCACACAAATGATTATGAGATCAGTCATTCTCATCCAATGAGCAAGCAACGTATTAATCAATCTATTCGGATTCACTAATCCCCTTTTTAGTAATCCATTGATTGAGAATATTTTAGTTTTAAGCTATCTAAGAGTTTAGATCTCATTAGCATGATCTCATCATGATTCTAAAAGCATTGCTTAAAACTATGAGTTTATCACATATTAATAAAACAACACCATGTAGATAATAAATACCTTTAATAATTAATTAATTTATTAATAAATAAATAAGATTGATTACAAAGTATATGCTTTATCATCATACATAATTGGCTTGTATGCATACTACTTTCACTAAAGCCAATCGTTGTGGTATATATCTCATACCCATCTTTTCTAAGTGATGATCGAACTGTTTTTGTGTTAACGCTTTAGTAAATGGATCTGTAATATTGTCTTTAGAGTTCACACGCTCTAAGGTGACATCTCCTCTTTCAATGATCTCTCTGATCAAATGAAACCGTCGCAACACGTGTTTAGATTTCTGATGAGACCTGGGTTCCTTAGCCCGCGCAACAGCCCTGGTGTTGTCACAGAATAAAGGTATTAGTTCTCTAATTCTACAAACCACACCAAGTTTGGTTATAAACTTCTTCATTCAAACATCCTCCTTTGCAGCTTCACTTGCAGCTATGTACTCTGCCTTTGTCACTAAATCAACAACTGTTTGCTGTTTGGAACTCTTCCAACTTACTGCGCCACCGTTTAAGGTAAACACATACCCCGAAAAAGATTTGCTGTCATCTTGGTCCATTTTAAAACTTGAGTATGTAAATCCCTCTAGTTTCAATTCAGACCCACCGTAGATAAGAAACACATCCTTAGTTCTTCTTATGTACTTTAAGATATTTTTTACTGCCTTCCGGTGTTCTTCTCCTGGATTCGACTGATATCTGCTTGTTACACTAAGTGAATGAGCGACATCCGGTCAAGTACATATCATACCGTACATGATAGATCATATTACTGAAGCATAAGAAATCTTACTCATACGGTCTCTCTCCTCAGGTGTCTTTGGGGCTTATTTCTTAGAGAGATGTGTTCCATGGCTCATCAGCATGAGAATTCTTTTGGAATCTTCCATGCTAAACGTCTTTAACATCGAGTCAATGTACGTTCCTTGGGATAAGCCAAGCATCCTTTTAGATCTATCTCTATAAATCTTTAACCCTAAAATATAGGATGATTCTCTCAAGTCCTTCATGGAGAAGTGTTTAGATAACTAGATTTTAATCGATTTTAGCATTGGAATATCATTCCCTATCAGTAATATATCATCAATATATAATACAAGGAATGAAACAACGCTCCCACTAACCTTCTTGTACACACATAGTTCATCCTCATTTTTGATAAAATCAAATTCTTTGATTGTCTCATCAAAACGGATGTTCCACCTACGAGAAGCTTGCTTTAATCCATAAATGGATCGTTGTAGCTTACAGACTTGATTTGTTCCAACCGTTGAAATAAATCCCTCTAGTTGTGTCATATACACATCCTCCTCAAGTTTCCCATTGAGGAAGGCCGTTTTCACGTCCATCTGCCAGATTTCATAGTCATGGTAAGCTGCAATCGCAAACAAAATTCAAATGGACTTGAGCATCGCTACTGGCGAGAAGGTTTCATTATAGTCAACTCATTGTCTTTGTTTGAAACCTTTTGCCACCAATCGGACCTTATAGGTCTCTAACTTGCCATCTGCTCCAGTCTTTCTTTTAAAGACCCATTTACACCCAATAGGCTTAATGCCTTCAGGTGGTGAAACCAAAGTCCATACTTGGTTTTCATACATGGAGTCCATCTCGAATTTTATGGCTTCTTGCCACTTCTCTGAGTCTTTACTACTCATAGATGGTTCATAATTCAATGGATCATCATCATCTATGATGCGTACCTCATCGCCATCCTCTATGACAAGTCCAAACCTATCAGGTATCTTCGGTACTCTTCCAGATTTATGAATAGGGTGTGGTACAAAAGGAATCTATACTTGGACAGGTTCATCCATTTGATTTGTAGTTTTTTGTGGTTCTTGAAATTCTTCAAGATCTATTTTCCTCCCACTGGCCCCTTCAAGGATAAATTCCTTTTCCAAGAAGGCAGCATGTTTGGCAACAAACACCTTTTTTGAGTAGGATTGTAGAAATAGTATCCTAAACTTTCTTTAGGATATCCCACAAACATGCACTTATCAGATCTTGTTCCAAGCTTATCATTCTGAAACCTTTTCACATAAGCTGGACATCCCTAAATCTTAATATGCTTAAGACTAGGCTTCCTCCATATCCTCATCTCATATGGACTCTTAGGGATGAATTTTGAGGGAACCTTATTTAGTAGATATGTAGCCGCTTCTAGGGCATATCCCTAGAATGACACCGGAAGATCAGTAAAACTCATCATGGAACGAACCATGTCCAACAGTGTTCGATTTTTCCTTTCAGATACACCAGTCAACTGCGGTGTTCTTGGTGGATTCCATTATGTAAGATTATACCATTTTCTTTGAGACAATTGAGAAACTCACTGCTTAAGTATTCTCTTCCTCGATCAGATCGAAGAATCTTAATACTCTTGCCAGTTTGCTTCTCTACTTCAATTCTGAACTATTTGAACTTTTCAATTGATTCGGATTTGTATTTCATTAAATACACATATCCAAACCTTGAGTGATCATCAGTGAAAGTAATAAAATAAGAATACCCTCCTCTTGCATTCGTTTTCATAGGTCCACATACATCTGTGTGAACCAACGCTAACAACTCTATAACTCTTTCTCCTTTTTCACTAAAAGGAGATTTAGTCATTTTGCTCATGAGACAAGATTTACAAGTTGGATATGATTCATAATCAGATAGCTCTAAGAGTCCATCTTTATCCAACTTGAATAATCTTATTTCATTAATATGACTGAGTCTACAGTGTCACATAAAGGTATAATTTACATCATCTCTTTTCCTTTTATTAGTTTGTTCATTTTAAAGTATATTTTCATGCAAGTCAAGTTTATAAAGTCCATTTTTCAAATTACCAACACCATATAAAACATTATTATTATAAATAGAACAATTGTTGTTCTTTATTATAATGTCAAAATCATCCACATTCAATACAAAAATTGAAATAATGTTTTTAATAAGTAACGGAACAAAATAACAATTATTTAATCTAATGGACTTGCTCGTAGGCAATGCTAAACAATAAGTCCCTACAGCTAATACATCAACCTTTGCTCCATTTCTCACTCGTAGCATGACCTCATCCTTGCTCAGCTTTCTACTTCTGACCAGTCCCTGCATATTATTACATATGTGAGAACCATAGCCGATATCCAATACCCAAGTAGAAGATTGACTTTCAAAAAAATTAATTTTAATCATAAACAAACCTTGATTAGGATTCGAAGTTTCTCCAAGATTCTTCTGCTTTTGTTCCTCAAGATAATCCTTGCAGTTTCTCTTTCAGTGACCTAACTTATTGCAATGGAAGTAAATTCTTTTGCTAGCTGGATCAGGTTTCTTTTGATCCTTCACTTTTTCCTTTCCCTTAGCCTTCTTAGATTTCTTCTTTTCAATAGATACCTTGGGCCTCTTCCTTTTCTTGGAAGAATTATCCACCAGTAATACATGGTTCTATTTAGATGGGAAGTGACATTCAACAGTTTTCAACATGTTAAGTAACTCAGGCAAGCTGACGTCCAACTTATTCATGTGAAAATTCACAACAAATTGTGAGAAGGTGTCAGGGAGTGACTACAAGATCAAATCTTGACTCAACTCCTCATCCATGACGAGCCTAAGCTGTCCAAGACGTTCAATCAAATTAATCATCTTTAGGACATGAGTCTCAACAGTAGTGCCCTCAGTCATCCGAGATCGAAAGAGCTCCTTAGATATTTCATATCTAACAGTCCTACTTTGCTCACCATACAGCTCTTGTAGGTGCATCAACATAGTAGGAGCATCCATGGTTTCATGCTGATGCTGAAGCTCATTACTCATGGATGCGAGTATGATGCATTGATCACAGATGCATCATCTTGTCACTGTTTAAAAGTAGCAATCTCTTCCTCAGAGGTTGTCTCTGCAACTTTTGCAGGTACGGGCGAATTTAGGACATAAGAAATCTTTTCAACAGTGAGAACAATTCTTAGATTCCTTAACAAGTCCGTGTAATTCGGTCTGATCAGTTTGTTAGCATCAAGTATGCTACGCAGTGAAATTAGTGAATGTGACATTTTCAAAATTCTGCATGTAAAATGACAATATTTTAGCAAACATTTATTTAATTAATTTATTCTACCAAAATAAATTAGGCCTTATTTTAAATCGGTATCTCCCACTATTTTCTTCAAACTATATTACCCTCATTATATAGTTCGGCAATATCTAATTAAAGGTTTGCTAATGAGAATAAGGATCCCATTTCAAATGTATATAGCCTTGTGTGTGCACAACAAACTATATATAAATAAATAGGTAGACAACTCATGTCAATTACATCATCATGTAACTCCTTATATTTTGCCTCTTAAATCATAATGGTCAAGTGTGTGTACATCCGAACTAAAATGATTTAAGTTAAGTCGTACCCAACATTTCCATATAAGTGAAGAGAAAACTACAGCCCTTGTGTGTGAAAAACAAAGCGGTAATGTTCAATTCCTTATAAACATCAAATGTAATAAAAATAATATCTCAAATATTTAATACTTGCCTTGTGTGTGCACAACAAACTCATATTAAATATTTAATACTCTATTATTTTTATCATGCTAGAAGGCGACGTTCAATATTCAAAATATCTTTGAACGTTACAACTTAATATAATATCTTTAAGGGGTTTGTTATTATTAGTCTCATCTTGTTTAGCGTGTATATATATATATATATATATATATATATACTAGCATGCATATATAGAATACTATATTTTACCCGGATTGATTATGGACTTTTATTCTAGTTTGGTTCACTAGAGCAACCAAGTGAACCAAAAGGTCAAACCCTAGGGTGCAAGAATAAACATTTATATATACCTATTACATTTAAACCCGGGCTCTATTACAAACGGGTCTTCGAGCGCTCATTTCTCCTTGATCTCCAGTTCTTCAAAAAATTCTAACTAATCCTATCACGTAAACTAGTTAATTTAAATATAAATCTTGATCAGCAGTCAAGGAGAAATACATAGGAGAGAGATAGAATTTACATCAAGAAGAAAACCAAAAAAGACGAGGTACGCAGACCCCATTTAATAAAACCCATTCATTCAAGCATCCAATCAAAATAAATTCAATCACATTAGTCAATAGTCCATAATCAACTCTATTTATTATCATATATATCACCATATATATCAATAAATAAAACATTCATCTTATGAATTAAAATTATTCCATATATATATATATATATATATATATATATATATATATATATATATATATATATATGAGTATCATTTAATGTGCATTTTAAATTGCATGAAATCCAATTTCAAGATTAAAATAAACTCTTTATTTTAATTATAAAATTATTAAAGATAATATATATATATATATATATATATATATATATATATGGTTTTGCTAATTGAATGGCTATTTCTTTTTTCTTTTTTTTAAAAATAAATTGTATACAACAAATTATGTCCAATAAATTATTCTAAATACATACCCATACATATATGGAACCAAAACAATTAATAATTCATATACAGTTTGGCTTTGATACCATTGTAAGGTTTTGTAAAGATCAAAGTAGCAATCAAATTACAAAAATAGCGGAAGCAAAGTAAAATCAGATTTTAAAATTTTTCACAAATCAATTACCCGGATCATCCTTTATGCATATTATTAATTAAAACGAAGAACAAGAAGTTATGAAATCATACCCTTGTAGATACTAGCTTCCACATGTAAGAGTTCAACTCCTACTTCTCCGCAATCTTCTTGAATCTCCGGGTAGATTCCTTCCTTTGATCAATGTTAGCCACCCAAGTGCATGGCCTCTAGAGGTGATCCACCGATGAACAAGAATATTCAAGAAGAAGGGTGTATTGGCTCAAACTCTAGTTTTTCCTATCTTTGTAGAAAAAAGGGGCGTACTCTCCAACTATTGGAATTACGTATATCTGATATCTGATATAAGACTCCACTTATAAAGATATCAGGTAACCCTATTTAATATAATAAGGTATTATTTATTAAATTAAACTCCTTTAATTAATTGGGCTCCCTAATCTTATTAGGGATAATTAATTAAACTCCTTTAACTAATTTTGCCTCCTAATCCTATTAGGAATAAATGAGAGTACTTATATTAAATTAATTCCTAAACTCTTTTAGAAATTAAAATTAATAATAATTGTAACAATATTAATAAGACTCCTCGTATTAATTTATATTTAATATTTCCAAAATATTAAATAATAAATATTAAGTTATTTAATTTACTCTATCACCATGGATTAAATTAAATATACTTAATATATTATTACGATTATGCCATTAACTTCTTAAATAATTATTCTTCCTTTTATGCTGTGACCCTTTAGGTTCTCCATATTAAACCGGTTGTGAATAAATCAATTAGAATAATTCTAATCTTATTTAAATAAATAAATTAAACTATTAATTTATTTAAATAAATAATATTTATTCTACAATAAGGATAAGCCTCCCTAGCGATTAACGACTTTTCAGATAATATAGATTTTAACATTAATCATAAAAGAACATTTGAGTAAATAGTTACCGTACAATTCAATCCTTCCACCATAAAATGTCCTAATTAAATATAAGACATGAAATTACTATCAAGTCATATTTTATTTAATTATATGTATTTCGATTTCTAAATGCACAACTCCTAATAAATGCAAATTAGAAACTACTTTCTAATTTCATTCCACCTTGGCCAAGGATTCTTAGGTTGTCACTTATCGAATCACATAGGACATTTCTCTTCTTTTACTAGGAGTGGTAGATTCTTTATTGATCATTCATTATCTCCATATATAACTTATTACACCCAAGCATACCCTTTGATGCACTCTAAGAGTCTTAAGGAATAAGTCAAAGTGTAATTCATTATATATAAGATACTATGATTATCTCAAGTCTAAGGATCATTTGTACTACTATCACTACAGGAATTTGTTGGGTAATTTCTATAGACGCTCACACGCAAGTATACGTGGTCAACAAGTAATATAATAGTAAGTTGAGTATCGTTCCCACCGAGAATTATTTAACAAGAATTATCAAGTACTAACCTATAACCAATTTAATCTTATTTAAACAAATGATTTAATATTTTAATTTAAAATAATTAAATTAAACTATTACTAATTATCCCTAGAGTGAAACAAGTTAATGAAGACTTGAGACTACAATTTCATTTATTGCTTTATTTAAATCAACACACTTCTTATTAAGCCAAATTACTTATATTGAATTGTTAATTAAGAACATGAAAGTAAAATATGACCATCTCTCAATGCACCATACTCATATCAAATCAAATCCACAAATGATAGAATCAAATTGAACACCATAATTAACTAATCCACTATATCTCTATGTGAATTACAATTAAAAAGGGTTTAAGCGCAAGTTCTTATTAGAATACATGTAATGCTTCGGTATATCTCTATCCTAAGCACAAATTATGAATTCTAACACCATGTAGAACACATAAATACATGTGCTATTATGATCAGATCTAAACCCATAACCCGTCTCTCGATTTCATATGGATTAACACAGTAATTGTTAGCTAGGCAATAAGCAATTAAGGGCAAACCATAATAGACAATCCAAATATATCTAATAAAAGAAACAAGGAAGCATATTAAAGTAAATTACACAATAAGATTCATAGTAATCTCAAAATAGATTTTAATTCATAAATAAACTAGAATCCATCATCCACAATTGATTAAGCATTAAAAGATACAAAATAGATAAGAAAAGAATTTAGAATTGAGATAAGCAAATCTGCATTCTCTCTTGCTTCCAATCTGATCTCTAATGATATTCAAAAGCTTCAATCTTCAGTTCTCATCCATCTAGGGTTCCTAATCTAAGAAAGAAATTAAAGAAGAATAATACAGAAGTTTTATCCGAAGAGGGATTTTAAATGGAGTTCTAGAACTACCTCCCCTTTTCCAACTGTAATTATGCCATATATAAAATATATCCCAAGTCCTACTTTGCCCATCCGATCGGTCACATTAATTAAAAAGTCAACTGATGATCATCGAAGATCGTAAGTAGCATTGCTTGCCCATACAAAACCAAATAGAGGCACAATAAAGATTTGACATTTCAAGATTCGGACAAGCAATTGCCAAGCACTTTTGAAGGCCAATTAGTAGCAATTGCGCCATGCACCAGAATCATCGTTTTCACGCATCCGCTTCACGCAACACTCCCTTTACCATAACTTCATTGCTTGACCCTTATCACATCCACATATGCACTTTAACTTCAAAAGGCATCCAGGAAAGTTCCCAAACATGAAATCTGCAAAAGAAACCAAAAATGCATGAAAAGCTACTAAAATGAATGAGTTTAAGTAACAAATTAAATTCAATTGATATGAAAATAGGTAGACATAAAACTACCTATCAAATACCCCCAAACTTAAACCGTTGCTTGCCCTCAAGCAACAAAACACAATGCAATAACTAAATATGCAATGCAAATGCAAATGCAACTATCTACATGCCTACGAGTCCAACAGTCAAACAGAACAAAGTCTATTCATCAGGCCTATGAGAAATCACAATACACATGCTAGTACATCATACCAATTGACAGATCAATAATTTTCCAATCAATCAACAAATCTTATACTATTATTACTGATATAGTGTGTGTGTGTGTGTGCTCAACAACCATGCTAACTGACATACATTTAAATATAACACATAATAGGTCTCTTCAAAGGCATCATTCAGTTTAAACTCAAGAAATCCAAGAACAAGCTATATTCGGCTAAAATCAAACACTTACCAAATTCAAGGGTCAAGATGGGATACTTATGCTTTATTTTTCACTTACGGGGTTTTTTTTGCTCTTTTTCCCGTTTTATTCATCCTTTTTTATTTTTGTTTTTATATATATTTTCCCTCATGGCTGTGCAATGTCTAATTCCCTTAGGCTTTTCAGTGCTACCTTAACGAGCTTTCGACTAACGACTCCCAAACCATTAAGGCCTTAGGGTGCTAGGTGTAAAGACATCCCCTCAAGCTTACTTACTCAAGCAACAAAGGCCACGAAACTAGACTAGCCACGATGTTTATTCATATATTTTTTCTTTTTTTGTTATATCTTATATACCCTAATTTTTTCCCCAAACATAAGTTCTTGTCTAATCTTAGTAATTTCTGCCTATTCATGTTTTTCTTTCATTCAGACTAACATTATCCTTAAGAGTTTTATTATGTGTCTATTCAAACTTAATTAGTTAACATGGTCATTTCTTAACGTGCTAACTTGATTATATCAGTTTCAAACCGATAAAGATTTTGTAGACACTCAAAATTTTCTGCACACCTGTTACTAACATTGTAGGAGGGCAGATTTTTTCTTTCGGAGATAACCCTGGAAGACAGCTCACATCCATTTCGGATACTACCAGAAGTTCAGTCTCAACCCCAGAACACACACCAGGAGTATCGATTCCAACCTTGGAGATAACCCCGAGTTTCGTCCTTGGAGATAACCCCAAGGAATGTTGTTGCAGTTCCGGCGATAACTCCAGAAATGCTTGTTTCAAATGCATGCGATCAGCTTCAATCTCAGACCTCCTGCCGAGGCACTCATTCAAAAGACCCAGAGATAACACTGAGAAGACAGACATACTTATAGATGACCTTGCAGAATTCAAACACTTGCAGCACTCCAATCTCAGATGTAACCCTGAGCAACGTCTGCTATCAGCCCAAACCGGAGATAACCTCGGTGAGGAGTCAAATCGTCATCTTGCCACCTCAACCCCTACGTGCTGTCTCAACATTTCATACATACATTTTTACACAACAATGTCCCAAAAGAGCCAAGGATTTCCAATCCTGAGTGACTATTACGCGTGGCAGCACACCAGATAGAATTTAAAGCTTGAAGACCATGGGCATGGTCCCCTCTTCCTGACTTCGTACAAACTCTAATCCCATGTCATTGCATAACTCCCGACAAAAGCGGTCCGAAGAAGGTCTTGTACACCTCATTCGGATGCTCAGATTTAAGTTCTGCAAGTTCGAGCGGACATCACAATGCACGAGTGCACGTAAATTCGAGACTGCAGGACCCGTGGAGCCCAGGGCACCCTGGATAGCCACAGTGTGCCGCAGGTGCATCTGCGGCTGCCACAGTACACTTGCGGCTCCCAGCTCTATAAATATAGAGCTTGGGGTGGCCATTTATAAGAGAAAAAAGAAGCGAGGAAGCCCTGTCCAATTTGCTCTGTACACACCCCATATTGAGTGCTTTCTCATTTTAAACACCTGTTAGCTCACATATAGCTATATTTTATCGGTGGAAGCTAAGTGTTTATCCATATAGAGTCATAAAAGCCTGCCTTGGCAGCCTACTGTAAGCCTTCTCACACTCTATAAAGTCTTTCTTTTCATCTTTGCACACATTATTTTTCACATTGAGAGTCGTGTTGTGTGTGTATGCCCGGACTTCGGTCCGTGGTTTTCATTTCTGTCTATATATATATACTTATATATGGACTAACATTATCGAGTTATGCCTCGATTGAGCCTAGACTTACGTCTGGAGCGTTTACTTGCTTATATATATATACATCTATTTTCGAACTTTGTTCGATGAGCTTGGATTTTATATTTGGTGCGTTCTTTGCTTTTATATATATATATATATATATATATATATATATATATATATATATATATAGCGATAAACGATAGGATGTTTCTCAATCTCAGCTCGATTTATCATTTCAAATGATTTGTCGCTATATATATATATATATATATATATATATATATATATATTACATTTATTGTCAGTGCTGAAGTTTACTTGAGGCCTTTTTACTTTTTATTTAGATTTAGTCCCTTTGAGTTTACTTCGTGGCGGTTGATAAATCTTTTACAAACTTTATTTACTTTTCTCGATCCCCCATGGAGGTGCTTTGTGGTGGTTGATCATGTCTATATATATATATATATATATATATATATATATATATATATATATATATATATATATATATATATATATATTTACCGCTTTTATATATTTACATTTCCGATCCCCCATGGAGGTGCTTCGTGGTGGTTGTTCATGTATGTATATATATATTTACAGCTTTTATATATATAACTACTTACTTCTTTTCATATAAACTGCGGCATCATGTGAGCTTAGAAATCATGTGATCATAGATTCAGTCTACTAAATCTAGATTCGGTTCCCGTGATGGACATTTTCAGTTGTAGGCAGCTTGTACATTATTTACGGTGTCTGAATTTCCTTAGATGGCTGTCATGCCCATGAGGAGTTCGGCATCGCAGTATATTATTTTCTCGAAGATGCTTCGCATCTCGAAAATAAAAGCAAACAAGCCAAACATTTAATAATAAAATGGAAGTATGAAAAGGTCTCAATTACTATTGAGCACAAGGTTTGAAAAACCTCTTTTTACAAAACTTCACTGCTATATCATGTTTAAAACTGAATTTTCATATAAATTCAAACCCTTTGTATATAGATGCGAATGAGGCCTCGCACTACTTCCAAATAAATTTCACATTGATCCCCCCCCACACACACATTCATATAACAGTTTCTTGAAAAGTGACGGTCACCGCGGCAACACGGATGTCGGGGGGTGCCTAACACCTTCCCTCCACATAATCAAACCCCCGAACCTAAATGAATCTCAGTTTCACAAACTCGTTTAGCAGTGTCACATCACTGGGTCAATGTGCAAACCTTTTTTCGGTTGCGTTGGTGCAACCAGTTAAAAACACCAACTGGTGACTCTTACAGTCAAATCGTCGACATTACACATGTCAGACATTTTTCACTTGTTTTTTCAAACAAATCTCACATAACATGAGAACACCAAAGAACAAGAAACGAAAAAGGGACAAATAAAAATCCCGACATCGACAGGTGGCGACTCTGCTGGGGACACCAGTAAGAGGGTTTAAGCCACTACTACAAGCTTTTCAAATTGTTATATGCTTGTGTGTGAATGTTGCATTTACATTTATAATGAATGTGTACGAATGCAGTTTACTTACTGCACTGCAATATATCTATCTGTGATATTAGTACTTCACACATGTCATCATTTTCATAAACGGTGAGACACGTTGTATGTGAATGTATGTTGTGTGGTTCCTCCACCAGGAGACGAGGCTCAGGAAAGGCAACACCCAGATTCGCTCTAGTTGAAAGACCGGATTAACTTCCCGTCAAGTAGATTGCGATGATCTAGGGACCTTCATGCCAAAAAGTTGCGAGAGTAAACCTAAGATAGGTCAGCCTCTGATAAACCAAACGCGGAGGAAAGTCTCCTCATGCTTTCCATTTTTAATTACTTGTAAAAGCATTTACTTGTGATTTTATTCCATGTTCATCTTTATGTAATGGAAAATATGAAGAATATTTGTACATACATGACATGCTATCAAATAACGCCCATTTTTGCAGGATGATATTCCTAAAATGGACACATTATGATAGCATTTACATTATCCTTAAGACTAAACTACATAAATCTTTTGTAGGGAAACAATTGGGCCTGTTACCCGTTCAAAATCCAAAAAGGCCACGAGCCTACAACCAATCATGTCTTCTTTTGACCAGTCTAATGCCGTTTCTCAAGAAGAATTTGATGGATTAAGTAAACAAATTATAGATTTGGCTATTTTTCTGAAAGAATTGCATCAGTCTACTCAGGGTACAAAGATGCCTACACATACAGAATCCTCTACACAAGGAGGGACACAAGGTTTGGATAAAACAAATCCAAAACCTTAGTTGGATACGACCAACAAAGACCCTGAAAACACCTATCTCAAAGGAGATCCAGACACCGATGATATCAGGAAGAAGGTCCTTCAAATGGAAGAAACTATCTATGCTCTCAAAGCAATTAGAACACATGGAAGTGTTTCATATGCTGACCTTTGCATATTCCCTGGTGTTTATTATCCAGAGAAATTCAAAACCCCTGACTTTGAAAAGTATGACGGATTAGGGGATCCTTACACACATTTGAAGGTGTTCATTTGAGAACTTGGATCTTATGCGGAAAATGAGACACTCGTAATGCAAAATGCCTATTCCGGAAGAGTCCTCGGTATCGAGAAGCTTGCTCATGGTATACCAAATTAGACAACTCGAAGATCCATAGCTGAGAAGATCTAGCTCACGCCTTCCTCACTCAATACAGTTTTCAATCTCAAATGGCTCCTAACCGGTACCAGATTACCAAGGTCAAGAAACAGTCTAATGAGTCTTTCAGAGAGTATGCTCAAAGGTGGAGGCGCCTTGCTGCGCAAGTTATTCCTTCTATGATAGAGTTAGAAATGGTCATGACTTTCATAGACATATAAGAAGCTCCTTTCTATGAAAGAGTTTTAGCTGGTATTGGCAAACCATTTTCTGAAATGATCAAACATGGAGAGATAGCTGAGATGGGACTGAAGTCAGGAAAGATTCAAGACCTATCCGCTCTTAAAGTAGTTGCTGAGCACATCCAATCCGGATCTTATGGAAACAACCCCCGGAGGGTCCATAAAAAGAAAGAGGAGGATGTTTCCTTAATACTACAAGGTCAGAAAGGCAGTCAGAGCATGCCTATACAGAGGAGAAACTACTCCTCTTTTCAAGCACAGTCTTCAAACCCTCCATTGCCTAAAGGTGGAGATGCAAAGCTCCCTCGAACGTTCACACCCTTAGGGGACTCTCTCGAGAATATTCTTGCTCTTCTGACTACTCAGAACAAAATCACACATCTTCTTCCAC
Source organism: Panax ginseng (assembly GCA_020205605.1). Classification (NCBI taxonomy): domain Eukaryota; kingdom Viridiplantae; phylum Streptophyta; class Magnoliopsida; order Apiales; family Araliaceae; genus Panax; species Panax ginseng. Next base: position 68,575,691 of record CM035132.1, on the reverse strand, counting down.
CAACCAACCCTAATAGGAGGGGTTTCAATGCTACCCGGTAGTATGCCTATCATGCCGGGGCACCTGGACGTGATACTCAAGATTGTTGGGCCTTGAAACACAAGATCCAAGATTTAATAGACAGCGGTGAGATCGTGGTTACCAAACCAGATCAACCTCATGTGCAAGACAACCCTCTTCCTTAACACAAAGAAGAAGATGTCAACATGATTAGTTGGAGCGCTGGGCAGAGTTCCAATTTTAATGGTGAATCATCCCAGACTATCAAGGATGGTGTTGATAGATGGGATTATACAAAGTTCCAATTTACTATGGAACGCAGGATGAAAGCTCTTTGTAAGCAAATTAAACAATTGGCAGAACTAATGACTCATCATCATCAAGTCACATGCCAGTTAGTCAGCCAGGAGCATGCCTATCTCCTTCCTTTTGTTATGGATGCTCCACCATCACCTTCAGAACGCGAAGATATGGAGGATAAGGTTTCAAAGAGAGCAAGTGCTAAAGCCCTTCGAGATTTTGCCAATGAAAGGGAATTTACATACCTGGGCCAACTTATGGAGGAGATATTTCAGATGCTAATCAACGAAGGAAGAATTACCTCCCTTCTACCTCCAATTAATCCCCGTTCAAGACGGTTCAACTTTGATGGAGTTTGTCAATATCATTCACATTCTCGCAGTCACAGCACAGAAGAATGTTGGGCACTCTGCCATCTTATTCATAATCTAATTGATAGTGGTGTCCTACAACTAGAAGACGATGACATTGTGCTACTCGGGAGTGGGAATACATGTCCTACCAAATGGAAGGGATTAGTAGCAGTTATATCCGATAAGGCTGATGAGACTATCAAACCATTTCCCACACAAGCAATTCAACTCAAAGGAGCTGACAATCCTTTGAAAGTGGCTACACCAGAGCAATTTTCTTTACCCTTCAGACCACAGTATCCTGTTGTCAGCTACATAAAGTCCCATGGAATTATGGAGATGCTGAAGGATCCACATCTCATACTGCTGCTATAATGTCGAAGGAAAATCCATTGTATCTTCCTCAGAGGGTGATGAAGCCCGCCATAAAAGCAAAAGGGAAGATTCCTATAGAGAAAATTGAAAATTTCCTCCACACTATGGGCCATAATGAAGCCAAGGTGGTTCTAAGCTTAAGAGAAGCTCCACATCAGATCTCAATACTGGACTTGGTTTTCTCTTTCGAGGATCACATGAAGATCTTATTAAAGGTTTTGGAAGAAGCCTACTTACCAAAATTAGTGGATGCGGAAAAATTTCAACATCTGGTTGATCACATTTTTAACAACAATGTGATATCCTTCACTGATGACGACATACCGCCTGAAGGGACTGGTCATTGTAAGCCATTACACATCACAGTTTTGTCCTCTGGGTATATGTTAGCTGGAGGTTTGATAGATTGAGGTTCGTCTCTAAATATCTGTCCTTATGCCACCTTGATAAAGATGAACATCAATCTCAAATGGATCCGAAGTAGCCATACGGTTATCAAAGCTTTCGATGGATCCCGACGAAATTCTGTCGGAGAGATTAAGCTGCCAATTGAGATTGGTCCAAATACATTCAATGTATCCTTCCATGTCCTCAAGATAGATTTAGGATACAACCTGCTATTGGGGAGACCATGGATCCACATGGTTGGAGCCGTTCCTTCTACACTACATCAACAACTTAAATACATTGTCAACAATAGCCAAGTCACTGTCAACGCTGAGCTGGAATGTCCTGAACAAAGAGACCTACCACTCATCATCTTCAATTCAGAAGTTGAGCCGACCAGTTTTCATACTTTGGAAGTGAGTAACACGCAATACCATCCTATTGGAGCGCCACTTCCGTGCACTCCAAGATTTCTCACGAGGTTATGTTTTACCACTTAAGAAATGATGTCATTGGGTCATCAGCTTGGACAAGGGCTTGGTAAAGATAAGCATGGTATTAAGCACCCAATTCAAATGTCCAGTCAAACTGGGACATCCGAACTAGGCTATTCTGCCAGTTCCAGTCACATGAATCCTCATAAGCACAAGCAGGTTCCTCAAGCTTCCACCACACGGCGATTTTCTCCACCTGCACCTCATGAGCTTATACAATCTCCGGTAAAGGTGCCAGCCCATGTTATGGCTGTGCTGTTTCCCAAACCAGTACCATTTAAAGCAAAAGAGGTCCTGATTCCTGATCCCGAAGTGGAAGAGAGGGAACAAAAATGTAAACATGACATCACCTTGATGATGTCAGGCATACGCATCATTGTCCATGATGAACATACAAATAGATATACCCTAGACGATGATTGCCCAGATGTTATGGTAATCATTCGGGAAAAGGAGGACAATGACAGCCCCTCCATCACTGCAGTCCATCAGGACTTTACCCTCGACAATTGGAGAAGCACTCCATGCATTGGTCGATGAGGGTAAAACGGGCAGAAATCCCTCTGCCCTGTAGATAACTTTAATTGCTTACTTTTCTATACAGTATTAGGAGTTATTTTATCAGTACATGATAATACTTTTGTATAATTAAATTGTGACTCCCCCAAAATAGGTATACATCACCCATCTTGGGTCGCCAGATACATGGTGCAGAATACAAATAAAATCTTTAATATACAACAAGAAAGCTGTGAGTTTTAATACAAATATTGTCTTCTAGACAATATCCACTCTCAGAATAAGTCCTCATTATATTTATTGTCACACTATTTAACAGAATAGTGAGAACTACTAATACTATCATCCGGACCATCACTCGCTCCCCATTTAGTCCTCGCTACGCTCTCATTTCACAAGAGAATAGTGAAAGAAAGGGTGAGCTCAACTACCCCAGTAAGAAATATTATGACTAAGATAATGCAGGATAAATTATCATTAGCCTTCAACAATGTTAAACTGATAAAATACAATAGACAACAAGTTTAACTGTAGTGGAATAAGCAATCCATTAAAAGAGTCAAGTAGAGAATAAAATCTACTATCTTTTATGATTTAAAAGTTTTTCATCACTTTTATCACGAGACTCGACAATAAATAATCCACATCATCCCCCTTTTACTGCCAAGGATATTCATTAGGGTCACGACCACAAATTATCCATGCACTACGGGCCAAGGATATTCGTGTATTCATCAATGGTCATGATCATGCCAACAACCTCATCCATCAATGAACTACGGGCTAATGAGGACTTTTATCACATCATTTGTAACATTACTATTCATGATTATACCGAATAATCCCTGATCATAATCATACCAAGTCCATCTATGCACTACAGGCCATAGATGACTTTCATAAATATAAACACGAGGATGATGACAATGATATAAAAATTCAATAAAACAAGTTCGCGAATTAATTTAAATTGTCAACATGATACTTCTTTGTAGAGTAAAATTCAAGAATGCTCAGAAGAATATTTCCATGAAAAGATACTGGATGAAGCGCAAATATCAAGGATATTCCACTAATTTCATGGAGTATAGAAGTTAAAACTTTAACCAACTGAGTATAATAAATAATGGAATAACAAAAGAAATCACCAGGCATGTGATAGATAACACAGGCAGGTTATTCCAACAGAATAATAAATATGGAACCAGGTCCGGCGTAAAACGCACAGACATGATATTCCAATAGAATAATAAAGAATAGAATAACATAAGGATTTCACCAAGTATAGGGGAGTCTGCGTATACAGGTTATTCCAATAGAATAATAAAGACGGAACCAGGTCCGACGTAAAATGCACAGACATGATATTCCAACAGAATAATAAAGAATGGAATAACATAAGGATTTCACCAAGTATAGGGTATGTCGTGTATACAAGTTATTCCAACAGAATAATAAAGAATGGAATAACAGAAGTTCTCTTCATGAATAAGAAAGAATAACACCCCTTACCGTAAAAGACACTGGATATCGAAGTAGTGAAGTAGTAGGATACTCTTCTTCTTTCTCTCTATAATTTCTCTCTCTAGAGTTTCAGTGAATTCGTAAGAAATAATGAAGGAATAAGCTTCTATTTATAAAAGAATGGATTGAATAGTAACTAATTCCTGAACGGTCCAGATTGATTTACTTTTAAACAGACGGTTCAGATTGATTTACTATTAAAATTTAAAGCAACGGTCCATACTGATTTACTATTAAAACTTTAAACCATCGATCCATATTGATTCACTATTATAACTTTCCACCAGCAGTCCATATTGATTCACTAATATAACTTCAACCAACGGTCTGAAAAATTAGCACATCTCCTCATGGAATAATATTGTACCCAAATACCCGAATGCACAATACTAGAGTGAATAGTAACCGGGTGAATAGTAATTCGTGAATAGTAACTCGTGAATAGTACTCCAACACGAAAAGTTCCCCGAATACCCGATTGAACAATATAACCTCCAGACATCAATTATCATCGGAATAGATGTCGATTTCTACTAACACAAATAATCCCAACACAATGAAACTATCAAATTCATCTTTAATCAACACGAACTTATTCATCATTAATATTATAACTCACAATATTTAGCAACCAGGTTGTTCCCAGGAAAGATGGGGCTTTCCAATAAGGATTTCTCCCTATTGGCGTGCAATTAGGTGACCAAACCTCTCCTTGACAGAACTTCTAGACATTGTAAATATTGCAATTTAATAATATGAATAACTTTGTCGTCTCAATTATTGATTCAATAATATAACATATAATGCGATGATGATCTTTGTGACAATAATCGAATCAATAATATGAGAGATATGATGCAACAATTACTGTAGCAATAATTGAGTATAAATGAGTGACTTCTCACGTAAGCATCAATAATCAATACCGTGTGCTACTATGCAACCACACATATTACTGTACTTTTACTACCGGGTAGTTCAACTGTTTTAACAATAACACCTCCGCCGTTATTTATAAAATATTTTTGTCGTTTTCTCAATCCGACAATAATTCCATTGTGGGGTCCACTAATGATTGTGCCGTTGTACGAATATTTCCAACAAAAAGAATATTCCCCGACCAATCGAATATTTTATAACAACTTGCATACTTAGCAAAATTTATAAATATTACCCACAACTATAACATTATATCAAATTCATTCCATAATATTCAAAAATGATATTTATAGAAAAATCATCTTTATTAAAAAAAAATTGGGGTCTTACATAAATAGTTTCATATATTAAGTGAAAGCATATTTTGTTTCAGGACTCTGAATTTAGATGTGCCCGTACTTGCTGATGAGGTGTCTTTTCTCCACAAGGACTGTAACTTTGATGAAAAGTTGGACTCAGAATTGATGAAAATCCAAGAGGACATTGAGACACCTCAAGATATTAAGGAATGGGTCGCAGACAAACCTCAACCCAACCTTGACCAAACCACTTCTTTCAATCTTAGAACATTAAAAAGCCCTAAGCTAATCCAGATTGGTTCAGACCTAACCCCAAACCAACGGAATGACATGGTTGCGCTATTAACCCAATTCCAGGATGTGTTTGCATGGTCTCATGAAGACATGGTGGGTTTGTCCACTGACATTGTCCTTCATTGCCTTCCCATTAAGGAGGGATTTAAGCCAATCAGGCAGAAGCTCAGACGATTGAAACCTGAGTGGAGTTTAAAGGTGAAAGAAGAAATTATGAAATAATTTCAAGCTGGCATTATCATGGTGTCCACATATCCGGAATGGATATTCAACATTGTTCCTGTGCCTAAACCAGGAGGAAAGGTGCGAGTTTGCGTAGATTACCGGGATCTGAACAAAGCTTGCCTTAAAGATAGCTTTCATGTGCCCTTTATCCACATTCTTATTGATAATACTGCTCAATACGACATGTACTCCTTTGCTGATTGCTTCATGGGGTACCATCAAATTATGGTCGCTGAGGAAGATCGTGAGAAAAATGCTTTCATCACGCCTTGGGGAACCTTCTGCTATAGACGGTTGTCATTCGGCCTCATCAATGCCGGGGAAACCTACCAGCGAGCCATGATGGCTCTGTTCCACGATTTAATGCATAAAGAGATAGAGATCTACGTGGATGACATCATTGTCAAGTCCCGAAGGGAAGAAGACCAATTGGACCATCTCAAAAAGCTCTTCAACAGGTTGCGTAAGTACAACTTGAAGTTGAATCCAACCAAATGCGCCTTTGGTGTTAAATCAGGCAAGTGGCTAGGTTTCCTAATAGCCACAAAGGGATTGAGCTGGATCCCACCAAAATCTAGGCCATCAAGGAAATGCCAATTCCTCAGATAGAGAAGGAAATACGGGGATTTTTGGGAAGAATCAACTTCATTAGCAGATTTATCTCTCAACTCACAACAACCTATGAGCCCATCTTCAAATTATTAAGGAAGAACTCCTCCATGAAATGGAACGATGAGTGTCCGAAAGCCTTCCTTATAATTAAAGAGCAGCTGGTTAACGCTCCTATTTTGGTACCTCCCAGGGATGATGTTCCCCTGTTCATGTACCTATCCATTAATGACAATGCTATGGGTTGTATGCTGGGGCAAAAAGACGATAGAGGCCAAGAACGAGCTATCTATTACCTCAGCAAAAGATTCAGTAGTAGTGAACACAAGTACACTCTGATTAAGAAGACTTGTTATGCTTTAGCATGGGCATCCATAAGGTTACAACATTACCTCCATGGTCATACAACCCATCTCATATCCCGCATAGATCCTCTCAAGTATGTGTTTAGTAAGCCCATACTGAATTATCGGCTGTCCAGATGGTAGTTAATCCTATAGCAATTTAACATCGTCTACGTGACGCAAAAGTCTATCAAAGGTCAAGGAATTGCGGATCAACTAGCCGCCGCACCTGCAGGGGATTACAAACCCTTGAAAACATATTTCCCCGATGAAGGGGTAATGGCAGTTCAGCAACACCATCAGTACAATGCATGCCACACATGGAAAATGTATTTCGATGGAGTCATTAACACGAAAGGTTCTGGAGAGTGGAAGCGAGATCTAGTATCCCAGATGCAGAGAGAAGTATCCGTCAGTCAAATCAAATTGCGGTTTATCGATTACCAATAACACACCGTGAGTATGAAGGTCAGATCATGGGGCTAAAACTTGCCCGTTCAATGGGCATCTGGCGGTTAATCGCCTTTTAGGAATTCAATTGGTAATCAAACAATCCACAAGAATCTATCAAACCAAAGAACTACATTTCTTTGCCTTACCATCTAAGTTTTACGATGGCTTTGGAGTTCAAGAAATCTCCTTTTTGCACATTCCTCGTAATAGGAATGATTTTGCGGATGCACTAGCAACGTTGGCCTCCTTGATTCACATACCTGACAAGGAAAACATGCCAAACATCATATTTGCCCTGAAAAAGGCCCCAGCCTATAGGAACTATGTTGGAGGAGTATCGGATGAGTTACCTCCCATCCACAACCCTTGGTATCAGCATATCAAGGAGTATCTGCGATATGGATCTACACCAGCTGAGGCGAGCCTGACTGAAAAGAGGCGGATCCATCGACTTGCTATAAAATTCTATCTGAGAGGAGATGCACTCTATAAAAGAGATGCAGGATTAGGTCTCCTCAGATGTCTGCACAAAGACCAAGCTCAGAGGCTCATAGATGAGGTCCATGGTGGAGTATGTGGCCCCCACATGAGCGGACCCTTACTTGTTAAGAAGATCCTCAGAATAGGGCATTATTGGCTTACGCTCAAAGCTAACTGTGATGATCACGTCAAGAGGTGCTATTAATGCCAAATTCATGGGAATGCTATCAACGCCCCTCCAAGGGAACTCCACAATATTAGTTCGTCATGGCCCTTCTCAATGTGGGGAATGGACGTGATCGGGCCCATCGAGCCCAAAGCCAGTAATGGACATTGATTCATATTCACCATGATTAACTACTTCACCAAATGGGTAAAAGCAGCCTCCTTCCCCAGGGTTACCAAAGAAGTCATCATTTCTGTCATCAAAAAATAATATAAATGCATCGATATAGATAACGAGAGGTAATTGTGTCGAATAAATGCTAAAACCTCAACAACAAAATGATGGAGGAGTTATGCAGTAAATTCCACATCAAACACCTTAACTCCGTCATCTACCGTACAAAGATGAATGGTGTCGTTGAAGCAGCTAATAAAAACATCAAAAAGATCATGCAGAAAATGTCCGACAATCACAAAGGTTAGCCTGACCTCTTGCCTCTAACTTTATTAGCCTACAGAACTTCAATGCGTACTTCCACTAGGGCAACCCCCTACTCATTAGCCTATAGGATGGAAGCAGTGCTCCCCATGGAGGTGGAAATGGAATCCCTTAGAGTGTTGATGGACGCTTAGCTGGATGAAGAACAATGGGTACAAGACAGGTATCACCAATTGTCTCTAATAGACGAAAGAAGAACCGCGACTATCTTCTATGGTCAGTTATATCAGCAAAGGATCGCCAGATCCTACACCAGGAAAGTCCGGCTACGACAGTTTAAATAGCACGACTTGGTTTTAAAGAAGATCATTGACAACCAAGATTAATCTAAGGGAAAATTCGCTCCTAACTGGGAAGGCCCGTTTGTTATCAAGGAAATATTGACAGGAGGCGCTCTCAGACTATAGGAAATGGACGACAATGAATTTCCACAGCTTATTAACTCGGACACCGTGAAATGGTACTATGTCTGAGGTTACCATCAAACAAACATCCTGGCTTTGGATCATCAGATCACCAGTCATTCCGGTTTTCTAACCCTTTTTACATACTCTTCTGCCCCTCAGGGAAACATACACTTCAAACCAGCAGCCTGGTTTCACCTCATTTCAAACCTTTCACACAATTTTGGTTATCCCCCCAGGTATTGAACCTTTCACTCCTGCAGTTTATCCTGAAGACGGGATTAAACTTTTCTACGCTTGTAGTTTGTCCTGAAGACGGGATCAAACCTTTTCCACACCTGCAGTTTGTCCCAATCATGGGATCAAACTTTCTTCTCCCCGCAGTATAGCCTGCACATGGGATTCATACTTCTCTTCTACTGCAATTCATCCTGAGGGACGAACTACGTCGACCTGATCTCCTTGATACATGGGAGTACGTAGGCAACCATGTTCTATATGGCCTGGTCGCAATAAAAAAAATAACAAAAACATTTCTACCCTTTATCTACAAAAAAAAAAACAAAAACACTTTTACACCCTTCTTCATCAATAAAGCTTCTACACTCTCTGTCTTTCACATTCAGCATTGAACCTCTTACACCAGGTTCGAACTACGCAGACCTGATCTCCTCTTCAATAGGAGTACGTAGGCAACCATTTATGGTTCGGTCTAACCCCTACCAGAACAAAAATACTTGTCACACGGTACTGGGATCAAACTTTAATCCACCACATTTCATCGGCTTCAGACCAAAGGGATGGAACTACCTAACCTCTCCTCACAAATAAGAGATTCGGCGACCATCTAAGCTGTGGTTGTGCCTCAAAGAGGAACACCAATCCATAAGAGATGGAATTAACTAGGCTTCTCATAAATAGAAGTACTAACGACCATCTGTGGTGCGGTCAATCTCAGAGAGGAAAAGCCACACTCCTCTCCACAACTATATATAGAAACCAGTCCCAAGACACCAAAGATGGTAGGGATATACATAGATCAATGATCCGTTCTAAGAAATCCTGCGACGTCTCAATGTCCATACATCAAGGATGAGGTCAGAACGCATCAAGATCACAAGTCCTGAAGAAACAGGCAAATATCAAGCTAGTATCAAGGCACAGTTGAAAGGGAAGTTAATTAAAATATATTTCCCTGCCATATATAATACTATTTGATATAAACAATATGTGTTGTAAATGACAAAATGGCTAAGCTAGTCTGTGCAGGAAAAATACAAGTCTATCTACGGATCTGTGGGTATGTGGACTATCAGATCTAACATAGCATCCCTCTCCGAAGAAGGAGGTAACACTGCAAGCTCCTGCCCAATGGTATCTACACGAGCTAGCAGATCCGAGGCTAACTGCATGGTGGCATGATGCTCATCAATATGTGCACTCATATAGGCAAGGATGCCAGCCGTAAGGGATCTCACTGAAGTACTATTTGTGACGGCTACATCTCGGGAAGATAGGGCAGCATCAAGCTCTACAATCAATGCATCTCTGGTTAATCTGGCCTCATCCCTCTCTAATAGAGCTACGTCTCTCCCATCGAGAGCTGTCAACATCAAGGCCCTAGCCTGATCTCTCTCAAAGGTCATCAGATGTAGACTCTGCTCCAAATATTGTGCTGAATGTTGAATCATAGTAGCACTCGTAGTGGGAGAATCCATCACAAATATTGGCAACCCAACAGTCAAATCCTCATCTATGGGAATATCAGCCTCCTCTATAGGGTCCTCATCGTCGGAATCAATCCTCTGTATTGTGGATACTACCGCAGCCGATGCAGTCTCTGTCTCTATCCATACGGAATACTCTGCAGAATAACCCAGATGGCTGATAGAAAATGATGCTAGCTCTCACTGATCCCAACAGGCATACAACCTAGATCTATCCTCTGATGATAAGTGCCGAGAAGAAAAGCGCTGACTTGATGCCCCTCAAAAGGATAAAAATCCTAAAACTGGTCAAACTAACACAGCACGGTTAGCGTGTGGTAAGTAATCATGCCTCTCAAACGAGCCAAAGGAAGATAATCCATGCCCGGAGTATGATTAATGAAGCTGTAGGGTGAACTAAGCCACAGACACTGCAGCATATAAATGAGCAACAGATCTCCAATCCTTCCTGGAAAGCTTACCAAGATGCGACAGATCTCAGACACTCATGAGTTGAAAAAGAGTATGACATGGCTATATCATGGGTGAAACAATTACCCATATCGTGCGAAAAGTGCCAATTGGTCTCAAGTGTGACATAAACCACACGTCTGGCGATGATGAAATTTATAAACACTCCTGCCAATAAGTGCGGCGATGTATGTAGACCTCGAGTCTCAAAGAATGATCATTGGTATAATGGTGTGACCCTCCTTGAGAGCTCTCACTGTCATAATGACGCCAATGTCCAACTCATCCATGTATCATGGTATGTAGACATACGACAGTACACATAATAGCAGTACATCCACTCTGGCCAGACGCCAATGATCCTTTGGTGTGGTGAAATCCCCGGAATGTCGTGCATAACTATCCTCTGAGCCAAATCTATCAAATAGAAAATGTTGGGATATAACATGGCCAGATGTGATCTCATCCTGCACCACTCTAAGCCTCAATCCAGTGAGAATCATGAACTGCCTACCCATGTCTCCAATCGTCGTATGCACACAAGGTCTGTCCAGTGGCAGCATCGTCAAACATGAATACTCCTCCAAAGTAGGAGTCAACTCCTGGGTCTCAAATCAGAAAACTTGCCTCTCCGATACCCAGTGCTCCAGCATGCCCTCCACGAATCCTATGGGAACCTGAAACATCAACAGGGTCATAATATACTACAATAGATGATCTACAGTCACCCTGTCTTATGGTGACATGCTATCATACCACGATTGCATACTAGATGCCACCAAAAATTTTAGGGTATGATCAATATGGCTAACTGTCGAAGAAGACATCTGTACGGGCCGTGTCATAAGACCATCCAGGGGTCAATGCTGAATATCTCTGGACATACATACATATGCATAACATAATAACATGCATGATACAATAGATGTCAATATGATATAGGGGATGTAAAATTGTACATATATTCCTAAGTATATCATCATCTAATACATCTCTGTACAGCTAAAATACAGGGAACTGGGGCAAAACTGCCCTACATCTAATAGAGGCCTATCAAAAGATATAGCGAGAATGGGGTGAAGCTACCCGATGTCTAAATAAAGGCCTATCAAAAGAGATAACGAGAATATACATCAGAAGAAGTCAATGGTGTCAATGTCTATATCATCAATCCTGTCCACCTGATATAACTCATCCTGAGTCAATGGATCATCTCTGCTGGGGATGTCGTGCCTATCTGAGGAGGATCTGCACCGAAAAAACCATATGGGTCACCTGAGGGGCCAACGCCAGAGCTGGAAGGATCAAAAGTATATGCCTCTGAAGGATTTCTACCCAAGTGTCGGATAAAGAAATGTGCCCGGTCCAACTGCCGGGTCAAACTGTCAATCTATGTCACATGAGTCAGATCTCTGACATAGGCTAGCCAATCTGTCATCATCACGGATCCCGGAACCATATCCCCCATGAACTAAGTGGCGCGGGTCTGGGCTCCAATGGTACGAAGGAACCACCAATGTTGGATTATCTCCTGAGTGCAGGGACCCTCTGACAGTGTGAAACCGTCAATACCCAACAATGGGATATCAATGACGGGTGACTGCAAAATAGGCCAATAACGCCTGGCAGGAGGCAAGATCGGCATGCGAATCTCTCCTGATAGCACACTCTCCTAAGTAGAGCTCTCATCCTCCATCTGTGAAGAGAGAAATCCTACGGGTAGAAATCACGTGCTCAACACCAGTCGGGTACCCATCTTCAAATCCAATGCTCAAATGCTGCCCAGAGTAGGGAACCCACGTGATGACATCCGTTGTCAACAACTCCAGCTGAAGGCGGCAATGAGTGAAACCCTCAGCAACAGGGATCTCTGCCAGTATGGAATGATGCCATCTCCGTCCTCGTGGATAGGTTTCTAAACCCAACACGCTCATAGGACGCAAACATGAAAGCCTCTCATAGGCCAAAAATTGCCAACACAAAGGCAAACATCTATTGTCAGACAACACTCTTAACCTATACATGGGAAAAGACAAGAGAAATATTCACCAGCAGAAACGGGTAGAATCATAACCAAGCCTCGGTCAAGCCCTGCGATCGCATGTGCATTCCCCTGAGGAAGTAGGCAAAGGTGTAGGAACCCCAATCATAATCTCTTATACGGTCCACGTGTCGAGTGGCACTGATAAAAGCGAAGGACACTGTAAAAGAGTTATCTGCTATGAAGCAGCCCCTAATGATCATTAGGTACAATCACCAAAGAATCGATCCACGACTCTCGAGTTATGGGTGTGGGCTCACTCAATGACCGCTCATAGCATCTACGCTCAAAGGACACATGCGAAATCAGTCCCTACCTTTGAGCGCTTCCGCTGGAACTCCTAACAAGGATCTGACGGCAGTAGGGGTGATATCCACCGTACAAGGAACTAGCTATGACGCCCCCAAAATAGGTATACATCACCCATCTTAAGTGGCCAGAAAATACACTACTGACAACTTCATTTATACAACTGTCGTGCAAAATACGATGACATATATACTGTGAGTTTCAATACAAATATATATACCAACTCTGACTCATGTCACAATTGCACCTTACATAAAGGTACAGTCAATAACTGTTTTAGAAATTAAATTCTCTGGGAAGTGCTCAAGGAAACCTTCGTACATGGGAGGCCATACGTCTAAGTTATGATAGATATCATATGTCCACAGAATTATCCTTGGTTGACCCAATAGACCCCAAAGAAAAACGAGAAGATTACTATCATGTTCCTTCCAATTGTGAGTCTTCTCTTGATATATAACTATCTCCACTGTCTGCAATTGAGAACTATATTTTAACCAAACTCCAAGATTATATAGGTAGTGCTCGTAAATATACTCAGCAAGTGCATGTGCACAACCCTGTCTTATGATAACACGAGGTTGTATGTCATTAGACATCCTTTATAATAGTGGCAAAACACCCTTCCAAAGTTGGGTTCACCTCACCCTATTCGGTTCACCAAAATTAAATATCAAATGGCATATACAATATGACACACTTATCTAAAGTTTTCAATAAAATTATTTTCATACTATTTAGGGAGAACCTCAACAGCTATAGACCACCGTTCTATTCCCCGGTTATCCCCGCTCGACTCGACAACACTCTTATTACCTAAAATGAATTGTGAAGCAAAAAGGGTGAGCACAAATAGCCCAGTAAAGAATAACGTGACTAAAGATAATTAAATTATCAATAGCCTTCGTCAGTAATAAATCAGAGATTTAGAACATATGGTAGATGATAAAACTTTTCAACCATAGTTGGAGCGGAACGAGCAATCCATTAGAAGAGTCAAATAGACCATAAAGTCTATTATTTTCCCCACGTTAAAAGTCCACCAATAATGTTTTATCCCTGTAACATCAATCAACAATTCCTATCCACAATCATATGAATAACTCGTAATCATAATTGTGATTCTACATTCCTCTTTGCACCCAAGACGAAGATAATTTTCATCACCTATCTTCACCTGAAACATCAAAGACCATGGTTATACCAAATCACAATTTTTCCTCATAATCATACTAATAAATTCATCTTTGCACTAGGGCCAAAGATATTCATTAACAATTCATCTTTGCTTTCTGAGCCAAAGACATACAATTTGTATTTTAGAAGAGTCAAGTAGAGCATGATATCTACTATCTTTTACTTAATTAAAAGTTTATTATCAATATTTTATCGGCGAGACTCGACAATAAATAATCCACATCATCGAATCATCCACGCTTTACTGGTCAAGGATATTCGTTAATATCACATCCATGAATTAATATTTCATTCTTTGAGACTTAGCTCAATAATTAATTCACATCATCGAATCATCCACGCACTTTGTGCCAAGGATATTCGTTAATATCACGACCACGAATTATCTATGCACTACGGGCCAAAGATAATCGTGTTTTCATCAACGATCCCGATCATGCCATAAAATAATTCATCTTTTGCACCCTTGACGGAAGAGAATCCATAGCCATAATCATACCAAAAGCGTCCATCAATGCACTACGGGCGAATGAGGACTTTTACGGCATCATTTGTAACATTACGGTCATGATTATACCGAATAATCCCACATTCATAATCATACCAAGTCCATCTATGCACTACAGGCCACAGATGACTTTCATCATAACATAAGCATGAGAATAAGGACAATGATATAAAGTATCAATCAAATGAAATAAATGATAAATATTAAACATTTATAATACAATTTATCTAGCATTCAATAATAACCAAATGTTATTAATCACTTAATAATCTCATAATCTAATATCATTAATATTATAACAATATTATAATCATTTTTTTAAAACTTATAAACAATTTATTTCAGTTGTTTACATTTTATCAAATAATGCATTTAATCATTCAAAAATGTCATACTCATAAGATTTCATCATCAATGATCAAATCCCTCATCAAAAATCTGCATATACCCTATATAAGATTCCCAAGCCATAAAATCCTATTTTCCAATTTTATTACTTCACATAACATATTTAATTCATTTACTCATATCTAGTTCATTTTCATGAAAAATACCAAATCAGTCCCAAAATATTTTCTTTTCTAGGATTTAGCAGAATATAGTCCCATATTGAACATATATTTTTCTCAAAATTTTTAAAATTCATTTACTATTTTTCATATATGGCTAAAAGCATTAATATTTAGACATTTATCATAAATTGTACTTTTGTCCAAAAATTCCGAAATTTACAGGATATACTCCTGTTATTTACATGTACTCCCAATAAAAATTTCACTAATTTTGGAGTTAACCACAATGAGTTATAAAGTTTTAGTTTTAAAATAGTCTTTTCCTATAAAATTCATAACTCCTAATCTATACATCCAAAAATTGCCATTTTTGGACACAATCTAGAAAACTCATCAAATTATCATTTCAAAATTTTCTAGAATTTTTGAGGCTCAAAAAAATTACAAAACTGCCCCTGGCAGAAACCCCTTTTTGAATGAAAATATTATTCATATGAATACGAAGAATCATTCACCATGCATGCGATAATCCACATAGGCAGAGTTATTCCAATGAATAATAAAGAATGGAATAACGAAAAATTCACCATGCATGCGATAGACCGCATGATGATGAGTTATTCCCAACGAATAATAAAGAATGGAATAACAACGAAATTCACCATACATGCGATAGATCCATGCGATACGAGTTATTCCAACGAATAATAAGTAATGGAACCAGTCATGTGTAAGCCTTGCATGATGGGATATTAAACGAATAATAAAGAATGGAACCAGGTCATGCGTAAACGCACAGACAAGATATTCCGACAGAATAAGAAAGAATGGAATAACAGAAGAATTTCACCATGTATATGGTAGTCCGCGTATACAGGTTATTCCAACAGAATAATAGATAATGGAATAACAGAAGCTCTCTTCATGAATACGAAAGAGATAATACCCCTTACGAGTACAACAAATAATATCCCTTACCTTAGAAGAAACTGGATATAGGAGTAGTGAAGTAGTAGAATACTTTTCTTCTTTCTCTCTATAGTTTCTCTCTCTAGAGTTTCAGTGAATTTGTAAGAAATAATGAAGGAATGAGCTTCTATTTATAGGAGAATGGACTGAATAGTAACTAATTCATGAATGGTCCAGATTGATTTACTTTTAAACGGACGGTCCATATTGATTTACTATGCAGTATTAATAAAATATTCTAATAAAACAAAATCTTTTAAATAAAATATAATATATTCTATTTATAATCTAATAAAACGAATAACTTTATAAAAGTATTCTATTTTATATAAAAAGATTTTACTATACAAACACGATGCAGGCACTATGCAAACACTATGCATAATAGAATATTATATATTCTATTTATAGTCTAATAAAATAAATAACATTATAAAAGTATTCTATTTTATATAAAAAGATTTTACTATGCAAAACACTATGCATAATAGAATATAATATATTCTATTTATAGTCTAATAAAACAAATAACTTTATAAAAGTATTCTCTTTTATATAAAAAGTTTTTCTATTTTATTATACTAATAAAACAAAATTTATATATAATATGTGACGCCCCCAAAATAGGTCCATTCCATCCAACCCATTCTGAGTCGCCAAATACATGGTACAGAAATAACTACAACTTTATTATTACAACATATAAACTGTGAGTTTAAATATAGATATTGTCATCTAGACAATATCCACACGCAAATAAATCCCCATCATAATTATTGATACATTATTTTGCAAAAATGGTGAGGACTACTAAACAACTCTCTCTAGAACCTTCATTCCATACCCACTAGTAGTACTGCTACATTCTCGCCTCCACGAGAAGAAAAATGGAACAAAAAGGAAAAGGGTGAGCTCAACTAGCCCAGTAAAGAATATTATGAATAAAATAGTATACAACAAATTATCGTTAGTCTTCAACAGGGAAAAATTTAATAGAATACAATAGACAACAAGTTTTAAATCAATACTCACAATGAGAAAATATTAATTCATAGAAGAGTTACGTAGAGGATGAAATCTACTAATATCTATGAATTTAACGATCCATCATCAATATTTTTATCCTCAGTAACATCAATCAATATATATACGGAATCATATATTCATCCTTGCACTACGGGCCGAGGACATTCACCGAGTAGTCATGTTCATCTAGACACTGTTCATCTTTGCACACTCACGCCAAAGATATTCATCAGAACTCATTCATCTTTGCTCTCGGGCCAAAGATATTCACGAAATCATTCATCTTTTGCTACTGAGGCCAAAGATATTCACCAAAAATCATTCATCTTTGCACTACTGAGGCCAAAGATATTCAATAATATCATCATTTAAGACCGAGGATGATGAAAATATTTTTAAATAAACGAATCCAAGAAACAAAATGACAAGGATTAAGGATTAAGGATTCGTACTTTGTTTTATCCATATCCAAAAATACCTCAAAATAATCATAGTGGTGTAAAATTCAAGAATGATCAAAACATGGATACAATCAAAGCTAGTATCCGTAATATATATTTTGACGAAAAGAAGAAATTTCATTTTTGATGAATAGTGCCGTATTCGAGGAATAATAGTGTCGATATCGTGAATAGTGCCGATCATCGTGAACAAAACTCACACACCAAAGATAGAAATTTCACAAAAAAACATCTTCACGCTTCGTGAATAGTATTCATGAATAGTAACTCGTGAATAAGAAACTCATGAATAGTAACTTCGTGAATAGTAACTCATGAATAGTAACCCCAGACATGAAAAAGTTCCAAATTTGATAAAAAGTTCCAACCAATATTTCAACATAATGATATTGAAGAAATAATATCATTTGAGAAGAAAATAACATCCCTTACCTCGAAAGACAATACTTCTAGTTGAAATACCGATATAGGCTATGACTTGAACTTGCAACCGTATATAGCAATACTCAAAGTATACTCAAACTACTCACAAGAATACGCTTCGATAATATAGAGAGAAAACTTGATTTACGTGTGATTTTCAATTCTAACCCAAGCACCTATTTATAGGAAAATGCTTAGAACACCAAAAGCGAAAAAATTTAATATAATAATAATATATATAATCAAAATTCTCTCGCACAAAATCTGGTCCAAACTTCAGCCACACATGTTAAATGACTTTCAAAATGAAAAAAACATTTTGTAATTAAAAATATTTTAAACTTCCAAAATCAATTATTTGAGACTTTGGAACTTCAATAATTTATAATAAATAGCCCTTTTATCAGAAAATTCAAATCTCATGAGTTTTTATAAGAAATTCAATTCTCTACAACTTTGCGAGAAGAAAGTTTTTCAAATTCCAAATAAAAATTGATTTGAAATCCACAAACGGGTGATTTTACAATGTATAATCAAATTCGATCGATAAATGGGGTCCACCGACATGTTTAACATGTTTTAAACATTTATTGCAAAAAAACACTATTCCTCCTCGTCATACTCATATATCCCATATTAGATTTGTAAAATATCACCATTATTATATTATTAAAATATAATAATATATATATATATATATATTTAAATGAATTATTTTATCGTAAAAAGATAAAATTTTAATTTTCAACAATTGTCACATTAAAATTTTCTCCATCTATATCCACATAAAATCAATATTTTTCTCATCATATGAATCAATAATTAATTATTCACAAATAATATTCTTTGAATCACAAAGATCTTGTGACTGTGTCGCTCCCGGAAGAGGGCTTTCAATAAGAATTTCTCCTTCTTGGCGCCATGATTAGGTGACCAAACCTCTCCTTAGACAGAACTTTCTAGACATTGCCAATAATGTTATCTAATAATATTATTCAGATAATATGAATTATTGTTTCGATAATGAAAAATACTGTGTAATGATAATTATTGAAACAACAGTAATATAAAATATCAATGCAGCAATTATTGAATCAATAAAATAAAATACTGAACAGTAATTACTGTAACAATTATTGAGGAATGCCTTCTTACGTAAGAATCAATAATTGATGCAATACCGTGTCTTCTCGTCTGGCAACAACGCCAGACATCGTGTTTTTAACGAATGGTATTCCAACAAGATAATTGGAATAACTACTGCAAGTTATTTTTAAACAACTTATATTTGTCGCTTTCTTCCTCCAATCGCTTTCCGTATGGGGCCCACACATGGTCATACTACCGTCATTTAATATTCCCCAACAGATGCGAATATTCCACGACCAAACGAATATTCCCTCCCCACAACAATGAATATTTTATAACCACTTGCTTATTTTGTAAAATTTGCGCATTTTACCCATAACTAACCACATTAATCAAATCCACCCTTACTATTTCAAAATAATAAATAAAGGAAATTCCTTTTTATTTAAAAAATTTCGGGGTCTTACAACCTCCCCTCCTTATGAAATTTCGTCCTCGAAATTGACGTACGTACCTGGTGTTTCGAAAAGATGAAAATACCTCGCTTTCATTTCCGTTTCCAACTCCCAGGTCATTTCATCAATAGCATGGTTTCTCCACAAAACTTTAACTTGTGGTATAACCTCGGTACATAGGACATGTTCTTTCCTATCCAAGATCTTGACAGGTACCTCCTCGTATGTTAAGTCTTCGGCTATCTCGTACGGTTCTAACTCAATGATGTGGTTCGGGTCGTCCACATATTTACGTAACATCGATACATGAAAAACGTTATGAACACGCGTCATACTTGGTGGTAAAAGGAGTCTATAGGCCACAGTTCCTATTCAATCGAGAATTTCAAATGGATTAATAAATCGAAGGTTTGAGCTTTCCTCACCTCACCGATTCTCGCTTTAGAAATAACAATTTCTTGCACCTCCTTCTTCAAATTCATCAGCTCCGGTGTGTAGCTTGAACAGCTTTAACTTTATCGATTAAAGTCGATTATACTCGTATATCATCACGTGGGTACCTAGAGTTTTCATCTCCATCTCTATTATTTGTAAATTATACTGAAATTAGTTTTTTGACAATATCGTACTCAGTGCTTTGTATATATGATCTTCTACTCAACACGTCACCTACCATGTTCGCTTTTCCGAGGATGGCATGGTGAACATGTCTTTGAAATGAGTCTCCTCTTGAGTTCTTCGAAGCTCTTCCCACATTCTTTGCTCCATTCGAATTTTGTATCTCTACGAGTCAGCTGCGTTAATGGAATAGCGATTCGAGAATATCCTTCAATGAATCTCCGATAATAATCAACTAAGCCTAGAAAGCTACATATTTCAATTACCGACTTAGGTTGTTCTCAACTGTGACTTATATCCCAACCTTGGATAGCACATTACAATGACACCTATCGCTTTTACTATCGCTTTTAATATGGTGTCTCCCTCACGGAGAATCGGCTTTGCATTCCACAAAGGAAGTCACCGGATAAAGGCTCGGGTATCAACTTCTACAGATTGGGTTTTAACTCCCAAGTTCAATAGGAGCCATTCGATATGAAATTTTAGAAATGGGTTTTGTCTGAAATTAAAAGTCGATACAAATTCAATATCACGCTCTGGGAGTAGGCCAAGAAATTCTTCAGGAAATACGTCAGGAAAAATCAATAACAACATGAATATTATTCAAATCTGACGTGTCTTTATTCAAATCCATAACATGGACTAAGAAAACTTGACATCCGTAATAAACAAATGGCTTCATGGCTTGATATGAAAATGTTTGACTACAATGGTTTGATTGCTTGAATTCGAATAATAGGTTGCTTAGAAATATGAAAACTAACAACCTTACGAAAGTAATCAATTTCGGAATGATGAGTAGTTAACCTTAAAATCACATCAAAAGCAAGTATCTCTATAGAAATAAGGTTAACAGGTAATGTGATAGTGCCAACCTGAATCAAGCAAGATTTCTAAACAACGGATGTAATGAAAGTTTCTCCTAACGGAGTCTCCATAAATAGGTCAAAGTCTAATTTCTCCGTAGTCAAGTTCAAACGTTGAGCGCAAAGCAAGAGAGATAAAAGAATGGGTAGAACCCAGATCTAGTAAGATATAAACTTTGCAAGAATTTATAATTAACTAACCCGTGCTAAATTCGTTCGGGTTCCTCGCATTTTGATGAAGTCACGACAAAGCGCTCTTCCGAGAACCGTTGACTTTGACTTTTCTGGGACATCCTTTTGAGTCACCATTCCCCATTGGGTCGGGTTTCGATCACTGCATAATCTCGAGTGATATGTCCTTCTTTTCCACAATTATAGCATACCTTAAACTATTGTGAGCAGTTTGAGCTGATATGTCCCTCTCTCCCGCATTTGTAACATACGACCGGTGGTCTTTCTCCTCCCTTGGAACCAGTTACTCTCTGGCGGCCGCGTCTTCACATGGTCGTTGTTGAATCTCCTCTTTTTAAAATCTCCCCAGACTCGCTTCTTCTATTTTCATGGCCACGATTACCACCAGAGTGGTTACCGCCTTTGTCCGTATTCTTCTTCTTTATTCATTTGGTTATCGTTATTCGATGATCGCTATCTTCTTGATATGATCCTCGTTATGGTCCCTCGGTTGAACGTGCTTTCGTTATCTCGCTCTAACAACCGAGCCCTATTGACAACATCTCGAATAAAGAGAAAATTTATGAGAAATGAGATCTTGACGTATGGCGGGTTTCAAACCTCTCGAAACATCCGCGTCATCGCTCCTCATTCTCCACCAAATGAGGTGCAAACTCGATAACTCTCTGCGAACTTCGCCTCGACTTTGGACACCGCCATGTTATTCTCGCTCCGGTCTAATAAACTCCACTTCCTTCATATAGCGAATACTTTCAAGGAAGTACTTGTCATTGAAATGTTTCTGAAACGTCTCCCATGACATGCTGAGTGCAGCTGGATGGGTACGCTTCACAGATTCCCACCAGTAATCTTCCTCATTACGGAACATAAAAGTAGCGAATGGAACTTTCTGTTACTCCGTGCATCCCAAGACATCGAATATCTTGGTAATTTGCTTGACCCATGTTTCTGCCATGATCGGATCTGGCTTTCCCTTAAATTCTGGTGGTCTTAACTCTTTGAACTGCTTGGCTGTGACCACCCGTGAATTGCTATCATTTCCTCCTGTATTTTGAACATGAGTCTCCCTCGTCTGATTTTGCATGAACTGCAAAAAGCTTCTAAACATCCCCTCGTTCATCATCTGCTCAGTGGTGTTGTTCACAGGAGGTACATTGACAGCCTGTTGCACGTTCTCCTCGTTGGTAAGTACAAGCATCTCCATGGTCTCATTTACTCCACTGTTAATATTCTCAGTTGACATTCTTAAATACTGTCATAAAACAAGGGTTAATTAAGGATATCAATATATCACATAATATCCTTATATACTAACCAACTAACAAATAAGCTTAGGTAGGACACACTAGCGAAGGATTTACTCGTCTCTCCCCTCCTAGTTCTATTCCCCGATCTCCGCCAGAGATCATATCCCTAAGCTCTAATACCAACTGTAACACCCCCAAAATAGGTCCATTCCATCCAACCCATTCTGAGTCGCCAAATACATGGTACAGAAATAACTACAACTTTATTATTACAACATATAAACTGTGAGTTTAAATACAGATATTTCCATCTAGACAATATGCACACGCAAATAAATCCCCATCATAATTATTGATACATTATTTTGCAAAAATGGTGAGGACTACTAAACAACTCTCTCTAGAACCTTCATTCCATACCCCCACTAGTACTGCTACATTCTCGCCTCTCCGAGAAGAAAAATGGAACAAAAGGAAAAGGGTGAGCTCAACTAGCCCAAAAGAAAGAATATTATGAATAAAATAGTATACAACAAATTATCGTTAGTCTTCAACGAGGAAAAATTAATAGAATACAATAGACAACAAGTTTTAAATCAATACTCACAATGGAAAATATTAATTCATAGAAGAGTTACGTGAGGATGAAATCTACTAATATCTATGAATTTAACGATCCATCATCAATATTTTTATCCCTCGTAACATCAATCAATATATATACGGAATCATATATTCATCCTTGCACTACTCTGAGCCAAGAGACATTCACCAGTTAGTCATGTTCATCTAGACACCTGTTCATCTTTGCACTACGGGCCAAAGATATTCATCAGAACTCATTCATCTTTGCACTACAGGCCAAAGATATTCACCAGAAATCATTCATCTTTGCACTACAGGCCAAAGATATTCACCAAAAATCATTCATCTTTGCACTACAGGCCAAAGATATTCAATAATATCATCATTTAAGACCGAGGATGATGAAAAATATTTTAAATAAACGAATCCAAAGAAAACAAAATGACAAGGATTAAGGATTAAGGATTCGTACTTTGTTTTATCCATATCCAAAAATACCTCAAAATAATCATAGTGGTGTAAAATTCAAGAATGATCAAAACATGGATACAATCAAAGCTAGTATCCAGAATAGATATTTTGGACGAAAAAGAAGAAATTTCATTTTTCGATGAATAGTGTCGTATTCGGAAATAGTGTCGATATCGTGAATAGTCTGTATACGTGAACAAAGAATCTCAAACACCAAAAGATAGAAATTTCACAAAAAACATCTTCACGCTTCGTGAATAGTATTCATGAATAGTAACTTCGTGAATAGTAACTCATGAATAGTAACTTTCGTGAATAAGAACTCATGAATAGTAACCCCACATGAAAAAGTTCCAAATTTGATAAAAAGTTCCAACCAATATTTCAAAGATAATGATATTGAAGAAATAATATCATTTGAGAAGAAAATAACATCCACTTACCTCGAAAGACAATACTTCTAGTTGAAATAATTGATATATAGGCTATGACTTGAACTTGCACCGCTTAGCAATACTCAAAGTATACTCAAAATACTCACAAGAATACGCCGATAATATAGAGAGAAAAACTTCATTTAAAAGTGTGATTTTCAATTCTAACCCAAGCACCTATTTATAGGAAAATGCTTAGAACACCAAAGCGTAAAATTTAATATAATAATAATATATATAATCAAAATTCTCTACGCACACAAATCTGGTCCAAACTTCACCACACACATGTTAAATGACTTTCAAAAATGAAAAAACGCGTTTTGTAATTAAAAATATTTTAAACTTCCAAAACCAATTATTTTGAGCTTTGGAACTTCAATAATTCATAATAAATAGCCCTTTTATCGGAAAATTTAAATCTCTCGAGTTTTGATAGGAAATTCAATTCTCTACAACTTTGCGGAAGAAAAGTTTTCAAATTCCAAACAAAATTGATGGCCAAATCCACAAACGGGTGATTTTACAAAATATAATCAAATTTCAAATCGATAAATGGGGTCCACCGACATGTTTAACATGTTTTAAACATTTATTGCAAAAAAACACTATTCTCCCTCGTATACTCTCATATATCCCATATTCGTTGTAAAAATATCACCATTATTATATTATTAAATATATAATAATATATATATATATATATATTTAAATGAATTATTTTATCGAAAAAGATAAAATTTTAATTTTCAACAATTGTCACATTAAAAATTTTCTCCATCTATATCCACATAAAATCAATATTTTCTCATCATATGAATCAATAATTAATTATTCACAAATAATATTATCGAATCACAAGATCTTTTGTGACTGTGTCGTTCCTGGAAAGAGGGCTTTCCAATAAGAATTTCTCCTTCTTGGCGCCGCAATTAGGTGACCAAACCTCTCCTTAGACAGTAACTTTCTAGACATTGCCAATAATGTTATCTAATAATATTATTCGATAATATGAATTATTGTTTCGATAATGAAAAATCTTGTAATGATAATTATTGAAACAACAAAGAATATAAAATATCAATGCGGCAATTATTGAATCAATAAAATAAAATACCGAGCAAGAATTATCGTAACAATTATTGAGGAATGCCTTCTTACGTAAGAATCAATAATTGATGCAATACTGCGTCTACATCTTGTGCAACAACAACGCGTTATTGTGTTTTTTAACCACCGGGTATTCCAACAAGATTAATTGGTAAATAACTACGCCATTATTTTTAAACAACTTATATTTGTCATTTTCTTCCTCCAATCGCTTTCCGTTATGGGGCCTACATATTGGTCAAGGCCGTCGCATTTAATATTCCCCAAGCAAGACAAATATTCCACGACCAAACGAATATTCCCCGACAACAATGAATATTTTATAACCACTTGCTTATTTTGTAAAATTTGCGCATTTTACCCATAACTAACCACATTAATCAAATCCACCCTTACTATTTCAAAATAATAAATAAAGGAAATTCCTTTTTATTTAAAAATTTCGGGGTCTTACATAATATATATATTTATATATATATATATAAACTTCCGTGACTTCATAAAAAGACACCTCAATTTATTTAACAACATTTATTATCATTATTATAATTCACAATATTAATCGACCAGATCGTTCCTAAGAAAGAGGGGGCTTTCCAATAATGATTTCTCCCTATTGGCGCTCAATTAGGCGACCAAACCTCTCCTTGGCAAAACTTCTAGATATCGTTAATATTGCAAATAATAATATTAATAACTTTGTTATCTCAATTATTGATTTAATAATATGTAAAATATCGACAATAATTGAATCAAATAACGTGAGATACTATGCAACAATTATTGTAGTAATAATTGAACAAAACTGAGTGACTTCTCACGTAAGCATCAATAATCAATATTGTGTGCTACTATGGAACCACGCGTATTACTGTACTTTTAACACCGGGTGTTTCAATAGTTAACGATAAAACTTCCGCCATTATTTTCATAAAAATATTTTTGTCGTTTTCTCAATCCGACAATAATTCTATTGTGGGGTCCACCAATGATTGTGTCGTCGTACGAATATTCCCTGTTAAAACGAATATTCCCCGACCAATCGAATATTATATAAAGACTTGCGTACTTTGCAAAATTTATAAATATTACCCACAATTATAACATTATATCAAATCCACACCATAATATTCAAAAAAACATTTCGAGAAAATTAAATCTTTATTCATAAAATTTGGGGTCTCACAATCTCCCCTCCTTATGAAATTTCGCCCTCGAAATTTGCGTATGTACCTGGTATTCGAAGAGATGAGAATACCTTGCTTTCTTTTCAGATTGTACCTTCCCGGTTATATCCTCTGTATCATGATTTTTCAATTGCTCATCTCCTGTATTTCAGATATCATTCTAGAATATATCTTCAAAACAAAGGTCAATTGACATATCACAAATTCTCAACTTATCAAGTAAATATTTTGGTTTAGGTAAGTCACACCCTATCGAAGTATATTACTCGTCTCTCCCCTCCTAGTTTTAGACTAATATCTCTACCAGCGACCATATCCCTAAGCTCTGATACCAAATGTGACGCCCCCAAAATAGATATACATCACCCATCTTGAGTCGCCAGAAAATACACTACTGACAACTTCATTTATACAACTGTCGTGTAAAATACGATTGTACCTTACATATATATACCAACTCTGACTCATGTCACAATTGTACCTTACATAAAGGTACAGTCAATAACTATTTTAGAAATTAAAATATCTGGGAAGTGCTCAAAGAAACCTTCGTACATGGGAGGCCATACGTCTAGGTTATGATAGATATCATATGTCCATAGAATTATCCTTAGTTGGCCTAATAGACCCCAAAGAAAAACAAGAAGATTACTATCATGTTCCTTCCAATGGTGAGTCTTCTCTTGATATATAACTATCTCCACTGTCTGCAATTGAGAACTATATTTTAACCAAACTCCAAGATTATATAGGTAGTGCTCGTAAATATACTCAAGAAGTGCAATTGCACAACCCCGCTCTTATGATAACACGAGGTTGTATGTCATTAGACATCCTGTATGATAGTGTCAAAACACCCTTCCAAAGTTGGGTTCACCTCACCCTATTCGGTTCACCAAAATTAAATATCAAATGGCGTATACAATACGACACACTTATCTAAATTTTTCAATAAAATTATTTCCATACTATTTAGGGAGAACCTCAACAGCTATAGACCACCGTTCTATTCCCCGGGTATCCCCGCTCGACTCGGAAACACTCTTATTACCTGAAATAAATTGTGAAGAGAAAAGGGTGAGAACAAATAGCCCAGTAAAGTATAGCGTGACTAAAGATAATTAAATTATCAATAGCCTTCGTCAGTAATAAATCAGAGATTTA
Source organism: Panax ginseng (assembly GCA_020205605.1). Classification (NCBI taxonomy): domain Eukaryota; kingdom Viridiplantae; phylum Streptophyta; class Magnoliopsida; order Apiales; family Araliaceae; genus Panax; species Panax ginseng. The sequence continues at coordinate 68,547,984 of CM035132.1, read as the reverse complement.
GAACATATGGTAGATGATAAAACTTTTCAACCATAGTTGGAGCGGAACGAGAAATCCATTAGAAGAGTCAAATAGACCATAAAGTCTATTATTTTCTCCACGTTAAAATTCCACCAATAATGTTTTATCCCTGTAACATCAATCAACAATTCCTGTCCACAATCATATAAATAACTCATAATCATAATTGTGATTCTAAATTCCTCTTTGCACCCAAGACGAAGATAATTTTCATCACCTATCTTCCCCTGAAACATCAAAGACCATGGTTATACCAAATCACAATTTCTGCTCATAATCATACTAATAAATTTATCTTTGCACTACGGCCAAAGATATTCATTAACAATTCATCTTTGCACTACAGGCCAAAGACATACAACTGTATTTTAGAAGAGTCAAGTAGAGCATGATATCTACTATCTTTTACGAATTAAAAGTTTATTATCAATATTTTATCGCTGAGACTCAGCTTAATAAATAATCCACATCATTGAATCACCTTTGCACTATGGTCAAGGATATTCATTAATATCACATCCATGAATTAATATTTCATTGCTGAGACTCAGCTCAATAATTAATCCACATCATCGAATCATCCCTGCACTACAGGCCAAGGATATTCGTTAATATCATGACCACGAATTATCTATGCACTACGGGCCAAAGATAATCGTGTTTTCATCAACGGTCCTGATCATGCCATAAAATAATTCATCTTTGCACCCTTGGATGAAGAGAATCCATAGCCATAATCATACCAAAAATTGTCCATCAATGCACTACGGGCCAATGAGGACTTTTACCACATCATTTTTAACATTACGGTCATGATTATACCGAATAATCCCTGGTCATAATCATACCAAGTCCATCTATGCACTACAGGCCACAGATGCCTTTCATCATAATATAAGCGTGAGAATAATGACAATGATATAAAGAATCAATCAAATGAGATAAATGATAAATATTAAACATTTATAATATAATTTATCCAACGTTCAATAATAACCAAATGTTAATCACTTAATAATCTCATAATCTAATATCATTAATATTATAACAATATTTTAATCATTTTTTTAAAACTTATAAACAATTTATTTCAATTGTTTACACTTTATCAAATAATGAATAATTTTAACTTTTCCACCTTTAATCATTTGTCCTCAAATAGGATAAGAAATGACCGTAAAAGGTGCCAATTTGACTGTTTCAAAAGTCATATTTTTTCACATCATTATGTTCAGCATGGTTTAAAACTAACATTTACTATGTTGAATATTTTTTATAAAGTCATATCAGCATGCATATTCACTACTATGTGTCTAAGTGCATTTCATGTGATAAGTCATTTTCCAACGGATAGAAACTAGAAAAGAATACATGCATATGTTACCAAGATAGTGAAGAACACTTGTACGATGGCAGAATGTGTAGAAAGTCACCCAAACTCAGCAGGTCTGAAGAAGAGCTCTCGGATATCCTTCGCGGTGCTACTTGAAAGTGACTTATGAAAGCAACATGCAGCCTTTACATAGTCACGGTTGGCCGTCGCAGTCCACTCTCATGATCGTCAGAGTACCTACTGACACCCACTGCAAGAGGGGCCCACACCTCCATTTCGGGCCCAAATTCGAGTTAAAAAGGAGGTCTCACAAGCTGAAAAGGCAAAATCATGAATAAAAATGCTACGCGATTGAGCAGAATAGCCTGGAATCCTTTTTTTCACGGGCCAAACTCTGGCTGCACATGTCACTCATTGGTATTCGCCTGAATGCAAGGTATACTATACCAGTGATCTTAGCTTTTACAAATCATGCTCGGCAATACCTCACACAGGTCCGATGCTGCCAAATATAGGGCCGTAACCCTAAAAGTATCCCCAGCGGGGGTCACAATGCCGAAGTCAAACATTGATAAAGTATCCCTGGCGGGGGTCACAACGCCAAAGTCAAACATTGATAAAGTATCCCCGATGGGGGTTACAACGCCGAAGTCATACCTTGATAAAGTATCCCCAGCGGGGGTCACAACGTGATTTAACCATTGATATACGCGTCAATTAAGGTCAAGCAACCTTGACATACTCCCCAGCAAGGGTCACAACGCAATGCAATCATTGATACACACATCAATGAATGTCAAGCAGCCTTGACAGTTTGCCCAACAGGGACCTATCCAGTGATATACACATCAGCGAAGGTCAGGCACCCTTGACAATAAGTATTGTTGGAAGTAACTCTAACAGGTTCATGGTATATACTGGTGACACAAACCAGAGAAGACCATCCTCATCGGAGAGGACCGATGGTGGAATATGTTATACATATCCTCAAACAGACAAAGCTTTATCCCCACAGATCTCTTGTACACGAGAGGCACCTCTATGGAGTAAAGGTCTGTATCAAGGATCCAGGACTTTGGTGATAGCCCCAACGTCAACATCCTTGAAGACTTGGATCGCATGTCCAAGACATTATTGATTGTCATCCCCGGCAGGATTAACAGGGAATCAACAATCATTCATTCATACATTAAACATTTGCATCATGTTGCTGCACATAGCATCATGTTTATCTTGTTATATTTCAAGTGTCTAGGATTCTTTATCCTATCCATGCCTTGCATTGCATGAATATGATAAAGAGGGCATCTCAGACACTCAAAATTTTCTGCACACACATGCTACTAACATTGCAGAGGGCGATTCGTCTTCGAGAGATAACCACGGAAGACAACACATCCATTCCGGATACTACCGGAAGTTTAGTCTCAACCCCGGAACACACACTGGGAGTATCAATTCCAACCTCGGAGATAACCCTGAGTTTCATCCTTGGAGATAACCCCAAGGAATGTTATTGCAGTTTCGACGATAACTCCAGAAATGCTTGTTTCAAATGCATGCGATCAGCTTCAGTCTTAGACCTCCTACTGAGGCACTTATTCCAAAGACCCAGAGATAACACCGGGAAGAAAGGCATACTTATAGATGACCTTGCAGAATTCAAACACTTGTAGCAGTCCAATCTCAGATGTAACCCTGAGCAATGTCTGCTATCAGCCCAAATCGGAGATAACCCCGGCGAGGAGTCAAATCGTCATCTTGCCTCCTCAACCCCTGAGCACCGTCTCAACATTTCATACATACATTTCTACACAACAATGTTCCACAAGAGCCAAGGAGTTCCAATCCCAAGTGACTATTACACGTGGCAGCACACCGAATAGAATTTGAAGCTTGAAGACCATGGATATGGTCCCCTCTTCCTGACTTAATACAACATCTAATCCCATGTCATTGCGTAACTCTTGACAAGAGTGGTCTGAAGAAGGTCTTGTACACCTCGTTCGGATGCTCGAATTGAAGTTCTGCAAGTTCGAGCGGACATCACTGCGCACGAGTGCACGTACTTTGAGACGGCGGGACCCTCGGAGCCCGGGGCACCATGGACAGCCGCAGGTGCACCTGCGACTACCGCAAGTACACCTGCGGCTCCTAGCTCTATAAATATAGAGCTTGGGGTGGCCATTTATAAGAGAAAAAAGAGGCGAGGAAGCCCTGTCCAATTTGCTCTGTACACACCCCATATATTGAGTGCTTTCTCATTTTAAACACATGTTAGCTCACATATAGCTATATTTTTTACAAATGGAGTGAGTGTTTATCCATATAGAGTCATAGAAGCCCACCTTGGCACCACCGTAAGCCTTCTCACACTCTATAAAGTCTTTCTTTCATCTTTTGCACACACTATTCTTCACATCGAGAGTCGTGTTGTGTGTGTATGCCTCAACTTCTACTCCATGGTTTTCATTTCATGCGTATATATATACTTATATATGTATATATTTATATATGGACTAACATTATCGAGTTATGCCTCGATTGAGCCTAGACTTATGTCCTGAGCGCTTACTTGCTTATATATATATATATATATATATATATATATATATATATATATATAATCATTGTCGAACTCATTCGATGAGCCCGATTTTATATATCACTGTGTGTTTATTTGCTTTTATATATATATATATATATATATATATATATATATATATATATATATATATATATATATTTACATTGTTGTCGTGCATGGAGTTTACTTGAGGCCTTTTACTACTTTATTTACATTTAGTCTCTTTGAGTTTACTTCACATGGCGGTTGATAAATCTTTTGACTTTATTTAATTTTCCTCGATCCCCATGAAGATGCTTCGTGGTTGTTGATCATGTATATATATATATATATATATATATATATATATATATATATATATATATATATATATATATATATATATCGCTTATATATATTTACATTTTTGATCCCCTCGAGGTGCTTACGTGGTGGTTGATTAAGTCTCAGATATATATATATATATATTTACAGCTTTTATATATATAATCGCCATCGCTTCATCAAGTTCATATAAATCATGGCATCATGTGAGCCTAGGAATCATGTGATCATAGATTGATCTCATCAATCTAGACTCTTGCCTCAAGATGGATATTTTCACCGTAGCGCACTTATGTACATTATTTACTATGTCTGAATTTCCTTAGATGGTTGTCATGCCCATGAGGAGTTAAGATCGTCAGATATTATTTTCTCGAAGATGCTTCGCATCTCAAAAATAAAAGCAAACAAGCCGAACATTTAATAATAAAATGGAAGTATGAAAAGGTCTCAATTACTATTGAGCACAGGATTTGAAAAACCTCTTTTTACAAAACTTCACTGCTATATCATGTTTAAAACTAAATTTTCATATAAATTCAAACCCTTTGTATATAGGTGCGAATGAGGCCTCGCACTACTTCCAAATAAATTGTACATTGATCCACACACACACACACATTCATATAACAGTTTCTTAAAAAGTGGTGGTCACTGCAGTAACACTTGGATGTCCTGGGTGCCTAACACCTTCCCTTCGCATAATCAAACCCCTGAACCTAAATGAATCTCGGTTTCACAGACCCGTTTAGCAGTGTCACATCATTGGGTTAATGTGCAAACCTTTTTTTGGTTGCGTTGGTGCAACCAGTTAAAAATACCAATTGGCGACTCTTATAGTCAAATCATCAACATTACACATGTCAGACCTTTTTCACTTGTTTTTTCAAACAAATCTCACATAACATGAGAACATCAAAGAATAAGAAATGAAAAGAGACAAATAAAAATCCCGACGTCGACAAATTTAAATCTTGACAAGAAATCCCATCAAAGCCTTAATAATCAGTACTAAACTTGTCTATGCAATTCCAGTCTCATCATTGACCAAAACAGACTTAACCCATCTAACGGCTGGAAATATGTAAGTATGAACTAAATGCAATATAAAATCAGAAAAATAACTAATATTTTTGGGATTTTTCAATTTTATCAATTTTTTTAAGCATTAAAAACTAGAAGCATAAACTAATAAGCTCAACTACATAAAACCAACATAAACTAATATGCTCAACTACATGAAACCAAAAACTAAACTAAAATGCAAACATACTAAAACACAAATAATATGAATTAAACTAAACTAAATTAAACTACACATGCAATTTTATACTAATCATGTAATGCAGCCAATACCCCCAAACTTTAAATTAACAATGTCCTCATTGTAAGGTAAAGGATGAAGAAACTTCCCTATGTAGACTCGTCATCGCCCTCCTCCTCGTGCTCAGGTGGAGTGTCAGGCGGTGGATATAGAGTGGTGGTCTCATAATTTAGGAAATTGAACTCTTGCTCCCACCTGGCCAAATGTGTCTGATAGGACTCTAGAAAACTCGGCAGTAAAGGCTTGAAAATTTGTGTGCATCACATCCATCCTTCTCTGGAGGTGGCAAATCTCACAGTACTTCCTGCCTGGAGGTGCCCTAGCTGTCTGAGGAGCAGTGTTGGTCTCCTCTTCTCTTTCTTTATCTTTTTCTCCTTCATTGTCTGACTCATCTTCTAGAAGAACAAACCCCAATCCCCAGGGATGAGAATCTACACCATTCCAAATTGTGTATTTCTGTATAGTAGTGTGATCTATGTCACGCATCAATAACTGCAGAGCCTCATTATCCCAATCTACACCCACAGCCAAACAAAGCTGAGTAATAACCGAAGCATATGGAATTCCCCCTGAAGTACTCCCCCTCATATACCGCAGCATGGATTGATTGATGATATGCCCGATGTCAATTTATTTCCCTTTCAGTATGCCATAAAGTAACGTGGCTCTATCAGTAGTGACATTTGCATGATGGCTGGTAGGGAGAATACTAACGTAAATAAAGTTGTACCAAGCCTTTGCATATCGACTCAACGTGGTCTGTGAGAAGTGCACTTTTCTGTCTGTGCCATCTTTGGTTGTCCATTTTGTGCCCAGTTTGCGCAGCTCCTTAGTCAGCTTGTCCAATTCAGTTTTGAACCTCTGCGATTCTGTCCAATTTGCAGCACCAGATGGCAGTGTGTCAACATGAAAGAGTTCATTGATTGCTTGATTGGTTTAATATATTTTCTTCCCTCGCAAATATGAGATGCAATTCTGCATTTCGCGAGCATTGTCATAGAATTCTCTCACTATTGACATTGGGGTAGCCACTAGCTTGGTTACCACTAGAGCCCATCCATGTGCCAAAATTTGTTCCTTAAGTTTTCCATCCTCCCTTCCAGGATTGAAACCCCTCTCTTGCATAAATGATTTTCCGACCAAGACATTCAAATAATGATGTTAGGCAGAGAGGTTTACAAACCTAGAGTTATCCAGTATGTCCCTACTACTGCCATCACCCTCATGTTCACTACTAGATGATGGAGATGGGGTTCGAATCCTTTTGGGTGTCATAGATTGAGCAATGTGGATTTGTGGAGGATGACTGTTAATGACAATGAAACCCTAAACTCCTCTCTATGAACTTCATTAGAACAGGTGGTGTGCAAAAAAAAGATCTCCTTGTCTGTGATCAAAAATTCGGGAGTTGCTTAGTGAAGGAAGAACTAGGGTTTATGTTGGAGAGAGAAAATGTTGGTGGACTAGAATATGAAGGTTACATGTGCTTAGATTGGATTTCGAAGAGGAGGAAGTTGTTAGTTATAGCTCTGTGGTGTTTGGTTTTAAGAGAAAGAGAAAGTTGAGAGTTTGGATGAGATGGCTGATATATGTTGATCCGGTTCCTTATATATATATTTTTAAAACTGACATCAGGCTAGGGCGCAGCTACCCTGATTTTGACTTAAAGGGGGCATAGCTGCGCTGTGTTCTATTTTGCTCTATCATGAGGCGCAGTTACGCTAGTTTTAGCCTATGCATGGGAGTAGCTGCGCTGCCCTGAGCCCGGTTCTGATTAACTATTTCCAATTTTTCTGTTCTGCAATGCTTTAACCAATTGAATTTGTACCTGAGAATTAGCATGAGCATCATATTAGCATAACTAAATCAAACATATACTACTAATAATACTGTAAATACGAATTGACAAAGAGAAAGAAAAATTTTAATTGGATGGGTTACCTCCCATCGAGCGCTTGATTTACAGTCTTTTATCCTAACTTTGTCTGATCAATGCTATCTGATTCCTCTACGAAAGTTGAGAAATTCTCCATCCATCAGGAGAAATGTAGTATTCGGGAGGTCACCATTAGTGATAGCCCTAGAATCACACCCACCCAACTTGCCTTTTGCAGATAGGATCCCATTTATAAACCTCCAGCAGATAGGTGTTTTCTCCATTATGTCTGTAATTTGAATGGGGCATTAAGACTTGGTAAACATAATGGTCTCTTTCTCAACCCTCTTCTTTTTAGTCAACCATGGCTCTAACATTGTAATAGCACTCATGTTGTACATAGTCTTCCCAACAACATTACTACCAAGCGGACATGGTCTTGCAAATCTAACTGGACCCTTGGTGTTTGACGAATAAGGTGTTTGGGGGACTAAAAACATCGGCTCATCATTGTTGGTACTCACAGTTAGTTCTTCACCGACTTTGTTTTCATTAACCCCACTTGTCTCCTCTATTTCATCATTTAGTGTTTCATCCAGCTGTAAATTTGGGTTAGGCACTCCGTCAATCTCGGAATCCATGTCATAACACCAATTGTTCTGAGGACAGTTTTTCAAGACCTTGTACATTAGATCTAACTGATTCTGAAGATTTTGAATTGACCTCTCTTGACTAATCCTCCTTTCCTCATTTAATGTTATAAACTTGGACAACAATTCCATCAACACTGAATTATCTATCTCAGTTTTGGAATCCATGTATTGAAGACCATTCATTGAGGGATTAATGAATTATTCCATCTGTTTATTAAGATTTTGGCTTGATAACTCAAACTCATTATCATCTCTTCGTGGTCTGCTATGATCTTTGACATGAATTCCTTCAACTCTGACTTTTTTTCTTGCAATGGAAGTTGACATGAGAATTCCAGAGTATATGTTGGATTTGGAGCATAGTATTGGTCTTGATAGTTATAGCCCCATGAAGAATCTGGGTGATACCCCCAACCTTGATGATAATTGGAATAAGCATAGTGGTTGAGGTAATCACCCCCATACTGTACTGGTCCAAATCTGACAGTGCATTGATGACTCAGATGATTGCCAGCACAATAATTACAAACTAGTGCGATCTTTTGAATACATTGGGCTTCAAGAACATCCAACCTCTTCGAAAGTGTTTCAATTTGAGCTGACAATGCAAAAACTGCATTGAGTCCATCAATTCATGTGTCCCTTGGTTGAGTCATATTCGTATATGGCCATTGATAAGCAAAGTCATCCATGGTACCTAAAAAGAAAGAAAAATAGGAAAAGAATTAAAATAAACTAAAATGTTTAAATTAAGACTAATTTGATAAAAATTAATATTGGCAAAATTATTAAACTAACTCCCTGGAAACGGCGCCAAAAAACTTGTTGGGTAAATTCTATATACGCTCACACGCAAGTATACGTGGTCAACAAGTAATATAATAGTAAGTTAAGTATCGTTCCCACAGAGAATTATTTAATAAGAATTACCAAGTACGTACTAACCTATAACTAATTTAATCTTATTTAAACAAATGATTTAATATTTTAATTTAAAATAATTAAATTAAACTATTACTAATTATCCCTAGAGTGAAACAAGTTAATGAAGACTTGAGACTACAATTTCACTTATCGCTTTATTTAAATCAACACACTTCCTGTTAAGACAAATTACTTATACTGAATTGTTAATCAAGAACACGAAAGTAAAATATGACCATCTCTCAATGTACCATACTCATATCAAATCAAATCCACAAATGATAGAATCAAATTGAACACCATAATTAAATAATCCACTATATCTCTATGTGAATTACAATTAAAAAGGGTTTAAGCACAAGTTCTTATTAGACTACATGCAATGCTTCGGTATATCTCTATCCTAAGCACAAATTATGAATTCCAACACCATGTAGAACACATAAATACATGCTATTATGATCAGATCTAAACCCATAATCCGTCTCTTGATTTCATATGGATTAACACAGTAATTGTTAGCTAGACAATTAAGCAATTAAGGGCAAACCATAATAGACAATCCCAATATAGCCAATAAAACCAACAAGGAAGCATATTAAAGTAAATTACACAATAAGATTCATAGTAATCTCAAACTAGATTTTAATTCATAAATAAACTAGAATTCATCATCCACAATTGATTAAGCATTAAAAGATATAAAATAGATAAGAAAAGAATTTAGAATTGAGATAAGCAAATCTGCATTCTCTCTTGCTTCCAATCTGATCTCTAATGATATTCAAAAGCTTTAATCTTCAGTTCTCATCCATCTAGGGTTCCTAATCTAAGAAAAAAAAATTAAAGAAGAATAATACATAAGTTTTATCCCCATAGGGATTTTAAATGGAGTTCTAGAACTACCTCCCCTTTTCCAACTATGATTATGCCATATATATAATATATCCCAAGTCCTACTTTGCCCATCCAATCGGTCACATTAATTAAAAAGTCAACTGATGATCATCGAAGACAGTCAGGCAATTGCATACCACCCACAAGGCCAAATGGGGCAAAGATTAACTAAGAAGATTTAAAGTTCAGACCTTTACACACCAAGACCGCACTCCAAGGCCAAATTAGGCATGGAATCGCCATGCACCCGAGACATCGTTTTCGATCCCGCTTCATTGTAACACTCCCTTTACCATAACTTCATTGTTTGGCCCTTATCACATCCACTCATGCACTTTAACTTCAAAAGGCATCCAGGAAAGTTCCCAAACATGAAATCTGCAAAAGAAACCAAAAATGCATGAAAAGCTACTAAAATGAATGAGTTTAAGCAACAAATTAAAGTCAATTGATATTAAAATAGGTAGACGTAAAACTACCTATCAGCATTCCTATTGACAGGCAAGTAAAACTCCATTAGTTATTCCTTAGCGAGTCACGTTCTGTGAACTTATTCTCTAATAAGCACCTACATACTTGCTTTAGTGTCTCCACACAAATGATCATGAGATCAATCATTCTCATCAAATGAGCAAGCAACGTATGTATCAATCTATCCAAATTCACTAATCCCCTTTTTAGTAATCCATTGATTGAGAACATTTTAGTTTTAATTTATCTAAGAATTTAGATCTCATTAGCATGATCTCATCATGATTCTAAAATCATTGCTTAAAACTATGGGTTTATCACATATTAATAAAACACCATCGTGTAGATAATAAATGCCTTTAATAATTAATTCATTTATTAATAAATAAATAAGATTGATTACAATGTATATACTTTATCATCATATATGATTGGCTTGTATGCATACTACTTTCATTAAAATCTTTCCAAGTCTTCCCATCTGCATGATGGTTTAGTTCCCCATCTTTCATGTATGCCAAGTCATACGTTTAGTGGTTCTTGAAGACATGTACAACCCCTTAAGCCAATTTGTAATTGGAAAATAGCTTAAGATCTTGAAAGGTATATTTGTGGTTTTCGTAGTCAAACTCTCTTTATTCACCTTAAAACAATTATGACTGGACGTCGTGCACTTTTTCTTTTGTTCCTCTTCCTTATAAAATAATATGCAATCGTTCAGACATTCAATCAATCTTTTGGTATCTTAGACCCAATTTTTTTTTACCATTTTCTTACAAAAGTAAAAGTTATCGGGCAATTTTTCACTATCAAGTAACATACTCTTAATAGCTTTCATGAGCGACTCAAAATATTCATTGCTCATGTTATGATCAACCTTGTTGTTAAGTAACATCCCCACTACAGACAATGTAGTTTGCAGCCAGGTTAGAATGGCTCGCTAACCTCTTCCAACAACTTAAAGAACGCCCTTGCGTCAGAATTCATAAGTTGATCTCTGTTTTGTTCCCAATCAAAATATGGTCCTGAAATATACTTAACCATGTCATTTATACGATTCATATTATTGTTTAGATTATGTATCAATTCACTGCCATTATCCCTTCTATGTTTATGTGCCCACTAACATTCTTCATAATTATGCTTGAACCCCTTAACAAACAAATGATAGACAACCATCTCTCTGTTCAAATAATTAATATTATTACATAATTAATATTATTACACTTTAAAAAAAGACATCTTATGTTGTCTTAATCATTGACACATTCTTTGTGATTATACGTATAATCTAGAAACACTTCCCAACTAGTTCTAAATTCAGTTGTAGCACCTATCTGGTTAGTCGTCTTTTGTCATCTCATCCAACTACGGTCTAAATAGAAATCCATGATACTATGGTACCTATTTTGACACAAATTACATTATTACATTGTTTCATCGGTTGGTAGAACGCATGACTCATATTTTAATAAATCTCCACTCTTGTTACACCGATCAGGCTTTTATCCCATTTTAGTATGCGAGGCCCCACTGACGTCAATGACATAAACACTTGCATCTTTTATTTAAAAGAAATTTCGACAACATCTCTTATCGGTCTCCAAGTACACGAAATAGACCATGATTTAAATAGTCTAAGTATGTACCCGAAGAACAATAGAAGATAAATAAATCAATATTTCTTTAAAATAAACAGATAGATATGCTTAAGTCACTGACACCAACCAAATAGGGGCGGAACATACAAGATTAGTCACTATTAACACCAAGTTTCGCCGGCGCGTCCAATCATAGAATCCACGCGCTTGAACCTGCACAATAACAGATCACACACGAAGCTTGACGGCTTGTGCCGCCGGGGGATATCTCCGGTGTGAGAATAAGTACAGGTCGTTCACAAGGTTTAACAATGGAGGCTGTAGTGTTTAGTGCTTCAAAGAAAGTATTACCTGTTAATTATAACCTTGGCCTTATATTTATAGTACCCTCATCACCTTAGAATCCTTCTCCGAGTCGGATTAGGACTCTTAAACATGGTAGTTACCATAATTTGGGTCCAACACAATCTCCTTAAAAGGTGGAAGTGGAATCCAATCCAAATAATACCTTTGGAGTTACCTTATTCAAATACGGTTAGGACTCTAGACTCTGTAAGAAGGACAGCCCACTGCACAGGCCCAACCCAACCGAACTCACCAGCTGGTCTGAGCGAAGGCCCGACCCCAAACACCATACACTACCTTAAGGATCCGGCCCAAAGGACTCGGATACCGAACCCGAACACCTTCAGCATCTCCGAGGGCTTCGGCCCATCGGGCTTATGAACCCCTTTTAGTATCAGGCCTTTGGCCCAGTTGGAGGTCAATTAAAATGCTCCCGAAAATTTCCCCCCAGTCTCTTGTTATAATTTATTTATAATTAGAGACTTTGAAAAGACAAGGCTCATAAAACCATGCCAGCAAATGATGAGTTATATGGGCAAGCCAAACGGTTCCTCTTCATTTCTCGAAATGTCGCACACTTCCCTAGGACTGGCCCCTACCCGTCATAAATAGCCTCCCTAGGGTCTCGTGCAACTCTGCTTATAAAAACCCCATCCTTCCAACTCTGTCACTTTTCCTAGATTTTCTAATTTTAAATTCTGCTATCGGCTTTTCCGGCGAGGGCGATTTTTGGTAAGTAAACTACTTTATCAAACTTTTGTGATTCAGCTTCATTCTTGCTCATTTATACTTCCAAATCTCCACATTTTCAACCTCTTTTACTTCAATGGCTGCAATTCCTACCACCGAGCAAGTTCCCCCAACCGTCCTTTCTACCTCCATGACCGCCGGCGATCTAATTTCGGTCGACCTACCGGCGGCTCCCACTGATATCTCCACCGACGATGCTGAAACTCAAATTCGAAGCATTTACGCTTCTGAAACCGACTACTCCCATATCAATACAAAGTCTATCATCACCACATCCCAGCTTTCTGACATCCAAACTCTCTTTAACATCCTGAAGGAGTATAAGCTTCGGCTTCCAGAGCCGAACGAAAGGATGTTCTGGCATCCTGAAGGAAATTGGATGGCCATTCCCCTGTGGGCCATGAAATACGGGGTCCGGTTTCCTCTTCATGAATTCATTTCCTCCTTTCTCTGTTTCATCGGTATCGGGTTCGCATAACTTGTGTCGAACTCGTATATCCATCTGATTTCTTTCATTGCTCTTTGTTAAGAGGTCGGGATCACTCATGGCCTCGATTTCTTTTTTGTCTTGTTTACCATTGGGAAGTCGAAGGAGCCTGACTTTTGAAAACTCAACCGAGTGGCTGGTCGTGCCACCTTCATGAAGACTCCATCTAGCAACAAAGGATGGCACCCTCAGTGGTTCTTCATGAGGGGAACCGATCTAACCCTTCTGCCGAATTGGGCCGGTCCCGAAGACCCTATTGCAAAGTTGTCCAAATTTCCCAAGGATCGAGTCGATGCCTTCAAGGCATTTTACAAGAAGCTGCAGAAGACCGAGTGGGGTCTGGAGGTCATTTCTAGAGAGGCCTAACTCTACAAACATGGTTGTAAGTTATAATCTTCTACCTTTTCATTCCTTGACCTAATAGCTTCTGACTTAACTCCCTCTTCCTTGTGCAGTGACGATCTTCAAACCCGAAGGGGCCAATGCCTCCTTGATATCGCTTCCAATCTCAGCTGGACCGATCCGCCTCCCCATCATCTACGAGGTGGTCGAAGGGGAAACCATCCCGATTGCTGAACTCTCGACCAGTTCTGGTTCGGGTCCTGCCCTTCCGGATGCCTCTGTTGCCAAACCCACAGGCACAAACATTTTGAAGATGAGCCGGGCTGAGAAGATGGCCTTGTTGAAGAAGACGAAGAGGCCTTCTGTCAAACCTTCCACCAAAGCCCCCCACAAGGTCACTTCCTCAGCCCCGCCAAAACCAACTCCTCCTCCAACTACACAAGTGGCGACGGTCTCTGCTATACCAAAACCAGCTCCGCCGCTCCTAACACAAGTGGCCACGATTGACGATTCTGAGGATACCGAGGAGGCTCCACTCCAACCTCGAACCAAGAAACCACATTTGGGTAAGGACCCTAAACTGCAAGTCGTGGACGTCGACCTTTCTCCCTCTTCGACTCCCACGTCTAAGGCCAGCTCTTCCCAAGGGACGCCAATAACATGTTGGCCGAAGAGCCCATCGGAAGTGTTTCCCTTTACTCTGTTCGATCATTTCAAGCTTTCGGGCGATGCCGAACGGTGTAAGGGATTCTCTTCCGAAGAGTATCTGGTGGCTTACGTCCGGGCTTAATGCTAGGTAATTTCGAGGGTGTTTATCTTGGTCTTATAAACTTATACTTTAATTTCCATAGCTGATGTATGCATTTGTTGTAGGCCAATGCCATTCTTGCTCGAGCCATTCCTCCCCTCGCCCGAACCACTAAAAAGGAAGTTCAGCTGAGGTCGGATGTGCTGCTGCTTGAGGCTGAGGTCGGGGCCTGAACTTGGACTTAAAGAAAGAGAGTGATCTCCATGCTGAGACCCGTAATAAGGCAACCCAGGCTGAACGACAGGCCGATGAGCTTAAGGAATAATATTCATTGCTTTAGCAGGAGTTTGTCGGCCTCGAAGGTCATGCCAAGAGGCTTCTAGAGGAGAGGGATCATCTGTTCAGAGAGGTTAAGGATCGGGAGAAGGCGGTTGACTCCATCACAGAGAAGTTCTCCGAGATGCATGATAAGATGATACATGTGATCCGGGAGAATAATACTTTAACAGCTGAGGTCAACGCCTTACAAGGAGAACTCGTCGAGGCCAAGCAGCTTACGATTGGTGAATATGAAGAGTCAGATGCCCTAGATGATAAGGTCATGGCCTAATTTGATGAAGGGTATGAAGATTATCGAGAAAAGGCTCAGGCGAAACTGACAGCTGCTGGGCTCGATGCCTCCCTCCTCGAGTCCTCGGATGATAAATCAGGAGCCGAAGATGGGGGTCCACAGGAGTAGTTCTTTCCTTAGGACTTGTAATTTTTTCCTTTCTTTTCTTTAAATGTAACAGTCTCGATCAGTTATGCTTGTAAATTTATCGATCAGTTTGTATAAAACTTTTTGATCAATTTTATTCAAAGCCAGTCTGATCGGGTTTTATAAGAACATGTAAATACAAAAGCATATGAAATTTTGATAATATATTTCTCGATTAGTTATACTTGTGACTTTTATCGATCTCGATCTTGCTAATCTGCTTATGCCCAAAGCTTATCTGTCTCGATCTAATATTTTCCTAATCATTTATACTTGTGAATTTTACCGATCAGTTATGTCCTTTCTGACTTTCTGATTGGTTTAATCCCAAAGCTTATCTGATCGGGTATATAAAAGCATATGAATATAAATGGAGTATGAATGCATCCGAAGAAAAATCTCATTTATTTCATTAATAAATAGAATGGCTTACATAAGTAAAGGAAAGAACGACATAGCTTTTACTGGTAATATTTTCTAAGTCTTCCAGCATGCCATGTATTTTTTACTTCTGAACCATCCATTGCTCGAAGCCGGTATGTACCTAGATTCGGCACTTCTATTACTTCATAGGATCCCTCCCAGTTAGGCATCAACTTGCCGGTGTTCTGGGGGGTTGAGGCCTCTGACTCCCGAAGGACCAAATCCCCAACCTCAAATCTCTTTTGTTTCACCTTCTGATTATAGTGTCAAGATGTTCACTTCTGGTAAATAGCCAGCCTTAGTAGAGCTGAATTCTGAACTTCCTCCAAAAGGTCCAGATTTAACTGTAGTCCTTGGTCATTGTACAACTCCTTATATTAGCTGACCCAGAGGGTAGGAGATCCAATTGCAACAGGTATGAGTGCATCGGTCCCACACACCAATCTGAATGGCAAATCTCCCGTGGTTGTTCTCGGAGTAGTCTGGTAAGCCCACAAAACACTGAGTAATTCTTCGGGCCACCGACCCTTTAATTCGTCCAACCTTCTTTTGATGCCATTAAGCAGAGTTCGGTTGGTAACCACCACTTGACCGTTCAACTGAGGGTGGGCAACTGAAGTCTTTCGATGCTGAATTCCTAATTATTTCAGAAAAGCTTCAAATTTCGATCCCACAAGTTACCTCCCATTGTCTGAGACCACTGCCATCGGGATACCAAATCGATAAACAACCCCTTCTTCGAAAAACTTCAAGCATTCTTGTTCGGTGATCTTCTGTAGAGGCTTGGCTTCGACCCACTTTGTCATATAGGCAATGGCCACGATCACAAAGCATACTTGTCCCTTGGCCTTTTGCAGCGGTCCCAGGATGTCGATTCCCCATACAGAAAAAGGAATCGGGGACAAGATCAAGCACAACTCTTCGGGAGGCTGATGAGGTACGGCAATGTTCAGCTGGCATTTGGGACATTTTCTGATAAAGTCTTTGGCCTCCTGGTAGATGGTCGGCCAATAGTATCCCTGTCTCAGAATCTTGTATGCCAGTGACTTGGCCCCCATGTGATCCCCACAAATTCCTTTGCGTACTTCCCGAAGTGTATAATCTGCTTCTGAGGGTGTCAAGCATTTGAGCAGCGGAGAACTTAAGGCCCTTCGATACAGATCTCCGTCAATAAGGATGAAATTTAAGCTCATGTGCTTAATCTTCCTTGCTAAGATTCGGTCCGAAGGTAGAACCCCATCTGCCAGATATGAGATATAGGGTGTGAGCCAGCAGTCGAGCCGGTCCAAAGCTAGCACATCCGTCTTTGGAACACTTGGCTGTTCTAAGACCTCTAGATACACTGACCCGTTGAAGGAGATTGCTTCAGTCGTTGCCAATTTGGCTAGAGAATCTGCTACCGTATTGTCCGACTGATCAACTCCCTGACACCTATGTGAACTCAAGTACATAAGCTTATCTATCACTTAGGCCAGATATTTTTACATTCTCGTCCCCCGAGCCTCATACTCCCCTGATAACTACTTGACCACTAGTTGTGAATTACTTTAGATGACCAACTTCTGCACTTCCAAGCTTCGGGCCAACCGAAGTCCGGCTAATATGGCCTTATATTCTGCTTCATTGTTAGTAGCTTTGAATTGAAATCAGATGGCTTGTTGAACTTTAAACCCTTCAAGACTTATCAGAATAACCCCTGCTCCACTGATGTCCGATGTCGATGACCCATCCACATACAGAGTCTATGAAGTTGGCACCTGTTGAGTTTCGGCAATTGTATTCACGTCTGGTTCGGTGAAAGAACATACCACTATGTAGTCTGCCCATGCCTTCCCCTTGATAGTTGTTCGGGGGTGGTATTCCAACGCGAATTGAGTTAATTCCATCGCCCACGTAGCCAACCGACCCGAGACTTTTGGACTATGCAAAATCTTCTTTAATGGATGATCCATATACACTACCACCAATCGTCCCTGTAAATAATGCCGAAGCTTCCTGCTTACGATGATCAAGGCATAAGCGAACTTTTCCAGGTTCGGGTATCTTGTTTCTGTGTCTCAAAGAACGTGGCTGACGTAGTATACCGGGAACTATTTTCCTCCTTTATCCCTTACCAGTGCTGCCCCTGCGACCATCGAGCTTGCAGCCAAGTATAAGTATAAAGGTTCCGAAGGGATTGGTTTCATCAATAGTAGTGCCTAGGACAAATATCTCTTGATCCCTTGGAATGCGTCTTCGCACTCTGAGGTCCACTGGAAACTCTTCTCGTTCTTCGGTCCCTTGAGAGTGTCAAAAAAGGGTAAGCATCTTTTGGCTGATTTTAACACAAATCTCTGAAGTGCCGCTATCCGACCCGTCAACCTCTAAACGTCCTTATAAGATTTCGTAGACTTCATATCTAAGATCGACTGAATCTTTTCTGGATTTTCTTCGATACCTCTTTTACTTACCAAATATCCTAGAAATTTTCCTGACCCCAATTCAAAAGTGTACTTAGTCGGGTTCAGTCGTAGATTGTGTCTTCGCACTGTCTTGAAGCAGCTCTCCAAATCTCCCAGCTATTCCCGGACTGACGTGTTTTTAATGATCATGTCATCCACGTTAACCTCCATACTTCGACCTAAATGCCTCCTGAACACGAAGTTCATCATCCTCTGGTATATTGCTCCGGCATTTAACAGCCCGAAGGTCATTTTCTGATATGCATAGATGGCCCGATGAGTAATGAAACTAGTCTTTGGGATATCCTCCTTGCTCATCAAAATCTGGTGATATCCCGAGAAGGCATCCATTAAGCTCAACATGTCATACCCCGATGTGGCATCAATTAACTGATCTATGTTAAGCAAAGGATAGAAATCTTTTGGGCATGCCTTGTTCAGATCGGTGTAATCGATACATAACCTCCACTTCCCATTCTATTTCTGAACCAAAACCACGTTTGCCAACCATTCAGGGTAGTCGATCTCGAAAATGAATCCTGCCTCCAGCAGTTTAGCGATTTCCTCATCTATGATCCTCTGCCTTTCCGGGGCAAAAATTCTTCTTTTCTATATCACTGGCTTTCTCTTCGGGTCGATATGCAAACTGTGTAAAGCCACCGACTCGTTTACCCCAGGCATATCGCTAGGCTCCCATGTAAAGATGTCGGCATATACCCGAAGCAGATCGACCAGTCCTATCCGTAGTGGTTCTGCCAATCCTGACCCAATCTTAATAATCTTCTCTGTATTTCCCGGGATCAACTCTATATCCTCAGTCTCTTCGGCTGGCAGAGCCAGCAGTTCAGTACTACTCTCGGTGAATGGCTCTTTTTCGATGGCCATCGTCTGTTTCTGCTTGCTGACCCCGACACCCAAAGAAATCAAAGTATTCCGATAGCACCTTCGGGCAATGTCAAGATCGCCTTTTACCTCCCCAATCTCGTTCGGTGTCAGAAACTTGATTTTGAGATGGGGTATGGATGTTACAGCTTGCAAAGCTGCTAGGGTCGACCTTCCCAGAATAGCATTATATGCTGAATCTACCTATACCACAAAAAATATAACCATTATTTCTGCCTGCTGAGGTGTTGTGCCGAACTTGACAGGCAGCTCGATGGTTCCTGACACATGCACCGGGTCCCCACTGAAACCATACAACGGGTCTTCTCCCCCCAACTCCATCTTCTTTCCTTCTAAGTCCATCCTCTGATAGGCGTGCGTATACAGTATGTCAACCGAGGACCCATTGTCGATCATCATCCTTTTCATGTCCACTGGTCCGACCTATGCCGTTATTACTAACACCCCGTCGTGTGGCTCTATCAGATCTGTTGGATAATCTTTATCTGAGAACGAGATGGATGTCCCCGGATAGGCCCGATCCATTCTTGGCGAGGATCCTACTATCGACAGCACAGCCTTGAGATGTCCGCTTCTCTTCTTCTATGTTACACGTCCTATCGAACTACCTGAAATTACGTCAATCATCGGTTTTGACTATGTATCTCGAGCCGGCCCTCTATTTTCCTCCTGAGGTGCTTTAGAACCTTCCCGACCGACCACATACTATACCAACTTCCCATTCTAAACATTCTTCTATATCAAGTCCTTCAGATCATTACACATCTCCATTGTATGCCCGCGGCTTTGGTGGTACTCACAGTATTTATCCCGACCCCTCTTTCCGGGCTTCGGGTACGTCGAACATGGCTCGAAAAAAGGTTTGTTCCACATCTCTTCCATATTTCTTCGCCCGGTCAGTGTTGAGGGCGGTGTAGACTTTGTTGACATTCCTGTTCAGTAATGGTGGTCGGCCGCTTCCCGAACCTCCACCGTTATAGTTTTTCTTACCATAATTATCTGATCTCCCCTGATTATCGGACTATTGATAGCTTTGCTTATCCCAATCTTTAGACTTCTCATAAGACTGGGAGTGCAGTTTGAAGTTTCCCACAGCCTCTTCAATCGCTATGAATCCCTCTACTCGATGGAAAGCTTCTGTCAAATCCGCCGGAGGGTTGATCACCAGATCTTTCATCAATTTCTTCGACTTCCCGATATCCAGACAAGTTGTGAAAAATCCCAAGGCCTGTGGCGAGTTCAACTCTGCTACCGAACCAACAGCCTCCCGAAATCTCTTGACATACTGGCCTAGGCTTTCATCTGACTTCTGTCGAACCTGCATGAGGGAAGCAATAATCTTTCCCCATCTCATGTTGCTCTCGAACCGAGCGTGAAACTTCTCCCGAAGTTCACTCCAGGAATTAATTGAACCAGCTGCTAAGGTCCCCATCCATTCTCGGGCACTCTTCTTCAGGGTTGTTGCAAACATGTGACACTTAGCAACGTCTGAATGCCCATAGTAGGTCATCAATCAGTCATACCCGTCTGAATGATCATAAGGGTCTCCCAGCCCATCATATGTCTCCATCGGGGGCATCTTCTTCTTGGGGTCAGTGGTGACATGATTTATCTCGGGTGAGAAGGGCGAGCCTATGCAAGCCAAAGGTATTCCCATTGAACTCTTTGCCACCAGCAATTTCTCCAACTCTGCCACCCTTCGAGCGAGTGGGTCGGACTCCTCTTTACGAGGGGACGGTCTGGGTCTGTCCCTCTCGTATTTAGGAGACGCATCCCTCCTCCGCTGTCCCGATCTGCCTGGATGCTTCGATCTCCATTCTGCTTAACGGCTCCTTCTTCTTCTTTGGCCGTCTCGAGAGCGGCTTCTGTGCCTGCTCCTTTCTCTTTCTGCTTCTCCCCTACATGGTGACCAGAATCGACTCCGATGCCGACTCCTTTTAGAGGACGCCTCCTATTCCCCCACCATCTTCGCCGTCTGCTCCTCGAGCTCTTCCTGCTGAAGACGCAAGGCCAACATGGCATCTTTGTTCTGCTGCATTTTCTTTTTCAGGATAAACTCCCTCTGGTCTCGGCTGCCTTCGTCTCGGTCCTTTCCTTGCACCTCAAGGGCCCAAGAGTGGTTTTCATCCGCATGACTAGCCTGATTGGGTGTGTGTTGGCTGTTATAAAAGAGTCTACGTCTGAGGGAAGGGGTCGGTTCCTCCTGATCACCCTAAACCCTGGAACCCAATCTGTTTTTCACCGATCCTCTCACCTGGGTGGTCTGGTGGGATTTCGCCTTCTCCTGGGTAGTGGCACTATTCTCCCTGCTCGCCATGGCCGGCTACTGAAAAAGTTGGTTGTGATTGCAAAAGCACTAGGCCCTCCTTCTAGCGCCAATGTTAACGCCAAGTTTCGCCGGTGCGTCCAATCACAAAATCCACGCGCTTTAACCTGCACAATAACAGATCACACACGAAGCTTGACGGCTTGTGCCGCCGGGGGATAGCTCCGGTATGAGAATAAGTACAGGCCGTTCACAAGGTTTAACAATGGAGGCTTTAGTGTTTAGTGCTTCAAAGAAAGTATTACCTATTAATTATAACCCTGGCCTTGTATTTATAGTACCCTCATCACCTTAGAATCCTTCTCCGAGTCAGATTAGGACTCCTAAATATGGTAGTTACCATAATTTGGGTCCAACACAATCTCCTTAAAAGGTGAAAGTGGAATCCAATCCAAACACTACCTTTGGAGTTACCTTATTCAAATACGGTTAGGACTCAGGACTCAGACGCAGGACGACCCCACTACACGAGCACAACCAACCGAAACTCACCAAATGGTGCGGCGAATGCCAGGCCCTAACACCATACACTACCATAAGGATCCAAATTTAAAGGACTCGATATCTGAACCCAACACCTCCAGCATCTCCGAGGGCTTCGGCCCATCGGGCTTATGAACCCCTTTTAGTATCAGGCTTTCGGCCCAGTTGGAGGTCGATTAAAACGCTCCCGAACAGTCACAAAATGGGGACTATTCAAGATTCACTCCTAATGAGTGAACCTTGAACGTGATTTTAGGCTTACTATACTATAGTTCACAGTTTCAAGTATTGTTATTAATTTTCTTTTTCAACGAAATTAGTATGGTTATTGGGTATCCTAATATATTATAATAAGCTATTTATTATAACTATATACGTATTTATATTATATGTACAAAGTTTTAAGTAAGTTTAAGTATGTTTATACCTTTTATATATTATATATCATAATATATATTATATTAAACGTATATACATAATATATATTATATAATATCTTTTTAAAGTTTGTTTCTTTAGGTTCAAGTATAGTATAATATATATTGTATATTATATATTATATGTTATTCCTTTTAAAATTTGTTTGTTTATGTTAAGTATCTATACAGCCAAGATCTGCCACGGACCAATTAAAAGGACCAACAAACGGACCAAAGGGACACGTGGGTCAAAAGCAATTAAACGGGTCATAAAAAAGAAACCGTGTGACTTAGAACCCATCCCCAATCTTATGAAATTCGTTGCTTCTTCTCTCACCTCAAACCCATCCCCGATTCTTTCAAACTCATCCCCAATCTTTCGATTATCTCTCAATATATGAAAACCCCTTTCCCCGATTCTCTCTCAAAGCCCCTTTAAGTTGTTGGTTTGAAGCTAGGGTTTGCATCATAGAAGCAGCAAATCATCCTTCTGATCCTGAAGAAGACGAGGTAACACTGCTTCCATTTTGTTTCAGTTTGGTTCTAAGTCTAAATTGTACTGATTTGAAGAAAAAAATGGCAGCGAATGAAAAAAAATTATCTACTGCTCTGGTTATAGTACGAGGTAACACTGTCTATAGCAGATCCGGGCTCTATATATAAACCAGCTCTATGACTATAAACATCTCCTTTATTTAGGAATAGGTTTTAATTGCATTATTATTTCCACCCTCAACGAGACTATTGTATTCGTAGATACTGGAGTTAACATTTGTAAGAGAGGTGAAAATTATTTTGTGCTGTAGATTCTGTCTAATAAAGGAGTTATAGTACTGTAGATTCTGTAGATTTTGTGCTGAAAATTATTATATATGCAAATATTGGAGGTGTAACTGTCAGCTATTTTGAGTGGGTTCAGGTAAAATATATCACAAAAGAAACTGATATTTCTTTGTTTATTTTTCTCTATGAAATCATTTCAATAGTTATTAGTTGAATTTTGACTCCTAAAATCTTCGAATGTGATTCTTGGTCATTAGAAAACATTTCCCCACTAAAATTGGATTGTGAACAAATTGTGTAGATACTCCTTTGTCAACACTTGGAAAAAGGAAAAAGGTCAGAACGTAGGAAATTAAGTAAATGTGATTTTTTTTCTTCTCCGAGTTATGATGGTTTGATTTACTTGAGTTGTTGGGTAAATGAAAATTGATCTTATTTGCATTCTGAAGTTGGGTGCACACTTCTTATTATGTGTTGAACCGTATAAAGTAAATGGATTAGTTTTCTCTAATATCTATGAATTGGGTAATTGTATTGTTTGTTTGTAGTTGGTACCTTTTTTGTTGCCATATCTTTGTGTAAATAAATTCCTATCTTTTCGTTCATAAAAGGAATCTCATTCACAAAGTTTATAAACATTATTTGTTTCATAAAAAGAATCTCATTCGCAAAGTTTACAGACGTTATTTATTTCATGTTTATTCTTAAATTTATTAAATTTTTGATTAAGTAGTTAGATAAATTTAAGCATAGAAGGTCCTTCCCCTCACCTTTTCATTCTGGCTCCATTCTGCCTAAACCGAACTTTGCATCCCATGCTAATGAAGAACTTGTGAAAGTATATCTTGCTTCTTTTGTCAAAAAGAAAAGAACTGTTGACTTTTTTTTTTGTTATATTAATTCCTAAAACTAATATCCTTTTCATTATAAGAAAGAGTCTTATCTAATTTTAATCCTAGTTAATTTGTAACATCTTAAAATTTATGTTCTCATGTGCATTTATTTGGTTTTTGACACTTCTTTTTTATGCCTGTCTGCTGATAGAAAATATGTCATCAAATTTGTCTACTGCTACATCTGTATGGCCTCCGTTCATATGTCGTTGTGGTACGGGCCCTTGTATAGTAAAACTTTCAATGTCGGAAAAGAATCCGGGTAGACACTATTATTCTTGTCCAAGAATGGTATGTATTTATGTATTGCAATTTTTGTATATTTGTTCTTTTTACACAAGTGAATAAATTTATTGTGTCCCAAAATATGCAGCAATGTGGTAACTTCATCAGCTGGTGTGACGAATATGTTCGAGTATTGCATAATCAAGGGAGGTTGCAGATGGACACATCCGAGCGTTTAAATGTAACAACTCATCCAACGAATACTAACGACTCCAACGAATTAGCGATTATGAAGATTGAAATGCGTCAATTGCAACTAACTCAACGATTTGTCATAATTGTTAATGTTATGTATGTGGTGTTGTTTTTAATGTTATTAAATCGGTTGTAATATTGATAATTTTTATTATTTAACCAACACGTTATGTATGAGATTAGTGTATCTATGGTATGAAAATTACATGGTTGAGTTATTAGTGGTTATTTTCTTGTGTGTTTGATACTTATAATTTATAAAGACTCCGTTCAATCTTTTAGGGACAAGAATTATTGTGATGTTGGGAATGACACTGATTTTAGGGCCCACAATATGCCATTTTTTTGTTATAAATATTTTCTCTGGTGGACATGATTTTTATGGACTAATTGACTCTTGCAAAAGGAGAACATGACATGGGGTAAAAATCCTTCATATTTTAGGTGCTCATAAAGTGGAACAAGATAACAGCTCATAAAAATTCAACTCATAACAGGATACAAGATAACAGCTCATAAAAAGTGGAACAAGATAATTGCTTTTGACAGATCATGATAAAAATTCAGTCCTGATAGTTCAATTTCATACACAACCAAAAATCCTAATATTGCTATTATACATAAGAAAACACACTTGATTTTATATTATCTCAATGCCAGTACTCCACTGCTCTGCACAAGGACAAAATGAAAGGCAGAAACTGAAAATGCACCCTCACAGAAATAACATCATACAGGCATTTGATTATGTATACAAACTCTGCCATCCTTTTCTAGGAAAGGGAGCATGTTTACTACCTTTGCAGGCATTTGATTATGTATAAGATAATTAACATAACATCATACAGAATGCAGTCCATTCCAAAATCTCAACAGCCCAGCAACAGCAACAAAATCTCAACAACAGCAAAATCTCATCCTGAAATGCTAAATGTTAGTTAAAATCTCATCAAATTGCAGTACTAAGTACCAAGTATAAACTCTATAATGAAAATATCCTTTATAAGAGGATTTTTACAATCACCTAGAGATGAATAACTATCATTATCTACATTTGGGTTGGGAGTTGCGCCGTCATGACAAGGTGAATACCTGCAAGAAAAATGACATATAATAAATCCAATTAGATACAATTTTGAAACTATGAAAACAAATGCAAAATTTACAAATTTCTTACCGATTTGTAAGCATGGGACAATTTCTTTTGTCGTGTGTTTGGCCAACCAACCCACACCCATTACACCGTCTAACTTTAGATTTTTTTGGTCTCCCTAATGCTTTCTCGTTCCCTCCCTTAAGCCTTTTACCACAACCCTTTGCATGCACTTGACTCAGTTCGTTGTAGTAGTTGCTACCCCCACTCCCTGAAGCAACTACACTTGGAATTTGACTTCTTTCTATAGTATCAACAAACTTGTACCACAATTAATCATTTGATACCACTCAAAGCATCAATATGTACCTTAGTTGCTTCTTTGCTAGTAAGGGCCTTGTCAACCATATCTAAAGCTAGTTGCATTAATTGACTCCGCTTCAGTAGATATGACCTGTTATCAGTTATCTCAATGCCACTACCATCAACGATTACCCCAGATTTAACTGTTTTTGTCCATCTACTCAAAATGTATTGACTTGGCAATCTTTCATAATCATGCATTTTGTGCAAATATCCCAACACGTGTCTACAAGGAATTCCCATGCTCTCAAATTTTTTGCAAGTACATGAAGCAAAATCCTTAACCTTGTCATAATGAATTTGCCGCAATGGATAATTACCGCCACTTTTTCTTGCAATGTTGTACACACAATGATCTTTATCCTCATCTATAAGCTCAAATTTAAAAGTCAAGCTCTCCCACATCTCATCCTGAAATTTGAAAAATATTTCATGTGTATAGATATCAACCATATGCACCAAAAACTCGTGAAGCATTTTCATTTTAGGCTTCTCAATCATGTCTTTGTGATCCGCCAATAATTCTTCATGACGTTGACGCTCAAGTCCCCTACCAAACTGAATCATAAAATCCACCAATGAATTATTTTTTGAAACATATTTTTTGAAGAATGAGTGAGAGCTTTCATTTCGTTAGCTATGACATTTCCAAATAGAAAACATGATTCATATATCGAGCACCCATTTAGCATTTAATTTGATACATTGATTGTAGCCATTTGTTGTCATTTAACCCACTCTTCTCAACCAACTCTATCCATTTCAAATCGAACTCTTCCTTAATCTCTAATTTCCATATGCAATTTGAAAACTCCTTATAGTAAGCACTATATTTAACTGAATCTATCTTCTCAGAAAATTTAGTTAAAATATGCCAACTACAATATCTATGAAATGTTGTTGGTAGAGTTTGTGAAATTGCATTTGTCATAGCAGGATCTTGATCAGTAATGATCATCTTAGGGGCATCACTTGACATAGCTTCCAAAAATTGGTTGAAAAGCCAAACAAATAAATCTATGGTCTCATTACTCAAGAATGCACATGCAAATATTATTGTTTGACCATGATTATTAACCCCCATTAGTGGTGCAAAAATTAATCTATACCGATTAGTGTTGTACGTAGTATCAAATATCACTACATCACCATAAAAATTGTAACCACAATACAGAGGTTGAATCATTTCAAAACAATGAGTAATCATGTTTTCATCATTTGACTCAATTTTGAAATAAAATGATGGATTCTTTCCTTGTTCACCCATTAAAAACTCGTGCAACATATGTCCATCATGTCCTTTCATCTCATTGCGCTTATCTCTTTCGAGATTATACAAATCTCTTTGCGTACAACCAATATTCTCAAACCCCCCCCGATTGCACTCCAAGCAAATTGAATTGTTGATGCGATGGTATATTTACCATCTGAAGCTGTTGATTCAGGGCCTTTTGGGAAGTTGATATATTGTGGTGAGATCACAAAAAATGTGTTTTTTGTGGAGTTGTTAATGGGTGACAATGACCCTCAACAAAAATAGTAACAACATATAAGTTTGCAAGGTGTCATCACAATAGCAAGTTTTGCTTTACAATCCCCTGCGCCTTGTTGCCTCAATGTTCGCTATTGTTGTAGCATTCCCCTATTTCCAACAAACAAACTCTTTCCTTATGATCTCACTACTTTCTCGTCTCTTTTTTCAGACCAATTTTGAACACTAAAGCCACTCTCTTTTGCATATGTATTATAGAAACTAAAAGCATCATCTATTGTTTAAAATTCTTGACCTATTTTTGGTTTCAGCTCTGGTGCTACTTGAGGATTATACAAATATCTGAAAAATTAGGATCTAACTCAACATATTGTTCCTCATTTAGACCACTCTCTAATTCAAAGTCTACATTCCCCCCTTCTTCTCGCTCTAAATTTTCTCCCATCTCATACTCTGTTTCAACGTTATCCATTTTGATTAAAACCTATAATGATCAAATTTGGTAATTAACTTTTCAGAATATGATAAAATTGTGAAAACCACAACCAAAATATATTAAATAACTGCAAGCTGTTATGTCAGTTAATGTCCCATTTAAAATCATACAGTATAACACAGGACCAGATTGGCCCTGTTTGGTTCATTTTAACATGCCTACTTGGATTTCATGAAACCCTTATATGAAGTCAAACTATAGCGGAGAGCGGACAACTATTAAATTAAATTCAGATTATAAGTATCTTTGTATTAGAAAAGGAAAGAAAGTTGTACACTGGTAATCCTTCTGCCCAAAAATGACAGCTTTCCTTCACAGACATGAATTTCGGTTCGAAAGATGGGCAAAATCATGGAAGGTGAATTTTGGTTCGAAAAATGGGTAAAATTATGGCAGCTGAATTTAATATAATTTTTTTTTTCATTCGCTGCCATTTTTTCTTCAAATCAGTACAATTTAGACTTAGAACCAAACTGAAACAAAATGGAAGCAGTGTTACCTCGTCTTCTTCAGGATCAGAAGGATGATTTGCTACTTCTATGTTGCAAACCCTAGCTTTAAACCAGCAACTGAAAGGGGCTTTGAGAGAGAATCGAGGAAAGGGGTTTTCATATATTGAGAGAGAATCGAAAGATTGGGGATGGGTTTGAGGTGAGAAAAGAAGCAGCGAATTTCATAAGATTGGGGATGGGTTCTAAGTCACACGGTTTCTTTTTTATGACCCGTTTAATTGCTTTTGACCCGCGTGTCCCTTTGGTCCGTTTAATTGGTCCGTGGCAGATCTTGGCTAAGTACGTATATACCTAATATATATTAAACCATAATTTTAAGTAAGTTTAAGTACAAAAAAGAATACAATAATGATGATTATGCTTAGCTTATTGTTAGCGTCAAGATTCGTCCACACACCTTAACCACTAAAAGCGCTTCCAATCCTACACAGAAACAAAATTACACGAAGAAGCTTAACAACTTGGACCGTCGGAGGATAGCTCCAGTGTGATAATAAGTACATGCTAAACAAGGTTTAACAATTGAGGTATTTAGTGTTAGACAATAATAATGAATTGTGTCATGTACCTGACCAAAGTATATCCTTGTATTTATAGTAATCACAACTCCTCTACATGCCCTTCCCCGTATGTAAATAAGATTCCTCATTAAGGGGGTGTTTGTTTAGAGCTGAATAGAGCTGAATCTGAATGGCTGAATCGGTCAGTGCGCTTGTTTTGGTCTGAATGGCTGAATCGGTAAGATGGACTAGCTGAATGGCTAAGTCAGATTTTTTTAGCTGAATGAAGTAAAAAAATTTTAAAAATATATTAATTATTATATTAAGTAATATTAAATAAATTTACAATAATTTTGAATTTTTTCAGAGGGGTAACATAATAAAGTTTTGTCATTCAAATGTTTCAGACATATCAATTATCAAACAGCTTTTTTCATTCAGATTCAGCTCATTCATATTCAGATTCAGATTCAGATTCAGATTCAGATTCATTTAATTTTTATCAAACACCCCCTAAGTCAAATTCATTAATGAGATTGAATTGAATCTCCTTAAAAGAAGGAAGTCGAATTCTATCCTAACACTCTCCTTAGGAGTTAGAAATTAAATATAATTAGCAATCTTAGATTTCTTAAAGTTTTCTACGTGGGGAGACTTCCTCCGCGTGGATTATGTCCCAAATAATTTTTATCAACAGGTTTGCAACATTTGACTTATCTTCTAACATTGTCTCTTTGCAATATATACCTGATGAACAGAATCCAAACTTCAACCATCTAAGAATTATAAATTCTAAAGTTTGATAATAAATAGGGAAAGGTGGTTTGGCTTCTTGTTGAATCAAAATTGATACTTGTAAATATGAAATAATATATATGAAAAACATGAATTTGTATTTGGGTCTAGCTTAAAGAGGTTCAACTTGAAGAAAAACATAAATTTTCATTTTGATGTTATCCTTCAAATTATCTCTATCAAACAAGGAACTGAACTCACATAAAAAGAGGTGGGCCATTGAATTCGAACAATGTATGTGTCAAAATATACTAAACTGATAATTAATCAAATTATTCCTCTTCTCTCTCTCTCTCTTCCTCTCTGCGTCTTTGCAGTTTTAGTTTGAATGACACTTACGTCCCTTTAAGTTGTCATCCATTTTTAAAGTAATTTCTAAAGTTCTTTTTTCGCCAATTACGTCCTTAAAATAACATTTTCTTTGCGATTTCGTTCCTTTTACCTGATTTAACCCAAACCAGCCCATTTTAACCAAATCTTGACCCAATCTAACCTAATTTGACCCGATCTCAATTTTACTAATTAATTTTTAAAAAAAACTAAAATGTTTTTAAAATAATATTTTAGTTTAAAATATAAAAAATAATTATCCTTTTAAATATTTTAAAAATAATTATTATTTTAAAAAATATTAGAAACTTATATTGTTTTCATAAAATGATTAAAGTTTCAAAAAGTATAAATTCAAAAAAAAACTAAATAAGAAAATAAAATTTTATTTTAAAAATAGATTTTTTTTTCATTTTATGTTAAAAATTTATTTTCGTAAAAAAGAAGTTTGTATTTACCATTATTATATGTATTCTTAATATTAGAATTGTTAAAACAAAGTGAAAGATAATTAAAAAACGATTCAATTTTAAAAATTATTATTATTTTCGTAAAAAAAAAAAAAAACTAAAGGAATTTTCATTTTTTAAAAATGAGTAAATTTTTATAAAATATAGATTTAAATAAATAAAACTTTATTTTCGAAAAAATTAAAAAATATTTTTAAAAAAAATAAGTAAAGTTTCAGAAAAATATAGATTCAAAAAAAGTAAATAAAAAATCTTTATTTTCATAAAACAAAATAGAAAATTTTTATTTTTTAAAAGATCTCAGAATTTTCATTAAAATAATTAAAATTTTAAAACTTTAATTTTTTTGAATCTATATTTTATGAAACTTTACTCATTTTTGAAAAAAAATTAAAGTTTTTAATATTTTTTTCTCAAAATAATAATTATTTTTAAAAAAAAATTAAAATTAATATTTATTTTAAAATATATAAATAATTATTATTTTAAAATGATTTAGTCAAAATGGACCAGGTTTGGGTCAAATCGATTAAAAGGAACAGAACGTCAAAAATGTTACTTTTATTAAGGACCTAATTTGCGAAAAATGAACTTTATAGACGACTTTAAAAGTGGGTTAAAACTTGAAAGAACAGAAGTGTCATTCAGCCGTAATTTTTCTCAGAAAACAAAGTTGAGCATGCTTTTTTGTTCTTTGTCAATTAATGGATCTCTCCAAACAAAATGGTATACTATTAAAAGACTATAGAGCTATGATGATTCCTCGTCCTTCGCATGGGGTCTTTGATATTTTTTATCTGCTCTCAACTTGCAATCCACGCTCTCACGATGGTTCAAGGGATGATTCCACCAGAGAGCGCCTCCAGTATGTTTTTTAGTGATTGAAATGACAAAGTATCAAAGTCCTATAACTACGGTGTGGTGTGTGTGTGTGTGTATTTTAGAGTCTAAACCCTTACCTTCTCATTCCTTTCCTATTTATATTTGTTCTTCTGAATAACAAGTTTTTTATATCATCGTGAGTTTAGCCTCACCCCACGTGAGGTGGCTCGGTTTGAGCAGTTGCAATCTTGTTAACTACCTTAATCGGTGGGGTCTCTTCGAGTCCAATCTACTAGTGTTCTCAAGGGATGTTTGTGTCCCATACGTTGAGCCTCCACTATGCTTATTCTGACCCCACTAATCCTAAGCGTCTTTTGGGCCACTAGGCCTGATGAGTGTGTTTTATATACACAAATTAGTTATTTTTGAGTTTGATAATTTACAAATCCTAAGCTAGTTTGTTTGGTTTTTATGTGCTTTCATTATATTGTTGTTTAATGTAGTTTTATATTGCTTTTATGTATTTTTGTATTAGTTTTATGTGTTTTTACTTTATTTTGTAGGAATTTGATGGAATGTCATTTGGGTCAATGGTTGGAATCGCCAAATTCGCATTTTCGGTTTTCCATTGACATAGTAGTCCCGTGAAGCCCAGGTTTTTCCATGATCCGGCCATTATCTGTCCAAACTCCAAGAAGAAAAGTTGTAGATCAACGTCTCCTCTTTCCGGATCATCTTGAATCGCCTCAATCGGAGTTCGGATACGAGAGTTATGGCCATTTTCCTAACAGGTGTCAAATCTACAAACTACAAACTGCCATTTTCATAACAGTCACTTCATAGCCAATTTTAGCATTTTTCCAGCCAATATTTCGAAGAACTCAAAGAATAAAAACTGTAGATATCCCTCTTTTCTTTTCGGAACATCTTGAATCATCAAAATCGTAGTTCGTATGAAGAATTTATGACCATTTTCCCAACAGATGTCAAAGTAGAAAATTACCCGGCACTGCAGCGGCCCTTGCTAGTGTATTTTCGGCGTTGTAGCGCCCTAAAGCATGAATTCAAATTTCATTGAAGCGCGTTGCAGTAGCTTTCGTTTCAAGTTCGATCAAGGCGTCAGCAATACCGACACGAATTTTTTTGATGATTTCACCTTTAAAATGCCTAACCTAATGACCCATTACCTCATTCCTTCACTTCTTTTCATTTTATCATCATTTTTGCTATCAAAGGGAAGAGGAAGGCGGCTAGACATCAAAGAGGGAGGCCATGGCCTTTGGCCATTGTTCTTCAAGAGCTTCAATGGAGGTGCTTCAATGGAGTTTTATCTACCAAAATGGGGAAGCCACTCCTTTATCTTTTCTTTGTTTTTCCTTTATGTATTTATTAGTTTGAGATCCTTGAATGTAATTGAACCCTTTGCTTAGCTTGTATTGAATAACTCTCTTTGATTGGCACCATATGAATTGGTTCTCTATATTTTGTGTTTAATGTTTAATTGCTA
Source organism: Panax ginseng (assembly GCA_020205605.1). Taxonomy (NCBI): domain Eukaryota; kingdom Viridiplantae; phylum Streptophyta; class Magnoliopsida; order Apiales; family Araliaceae; genus Panax; species Panax ginseng. The sequence continues at coordinate 68,515,013 of CM035132.1, read as the reverse complement.
AGGAATTAGTAATTAATTTGGTAGTCTATAAAAAATTGGAAAATGGATTGTAGATGTAGACTATGAATATATTGACATGTGATTATTCTTGTTCTACATGTGTTGGAATACATAATTTGTGTGCAGGATAGAAATATACCTATATGCCATGTGTAGCCAATTTGAGAATATAAGCTTGAATTCCATGAATATGATGGGTTATGTAGCTAGGATGTTCGTTTTCATTCTATTCCCTTTTGGGAGGATCTAGAGAGGATATGTTTATATGAACCTCAGAAGAGGCATATGAATACTAATGAATTCTCGGTTGACAATTCGTCATGACCATTATGATCAATTAGATAGTTAGGAGATGTAAATGAAGCATTGCACGCCAAGTGTTCGACAAAATGCTTGTGTGGGGATATTATTTTGTAGCGTAATTGTAGTCTTTAGCTTTTATCCCTTCAATCAATTGTTTAAATAATATTGAGACGATATAAAGTTGGTACTTAGTTAATCATTAGAGACAATTCCTCGTGAGCTCGACAACTCTCTTATCATTATATTACTTGTTGACCGCGTATACTTGTGTGTGTTTATCGGTTGCGAAATTGACCAACAAGGCCTCTACTCATTTCTCCTATCGATAATAGGCCTCTATCCCAACAGATTATATGACCTATATTACTTAATTACTCTCCCTAACAAGCCACACGAACAACATTCAACATAGCTAATACAACCAATATATCATTCCAAATAATTTCAAAATCTAAAATAAAATTAGGTATTACTTACTAGAGAGATAAATGAAGTGCAAGATCAGTCAGTGTCAAAAAGGTGAAGCAGTGGCGTCACACACACCCTCCCCCCCCCTTCCTTCCCCCTCCCTCCCTCCCTTTCTCCTTTCCTCTTTTTTTTTTTCTCTCTCTTTTTCTCCCTTTCCCTTTGTGAGTCTAAGTACAAATTAGGGTTCGCATGCGACCTAAAGAATTAACTGAAAATATGAAAAAGTCAAAAATAAATAAATAAGAACTGAGATAAGCCTTGGCGAGTCCTGAGGCAGAAGACTCATTGAGGCGATTTAGGAATTGATTGAGGAATTGGATTGGTGGCTAGAAGTACAAGACGATTTGGGCATTACTCAAGTAACTAAGGTTATTTTGGAATTTATCTTGAAGTCACATACCCGACACACGACCTAGACACGTGCTAGGCATGTGATCATTTTCCAGAAAACTCTAAAAATACTCCATCCATTCTAATAAAAGGGACTTTTGGACTCTCTCTGAACTTTAAATACTCAAGAAGGCTCTTTGGATCCTTGATACTCAAGAAGGCTCTCAGATCCTAAGAGTTCTGTCACATGTTACTCGAGTAATTGATCACCTTTTTTTCTCCCCCTTCAACTCATCAATCAATTTCTTACTCTTCGAGTATTCCTCTCCTCCTTAGCTAACACGAAACACTAACCCTACCAAGGTACGATTTCCTTGCCCACGCTATTCTTTCTTCGTCTGCTATACCTCACGCGTCTGTTGTAGTTGTTAACAATAGCGATCTAGGGCTTGAAATAAGATGTCAATAGCTATCACTATTAGTGTCCCACTTAGTCTCTAATGGGTTTTTTAAATAATTTAATTTAGAATTTTTAGCTTATACGACTTTTAGCACCAACTAGAGCATAGTTCTATTAGCGATGGGCACATCAATCACTAATGTTGGCGCCATTTTTGCGCTTAAACTTTGCGCCTCCAGTACCTATAACGACGATAGCAGCGAAACAAATTAAAGTAGGTCGCTAAAACCAATAGCAACGCTTTTAGCTAACGGTCACATAAATCAACCATAAATGTGGGCAATAGTAACAAATTTATGTGGTCGGTGATAGATTTTTTGTTGTAGTGGTTATGGGTTACAAAATAGGTTTTCTGATAATGTCAGGGCAATAAGTGTGGCTGAAAGTTTAAAGTGTTGTTAAAACAAGTATAAAAGCGTTACTAAATGTATATGGTTATGGTTTTATTAAAAACTAAATTTATATAACTTTTTTTTAATATGAGTTATATGGGTTAATACCAAAGTATATAAAAGAGTATATAAGTAGTTATGTCTAAGCCCAGGGGTGGACCTATGCTTGGGCAGCTGTTGGTGTAAAATCTAGTTACGCACAGCACGCAAGTATACGTGGTCAATAAGTAATAAAGTGTAAGTAAAGTATCGTTCTCACGAGGAATTATTAATACAAATTACCAAATACTAACTCTGAAACAAACTAATTTTATTTAAACAATCAATTTAAGGTTATGAATTAAATTATTTAATTAAACTAATTCTAATTACCACTAGTTAAAAATCAAATTATGGAGATTTAAGATCACAACTTCACTTATTGCTTCATTTACATTAATACACTTCTTATCAATTATGATTACTATTCTGAATTATTAATCAAGAAGACATAAATAAATATGGTAATCTAGCAATGCATCATACTCAAATCAACTTAAATCCACAGCTGATAGAATTAAGAAGAACACTGATAAATGGGTTTTATACCTATTAATTGAGTGCATTTGAGCTTAATATTTTGGAATTTTTTAAGTTTTTGTGTCTATTAATGCATGTTTTATGTTATTTTGTAGGAATTGGGACAAAAGTTACTTGGATCGACATTTGGGGTTGCTAGATTCGCATTTTTGGCTTGTCATTTACATAGTAGCCACTTCAAAGCCAATTTCAGCATTGCTCCAGCCCTTATTTTGAAAAACTCAAATAATGAAAGTTGTAGATCTACGTCTCCTCTTACCATAACAACTTGAATCATCGAAATCGGAGTTTGGACGAAGAAGTTATGGCTATTTCCCCAAAGAACGTCAGAGCAGAAAATTTCCAAAAAAGGGCCCAGCTCCGGGGCGCCCATTTCTAGTTCATTTGCAGCGCCGGGGCACTAGGAGGCAGTTTTCCAGCGCCGTGAGAAGCGCTAGGGCACTGGGGTCGGGCCTGTTCAAGTTGGGACGCGTTTTGAGGCGAATTTTGATACTTTTTTTACTCCAAATTGGATTGGGTTTCCTCCTAAGCTAGAAATTGGACTTGTAGCCTATAAATACATGTTTTGAGGCATAGAATAAGGGGGATTAGATAGTAGATTAGATTAGAGACACCGTATACTAGATTTAGGTAAAAGCTTAGTTCTTAATTAGCCATTGGAGATTGAAGCAACTTGAAGAACATTGAAGATTCAAAGCAAGAGCGGAAGAGGAGTCTCAAGACTGCTAACAACAGATTCTATTCTCTTATATTATCTTACTTTTGTCTTTTAATGTCTATTCAGTTGTGGATTCTTGATTTTAATTCAATGATTATGAGCTAGATTCTTGTTTAAGATTGCAAAGTATTTTATTGCGTAGCTTATTTTAGTATGCTTCTTTATTAATTATTGTGATCTATTCTAGTGATTGTCTACTATGATTTGTGTATAATTATTTAATTGTCTAGCTAACAATTACCATGATAATTTATATGAATTAGGGAGATGAAATATAAATTTAGATTTGATCATAATAGCATGTGATTGTGTTTTCTGCATGGTGTTGGAAATCATGATTTGTGTTTAGGATATGGATATGCCTTTACGCCGCGTGTAATCTGATAGGGAACATGTGCTTTAAAACTTTTTAATTATAATTCACATAAAAATATAGTGAATTAGTTAATTAGGATGTTTGATTCAATTCTATCAACTGTGGATTTGGATTAATATGTTTGTGATGCATCGGAAGGTGGTTATAAATACTAATAAGTTCCTAATTAACAATTTAGAATAGTGAGTATAATTAATAAAAAGTATTTTAATATAAGTGAAACAATAAGTGAAGTTGTGATCTTAAATCTTCATAATCTGATTTTCAACTAGTGGTAGTAGTAGTAGTTAATTATATATTTTAATTCGTAACATTAATTCGATTGTTTAAATAAAATTAGTTTGCTTAAGAACTAGTACTTGGTGATTTTTATTAAATAATTCCTCGTGGGAACGATACTCTACTTTCACTTTATTACTGGTTGACCGTGTATACTTGCACATATATTTTGATTGTGAAATTGATCAACAAACACCCTAATTAACTAATTCACTATATCTCTATGTGAATTACAATTAAAGAGGATTTTAAGCACAAGTTCTCTATCAGATTACATGCGATGTATAGGTATATCTCTATCCTAGACATAAATTATGAATTCCACTACAAGAAAATCGGCTATTTTTGATGGACTAGTCCGTCGGGATAAAGGTTATTCCGTTGAAAATAGACTTACTTCTAACGAAATAGTCCGTCGGAAATTCTGACGAAAATAATGTCGTCGAGCTTATTTTCGTCGATTATTCGGTCGAAAATACATATTTTCGACAGAATTATTTCTGACAAAATGTTCGCCATAACTAAAATATAATCAACGGAATTTATCTCGTTGGAAACAATTCGTCGAGTACATCTTGCCACGTGGACAGACGAGAAAAGTTGGAATTTATTTATTCTGAGGGAATATCCGTCGGGACTAACTTCAAATCCGTCGGAACTAATTGTGATAAAATAAATTATTTATATAAATATTATTTTATGAAATTAGTTAAATATATTATGTCCAACGGAAATTCCGTCGGTTTTAGGTTATTCCGTCGGAATTATACTTTTTTTTAAGATTTCTTTTGTTTTTGCATTTTCCAGATTTTTAAACCACTTTTTGGTACCTAAAACCTGTTTATCACAACAATACATACAATAATATTCAACCCATATTACAACTACATCATATCCATCAACCAGCAACAACATATATATCATAATCAACCCATAACACAACATTCTACAACTAAACTAAACTAAACTTATAAACTACAAATGGCTCATATAAACTTCAAAACTAAACTACATAAATATAGAACAATAATCATGTACAGATAACAATGAAATGGCGCCGAATTTTCACTACGTGCTTATACAATGTTCTACAAACATCTATATATACAGATATATGATAGACACTATATATATATATATATATATATATGTATATCAACTTAAACTAGTACTACCACCAATAGGATCAGAGTCATCTGGCAGAGGTCGATGATGCTGCTCGAGTGTCCAGAAATCCTGCTCGCCATCACCATCGATAGTAGTGTCACCCTGTTGATACAAACAAAAATAAAATGCATGAGTCCGTATGAGAGAATCAAAATAGACAGTATGAAAATTAAATACCATGCAAATTAATAAACTTAAAATAAATATAATACCTGAGTAGGTGGGGGCTGACTCTCTATCGGGCCAAAAGCCTCAGAGAGTAAGGTAACCGCCAACCTGAGCACCTCGTCGCGTATCACGACAAACTGCTCCTGCAAGATACCCGTACTCTCGACGGTCGCCCATGCTGCAATATCCTGCACTAGCTGGTGAAGGCGAGCTCGGCTAGGCAACTCCTGACGACGGATAACCGAATGCGTACGAAACATCTCTGACATAGCCGTCATGACCCTCTAGAAAATCTGGTCATCCAAGCCAGCGCCCATGTGAGATGGTCCAACAGGTGCTCTAGGACGTTGGCGCTAGCTAGAGCCTGCGAAAATAAATATATTATTACAAATAATATTTGCAATTAAATTATATTAACTTATATAGCAAAAGGAATATTACCTCCAGGTAATGTATACGGTGGTACCCTCGGTAGGCCCAACACTCAATACCTGTTGGTACTACAACTAGGGGGATCCTGAGGCGCGACCCATAGTCTCAACTCGTCTTCACGAGATAATACAATCTCGGTCGGAGGAATGGTAGAATCTAACGTCTCAGAACCCCCCTAGCAGCCTCCAGCTCAGCTTTACACTGGTCCTGAAGCTTCTGAAATCAGTCCTGTAATTTATTTTGTGACATTGAACATTAATGAAATCATTATATCAACTACCTAATAGTTATAATTATATAAGATAAATTTCTATTAGTCTTACCCGTATAGCTAATGTTGCGGGAGATATGCTAGAATCCTTCGGCGTGTGGGCTCTATCCCAAAACTCTAGCATGGTAGGAGGTCGACCGAAGCTATCCCGCATGGCCTAATAAATACATAAAAATAAAATTTAATAATTATGATAATACAATCGAATAACTAAAGAACTAAATTATGATACTTATCGACTTCACTTCCTCAAATAACCGCGAGCCGGTAATGTGTACGACTCGGAGCTGGCCACGATTCTTTTTTTCCTGCTCAAACTTTTTCTTGAAGTCATCATCATCCCAGTGTGCACACATAGCCACCCATGCTGCATCGGAGACTATGTGAGGCCGATGATCGCGTATGGTACTCCTAGACTACTCAATAATCGCCTTGACGACAATTGTTCTCTCTCATCTGACCAATCGGAATAGTTCTTTGTGATACGTGCAATAATAAAACTGTCATGTACCGCTTGTGAGATCTGCTTTCTCATATCTAAAATAAATCTATACAAATAATGTTAAAATGTTAGAAATTGATGATAATACCTAGAATCTTACTTAATTTAAGTTATGTAATTTGACTTACATGGAACTCTCGTAGCATATTAGTCATATAGTGTGCATCATACTGCAGAAATTGAGTGAATCGCATACATCCTGTAGGTAGGTGTGGTGTGTAACGTATGCTTAACGACTGGGTCCAGGATACTATAATAATTCAAAATATTTGTTACTTTAATTCATGTAATCATATAAAGTAATATATATCATTGAGTTATCTAATAGTTGAAACGTCTTTATCTTGAAAAATCGACATCAACTATAAAGAACCATCGGGTCAATGGTTACGGACGCCCAAATAAACTAAGGTTATTCCTCACCGACGCCGATTTAACAAAGATTTGTAAGTTTATATAGTATTTCAGCATACGTTAAATAAAATTGTCATAATAAATTAAATTACAAAAAAGATAGAAACTTACTAGATGATGACGACGTCCCGCCCTGGGAGCCGTCGTCAGGTCCTGTACGACCACCCCCGCGGCGACCTCCACCACTGTTTCTAGCCATAATTGTGCTACTATAATTAAAAAGAAAATTAATTTCTAGCCATAATTATTTTTTTAGTAGTGAATTAAACAAAAACATCAATAAGTTGAAGTTAAGGCTTAATATGTCGTCATCCTCAGATTCAGTCTCTTCATCGTCCGTATCAATTAATGTTTCATCATCTTCATCTTGTACAACAACATAGTCATTGGCAATAATGTCATCATCGACTTCTTCATCATAAAGTGTGTTAATGACATCTTTTTCCAACACATCATCATCGTCTGGAAGTACGTGGTTGGGCTTACTAACTTGTTCTTGCAACAGGTCATCCGTTCCAAACAAATCAGTACCATCAAAAACCTTGGTTTTCACTGTGACAACTGTATACTAGGGGGTTTTAGAATTTGCTACATTAGGAGCATAGTACACTTGAGTTGCTTGGCTGGCTAATACAAACACATCAGGAGACTTTAGCTTTGACTTGATATCTATTGTGACGATTCTATTACGATCAACTTTAACACCCTTTTCATTATCAAACCAACGACATTTAAATGTAACAACCTTTTTACCTCTAGGATAATTGAGCACAACCACGTCTTCTAATCATCTGTAATAATTGGACTTAGAATTTTGGTGACAGCTTCCCAACATGACAACGCCAGAATTGACTGATGTCAGTTCATTCAAGTCATCAACCTTAAATCTATACCCATTAACGATACAGCCGAGATATGAACTAATAAGTTTGTACGGACCAGAAATAACATCTCTAAAATGATCATAGGCATTATCTTCTTCAACCCTTCTCTTAAACCACTGTGGAAAATTTTCAATGGTGAATGCTTCCAACTGTGCTGTAGTTAGCCACGGGTCAGAAGCATACGCTTCATTTTCGAATGCACTGACATAATAATAACAAGGTTAATTTTGCGATAACAGGGAAGGGAAATATGTTAAACTCGACAAAAAATAATACATACTTGATGTATGACGATACTTCGGGCATATTTAGAAGCACGTATGTAAATATAATTTTTAAATCTTTGTCGGTTAGATAAGTCATCGTCTCTGCGCCAAATGGTTTAGCCGGATAAGAGAATACAGCTAACTCATCAGCAGGAGATTGGGATCCGACATCCTCATTCCGACTAAGACAGTTATGTTTTATTGAGACTACATCCTCAAAGTACAAGGAGCAGTAGTTGACAAGCTCTTCCTCTGTAAAGCATTCAGCAATAGCCCTCTACACGAGCTTTTTTTTAACTTTCTGTTTTAATCGTCGCATGTACCTGTTGGTACAATGATTGAAATACATTAATTCAGAGTATATATTAAGTATAAATGTCTGGATGTAGCATAATATAGATGATATTACCTCTCAAAAGGATATAGCCAACGATATTGCACCGGTCCTCCAAGCTTAATCTGATATGGTAGATGAATGGCGCATGCTCCATCGAGTCAAAGAAACCTGGAGGCAAGATCATTTCAAGCTTGCACATTGTTAGCACTATATTTTTCTCCATCTGTTCCATATCACTGTACTTTATAACTGTTGAGCAAAGATCCCGAAAGAAATTTAAAAGTTCAGTCAAGGCGGCAATAATTTTTCTGGGTAGCATCTCATGAAATACAATTGGCATCAACATCTACATAAATACATGACAGTCATGACTCTTGAACCCAGTTATTTTCAATTGCTGAACCTTACTGCAACGAGATATGTTAGAAGCATTGCCCTCTGGAAGCTTCAATGCACTTACCCACTTGGAAATGTCTTCAACATGTTGCTTAATAAGACAAAAAGGAGCTTTTGGTTTTGAGTTGTTAGGACGGAGCCACAATTCCCGTCTGATGTTCATAGCCTCCAAATCTTTACGTGAATTTTCATTGTCTTTTGTTTTACCACTCGCATCTAGCACGGTGTAGAACATGTTCTCGAATAATTTTTTTTCTGTATGCATGACATCTATACAATGACGGACTTCAAGTGTGACCCATATGGCAACTCAAACCAAATAGGCGAGTGAGTCCAATTATGTGTTTTCCCGTACCCTACTGCTCTTAACTTGCCATGCTCCTTCCCTGGCGATGGAAATTTCAGATCATTGAGCCAACCAAAGACCTCATTCCCCGACAATCGACCAACAACACCCTTATTCTCTTTCTTTCTGTTGAACTATGCAGACATCTTTCTGTAACTGTGTTCAGTAGGTAAGAATCTATGAGCAGTTCCAAATAAAGTAGTTTTCTGACCATGCAGTAGTTGTGTGCCTTGAACATCCCCCATACAGATTGGACATGATAACTTCCCATGAGACTACCACCCACTAATCATCCCAAGTGCCGGATAATCAGTGATACTCCACAACAGGGAAGCCTTCATCACAAAATTCTGCTTAACCGATTTATCATAAGTCTGAACCTCCGTCTCCCACAGCATCTTAAGTTCATCAACTAACGGTCTGAGGTACACATTTATGTCTTTTGTAGGACTCTTATCCCCTGGTATGAGTAAAGTCAAGAACATATACGGGTCCTTCATGCACATTGACGGTGGAAAATTGTAAGCTACCATGATAACTGGCCAAATAGAGTAGGGCTGCCTAAAGTTATTAAATAGGCAAAAGCCATCAGTATCCATGCTAAGCCTAACATTCCTAACTTCAGTTGCAAATTCTGGAAAATGTTTATCAAATTTCTTCCATTCAGCTCCATCTGCAGGGTGAGCCAACCCACCAGGCACAACGTCCATTCTTTTATGCCAACTCATATGCTCAGTAGTGTGCGATGACATGAATAGACGTTGCAGTCTGGGCGAAAGAGGAAAGTACCGTAAAATCTTATTAGGCACTTATTTCTACTTACCCCCACATTTTTTCGTCTTGTACTGCGGCAAATTGCATATATCACATTGCACCTTATCTCTGTCCTCCCCATAATATAACATGCAATCCTAATCACAAGCATCGATCTTCTCATACCCCAGATTCAACCCTTTTACCATCTTCTTCACTTCATAGTAATTCGTAGGTAGAGTATGATCAGCCGGTAAGAACTCGCTGAAAATAGCAAGTAAATCATTGAACCCTCGCTCACTACAATCATGCTCATTCTTAAAGTGTAAAAGTTTCGTCACTGCAGATAGCCTGGTATGCTTATCATTTCCAGTAAATAGTGGGACCCTGACTCAGATAATAACTTGTAAAAGGCAGTAGCTATATCATTTGGCATGTGCTGATCACTGCTTGACAAATGCTCATTTTCAGACCAATCAATATTAAAAGGACCATAAGCATCGACCAACATCTCCACGACATCATAGTCATCGGGGTATGAATCCCGTTGAATTGGTTGGTCTATAGTATTGTCGGTCACTTTTCTCAACTCAACTGATTCCTCGTGATGAATCCATATCGAATACCCATCCACAAACCCACGTGTAAACAAGTCAAATTTAATTTCATCGGTTTTCTTCCAGATCATGTTTTTACACTCAACACACGGGCATCTCATCTTTCCATTCGGATCATCAGCATGTTCTATTGCTTTATTTATAAAATTGCAAACCCCATCACGGTACGCATCAACTAATCCCCTTCCATCTACCCTTATCGTACGGTACATCCAACTTCGGTCGGTTGACATCTTTAATTAAAAATAAAACGGTTGTATTAGAAAGGGAATATTCATGTATGTGGTCCATGCATGAATAATATTTTCCTAGTATATATCTCCAATCTACAAGGGTAAGGCTTCTATCTCATTCCTGGATGCGTCTCCTCACTAGTGCCAATCTTGAGGACGTTTCTTTTGTTTTAAGAAAATTTCAGCAGCACCTCCCCATGGTCTCCAAGTACACGCAATAGACCAAGACAACTTAGTCTAAGTATGCACTCGGATAACATGTAGATATAACCAACTAAAAAATCCTCAAAACAAAAAAAACGTACCCTTGTGAATTGGCGCCGGCCTAAGTGAGAGATAACATCCAGTAACAGTCCCAAACTGAGGACTATTCGACATTCACTCCTACTGAGTGAATGTCAAACGGGTTTTTAGGATTATATTAATACTACATGCATGCACATGAAGGATTTATTTTTCCAACTGGTTCCTCGACAACCGGGAAAAAAGGGTCATAGTTCCTGTTTGTGTCCTATACTCGAATAATAAAGTTAATTCAATTACTACGGACATTCCTCATTGTTCCATCATAACAGATGACAACATCCCGAAGGAGTTCCATTAAGCTATTGAACAAAGTTCCAAGTTAAGCAATCCTCTAGATGAACGAACGATCACTTCTCTGCTAGGAATGAATCATATCCCCATATAGGTCCAATCCATAACATAGACAGCTTATCACCACTTCGAATTCCTCAGATGGATAGTTCTCATAGAAAAAGAGTTGAGACGTTCTGTGAGAACTACCCATCTGAAGAATTCGGAGTGGTGAGAAGCTGTCTATGTCATGGATTGGACCCATATGGGGAGATGATTCATTCCTAGTAGAGAAGTGATCGTTCTCTCATCTAGAGGGTTTCTTAACCTAGAACTTTGTTCAACAACTTAATGGCAATCCTTCTGGATGTTGTCATCTATTATGATGGAACAGTGAGGAATGTCCGCAGTAATTCAATTAACTTTATTATTCAAGTATAGGACACAAACAGAAACTACGACCCCTTTTTTTTAGTTAATTGCTGCCGAGGAACCAGTTTGAGTACTATTAGCTGCAACTGCTATATCGAAACCTGCATACAAGGAAGAGTACATATATGTAAGGAGAGTATTATTGCATTTATTGAAAATTGTGGCAAACTAAGCAAACGTTACTTAGTTTATTTTGCCAATGATAAACTAAATAAGTTGTACTTAGTTTATGAGAATTGTTATTTGGAATCTATAGAGACTACTATTCGATATTCACTCCTACTTGTCAAACAGGTTTCTAATTAAGTTCCAAAGTATATTATTTTATTTTCACGACAACATTCTTATTCAGTCTCTTTGAATTGCATCACAACTAAGCAAATGCTACTTAGTTTATTATTATATTTTCTTTCTCTTTTTTTTCTTTTGTATTATATTATATAAGTTCTAATTTAATTTAATTTAATTTATTAATTATTTTAATTTAATTTAATTTATTATTTTAATTTATTATATTTTATTTTGTATTATATTATATAATTTTTAAATTTTTTATTAAATTAAATTAAATTATTTAAATTTAATTTATTTTAAATTTAATTTAATTTAATTAAATTTTATTAGATTTAAATTATTTTATTTTATTATTTTTATTTTATTTTATTTTTTATTGAATTATATTTTATTTGTATTATATTATATATTTTTAAATATTTTTTATTAAATTAAATTAAATTTTATTAAATTTAAATTATTTTATTTTATTTTTATTGAATTATATTTTATTTGTATTATTTTATATATTTTTAAATATTTTTTATTAAATTTAATTTATTTATTAAATTAAATCAAATTTGTTATATTTTATTCAATTTAATTTAACATTTTATTTTATTAAATTTAATTTAATCCATTTATTAAATTATATTTATTTCATTTATTATATTTACTTAATTACGTTGCTTAATTTAATTTTATTTCTTTTTTTATTATATATTATTTTAGTAAATTTTTGTTTTATTTTATTTTATTAGTTAAAACTAATTAAGTTTATTCTACTTAATTACTGAATTTTAGTATTAGAAAATTAAGTAACATATATATATATATATATATATAACAGTTTGTAGGGCCCACAAATTTTGCATCTCCAAAATTCTAACAGAATTTCAGTGGGAAATTCAGTCGAAAATATCAAGTAAAATACAAAATTCAAACAATACATAGGATGATATACACTTACAAAAGCTATAATATTACACAAAATAAACCGAAAAAGTACTTAATATCCATTTAAACAAAATCCTTCCCAATTTCAGCAACAAAACAACAACTCCAAAATCACTTTCCTAATTTAAGTATAGACCCAATTTCAACAATCATATCAATAACTCATAAATTTATCCAAATTTCTGCAATTATATCGACAACTACTTAATATATCCAAATTTCAGCAATTATATCAAATGTATGTATGAACCCTAAAAAAAATTGGGAAGCACTTACCTTGAACGAGGAGGAAAATCAAGGCGGTGAATAAAGATTCTGCAGACCTCTGAGCCTCCGTCATTGGCGGTGGGGGCGGTGGGGGGGGAACCGGGGAAAAGGGAGAGGTGGGGTGACTATGGAGGGGGGTGGGGTGACTATAGAGTGGGGGTGGGGGACCAGGGGTGGGAGAAACCGGGGAAAGGGAAGGGGTGGGCGTGATCAGAAGGGTTTGGGGGACCCGGTGGAGGGAACCCGGGGAGGGGGAGGGTGGGGTAGGGTGGGGAACTATCTTGGGGGGGGGGGGGACCAGTGGCGGGGGAGGGCACCGTGATCCGGGTGGGGGCGGGGGGATGAGAGAGGGAAGGATAATGAGAGAGAATGAGAGAGAGATGGAGCTGAGCGTCTAAAATGAAAAGGCAGAAGCTGAATAGATTTTATTCGTTATTTTGGACGGACTTTCCGTCGGGAATACATCCCTCAGGAATAACTTAAATTCGACGAAACGTCCTTCGTAATTAACTTTAGTTCGTCGAAATTAGTTTTCGTGCTGGCGGGAACCTTGGCGCCAATTGGAGAGTTCTAATTCCGACGAAATTCCGTCAAAATTGTTCTATTTTCGAGGGACTTAGTTTTGACGCATTATTCCCTCGAAAGTAATCTTATTTCGACCGAATGTCATCCATCGAGGATACGTCCGTCGGAAATAGTCGGTTTTCTTTTAGTGTTCCAACACCATACAGAAAATACAGTCACATGCTATTATGATCAGATCTAATTCTATAATTCATCTCTCGAGTTCATATAGATTATCACGATAATTGTTAGCTAGGAAATTAAGCAATAAACATAAACCAAAATAGACAATCCAAGAATAATCAACAACAATTAATAGAGAAGCATATTAAAAATAAACTATGCAACAAGCTCCATTGTAATCTTAAACAAGAATTCAGTTCATGATTATTGAATTAAAACCAAGAATCCATAATTGAATAAACATTAAAAGACAAAAATAGAAGTAGAGAAGAAGATAGAATCTGTTGTCTGCAGATTTGATGCTCCTTTCTTGCTCCTGCTTTGAATCTTCAATGGTCTCCAAGTTGCTTCAATCACCAAATCTAATAAAAACTAGGATTTTGTCCTAATCTACTCTACTCTAATCTAATGGAATCCTCTCCCTTATTCCTTGTGATTTTCCTCATTTTATATGTCTCTTCATGTGTATTTTAGAGTCCTTAAAGTCCTTGAAACAAACAGCTCAAACCAATCATCCTTGAACTCAACTTCTGAAAAATCCTTTTTCTTCTCGACAAGCCACTTCCTTTGTGCTTTTTTACACTAGAAACCCCATACGTGGGTACTTTTCCAAAAATTATATAAATGCCACTAAGCTCTATTTTTCATTTTTTTGATCTTCCGAAGCCGTTTCCTACAACACAAACACCAAAAACAAATAAAATGACACTAACAATAGTTAAAGTTAACAAAGAATTAAGTTCTAAAGATGTCAAAATCATAGATATAAAACTCACTCATCAGCAACATAGGCACCTGCCTATTTTGAGTTTTTTTTATAGGTATAGGTGAGGGTCAATTATATAATTTAATAACTTAAAGGGGGCAGATTAATGAAAGAGTTATACTTAGAGGAGACAAAAAAATATTTCACTCTTAATTTTAAAATTTAAATGAATCTGTTTTGTAGTTTTCATTTGAGATGCAAATCTGCTAATCTATTTTTCGTCTGCTAATGATGAAGAAGGTAGGAGATAATCAGACACATATATTTAATATTAAAATATTTTTTAAGTTGACTTCAAAAAGTTAAAATTGAAGAGTAATCTTGTGGGATCACTAAGGATAAATTTAGAACTTTTTTATTCTTTTTTCTCTATTTTTATTTTTCTTAATATGTGTGCAAATTGTATTTTGTTTAGCTTTTTCGGGACAAAGGGAGTAGTTTATAACTTTGATATATTTAGTTTAGATATTTTTGGGAATTTGTTCACTTCAATCATCGTTTTGAATATTATTTGTGCTATTCATTAGTTATTTTTGTGATTGACCTTTTCTTAAAAAAACTTTTTTATTAATTTGTTTAAAAGGATTAAGAAAAGAAGAAGATTGTGGCAGTGCAGAGGTTCCTTTAAATTGATTAGTTTTCTGGCAATTAACTTGACTAGTTGGCTCCCCTGTGATAAATTGTGTGGATTAAAAGTTATCATCTACAAGTAACCAACTGGAAATTAAGGACTAGTCATAAATCGGTTAACAAATTCTTGTTGAAGATTCATGGCAATAGAGTGATTTGAAATTAATATCATGCAAGTTGCATCTTTTAAGTTAATTAAACTATTTATGCATGTTTTTTATGATTAGTTTTTAAACCCATTGAGTTCTCACTTTTATAGTGTACATATTACCGCCATTTATTTAATTAACTATTGGTTTTTAATTCATATTAAATTTTGTGACTAAATAATTTATATTGCTATATAAATTGATATGTTTCCAAGTACATGTTGATGCAAATCAATTGCAATGTTTGTTTCTACATCAAAATAAGTCATTAATTTTGTTTTTATAAAAAAATAGATGAAGACAAAAAATTATAGAATCATATTTGTACATAAACCAAGCGAAACTCAAAGTGGTAATGAGGCCAGTGACGAATCTATTAAGAAAGAAGAGTAGGCAGTGTCTATGTTGAAATTTATTTAAAAAATTTATAGGTATAGGGATAAGGGTAAAAATAAAATTTGATAAACTTAAACTTATAGAGGAAAAAAAAACTTAAACTACTATTAAGTTAAAAAAACAAAACACACAAGTATATAATGTATTTAAATTCTCACTTAAAAAAATATGTCCATGCTGAAAACGGATTCTAGATCCGCCCCTGATTAGCCCAATGGTTTTTAAACAATATTGCCAGCTCTAACGTTGGTGGATGTGGATTTCATTAGAAAAATAGTAAGACGGGAATAATATTAATGTGGGTGTGGGTTGGTGGTGAAAATTTTGGTTTGTTTGTACTAGAAAATGAATAATTAAGGTATAATGAAAATAAAATAAATATAGGTTGGGTCAGCGTTATGGATCAGCCATAATTAAGGTTTACTTATAAATAAAAGAACAATTACAAATTAAAGGTATAGGAAAAAAACACTTAAAGCAGATATAAAGAACAAGAACCAAAAGATGTGTTCGGCCTAAAATCCACTATCAAATTCTTTGTTTTTTTAAGGGTATTATTATATTGGCTTAAATTTTCTTTAAACCTCTAAGTTGTTTGCTTTTTATAATTTAAAACTTAATATTTTAATTATAAGACAATAAACCTTAATATTTTTAAATTTTTATAAATTAAACCTTCTACCTGCCAACGTGTAATAATTGTTTTAAATAAGAGTATTTTGGATAATTTTACTCCTAAACATCTTTTAAATTACATAAAATTTTAAGCACACGTACGGTTACTGTGTGACAAAAAAAAATTATAAAAAAATAAAGATAATATAAATTATATATATTCTTAAAAGACTTAATTTTCTAGATAAAAAAATCTTAAATATATTTGAAAGTGCATAAAATTGTTTGCATGTGATTAGTGTGTGACGAATAAGAAAAAAGGAAGAAAAAAATTAGAGTCAATATAAATGATATATACCTGTTAACGCCAACATCTTTCCACGAACCCTAATCACCTAAAGCTCGTCCGAATCCTGCACAATAAACACGACAACACCAAAAGTTTGATGACTTCGACCGTCGGGGGATAGCTCCGGCGTGAGAGTCAGTACAGGCGATCACAAGGTTAACAATGGAGGATAAAAATATCTAGTGTATTGAGAGAGATAAAAATATCAGTTACCTTTTCTTGTGTGATCCTTTTGCTAACATATATTCCCAAGTCCGATTTTGCGTGCAACCGACTCCCCTGACACCACTCACTGCAGGTAGCTTACGTGTTGATCTCATCCCCTTTTTCCACCGCTGACCGAATGTCCAATCCTCATTAATGCGATGTAAGATATCAGTCAACCATTATCTTTTTTTCATCATCACCGGTCAAAGCCCAAGTGAAGATATTTAGTTATCTAATGGGTCGATTCAGTCAACCCGACCCAAGGCTTTCAAGATCCGACAAAGATGACCCATTGACTTAGCCCAACTGGTCAATCCCAATGAAAATGACCCAATAGATTTATCAAAGAATTAGGCCCAACCAGTCCGACCCACAATATAAAATATCAGGACCCAACATTTCCCCCCAGTCTTTTATTAAACAGATTGTTTAATGAAAGATTATAAAGGACCCAAATAACAAAATTAACCGAGGCTAGACTGGTGAATCTCAAATAGCAAGATGAATTAAGACTGGAAGTCCAATTGAAGAGCCCACTCCAGACGAACATACAACAACAAATATTCCACCGCCTCCCGAACTACCCAGACCTTCGCCACAAAAACCATCCTCTTCTGAATCCAGGCCCGAAGCTGTGGCTTCCCCGACTCCCTGGCCATAATTCAATGAAAATCTCCCTTTCGACCTCTAATAGCATTCGTTCGCGACACCGATGATCATCGGTTCGGCAATAGTTCCATTATGGACCTGATGGACGAAGGAATGAAATACCAGACTAAAGGAAGTTGATATTTGACTTATCCATTTACATCCCTGCCCATTAATTTGAATTGATTGACTAATACTGGTCATCTTCAGGCAAACGCTATCTTTGGGCGCCTCCGTCCCAAATACAAAGAAGCCGAAATCGAAGCCGAAGAGGACGCCGTCGAAGGGAGAACGCCATTCTGAAGTCTGCGTTGGGAAAAGAGAGAAGCAACCTTGGCATTGCTCTCTTCAACAATGAGTGCCTTCGGAAGGATCTCGACAAGGTCATAAAAGAGCTGGAGAGACCAAGGCCACACATCGGGTCATCACAGATATAAATGTAGACCTGCTTCAGAAGAATGAAATTTTGACGAAGAAGAATGAAGATCTGGCCGAGTCCAATCAGAGCTTGGCGAAGCAAAATAACAATATCCATACTAAAGAAGCAAGATATCTAGTACATCGTCAAAAGCTTGAAGAGGAACTCCGAGAACTTCGGGCCCTTAGGAACTTGGGTCCACCACTGACCGAAGATCTTCGTAAGGAGATCCATGCAGAATACAAAAAATCCGTCGAGCTGAACGATGAGATCGTCCATATGTATGCCAAAGGATATGAAATCTGCCGAAGTAAAGGCAAGAAAAAGCTTGTCGCGGACAAGGTATATCCATCTCTTCTAGACTCTTCAGACGGCGATGATGATAATGAAGAAGCCTGAAGATGACCTCCCCTTTACCTTTAGCTGTAGAATTTTATGTAAAAATTCTAACTTTTTGTGAACAGTTAATATTAATGAAATATCAACTTCGTGCCTTATTACTTCTGTGTGAACATTTCTTGTCAATAATTCACCATCAATCAACTTGAAAAATGTACAAGCTCCTCTTAACTTAAATTGTTAGTCAATAATCAAGCAAATTATGTAACAGATAAGATTTGAGTAATAATATAATCCGAACTCAACACTTAAACAAAATCAGGTAATAAAGTAATGCAATACTTATTCGTTACCGAAGTGTGAGACAGGTCATATGAGAGGTTAATCCAGCCGATCCTCCTTGCACCATCGGGAATTTGTTTACCACGCAGGGTATAACAAGTTTATAAGGACATTTGTCTACTACGCAGGGTATAACAAATTTATAAGGACCATGGAATTTTTTTACCACACGGGGTTCTAACAAATCCATAAGGACACACCTGCCGATAAGGCTATCATCAAATGGTCAGCGAGTCCACCCGAACCTCCTTACATCGATGAAGTTTGCTTACCACTCGGAGTTCTAGCAAAATCATAAGGACACACCTGCCGATAAGGCTACCATCGAATGGTCAGCGAGTCCACCAGAACCTCCTTACACCAATGAAGTTTGCTTACCACTCGGGGTTCTAGCAAATTCATAAGGACCACCTGCCGAATAGGCTACCATCGAATGGTCAGCGAGTCCACCCGAACCTCCTTTCAACCATGAAGTTTGTAGGTGAGCTACCGAAGTCTTTCTGTGCTGAATCCCTAGTTCTTTCAAGAATATTTCAAACTTCGATCCCACAAACTGGCGTCCGTTTTCCGACATTATCACCTTCGGAATGCCAAAATGAAAACCTGACCTTTAGCTTACGGCAATGGACTCAGTATATCTACCCCCCAGACAACAAAGGGTATAGGAGATAGAATCGAATATAGCTCTTCTGATGGTTGATGTGGAATCAGACTATTGAGCTGACACTTTTGGCATTTTTCACATACTCCGTAGCTTCCTGAAAAATTGTAGGCCAATAATATCCCTGCCAAAGTACTTTGTAGGCCAATGACTTCGTAACCAAATGATCGCCACAGATACCTTAGTGAACTTCTCGAAGAGCATACTCTGCTTTGGATGGAACCAAACATTTGAGCAATGGTGATGAAAAAGCCCTTCGATAAATCGGTAATAGAATTGTTATTGCAATCGACCCCTTGATAGCCTGCTGCACTGATGTCCGAAGTAGAATATCCATCTGCATGTGGTGTCTACGAACTCTGCATCTGCTGAAGTACTGCAATGGCTTTATCGGACTTTTCAGCTTCTCCTTAACTATCATCAGCTTCAGAAAAGAAATGTTCGACCACAACATTAATTGACCTTGGAAATATTGTCGAAGTGTTCGGATTTCCAAGAGTGCGGCTTATAGATCTGCTTTGGTGATGAGCCCTTCGCTGTGGCGAGAACACTCAAGGCAGAGTGCCTTCTTCGGATTCTCAGGTGAATATCATCTTGAGCTGCTCCCTTGTCTACTTATGACATAGCCCCGAGAACCCCTAGGATGAAATATCCTCTTCGGATCCTCAGGAGTATGTCTCATTGGTCTTCTTCGGTCACAAGGACGGCCTCGAGACACAGGAACAGAATGTACATGCTCCTTTCCTTCTCTTGGTTGCACATCTCGGGACTTGCTATGCCTTTCGGGTTGAACAGAACTAGATGCCTCATCCTTCAGTTCAGTCATACGAAGCATCTGCTTAGCTATATCCTCCCTCTGCCTCAAAAGAACCTCCAAAGCTTTATCTTCCTCATCTACCATTTTTGTCAGCTTGATAGCCTTATCATTCTGACTACTTCGGTGTCGAGTTCTAGGCGGTGTGACTTCTACCCTTTTTTGACCATGATCACGTTCTTTATTAGCAGCAAAAACCAACCTTCTTCTAGCTTCACCATGGGCTCTAGAACAAGAACCCTCTGAATTATGCTTGGAAGCTGTGCTACCATGATCACTTTTTGAAGGACCTAATCGATCCTTGACAAAAACTCGCTATATGGACGAACTAACAGCCATCGGCTGTCCTTCTGGTGTGACCGTTCTACTCCTCACCATGACTTCTGACGAGAACAACTAAAAGTTTGTGATTGAAAACTCAAGAACACTAGAACACCCCTCCTTCTAGCGCCAATGTTAATGCCAAGATCTTTTCACGAACCCCAATCACGTAAAGCTCGTCCGAATCCTGCGCAATAAACACGACAACACCAAAAGCTTGATTTCGCTTCGGTCGTGGGGGATAACTCCGGCGTGAGAGTCGATCTGAAGCGATCACAAGGTTAACAATGGAGGATAAAAATATCTAGTGTATTAAGAGAGATAAAAATATCAGTTACCTTTTCTTGTGTGATCCTCTTGCTAACATATACTCCCAAGTCCGATTTTGCGTGCAACCGACCCCCTGACACCATCCACTGCATGTAGCTTACCTGCTGATCCCATCCCATTTTTCCACCGCTGGCCGACTGTCCAATCCTCATTAATGCGATGTAAGATATCAGTCAGCCATTATCTTTTTTCATCATCACCGATCAAAGCTCAAGTGAAGATATTTAGTTATTTAATGGGTCAATTCAGTCAACCCGACCCAAGGCTTTCAAGATCCGACAAAGATGACCCATTGACTTAGCCCAACTGGTCAAGCCCAACTGGTCAAGCCCAATGAAAATGATCCAATAAATTTATCAAAGAATTAGGCCCAACCAGTCCGGCCCACTATATAAATATCAGGACCCAACAATACCCTTAAAAGACTTAATTGCCTTGTCATTTTAATTTGAGTCAGGTAATTTATTCCGGTAATAAAAACTAAACCCAGTGGCCTAAGGTTTAATTTATAAAAATTTAGAGACTTAAAGTTGAAATATTAAAGTTTAAATTATAAAAAGCAAAAACATTTAAGGTTTAAATTGTATTTAAGCCTATTATATTCAATTATGATATTGATAAACCAAATGTGATAATCTAGTGATCAAAACTCTTAATTATTACGTATAATCATGTGTTGGAGTTTATTCGGTAGCAAAATACGATTCATAACAAAGAAAAGTTTATCTAAAATAATCATATTGTGTTAGTTAAAAAGTTAACACTTTTCAGTATATATTAATTCCCACAAAAATTATGAGTGGGCTAGTTGGGATTGGTGAATTTACTTTTTTTTTTTGGGGCTGACAGAGAGAAGTTTGGCTCCATATGTGAGATAATGCATGCATGAACTTTATTTAAAACGTGCATGTGGGTGCTTTATATATATATATATATATATTCTTCTTCTAACCAATATTGGAGAGCTTTTTTACAACATAATTAAAATGGCCAATTATAAGATCAAACACTCTAGTTTGGGTTTATGTTTAGTGGGTTCTGGAGTTCTTAATCTCTTGTTTATCATATATCTTATTTATGTGGGAGATAAATGGAAGCATCAGCAGCAAAAGCTGAGTTGGAGCCAAACAGCAGCAGCAGAAGCAGAAGCTGTGGCATTAAATTCATGCTCGGGCCATGGAAGAACTTATTTGGATGGATCAGTTGATGCTGATGGGAAACCTGTTTGTGAATGCAATGCTTGCTTTTATGGCCCTGATTGCTCTCATTTCTCTCCTGGATGTACTGCAGATGCAACTAGGTAATTACTTGTCTATGCTATAAATGAAGCGTCTTGCTGATTTTGCTGTCAGATAGATTCAAATGGTGTGTAGTCATGCACAATAAAATGAGAGATATTATCACTAGGCTATCACATCTAGTCAATATATATTAAGTCTTGCTACACTACAGATTTATGTCAATATTAATAAATACCGAAGTATGTGCATAACCATCTTAATATTTATTTTATCTCTAGAGTCCCACATTAGTCACAATATATATATATATATATATATATATATATATATATATATATATATATATATTACAACACATTGCATGTGACCCTCCATCTTAAGATCGAACAGTTTAGTAGAACTCCCGCCCGTAATTTAGTTTTTAGTATTCCGCAGTTTAATCTCATGCGATCGAATACTTGACAAAAATACATCTCCCCGTCTGCAGATTCTTGCGACGCTTAAAGGTAACACCCCCTTTCCGAAATAGAAAGAGAGGTTACTCAAAACATAACAAAACGAATGAATTTAATAGCAAGGCTCAAAGCCACAAAAGAATAGTCCTAATAATTGATAAATACCACAAGTCAACCATAATAAATCTCAAACTGTCTCAAACCACAATCTAAAATAATTATTACAATTCCAAGTAAACTAACACATCAAGTCTAAACAGAATATTTCTAAATCATTGGAATGAATGGAGCTCTCATCACACTTGCCCTTGATTCCCCTGATTACCTGCCGGAAGAAAAACACAGCATGAGCCAAATGCCCAGTACGAATATAAAATACAAATAATGAACCGAAATAACTAACTCAATTAAATGAAAAGAGACGAAACGAACTAAAAACGAAAACGAACAAATCTAACACAACGAAATAATAAAATCAATCAAATGGTGGTTGTTATTTCATACCGAGCTCGTAATAAAATGAAATATACCTTGCCACACAGTAAGTCAAATAATGCCACATAGTAAGTCAAATAATGCCACACGGCAAGTTACACACATTGACCGCCAATCCAACGCATGTAAAATCGGAAGGCGTGTTTGGCACAAACATCACCACTCATGAGCGTAATGAGCAGAAAACTAGGGTCGACCCCATACCTCCACAACAAAACACAAAATGGCCAACTCCTACCGAGAAGCACAAAACGGAGACGCCGTGAACTGATCACACCGCCACGGAAGGTTTCAAGCCTAGGTGCCAAGAGGACATGCCTGTGGTACCCCCACAGGTGGTTATAGCTCAAGTATACCCTACGGTATCCTAACAAAACATCATGTCACAACACATGCGACGTAACAAATGGGTTCTAACATGTACATGTTAACTGAAACGAGATATCAACACAAAGTCTCCAAAAATACTAACATGCACATTACTACAAATATCAAAATAAATTTAGACATGTTGTACCAGTCTATAGAGTACAAATATGAGTTTCCAACTATGACACCAAACGAAGCTATCACAATGAATTTGACAAGAAATAATCATGAAAGGCAATACTAATTTCGAAACGAATAACGAAACGAACAAATCAAAAATAAATGAATCTCGCTGAAAAAGTACGGAATCCGTACCTGGATTAAGCAATGTAATACCCAAAATTTAAATTCCAAATTTGTCTCGTTAAATTCCTTCCATTCGAACTAATTAAACAAATAATAAGATAAAATTTTATTACAAACTTACTCATTAACAACGTAATATTGTTAAATTCATTAACAAGCCAATTTTATAATTTTATCAACAAAACTAACGAGTTTAAATTAATATACAAAATTTTAATTTGATTCACTAATTCAATTATACGCTTCATAAATCAAATGAATATTAAAATATAAAATATATATATATATATATTTATATATATATATATACAACTCCTGTAACAAACTTGATAAGCTAAAAAAAAATTGTTATTAGTTTACAAAAGTCTGGTAACTTTTAACTTGTATCATGATGACGTTTTTTTTTTTTTACAAACAGTATTACTAATATATATATATATATATATATATATATAAACATTATAAAGCGTTAGTTGTAAAAGTAAACTTCCAATCATGTTACGTATTTATATATATATATATATAATAAACATCAATAATGCTGCCAAGTTCACAGCCATCATGCTAACGAATTTGATCAATATCTAGGTAATAAATAAACCAATCGACATGCAGGAATTTATGCATAGTACACGAAATTCAGTAGACAGATAAAAAAAAATACCTGCTTTGTTTCGTGTTCTTACTGCCGCCTCTCTCTCTCACCCTTCTTCCCTCAATTTGTATCAAATATGAGAAAGATTAGGTTTTAGTTGTTATGTATATATTTTATTATTTCTTCTACTTTTAGTAGGATTTTAATATTACACAAAATAAATTAGACTCAATAAATTTTAGGCCCAATTTTACTAAATAAATTTTTATCACTTACTAATACTTATTAGCCCATATAAAGTAAAGACCACTTGACCCAAATAAAATACAAAGCCCAATTAATATGCCTTAAAATAAAACAAAATAATAATTATTATATTTTTTTTTCGGGTATTACATCACCTACCCCTTAAAAAGAATTCCGTCCCCGGAATTAAAAGAATAGAACATACCTAATTATCAAAAAGATGCGGATACTCTGCTCGAATAGACTCCTCCATCTCCCATGTAGCCTCCCGCTCCGAATGATTTCTCCACAAAACCTTAACAAACGAAATTGTCTTCCTTCTCATAATCCTCTCTTGACGATCCAAAATCGCCTCGGCTTGTTCCTCACAAGTAAGATCTTCCCGAATCTTATCGAATGGGTATTGCACCACGTGAAACGGATGATAATGATAACTCCTCAACACCGACACATGGAACACACTGTGCACATGAGCTAGCTGTGGAGGCAAAGCTAACCGATATGCAACCTCACCAACCCTCTCCAGAATCTCAAATGGTCCAATATAACGTGGACTAAGTTTCCCTTTTAACCCAAATCGTCGAATACCCTTCCAAAGAGAAGCTTTTAGAAACACATGCTCACCAGGTTCAAACTCTAAAGTCCTCCTATGCTTATCAGCATAACACTTTTGTCGTGATCGAGCCGACTTCAATTTCTCCTTAGCCACCGCTACCTTCTCCGTAGTGATTTGGACTAACTCAGGCCCTTCTACGGCCCTTTCGCCAACCTCATCCCAACAAGTTGGTGCCCGACATTTCCTACCATACAATGCCTCAAACGGAGCCATTCCAATACTTGCATGCCAGCTGTTGTTGTAAGCAAACTCAACTAGGCTCAAGTAATCATCCCAATTACCCGACCACTCAAGTGCACAAGACCTCAACACGTCTTCTAATGTCTGAATAGTCCGCTCGGATTGCCCATCTGTTTATGGATGGAAAGAAGTCTTGAAGTTGAGCCGAGTGTGCCCAAGCTCGTTGAAACCCTTTCCGAACCATGAAGTGAACCGCGGATCCCGATCTCAAACAATAGACACCGGAGTACCATGAAGTCTAACAATCTCCTCGAAGATATGTGCCAACCTATCCACCGAGTAACCCTCATGGATAGCCAAAAAGTGTGCCGATTTGGTCAACCGGGTCCACCACTACCCATATGGCATCATTCTTCCCGAAAGTCTTCTAAACCCAAATCACAAAATCCATCGTGATATCCTCCCACTTCCACACCTAATGTCTAATCACAGCGAAGAAAACCACTAGCTCGTTGGTGTTCTATCTTCACTTGTTGACAAGTGAGACACTTTCCAACATATTCACCACGCTTTAAGCTTCATCCCATTCCACCAAAAATTCTTCTTCAAATCCCTATACATCTTTGTAGAACCTGGATGAATAGAAAATGGCGAACTATGAGCCTCAGCCAACACCGCCTCCCGAATGATTAGGTCGGATGGTACACACAACCGCTCACCCAACCAAATCACACCATGGTCATCAATACGAAACTCGGGCTGATTGCCCTCCTCTAAATTATGCGTCATACTCCACAACTCCCCATCTTCCTTTTGAGCTTCTTTGACCCGCGAGATAAGAGAGGGCTCCACTCTCATACCCGCCAAATGCCCATCTGAACCTCGTACATACAACTCCAACTCGATCCGCTCCATATCTGAAATAAGCTGAGGTTGCTTAATAAGGGCAGCTACACTCCCTGAACTCTTTCGGCTAAGAGCATCTGCAACCACATTTGCCTTCCCTAGGTGATACTGAATCCTCGCATCATAATCTTTTAGAAGCTCCAACCAACGCCTCTGCCTCATATTGAGCTCCTTCTGAGTGAAAATGTATTTAAGACTTTTATGATCGGTGAAGATATCACAAGTCTCTCCATACAAATAATGCCTCCAAATTTTTAAGGGAAAGATCACCGCTGCCAACTCCAAATCATGTGTGGGGTAATTCACCTCGTAAGGTTTAAGCTGCCTAGAAGCATAAGCAATCACCTTATCGTGTTGCATCAAAACACACCCCAAGCCCTTCTTAGAAGCATCACTATAAATCTGATAGCCTCCTGTCCCCGACGGCAATGCAAGTATAGGAGCTGACACAAGTCGTTTCTTCAACTCCTCGAAATTCTTCTCCCGCTCTTCATTCCACATAAACTTCACGCCCTTTCTCATCAACTGAGTCAATGGTAAGGAAAGCAAGGAAAACCCTTCCACAAACCGCCTATAATAACCTGCCAAACCCAAGAAACTCCTAATCTCCGTCACTGTAGTAGATCTTGGCCATTTAGTGATAGCCTCAACCTTCGCAGGATCCACCTTAATGCCTTCAGCAGAAACAACATGTCCCAAAAATGCAACCTGCTCCAACCAAAACTCACATTTAGAGAATTTAGCATACAACTTCTCTTTCTGCAAAATCCCTAACACTGTGCGAAGATGCTCCTCATGCTCTTCTTTAGACTTAGAGTAAACTAAAATGTCATCAATAAAGACAATGGCAAATTGGTCCAAGTACTCCCTGAACACCCGATTCATTAAATCCATAAACACCGCTGGGGCGTTAGTCACACCGAATGGCATCACCAGAAACTCGTAATGTCCATATCGAGTAATGGTGCCGCCTTAGGGATATCCTCATCCCTCACCCTCAACTGATGATAGCCCGACCTTAAGTCTATTTTTGAAAAATATTTCTCCCCCTGAAGTTGGTCAAACAAGTCATCAATCCTCGGTAATGGATACCGATTCCTGATGGTAATCTTGTTCAACTCTCTGGTCTATACACAGCCTCATAGACCCATCCTTCTTCTTTACAAACAAG
Source organism: Panax ginseng (assembly GCA_020205605.1). Taxonomy (NCBI): domain Eukaryota; kingdom Viridiplantae; phylum Streptophyta; class Magnoliopsida; order Apiales; family Araliaceae; genus Panax; species Panax ginseng. The sequence continues at coordinate 68,487,505 of CM035132.1, read as the reverse complement.
ACTGGAGCACCCCACGGTGAAACACTTGGGCGAATTACACCACGATCTAACAGCTCTCTCGTAGAATCGCCCTTCAACTCCCCGCAGAACTCCAACGGTGCCATCCGATACGACGCCTTAGAAATAGGCTCCGCACCAGGAACAAGCTCAATAGCAAATTCCACTTCCCGCTGCGGTGGCAACCCTGACAACTCATCAGGAAACACATTGAAAAAGTCACGGACAATCGGAACATCCTCAATACGAGACTTACCCTTAGAGGTATCTTTCACAAACGCCAAATACCCATCACAACCCTTTGCCACCAACTTTCCAAATTTTCAAAGTCGAAATTAACTTCAAAGACTCTACTCTACCGGTGAGAACCACGATACACAATTCGAGACTTCACATCTCCAAATATAACTTTCTTCGCCTGAAAATCGATAGTGGCCTGTGCTTATCCAACCAGTCCATCCCAAGAATAACATCAAAATCGTGCATACTCATTGGAAGAAGATTAACGCTACGGATCTTATCCCCAAAATTGATCGGACACCCTCGATACAAATCAGAAATAACAATAGAAGTCCCCATCGGGGTAGCAATAGACATAACAGGATCCAAAGACTGAGATGGCACACCCAGGTACCGAACAAAAGACTGAGCAACAATGGAATGAGTAGAACCCGTATCAAACAAAATAGACGCCTCACGATTACCAACTAAAAGAATGTCGAAATAAGACTGCATTGCACTGCCGCTGGTTATCGTCCAAAGCAAACACTCGACCGCCCTGACGCTGACCTCCATTGCCACCATTATCACCACCTCCACCATTACCACGTGGACCGGTACAATCCCTAGCAATATGACCCATCTGTCCACATAAGAAGCATGCACCTGTGAGTTTGTGGCACTGCCTCCCCGGATGATTAGCTCCACAAGTAACACATGGAGCTATTGGAATGAGATTCGGGTTGCCCCCACCAGCTGGTTCCGGATAACGACCCTGATTTTGCCCCTGCTGACGATTATTCCCCTGTTGACGATTCTGTCCATACCAAGGTAGCTGAAGCTGACGATTCTGCCCTTGCCGAGGCATCTGCTGATAACCCCTATTTTGATTTTGGCCACGCCACTGCCCCTGCTGACCACCACGATTCATGTTCAACTGACCACCCTGACTTCTCCCATGCTGAACTGAAGCTTGACCCTGCTAGTCATCTCTGTCCCTCTTTCGACTCCCCTCCGGTTTAGAAGACCGAAAGTCCTGTCGCTCCATCTCAATATTCTTTGCTGCATTGGCCATTGCTGACACATCTGCAAACTTGGTGTTAATGAGATGTTGCCGATACCTGTAATGGATCCTCCACTTAAACTTCTCCGCCTGTTCCGCTGTAGTCCCTGCAGAAGTTCCCGCAAATCCTGCCAACCTGGTGAACCTCGTCATAAATTCTGTGATGGACTCATCATCTTTTTACCGAATAGACAGATAGTCTCTAGCATAGGCCTCTTTATCGCCAAATGGAAGTATCACGATGAAGGCCTCACAAAACTCTGCCCAACTAAGTGTCTCAACATAGCCATCACCCTTTGTTATTTTTATCGCTTTCCACCACCTCTGTGCATCCCCTTCTAGCTTGTACACTGCAAGTAACACTTTCTGATTATCCGAACACCCCAACACATCAAAAATCTTCTCCAGATGGGCAATCCAATTCTCCGCGTCAATTGGAGTCGGGGCGGAACTGAATGATTGTGGTTTCTGCTTCTGGAACCTTTCCAACCACACATACATTGTGTTAGAGTTTATGCCCTAGAGGCCAATTATTTGATATAATTGCTTAACGTTTTGATATTGTATTTGATTGAATAAATATATGATTTTATTATGGTTTTATTTACTGCGTAATATAATTGTTAACATAATAAAATTCCTTAGAATAATGATACAAATTATATAGTTTCAAGTATGTGACTTGAACATGAGATTATATATTACCATTAGTATCAGTGTTCTTAAATGTCCTTAGTCGAGTATCATTGTTGATGGGACAACAATGATGCATTGAGACTAGTATGTGGATCGATCGATGACCAAATCTCATTGGTTATAAATATATGAGATATTAAGTCAATGCATAGGTACATGTTAGAGAACGATGTCTTTGGATGCACCCACCATGAGAATTCTATATGGAGCATTATGCTAAAGTGTCATTAGCAATTCTCATAGTGATAATGATGTAATGGTCCTCCGACACGAAATCGCTATATTACTACACGAGAATTTATGTACTTTGATATCATCAAATGTCACCTTTAATAGGGTGGACTATAAAGGTGATTATTGGGTTCATCATTAATCGTGTGAGAAATATGAGTGATCTAGATGGAATTTAACCATCCTATATAGTATGGGTGATATCCATAGGCCTCTTGATTGAGTAGGACTATGAAATGCATGGCCATGCTCAAATAGTGATTTGTTTCATATAGTCTACTCATTGATCAAGAAAACTCGATTAAATTATGAAGAGTATGACACATTCCATGATTCGAGTTTAATCTAGGATATTAAGGTTAAAAGGATTAAATTACATTGAAACATTGATCACGAAAAAGGTTGCATCGAATCATCGATCTTATTATTACTTGGGTAGCGAAGTGATGCATTACTAGATGTCGCTTTCACTTTGCTTATAATTTTATAATATGATTTTAAAATTATTGCCAACGTAATAATAACCTATAGTGTCACACACATAGAACGTTATTTAAAAGGGAATTAATTTAAATTTTAAGGATTTAAATATATTAATATGATTAATAGTATTTAAATCACTTAATTTAAATTAAAAGGATAATTTGTATATATGCATATTAATTAAGTAAGACTTAATTAAGAGATATATATATAAATTCAATTTTATAAAATTAGGTTTTGATTTGATTAATTCCTTTTAACTACTATATATATGATATATAGCGCCTACTTAGGGTAAGATATCATAATTGAAAAACCCTAGCCGCTTCTTGAGAGAGACTAGAGAAAAAACAGCTTCGTAAAATCCATTCCTTTTGGTGGCTAGTACCGCAAGTCCTTCTTATTGCAGAATCGTTCGACGTTAAATGCGGCGTTCGGTGGATAATCTGTGAGAGGCGCAATCGGTTTGTATTAAGTTGGAGATTCGAGGCGCAATGGGTTTCATTCTCGCTTTTTGTTTATATCTCGGTATAATCTCTAAACCTCTCAATTAATTGATTTTCGCATGGATCCTGCTTTTAGGGTTTCTAAATTGCTTTAAAATTTTAATTTCCATTGTGCGTTTACTGCTTAGTCAAGCCCAACACATTGGAACCACCTGCTGGTCATGACCATCTATATTCTCTTCCTCTTCGTTTGCATGCTGGCCATTATTTCTTGTGTTCTCTTGCTCAGAATTTGAATTTCGGTATGGCGGCGGTTGCATTTCTATACCACAATTGCCACTAATCGAGGTAAAGCTTGGTTCACCACTTTGATTCACCAAGGTAGCTAATGAGCATTAATCGATCATTAGGTTGCTCATTGGGGTGACCTCACCTCTTCCCCTATTGTTACCTCGCCTCCCAAAGAATTATGGCGGATCTACGAGTCATCTAACAAAGAGATCAACGAATAGATAACAAAGCGATTAGAGATGATTCAATATAAATTCTACAATAGTGAATGTAAAAATCAAATGAACAAAAACCTAACCTGTAAGTCTACCCATAACTCACAAAATCAACCTAAATAGGTTTTCTACAAGAAAGAACTGCTCTCGATACCAACTCAAGAATACCCCTTTTGAAATAGAAAGAGAGATTACTCAAAACATAACAAAACGAATGAATTTAATAGCAAGGCTCAAAGCCACAAAAGAATAGTCTTAATAATTGATAAATACCACAAGTCAACCATAATAAATCTCAAACAGTCTCAAACTACAATCTAAAATAATTATTACAATTCCAAGTAAACTAACACATCAAGTCTAAACAGAATATTTCTAAATCATTGGAATGAATGGAGCTCTCATCACACTTACCCTTGATCCCCCTGATTACCTGTCGGAAGAAAAACACATCATGAGCCAAATGCCCAGTACGGATATAGAATACAAATAATGAACCGAAATAACTAACTCCATTAAATGAAAAGAGACGAAACGAACTGAAACGAAACGAACAAATCTAACACAACGAAATAATAGGCTGAATCAAATGGCTGGTTGTTATTTCATACCGAGCTCAGAATAAAACAGAAATATACCTTGCCACACAGGCAAGTCAAATAATGCCACATAGTAAGTCAAATAATGCCACACGAGTGAAGTTACACACATTGACCGCTAATCCAATGCATGTAAAATCGGAGGCGTGTTTGGCACAAACATCACCACTCGCAGCAATGTAATGTATCAGAAAACTAGGGTCGACCCATACGCCTCCCACAACAAAACACCAAATGGCCAACTCCCACCGGAGCACAAAAACGGAGACGTGTGGATCGATCACACCGCCACTGGAAGGTGTCAAGCCTCGGTGCCAGAGGACATGCCTGTGGTACCCCCACAGGTGGTTATAGCTCAAGTATACCCTACGGTATCCTAACAAAACATCATGTCACAACACATGCGACGTAACAAAGGGGTTCTAACATGTACATGTTAACTAAAACGAGATATCAACACAAAGTCTCCAAAAATACTAACATGCACATTACTACAAATATCAAAATAAATTTAGACATGTTGTACCAGTCTACAGAGTACAAATATGAGTTTCCAACTATGACACCAAACGAAGCTATCACAATGAATTTGACAAGAAATAATCATGAAAGGCAATACTAATTTCAAACGAATAACGCAAACGAACAAATCAAAAATAAATGAATCTCATTTGAAAAAGTACTAATCCAGACTGGATTAAGCAATGTAATACCCAAAATTTAAATTCCAAATTTGTCTCGTTAAATTCCTTCCGCTTCGAACTAATTAAACAAATAATAAGATAAAATTTTATTACAAACTTACTCATTAACAACGTAATATTGTTAAATTCATTAACAAGCCAATTTTATAATTTTATCAACAAAACTAACGAGTTTAAATTAATATACAAAATTTTAATTTGATTCACTAATTCAATTATACGCTTCATAAATCAAATGAATATTAAAATATAAAATATATATATATATTTATATATATATATAACTCTCAGAATAAACTTGATAAGCTAAAAAAATTGTTATTAGTTTACAAAAGTCCGGTAGCTTTTAACTTGTATCACGATGACGTTTTTTTTTTTTTTTTTTACAAACAAAGATTACTAATATATATATATATATATATATATATATATATATATATATATATATAAACATCAATAATGCTGCCAAGTTCACAGCCATCATGCTAACGAATTTGATCAATATCTAGGTAATAAATAAACCAATCGACATGCAGGAATTTATGCATAGTACACGAAATTCAATGAGATGAGATAAAAAAATACCGCTTTGTTTCTGTTCTTCTTATAGCTCTCTCTCTCTCACCCTTCTTCCCTCGATTTGTATCAAATATGAGAAAGATTAGGTTTTAGTTGTTACGTATATATTTTATTATTTCTTCTACTTTTAGTAGGATTTTAATATTACACAAAAATAAATTAGACTCAATAAATTTTAGGCCCAATTTTACTAAGTAAATTTTTATTACTTACTAATATTTATTAGCCCATATAAAGTAAAGACCACTTGACCCAAATGAAATACAAAGCCCAATTAATATGCCTTAAAATAAAACAAAATAATAATTATTATATTTTTTTTTTCGGGTATTACACCCAGTATAATTCCGTATTTTTTTAGTTTTCTAGGCTCCACAGTATTAATCTACGGAGCCTAATTTTTTCATTTTTTTTACAATCACATTCCTCCAATTTCTAGAAAACAAATCTATAAACGCAAAATGCAAATACTAGACTTGATTAACAACTCTGTTTTATAATTTTCATTCATCAATATGCTAATTAGTAAACGAAACAAAAATACAATACAATATATACTGACTCTGTCTTTGAACTTAGACTGGCTATCCATGCACTTGTTCTGTTGCATTTGAACAAATATAAGCTCAGAACCACCGGCCTCCATATAATATTCTTCATCCGCAAATTCTTCTTTTACAGCTACGCAACTACTCTCTTTTTTTTTTTTCCGGTATAATATTTATATATAAGTCTCCTCCTTTTGGCCTCCAAGTAGGGCATGTGGAGACCGCCATTGTTGCGAAATTCTGAGCTCCAATAAACTCCATTACTCTGATTTATCTTCAAATTAATTCCTGATTTAAATTTAAAAATATTTTAAATTAAATTTTCAAAAATTAATGATCTTAGAATTTAGAAGGGAACAAGAGATGGATTGAATGATAAGAGTAAGGGGAGGAGAGAGAATGGAGAAAGAAATTAAGGAATGAAGGAAGAATGTAAAAAATAAAATTAGACTCCGCAATTTAATAATGTGAAGCCTAGAAAATTAAAAAAAAATTAATTTGGCCAACAATACGACGTTGTTTTCCGATTGGTCAGCCATATTTAGTGTTCGTAGTTTAATACTGCGGACGACAGTTGTTTAAATACGAGTCGTTTTCAAATTAGCCAGTTATATTTAGAGTCCACACAGTTTAATATTGCGGACGAAGACTTTTATAAAAAGAAATATTTTGGTATCTGTTTCGTTCGCAGTATATTAAACTGCGGGTTTTTTCAGTCTCTATTTTCTATCTCCCAATTGGGACGTTAGAAAATTTAGAAGAAAAAAATAAAAGAACTAATTTTGACGGAAGACCGTAGTATCAAGAAAAGATCATAATGCCACTATATTTATATATTATTTAGGTTAGCCGAATAAATATAATAATTTTGACTCGTATTGAATTTTGGATTTACTTTTTGTAATTTCTTTTATTTTTTTAAGATTTGGTAACATAAATAGTCACTTAAGTTATTGTTATAAAACAACTCTCATTTGTTGATTTATCAAAATTACTCTAAGTCTCTAACGAACTGTTCTAAAATTCTTTTATCCTACCTCGTTAATTTTAAGGGTTTTGAGAAATTCTATTCAAGCCTTTGATTGTCAATGAAAGATTTAAATACATAAAAAGAATAATAAAAATTGACGAAAGAGTGTCTTTTTTATATAAAAAACGTGTTCTTTTATTAAAACTACACCTATTTATATTTTATACCAGTGTAATATTTTGGTAACTAAACGAAAACTATCTAGTTTACGTAGAAATAAGTTGCACTTTAGGTGCTATAATATTGATTCATATTTCATCCAAGTAGAGATACAATAATTGATAAATGGATAAACAACATTTCTGTCCCTTTAAGTTGTCACTCACTTTTAAAGTCGTTTTAAAGTTCATTTTTCGTCAATTAGGCCCGTGACATTTTTTGGCATTTCCGTTCTTTTTATCCATTTTGACTCCAACCCGATCTATTTTTACCAAATTTTGACGCAACCCAACCCAGTTTGACTAGATCCACATTTCACCAATTAATTTTTTTTTAAAAAAATTAAAAGTTTAAAAATAATTTTAAAACAATAATTATTTTAAAATAACTGTTTTAATACTTGAAAATAAAATATTATTTTAAGAATAATTATTATTTTTCATATCCTAAAATAAAATATTATTTTTAAAATAATTTTAAATTAATAATTATTTTAACATTTTAAAAAATTATATTTAAAATATTTTCCAAATAATAATTATTTTAAATATTTTAAAAATAATATTTTATTTTAAAATGTTAAAATTATTATTATTGTTAAATTTTTACATAAAAAATTAAAATATTTCAATTTTTTTGAAAATAAAGTTTATTTTCTTTTTAACTTTTTGAATCTATATTTTATGAAACTTTACTCATTTTATGAAAAATAAATAGAAGTTCCTAATATTTGTTCCTGAAATTTGTAATTATTTTTTAAAATATTGAAAATAAAAATTATTTAAAATAAAATATTATTTTTAAAATAATAATTATTTTAAAAATAATTTTAAAACTTTTTAGTTTTTTTTTAAAAGAAATTAATTGGTGAAATTTGGATCGGGTCAAACTGGGTTGGTTTGGGTCAAAATGGGTCTGGTTGGAGTCAAATCAGATAAAAGGAACGGAAACGCCAAAAATTATCACTTTAAGGACCTAATTGACGAAAAATAAATTTTATGGACGACTTTAAAAGTGGGTGGTAACTTGAAGGGACAGAAGTGTCATTCAGCCATTGATAAATGATTTTTAGGCGCACCAAGTTTTTCAAACAAGATCCAATAATGAAAATCAAACTAGACAAAGCTAAAAACATGTGTTACTATAGTGTGGATTAAGGAAATTCATAAAACATGTATTACTAGTGCAAATTGTCGTAACAAATATAAACTAGAATTGTTTTTTAGCAAAAGGCAAAGATTCAACAAATGTAAACTAGTACTTACTATGTCTTGTTTTTTCAAGTGGGGATCCTACATTCTTAGAGCCCTTCTGGATGCAAAATTCAGCTAGCAGCGCCGTCGTGGTAGCAGGGTGGCATCGTATGAGCTACACTTTTAGCGACCAGTCTTTCATATCGCAAGAGCTTGAGAAGCACATACGAAAACTGCACTCTATAGTAAGAAATGCAGTTACAGATGGAAAATATATAGTGTTTGGCTCTGGCTCAATCCAACTCCTCAATGCAGCAGTTTATGCACTTTCAGGGGATAATTCATCTTCACCTGCTAAAGTTTTTGCTTCAATTCCTTATTTCGGGGTTAGTTCTGAATTAGTAGGCATTCGTTTCACATTTTCAAGTATGCAAAACATAGGCTAGGACACAAACCAGGCACCAGGCTAATTTACTGAATAAGTTGAGTTCGTACATTAAATTTATATTCGTTTAAAACTCGACTCGACTAGTTAAACTTTTAAACGAGAGCTCAACAATACAAAGCCCAACTCGGTTTGTTCTAACACAAGCAAATAATGTTAGGAGTCACATATGAGTCTGAAATACATACAGCATTGGGTATGTGAATGTTTAGGACCCACCACGATGTTGTACATGCAATATAACAATGACATGTATTTGAGACACACCTGAATCAAAAAAATCGATATCCCTAGCATTACCCTGAAAAAACTGATGTTGGCATGCTAATTTGAAAGGCTTTTTATTTTTTGTTAACAGCCGTATAAGGAGCAAACAGAGTACTTCAAATCAGTTAATTTTGCATTTCAAGGTGATACATCACATTTGAAGAATACGACGTCTAGCCACAGGAATGTGATTGAGTTTGTAACTTCACCAAACAATCCAGATGGTCAATTGAAGAAGGCAGTTATTCCTGGTTCATCTGCCATTCATGATCATGCCTACTATTGGCCACATTATACTGCAATTCCAGCTCCATCTGACGAAGATCTAATGATCTTTACACTTTCTAAACTTACTGGCCATGCTGGAAGTAGATTCGGGTAATTAATTATAAATTCAACACAATTTCTTTTTTGGCATTAGTAGTTTGTCAGTGCTATTTTTGCATGTTAATGTCAATTTTTGTTTGGCATTAGTAGAGTTTAAGAAAATCTTATTAAAAAAAGGTCTTTAAAAACAGTTCTAATTTTGAAAATGTTAATGATTTTATCTTACATCACTTATTATCTTAAACCATTTGTCTATCTTATTTTTGGGCAAAAAATACGCTTCTTAAATAAGTCAATTTTAATGATAAATCTCCTCAATTTATTATTTATATAAATGGTTTAACAATTATTGTATGTAACTTCTATTGAGAGATATATTTAAAAATAATTGTCAATGTGCAATAATTTTGTATAAATAATCGAATAATGTTATTATTATTTTTAAATTGCATGTTTATTTTTGTAACTGGTAGTTGTTTTTAATGTCATCGCATTATTTTAAATATGATTGTATAATATATATGTATTTTATTTTAAAATATTTGGCGATTATATTTTACTTATAAATCGCCCCCACACCTGAATATTTATGGGTCTGCCACTGAATATTACTGAAGTATGATCGACTTTTTAATTTAAAGGTGATTGTAAAATTTGATAATACTATCGGAGTGAATTAGGTAAGGAAAGGATCCCACACTCTATTATATACCAATTTTTTGAGATAGTGGGATTCATTTGCCGTCCCGCAAAATGGAGTAACTCAACCTTTGGCCAAACCACGTTAAATTTTATGTCTGTGTAATTGTTTTAACAATATACACACGGATTAATTAACTTGGTATATATTGTGCTTCTCCAGGTGGGCAGTTATAAAAGATAAAGCTATATATGAAAGAATGCTATACTACACAAGGATATCTGTAATGGGTGTCAGTAGGGATACTCAATTAAGAGCTTTGAAGCTAATGAAAGTAATGGTCGAAGGAAATGGAAAGAAAATATTTGAGTTTGCATACGAAACAATGAGACAACGTTGGGAAAAACTCCACAAGGCCTTGGCCATGTCGAAATGCTTTTCCCTCCAGCAAATTCTTCCTCAGTATTGCAGTTTTTTCCAAAGAGTTAGAGAACCATCTCCAGGTAAGAAGTTATCCTAAAAATTTATGTAGTAAATGTTGGAGAATAATCACGCAGTAAACATTATAGCAAAGAGAAAAACGAAAGAAAAACAATCGGACTCAAAATTTACGTAGTTCAACCAAAACGTTTGAGCTGACTGAATTAATGTTTCACCATCTTTTAAAAAATCCATACATCTTACAATTACAATATTCTATGAATTAAAGTTCGAATCAAGCTTCACCATATTTGTGTTGTAACAACGAGGCCAAAAATAGAGTCCACAATATATAATGCTCATCTTGTCCTATAGACCAACCCAAAAGTAATGACAAATTATTGGTATTCATTGTCGTAGAATAGAGAATTGATATACAATACAATTCAATCCACATGTTCTGATGTAGGACTAACGTATCACACATGCCATTGCAAACGTGGACAATAAATTATTTTTCATTTAGTGATATACTCCCATTGTCAGAGTTTTGAACAGAGTTTTCCCTTCAATTACGATTCTCTATTTATCTAGGGAAATAAGTAATAAAATGAGTAAATTTTATGACCTAATAGTGTAATAAAATTTTATCTTTCTTCTAGTATACGATAAGTGACTGATAATAGTCTACAATTCCTTCTATTTTTTTGGGACCAACAACACAATTATTTGCAATGAATATGTGTCCCTAAAAATATAATATTTTTGTTACCAAATGCATATTGTGGAAATTGGGTGAAATGTGTTATGGAGGAATCTTCATCCGCACAGAGGATCCCTGGCCCCAAATCCTCTAGGTAAAATTTTGAGCCCATAGCATGTGTCTACAAGAAATTAGTATACAAATTCTTGAAATCCACTATCTTGCAAAATTTGAATAAGAAATATATCATGTTCATTATGAGAAATTTAGTGAGAAGCTTACGATTATGTGCTCATTGCAGCATATGCATGGCTGAAATGTGAGAAGGAAGAAGATAAAAATTGTAATACTGTTTTGAAAACAGCAAATATTGTTGGTCGTCAAGGCAGCATTTATAGCGATGATGATCATTTTGTCCGTCTCGCCCTCATTAAAACCCAAGATGATTTCGACTTGTTGCTGCAACTTATAAGCAAACTAGTTTCCCAGGAAGAAGATGGTGCCAAAATTTTATGACGATCATAGTCAACAATAAAGTTGATTATAAGGAGAGAATTAATACAGTTATTATTAATGTACTTTATATTGTTAGAATATTTTATTTCTTATGTGGCCTCTACTATTTATGTAATTATTGAACTTACATATTGTATTAATTTAATCATTTTATTTATGAGTTTGGTAATTAATTATGTGGCCCATAAATAATATATTAATAGTATTTAGTATAATGGGCCCTAGTTTTTAAATCTCTTGATGAATGATTTTGAATTCTTAGTTATTCTATAAATAAAAGAGTTAGGGTTTGGTCCCAATTGTGGTTTCAAGAATTTTATACACACCTATACATCCATCCTAAAATTGAGAGAGGCAATTGAAGACATTCACCCTTAAGCGCAGCGGAAGCGTGATACATACAAGATGGCTTCTCTCAATTCATGTAAGTACTTAATATTATGATTATTGATTTTAATTTTATTCTATGCAATAACACGTTCTTGTATAATTTATTCAATATCTGATATCAGAGCCCTGGTTACGTTATTGTATAGAAAAATTAATTATATATGATGTTATGCTAAAATTTTAATTCCGCATAATCTCGTTAATATACATATATAGTACTGTTCTGTTAATATATATATATATATAGTACTGTTCTGTTCGCCAACCCCATTATTGAGATGGACGATAAGTCTAATTGACTTTAACTTTTGTTATGTCATCCGATCTATTGGTTACTGGAGTGGTTAATTATTAGTTATGGGCGTTGCTATTTATTTTCTGTGGTATGGTTTTCTGGAAGATGATATGAATTAAATTAAGTTTAGTGGCTGCCATGAATGGGCATATTTACATATGACTATGTATTCGATTAATGCATGCTACATAATTAATGAGTCACCCTCTGACGAAATCAATGTGTGCTAAGGTGTTAGTGGGTCGTCTATTCTATCAAATTCTTGAATTGAGAATAGCCTATAAAAGCAGAGATAACAAGGAGACACTTTAGAGCACTAATATAACTTTGGCTTTATTAAGCACTCTGACTGTATAATAGTTTTTTCTGTTATCATGTATTTAAGATAATAATAATAATAAATTAATGTGAATATATTCAATTCGTGTTCAATTTTAAGATTCAAGAAAATGATGTGATATATTATTAGGACTTTTAAGTTGTTACATGTAAATTATAAATAGTATTAATTTTCAAAATTGATTAATATGTTGTTTAAAGAAAAATTGAGTTTGGTTATAATAATTTACATGTATGCGTGACTCTTTTATTGTTAAAATTAATAATCAGCCCAACGGTGGATTATTAATTGAAACAATTAAAGATTAAGAAAAGTCACATAATGTTACATTTAATAAATAAATATTTTAATTTTGCCCAACGGAAAAATTAGAATTAGAATTTATTAAATGGAATTTTATTGCATAAGTAACATGTTTATTTCGTTTTCTGCCCAACGGTGATGCGTGAATAAATGTGTTGTGCATTATTTTATGGGGATGTTATTAGCATATTATTAATTGGACCAACGAAAGATTAATAATTATGCACCAACATCTCATTAAAATCTATTTTTGGGTGTTGTAAATAAATTTTATGTAACTAACTGCTTGCCCTACAGTTGGTTTTTATTATGATTAATTATAAATTATTGTTGTACATTGTGGATTTCTTTTAATTTTTGTAAACATGTTTATGAGCTTGATTATGTTTCAACATTGACTCCAACTAGTATTTCTGAGTATCTCTCTGAAATTGAAATCTTGAATGGAACTAATTTTACTGCCTGGAAAGAGTAAGTGAAAATTGTTCTCGGCACTATGGTTTTGGACTATGCATTACGAGTGGATCATCCTGCTCCACTTACAACTACTGACTCAATTGAGCAAAATGTTTATTTATGAAAGTGGGAGCGATCCAACTGTATGTCCCTTGTGATTATGAAAAACTCTATCACTACAGTCATTCCCGACTTTGAGAATGTTAAAGAGTACTTAACTTCAGTCGAGTAACAATTTAAGGGTTCTTCTAAAACTCATGCAAGTACCCTTATTTTGAAAATGCTTACTAGCACGTATGATGGGATTAGTGAGGTGCGCGAGCACATTATAATGATGAACGATATGACCTTTAAATTAAAGGGTATGGACATAACGAATATTGAGGATTTTCTTATTCACTTCATTATGACTTCTCTTCCTGCAAAGTTTGATTCATTTAAGATCAATTATAACACGCAGAAAGAAAAAGTGGAAGATAAGCAAGTTAATCTCCATGTGCGTCCAAGATGAAGAAAGGCTTAAGGTTGAAAAACCTAATGTTGCTCATTTGACTACCACTGGATCCTATAAAAAGAAGGCTTATAAAAATGGCAAAGGTTTTAAGAATAAGGATAAACCAATTTCTACCAAAACAAATAAGGCAAATTATTCAGGTAACAACTCTGAGACATGTCCTAAATGTCACTTCTGTAAGCAACAATGACATATTCAGAAAGAATGTATTAAATTAAGAGAATGACTTGAAAAGAAAGGTATATCGTCCATCAATTATGTAGCTTATGAATCCTTTCTAATTGATGTTCCTTCTAATACATGGTGGCTTGACACTGGTGCTATGGTTCACATTACTAATTCATTGCATGGATTCCTTACAAAAAAGACACTCTAAAAAGGGGAAAAAACCATTAAAGTTGGCAATGAAGAGTTTATACAAGTTGAAGCTGTAGGAACTCTTCCTTTAGTTTTGGAGAGTGGTTTTCACCTTGTAGTTATATGATACTCTTTATGTTCCCAGTATGATACAGAATTTAATTTCTGTATCTAAACTTGACGTTGATGGATTTTCGTTAAAGTTTGGGAATAATAAAATAATTATTTATTATTACTCTCATGTTATTGGTTCTGGCTCTTTAGAGGGAAACCTCTATAAGATAAATTTGGATAATGTTTTTGTTGAATCCTTGTTAACAATGAATGTGACAGAAAATACCTCTAAAAGTGAAAATAAGAGAAAAACTAGATAATGAAAATTCTTCAAAATTGTGGCATCAACGCTTAGGCCATATTTCAAAAGACAGAATGCAACGTCTTATAAAGGATGAAATTCTTCATTCACTAGATTTTTCTGATCTTGACCATTGTATTGAATGTATAAAAGGAAAATTTGTGAAAGATAATAAGAAAGGAGCAACAAGAAGTAGTGCACTTCTTGAGGTGATTCACACTGATATATGTGGACCATTTTCTCCAGGAATTGGTGGACACAAATCTTTCATTACGTTCATTAATGACCATTCTCGTTATACTTATGTCTACCCGATTAATGAAAAATCTGAATCACTAATTATGTTTAAAGTTTTCAAGGCTGAAGTTGAAAATCAACTTGACCGAAAAATTAAAGTAGTGAGATCAGATAGAGGCGGAGAGTATTATGGTAAACACTCCGATACAGGTCATAGTTTTGGCCCATTTGCCTTCATTTGTCAAGAAAATGGAATCGTCACTCAAAGATATCAATGCCCGGTACACCGCACAGAATGGTGTGTAGCCGAGAGGCGTAAATCGCACTTAAATGGATATGGTACGTAGTATGTTATTCAATTCTAGCTTACCTTTTTTGTGGACTGAGGCATTAAAGACAGTTGTTCATATTTTAAATCGGGTTCCTAGCAAATCTGTCCCTAACACTCTTTATGAAATTTGGACAGGTAGGAAACCTAGTTTAAAATACTTACGAATTGTAAATGTACATCCAATAGAGGCTAAGATTTTTAATCCACAAATAAAGAAACTTGACTCTAAAACCATTAGTTGCCATTTTATTGGATATCCTGAGAGATTTAAGGGTTTACGATTTTACTGTCCCTCGCATACCACTAGAATTGTTGAGACTAGGCATGCAGAGTTTTTTAGAAAATGGTGATTTAAGTGGGAGTGGTGAGCCTAGAAAAAATTGATCTTGGAGAAAACAGGTTTTATGTTTTTAATCATGTAATTCAAGAGTATGAGGCACAACAACCTCCTATTGAGGCGAATGATGCCCCTGAGATAGCTGAGCCACCACCTAATGTTGAACCCCACATTATTGAAAATCATATTCCTGAAATTGTGCAGCCTTTGCGTAGGTCCGAAAGACCTAGAAAGCCTATTAATTTTGATGATTTTATAACCTATCTTAATGAGATTGACTATGATTCAAGTAAGATTAATGATCCTATCTCCTATAAAGAGGCCATTACGAGTGCTCAATCAACTCAATGGCTTGAAGCCATGAATGATGAGTTGAAATCAATGGAGCTTAATAGCGTTTGGGATCTTGAGGAATTACCAAAAGGTTTTAAACCTGTTGGTTGCAAGTGGGTCTATAAGACCAAATTAGATCCTAAAGGGAACGTTGAAAGTAATAAAGCTCGATTGGTTGCTAAGGGTTTCACTCAAAAAAAAGAAGGTGTGGATTATAATGAAACTTTCTCTCTAGTATCCAGGAAAGATTCATTTAGAATAGTCATGACTTTAGTAGCTCATTATGATTTAGAGTTACATTAGATGGATGTTAAAACTGCATTCCTTAATGGTAACCTGCATACGAATGTCTATATGGCACAACCAGAAGGTTTTTTTGGTTAAAGGCAAGGAACATATGGTATGTAGACTTAAGAAGTCCATATATGGGTTAAAACAGGTTTCTCGACAATGGTATCTTAAGTTTCAAGAGGTGATGAGTAATTTTGATTTTAAGAAGAAAAAAAATTATAGTGGATCAATGTATATACTTAAAGGTCAGTGGGTGTAAATTTGTTATTCTTGTTTTGTATGTTGATGATATACTATTTGCAAGTAATAACTTAGACATGTTGCATGAGACCAAACATTTCTTTTTTGCAAATTTTGATATGAAGGATCTCGATGAGACCTCTTATGTTATAGGTATTGAAATTCATCGAGATAGGTCTTGTGGGATATTAGGATTGTCCCAAAGAGCTTATATTGACAAAGTTCTTAACAAATACAACATACAAAATTGCTCCCCTACTGTCGCCCCTATTGTTAAGGGTGAAAAAATTAGCTCATATCAATGTCCTAAGAATACACTTGAATGTGATCAAATGAATCTTATTCCCTATACTTCTGTGGTTGGGAGTCTTATGTACGCTACTTACAGGGTAGTACTAAGGATATTATGCTTACATTTAGAAAAATAGATAACCTTGAAGTTGTTGGTTATTCTGATTCTGATTTTGCTAAGTGTAAAGATGAAAAGAAATCTACATCAGGGTACATCTTTATGCTTTCAGGAGGCCCTATTTCATGGAGAACTCATAAGCAGGAGTTAACTATCATTTCCACGATGATGGCAGAATATGTGGCTTGTTATCATGCTACTTGTCACGCCATATTATTAAAGAATCTTATTTCAGGACTTAAGGTTGTAGATTCCATTTCAAGGCCATTAAAAGTATTTTGTGATAATAATTCTAATGTTAGTTTGTCCAACAGCACCATTTCAAGTGGTGCTAGACTGTACCTCGACACTAAGTACTTATTTGTCAGGGAAAGAGTTGAAGATCAAAACGTTGTCATTAAATATATTAGTATGCATGATATGTTAGCGGATCCACTTACGAAAGGATTACCGCCCAAGCTCTTTTAGAGCATGTTGCCGGCATGGGTTTAACTGGTAGTCTTAATTAGTGAGTTATTTTAATGTAAGACAACAATTTTGAGCTCGTTGTTTTGAACTTCACATTATGTTTATGGTTTGTTATTCTCTTTATTGTGCACACTTGAGAACTTATGAGCAAACAGTACGGTAATGTTTTGGACCATATGAATGAGTTTAATCTATTACCACTTATGTAAACTCTATTCATACCTGTTATGCTTAATGTTAATCTTTGTTCTAATAAAAGTACTAATTGTGTAACTAATGGGGATCTTGTGTTAATAGTGACACAAAGATTGTATTAATTCGCATTGGTATTTTTATTTGAACGAGATGTAGATATTAAATTAATACTTGGCCAAATTAATGATTGTAAGCGTTATGTTTTGTATATAAATAGTATTTCGGGCAAGTGGGAGAATGTTAGAATATTTTATTCCTTATGTGGCCTCTACTATTTATGTAATTATTGGGCTTACATATTGTATTAATTTAATCACTTTATTTATGAGTTTGGTAATTAATTATGTGGCCCATAAATAATATACTAATAGTATTTGGTATAATGGGCCCTAGGGTTTCATAATCTTGATGGACAATTTTGACCCTTAGTTATTCTATAAATAAAAGAGTTAGGGTTTGGTCTCAATTGTCGTCTCAAGAATTTTATACACACCTATACATCCATCCTAAGATTGAGAGAGGCAATTGAAGACCTTCACCCTTAAGCGCCCTTAAGCGCAACGGAAGCGTGATACATACAAGATGGTTTCTCTCAATTCATGTAAGTACTTAATATTATGATTATTAATTTTAATTTTATTCTATGCAATAACACATTCCTGCAAATATTTTTGGTCGCCAAGGCAGCATTTATAGCGATGATGATCATTTTGTCCGTCTCGCCCTCATTAAAACCCAAGATGATTTCGACTTGTTGTTTAAACTTATAAGCAAACTAGTTTCCTGCAGAAGAAGATGGTGCCAAAATTTTATGACGATCATAGTCAACAATAAAGTTGATTATAAGGAGAGAATTAATACAGTTATTATTAATGTACTTTATATTTCATCTACATGACTACATTTATCTTCTAAAGCTCAAGAAATAAATCAAAGATTTAAAGATTTGACTGTAAATATAAATACTAGTAGTGTACACGAAAAATATAATATATTAGTTTACGCTTGAATTTGTCTTGTGTGGGCAAGGAAATCGTACCTTGCTAGGGTTAGGGTTTCATGTTGGCTGAGGATGAGAGAAATCCACGAAAAAGTACGAAATTGATTGATTGATTGAAGAGGGGAGAAGAACAGGTGAGCGATTACTCCAACGACACGTGGCAGAACTCTTAGAATTCAAGAACCTTGTTAGGGTAGCAAGGATTAAGGATTCAGAGAGCCTTCTTGAGTCTTTGGGTTGAGAGAGAATCTCCAAGTCTCCTAGTCTTCCAAAAGGTCCAAGTCTTGAGTCTCCAGAGAAGTGAGGTCCCCTTCCCAATGGAGTGGAAGGGGTATTTATAGGATTTTTTTGGAGGGAGGTCATGTACATGACCTCGAGGAAATCCCAAATACCCTTATTCATTAGAGTAATGCCCAGATCGTTCTGTTCTTCTAGCCACCAATCCAATCCCTCAATCAATTCCCAAAATAAGTCGCCTCCATGAGTTCTGCCTTGGGACACGTGGAGGCTTTTATCGGGTCATGCTCATTTATTTCTGCCATTTCTGTTTGTCATTCAATTCTTTTAGGTCACATTTGAACCCTAATTTATACTTGGGCCCACATTTACCCCTTACGCGAGAGTCACGCCTTTAGAGTGACGATCGAGAAAAATACTTCAAATCTTTGAATCATGCTTCAAATTTCTGAATGATCCACGGACTTTGATCTTGCAAACCTCGCAAACGAAAAAAAATTCTAGGAGAAGGAACCCCTAGTGAAGCTCTCCCAAGGTTTTTTGGACGTCCATCAAATCTTTCCAAACCTTGGACAATCCTCTGTTTTCTTGATTAATTTTTGTATGTGTATATATATATATATATATATATATATATATATATATATATATATATTTGAAACTAAATCAAATTAAATTTGACAATTATATGTTAGTAAAATCAAATAACATAAAATCTTTTCTTATTTTAAGAAAGACGAAGGAGTTAATATCTACAAAATATAAATCCACTGTCATATAACTTGGTATATTTTGTAGATTACCAATGTAAAAGCAAAACTAATTAGATTCATGGCATAAAAAGTGGTCTGTTAAATGGCATAAAAAGTGATCCATGGCATAAAAAGCTGTTGTGATAATTCACTTTAGTTTTAGTAATAAGAATCCAACTTGATGGAGGAAAGAATGTTAATATAGGGACCCACTTGTATAAGCATTCTATTTGAAAAAGGAATACATATCCCTTAAGAATGCATATAATTTCTTCCCCGATTCAGATTTCAATTAGAGACACATTAGCCACATAGGATTTGACCGCATAAAAAAATATATATTATTCCCATAACCAAGTTCCAATCCCTTTCATCATGCCTTTATCACAGTGATTCGAATTTCAATTGATCACGTTTTTTATTATTATTATTTTTTTTTTGAAAACTAAATCAAGACAAATCAAATTATATATTATAAAATAAGATCTTATTTTATTTTGAAAACAAGGATCAAATCTTAAATATATATATATATATATATATATATATATATATATCCATGTTCCATAATAAAGTAATCAAATGTGCAGGCACATGATATATACTTAACCGTCTCTAACCAAGCAAAAAGGATCACCTCACCTTTGTATACTTAATTATATGGGCTAGGTGCCTACAAGCATGCATATATTCAAAGTAATATCCTCAATCTATGCACGGTGATTACACGTGATTATTGGAAGGAATTTGAAAAATATTTTCTGAAAGTTGAGAAATATTTATTTTATTATTTTTTTAAAATAGGAATAATTTAATTTTGTAAAATAATAATAATAATAATAATATTTTTTTCAACGCAAGATCTTTTTCGTGTAGTATTCATTTACGGTGATCGAAAGGAATTGATATTACTAAAAAATAAGTATAGCAATTGATTTCACTATACTAGTATTTTAGAGAAGGGAGACGGATGAAAAGAAAATCAAAAAAAAAAACAAAGAATTGCATAATAAAGGGTATTGCAAGTTGATGTAAGGTAAACAAATGACAACCATTTTTTTTAATTGAACCCTATATGCATGTCAAGATTTTTTGAAGTTTTCACTTTTAAAAAATATTTTAACTAATATATATATATATATATATATATATATATATATATATATATGATGCACATGTATTCGGGCATTTGGATAGTCATACGAATGGCAAAGTCAAGAAGTGAGATTACCTTGTGGGTCCGGTCCTTGTATTCAACTGCTAAGGGGTCTGTTAACAAAACCATTTATCATGTTCTTTAGTCTCTTATATATAGAGTTTTGGGTGTGTGCACCAACCGACCTGTAATTCATTTTATCCACCAAAACATAAATGCAAGTACTTCGTAATCCGTGATGAATTAAGCCCATTGATCAATAGGTATGCAGAAATCTTCTGATCATAAGCATTCTTTAAGGGACGTGAATGACGGATTTCCCCACCATTAACAACCCATGCTGCTAGACAAATTGAAAATATTTTTATCAATCTTTTTATGGAATGACTGCCAAAAAGTTTCATTGTTCTCTTTGAATTGTGAATGTGTTGATTTTCCGCTTGTCAAATCTTTATGATTGTTTCATTTGTTTCTCTTTTCATCTGATTGTAGTATTTTCTTTTTTGGGCCATTTCACCTTAACATGATCTTGGCTCGGATAATGTCGAAAGCAATACCGCAAAGAAGAAGCATCTATTCCAGGCCATTTCACCTTAACAAGGATCTTGGCTCGGATATTTTCAAAGAAAAAGCAATACCGCAAGGAGGAAGCATCCATTCCGAGCCATTTCACCTTAACAAGGTTCTTGGCCTCGGATATTTTCAAAGAAAAGAGGCAACACTGCAATGAAGAAGAATTTATTCTGAGCCATTTCACCTTAACAAGGTTCTTGGCTTGGATATTCTCAAAGAAAAAGCAACACCACAACGAGGAAGCATCCATTCCGAGCCATTTCACCTTAACAAGGTTCTTGGCTTGGATATTCTCAAAGAAAAAGTAACACCGTAACGAGGAAGCATCCATTTCGAGCCATTTCACCTTAACAAGGTTCTTGGCTCAGATATTTTCAAAGAAAAGAGGCAACACCGCAACGAAGAAGAATTTATTCCGAGCCATTTCACCTTAACAAGGACCTTGGCTCGGATATTCCGGTGAAGTAACATTTATTCCAATCAGTTGATTCAACGAGCAAGGAGAAATTAAATGAAATTAAGAGAGGAGAGCTCCTTAGGTGGCTAAACCCTACGGGCCAACCCCTAGGGGAACCAACCTAATGGCCTCCTCCTTCACATTTTGTCTAACTCATTTAGCCACCTTCAGGAATGGCAACATTGGATCAACGAGATACTTGAGAATGTTGATTATATGGATGTACTAAAGAAAAAGCTAAAATTTTTGTTGCATCCAACTATGCAGGGACACTCGTATTCAACAGAACCGTGGTGCTCCTCCACATGCATATTCACCACTGCTTGGGGGGAATGCACCTCTACTCTGGAGGATGTCTATGTCATCTACCAGTAAGCATTTGCCCCCTGCGCGTGAGTCACGCCTTTGGTGAGATGATCGATGATCGCGCAAAATATTTTTAAGTGTTGAAGTCTTCACTTCTTGAAGCTTGATGTTTTGCAAGCCTTTAAAACGAAAGTCCTAGAAGAGTGAACCTCTAGGAGAGAAAACCCTAGGAGGGCAAGCCCTAGAGGAGCTCTCCAAGGATATCTAGGTATCTCCTAACTTTCCTTGGACATGTCTCCCTTCCATGTTAGGTTGGATCTCTTTATTTCCAATCATCATGTTGTTGCACTTCGTTCGGAAGTCACTTCACGTCTCCATGAGAATGACATACTTTATGTAAACTTTAGGAGCTTTAAGATGCCATAGATAAATTGAAGACCAAGCTTTTGGGAAATTGAGTCAGCTACCCAAGACCTTGAAGGCTCGATAGCCTCCAATACGAAGGCTCAGGGTACCACACCATTGTCGACTTGACCTCTTTTTAGTTCGACATGCCATGGCCTTTAGATCATGAGCTTTCATAGTTTTTTCCATTTTCTGTATCAGAAAATTCATGTTCATATATATCATTCATCAAAATATAATTTCTTTATCCTTATTGATTGCCTTTAATTTGAATGATTCCTTAAAACTCAATATTTAACATTGGATCTTAAGTTGTTCAAATTAATAATCCAAGACAACAATAGGCCTCATAACTTTTGTTAAAGAGAAAATATGTTTTTTTTATTTCATGCAAACCAACACTTGAATCTATATATATTTTTTTAAAAGATTAGAAAAAATATTCAAGCATAAGCGGAAGTTTGACAATTTATTGATAATAAAATTGCTTTTAACGAAAAGCATAACATTTCAAATAATAAATCCTCGATTACTTTTGAAGTTGAAAGTATAACTTGTCTGGTTTGAGGACTTATAGTCAGGTGCCTCGATTACTTTTAAAGTTGAAAGTATAACTTTTCAGGTCTGAGGACTTATAGTTAGGTGCCTCATTCACTTTTAATGATAAAGTGTAACACTCGGGTGCCTCGTCACTTGGGTCGTCCAATTTCTTGGCAAGTGCAGTCTACGAGGACTTGAAATCGGGTGCCTCGTCACTTGGATCATCTAATTTTTTGGCAAGTGCAGTCTACGAGGACTTGACCACCATTTAGAGTGGACCACCATCTTGGGTGGATTTTATGATGCCCCCAAAATAGGTATACAACACCTATTCTGAGTCGCCAAATACATGGTACAGAATACAAATACAATCTTAAATATACAACAAGAGCTGTGAGTTTTAATACAAATATTGTCTTCTAGACAATATCCACTCTCAGAATAAGTCCTCATTACATTTATTATTACACTATTTTATAGACTAGTGAGGACTACTAAGACACCATCTCGGGATCATCACTCCGCTCCCCGACTAGTCCCTACTACGCTCTCATTTCACAAGAGAACAAAGAAAGAAAGGGTGAGCTCAACTAGCCTAGTAAGAAATATTATGACAAAGATAATGCAGAATAAATTATCATTAGTCTTTGACAATGTTAAACTGATAAAATATAATAGACATCAAGTTTAGCTGCAGCGGAACAAGCAATCCATTAAAAGAGTCAAGTAGAGAATAAAATCTACTATCTTTTATGATTTAAAAGGTTTTTCATCACTTTTATTGCTGGGACTCAGCTTAATAAATAATCCACATCATCCCTGCACTACGGCCAAGGATATTCATTAGTATCACGACCACAAATTATCAATGTACTACGGGTCAAAGATATTCGTGTATTCATCAATGGTCATGATCATGCCAACTACTGTCCATCAATGCACTACGGGCCAATGAGGACTTTTACCACATCATTTATAACATTACGGTCATGATTACACCGAATAATCCCTGGTCATAATCATACCAAGTCCATCTACGCACTACACAGCCACGAGATGACTTTCAAAAAAAAAATATAAACATGAGGATGATGACAATGATATAAGAATTCAATAAAACAAGTTCAAGTATTAATTTATTCAGGAACTAATAACGTTCAAATTGTTAACATGATACTTCTTTGTAGAGTAAAATTCAAGAATGCTCAAAAGGATATTTCCATGAAAAAATACTGGATGAAGCACAAATATCAAGGATATTCCACTAATTTCATAGAGTATAGAAGTCAAAACCCTAACCAACTGAGTATAATAAAGAATGGAATAACAAAAGAAATCACCCGGCCTATGATAGACCGCACAGGCAGGATATTCCAACAGAATAATAAATAACGGAACCAGGTTCGACGTAAACATATAGACAGGATATTCCAACAGAATAATAAAAATGGAACCAGGTCCGGCGTAAAACGCATAGACAAGATATTTTAACAAAATAATAAAGATGGAACCATATCCGGCGTAAAACGCACAGACATGATATTTTAACAGAATAATAAAGAATGGAATAACAGAAGAATTTCACCAAGTATAGGGTAGCCCGTGTATACAAGTTATTCCAATAGAATAATAAATAATGGAATAACAGAAGAATTTCACCAAGTATAGGGTAACCCGTGTATACAGGTTATTCCAACAAAATAATAAAGACTGGAATAACAGAAGTTCTCTTCATGAATACAAAAGAAATAATACCCCTTACCTTAGAAGAAACTGGATATAGAAGTGGTGAAGTAGCAGAACACTTTTCTTCTAACTCTCTATAGTTTCTCTGTCTAGAGTTTTGGTGAATTCGTAAGAAATAATGAAGGAATGAGCTTCTATTTATAGAAGAATGGACTGAATAGTAACTAATTCCTGAACGGTCCAGATTGATTTACTTTTAAAAGGGCCATTTGATTGGTTTACAATAAAATATAATATATTCTATTTATAATCTAATAAAACAAAACTTATTATATATATATATATATTAACACTAACCTTTACTTACTAAGAAGGCAAAAAAAATTTAATCCCCAAAATTTTTAAACACATGTTTTTATATATATATATATATATATATATATATATATATATATATATATATATATATATATAACTCTTATATATATAAAACAAAAAGTTGACAATATATATATATACAATACCCTCCCTAACACGTAAACTTCCCCCACCCCAATTTCAATTCATTTTTTCAAAGTCATATGTGGCCCCCACATGTGGGCCCACCAAAAAAATTTCTACCGATTATTTTGAAAAATGGGTAATCATGGGTCCAATAAATACTTCATAAAAATTCCCTCAATATTTTTAACAACATTTATCATCATTATTATAATTCACAAAATTAATCGACCAATGTGTCGCTCCTGTGAAAGAGGGGCTTTCCAATAAGGATTTCTCCCTATCGACGCACAATTAGGTGACCAAACCTCTCTCTTGGCGTAACTTCTAGACATCGTTAATATTGCAAATAATAATATTAATAACTCTGTCATCTAAATTATTGATTTAATAATATATAAAATATCAACAATAATTGAATCAAATAACGAGAGATACTTATGCAACAATTCTCAAGCAATAATTGAACAAAAGCGAGTGACTTCTCACGTAAGCATCAATAATTAATACTGTGGTGCTACTATGCTACCACGCCAGATTCTCAGTACTTTTAACACCGGGTGTTTCAACAGATTAACGATAAAACTTCCATTTATTATTTTCATTAAATATTTTTTGTCATTTTCTCAATCCAAAAAATAATTCCGTTGTAGGGTCCACTAATGATTGTGCCATCGTCTTTAATATTCCCTGTTAAAACGAATATTTTCCGACCAATCCAATATTATATAACAACTTGCGTACTTTGCAAAATTTATAAATATTACCCACAACTATAACATTATATCAAATTCATTCAAAAATGATAATTATAGAAAATTCATCTTTATTCATAAAAGTTGGGGTCTTACAATCTCCCCTTCTTATGAAATTTTGCCCTCGAAATTAGGGTACGTACCTGGTATATCGAGGAGGTAAGGATACCTTGATTTCATTTCAGATTCTAACTCCCAGGTCATTTCCTCAACATCGTGGTTCCTCCATAAAACTTTGACTTGAGGTATAACCTTGGAGCGTAGAATATGTTCCTTCTTATCTAAGATTTAAACAAGAACCTCTTCATACGTTAAATCTTCCGCTATTTCATCCGGTTCTAACTCAATAATGTGGTTCTGGTCTTTCACGTATTTACGTAACATGGATACGTGGAAAACGTTTTGAACACGAGACATACTTGGCAGTAAAGCGAGTCTATAGGCTACAGTCCCTACTCGATCGAGGATTAAAAATGGGCCAATGAATCGAGGATTGAGCTTTCCTCTCTTTCCAAATCTCGTAACTCCTTTCCATGGAGCAACACGTAACAACACATGATCTCCAATATCGAATTCCACGTCCTTTCGATGAAGATCAACATAACTCTTTTGTCGGTCTTGTGAGGTTTTTATACGTTGTCGGATCGTTTGAATCTTTTTTGTAGTCATACGTACCAACTCCGATCCCAACAACATTGCTTCACCCACCTCATCCCAATATACTGGAGAACGACACTTTCTTCCATACAACGCTTCGAATGGAGCCATTCCAATACTTGCTTGATAACTGTTGTTGTAGGAAAACTCCACCAATGGTAAGAACTTGTCCCAACTTTCCTTGAAGTCAAGGACATAGAGTCTTAATAAATCTTCAAGAGTTTGAATAGTCCTCTTTGATTACCCGTCCATCTGAGGATGATATGCCGAACTAAATCATAAATTTGTGCCCATAGCTTTTTGTAAACTAACCCAAAATCGTGAAGTGAATCTTGGGTTTCGATCAGAAACTATGGATACTAGCATACCATGCAGTCTAACAATCTCATTTTTGTACATACGAGCAAGACGTTCAAGTGGATAAATTTCTCGTATTGGTAAGAAATGAGCAGACTTGGTCAATCTATCAATAATGACCCAAATTGCATATATGCCTTGAGAAACCTTGGGAAGACCAGTAACGAAATCCATGGTAATGTGCTCCCACTTCTATTCTGGAATTTCAAGTGGTTGCAATGGACCTTTTGGTACTTGATGTTCATTGACTCGACTCGTTGACAAGTTAGACACCTTGAGATAAATGTCAAATATATCTCTCTTTTCATATTGCCCCACCAAAATGTATGTCAAAGATCATGATATATTTTGGTACTCCCAGGATGGATAGAAAACGGTGTGTTGTGCGCCTCCATCATGATTTTATACTTTAACTCAGGGTCGTTAGGAACACAAAGCCTGGAGTTGACTCGAAGTATTCCTTCTTCATCGATTCTTGTTTCCGGCATAACACCTTCTTGTATTTTCTTCCTCATATGCATCAGCTCCAGGTCTGTAGCTTGAGCAGCTTTAACTTTATCAAGTAAAGTCGGCTCTACTCGTATATTCGCCATCATCACGTGGGTCCCTGGAATCTTTATCTCTATCTCCATCCTTTGCAAGTCATACAAAATGGGCCTCTGCGTTGACAATATCGCACTTTCATTCCAAGATATGATCTTCTACTCTCGGTCGTCCGGCTACCACGCTTGCTTTTCCGGGATGGTATTGGATGGTATGATCATAATCTTTCAATGAGTTCAAGCCAACGTCATTGTCGCATGTTGAGTTCCTTTTGAGTGAAGAAATATTTGAGGCTTTTATGATCCGTAAAGATCTCCACTTTCTCCCCATACAAGTAATGCCTCCAAATTTTAAGTGCGAAGACAACAGCTGCCAACTCTAGATCATGAGTAGGATAATTCCTCTCATATTCTTTGAGTTGTCGAGAGGCATAGGCTATGACTTTCCCATGTTGTATGAGAACACATCCTAACCCTTTGCCTGAAGCATCACTGTAGATAACAAATCCTTCTGAGCCAGATGGTATTATCAGAACAGGTGCTGAAATGAGTCTTCTCTTGAGTTCTTGAAAACTCTTCTCACATTCTTCGCTCCAACCGAATTTTGTATCTTTCCGAGTCAGCTGTGTTAATGGAGTAACAATTCGAGAAAACCCTTCTACGAATCTCCGACAATAACCAGCTAAGCCGAGAAAGCTATGTACTTCGGTCACTGATTTAGGTTGTTCCCAGCTTTGAATGGCTTCAATCTTTGTCGAGTCAACAGATATTCCATGACTTGATACCACGTGCCCAAGGAATGCTACTTCCTCATGCCAGAACTCGCATTTCTTCAACTTGGCATAAAGCTTATATTCACGAAGCTTTTGGAGTATCAGCCTCAAGTGTTGCTCATGATCTTCACGGCTTTTGGAATAAATAAGGATGTCATCAATAAAGACGACCACAAAGTGATCCAAATATTCCATGAATACTCGGTTCATCATATCCATGAAGGCAACAAGAGCATTAGTCAATCCAAAAGACATGACTAGGAATTTATAATGCCTGTACCGAGTTCTGAAAGCCGTCTTTGGAATGTCATCGGTTTCTAATCTTTAATTGATGAATTCGGAACGAAGATCAATCTTTGAAAAGAATTTGGCGCCTTGCAACTGGTCAAACAGGTCATCAATACGTGGCAATGGGTACCTATTTTTGATGGTGACATGATTCAACTCTCGATAATCAATACAAATTCGCATACTCCCATCTTTCTTCTTCGAGAATAGAACAGGAGCACCCCAAGGAGAAGTACTAGGACGAATAAAGCCAATGTCTAACAATTCCTGCAGTTGGGTCTTTAACTCCTGAAGTTTAATAGGAGCCATTCGATATGGGGCTTTGGAAATGGGTTTTGTACCGAGTTCAAGGTCAATACAAAATTCAATTTCACGCTCTGGGGGTAGGCCATGAAGTTCTTTAGGGAATACGTCAGGAAATTTATTAACAATAGAAATATCATTCAAAACTGACGTATTTTTGTTTAGATCCGGTGACATGAGCTAAAAAAGCTTGACATCCATTTTTAATAAACGAATAGCTTTATGGCTTGAGATGACAATGATTGATTTTAATGGTTTGGTTGCTTGAATTCGCATAATAGGTTGTTTAGGAATATGAAAGCTAACAACCTTACGAAAATAATCAATTTTTGCATGATGGGTAGTTAACCAATCAATCCCTAGAATTACGTCAAATGCAAGTATTTTCAATGAAATAAGATCGACAGGTAATGTGAGGGTACCGATTTTAACCAAACAAGACTTATAAATAGTGGATGTAATAAAGGTTTCTCCCAACGGAGTTTCAACAGATAAGTCAAAGTCTAATTTCTCCGGAGTCAAATTTAAACGTTGAGCGCATGTAGGTATATACTTCACTAGAATTTATGATAAGCTTACCCGTGATGACCTCATTCGGGTTCCTTGCTTTCTAGGAGGTCACGACAAATGCTCTCCCTTGCACTACTGGCTTTGAATTTTCTGGGACGTCCTTTGGCGCCTCCATCCTAGCTGAACTTGTCTTTGGTGAACGACAAAATCGGGCTAGGTGACCTTCTCTTCCACAATTATAACATGCTTTGGACGGAATCGCGCAGTTTGGACTGATGTGCCCCTCCCCTCCGCATTTGAAGCATATGATAGGTGGTCGTTCTTCCTTCCTTAACAATGGGTGTTGGTCCGACGTCTTTCCATCATTGTTGAATCTCCTCTTCTTGAAATGTCCATTCTTATTATTTTGGCCATGATTACCACCAAAGTGGTTACCATTTCGCATGTTGATTCCTCCACGCTTATTGTCACCGCTTCGATGATCAAGTATCACCGGTATTATCACTTTACCTACCGCTTCTCTTTTTGGTTGGGTTGACTCATTATCGCGCCCAATAATCGAGCCCTATTAACAACATCCGAATACAAACACGCTTTATGAGAGATAACATATTGATGTATCTCGGGTTTCAAACCTCTTAGAAACATTCGCGTCATTCTCTCCTCATTATCAACCAAATGGGATGCAAACCGGGACAACTCGAAAAACTTGGCTTCGTACTACGGCACGTTCATGTTGTTTTGCTCTAGCTTGATGAACTCTACCTCTTTCATGTGACGAATACTTTCGGGAAAGTACTTGTCGTTGAACAATTCTTGGAACTTCTCCCAAGTCATCTTTAGTGCGGCAGGTTGAGTACGTTTTACAGATTCCCACCAATGTCTGCCTCACAGCGCAACATGAAGGTGGCAAAGGAACCTTTGCTCCTCTCGTAGCATCCAAAGATATTAAATATCTTGCAGATCTGCTTTATCCACGTCTCTACCTTAAGTGGTTTTGGCTCTCTAAAAAACTCTGGTGGTCCCAGTTCCTTGAACTGCTTAGCAGTGACCGTCCGAGAGTTGCCAGTGTTTCCACCTACATTTCGGACAGGAGTCTCTCTTGCATGATGCTGCATGAATTGCAGAAAGCCTCTGAACATTCCATCATTCATCATTTGGTCAGTGTTGTTGTTTGCATGAGGATTGTCGCCTTCTTGATGCACATTGTCCTGATTATTGATCTATGGAGACTCAACGGTCTCCTGTGCTCCATTGATGTTCTCAACATTCTCGGATGCCATTTTCAAACACTACCACAAAACAAGGGTTAATTAACATATCACATATTATCCCTATATTCTGACCGACCAAT
This sequence comes from Panax ginseng, assembly GCA_020205605.1. Taxonomy (NCBI): domain Eukaryota; kingdom Viridiplantae; phylum Streptophyta; class Magnoliopsida; order Apiales; family Araliaceae; genus Panax; species Panax ginseng. Next base: position 68,456,731 of record CM035132.1, on the reverse strand, counting down.
TAAATACCAAATAAACTTAGGTAGGTCATACTAGCGAAGGAATTCCCCGTCTCTCCCCTCCTAGTTCTTGTCTCACATCTCATCCATGGATCATATCCCTAAGCTTTGATATCAACTGTGACGCCCCCAAAATAGGTATACATCACCTATTCTGAGTCGCCAAATACATGGTACAGAATACAAATACAATCTTAAATATACAACAAGAGCTATGAGTTTTAATACAAATATTGTCTTCTAGACAATATCCACTCTCAGAATAAGTCCTCATTACATTTATTATTACACTATTTTATAGACTAGTGAGGACTACTAAGACACCATCTCGGACCGTCACTCCGTTCCCCGACTAGTCCCGGCTACATTCTCATTTCCTGAAGAGAACAGTGAAAGAAAGGGTGAGCTCAACTAGCCTAGTAAGAAATATTATGACTAAGATAATGCAGAATAAATTATCATTAGTCTTTAACAATGTTAAACTGATAAAATATAATAGACATCAAGTTTAATCTGCAATGAACAAGCAATCCATTAAAAGAGTCAAGTAGAGAATAAAATCTACTATCTTTTATGATTTAAAAGGTTTTTCATCACTTTTATCGCTGGGACTCAGCTTAATAAATAATCCACATCATCCCTGCACTACGACCAAGGATATTCATTAGTATCACGACCATAAATTATCAATGCACTACGGGTCAAAGATATTCGTGTATTCATCAATGGTCATGATCATGCCAACTACTGTCCATCAATGCACTAAGGGCCAATGAGGACTTTTACCACATCATTTATAACATTACGGTCATGATTACAATCAATAATCCTCAGTCATAATCATACCAAGTCCATCTATGCACTACAGGCCAGATGACTTTCAAAAAAAAAATATAAAACATGAGGATGATGACAATGATATAAGAATTCAATAAAACAAGTTCAAGAATTAATTTATTCAGGAACTAATAACGTCCAAATTGTCAACATGATACTTCTTTGTAGAGTAAAATTCAAGAATGCTCATAAGGATATTTCCATGAAAAGATACTGGATGAAGCACAAATATCAAGGATATTCCACTAATTTCATAGAGTATAGAAGTCAAAACCCTAACCAACTGAGTATAATAAAGAATGGAATAACAAAAGAAATCACCCGGCCTATGATAGACCGCACAGGCAGGATATTCCAACAGAATAATAAATAACGGAACCAGGTTCGACGTAAACATATAGACAGGATATTCCAACAGAATAATAAAAATGGAACCAGGTCCGGCGTAAAACGCATAGACAAGATATTTTAACAAAATAATAAAGATGGAACCATGTCCGGCGTAAAACGCACAGACATGATATTTTAACAGAATAATAAAGAATGGAATAACAGAAGAATTTCACCAAGTATAGGGTAGCCCGCATATACAGGTTATTCCAACAGAATAATAAATAATGGAATAACAGAAAAATTTCACCAAATATAGGGTAGCCCGCGTATACAGGTTATTCCAACAGAATAATAAATAATTGAATAACAGAAGTTCTCTTCATGAATACAAAAGAAATAATACCCCTTACCTTAGAAAAAACTAGATATAGAAGTGGTGAAGTAGCAAAACACTTTTCTTCTAACTCTCTATAGTTTCTCTCTCTAGAGTTTCAGTAAATTCGTAAGAAATAATGAAGGAATGAGCTTCTATTTATAGAAGAATGGACTGAATAGTAACTAATTCCTGAACGATCCAGATTGATCTACTTTTAAACGGACGGTTCAGATTGGTTTACAATAAAATATAATATATTCTATTTATAATCTAATAAAACAAAACTTATAAAATATATATATATATATATATAATAACACTAACCTTTGCCTTACGACAAAGGCAAAAAAAATTTTCTTCCCCAAAATTTTTAAACACATGTTTATATATATATATATATATATATATATATATATATATATATAACACTTATATATATAAAACAAAAAGTTGACAATATATATATATACAATACCCTCCCTAACACGTAAACTTCCCCCACCTCAATTTCAATTCAGTTTTCAAAGTCACATGTGGCCCCCACATGTGGGCCCACCAAAAAAAATTTCTATCAATTATTTGAAAAATGGGTAATCGTGGGTCCAATAAATACTTCATAAAAATTCCCTCAATATTTTTAACAACATTTATCATCATTATTATAATTCACAATATTAATCGACCAGGTCGTTCCCAGGAAAGATGGGGCTTTCCAATAAGGTTTCTCCCTATTGGTGCGCAATTAGGTGATCAAACCTTTCCTTGGTAGAACTTCTAGACATCGTTAATATTACAAATAATAATATTAAGAACTTTGTCATCTCAATTATTGATTTAATAATATATAAAATATCGACAATAATTGAATCAAATAACGTGAGATACTATGCAACAATTACTGAAGCAATAATTAAACAAAATCGAGTGACTTCTCACGTAAGCATCAATAATTATTACCGTGTGCTACTATGCAACCACGCCAGATTGTATTTACATTTTTAACACCGGTGTTTCAACAGATTAACGATAAAACTTCCACCGCTATTTTTATAAAATATTTTTTGTCGTTTTCTCGATCCGAATAATAATTTAATATATGGGTCCACTTAATGATTGTGCCGTATATGAATATTCCCCGTTAAAACGAATATTCCCCGACTAATCGAATATTATATAACAACTTGCGTACTTTGAAAAATTTATAAATATTACCCACAACTATAAAATTATATCAAATTCATTCAAAAATGATAATTATAGAAAATTCATCTTTATTCATAAAAGTTGGGGTCTTACAGATTTTATATATATATATATTTTAATTCGTCAATTCTTGTGCCTCTGACCTTGGTCATCCAATTACTTGGCAAGGGATACTCCTGAGGACTTAAACCACCATTTTTGGTGGACCACCATCTTAGGTGGATTTTTAATTCATCTGTAATTCAGAGTTTTTCGATAGTAGAGCCAGTATTTGGGTTCTTGACTTCCAGGACTGCACCATGGGTGATAGTGTTACACGTTTCTTCTCCTAGTTCAATCTCCCCCGTACCGCCAGCTTCTCATGGTATATCCTCCATGATCAGAATAATCCATAGTGGAATGTCCTGCGTATTGGTGGTATACACAGAAGTCCGATCAATATCTCATCTCTTCCGTTACAACCAACCAGGGCCTTGGAGGCTTCACCACTCCATGCTCAACCTATTGTTCGTACAGTCTCCTGAATGCCTTCTCGCTGCATGTAATAGCCTCTGGAACTGGCATTCTGGTATACTTGTCCCCATGCTTTTCTCTGCTTCGCTCAAATTTCTCATTCTTTTCCCTCTTGCCCCCTTGTGGTTTTGACTGAGAATCCGCAAAAGCCACAATTGCTGTCCTCTTGCCCTTCCATGTAACCATCGCATGGCTGGTGGGAAATGTCATGATTCCTCCCAAATCTTGTGCAAAAGATGAGAGGGTCGCAAATAAAACACAAGCTTTGGTAATGAGGTGGGGCTTGAAGGCGTCTAAAGCACCATTATTGCATATGCTAACCAAGTTCTTTTCTTCAATTGGCTTTGCACACTTCTGTGCTTGGGTCCTGAACCTATCCACGTAATCTAATAGCTCCTCGTTTGGCTTCTGCTTGAATCGCATGAGCTCTACGATGGTTACCTGTTTTTGCACATAGAAAAATTTCTTAAAAAATTGCAATTTTAGATCATCCCAATCATGGACTGATCCCTTCTCCAAATTGTAGTACCAACTGAAGGCACTATCCGTCAAAGTTTTGTTGAATTCCCTCATAAATAAGTTGTGGTTGTTTACTTCATCATATCCTAGCCACGGAGACATCGACTCTACGAACCTGGCAATGTATTCCCTGTCATTTCCTTTCTCCCCGTTGTATTTTGGAAACTGCGGGGGATGCTCAATATACCCCGTCGGATAAGGTTGCCTCCGAATGTGTAAGGTGGAGTAAAATCTAACTCCGAGGGTCGGGATATCTGATTGCGAAGTTGATTGATCACATCGATCATATCATCCTTCGTCACGTACTGGCTTGTGGCGTGAACTCCCTGGGGTGTTGTAATATACTGTTGTATTGGCGGTGTGTATGGTGAAGAGATTGGTTGATGTACACTTGCATCGTGCAAAGTTGGCACTGGTGGCATTTGCTGGCTCACTCGCTGGACATGGCTTGGGACAGTTGGCATCTGCACCTGTGAAAATGCTGGAAGAGCAGTTGGGATGATGTTTTTCTGAGGTTGGCTTGCTTCTAACATAGGTTGTGGCCCATCACCACTGTTCTGGAGCTCCAAGTTGATTACTGGAACCGATTGACTTTCAGTCAATGGAGGTACAATCTGGTTCTCTTTGTTGTTGCTATCATTATTGTTGTCCTCCACTCCTGCTTGTTCTCCCTGCAAATTGCCTGGGAACATGGCCTTATGAGGGTAGGGATTTGCATCAACTACTGGCGGAAGTTCCCCATCTCCTCTTGCTTCCTTTGCATCTCCAGCATCATGATCATCATCATCCCTTGTCCTTTCTGTGCTTCCTTTAATGCCTTGAGCATCTCCAGTTGCACAATATTCGTCTGCTCTTCGCTTGCATCCTCGACTTGCCTTTCTACGTTGGTTTTTTGTTTATTGGTCATGTATAGTAATGTTGAACTCCCTTCCGAAGCGTCTTCAATAAGTGGTATGTCAAAATCCAGATTTGCGCCTTGGAAAGCTTGAGTTGTTTGCCTTGGAATTGGATTTGGTGAGGTAATACTATTTATTGGTGAAGCAGCTCTTCCTGTAGTTCTCCCACTTCGAGTTATGGCATACCCTTCACGAATTCTACACCTCCCCAGCAGAGTCACCAAAGAAATATGGGCAAAGAAATCGTACCTTGCTAGGGTTAGGGTTTCGTGTTGGCTGAGGAGGAGAGAAATCCACGAAAAGTACAAAATTGATTGATTGATTGAAGAGGGGAGAAGAACAGGTGAGCGATTACTCCAACGACACATAGCATAACTCTTAGAATCCAAGAACCTTGTTAGGGTAGCAAGGATTCAGAGAGCCTTCTTGAGTCTTTGGGTTGAGAGAGAATCTCCAAGTCTCCTAGTCTTCCAAAAGGTCCAAGTCCTGAGTCTCTAGAAAAGTGAGGTCCCCTTCCCAATGGAGTGGAAGGGGAATTTATAAGGTTTTTTTGAGGGTGGTCTTGTGCTAGGCACATGACCTCGGGGAAATCCCAAATTTACCATTATTCATCAGAGTAATGCCCAGATCGTCCTGTTCTTCTAGCCACCAATCCAATCCCTCAATTAATTCCGAAAATAAGTCACCTCCATGAGTCTTCTGCCTTGGGACACGTGGAGGCTTCTATCGGGTCATGCTCATTTATTTTCGCCATTTCCGTTTGTCATGCAATTCTTTTAGGTCACATTTGAACCCTAATTTATACTTAGGCCCACATCTTGCACGTACAAATCACCAAGAGTTAATGTAAAACCTGCAGAAAGAGAGAATACCAAGAACTTGACGAACATAACATCTGCAGCATATCACGAAAGTGTCCAGCAACAATAGCGAGAACAAAACTGCTAACGGTGGTTTAATTTAACCATTAGATCAAACATTGAACGGGGAAGATGTGTTGTAAGGACATAGCTATTTTTACAACTATCGCTAATATATATATATATATATATATATATATATATATATATATATATATATATGAAAATGATCCATAATAAGAATTTGCTATGAGTGAAAAATGGGAAAATAGCTTCTCCACCATACATTACATAAATTAAGAGCTGAGATTTAAAAAATAATTTCGTCATCCGCTACTTCAAATAGCGGACACAATTAAAAAACTTTTCGATCTGCTAGTTGAACTAGCGGAAGAAGAAGTAAATATCAGATAATATTACAAATATGAGATCCGAAAGAAGAAGCAAATATCAGATAATATTCCTAAGCTAATATAAGGAAGGTGTGTAAAAGCTTTTTTGTGAAAACTGCCACTGGATTGTACATGTGAAGTGGGTATTTAATTAAAATTGTTAATTAATCAAGTATTCAACGGGGAATAAAGTAAGACCAAGTTGCAAGGGAAATATCAGATAATTGTTCCCTTTTTTATTCCATTTTCTGTCTTGAATTCATATGCATTCACCATTCACCAATTTCCAATATTAATCGCTCTGTTTCAATTTGAATCCTCTATTTTTCTGTTACATTTATACGAGTCTCCTCATCTGTTTCCATTTTTACTCCCTCTGTTTTCTCTACATGGGTAATGGTGAGAAATCTTTGTTGGGTTTTTAGTTTTTATTGAGACTTTGAGATTGAGCTCCTCCACAGACACTACAAAAAAAGCTCTATCTGCGACCAATGATATCAGCGACCGCCATATCCGGTCGCGGATAATTGTATTAGCGACCGCTATCGGCGACCGCTGAGGATTCTAGTCACTAGTTTGTATCAGCGACCGCATGCGGTCGCTGCTCGGTCGCTATCATGTATTTCCCTCCCAAAAATTGGTACAAAACTTTGGCGTGGCGACCACTCTATATCAGCGATCGGTAGCGGTCGCTGATATGTCCACATCATTAAAATTATCGATCAGATCACGATCATGGATAAGCGATCATTGATTCTCATAAACCTTATCGACTCAAAGCGTTAAACTTGTTCAAAGGTAAAAGGAAAAAGAGAGGAGAAAGCGATGCAGGAGAAGAGGGAGTAGGGGAGAAGAGAAGAGGAAAGGAGAAGAGAAGAGGGGGTACGCCTTCGCTCGTTCATTGCTACTGCTTCATTATAAGTCCGGTACAACCTCAAACGAAAGATAAAAAGTTACAAATCTTAAGTTTTAATTTGTCATGTCCCCTCTATATATGTTGTTCAATTTAGGGTTTCTTCTTTAGGGTTTTGTTTAATTATTGATTTTATAATTGTTTATTGATTCTGATTTGATTTTATGAATGGAGATTTGGGTTTTTGCTATTTTTTTGAATAATATGATGTTTGGGTTAATATATAGTTGATTCTGCACTTGTATTTTGTTATAGAAAACTCAACATAGCTGATGAAATAATTATGTAGGCCTAACATACTACTTCAGTTAAAATTAATTGATACTCACTTAGGTAATTTAGTGAGTTATCTTGTGACTAGAGTTTTGACTAATTTTCATTCTCATGGTTTCATATAAGTTAAAAAATGCTGAAGCTGTTTGACAATTGTTATGTTCCTGTAGGAGAAGATTTGAAGATTAGTATGTAACAACATTCTAAAACAGTAAGTTTTCTAAAATTCGGATCTATTGATGTTCTTAACTTGTCTGTTTGAGAACTAGATTACAATAACCATACATATTTCCTTCCATTAGTTTAATTCAAGTTGTTGTAATAAAAATGTACGTAGTGGACAGCTGACGGATAAGGTTTAGACTAAAAATACTGAATTGGGAAACATTGCCACAAAGTATCCTGGGCTGAGAAAATCTTCATTCTCATACTGCACTTGCAATACTCCTAGCTTTCTTTTATAAACTATAAGTATCCTGGGCTGAATAGTAACTATATACTGGTTTCTAAATATAACATGCCCACTCTCCTCTAGACTGGAGTAATAGAGTGGTACCCAACTGCACATATTTATCTGGGCTTCTTTATTTATTTTTTCCTTTTTATTTATTTCTTTGGTTTTGGTTTTTAATTTTTCTCTGTTATAAAAATGGCATGGAATTTGGTTTTATAATATACATTCTGGTACCTATAAATCATTGAAAAGAGATAATTGAAAAGCCTATAAATCATCATCTTTTTTTATAGATGTTGCTATTTCTTTGTATGCTCTGTATAAAGCTCCTTCCACCTCTTAGCATTGAGATTGAATTTGTACCGCTGAGATTGAATTAGGTGTTGACTTGCTTATTATGGAATTTGTTCTAGTTGATGTTAGGTGCAACTTTCTTAGATTTCTTGTTTAGTTATATTTTATTTCAGAGATTTTTCCTTTTATTGAGGACACATTAGGGAATTAATTGATGAAAATAGCACTCGCATTGAGTAATAGCTAGATTGCAACATACATGGCCTGAATTGAATATCAGTATTGCATTAGGCACTCACCTGAATTGAATCGAGACTGCCCTTTTCTTAAGCAATATAGCCAATCAGCATTTGGTGAGGCTAAATTTTGTTCATCTGTAGTATTGGATCCAAGTGAGGACAACTTCGCCTTCAAGTGAACAGATTTATGAGAACTCTAGGATGCCTTCAAACAGTCTTGAGTGCTATTAAAAGACACACACAATTAAACTGATGCCAATGACAAGTATCAGGAACAAAACTAGAGAAAGTTAGTCTTCAAAAACCATAAAGAGATATTCAACAAGCTAGAATTAAGGTATAGTTTTTAGAACACATTGGAAAGTCCATTTGTTGTTCTTCAAACTTGACCGTCAAGATATTTTCATCACCAAATGTCCTATCCTATATAGAAGAGTTTTTGTTGTGTTCAGATATGGACCCTGGAATATATAAAGGCAATGAGTATATGTGATGTTATGTTAATTGCTTATACATTCTTTTTGTTCTTATATGACTACAAATGGTCAAGTATGCATGCCAGCGTGCATGTAGATAGTCCATATTATAGGGGAGACTCTGCCAAAAAAATTTCATTGATCAGGTAATTTAGACTTGTACCAATGCATATGCAGACCATGCATGATGCAATGATTCATATTCTACCCCTAGGAATCTATATATGATGCACACTCATGTTATATATATACATATACACCTATATGTATTTATAAGCAAATTGTAAATCTCTATCAAGGGAATACAATAATTCATGTCAACATAGGTACCGTGGTATCATGGACATCTATTCTGACCGTAGTTGGATGAGACGATGAAAGTCAAGTGCCCAGATAGGTGCTACAACAGAATTTAAAGCTGGTTGCCAAGTATTTCTAGATTATGCATATAGTCACCCGGAATGTGTTAATGGTCAGAACAAGATAAGATGTCCTTGTTTGAAGTGTAAGAATGTAAATTATATGGACAGAGACATAGTAAACTATCATTTACTTGTTTCTGGGTTCATGAACAATTATGAAGAATGTTGGTGGGCACATGGGCAGAGAAGAGATAGTGGCATCGCACAAGTACACAATCCAGCAAAGAAGACCCATCGTATGAATGACATGGTTCATGATATTGCAGGGGCCGATTTTAATTGGGAACAAGGCGAGAGCAACCTATGAATTCGATGCCAAAGCATTCTTTAAGTTGTTAGACGAGGGTAAATGAACCGTTGTGGCATGGTTGCATCGAACACACTACATTGTCTGCGATGGCGACATTACTTAACATCAAGGCTGATCACAACATGAGCCATGAGTGTTTTGAGTCACTCTTGAGGGCCATTAAGAGTATGTTGCCTATCGGTGAAAAATTGCCCGATAACTACTACTATTGTAAAAAAATGGTGAAGAAGTTGGGTCTTGGATATCAAAAGATCGATGCATGTCCGAATGATTGCATGTTGTTTTATAAGGAAAATGAACATATGACAAAGTGCACGTGTTGCAGTCATGATCGGTTTAGGCCTAATAAAGAGGGTATGACTACAAAAAGGACGAATATACCTTTTAAGATTTTAAGGTATTTTCCAATTACACCAAGGCTCAAAAGATTGTACATGTCTTCAAGAACAGCTGAACATATGACTTGGCATGCGAAATCTCCAACCAAAGATGGAGAACTGAACCATCCCGCAGATGGGCAGGCTTGGAAAGATTTCAACTTAGCACATCCGGGGTTTGCATTGGAACCTAGAAATGTGAGTCTTGGATTGTCCACTGATGGTTTCAACTCGTTCGCCACACTCACTTGTTCCAGATCTCTGGCGGCTTGTGATTGTTACTCCGTATAATTTGCCTCCTTGGATGTGTATGAAAATAAATTGTATTTGTTTTTTCACTCATGATTCCTGGTCCCAAGAGTCCTGGAAAGAACCTAGATGTTTACTTGAGACCTCTTATAGACGTGTTGAAGGTATTATGGGAGGATGGAGTACAGACTTGGGATGTTTCAACGAAAACAAATTTCAACTATAAGGCAGCGGTTATGTGGACCATAAGTGACTTTCCAGCTTATGGTATGTTATCTGGATGGAGTACACACGAGAAGTTGGCTTGTCCATATTGTATGGGTCATACAAAGTCTTTTAATCTATCACATGGTCGAAAGCCATGCTGGTTCGATTGTCATCGTTGTTTTTTGCCTGTAGATCACCCGTTTCGAAGAAATAGAGAACACTTCAGGAAAGGAAAAGTAGATCACGATATGCCAGCACCGCGACTGTCAGGGATGGAGATGCGTGACCGTGTGATGAGATTGTCGGTTATCCCATTCGGTAAGATTGTTGCCTCTAACATCATCGATGGGTTTGGCGTGTCTCATAATTGGGTTCAGAGAAGCATCTTTTGGGAGCTGCCTTATTGGTCTACAAATTTGATTCGTCATAATCTAGACGTGATGCATATTGAGAAGAATGTGTTCGACAATGTGTTTAACACCGTGATGGGTGTTACGGGCAAGACGAAAGATAATGATAAGGCACGGTTGGACATGAAAGATATTTGTAAGTGTCCTGGATTAGAACTTTATGAATCTAGTAATGGTAAGATGGTCAAACCGCATGCAAGGTACACATTATCCAAAATGCAGGTTGAAGATGTGTGTACATGGATAAAGTCTCTGAAACTACCAGATGGATATGCGTCAAACATTGCAAGGTGTGTTACAGGTGGAAAATTACAAGGGATGAAGAGTCATGACTGTCATGTGTTCATGGAGAGACTCATGCCTATAGCATTTCGGGACTTGCTTGATAAACCAATATGGGATGCTTTGACTGATCTTAGTCATTTCTTTAGAGACATATGTTCAAAAACATTAAATGAAAATGACATGTCTATACTTGAGAAGAACGTCATAGAGATCACGTGTAAGCTTGAAAAAATATTCCCTCCTGGTTTTTTTGACTCTATGGAGCATTTGCAAATCCATATACCTTATGAAGCTCGTGTTGGTGGCCCAGTTCAATATAGATGGATGTACCCTTTCGAGAGGGTCATGGGAAACCTTAAGAGGAAGGTGAAGAATAGAGCTTATGTCGAGGGGTCGATATGTGAGGCATACAGTTTCGATGAGATATCTACGTTTGTCTCAGACTATTTTCCCGATGAAGTCTTGACAAAGGCCAATCGAGTCCCGAGACATGATGATGGGGGCAATGTTGAACTAAATTGTCGGCTTTCTGTATTTGGTTTACCGGGTCGCGCTTATGGAAAAGGAAAGCGCATATTCCTTTCTGAGAAAGAATTACATGCTGCCCATACTTACATTCTTCTCAATTGCGAAGAGATTGATGAATTTGTGAGGTATACATATAAAATTCATATGTATTAGACCTATATCTTAACCTGCAATCTCATATTAATATATGTTAATGTCTATAAAATTGTATAGAACATACGATGATGTGTTAAAAGCAAATCAAATTTTAAAGATCACCGATAAAGATATTCAAGTTAGTCGTGATCAAAAATTTGGTATTTGGCTAAAGGACAAAGTAAGTTAAGTTAATTAAGAATGACATATATCGTATTAATTTATGAATGTATTTAATTCAATTGAATTTTTGTATGCTCTTAGTGAGGGAACGATTCCTCCAAATATACAAGTCCTAGCTATGGGTCCAGACAGGGACCAAGTCATTCACAATGGTTACAAAATAAATGGATGTGAATTTCATACAAAGACATATGCTCGCGGTAAAAGATCAATTAATACTGGAGTATGTGTGCAAGGAGATTGTTACAATGAGCCTGGTCGTGCCTTTTATGGGGAGTTAGAGGAAATCGTAGAGTTGTTGTACAAGGGCACGTGCGGGGGTCATATTAACTTGTTCAAGTGTCGTTGGTTTGATTCAGAAAAAGGGATACGTGTTGACAGACATGGAATTATCGATATTGACCTCCATAGGTCGGCTTACTCCAACGAACCGTTTGTGTTACCAACTCAAACAAGACAAGTATACTACACTCCTAGTCCTCGTTAGAAATGGGATAGACCGCCACAGATTGGCAAGTTGTAATTCATACTCCCCATGCTGCAATGTGTCCAAGTAATAGACGGGGATTTCTACCAAGAGGAGATGCTTCATAGACCTCCTATAATAAATATAGAGGACAACAATGATGTAATCCAATTAGAGGGTGGAGATGAACCTGATGAATTGGATCCCGAGACAATTATTGTGCCAGATGACAATGATATTGAGGAAGAGTTATTGACTGACACTAACACATAATCTGAAGAAGAAGATGGTTATGAATCTCCGATACTTGGATAAAATGATTCTGACTCAGACAATGATTTTCATTAAAATGTATGTTTAGTTTTAATTGTATTACAATGAATTACATATAGGAATGTTCTCTATATCCTTAACATGTTCATGTACCTTTCATTTATAGTTGTCGTAGTTAACTATTTTCCAGTCATGTTTATGTACCTTTCATTGTATAGTAATTATAGTTAACTATTTCATACAATTAATTGTCATTATTGTCCTTTTCTATAAAATGTATGTTTAGTTTTAATTGTATTACATACAATTACATATGTACATGTTCTCTATATCCTTGACATGTTTATGTACCTTTCATTTATAACTCATATTAACATCCTAAATTTTTTATTTATAGATGTCTTCTGAACCTGCAGCACGAAAGCGCGGGTTGGGTCAGGGCCCTAATCATGTGCCGAAGGCGCCGGCTAATCCGAATGATCGCATTCTTATACAGATCTGTCCTCCTCCAGAGAGCACGTAAGTTAAACATCGTGTATATATAAGGGTTTAATATTTCTATTGTTATAAATATATTTTAATGTAAATTATTGTATATTGTAGTGATTTTCAAGATAGTAAAATTGTGAAGTGCATTTCACAATTATGCTTACAGAACTGGCCTACGCCAGTGATTACATGGGCGAGCACACCTCTCGCCCATAAGGATGCAGTTTGGTCTGAATTTCAAGTATATTTTTTTATCACTCTGATAGATAATACATAATTAATCAAATAATATTGTTTAGTAATGTTGGATTATGGTAATATAATAGTTTTAATATTATTATTGTTGTTTTATTTGCAGAAGCGATATAGATGGGACGCACGCATGCATGCATCGCTTATTCGTACACTATTCGCGCGTAAGTGCTACCGTCCAAATAAAGATAATCAACAAGGAACAACAAAAAGCCCGCGCACAATGCCGAGATTGACCATCCAGATGTGGTGAGCGAGATATGCATGAGCATAGCCCTGGTGGTGCGCATGACAAAACATATATGGGTGCGATGTGTGACAAGTGGAGAAATGAGAGTCGGGTCAAGGGCGCAAGATCGCCATCGAATGCATCCTCTTAGGTATATTAGACGCATTTAAGGCAAAAAGGCACGATCGGGCAAAGCGTGATATATCACAATACATACACATTGTCGCCAGTGGTATGTATGTTATGTTTACAAATATCTTTTGTAGCTAAAATATCATATGTTTATATAATAATATGAGAAAATGAACTATAGGAGTCTCAGTTCAAGGTCAACCTATCATTTGGTTGGATGTGTATGTGGCCACCAAATGATGGTCTCGCCTCGAGGTCGTTTCAGATAAGCGATAATAAGTTCATTTATCCTAATATGTTGTTTATAAATTGTGATGACCTTTTTAGTATTCTTTTATTTATTTTTAACTATTTAATTGTTCACCTTCCGATGTGACTTTATAAGGGCTTAATGAACGAGCGCCATCCTCAAGGCACCCCTGTCATCGCCGATTGATTGATCAAGAATTATGGGAGCGGGCGTCCATCGTGAAAAAAAATTATTTCAAAGGCCAAGGACAAAAATGGCACCCGAACATTAGTGGAACATGCAGCTCTGCCACCCAGTCTACACAGTCATTAGGTTCTCCTGCTTACTGTATGAGAGCGATCTGTCAGGATCGTGATATACTTCATATACTGGGCGGGCATCTGCAGTCTCTGAGTTCTGATGAGTTGGCGGAGGCAGTGGCGTCGTGGCGGCCAGCAAAGAATAAAGCAGGAAAGCAGCAAAGACAATGAGCGAGAATAATGACGACCGTGTATATATATATATATCGTTTATTGTTTAGCTACATTGTCTTATATGTTTATAGTCTCTAAGTCACTATCTTACTTATATGTTTCACTACATTGTCTATTTTTTAGCTTTCCTAAGTCGTAGCAAAGATCAACATATAATGTAAATATATATGTTTTATTATTTTGTTAATTACAGGATCTTAATTTGGATGATCCATGAAGAGAGCGCGTCTAGACTTGTTTTTTAGATTTTTAAAGCTTTGTACTCTTTTAGATTCATTCTTTGGACAATTGTATTGGTTTATATGGATGTTTACGATTTTATTGTGTTGGATGAATGTTTATAATTGTATTGTGTTGGATGAAGAGCTAGACTTGTTGTGTTAGATGAATGTTTATTCATGGATGATCAATGTTTATCATATAGTAGTTATATCATGGATGGATGTTAATATGGATGCTTAGATATACTGCTGTGTTGGGATTGAAAACAGGTACAAAGCAGGTTATTTTTGGGAAATCAATAAAATAGGCAAAATTTAAATATAAAAAAAAACATCAGCGACCGCATGCGGTCGCTAACACTATATCAGTGACCGCGTTGCCTTCCTGGAAACTAGCGACCGCATCGGTCGCTATTACCGGTCGCTGCCACGTGTGCCACGTCACACCTGACAAATGACTCAGCATGAGTCAGATTAGCGACGGTTGCGATCGCTGATGGCGGTCGCTAATAAGTCGGTCGCTATTAGTGGTCGCTAATGTCCATCTAGTGACCAGATTACCTGCGACTAATATCAGCGACCGCATGTGGTCACTAATACCTATCTGCGACCGTATATGGTCGCTGGTAAGCTTTTTTGTTGTAATGAGATCACATGCTTTGAGATTCTTTTCAACTTTTTCTTTAAATCTTTCTGTTTATACTTCTTTTTCTATATCAATATACTTTCCATATGTTTGTTACATTTCCAAGATCTTTTCTTTAAATATACATATTAAAATTATAGGAAGCTTTTTAGGTAATTATAGGTAGGATTAACTTGAATAAAGGATACTTTTTTTGGTTAAATAATAGTGATTTCATCCCAGCTTTCAAATATATTTTAAAAGATTAAATATAGGTTTCCTTGTGTCTTTAATTGTTCTTCCTCTCTACTCTGTTCTTCTCTTTGTAAAGTCCCAAACCCCCAAGCTTTCAAAAAATATATATTATCCTCAAGAGAAAGTAACTGTTGGGCTTATCTCTCCTTCTACATATTATATAATAGTACAACAAAATATCATTTTACTTTCTAGTTATTTTATGTCTTTGTGTCTACTATTCTTCTTAAGAAGCTTTCTCCATTTCCCCTGCAACTTGGTCTTACTTTATTCCCCATTGAATATTTGATTAAAAATATTCAATCTCTTGACATATTGCAACACTCTTAACAATTTTGATTAAATACCCACTTTACATGTACAATCCAGTGGCAGTTTTTACACACCTTCCGGATTTGTTTCTTCTTCCGTTAGTTCAACTAGCGGATCGAAAAGTTTTTTAATTGGGTCCGCTACTTAAAGTAGCGGATGACGAAATTGTTTTTTAAATCTCAGCCCTTAATTTATGTAATGTATGGTGGTGATGCTATTTACCCATTTTTAATCCATAGCAAATACATGATATGGATCATTTCCCTCTCTCTCTCTCTCTCACACACACACACACAGATATATATATATATATATATATATATATATAAGACCCCAAATTTTATGAATAAAGTTTAATTTTCTCGAAATATCTTTTTTGAGTATTAAGGTGTGGATTTGATATAATATTATAGTTATGGGCAATATTATAAATTTTGCAAAGTAAGTAAGTTGTTATAAAATATTTAATTGGTCAGGAAATATTCGTTTTATCAGGGAATATTCGTATAATGGCGGAATCATTGGTGGACCCCACAACGGAATTACTATCAGAGTTAGAAAATGACAGAAATATATTTTTATAAAAGTAACGGTGAAAGTTTTACCGTTAACTATTGAAATACCCGGTGATAAAAGTACAGTAATACGCATGGTTGCATAGTAGCACACGATATTGATTATTGATGCTTACGTGAGAAGACACTCAGTTTATTTCAATTATTGCCACAATAATTGCTGCATAATATCTCACGTTATTTGATTCAATTATTGTCACAATATTTTATATTATTAAATCAATAATTGAGATGACAAGTTATTCATATTATTATTTGCATAATTAACAATGTCTAGAAAGTTATGTCGAGAAAAGGAGTTTGGTCACCTAATTGCGCGCCAATAGGGAGAAATCCTTATCGGAAAGCCCCCTCTTTCCTAGGAACGATTTGGTTGTTAATATTGCGAGTTATAATAATGATGAATAAATATTCTTAAAAATATTGAGGAGATTTTTATGAAGTATTTGTTGTAAATTTGGCTTATTATATGGACCCTCACTTACCCATTTTTCAAAATAAACTAGAAAAATTTATTCTCAGATATATATATATATATATATATATATATATATATATATATATATATTATATAAGTTTTGTTTTTTTTATGAAAAATAGAATATATTATATTTTATTATGTATAGTATTTGCATAGTGTCTGCATAGTAAAATCAAAATTTTCAGAATTCGTCCATGAAGAATTTGTTCGAATTCTACTGTGCGTCCGTGATTAAAATTTCTGAATAGTATCCTTCCTTTCTCCTATAAATAGGATGCTATTAGAGAATTCTTCTTCTATAATATTGAGTATATTTCTTTAGAGTTTAAGGAAGCTTTGAGTGTAGAGAATAGTGAAAGTTTTCTTCAAGAATATATTCGTTATACCAGTCAGAATTGCTCTTTTTTTTGAGGTAAGGGGTATTATTTATTTCATATTCGCTTACGGTATTATTTTTCGTATTCGTAAGAAATTTTATTTCGTTCAATATTCGCAAGAAATATTATCTTCATTTAATATTCGTAAGGAATATTATCTTCGTTCAATATTCGAAAGGAATATTATTTTCCTTCAACAATTGTAAGAGATATTATTTTTGTTCAATACTCGTAAGAAATAATATTTTCTTTCATACTCTGTAGTATGTAAGTAATATTATTTCGTTTCAGATTCTGAATTCTACACTCATTTTGTTAAATTATGGCCTTTATACTCCTTGAAATTTGCGCTTCATCTAGTATCTTTTCATGAATATATTATTTTGAGCATTCTTGATAATTTTTAATCTTTTCATGTCGGGGTACTATTCCCGAAGTACTATTCACGGGGTACTATTCACTCAGGTACTATTCACCCGGGGTACTATTCATGACAAAAATTAATTTCTTTTCGGTCCAAATCATTTTTGATACAATATTATTCTTGAATTTTACTCCACAAAGCAGTATCATGTTGACAATTTGGACATTGTTTAATTACGGTTAAATTGAATTATAAATCTTTAAAATTTATCATTTGCTTTCATTTAATTGAATTCTTATATCATTATCATCATCCTCATGTTTATATTGTTATGAAAGTCATCTTTGGCCCCTAATGCATAGATGGACTGTTGATTGGTATGATTATGACCATGGATTATTCGGTATAATCATGACCTGTAATGTTACAAATGATGTGGTAAATGTCCTCATTGGCCCGTAGTGCATTGATGGACAGTTGTTGGCATGATCATGACCATTGGTGATAACACGAATATCCTTGGCTCGTAGTGCATGGATAATTCGTGGACGTGATACTAATGAATATCCTTGGCCCATAGTGCATGGATAATTCAGTGATGTGGATTATTTATTGAGTTGAGTCTTAGCGATAAAATTGATGATAAACTTTTAAATCATAGAAGATAGTAGATATCATGCTCTACTTGACTCTTTTAATGGATTGTTTATTTCGCTACAGTTAAACTTGTTGTCTATTATATTATATTAGTTTAACATTGTTGAAGGCTAAAGATAACTTATTCTGCATTATCTTAGTCATAATATTTCTTACTGGGCTAGTTGAGCTCACCCTTTGCTTTCATTGTTCTCTTTAAGAAATGAGAACATAGCTGGGACGAGTCGGGGAATGGAGTGATGGTCCAGGATAAGTGGCTATAGTAGTCCTCACTATTCTATGAAATAGTGTGATAATAATTGTAATGAGGACTCTATTGAGTTTGGATATTGTCTAGAAGACAATATTCGTGTTAAAACTCTCAACTTATGTTTTGTCGTATTTAACATGACAGTTATATAATTTAGTTGTATTTAAATTTTGTACCATGTATTTGACGACTCAGAATAGGTGATGTATACCTATTTTGGGGGCGTCACAGTTGGTATCAAAGCTTAGGGATATGATCACTGGCTGAGATTTGAGACTAGAACTATGAGGGGAGAGATGGGTAATTCCTTCGCTAGTATGACCTACCTACGCTTAATTATTATTTAATTGGTCGGTCAGAATATAGGGATAATATGTGGCATGTCAATTAACCCTTGTTTTGTGAAAGTGTTTGAAAATGGCATTTGAAAATGTTGAGATAAGCAATGGAGCACATGAGACCGTTGAGTCACCACAGGTCAATAACCAGGATAATGTGCATCAGAAAGGCAATAATCCTCGTGTAAACAACAACACCGACCAAATGATGAACAATGATATGTTTAGGAACTTTTTAGAATTCATGCAACACCAAACGAGAGAGACTCATGTTCATAATGCAGGTGGAGTCAATGGTAACTCACGGCTGGTCACCGCTAAGCAGTTTAAGGAGTTGGGACCACCGGAGTTTTTGGGAAAGCCATAACCACTTAAGGCAGAGACGTGGATAAAGCAGATCACCAAGATATTTGATGTCTTGGAATGCTCAGAGGAGCAAAAGGTTCTCTTCGCCACCTTTATGTTGCGTGAAGAAGCAGATTACTGGTGGGAATCTGTAACACATACTCAACCTGCCGCACTGAAGATGCCTTAGGAGAAGTTCCAAGAATTGTTCAATGACAAGTACTTTCCTGAAAGTATTCGTCACATGAAGGAGGTGGAATTCATCAAGCTAGAGCAAAACAATATGACTGTGTCGCAGTACGAGGCTAAGTATACCGAGTTGTCCCGGTTTGCATGCCATTTGGTAGATAATGAGGAGCGAATGACGCGAATGTTTCTACGAGGTTTGAAACCCAAAATACGTCAATACCTCATTTCTCACAAACTTTGTTTGTATTCAGATGTTGTGAATAGGGCTCAGTTATTAGAACTTGATTATGAGTCAGCTCAACCAAAAGGCAATGACCAACAACACGATAATAATCGTACCTGTGGAAACGACCATCGGAACAATGATAACCATCGTGGAAATTATCATGCCAAAAATGGTAACCACTTCGGTGGTAATCATGGACAAGATAATAGGAAAGGTGAACTAAGTGAGAACAACTTCAAGAAGAGAAGGTTCAATAATGATGGAAAGACAACAGCACCCATTTCAAAGGAAGAAGAACGACCACCGGTCGTATGTTTCAAATGTGGATAGGAGGGACACATCCATCCAAACTATACGCAACAACCCAAAGCGTATTTTAATTGCGGAAGAGAAGGTCATTTAGCTCGATTTTTTTGTGTAGTGAAGTCAAGTCCAGCTTGGATGGTGACGCCAAAGGATGTTCCAGACAAGTCAAAACCAGTAGTTTAAGTAAGAGCGTTTGTCAAGGAATCCGAACGAAGTTATCATGGGTAAGCTAATCATAAACTCTTGCGAAGTCTATACCTTGTTATATTCTGGTTCTACCCACTCTTTTATTTCACCTAGTTGTGTTTAACGTTTGAACTTGACTCTTGAGAAATTAGACTTTGACTTATCTGTTGAAACTCCATTAAAATACTTGGCTTTGATGTGATTTTAGGAATCGACTGGTTAACTATTCATCATGCTAAAATTGATTATTTTCATAAGGTTGTTAGCTTTCATATTCATAACCAACCTGTTATGCGAATTTAAGCAACCAAACCACTAAAGTCAATCACTACCATATCAAGCCATAAGTAAAAAGTCCCGAGCCTTTCGCTGGTGACTTCCAAGTCTTGGAATGCACCAAAGCCAGACTTTTTATAGGGGACGCCATGAATAACGGTGGCAAGTTGATAGGTATCAATGTGATGTGTTATCCAAGTCCTGGATGAGAGTCACAGTTTTGAATGATATTTCTATCGTTAATAAATTTCCTAAAGACTTCTTGGCTTACCCCAGAGCGTGAAATTGAATTTTGTATTGACCAATTACAAAACCTATTTCTAAAACCTTAAATATTTCTTCAACTAAAACGAACGTATCATGCGCCAAAGACGTTAGCTCGAGCTGTTGAAAGATTCCGACTATACCATTCAATACCATCCTGCAAAAGCGGACCTGGTAGCTGACGCGTTAAGTAGAAGATCATATACTGTTATGAGTGCGACGTTGTTAACACAAAGACCCATTTCGTACGACTTACAAAAGATGGAGATAGAGTTAAAGACTCCAATAACCTACATGAAGATAATGAATATACGGTTAGAACTGACTTTAATCGATAAAGTTAAAGCTGCCTAAGCTACACATCCGGAGCTGATGAATGTGAAAAAGAAAGTACAAGAAGGAAATATTTTAGAAGCAAGAATCGATGAAGAGAGGAAATCTCAACCCTTGATTTTATTGGTCTATTTGAAATCCTCGATTAAGTAGGAATTGTGGCCTATAGACTCGCCTTACTGCTAAGTATGTCGCGTGTTCATAACATTTTTCACGTATCGATGTTACATAAATATGTGGATGACCCGAACCATATTATTGAATTAGAACTAGATGAGATAGCAAAAGATTTATTGTATGAAGAGGTACCTGTTAAAATCTTGGATAAGAAGAAATATATTCTACGCTCAAAGTTTATACCTCAAAAGTTAGAATCGGAAATAAAAACAAGGTATCCTCACCTCTTCGGCATACCAGGTACGTACGTCAATTTCTCGAGGACGAAATTTCATAAGAAGCGGAGGTTGTAAGACCCCAAATTTTATGAATAAAGATTAATTTTCTCAAAATATTGTTTTTGAGTATTAAGGTGTGGATTTGATATAATATTATAGTTGTGGGTAATATTATAAATTTTGTAAAGTAAGCAAGGTGTGGATTTGATATAATATTATAGTTGCTCATTGATGGACAGTTGTTGGCATGATCATGACAATTGGTGATAACACGAATATCCTTGGCCCGTAATGCATGGATAATTCATGGATGTGATACTAATGAATATTCTTGGCCCATAGTGCATGGATAATTTAGTGATGTGGATTATTTATTGAGTTGAGTCTCATCGATAAAATTGATGATAAACTTTTAAATCATAGAAGATAGTAGATATCATGCTCTACTTGACTCTTCTAATGGATTGTTTATTCTGCTGCAGTTAAACTTGTTGTCTATTATATTCTATCAGTTTAACATTGTTGAAAGCTAACAATAACTTATTATGCATTATCTTAGTCATAATATTTCTTACTGGACTAGTTGAGTTCACCCTTTTCTCATTATTCTTTTCAGAAAATGAGAATATAGTTGGGACGAGTCGGGAAATGGAGTGATAGTCTAGGATAAGTAGTTATAGTAGTTCTCACTATTCTATGAATTAGTGTGATAATAATTATAAGGAGAACTCCATTGAGTTTGGATATTGTCTAGAAGACAATATTCATATAAAAACTCTCAGCTTATGTTTTGTCGTATTTTACACGATAGTTGTATAATTAAGTTGTATTTAAATTTTGTACCATGTATTTGGCGACTCGTAATGAGTGATGTATACCTATTTTGGGGCTGCACACACACACACACACACACACACACACATATATATATATATATATATATATATATATATATATATATATATATTAGAATTGCACCTTATTCTATATTTTGGAGACTTAATTATTGTCAAGTTTTTGGACTTGAATAAAACCTATTAGTGAACATAATTTAAGTAAATAAAAGGTTTAATTCGTTTCCCTAAGTTATAGAGAACAAGAGAGAACTTCATTTGATTTGTGCCTATAGTGAGACAATTAATAAGGTGCAAAGTTGTTTTGATAAAACTATTCTATATTTAACTATTAATTATTACAATATATATAAATACATATATGTGTATGTATATATATATATATATATATACATAATATATATATATATATATAGAAGTTTATATATAAGAAATATATATTTCACATAGACTTCTCTTTTCTCTAATTTTTTTACAAACAAATAACTACTACAAAGCAGTGTTTTATAGAAATTTTCTGTGAATTTCTATCACGGATAATTCATCAAGGCTTAACATAAATTCTAGAGGTATATCGTCTGCAACCCTTAGCAAACTAAACGTGGTGGGGGCGATAAAGACCTTAAGAACAGGGATCACTCGTGTCATGTCTTTTATAACGATTTTGACTCTACGAAGTTACAGTTCTAATAATCTTAAGGTCTTTATATGTTCATTGGAGTCATGATTTTGATGAGATGGAAGACAACACGGTTTTTCAAAGATAAGTGTCATTTTTCTAGTATCTATTTCATTAATGGAGTTTTTATGATAATTAGTAATTTATTGAGATATTAAGCTAATTATTTTTATTGATAACTCCTATTAGAAAATAGATTGTGGAGGAAAATGAAAGTGAAAAAACCTTACAATTAACAAGCTTGTAAATTTATGTGGAGAAGATGAAGAGTTATCATGGAAAAATATCAAAGTTGATACAGTCGTTGTAGACACTCGAAATTTTGCATTCCTGTTACTAACCTTGCAGGAGGGCAGAATCATCTTCCAGAGATAACCCTAGAAGTCAAAACAACTCAATCCCAGAGACAACCCTGGGATACTCAGTCTTTTCCATCTCGGAGTCAACCCCGAGATATCTAGTTCCAGTCACGGAGATAACCTCGGGAGTTTCAGTTTCAACCTCAAAGACAACCCCGAGGAATACAGTTCTAGTTCTGGAAATAACGCCGGAGGAGTCATTTACGTCTCAGAGACAACCCCGAGATACTCATTTCCAGTCCCGGAGACAATCTCGGGAGGTTCGATTTCAACCTCGGAGACAACCCCAATGAGTGCAGTTGCAGTTTCGGAGATAACCCCGGAAATGCTTGTTTACATCCAGCAATCAGCTTCAACCTCGGAGATAACCCCGAGGCACTCAGTTCCAAACCCGGAGACAACCCCGAGAGGTCAGGAAAACCTCAGAGACAACCCTGAGGACATTCAGCACTTGCAGCATCCCAATCTCAGAGATAACCCTGAGCAACGACTGCTAAATCAGTTCAAACCGGAGATAACCCCGGTGAGGGACAAACTCATCATTTTGCCACCTCGATCACACATTCGTGCCGTCTCAACAACATTTCAACATACATTCTACACAGCAGTGTCCTACAAGAACCATAGCTCCAATCCCGAGTGACTACTACACAAGGCAGCACACTAGATAGAATTTAAAGCTTGAAGACCTGGGGCATGGTCCCATCTTTCTGACTGCATACAACCTCTAATCCCATGTCATTTGTGTAGCTCTCAACAACAACACTCTGAAAAAGGTCTTATACACCTCAATCGAAAAAGGTCTTTCGATCCGTGGCTTTTTATTTCTTTTTATATATATATATATGGACTAATATTATCAAGTTATTCCTCGATTGAGCCTGGACTCACATCCGGAGTGTTTATTGCTTTTATATATATATACTTATATATAAACTATTGTTGAAATTTGTTCGATGAGCCTGGATTTTTATCTGGTGCATTTACTGCTTATATATATATATATATTATTACCATCAAACTCTGTTTGATTGAGCCTAGATATAATATCCGGTGCGTTTACCTCTTTTATATGTATATATATATATATATATATATATATATATATATATATATATATATATATATATATATACATTTATGTCATGCTTGGAGTTTACTTCGTGGCCTTTTATTGCTTTCTTTACATTTAGTCCCGCTTGGAGTTTACTACGTGGCGGTTGATCATTTTTATATATATATTTACCGCTTTTATATATTTACATTTCCAATCCCCCATGAAGTTCACTTCGTGGTGGTCGATCGTACATATATATATATATATATATATATATATTTACAGCTTTTATATATATATATATATATATATATATTTACAGCTTTTATATATATATATATATATATATAACTGCTTACAGCTTTCATATAAACTGTGGCATCATGTGAGCCTAGGAATCATGTGATCACAGATTCAGTCTTCTGAATCTAGATTCGGTTCCCGTGATGGACATTTTCAACTGTAATAAGCTTGTAAATTATTCACGGTGTTTGAATTTTCTTAGATGGCTGTCATGCCCATAAGGAGTTCGCCACTACTTTGTCCATTATTTTCTTGAAGATGCTTCGCATCTTGAAAATAAAAGCAATTAAGCCGAACACATAATAAAATAGAAGTATCAAAGGCCTCAATTACTATTAAGCATAAGGGTTTGAAAAAATCTCTTTTATAAAACATCAATGCTATATCTCACTACAAGGAAAAAGCTTACTTCCGACGGAATATTTTGTTGGACCTAGCCCTATTCAGTCAAAAATATATTATTTTCGACGAAATTTTCCATCAGAAATTCGGTTGTATATATTAGCGTCGAAGATAAGTTTCGTCAAAAATTCCATCGGATATTTAGTATCTTCGACGAACTTAACTCCGATGGAATTTCATCGAACATAAGGTACCTTCGACAGAATATAAAGTGAGAGAGAAATGAGAGAGAGAGAAATGAGAGCAAAGTGAGAGAAATGAGGGGCGGACGAAAGACGTACTAATTAATTAGGTTTTAAGATTATTTTCGATGGACTGTCCGTCGTACTTACCTCCATCATAATTAAGGTATCTTCGATTGAATATTCCGTCAGAATAAACACTATTCAGTTAAAAATAAGGTTCGCGTTGGCAGGAACATTGGCGCCAATGGGATACATATATTTCCAACTGACATATCTTTGACTGAATAATCCGTCGAAATACATATTATCTTCGAAGGAATGTGTCCGTCGAACTTAGCCCGGTCAGAATTAGCCGGTTTTCTTGTAGTGTCTTGTTAAAAGTAAACTTTTATACAAAAATTCAAACCCTTTGTATATAGGTGCGAACGAGACATAGCACTACTTCCAGATAATTGCACATTGACCCCCCCCCCCCACACACATTCATATAAGAGTTTAAATTCAAAAGTGGTGGTCATCGTGGCAACACGGATGTCGGGGGGTGCCTAACACCTTCCCTCCGCATAATCAAGCCCCCGGACCCTAACGAATCTTGGTTTCACAGAACAGTTTAGTAGTGTTACATCACTTGGTTAATGTGCAAACCTTTTCTCGGTTGAGTTGGTGCAACCATTTAAAAATACCAACTGGCGACTCTTACAGTCCAATCGTCGACATATACATGTCGGACCTTTTCACAACTTATTTTTTCAAACAAATCTCACCTAACATGAGAACACCAAAAGACAAGAACAGAAAAGGGAAAAATAAAAATCTCGATGTCGACAGGTGGCGACTCTGCTGGGGAAATACCAGTAAGAGGGCTTATGCCGCTATTACAAGCTTTTCAAAACTGTTATATCCTTGTGTGTGGATGTTGCATTTATATTTGAATGAATATGTACGAATGCATTTACTTATTGCACTTAATGCTTTACACTATAGTGCTTCGTACATGTCATCATTTCCATACGATGGGACACGTTGAATGTGAATGTATTTTGTGTGGTTCCTCCACCAGGAGGCTATCCTGTCGGTGTTTGATTATTGGACTCGTAAGAAGACTAATTCCAACGATACTCAGGAAAGGCACCACCCAGATTTGCTCCAATTGAAAAACCGGATTAACTTCCCGTCAAGTAAATTGCGATGATCTGGGAACCTTCATGCCAAAAAGCCGCGAGAGTAACCTAAGATAGGTTAACCTCTGATAAACCAAACGCGGAGGGAAGTCTCTTCATACTTTCCCATTTCAATTACTTGTAAATTCAATTACTTGTAATTTCATTCCATATCAATCTCATTGTAATGGAAAATATGAAGGAATATGTGTACATGCATATTAAAACCTGACATGTTATTCTGACTTATAAACAACTAACATCCATTTTGTAGGATAATACTCCTAAAACGGACACATCACATAGCATGCAAACATTTATACATTCCTTAAGACTAAACTACATAATTTTTTGTAGGGAAACGATTGGGCCTATTACCCGTTCAAAGTCCAAAAAGGTAACAAGCTAGCGTACAGCCAAGCATGGCTTCATCTGGTCAGTGTAGTCCTACTCTTGTCTCTCACGAGGAGTTTGAAGGATTAAGCAAACAAATTACAGATTTGGTTATTCTACTTAAAGAATTACACCAGTCTACCCAGGGTCCACGAATACCCATACATATAGAATCCTCTGCTCAGGGAGGAAGGTCCGGACAAAGAAGCTCACATACCTAAGTCTTAGCTGGATAAAACTAATAAAATCCCTGAAATCACCCATCTCAAAGAAGATCCAAACACCAGTGATATCAGAAGAAAGTCCTTCAAATGGAAGAGACCATTCGGTTTATCAAAGGGATTGAAGCACACGGGAGTGTTTCATATGCTGACCTTTGTATATTCCCTAGTGTTCATTATCCAGCAAAGTTCAAGACTCCTAACTTTAAAAAGTATGATGAGTTGGGGGATCCTTACACACATTTGAAGGTATTCATTGGAGAACTCGGATCTAATGCAGAAGATGAAAAGCTTAGAATGTAGCTGTTTCAAAAGAGTCTAACGGGAGAAGCCAGGTTATGGTATACCAGATTAGACAACTCTAAGATCCATAGCTGGGAGGAGCTAGCTCATGCCTTCCTCAGTCAGTACAGTTTCCAGTCTCAGATGGCTCCAGACCGGTACCAAATTACCAAAGTCGAGAAACAAGCCAATGAGTCTTTTAGAGAGTATGCTCAAAGGTGGAGGCACCTTGCTGCTCAAGTTATTCCCTCTATGACTGAGTCTAAGATGGTGATGACCTTCATAGACATACAAGAAGCTCCTTTCTATGTCTTTCAGAGAGTTTTAGCTGGCATAGGCAAGCCATTTTTTGAAATGATTAAACACGGAGAGATAGCTGAGATGGGATTGAAGTCAGGAAAGATTCAAGACCTTGCCGCCCTGAAAGCTATTGCTGAGCACATCCAGTCCGAAAGGAAACAACCCCCGGAGGGTCCATAAGAAGAAAGAAGAGGATGTTTCCTTAATACTACAAGGACAAAAAGGTAGACAAAACATGCCTATCCAGAGGAGAAACTACTCCCCCTTTCAAGCATAATCTTCAAACCCTCCATTACCCAAAAGTGGAGAAGCCCAATGCACTTGAGTGTTCACACCCTTAGGGGACTCACTCGAGAACATTCTCAATCTTCTGAAAACTCAGAAGACCATTACCCATCTTCTTCCACCAGCCAACTCAAATGGGAAGGGTTTCAATGCTAATAGGAAGTGTGCTTATCATGCTGGAGCTCCAGGACATGATACTCAGGATTGTTGGGCCTTGAAACATAAGATCCAGTATTTGATTGATAATGGTGAGATCGTGGTAACTAAACCCGACCAACCTCATGTGCAAGACAACCCTCTTCCTCAACACAAAGAAGAGGAGGTTAATATGATTAATTGGAGCAGTGGACAGAGTTCCAATTATGGTGGTGAATCTTCCCAAACCAGCAAGGATGGGGCTGACAAATGGGATTATTTACAGTTCCAGTTTATAATGGAATGAAAGATGAAAGCTCTTTAAAAGCAAGTCAACCATTTGGCAGAACTGGTGATCCATCAACACCAAGTCACATGCCAATTAGTCAGCCAGGAGCATGATAGTCTCCTTCCTTTTGTTATGAATACTCCATCATCGCCTCCAGAAAGTGAAACACTGGAGGATAAAATTGCAAAAAGAGCAAGTGCCAAAGCCCGTTGGGATTTTGCCAATAAGAGGGAATTCACCTATCTGGGCCAACCAATGGAAGAGATATTTCAGATGCTGATCAATGAAGGAAGAATCACAGCTCTGCTACCTCCAATCAGTCCCCGTTCAAGACGGTTCAATTCTAATGGAGAATGTCAGTACCACTCCCATTCTCGCAGTCACAGCACAGAAGAATGTTGGGCACTCTGCCATCTTATTCAGAATTTAATTAATAGTGGTGTCCTGCAGATGACAGACAAAGACATTTTGTTACTTGAGAGTGGGAACACATTTACTACAAAGTGGAAAGAAGTTGTAGCAGTTATATCCGCTGAGGATGATTTGGCTGCCAGACCACTCACAATACAAGCAATTCAACTCAAAGGTGTTGACAATCCTTTGAAATTAGCTGCACCAAAGCTAATCATCTTGCCATACAGACCACAATATCCTGTTGTCAGCCTACAAAAAGTGTCATGGAATTATGGAGAGGCTGAAGGATCTACATCCCACATAACTGCTACTGTGTTGAAGGAGAATCCATTATATCTTCCCCAACAGGTGATGAAGCCTACCATTAAATCAAAAGGGAAAGTTCCCATGGAGAAGATTGAAGAATTCCTCCGTACTATGGGCCATAATGAAGCCAAGGTGGTTTTAAGCTTGAGAGAAGCTCCACAAAAAATTTCCATATTGGACTTGGTTTTATCTTCCGAAGATCACAGGAATATTTTGATAAAGGTTTTGGAAGAAGCCCATTTGCCAAAATTAGTGGATGTTAAAAAATTCCAGCATCTGGTTGATCACATTTTTAACAACAATGTGATATCTTTCACTGATGACGACATACCTCCTGAAGGGACTGGTCATTGCAAACTGTTGAACATAGCGATTTTGTCCTCCAGATACATGGTGGGAGGAGTTTTGATAGACGGAGGATCATATTTGAATATTTGCCCTTATACCACTTTGGAGAAGATGAATATGAATCTCAAAAGGATCAAAAGCAGCCATACGGTTATCAAAGCTTTTGATGGATCCCAACGAAATACTGTCGGAGAGATTGAACTTCCTATAGAGATTGGTCCACATACATTCTGCATATCCTTTCATGTGCTCAAAATTGTTACAGGATACAACCTGCTCTTGGGGAGACCATGGATTCATATGGTCGGAGCCGTCCCTTCCACCCTCTACCAGCAACTCAAATATATCATTAACAATAACCTAGTCACTATTAATACTGAACCGGAATGTCCTGAACAAGGTTACATACCACTCATCAGTTTCAATTCAGAAGTTGAGCCGGTCAGCTACCATGCCCTGGAGGTGAGCAACACTCACTATCATCCTATTGGGGCACCACTTCTGATACCCAATATTTCTGTCGAGGTAATATTGACCACTCAAGAAATGATTTTATTGGGCTATCAACCTGGACAAGGGTTTGTTGGGAATTTCGATCAAAAACGCATAACGGAATATAAAAAAATTTCTGAAACCCTAAAACAGGATCCATGCGAAAACATATTAATTCAATGGTTAGAAATTTATACCGATTATAGAAGCTAGAATTGATACGATCGAATCTCCAACGCAATCCAAACGAACTGCGCCTCTACGATATCCACACGAACATCTCACGAACCATCACACGATCTTGCAATAAAGCGAGCTGCGGTACTAGCCACCGAAGGAACAGGATTTTCTGATTTCTCTCTAGTCTCTCTAAAAACGGCTAGGGTTTTGGTAAGTTATTATGATAATCCCTAAAATAGCTGCTACATATCATATAAATAGTGGTTAAAAAGGAATTAATCAAAAACCTAATTTAATTAAAATAAAATCTGAATTTATATATATATATATATATATATCTTAATTAAGTCTTACTTAATTAATATACCTATATATAAATTATCATATTAATTTAAATTCGTTATTTAAATACTATCAATCATATTGACATATTTAAATCTTTACAATTTAAATTAATTCCCTTTTAATTACGTTCTATTTGTGTGACCCTATAGGTTATTATTACATTGGCAATAATTTTATAAAATCATATTATAAAATTATAAACAGTGATCGTCATCTAGTAATGCATCACTGCTACCCAAGTAATAATAAGATCGATGATTCGATACAACCTTTTCGTGACCAATGTTTCAATGTAATTTAATCCTTTTAACCTTGACATCCTAGATTAAACTCGAGTCATGGAATGTGTCATACTCTTCATAATTTAATCTGAGTTTTCTTGATCAATGAGTAGATTTTATGAAACAAATCACTATTTGAGCATGGCCATGCATTTCATAGTCCTACTCAATCAAGAGGCCTATGGATATCACCCCTAATATATAGGAGGGTTAAATTTTATCTAGATCACTCATATTCCTCACACGATTCATGATGTGCCCAATAATCACCTTTATAGTCCACCCTATTAAAGGTGACCTTTGATGATATCAAAGTACATAAATTCCCGTGTAGTAATATAGTGATTTCAGGTCGGAGGATCATTACATCATTGTCACTATGAGAATTGCTAATGACACCTTGCATAATGTTCCATATAGAATTCTCATGGTGGGTCTGTCCAGTACATCGTTCTCTAACATGTACCTAGCTATGCATTGACTCAATATCTCATATATTTATGACAAATGAGATTTGGTCATTAGTCAATCCACATATTAGTCTCAATGTATCATTGTTGTCCCATTAACAATGATACTCGACTAGGGACATTTAAGAGAGATGATACTAATTGTAATTATATAATCTCATGTTCAAGTCACATACTTGAAGCTATATAATTTGTATCATTATTCTAAGGACTTTTATTATGCTAACATTTATATAACGCAGTAAATAAAACCATAATAAAATCATTCATTTATTCAACCAAATATAATATCAAAATGTTAAACAATTATATCAAATAATTGGCCTCTAGGGCATAAGCTCTAACAGTCTCCCACTTGCACTAGAGCCAATCACTCATGTATCTAATACCCATAGAACTAGTGTGACCTTCGTGCTTCTGCTGCGACAAAGCCTTAGTTAGTGGATCTACAACATTATCATCTATTGGCATTCTTCCTATATGTACATCTCCTCTATCAATGATTTCACGGATGAGATGGTACCGCCTAAGTATATGCTTGGATTGTTGGTGAGATTTGGGTTCCTTAGCCTGTGCAACGGCTCCATTATTATCACAGTCTAGCTTAACCGGATCAACAATGGTTAGAACAACACCAAGTTCAGTGATGAACTTTTTAATCCATACATCCTCCTTGGCCGCACTAGAAGCAGCAATATACTCAGCCTCTGTTGTAGAATCGACTACTATCTCTTGCTTCGAACTCTTCCAGCTAACAGCACCACCATTAAGGCAAAACATAAAACCTGACTGAGACTTATAGTCATCATTGTCAGTCTGGAAACTAGCATCTGTGTAACCCTTTACTGCCAGTTTGTCTTCACCTCTATATACAAAGAATGAATCCTTAGTCCTTTTCAGGTACTTGAGTATATTCTTGACTGTTGTCTAGTAACCTTCACCTGGATTCGACTGGTATCTGCTAGTCATGCTCAAAGCATACGAGACATCCGGACGAGTACATATCATTGCATACATGATAGATCTAATTGTCGAAGCATAAGGGATCTTTCTCATACGCTCCTCATCATCGTATGATTTAGGACATTAGGCCTTAGATATCTTTACATCATGAGTCATGGGTAAGTGTCCTCTTTTTGCCTCTTGCATGCTGAACCATTTCAGCACTTTATCAATATATGTACTTTAACTTAGGCTGACCATTTTTCTTGATCTATCTCGATAGATCCTGATACCTAAAATATAAGACCCCAACTTTTATGAATAAAGAATAATTTTCTCAAAATATATTTTTGAATATTATGGTTAGAAAACGACAGAATTATCTTTTTATAAAAATAACACTGAAAGTGTTACCGTTAAAACTGTTGAACTACCCGGTAGTAAAAGTATAGTAATACACGTGGTTGCATAGTAGCACACGATATTGATTATTGATGCTTACGTGAGAAGTCACTCAGTTATACTCAATTATTGCTACAGTAATTGCTGCATCATATCTTTCATATTATTGATTCAATTATTGTTACAGTATCATGTGCATAATATATATTATTAAATCAATAATTGAGATGACAAAGTTATTCATATTATTATTTGCAATATTGACAATGTCTAGAAGTTCTGTCAAGGAGAGGTTTGGTCACCTAATTGTGCGCCAATAAGGAGAAGTACTTATCGGAAAGCCCCTTCTTTCCTGGGAACGACCTGGTTGTTAAAAATTGTGAATTATAATATTAATGATGAATAAGTTCGTGTTGATTAAAGATGAAATTGATAGTTCCATTGAGTTGGAATTATTAGTGTTAGTGAAAATTGACATTTATTTCGATAATAATTGATGTTTGGAGGTTATATTGACCAATTGGGTATTTAACCGGATAAATGAGCAATTAATTGTTATTAATTCACATGATTATAACTATTTGTTCACATATATGTACTATTGATTTACATTCTTGTACTATTAGGGGAGGTGGTGCAAGATTGATAATACTTGCATGACTAAGTTAAAAATGGAGGTATAGTTGAAGGTATTATACTGTAATTCGTATTTTCACATGATTATAACTATTGATTCACATGATTGAACTATTGATTCACATTATTTACTATTAGGGGAGGTGTTGCAAGTTTGATAATACTTGCAGGACTAAATTAAAAATGAAGAAAAAGAGGAAGGTATTATACTTTAATATTTTGAGCCCCAAACGCAGTAATTATCGAAACTATATTTTCCTATAAATAGAAGCTCATTCTTCCTTCATTTCTCACCAATTCACTAAAGCTATAGAGCAATTATTATAGAGAGAAATTATAGAGAGAAAGGAGAAGAGAAGTCTGCTACCTCACTATTCCAATTTTCTTCTAAGATAAGGGGTATTATTCTTTCATATTCATGAAGAGAGTTATTTTCTTTCAATACTGTAAGGGTTGTTATTCAATTCTTTATTATTATATTGAATAAATGCCTGTACATCAAGTACCGCATACATGGTGAAATTCTTCCATTATTCCATTCTTTATTATTCCGTTGGAATAACTTTCATCGTGCGTATGGGTCTATCGCATGCACGGTGAATTTCGTTGTTATTCCATTCTTTATTATTCATTAGAATATCCTCATCATGTGGATTACTTAATGACCGGTTCTATTATTTATTATTCTGTTGAATATCCTCGTGCATGCGGATAACGCAAGACCCGGTTCCATTCTTTATTATTTTGTTGGGAATAACTCGTCTGTGGTGGTCTATCGCATGCATGGTGAATTCTTCTATTATTCCATTCTTTATTATTCAGTTGGAATAACCTGTCTATGTGGATTACCGCATGCATGGTGAATGATCCTTCGTATTCATTCCTTATTAAATTATGGAAATGATCATACATGTGGATTACCACATGGTGGGCGAAAAAATCCATTTGCGCTTTATATTTCTATTATACTCAGGTTGGTTAAAGTTTTGACTTCTATACTCCATGAAATTAGTAGAATATCCTGGATATTTGCGCTTCATCCAGTATCTTTTTATGGAAATATTTTTCTGAGCATTCTTGAATTTTACTCCACAAAGCAGTATCATGTTGACAATTTAGACGTTATTGATTTTTGGATAAATTAAATTATAAATCTTTAAAATTTATCCTTGAACTTGTTTTATTGAATTATTATGTCATTATCATTATCCCCATACTTATATTGTGATGAAAGTCATCTTTGGCTTACGTGTATAGATGAACTTGGTATGATTATGAACAGGGATTATTCGGTATAATCATGACCGTAATGTGACGAATGATGTGGTGAAAGTCCTCATTGGCCTGTAGTTCATTGATGGACAGTTGTTGGTATGATTATGACTAGGGATTATTCGTAATAATCATGATCATTGATGATTACATGAATATCATTGGCCGTGATGCAGGGATGATTCGATTTTATTTATTAAGTTGAGTCT
Source organism: Panax ginseng (assembly GCA_020205605.1). Lineage (NCBI taxonomy): Eukaryota > Viridiplantae > Streptophyta > Magnoliopsida > Apiales > Araliaceae > Panax > Panax ginseng. Next base: position 68,422,310 of record CM035132.1, on the reverse strand, counting down.
CAGCGATAAAGTTAATGAAAAACTTTTTAAATCATAGAAGATAATAGATTTTATGCTCTACTTGACTCTTCTAATGGATTGCTTATTCCGCTGCAGTTAAACTTGATGTTTATTGTATTTTATCAGTTTAACACTGTTAAAGGCTAAGGATAATTTATTCTGCATTATCTTAGTCATAATATTTCTTACTGGGCTAGTTGAGCTCACCCTTTCTTTCACTGTTCTCTTCAGGAAATGAGAATATAGCTGGGACGAGTCGGGGAATGGAGTGACGGTCCAGATGATAGCATTAGTAGTCCTTACTATTCTGTTAAATGGTGTGACAATAAATGTAATGAGGACTCCATTGAGTGTGGATATTGTCTAGATGACAATATTCTTATTAAAACTCTCAGTTTATGTTTTGTCGTATTTTTTACATAGCGAGTTGTATTATTAAGTTGTATTTGAATTTTGTACCATGTATTTGGCGACTCAAGATGGGTGATGTATACCTATTTTAGGGCGTCACAATTGGTATCAAAGCTTAGGGATATGATCCCTGGCTGAGATATTAGATAAGAACTAGGAGGGGAGACACGGGGAATTCCTTCGCTAGTATGACCTACCTAAGTATATTTGGTATTTAATTGGTCGGTCAAAGTATAGGGATAATATGTGATATGTTAATTAACCCTTGTTTTGTGGCGATATTTGAAAATGGCATCCAAAATGTTGAGATAAGCAATGAAGCACATGAGACCGCTTGAGTCACCATTATTAATACCTGTGATAATGTGCAACAGAAGACAATAATCCTCGTAAACAACAACGATCAAATGATGAACGATTGGATGTTCGTGAGGTTTTATTCAATTCATGCAACATCGGTAGGGCGGCTCTCATCCAAAATGCGGTGGAAACACCGACAACTCTCTGGTCATCGCTAAGCAATTCAAGGAGCTGGGACCACCGGAGTTTTTTGGAGAGCCAAAACCACTTAAGGCGGAGACGTGGATAAAGCAGATCAACAAGATATTTAATATCTTGGGATGCTCTGAGGAGCAAAAGGTTCCATTTGCCACCTTCATGTTACGAGCAGAGGCATATTACTGGTGGGAATCTGTAAAGCGTACTCAACCTGCCGCACTGAAGATGTCTTGGGAGAAGTTCCAAGAATCGCTCAACGACAAGTACTTTCCCCGAAAGTATTCGTCACATGAAGGAGGTAGATTTCATCAAGCCCGAGCAAAATAATATGACCGTGGCGCAAAGACGGCTAAGTTTTCTTCGAGTTGTCTCTGGTTTATGTCCCACTTGGTTGATAATGAGGAGAGAATGACGCGGATGTTTCTAAGAGGTTTGAAACCCGAGATACGTCAATACCTTATCTCTCACAAACTTTTCTTGTATTCAGATGTTGTGAATAGGGCTCATTTATTGGAACGCGATAATGAGTCAACCCAACCAAAAGAGAGCAGTCGGCAAAATGATAATACCAGTGGTAGCAGTCATCGAAGCGGTGACAACAAGCGTGGAGGGAATTAACATGCCAGAAATGGTAATCACTTCGGTGGTAATCATGGCCATGACAATAAGAGTGGACATTTCAAGAAGATGAGATTCAATAATGATGGAAAGACGTCAGCACCAGCACCTGTTGTTAAGGAAGGAGAACGACCGCCGATCTTATGTTACAAATACGGAGGGGAGGGACATATCAGTTCAAACTGCGTGATGCAGTCCAAAGCATGTTACAATTGTGGAAAAGAAGGCCACGTATCCCAATTTTTTTCGTGCACCAAAGTCAAGTCCAGCTGGGATGGAGGCATCAAAGGGTGTTCCAGACATGACAAAACCGGTAGTTCAAGGGAGAGCCTTTGTCGTAACATCCCAAAAAGCGAGGAATCTGAACGAGGTGATCACGGGTAAGCTAATCATAAACTCTAGCGAAGTTTATACTTTATTTGATACTGGTTCTACCCATTCTTTCATTTCTCCTACTTGCGCTCAACGTTTAAATTTGACTTTAGAGAAATTAGACTTTGACTTATCGGTTGAAACTCCGTTGGAAGAAACCTTCATTACATCCACTGTTTATAAGTCTTGCTTGATTCAAATCTGTTGTTATTCCATTCTTTATTATTTTGTTGGAATATCCTGTATGTATGGATTATGCATGTTCTGGTTCCATTCTTTATTATTCTATTGGAATATCCTGTCTGCGCGGATTACGCATGACCTGGTTCCATTCTTTATTATTCTGTTGGGAATAACCTGTCTGTGAGGTCTATCGCATGCATGGTGAATTCTTCTATTATTCCATTCTTTATTATTCTGTTGGAATAACCTGTCTATGTGGATTACCACATGCATGGTGAATGATCCTTCGTATTCATTCCTTATTAAATTATGGAAATGATCTTTCTACGTGGATTACTGCACGGGCGGTGAAAATCCATTTGCGCTTTATATATTCTATTATACTCGGTTGGTTAAAGTTTTGACTTCTATACTCCATGAAATTAGTAGAATATCTCTTGATATTTGCGCTTCATCCAAAGATCTTTTCATGGAAATATTCTTCTGAGCATTCTTGAATTTTACTCCACAAAGCAGTATCATGTTGACAATTTGGACGTTATTGATTTCTGGATAAATTAAATTATAAATCTTTAAAATGTATCCTTGAACTTTTTTTATTGAATTATTATGTCATTGCCATCATCCTCATACTTATATTGTGATGAAAGTCATCTTTGGCTTACGTGCATAGATGAACTTGGTATGATTATGACCAGGGATTATTCGGTATAATCATGACCATAATGTGACAAATGATGTGGTGAAAGTTCTCATTGGCCTGTAGTTCATTGATGGACAGTTGTTGGTATGATTATGACCAGGGATTATTCGATAAAATCATGACCGTTGATGATTACATGAATATCCTTGGCCGTGATGCAGGGATGATTCGATTTTATTTATTAAGTTGAGTCTCAGCGATAAAGTTAATGAAAAACTTTTTAAATCATAGAAGATAGTATATTTTATGCTCTACTTGACTCTTCTAATAGATTGTTTATTCCACTGCAGTTAAACTTGATGCTTATTGTATTTTATCAGTTTAACACTGTTGAAGGCTAAGGATATTTTATTCTGCATTATCTTAGTCATAATATTTCTTACTAGGCTAGTTGAGCTCACCCTTTCTTTCACTATTCTCTTCAGGAAATGAGAATATAGCTGGGATGAGTCGGGGAACGGAGTGACAGTCCAGATGATAGCATTAGTAGTCCTCACTATTCTATTAAATAGTGTGACAATAAATGTAATGAAAACTCCATTGAGTGTGGATATTTTCAAGATGACAATATTCTTATTAAAACTCTCAGTTTATATTTTGTCGTATTTTACACGACGGTTGTATTATTAAGTTGTATTTGAATTTTGTACCATGTATTTGGCGACTCAAGATGGGTGATGTATTCCTATTTTGGGGGCGTCACATTAAATTTAGGTTGCATCGCCCAAATCTTCCACGGAGAAACATTTTTGAAAGCATGTTTTTACAGCCTGTAATAAAGGAATGCCATTCCCAATAATTATTATGTCGTCAACATATAATACTAGGAATACAATGTGACTCCCACTAACCTTCTTATATACACAAGGTTCATCTTAATTTTTTATAAAGCCAAACTCTTTGACTGCTTCATCAAATCGAAGATTCCAACTTTGAGAGGTTTGCTTCAATCCATAAATGGATCGCTATAGCTTACATACCTTTCCAGCATCCTTTGGAGTGACAAAACCTCAGGTTATGTCATATACACATCCTCAAGGAGATTTACGTTAAGGAATGCAATTTTGACATCCATCTGCCAGATTTCGTAATCATAAAAGGCTACAATAGCAAGTAAGATCATAATCGATTTAACCATTGCCACTGGAGAGAAGGTTTCATCATAATCAACACCTTGAACTTGTTTGAAACCTTTTGCTACCAGTCGGCCTTTATAGGTTTGTACATTACCATCCATGTCGATTTTTTTCTTGAAAATCCACTTGCATCCGATTGGTTTTACCTCTTCGGGTGGATCAACCAAAGTCCATACTTGGTTAGTATACATGGAATCCATCTCATATTTCATGGCTTCCAGCCATTTCTCTGAATCTGGTCCATTCATAGCTTCTTGGTAGGAAGTAGGCTCATCCTGATCTACGAGCATCACATCACCGTTTTGAGTCATAAGATATCCATAATATCTCTCGGGCTCTTGGTGTGTCCTACAAGATCTACGAATGCCTTGTGTAATTTGAGTAGGTTCACTTTACACAATGTCTTGTGGTTCCTACTCACGTTCTAACTCAGGTTCAATGATATTTTGTGGTTCTCGAATTTCTTCGAGTTCTACTTTCCTCCCACTGTTTCCTTTAGAGACAAATTCTCTTTTTAGAAACATACCAGTTCGAGCAACAAACACTTTGTTCTTAGAAGGTTTGTAGAAATAATACCCTTTTGTTTCATTTGGGTATCCCACAAAATTACATTTGTCAGATTTGGGTCCGAGCTTGTCAGAATCCAGACGTTTTACAAATGCCTGGTAACCCCAAATTTTCATGAACGACATACTAGGATGTTTCCCAGTCCACATCTCATATGGTGTCTTCTGAACCATCTTTGTAGGAACGCGGTTAAGTGTGAATGTAGCTGTTTCTAGAGCATGACCCCAGAAGCTTATTGGAAGATCTGCATGACTCATCATTGATCGTACCATGTCCAACAAGGTGCGATTCCTCCTCTTAGATATACCATTCCATTGTCGTGTTCCAGGTGGAGTAAGTTGTGATATAATACCACACTCCTTTAGAAGGTCATCAAAGTCTTGGCTTAAGTATTCACCTCCTCGATCGGATCAAAGGGCTTTTATGCTTTTTCCAAATTGGTTTTGAACTTTATTCTTGAATTCCTTGAACTTTTCAAAGGATTCAGATTTGTGTCTCATAAGATACACATATCCATATCTACTGTAGTCGTTAGTAAATGTAATGAAGTAATAAAACCTACCTCTTACTAACGAATTCATGGGTCCACATACATCACTATGTATAAGTCCCAATACATCGCTAGCCCATTCATTGTGTCCAGTGAAAGGGGCTTTAGTCATCTTGCATAATAAGCAAGACTCGTATTTCTCATATGATTCAAAATCAAATGAATCCAAAAACCCATCTTTATGGAATTTGGATATGCGTTTCTCATTTATATGGCCTAAACGACAGTGCCAGAGATATATCGGATTTGAATCATTTCATTTAAATCGTTTTGTATTTATGTTATAGATAGGCATTTCTAAATTAAGAATATAAATACCATTAAACAATTGTGCAACACCATATCATACATCATTTAAGTAAAACGAACAACAGTAGTTCTTTATTACAAATGAAAAACCTTTCTTGTCCAAACAAGAAACAGAAATAATGTTTTTGCTTATAGCAGGAACATAATAATAATCTTCTAATTCTAATACTAGCCCAGTGGGCAAAGATAAATGATAAGTTCCTACGGACAGTGCATCAACTTTTGCTTTATTCCCAACTCGTAGGTCAACCTCTCCTTTTGACAAAGTCCTACTACTTCGAAGTTCCTGCACATTAACACAAATGTGAGAACCACATCCAGTATCCAATACCCATGATGTAGAAGTAGACAAGTTGACTTCTATAACATATATACCTGAATCAGAAGTCACACTTCCTTTCTTTTTCTTCACTTCTTCCAAATAAGCATGACAATTTCTCTTCCAGTGTCCAGGTTTTCCACAGAAGTGACAATCACCTTCTTTAGCCACCCCGCCTTTAGGTTTTAAAGCCTGTTTGGTTTTGGAATTAGGTTTGGCACCAGATTTAGATCCTATATTCTTCTTGCCTTTCCGATTTCCCTTAGCATCCCCCTTTGCACCATCATTATGGGAGCAGGTCCTGCCTTTTTCATGTTGTTCTCGGCAGTTCTTAACATGCTCAACAACTCAGTAAGGGGTTTCTCAATTTCATTCATGAGATAATTCATAACAAATTGAGAGTAGTTGATGTTCAAAGATTGAAAAATAAGATCAGTTTGGGCTTCCGGAGTAATTGGAAAACCCAATCTATCAAGGTACTCAATATACCCAATCATTTTCAGCACATGTGGACCAACTGGATCACGTTCAATCATCTTACAGTGATACAGCGCTTTGCTTGTATCATACCTTTCTTGTCGAGCATGCTAATGAATGGGTAGTATACCCATAAATTGGATATATTTAGACTTAAATTATTGCATTCTTAAGTTATTTAGTAGCATTTTTATTGTGTTTATATCTTGTTTTGTAGATTTGGAAGCTGGAGGGGCAATTATGGGAAATTCAAGCATTTAATGGCAATCTGGTAATTTTAGAGAAGCCCAAATTTCGAAGTATTTGGAAATTACTACCTACAATGTGGAAGCCGAGCCTCAGCGACCTTAGTGGATCGGTAGCGTTTGACTTCTGGTTGGACTTGACTTGTCTATTGGGGGCTAATGTAAAACCTAATTGGATGAGGATTGGGGAGGCTATAAAAAAAAACTAGTCTTTGAAATAAAAAGGAGGATTTTTTTATTATTCTTTGGAGGATTCAACGAGTTCTTCCATTGAAGGTTACACAAGATTACTTGGAGATTAAGGATTGGCTACAGAGTTTCTTCTTTTTCTCCTTATTTTCAATTTGTAATTCTTTAAGGATGATTTGTCAACAATTAATGGTTCTTATTTCCGTGATGAACTAATTCTTTAATTAAGATTTCAATTGAACTTTTTATGATTATAAATTAGTTATTCTCTCATTCTAATTATTTATGTTGAAGTGGATTGTTTATCATGTTTGATTCTATTAATTAATTATTTGGCCAATAATTACCGTGTTACTCTAGAAGGAATTGGGAAAGGAATTCTAGGGTTAGAACTGGACATGATAACATGTGACTTAGTTATTTGCACGGTAAATAATTAGGTTTGTGAATTGAATGGAAATATCTGTTCACCGCATGTAACATATAAGGAATTGGGATTGGAAAGAGTTTAATTCAATTGTTTTGCATAGGAATATAGCAAGATTAATCTGGATTAAATAGAAGTCAATTGATCACTTGGAAGAGGGCTTTTGGCATTTGAGAATTCCTATTAACAATTCAGTAGACATAATAATTGGGATGATTAGATAATTGATTTATAGTTCATAATTGGGGATATTGAAGTCTTAATATTTACCTATCGGAAGTCATTCACTCAAGTATTAGCTTAGTTATTCGCTTATCTTAGTACAATATCTTTAAGTGTTTAATTTTGAGTTAATAATTTAGAAAATCACAATTTATCATTGTTTGAATAAAATTGAATTGATATAGTATTAGTAGTTGGGATTTATTAATTAGAATTCCCTGTGGGAACAATACTCAACTTATCACTTTATTACTTGTTGACCGCGTATACTTGCATGTTGTGTGTAACTAGATTTTACACAACACATGCCCTTTAAATAATTTCTTGAGATGCTCGATCATCTCATAAGCATCCATCAACTCATGTTACTTCTGAAGCTCAGTGTTCATAGTTGCTAGCATGAGACAACTAACGTCTAGAGCATCATCTTGATGCTTCTTGTAAGCATTATGCTCTGCACGTGGTGCAGTGTTAGCTGGTGCTGTAGGAATGGGCCTATCAAGGACATGTAGCTTGCACTCTTGTTTGAGGACAATCCTCAAGTTCCTATGCCAGTCTAGGAAATTAATTCCACTCAGCTTTTCCTTCTCAAGGACTGATCGTAGTGAAAGACTATTAGTGTTGTTGTTGTTTGCCACTGATATCTACAATTTATAAGTGCAAAAATAATAAGTCAAATTGTAGAGTTTATGATATTATGTAATTGATAATAGTACATTCAAAATATACCTCCCACTATTTTATTCAAATTAATAACCCTCACCATTAATTCGGAAAGCATTCTCTATTATATCTTTCTAGTGAGCCAAGATCCATATTTCATTATGCCTTAAGTTAGCTTTGGCTAATCTCTTAAAACACAATTATTTAGGTAGACAACCCTTTGTCAATTATATCATATATAACTCTTGGATTGTTTGGTAAACAACATTTGTTTCTAGTCCATCTAATGGTATCCACCAAACCCCATGCCTCTAAGTCCACAATCCTATTGAGATAACTTAGTTAAGTCAGGCCTAATTATTTTAACAGTTTGGATATCACAATTATCCTATCGCATCTTAACTAGATAAATAGGGTACTTTGCTTTGGCAAACCTACATCCATTGATCAAGGTCTTGATGAGTGTTATTCATTGGAAGGCATCTGATTTAGACTTAATAATTTAATGAGGGATTTTATTAATTAATTTAGATCTCACCAATTTTAATCTTATTAAGCATGTACATTATTTATCATATCATATCGTATATAGGCATAAATAAAGTGCAAAATTAAATGTGTCACAGTTATGGCGCAATCCACTGTCAATCTTTTCAAGCTAATGAAAGATTGAAGGTCAACCTAAGGTGGTAAAAGATCTTCAAAATAGTAGCACCCTTGGATCTTCCTCATGCATGTGGCTCATTTCCATCATCATCTTTCCATCGTGTTCTTCATCTTGTCATCTTCATCTTTTATAAATTATTACATAACATAAAGAAACCTCGAGTTACATTCAAGGGGATTTAGATGAGAAGAGAATATTACATTAAAATTTATAAAAAGGCACAACATGCAGCCATATTTCAAAACCAAAAACCACTAACCTATGGGTCAAAAGGCCATAACTGTGCACCATGCATATCACAATAAGCATATAATAGTGTATATATAATTAAGGTAAACTATATACAAAATATTAGGGTCACGACAATTGTGCGGTGGTCCAACTGATCGATAAGCCGTACGGTGGTCTCATTTGCCTTGGTCAAGAAGTTAGGTTGAGGCGGCGCTACGGAAAAAAATTTTCAACTACAATCAGATTGTAGAATTTTTCCATACTGAATCTCCTCAACAGCTTTGAATCATATATTTAATCCACCAAAACACTCATAATAACAATACACCCAGTACATATCATATATGTCCAACTTCAATTAATCATATTAAACCGAATCTTCATGCTTCTAATCCAATTAGAACAGAAGTTGTATACTGTTATTACGCCACTTAAGATACAATTAACAGAACATCATATACATGTATATCTATTATTGATATTCATAATACTAGAATATTCCTACATACAGAATATTATATATTCAATTTCAGATCGGTAAAATTGTATCATCATATATCATATATCAAAAACAATATAATCAATTTTAGATCGGTAAAATTGTATCATCATATATCATATATATCGAAAATAATAATACATGTAATCTGAATTAATTGTTTTGCAAGTAGCTCTAATACCACTGTTGGGAATTTTGGATAAAAATCGCACAGCGGAATATAAAAAAAATTTTGAAACCCTAAAACAGGATCCATGTGAAAACATATTAATTCAGTAGTTAGAAATTTATACCGATTGTAGAAGCTAGAATTGATACGATCAAATTTCCAACGCAATCCAAACGAACTGCGCCTCTACGGTATCCACACGAACGTCTCGCGAACCGTCACACGATCTTGCAATAAAGGGAGCTGCGGTACTAGCCACTAAAGGAACAGGATTTTCTGATTTCTCTCTAGTCTCTCTCTAAGAGCGGCTAGGGTTTTGGTAGGTTATTATGATATTCCCTAAAATGGCTGCTACATATCATATATATATAGTGGTTAAAAAGGAATTATTCAAAAACCTAATTTAATTAAAATAAAATCCGAATTTATATATATACATATATATATATATATTAATTAAGTCTTACTTAATTAATATACCTATATATAAATTATCCTATTAATTTAAATTCGTAATTTAAATACTATCAATCATATTGACATATTTAAATCTTTACAATTTAAATTAATTCCCTTTTAATTACGTTCTATGTGTGTGACCCTATAGATTATTATTACGTTGGCAATAATTTTAAAATCCTAATATAAAATTATAAACAGTGAGCGGCATCTAATAATGCAGCACTGCTACCCAAGTAATAATAAGATTGATGATTCGATGCAACCTTTTCGTGACCAATGTTTCCATGTAATTTAATCCTTTTAACCTAGACATCCGAGATTAAACTCGAGTCATGGAATGTGTCATACTCTTCATAATTTAATTTGAGTTTTCTTGATCAATGAGTAAACTATATGAAACAAATCACTATTTGAGCATGGCCATGCATTTCATAGTCCTACTCAATCAAGAGGCCTATGGATATCACCCCTAATATATAGGAGGGTTAAATTCCATCTAGATCACTCATATTCCTCACACGATTCATGATGTACCCAATATTCACCTTTATAGTTGTAACGACTGAGAAAATCGAATTATTTGTAAAATAATTTTATTTGATTAAATAATGAATAAAATTATTTAATAATGGTTAAGAAAGATAAATGTTATTCTATAACCTATTAGTGTTGGAATGTCGTAGTATTTTGGCTACGTGGTAGAATTAAAGTGTTTGAATTTCCAAGACGAAAATAAAAGTTTTTCGAGAAATTTTCTGAAAAACACTATTCATCAATATCTGCTCGGGAATTATTTTTGAACTTCCGAGAAATACATAATGATGGAATAACAAGGAAGGATGAACAAGGAAGGATGAATTATGTAATAATATTTCAAGTATGACAAACGCAGTTTTTTGCCTGCGTACTAAATTTGAGAACGTTAGGGAAAGTAAAGCGTTAATGAGTAAACGATGATCGTATGATACGTAAGTATTGTACGGGGTAATGAATACGAGTATGATACGAGGTATTATACAAGTATGTATGAATGATGGTATGTCGTATATGATGAATGACTATATGAGTTAGCATACGAGAGTAATATGTAGACAATACGTTATAAGCTTTAAGCTAAATGTATTGGACTTGTAGGATTTGTGTAAAAGTTGTGCAAGTCCAAGTGAATAAATGTTAAAGCCCAATGTTTGATAATGCAAGCCCAAATGTTAAGTTAAAGTTATTAAAACTTAAGCCCAAATTAAGAACCGAATCCGTGGATCGAATCGATGGGTAAACGGTTAAGAAAAACCCATGGGGCAACCCATGTGGGCCCCATGGATCACATGGCAACCATTTTGGTGACCAAGTAAAGTGGTTTTACTTGGTGTGAATAGTAAGAAGGTGGAGTTGTGGAGGTGGGATGGCCTAAATGGCTATTATGCCCTCATTTTGGAAATCCTATAAATAGAAGAGACTTGCTCGATTATTTAGCTTGTTTTATTTCCACCAACAAACTTAGAGCTTATATTTAGAGAGAAAAGATGTAAGAACTAGATTTTCCTAACTCAAGAAAGAAAAAGAAAGAAAGCTAAAGAACTTCAAGGGTAAGCATCCTAAACCATGATTCTCCCTCTCTCCATTTGTTAGAGAAATGAGTAGTGGTAGAGCATGTTTGTTAAGAAGTGATAAGGATGGTTATTAAAAACCATTGAAAGTCATTGAAAAATTGTAATATTGTTGTTGATGGACAAGTTTAAAACCATCATTTATAGGCTAAGATAATACATGTTGTGATAATGGAATGAATCCATTTGGAATGGTGTAAAAATCTTAAGTAACGAAGTTATGGCAGAATTTACGAGATTAAACGATAATCGTCGAAATTGTGAAATTCTCGGAATGGAAGTCAAAAGTTAACATTGAACTTGAAAACGTTGGTTTTCGATGAAGAATAGTCTAAGTTTGTATTTTAGAGTTGCAGACTCAAAAATGGTCAAATTCTGACTTAGAATGAAGCAACGAGCTATTGAACGTTCACGAACGTTTATCGTTTTCGTAAAAATAGACTTAAATAGTGAATTCTGTGTTAACAGATTCAAAATTATAAAATTCTTACATGAACACTTAGTTCATGTGATTTGTGAGCTAATGGCTTTTGAACGAGCCAATTTGAACTTAAAATGAGAAAATTATGAGTCCGGGAAGTTCGCTAACTAAACATATTGTCTAAACTATCTGGTGCACAGAGCTGGCGTCGCAGCGCCAACCAAGGCTTAAAAGGTGGCGCCGCTACGCCAAGCCATGCTAAATACCTACTGGAGAATGGCGTCATTGTGCCAATCAATTGTCTGAGAGGATGGTATGATACATCAAGTCCCGTAAAAGTTCTTGGAGATTAATGCCATAAAATGAGAAGTATAAGGAAAGTTGGCGCCGTAGTGCCAGCAGTAAGGAAGAGATAGAAATGAATGCTCATGAATAGAAAAGAAGCTAGAGGTTAATATATGATGTGTTATAACATTAATAAACCTAAAGTAACATCATTAAGGATGTTAATAACCTTAAGAATTATAAAGGTTAACAAAAGATTTCTTAAAATGTAAACACAATGTAATACGATAAATCGTAACCAATGTTAAACAATCTAATGAACGATTAGATTGAGAAGAAGGGTAAGATACGATAGGAACCATATATGTTTGATTACGACCTAATGTGGTATGTTACATGGTTATAGTATTGTAGAGACCTTAAAGACTCAAAAGGAAAAGTATTTAATCTTTAAAAGACGCTAAAGGCAAGTGTTCTAACCCTTGTCTATGTTCATTTTGGACAAGCTTTGCGATTCATGTATCTTGCACAAGAATTAATGTTTGATGAGGTCGAAGCCAGTTCTTTCGGCTAGACTTAATGTATTTATTGGATTTCTTATAATCTATTGAAATGTTATTAAAGTTTCTATCTTTTGCAAAATTGTTTTGGTATGGATTTCAAAGAAAGATTGAGTATGAATAAACAAACGTTTTGTCGTCAAACGACAGGCACGTGAGGTTGCCAAAACTTAAACGTAAATACATTTACAGAAGAAGTATTGTACAACATAGGGTACTATAGGCTGATCACCTAGACGTGCTCGTAAGTAATACTGGACTTATGGACTTAGTGTCGGGTTGCCCTTTTCAAAGAAAGAATGAATGGTCAAGATCTTGGACCAAAATATATGTTTAATGAACGTGGTTCATTATGAAATGTTTTAACGGAAAAAAGTGTTATTTTGAATTATCGATAGTACTTCATAACTATTGTTCAGTTATTGAAGATATATGATTCCTATGTTTCAAGCATGTTGTTTAAATGAAATTGTCATACTTGCTGAGCTAGTTATGCTCACTCTTGCTTGAACCATATGCATGCAGCTAAGATTGAGAGACCCGAAGGATCAAATAAAGATAAAGTAAAGGCTAAGGTAAACCACTAAGCTGTCTATGTAATAGTATAGGTTTAATGTTGTAATTATTTGATATTATGACAAACAACAGATGTATTGGTTATAAATAACCTAGGAAGGGAATATTGTTTTGGAATATATAGAAGACATATTCACTCTTTTGAGTAATTTCAATTGAATGTATGTGTGAATGGTAGTACCGTGTAGCACCATCTGTCAGGTTGGAAGATACCTGAATTTGGAGGCGTCACAGGTTGGTATCAAAGCAATATGTTATAAAACTTAAGGGGGGGGGGGGGGGAAATAGAACCTTAAGTCATAACCTTAAGAAGAGTTAAAGAATAAAAGATGAAGTTAACCCTAAAAATGCATTATATGCGATATATGTTTTTATTATCCTAATGATGTGTACTAATCAAACTAATTTATTTTATTTTAGATGTCAGGAAATAGCGTTATGTATAGGGATATACATGTCGTTAGTGAAGAATTGGTGAATCAAGTAGAGATTTTACCGAACCCTATAGCTGAAGAGCCAGAAGTGATGGTTGTTGAGTCTGGAGACTCAGATAACCTAGACCTCATGTCTAAGTTTGATGGCATGTCGGAAGAGGAGGTGGAGGTGGTGTCATTTAACACCATAGCACCTGCAGAAGAGATGACTCCGGGGGAGTCAATGAAATCACTATTCATGATTGTATTAGATAGAAACATCCAGTATGGGAAGGAGGTGAAGGAACTGAAGGAGGAACTCCATGCTATCTTGGAGGATAAGAAGAGTATGGAGTTGATGTGGGAGGAAGAGCATGACGAAAGGGTGTTAGCCAAGGACAAGGTCCATGAGCTTAAACACGAGGTATTTGAGCTCAGGCAGGAGCTAATGACCAAGAAGCAGAAGGTTAGCAGAATGTCCTATATACATAGGAGTTCACATGGGGATTTTCAGTGGTAAGTGGCTTAGTATCCTGTGGAGGCAAAGCAGACTCGGCATACTATCAACCGAGATGTGATAGCCAGTCTTGCCAATGCCGACTATGAGAATGCCATAAGGCAGATGTAATCTAGGTAGTAGTTAGAGTAGAATAGATATGTAAATATGTTGTACCTTTGTAGTGACGTAAAACCCTCTTTTGTTTAACAAAGGGTAGTCTTTTGTAAATCCCAATTTTTGGAAAACAATGGCGGGAAAGTAATGTAATCAGCTTGGGCTGTGTAATGTTGAACGATGTAGTATTATACTACAAGGAAGAATGAATTAATATAAGTTTCTTTTATGGAGCATGTTGTGCAATGAGTATGAGTTATTGTTTAATAATGAATAATAACTAATTAACAAGAAAAAAATAATAATGAAGTGTTATTTATTTTAACAGAAAAATGCCGCCAAGAAGAAGACAAAGAAATCAAGGAGCTAATGTGAATCAACCGAAAGGGGGACTGGTTAATCCGATGCAGAAGTTTGTTAATCTATTAGTGGCTACCTTTAACCAGAATAGGGTGAATGTACCCATAAATCATGCGTTAGTACGGGCTACTACGTTTAAGGATTTTAAGAGTGTAGGTCCGCCGGAGTTCAAAGGAACTACGGACCCCATAGAAGCCCAGACGTGGGTGAAAGAGATAGAGAAGGCATTTATTATAGCAAATGTTGATGAGGGGCAAAAGGTTGCTTTTGCTACCTATATAATGAAGTGAGAGGCCAACTTCTGTGGGAGGCAAACGAGGCTAGGGCCGAAATAGATAGCTTAACGTGGACGCGGTTCAAGGAGATTTTCTTCGAGAACTCTTCCCACAAGTATGCAGGGAAGGATGAAGATGAGGTTTCTGGAGTTGAAACAAGGGGACTGTTCCCCAATACACTGCCAAGTTCAATGAACTGGCGAGGTTTTCTCCACACCAAGTGGACACGGAGGTGAGGAAGGCTAGGAGATTCGAGCAGAGCTTGGAACCCTAGCTCTATAGCTGGATATTAGTGTTCCAAAGTACTTCTTTTGGGACCATTCTGGAGAAGGCGATAATCGCTGAGGGTGGGAATGAGGCGTTAAGCCAGTACTACATGAAGAAGAAGAATAAGAATAAAGTAGATGGGGGAGTAAAAATCGAGGGAGCTAGTGGTAGTGGCAATGGCCAGAAGAGGAAGGGTTTTAACTCTGGGAATACCAGAGTGAAGCAAGGAGATCCTAAGAAGAGGATGGAGGCGTGCAAGAATTATGGGAAGACTCACTTAGGAGTCTGTCTCAAGGGGAAGTCGGTGTGTTACAACTGTGGACATGAGGGGCATATTTCGCCTAATTGTCCAAGTCCAAAGAAGAACCATGGATGTTTCGTATGTGGATCAACTGACCACATAGCGAAGAACTTCCCAAAGAAGGGGACGGACGGGTATAAGGGCGCTAATAGTGGTAAGTTAGCTATTAGTGGTCCAGCTCAGCCGGGTAGGCCGATGGCCCGCACCTTTAACATGACGGTCCAAGATGCAGTTGCATTAGGGGATGTAGTTGTTGGTATTATCCCGATCAACGATATAAATGCTTACGTGCTGTTTGATTCGGGTGCTACTTGTTCATTTATAGCATGTGATTTTGCTAAACGATTAAAATTACTTCCCGAAAGATTGCATGTACCTTTGAATATCAAGGTAGCCAATGAAGAAATAATTCTTGTTAAAAATATTCATAGGAGTTGTGTAGATATACGGGGTTGTAAATTATCAGTAGATTTGATACCGATAAAGTTGGGAGAATTCGATGTAATTCTCGGGATGGATTGGTTGTTTAACCATGGTGCAATTATAGATTGTCAAAAGAAATGTGTAAATATTAGAACATCGAGACAACCTCATGTAGTATTTTACGGTAATAAATTGCAGGGACGTTCGTGTTGTCTTACCATGACACAAACTAGGAAATTATTGAGGAAGGGATGTATAGGTTATTTGTGTCATGTTGTTGATACCCAGAGAGTGGGAGCAATGATGGAACAAATACCTATAGTCAAAGAATTCGTGGATGTATTTCCAAGCGAATTACCAGGTCTTCCTCCAGATAGGGAGATCGAATTCGTAATAGATATTGTGTCAGGAGCGGCACCAGTTTTAAGGGCACCGTATCGTATGGCGCCGGTAGAGATGAAGGTGCTGATGGTTCAATTACAAGAGTTGTTGGACAGAAAGTAAATTCAACCGAGTGTTTCACCGTGGGGAGCACCGGTACTATTTGTGAAGAAGAAGGATAGATCGTTAAGACTTTGTATCGGCTATCGAGAGTTGAACAAGTTAACGATAAAGAATAAATACCCATTGCCCAGGAATACCAAAGTATTTTTCTAAGATAGATTTACGAATGGGGTATCATTAGTTGAAGGTTAGGAAGGAGGATGTACCTAAGACAACATTCAGGACTCGTTACAACCATTACGAGTTTCTGGTGATGTCATTTGGGTTGACGAATGCACCAGCTGCATTTGTGGATATGTTGAACAGAGTGTTCAAACAATATTTGGAAAAGTTAGTCATAGTGTTTATCGATGATATTCTAGTCTATTCTAAGACGCTAGAAGATCATGCTAAACACCTAAGAATAGTGTTGGAGACACTAAGGAAGGAGAAGTTATATGCAAAATTCACTAAGTGTTAATTTTGGCTAGAAAGGGTACAATTTTTAGGATATGTTATCGACCAGGATGGAATTTCAGTAGATCTAGCGAAGGTCGAAGCCGTGATGAATTGGGAACAACCGAAAACGCCGACTGAGGTGCAGAGTTTCCTAGGGTTAGCGGGATACTATCAAAGATTCATCCAAGATTTTTCTAAGATTGCTACTCCGTTGACTAATTTGACAAGAAAGACAGTGAAATACGTATGGACTGAGAAGTGTGAAGACAGTTTTCAGGAATTGAAGAAAAGGTTGAGTGAAGCACCTGTATTGTCATTACCCGATGATACAAGAAATTTTGTAGTTTATAGCGATACTTCGCATAAAGGACTTGGTTGCGTGCTCATTCAGAATGACAAGGTCATTGCGTATGCATCACGGCAATTGAAGGATTATGAGAAAGTTTACCCTACTCATGATCTGGAATTAGCCGCGGTAGTATTTTCTTTAAAGATATGGAGACATTATCTTTACGGAGAGAAATGTGAGATATATACGGACCAAACGAGTCTAAAATATATCTTCTCACAAAAGGATTTAAATATGAGACAAAGGAGATGGCTGGAGTTGATAAAGGATTATGACTGCGATATCCTGTATCACCCCAGGAAAGCCAATGTAGTGGCCGACGCCTTAAGTAGAAAGGGTCGGGAAAAGTTGTCTATGTTAACTGCTCAAACTGAGTTAATAACAGAGATGGCTAGAATGGAGTTGGAGGTGAAGTTACCGAGTGAATCAGGATAGAGATTGTTTACAACAAAGATTCGATCTACCATTATAGAAAGAGTCAAGGAGGTACAACTCAGAACTGATGAGTGTGACCAGAAGAAGTTTGCGGATTTACATCGAGTAAATCGAGAGCTTAAAGTGGGCTCGTATGTATTTCTAAAGGTATCTCCCTGGAAAGGAAAGATACGCTTTGGAAAGAAGGGAAAGTTAAGTTCAAGGTTTATAGGACCTTTTGAGGTATTAAAAAGGGTAGGAGAGGTAGCTTATATGATAGCATTACCTCCAGACTTAGAACGAATACATAATATATTTTATGTATATGTGTCACGTCCTTATAAGCCAGATTATAAGCATGTAATAGAGTATGAGCCTATTTATATCGAAAAGGACTTAACGTATGAAGAGATGCCAATTCAAATCATCGATAAAAAAGAGCAAATTTTGAAGAACAAAGTTATACCTTCAGTAAAGGTGTTATGGAAGAACCACGATGTCGAAGAAGCAACGTGGGAACTTGAAGAAAAGATGAGGAAGGATTATTCTCAGTTGTTTGCTTAATATTTTAAGCGAGATTCTGGGGACAGAATCCTTATAAGGAAGGGTGAATGTAACGACTGAGAAAATTGGATTATTTGTAAAATACATTTATTTGATTAAATAATGAATAAAATTATTTTATAATGGGTAAGCAATATGAATGTTATTCTATAACCTAATAGTGTTGGAATGTCGTAGTATTTTGGCTACGTGGTAGAATTAAAGTGTTTGAATTTTCAATACGAAAATAAAAGTTTTTTGAGAAATTTTTTAAAAACACTATTCATCAATATCTGCTCGGGAATTATTTTTGAACTTTCGAGAAATATATAATGATGGAATAACAAGGAAGGATGAATTATGTAATAAAAATTCAAGTATCACAAACGCAGTTTTTTGTCTGCGTACTAAATTCGAGAACGTTAGGGAAAGTAAAGCGTTAATGAGTAAACGATGATCATATGATACGTAAGTATTATACGAGGTAATGAATACGAGTATGATACGAGGTATTATACAAGTATGTATGAATGATGGTATGTCGTATATGATGAATGAGTATATGAGTTAGCATACGAGAGGAATACATAGACAATACGTTATAAGCTTTAAGCTAAGTGTATTGGACTTGTAGGATTTGTATAAAGTTGTGCAAGTCCAAGTAAATTAATGTTAAAGCCCAATGTTTGATAATGCAAGCCCAAATGTTAAGTTAAAGTTATTAAAACTTAAGCCCAAATTAAGAACCGAATCCGTGGATCGAATCGATGGGTAAACGGGTAAGAAAAACTCATGGGGCAACCCATGTGGGCCCCATGGATCACATGACAACCATCTTGGTGACCAAGTAAAGTAGTTTTACTTGGTGACCAAGGATGAATAGTAAGTAGGTGGAGTTGTGGAGGTGGGATGGCCTAAATGGCTATTATGCCCTCATTTTGGAAATCCTATAAATAGAAGAGACTTGCTAGATTATTTAGCTTGTTTAATTTCCACCAACAAACTTAGAGCTTATATTTAGAGAGAAAAGAAGTAAGAGCTAGATTTTCGTAACTCAAGAAAGAAGAAGAAAGAAAACTAAAGAACTTCAAGGGTAAGCATCCTAAACCATGCACTAGTACAAAATCATAAAAAGACAACACTTAAAAGATGACGTTTTTATAAAAAATATTGTGATATTTTTTTTACAACGTTTTTTAACAAAACGTTATAGATACATATAAAAAAACGTTATGTATTTATAAGGGCAATTTTTTATTTTAAATAGATAATATTTTTTTAAAAAAATATTATCTATATAAAAACACGGAGAAAAAAAAAAAGAGGCGGAAGTGAAAATTTGAAATTAAAAGAACGAACATGCAGTTGGGTTAGACTTGAACAAGGGTTTCGGTCACTTTCCTTCTAAGTTCTAAGCCACAAGAATCACCTTATTCCTTCTCTCAATCGAACTGCCAAACCTTATCATACCTCTCAATCGAACTGCCAAACCTTATCATACCTCTCAATCGAAGTCCTAGTGTGATTTCATACCTCTCAATCGAAGCCCTAGCCCTCTCAAGCCCTCCAGGTCCATCAATTTCATCTCAGATCTTGTTTATATAGAACTGGCCTAGCCGACGGCGGCGCTGTCTCATTTCTCTAATATCCGTTCAGATTCATTTTCTAATTCGACGTCCCAGGTTCAAGGTCATACCTTTCATTACATTATTGAAATTTTTGTTCTAAAGATTGAATTTTTATCTTCTTTTTTTCTAGGGGAAAGATATTAGGCTTGACTAAATGGAGACAGAGCTAATTGAGCTGTTCGAAGCAGCGAAGAAAGCGGCGGATGCAGCCGCTGCCGTCGGCGTGGCAGAGTCGTCGCCGGAAGAAGATCGGTGCCTCGATGCATTAAAGCGCCTCAAGAAGTTCCCTGTTAATTATCAACTTCTTGTCTCCCCCCAGGTACCTCTTATCATCTTATCTTTATCTATTTTCCTTTTTATTGATCCCAATTATATTTTCTGTGTTATTTATTTTTTATTTGTAATAGATTTTCAAACCTCTAACTTTGATACTTACTGCGCAATATAATGGTACGATTATACAGTTTGGACTGGCTTTTGGTTTTGGCTAGTCTGTTTCAAGATGTTTATAAACCTTGTATGACATTCATTTAAAAAATTAATATGTAGACTATTTTATATTTTGATAAAGGGATGTTTATTATCTTTATGTGGCTCGTTCAAACTACAACATCCTCGAAAAGTATTTCAAGTAATTTTGTACTGTAGTAAATTCTGAGCATTGCCAGATATAATCATGAAATGATTGTCTCTTCAGGGATCATTCTTTAACTTTATAATGTAAATAAAGTTCATTTATTTAGAGAAGTTGAGAACAATATGTTTCAATGTCAACAGGTGACATACCGTCGCATGAAGGATACATTGATACAATTAAGTAAAGGTGCATTTACCCCTCTCTATTTTCTGACTACTTTCTCCTTTTTGAATTTTTAGTAATGGCTTTGCAGTTTCCATAATGCAAGTGAAACTAAACATGATTAGCTAAACCATTACATCAAGCCCTTGTAATTGTTCACTTCACTATAATTTTTGCCCCCACTATCCAAACCCCAGTTGATTCTTGGAATATGGTTGTTTTTCATAGAGTAAATACTGCATAATTGCTAATTGGATATTCTTTCTCTAAAATCGTAAATTTTACAATGTTAGAGGGTTGTCAATGTGTAGTGCTTGTTATACTTGAAAGTAAATTTTATACAGTGTTAGATACATGGACACATCCTCTGTTTGTATCTTGGTACATATGCCCATGCATACTTAATTTTATGTTTTTTTTCTACACATCTGCACTCTTATTTTTTATTTAAAACTGAAGCATATTGTGTTCATCTTTAAGAAAAGTTCCATTTCCAAGGCCCTGTCATCCAAAGACCTATTTTTGCTACATGGACCTCCTGGAACTGGAAAGACCACAACTGTTGTGGAAATTATCTTACAGGAGGTTAAACGTGGATCAAAGATTCTTGCTTGTGCTGCTTCAAACATTGTCGTTGACAACATTGTTGAACGGCTTGTTCCTCACAGGTATGTGGTGATGTGGTTGCATATTGTGAGTGAGTTCCTTTCTTATTTGTTGGGATACAATTTTTACCAATTGATTTTAAAATGGGTAGTCATCTGAAAATCTATTGCATTGACATTATTTAGTTTTCAACTCCTGTAGTAGTAGAATGTCATGACTCTGGAGTAATGAGTTTCCTATGTCAAGTAAAAGCTTGAGTAGTTAGTGCACAGTCAGCAATAATTATTCGACCAAACCTGTGGGTTCTTTGTGCTTTTCTAATTGTAAAATGCATATCAAGTGTTGCTATTAGCCATTATGATTCATTTATCCCTTTAGTGAGATATTTTACAGTTTACGTATCTCTTCAATTATTTGGCATCCAATTGAACAACTAACTTTATTCTATTTTGGATTGTTCAATAGAGTAAAGTTAGTGAGGTTGGGACATCCTGCACGTCTTCTACCTCAAGTATTGGAGAGTGCTCTAGATGCACAGGTATTAGATACTATAGCTTTTGCCTACAAGATTCAAATTATGGGGTTTTGAAGTTTGTCGTACTGATATTGATTAATTAAGAGTTTGTAATGAAAGTTTGACTTTACCTTGTATTTTCATTTCAAATCAATTGATGTGCTTGACCATGTATATTCGTCCTTTATAGCCTCTCTTTTTATCATTCTTTTCTACCAGAGCATGAATTTTATGAGCTTAATTGTCTCACTATTCAGTTATTTTCTCACCATATATATATATATATATATATATATATATATATATATAAAGGTGAAAAACATAACTCAGTTCACTCCTCTTTTGCTTTCTTTAATAAATTGTCAAGAATATGTTGTGTACTATATTGCTTCTTTATCATTCTGCATTTGTGTAATAATGTGCCAAAAAACTATGCAATTAAATAAGAGAATAGGTTGTAACTTTTAGAGGTTGACAGTGTCACTCTAGACTTGATTGCTTTTTAAAAATGAAATGATGATTTTATCATACTTCTTAAATTTTGGAGAATCTTGTCTAGCTTTGTATTAATTCATGTATTTGTATGCGCAGGGAATGGGTGATTTTCTGAATGAAATGGCAACTATGATGAGCCAAAACAAATCTAATGTAAGTCTCTGTTCTCTGTTGTGTTACCATAGTTTCCACTACTGACCACTTGCCAACCATATAGCATGCAATTACATACGCACAAATATATTACCTCTTATATGCTTAAAGTACACAGTCAAGGATCTCATTATTTACTGAGTTCAAATATTATTTCATTGTGCAGTCTGTTGAAGGAATGAAAGTCGTGTGCCATGAATTATTCAATACAATTATCACAATGGACACACACTCTGTTCTACATGTAAAGCATTAGAGAAAGTGACTGAATCACTAGAGTTATCTTGCAAGTATTGCTCCCTTGGATGCCCAGAGATCTTTCCTTACTACAGCAAGTTAAAACATGAAGCTTTATGTAACTTTAGACCATACAGCTGCCCATATGCTGGATCAGAGTGCTCAGTTGTTGGGGATATTCCACAGTTAATTGCACATTTAAGGGATGATCACAAGGTAGACATGCACTCTGGATGCACATTCAATCATCGTTATGTCAAATCGAATCCGCATAAAGTAGAAAATGCCACCTGGATTGTAGTAATGTTCATGTGTAATAACACTAAAATGATAATATTCTCTCATTTTCTCAAAGATTTTGATTGTTACAAAATATATTATTGGGATGTATTTTAAATGGTTGATACATTTTGGCTTTAAATTTAAATGAGAATTTAGACCTTTTAGCTATATATCATGGTATTAGCATATTGCATGTGCATTGGTAATGTAGGTGAATTATAACATTTTTTTCTTTTTTTTTTAATCTACAACATTTTAAAAATGCTGTGTAAATGTGCCTAAACGTTGTCTGATATATTAAACTACAATATTTTTAGCCAGAAAACGTTGTGAAATCATACATTCTATAATGTTTTTAAGCATCTGCTAATTTATGGAAAACAAATCTACAACGATTTTTTTCTTAAAAAATGTTGTATAATGTGTTTAACTACAACGTTTTAAAAACGTTGTGTAAGGGTGTCAAATAGATGACACCCTTAACCACGACGTTTTTCTAATTGAAACCACAACGTTTTTCCGCGTTATCTATTTACTGTTTTGTAGTAGTGATGATTCTCCATCTCTTCATTTGTTAGAGAAGTGAGTAGTGGAAAGCATGTTTGTTAAGGAGTGATAAGGATGGTTATTAATGGATAAAACCTTAATAAACCATGTGAAAGTGAAATCATAAGTATAAAAGTTATAAACCATTGAAAGTCATTGAAAAATTATAATATTTTTGTTGATGGACAAGTTTAAAACCATCATTTGTAAGCTCAGATAATACATGTTGTGATAATGGAATGAATCCATTTGGAACGGTGTAAAAATCTTAAGTAACGAAGTTATGACGGAATTTACGAGATTAGACGATAATCGTCGAAATCGTGAAATTCTCGGAATGGAAGTCAAAAGTTAAAGTTGAACTAAAAAACGTTGGTTTTCGATGGAGAATAGTCTAAGTTTGCATTATAGAGTTGCGGACTCAAAAATGGTTAAATTCCGACTTAGAATGAAGAAACGAGCTATCATTTTTGTATAAACAGACTTAAACGGTGAATTCTGTGTTAATGGATTCGAAAATGTAAAATTCTTACATGAACACTTAGTTCATGTGATTTGTGAGCTAATGGCTTTTGAATGAGCCAATTCGAACTTAAAATGAGGAAATTATGAGTCCAGGAAGTTCGCTAAGTAAACAAACTGTCTAAACTATCTGGTGCACAGAGCTGGCGCCGCAGCGTCAGCCAAGGCTTAAAAGGAGGCGCCGCAGCACCGAGCCGTGCTCAATACCTACTGGAGAATGGCGCCGCAGTGCGACCAATTGTACTGAGGATGGCGCCGTAGCGCCAGGTCCGGGTAAAAGTTATTGGAGATTCGTGCCGCAATGCGAGAAGTATAAGGAAAGCTGGCGCCGCAGCGCCAGCAGTAAGGAAGAGATAGAAATGAATGCTCATGAATAGAAAAGAAGTTAGAGGTTAATTAATGATGTGTTATAACATTAATAAACCTAAAGTAACATCATTAAGGATGTTAATAACCTTAAGAATTATAAAGGTTAACGAAAGATTTCTTAAAACCGTAACCAATGTTAAACAATCTAATGAACGATTAGATTGAGAAGAAGGGTAAGATACGTTAGGAACCATACATGTTTGATTACGACCTAATGTGGTATGTTACATGGTTATGTATTGTAGAGACCTTAAAGACTCAAAAGGAAAAGTATTTAATCTTTAAAAGACGCTAAAGGCAAGTGTTCTAACCCTTGTCTATGTTCATTCTGGACAAGCTTTGCGATTCATGTATCTTGCACATGAATTAATGTATGATGAGGTCGAAGCCAGTTCTTTCGACTAGACTTAATGTATTTATTGGATTTCTTATAATCTATTGAAATGTTATTAAAGTTGTTATCTTTTGCCAAACTATTTTGGTATGGATTTCAAAGAAAGACTGAGTATGAATAAACAAACGTTTTGCAGTCAAACGACAGAACGCGTGAGGAGGTTGCCAAAACTTAAACGTAAATACGTTTACGTAAGAAGTGTTGTCAGTACAACATAGGGTACTATAAATTTGATCACCTAGACGTGTTCGTAAGTAATACCGGACTTACGGACTTAGTGTCGGGTTGTCTTTTTCAAAGAAAGAACGAATGCTCAAGGTCTTGGACCAAAATATATGTTTAATGAACGTGGTTCATTGTGAAATGTTTTAAAGGAAAAGAAGTGCTATTTTGAATTATCGATAGTACTTCATAACTATTGTTTAGTTATTGAAGATATATGATTCTTATGTTTCAAGCATGTTGTTTAAATGAATTTGTCATACTTGTTGAGCTAGTTATGCTCACTCTTGCTTGAACCATATGAATGCAGCTAAGATTGAGCGACCCGAAGGATCGAATAAAGATAAAGGAAAGGCTAAGGCAGACCACTAAGGTGTCTATGTAATAGTATATGTTTAATGTTGTAATTATTTGATATTATGACAAACAACAGATGTATTGGTTATAAAGAACCTCGGAAGGGAATATTGTTTTGGAATATATAGAAGGCATATTCACTCTTTTGAGTAATTTCAATTGAATGTATGTGTGAATGGTATTACCGTGTAGCACCATCTGTCGGGTTGGAAGATACCCGAATTTGGGTGCGTCACAATAGTCCATCCTATTAAAGGTGACCTTTGATGATATCAAAGTACATAAATTCCCATGTAGTAATATAGTGATTTCAGGTCGGAGGATCATTACATCTTTGTCACTATGAGAATCGCTAATGACACATTGCATAATGTTCCACATAGAATTCTCATGGTGGGTCTGTTTAGTACATTGTTCTCTAACATATACCTATGCATTGACTCAATATCTCATATATTTATGACCAATGAGATTGGTCATCAGTCAATCCACATACTAGTCTCAATGTATCTTGGTTGTCCCGTTAACAATGATACTCAACTAGGGACATTTAAGAGCAATGATATTTATGGTAATTATATAATCTCATGTTCAAGTCACACATTTGAAGCTATATAATTTGTATCATTATTCTAAAGACTTTTATTATGCTAACATTTATATAACGCAGTAAATAAAATCATAATAAAATCATTCATTTATTCAATCAAATATAATATCAAAATGTTAAACAATTATATCAAATAATTGGCCTCTAGGGCATAAACTCTAACAGGGTAGTGCAAAGATCATCAGGGCATTAAGCGCCCAATTCAAGTTCCCAGTCAAACAGGGACAACCGGACTAGGCTATTTTGCTCATTCCAGTCACAAGAATCCTCACAAACACAAATAGGTTCCTTCATCTTCAGCCACACAACGATTATCTAAACCTGCAGAGGCTGAAGCTGTGCATCCTGCATTAAAAGTTCCTGCACATGTGATGACTATGTTGTTTCCTAAACCGATACTGGTCAAAGGAAAAGAGGTCTTGATTCCAGATTCCTAAGTGGAAGAAAAGGAACGGAGACTTAAGCAAGACATCGCCAGGCGGTTGTCAAAAATACGCATCATTGTTCATACTGAGGGTATGAATAGAGACATCCCAGACGATAATTGTCTAAATATCATGGTCATTATTCAGGAGAAGGAGGACGATGACAGCCCTTTCATCACTTCCATAAATCAGGACTTCACCCTTGACAAATGGAGCAGCACTCTTTGCATTTGTCGACAAGGGTAAAAAGGGAAAAAATTTCCTCTGCCCTGTAGATAACCATAACTGCTTACTTTTCTATACAGTATTAGCAGTTGTTTTATCATTACATGCTAACACTTTGTATGATTGAACGGTTTCATATATTAAGTGAAAGCATTTTTGTTTCAGGACTCTGAATTTAGATGTGTCTATACTTGCTGATGAGGTGCCTTTTCTCCACAAGGACTGTAACTTTGATGAAAAGTTGGACTCAGACTTAATGGAAATACAAGAGGACTATGAGATACCTCAGGAGATCAAAGAATGGGTCGAAGACAAGCCCAAGACAAATCTTGATCAAACCACCTCATTCAATCTCGAAACCTTAGAAAACCCCAAACTAATCCAGATTGGTACGAACCTCACTCCAAACAGAAGGAATGACATGGTTACTCTATTGACCCAATTTCCAGGATGTGTTTGCATGGTCTCATGAAGACATGGTCAGTTTATCCACTGACATTGTCATCCATCGCCTTCCCATTAAAGAGGGATTCAAGCCAGTCAAGCAGAAGCTCAGGCGATTAAAACATGAGTGGAGTTTAAAGGTTAAAGAAGAAATTGTGAAACAATTTCAAGCAGGCATCATCGTACCTAAACCAGGAGGAAAGGTGCGAGTTTACGTGGATTACTGGGATCTGAATAAATCTTGCCTTAAAGATGGCTTTCCCGTTCCATTTATCCACATACTCATTGATAATACTGCTCAATACGACATGTACTCCTTTGCTGATTATTTTGTGGGGTATCATCAAATCATGGTTGCTGAAGAGGATCGTGAGAAAACTGCATTCATCACTCCTTGGGGAACCTTTTGCTATAGACGATTGTCCTTCGTCCTCATCAATGCCGGAGCTACCTAACAGCGAGCTATGATGGCTCTTTTCCATGACTTAATGCATAAATAAATAGAGATCTACGTGGATGACATTATTGTCAAGTCCCGAAGGGAAGATGACCACCTAGACCATCTCAGAAAGATCTTCAACAGGTTTCATAAGTACAGTTTGATGTTGAATCCAGCTAAGTGCGCCGTTGGCGTTAAATCAGGCAAGTTGTTAGGGTTCCTAGTCAGCAACAAAGGGATTGAGCAAGATCCCACCAAAATGCAAGCCATCACTAAAATGCCCATTCCTCTGACAGAGAAGGAAATACAGGGATTTTTGGGAAGGATCAATGTGACGCCCCCAAAATAGGTATACATCACCCATTCTGAGTCGCCAATAACATGGTACAGAAATAACTACAACTTTATTGTTACAACATATAAACTGTGAGTTTGATGGAACTACCTGACCTCCCGATAAATGGGAGAGTTGGCAACCATCTAAGCTGCGGTTGAATCCTTAAAGAGAAACACAAATCCATAAGAGATGGAACTAACTGGGCTCCCCCGTACAAAGGAGTACCGGCGACCATCTATGGTGCGGTCAACCTCAGAGAGGAAAGCCACACTCCTCTCCATATCTACATATAGAAACCAGTCCCAAGACACTAAAGAAGGTAGGGGATACACACAGATCAACGATCCATTCTGAAAGATCCTGAGACATCTCAATGTCCATCCGTCAAGGAGGAGTTCAGAATACATCCAGATCATAAACCCTGAAGAAACAGGCAAATATCAAGCAAGTAGCAAGGCATAACTAAAAGGGAAGTGAATCAAAATATATTTACATGCCATATATACTGTTGTTTGATATATACAATGTGTACTGCACATGACAAAATGGCTAAGCTAGTCTGTGCAGGAAAATACAAGCTCATCTACAAATCAGCGTATATGCGAGCTATCAAGTCTAACATCGCATCCCTCTCCGAAGAAGGAGGTAACGTTGTGAGCTCCTGCCCAAGGGTATGTACACGAGCTAACAGATCCACAGCCAACTGCATGGTGACATTGTGTTCATCAATATATGGGATCTCATTGTAGTACTATCTGTAACGGCTACATCCCGGGCAGATATGGCATCATCCCGCTCAACAATCAATGCATCTCTGGATGATCTAGCCTCATCCCACTCAGCAATAGCGGTATCTCTATGAGCTAAAACGTCATCTCTCTAATAAAGAAGCATCTCTCCTAGTAAGAGCTGTCAACATCAAGGCCCTAGCCTGATCTCTCTCAAATGTCATCAAATGCAAACTTTGCGCTAAATACTCTGAAGGGGGAGTCACAGCTGTAGAAGTACTAGGAGAATCAACAAGAGCTGCTGGCAACCCAATAAATAGCTCCACTTCAGTGGGTGAAGTAGTATCCTCCATGGGCTCTCCACTGTCAGAACTAATCCCCGACATTGTGGATATAACCTCAGCCGATGCAATCTCTATCTCCATCCATGCAAAATACTCTGTCGAATAGCCCTGATGGCTAAAGAAAACTCAGCTCTCTCATGCTGATCCCAACAGGCATACACCCTAGATCTGTCCTCTGTTGATAAGTGGAGAGAAGCCAAACGCTGACCTAATACCCCCTCAAAAGGATGCAAGTCCTGAAACTGGTCGAACTGTGACATCACAGCCAGTGGGTGGTAAGTAGTCATGCCCCTCAAACCAGCCAGAGGGAGATAATCCATGCCATGTGCATGAGTAATGAAGTTATAGGGAGAACTGAGCCATGTACACGGCAAAATGCCAAACAGATCTCTGATCCCTGCCAAGAACACCGACCAGGACATAGCATCTATACACTCTGCTGGCTAAAAGGAGTAAGACATGACTATCTCATAGGAAAAACAATACTCATGCCGTCGGAAAGTGCCAATCGGTCTCAGGTGTGACATGAACCGCACATACAACATGACCGAGTTACCTATAAATACCTCTACATGGTGGGTGCAGGAATACGTGGCTGATCTTAATGTCTCTGTCAAAAGCATCGGCACAATGGTATGACCCTCCCTGAGAGCTCTCACTGCCATAATAATGCTAATGTCCAGCTCATCCATATACCGTGGCATGTACACGTATGACAATACACATATCAGCAATACGTCTATTCTGGCTACACGCCACTGATCCTCCAGTGTGGTGAAATCCTTGGAATGTCATGCATAATTGTCCACCAAGATAAATCTTTCTAGCAAAAAATGTTGGGATACCACATGGCCAGATGTAATGTCATCCTGTACTACTCTACGCCTCAACCCGATGAGGGTCATGAACTGTCGGCTCATATCGCCAATGGCCATCCGAGCGCAAGGTCTGTCTAAGGGCAAAGCCGTCAACCGCTCGTACTCCTCTAAAGTGGGAGTCAACTCCTGGGTCCCAAATTGGAAAACATGCCTCTCCGGTACCCAATGCTCCAGCATACCCTCTACAAAACCCACTGGAACCTGGAACATCAGGAGGGTCATGGAATGCTGTAATAACTGATCTACGGTCACCCTGTCTGGATGTGACAAACTATCATACCATGACCTTAGACGGGAGGCTACCAATACTTGTGGGGTGTGATCAATGCGGCTGACTGTTGAGGAAGACATCTGTATGGATCGTATCATAAGACCATCCAGGGGTCAATGCTGAATATCTCTGGACATAGATATATATACATAACATAATACATGCATGATAAATAATAAATGACAATATGATGTAGGGAATAATAGTACATACATTCCTAAGTACGTCATCATCTAATACATCAGCTCTGTATAGCTAAAAATTCAGAGAAATGGGGCACAGACGCCCAACGACTAACAGAGGCCTATCAAAAGATATAGCGAGAATGGGGCACAGCCACCCAGTGTCTAATAGAGGCCTATCAAAAAATATAGCAAGAATACACATCAGAAGAAGACAATGGTATCGATGTCCACATCATCAATCCTGTCCACCTGATGTAACTCCTCCTGAGTCACTGGATCTCTATCAAGAGGGATGTCAGGCCTATGCAATGGAGGATCTTCACCGAAAAAACCATATGGGTCATCTGAGGGGCTAGCGCCTGAGCCGGAAGGATCAAAAGTATTTGCCTCTGAAGGATCTCTGTCCAAGTGCTGGAAGAAAAAATGTGCCCGGTCCAACTATCAGGTCAAGCTGTCAATCTGTGTCAAATGAGTCAGATCTCGGACATAGGCCATCCAATCTGTCATCATCACGGATCCAGGAACCATATCCCCATAAACCGAGTATTGCAAGTGCAGGCTCACGATGATGCGAGGGGACCACCAACGATAGAATATCTCCTGTGTATATGGACCCTCTGACAATGTAAAGCCGTCAATGCCCATCAATGGGAAATCACTGACAGGTGACTACGACATAGGCCAATAACGCCTGGCAGAAGGCAAGATCGGTGCACGAATCTCTCCTGTAGTGCTCCTAATAGCAAGCTCTCCTAAATAGAGCTCCCATCCTCCATCTATGAAAAGAGGAATCCGACGGGTGGATATCACGTACTCGACACCAGTTGGGAACCCATCCTCGAACCCAACGGTCAAATGTTCCCCAGACTAGGGAATCCAAGTGATAGCATCAGTTGTCAATAACTCCTACTGTAGGCGACAATGGGTGAAACCCTCAGCTACAGGAACCTCCGCCAGTATGGAATGATGCCATCGTCGTCCTCTTGGATAGGTCTCCAAACCTAACGCACTAATAGGACGCATACATAGAAGCCTCTCATAGGCCCAAAACTTCCAACACAAAGGCAAACATCTGCTGTTGGTCAACACTCTTAACCTGTACATGGGAAATCAAAAGAGAAATACTCACCAGTAGAAACAGGTAAAATCCTAACCAATTCTCTGTCAAGCCCTGCGAACGTATGCGCATGCCCTTGAGGAAATAGGCAAAGGTATATGAGCCCCAATAATACTTTCCAATACTGTCTACATCTCGTGCAGCACTCACCAAAGCGAATGATACCATAGAAGAATTATCCGCTATGAAGCAGCCCCTAATGATCATCAGGAACAATCGCCAAAGAATGCGATCCCTGACTCTCACATCAATGGGTACGAGCTCACTCAACAGCCCACTCATAGCATCTACACTTAAAGGACACATACTGAACCGCCCCGCCTTGAAATTCAAGGGACTCCTAACAAGGATCTGACGGCAGTTGGGTAATATTCGCTGTACATGGCATTGGTGCCCCTCCAAACTCCATGCTGGTGATAAATCACCAATCCATCGATGTCATCATCACTTTACAGTCCAATAAATAGAGAGATTGAGTCCGGTGAAACCAGCGCTCAGACAACGCCCTGAGATAACCCCAGGGACAACGACGAGGGAGGATAGAAAAGAATGCCTCAAAACCCCAACCATGCACAATCTCTCGATAATCTGGATGTAGAGCCTGATACAGAGAGTGTATGCTGAACTAATTCCCTCGAGGCTGTGTAAAGCCGAGAACCTACATCACAAAGTAGATCAACATCAGAACCTTTGCTCTTCATTAATAGTAAAAAGGAAGATCAAATCCAGCTTGTACCTCATTTTCATGCAAGTAAATCGAGGGGTGTCGACTCAAATCACCCAGAAGCTTTGGGATCGTCACCTGAATGCCTAGGAAATCCCTATGTGGAACATGAGCAGCAGGAGCAGGGTCCGCAACTGACATATCCTCCTCATCGTCCTCAACATTTGGCACATCAACCCGGATAGGATGAATCATCACCTCCGCCAGACGACGAGGCTGTCTAATTGAACCGGGTTGAGGCACATCAGAAGCCCTCCTCCGCACACCTGAAGTGGTCCTGCGGGAATTACTCAGCTCCGGATCCATATATATCTGGACACAAGTCTTCAAATAACCTCAGAAAGGGTGTGGTAAATTCTAACCTGGAGCTTTTTTTAATACATTTTATGACTATATGCATGCATGCATTACATTAACATACGCCTACAGTAGAGTTAAAAATGCATGACTACCCAATGCCTAGACTTTTAGAAATTTTTTGCCATAGTCTCCTTTGTACACAGGACTATCCACATGCACATAGGCATGACTAGGTGGCCATTTAGTAGTACACCTTCCCACAATCATAAACATCCTACATGCATAGATATATCAAAGTCACAATCCATAAGGGTAGCCTAATTACCAAGATTACTTTGTTTTTCCACCTTTGCTCATTTGTCCTCAAATAGGATAAGAAATAGCAGAAAAAGGTGCAAATTTAACTGTTTTAAAAGTCAAATTTTTTTTTATATCACTATGTTCAGCATGGTTAAATACTAACATTTACTATATTGAATATTTTTTATCAAGTCATATGAGCATGCATATTCACTACTATGTGCTTAGATGCCTTTTATGTGATAATTCATTTTCCAATGGATAAA
This sequence comes from Panax ginseng, assembly GCA_020205605.1. NCBI lineage: Eukaryota > Viridiplantae > Streptophyta > Magnoliopsida > Apiales > Araliaceae > Panax > Panax ginseng. The sequence continues at coordinate 68,389,327 of CM035132.1, read as the reverse complement.
AATTGGAAAAAAAGACATGCATACGTTACCAGGACAGTGTAGAACACTTGTATGGTGATAAATTTTGCAGAAAGACACCCGAACTCAGCAGATCTGAAGAAGAGCTCTCAGATTCTCTATGTGGCGCAATATGAAAATGACTTATGAAAGCAATAGGCCACCCACAGTTGGTCGCAGGTGTACCTGTGGCTCCCCTGGGTGGGGCACACCCCTCCAGCTCAGTCCAGTTCTAGTTGCAAAGGAGATCTCACAAGTTAAAAAAGTTAAATCAGGAAGAAAAATGCTACGCGATTAAGCGGAAGAGCCTTAAATCCTAGTTTTTATAGACCAAACTGCGGGTATACATATCACTCATTGGTATTCGCCCAGACACATGGTTCACTATACCGATGATCACAACTGTTGTAAATTAAACTCTGCAATACCTCACGAAGGTCTGATGCCGTCAGTTCGGAGTCGTAGCTCTAAGACATTTCTCCCCAGCGGAAGTTTCACACAATCTTATTTGTTGAAGTACATTTCAACGAAGGTCAAGTAACCTTGACATTATTCCAGCCATTGGCAAGTAAATCTAGCGAGGCATCAGAGGCCATCTGATGAACTCATCCGTTGATGCACACGTCAACGAAGGTCAAACAGCCTTGACGTTATCCCCAGCAGGGATCTCATCCGTTGATATACATTTCAAAGAAAGTCGAGCAACCACGATAACACGCATCGTTGGCGTGAATTCGACGAGAATCTTTGGAAAGACATGCCGATACAAACCAGGGAAGAACATCCTCATCGGGGAGGATTGATGATAAAATATGTTATACACATCTTCAACAGAAAAAGCTCAATCCCTCATAGTCTCTTGTACATGAGAGATACATCTTCAATGGAAAGTCTGTATCAAGGATTAAGGACTTTGGTGATAACCCCAACGTCAACATCTTGGAAGTTCCTGAGAACTCTGGAGCACACGTCCAAATAGTTCATCAGGGTCGTCAGTGATAACTCCAGTCCCCATCAAAAGTTATGGGAGCGATCAGTCATTACATTCCATTGGAAAATGGTCCAACAAACCACATACATCATATATTTGCATCATGCTACTGTACATTGTATTATGATTATCTTGTCACATTTCAAGTGTTTAGTATTCTTTATCCTATCCATGCCATTGCATTGCATGAATATGATAAAGAGGAGCCTCTGTAGACACTCAAAATTTTGCATTCCTGTTACTAACCTTGCAGGAGGGCAGAATCGTCTTCTAGAGATAACCTGGAAGTCAAAACAGCACAATGCCAGAGACAACCCTGGGATACTCAGTCTTTTCTATCTTGAAGATAACCCCGAGATATCCAGTTCCAGTCCCGGAGATAACTCCGGGAGTTTTAGTTTCAACCTCGGAGACAACCCCGAGGAATACAATTCCAGTTCCAAAAATAACGCCGAAGGAGTCATTTTCGTCACGAAGACAACCCCGAGATACTTAGTTTCAGTCCCGGAGACAACCCTGGGAGTTTCAGTTTCAACCTCGGAGACAACCTTGAGGAGTACAGTTGCAGTTCCAGAGATAACCCCGTAAATGCTTGTTTACATCCAGCAATCAGCTTCAACCTCGGAGATAACACCGAGGCACTCATTTCTAAACCTGGAGATAACCCCAGGAGGTCAGGAAAACCTCAGAGACAACCCTGAGGACATTCAGCACTTGCAGCAGCCCAATCTCAGAGATAACCTTGAACAACGACTGTTAAATCAGCCCAAACCGGAGATAACCCCGGTGAGGGGCAAAATCATCATTTTGCCACCTCGATCACACATTCGCGCCGTCTCAACAACATTTCAACATACATTATACACAGAAGTGTCCTGCAAGAACCATAGCTCCAATCCCGAGTGACTATTACACAAGGCAGCACACCGGATAGAATTTGAAGCTTGAAGACCTGGGCATGGTCCCATCTTTCTGAATTCGTACAACCTCTACTCCCATGTCATTTGTGTAGCTCTCGATAACAACACTCCAAAAAAAGTCTTATACACCTCAATCGGATGCCCAGATTGAAGTTCTGAAAGTTTGAGCGGACAACGCATTGCATGCATGCACGTACTTTAAGACTATGAGACCATGGAGCCAAGGCACTTAAGCAAGCACCCACAGTGCACTGCATGCTCCCTCTATAAATAGAGGGCTTGGGGTGGCCATTTTGTATAGAGAAAAGGCGAGGAAGCCTTGTCCAATTTGCTCTGTACACAATATAAACTGAGTGCTTTCTCATTTCAAACACTTGTAAGCTTATACTTTGCTATATTTTACTAGTGGGAACCGAGTGTTCATCCATTTAAAGATATTGAAGTCTTATTTGGTAGTCCACTTTAAGCCTTCTTACATTTATTAAATCCTTTCTCCACTACTGTGCACACACCGTTCTTCACGTTGAGAGTTGTGTTACGTGTGTATGCCCGGACTTTGGTCCGTGGCTTTTTATTTCTTTGTGTGTGTGTGTGTGTGTGTGTATATATATATATATATATATATATATATATATATATATATATGGACTAACATTATCGAGTTGTGCCTCGATTGAGCCTGGATTCACATCCGGGCATTTATTACTTTATATATATATATATATATATATATATATATATATATATATATATATATATATATATATATATATATATATATATAAACTGCTGTTGTGAACTCATTCGATGAGCTCGATATATATCCTAGAATGCGTTTATTGCTTTTATATATATATATATATATATATATATATATATATAAATACTTATATATATTATTACCATCAAACTCTGTTTGATTGAGCTTGGATATAATATTCGGTGTGTTTACCGCTTTTATATATATATATGTATATCTATATATATTTACATTTCTGTCAGGTCTGGAGTTTACTTCGTGGCCTATTATTACTTTCTTTACATTTAGTCCCGCCTGGAGTTTACTTTGTGGCGGTTGATCGTCTTTACTGCTTTATTTATATTTCTAATCCCCCATGGAGTTGCTTCGTGGCGGTTGATCGTTTATATATATATATATATATAAATACTTACAGCTTTCATATAAACTACGACATCATGTGAGCCTATGAATCATGTGATCACAGATTCAGTCTTCTGAATCTAGATTCGGTTCCCGTGATGGACATTTTCAGCTGTAATCAGCTTGTAAATTATTCACGGTGTTTGAATTTCCTTAGATGGCTGTCATGTCCATAAGGAGTTCGGCACTGCTTTGTACATTATTTTCTTGAAGATGCTTTGCATCTCGAAAATAAAAGTAATCAAGCCAAACACATAAAATGGAAGTATCAAAGGCCTCAACATAAGGGTTTGAAAAAACCTCTTTTATAAAACATTACTGCTATATCTTGTTAAAACTGAACTTTTATACAAAAATTCAAACCCTTTGTATATAGGTACGAACGAGGCATAACACTACTTCCAGATAATTACACATTGACCCCCCCACACATTCATATAACAGTTTAAATTAAAAAGTGGCGGTCACCGTGGCAACATGGATGTCAGGGGGTGCCTAACACCTTCCTTCCGCATAATCAAGCCCCCAGACCCTAACGAATCTCGATTTCGCAGACCAGTTTAGCAGTGTTACATCACTTGGTCAATGTAAAAACCTTTTCTCAGTTGAGTTTATGCAACCATTTAAAATACTATATGACGCCCCCAAAATAGGTATACATCATCCATCTTGGGTTGCCAAATACATGGTACAAAATACAACTACAAACTTAATTATACAACTGTCGTGTAGAATACGACAAAACATAAGCTGAGAGTTTAACACAAATATTGTCTTCTAGACAATATCCAAACTCAAATGGAGTCCTCATTACAATTATTATCACACTATTTTACAAAATAGTGAGGAATACTAATAACCATCTTGGACCATCACTCTGTTCCCCGACTAGTCCTGACTACGTTCTCATTTCCTGAAGAGAACAATGAAAGCAAAGGGTGAGCTCAACTAGCCCAATAAAGAATATTATGACTAAGATAATTAATTTATCAATAGCCTTCATCAAAATAAATCAGAGATTTAGAACATAAGGTAGATAATAAAAGTTTTCAACCATAATTGCAGTGGAATCAACAATCCATTAGAAGAGTCAAGTAGAACATAATGTCTACTATATCCTCCAAATTAAAAGTCCATCGTTAATATTTCATTCCTGTAATACTCATCAACAGTTCTTTATTGTACCCAAGACAAAGAGAACTTTCATCACCTGTTTTCACCTGAACCACTAAAGATTTTAGTTAAATTCATAATTCATATTTATAATCATGTAAATCAACAGTTTCTCCTTGCCACAAAGTCTTAATAGAACGTTTAATCAATATCCTTACCCCAAAGGCTAAAGATATTCAAATGTAATAACAATGCTCATACTAATCAGTTGTCTATCTTTGCAGTACGGGCCAAAGATATTCAACTATAAAACCAATGGTCATAATCATACCAATAAGTTGTCTGTCAGTGCACTACGACAAAACACATTCAACTATGGTCATGATCCTACCAAACACATCATCGAATTATCCATGCACTACGGGCCAAGGATATTCGTTAGAATCACCAGTGGTCATGATCATGTCATACACATGTCCATCTTTCCTCTACGGGCCAAAGCTATCAATCAACAGTTCATCTTTGTACTACGACCAAAGATATCAACTGTAAAATCAATAATCAACAGTCCATCTTTGCACTACGGCCAAAGACATACAACTATAAAATAAATAATCAACAGTCCATCTTTGCACTACGGGCCAAAGATGACTTTCAACGCAATATAAGCATGAGAATGATGACAATAATATAAAGATTCAATCAAGTGAGATCAAGGATAAATATTAAAGACTTTAAATTTATCAAGAGTTTAAAAATATCCAAATTGTCAACATGATACTGATTAGTGAGTAAAATTCAAGAATAATATTCATGTATCAAAAATAATTTTGGATAGAAAAGATATCAATTTTTATCGTGAATAGTACCCCATGAATAGTACTTCGGAAATAGTACCCCGGCATGAAAAGTACCCCGAATACCCGAGTAAATAATATTTAAGTGAATAGTAACCGGGTGAATAGTAACCTATGAATAGTACCCCGGTATGAAAAGTATCCCGAATACCCCAGTGAATAATATTCGAGTGAATAGTAACTGGGCCCATGAATAGTACCCCGGGTGACAATATGTATATTTAATAAGAAAATTTAAATCAATATTCTAATGAAATGATACTGGATGAAGCGCAAAACTCAAGGATATTCCACTAATTTCAGGAATTATAGAAGCAATACTTACCATAGTAAGTTTAGATTTAAGAATATCAAAAAAAATAATACCCCTTGCGAATAAAACAAATAATATCCCTTATGAATACAACAAATAATATCCCTTACCTTAGTAGAAGACTGGATACTGCAATAGTGAAGTAGCAGAATACTCTTCTTCTTGCTCTCTATAGTTTCTCTTGTGAGTCTCAGTGAATTGGTGAGAATGAAAGAAGAATTAAGCTTCTATTTATAGGAGAAATGACTAATTAGTAACTAATTCACGAACGGTCCAGATTAATTTACTATTATAACAGACAGTCCATATTGATTACTATTAAAACCACAACCGACAGTCCAGATTAATTTACTTTTAAAACCACCACCGACGGTCCAGATTGATTTACTATTAAAACCACCACCAATAGTCCAGATTGATTTAACTTATTACACTTTCGTATCCCTAAAGTTTTTCAAGTTTGCATTATTCCCCTCTAACTTTTGTAATTCACTTATCTTCAATAAACACATTCTTAATACTTCAACAATTATTTATCATTAATATTATAACTTACAATATTGACAAGCAGATCATTCCCAGGTAAGAGGGGGCTTTCCGATAAGGATTTCTCCTTATTGGCGCACAATTAGGTGACCAACCCCCTTTCTTCAACAGAACTTTCTAGACATTGTCAATAATGTAAATAGTCATATGAATAAATGTGTTTTCTCAATTATTAATTTAATAATATAAAATATTGTACAGATGATACTGTGACAATAATTGAATCAATAATATGATATACTATGCAGCAACTACTGTTGCAATAATTGAATAAACTGAGTGGCTTCTTACGTAAGCATCAATAATCAATACCGTGTGCTACTATGCAACCACGCGTATTACTGTATTTTTACCACCGGGTATTTCAACAATTTAACAGTACAACTTTCGCCGTTATTTTTATAAAAAGTTATTTCTATCATTTTTTAACTCCAAAAGTTATTCCGTTGTGGGGTCCACCAATGATGGTGTCGTCGTACGGATATTCCCCGGAAAAAAGAATATTCCCCGACCAAACGAATATTCCACGACACAACGAATATTTTATATCAACTTGCTTACTTTGCAAAATTTTTAAATATCACCCTTAACTTTAACCTTTTAACAATTTAACCATTTACTAAATAGAATAACAATTATAAAAAAATTGAATACTTTCATTTCATAAATTCGGGGTCTCATACTAACTGGCGATCGACTCTTACAGTCCAATCGTCGACATATACATGTCGGACCTTTTCACAACTTATTTTTTCAAACAAATCTCACCTAACATGAGAACACCAAAAGACAAGAACAGAAACAAATAAAAATCCCAACGTCGACAGTCGTCTTCGGATTTTATCCAAAAAAGTGTGTCATTAATTTTTTCTTTATTTTAGAGAATGATATTTGTTTATCATCTTATAAGTTAATATACATGAATGATATATACGTGATGTATTATATCATGTGTTGATGATATTTGCATGTGTGAGTATTGTTTTACTCATGATCTTATATAATAAATTAATTTTGGTTAGTTTTATTTTATTTGGAGATAATTTGATGATTGTTAATGGTGGAACAAACTTTAACTTGTGCATATATATTGACTAGTAAAATTTTATGAGTAGATAATATTGCTAAATGTGTATATGCATGAGTTTTAAGAAAATTATTATTCTTATAAACTAATTGAAATTAATTTATTATTAGTGGTTGTAGTAAAAGTTGTGAAATTTACTTTTATCTATGTATAACAATTAGTTGTAAATTAATTTATTTTGAAAATAAAGTAAATTTATGTTCTTCTTGAACAAAATTATGCATATAAAATTTGAGGTAATATTTAGTGTGTAATATTATTTCGTAATTTTATGCATGAATAATGAGATAAATTAATTATCAACAAAAAGTTAGAAGAGATATTGTAGAAGTAGATTTGCTTGAGTAGATCTTGTATACAATATGATTATGATGTTGAGAAAACACTTAGAAATGTTATTTGTAGTGTTTTTGGGATAATCATAATTGGTATATATTGATTTATTGTATGTGTACTTCTTGTCCAAGAAGTAGTAAATTTTAATGTGATTATATGAATGTCGTATATTCTAATTGAGATAAATATTTTATTTTTTTGACTTTTTATAAATATAGTGAAGTTCAAGTATTTCATATTATTATGGGAATTGTCTTGAATTCTATATTTGTAAATGTCAAAAGATATATTGTTTATGATATTTCGTATCAAGTTGGGACAAGAAAACACTTGAAGATATACTAATTCATGTGTGTGAATTTTATTTGCTTTCTACATAAATTAATTTTGTTTGTGATAAATTAATTTCTTAGAAAATAAATATAAATATTTATATTTTATGATTTATATGCAAATAAATTTGTGCAATATGATGAGTTATGCTATAATTTGTATATAATGAATTTTATACTATTTACATAGAGTCAAGTGTTACGTGTTGGTATATTTAAAAATTGTAAAGGTATAATTTTAAGTTCTCATGTTAAATAATTTTTGAATTTGAGATTTTATGTAATTTAGAAAATAAGAGTTTGTTTTCTTATGTGGGGGTGTTCTAAAAGATTCTTAAATTGAAACAATCTTTATATAAATAACTAATACATAAAATGTACAAGAACTTATTTTTTGTTTTGAGAAGTGTTCCTTAATATTCTTATGTGAAAGTAATATTTCTAGTAACATTGTCACATAAAATATTAATTAATCTAAAATTTATTTTAAGTAGTGAGCATAATGAAGTGAAAATATTCAATGATTTTAAAAGTGTGGGGGTGATTCTTTAAGTTTTTTATTTATGGACTAAATTTGGCCTTTCACTACCAGAAAAAAGGTCATTGGCGATTGCTAACGTCCCATCGAGAATGATCTTAGCGCCAACAGGGACGCCGTCGCTAATGTGGGCCGTCGATAATGCTATTTTCCCCGGGAAAAAGTTAATGCTAAAATTCGGCAATGAAAGAAAAACTCATTGGCGACAGACAAAATATCAAAGGCGACGGGCTATTGACACAATCTCGACAGGGAAATATAGACGGACGTGTCGTCGATAATGGTCATCTAAATACCCTACTTCGCGACGTCAACGACTCCTTTTTCCCCCCATTTCTCCTACCCTCTCAATTCGCTCGTTTCCCTCTCAATTCTCCCAATTTGCTTTATAATTATTCTCAAATTTGTTCAATTAAAGACGTAATATACTCAATTGATTTCACCCATTTTGCTCCATTATCTATTAATTTCCCTCATCCCCACTGCATTACCAGTTCGCCCTTTCCCTCCCTCTTCCCTGTGTTACTTATCCCTCTTCCTCGCCACTGTTCTGTTCTTCTTTCTCTTCACCGGCGGCCGCACGCTCAGCAAACAACGTTAGCAGCTCCCTTTTCATTTGGAAGCTCTCTGTGCACCGAGTAAGATTTCTCATTCTCTCTTTTATTCTCTGTTGAAATTAATTGTGGTGATATATTTGGTAGACTTGATCTTAATTATGTGGCTATTTAGTTGTTTTACTATTGAGTTCTGAAGTTTTTGAAATTACTCCATATACATTTGTATATAAAATATCAAATTGGCTTGGTGGATGCGTTTGGTAAGGGTTTCTTTCTCAGACGCTCCACAAAAGGTCACTTAAAAATAGAAGTGAATGATATTTCAAAAGGCCATATACAAATAAAAGTGAATGATATTTGAAGTCTTAGGGGGTTTTCTTCGGTGATGACTGCAATGATAGCTGATTCATCTCTCAAAACCACATATTTTGTGCTCCTTAAAAGCCATTACCAAAATTGGACAATGATTGAATAAAAGAGGCTGCTCTTGTCAGGAATGTCCTGTATGACTTGGTATTTAGAGTTCATTTTTTAGGGCAAGGACTTTATATATGAAAAATAACATAGAATATCATCTTCCTTGTAGGAGGATCTTTGCAGCAATGCTTTATTACTTTCTTGGGAAATTGATCACACCTTAGATAATACCTTGTATGATCTTTTGAGGGCATGGGTTTCCTCCATATACTCCATATACATTTGTTATATAAACTATTTGATATTTAATATAACAAATGTATATGGAGTATGGCTATTTGTATATAAATTAGTCTTTGCTAGCTCATCTTCTTAAATTGATTTGAATCTTTCTTACTGGATGCTTTTTGTGGTTTATATTCTCACAAGACTTTGCATTTCACTTTGGCCGTTATGAACTATTAGTTTAAACTATAGTATTCTCTTTGTTTTTAACTCCACCCGAACAGAAATTTATGCTAATTTGAGAGAGAAAAGCAATCCCAGGGCTTTTTATGGGCAGATAATGTCCAAAACAAAAATTCTTCCTCTGTTCTAAAATGTAGCATAAATTTTACATTTTTAAAGTCAAAATGAGAGATTTGCAAATTCAAAATATGTAGGATTCGTTTGTTTATACACAATAAAATTATGAAAATCCTAATAGAACATGTTTAAATAAGACATGCATATTTTTGTTCTCTGAGAGATCGAATAATATTATTGATACATATATAAACAAACATGCAGAAAACCTACTTATATTATGGTATGTGTTTTCTTTTTAGAACAATTATGGTCATCTTCTTCTTTGGTTGAAATTTAAAGGTCAGTTGTCTTCCCCATGCAGGTTTAATAGCACCTATATTATATCTAGCTATAGTAGATATAATAACCGTCCATTTTCTAAAATTGATCTACTAATTATAACTGAACTAAACTAAAAAGAATTCTAGTAATTTATAATGTAAGTTTTGATTTTTTAAAATTTTGACATTTAAAAAATGACATGTCATTTTAGGACAGAGGGAGTACTAGCTAGAGGTGGTCTGGAGATATAGTAAATAATCCTTATAGATATCATATACCCCATTTGTAATAACATGTGCCTTATATTTTGGTAAAAAGGAAAGTACAAGTATTCAATAGTACTTTATCATCTTAGTCTCTCTATATATATTATTTTGTCCAATATTATTAATATTGTCCAAGGGGTAATAGTCTTGAACAATTTTACTCTATAGTTACGCTAACGTATATATTTTTGTTGGATTGAATATTATTTTTTACTTCATTGGAGTTCTTATATTTTTGTTGTCTTGTTGATTTATTACTAGAAAATCAAAGCAATCTGTTTGGTTTCAATTTCCTGTTGTCAAAACCCTGTTGTCAAGAATATAGTTTAGGAAGCTGAAACTCGTTTGAGATTCCCTTAGTATGAGTAAATTTCAAATAGTCTCCGTTTTGGGATTGTTCCTGTATTTTTCGATCTCACGTAGGTCGGTGTTAACGACTTGAGCACATATTTATATTTTGAGAATTTTCGGTCAGTATATATATCTCTTGATGTTCTTCGGGTGCATATTTAGACTACGATGTGTTAGTCTATTCGTGTACTTGAAGACCATGAGGAGGTGCTGCCGCTTCTGAAAAATTTAAAGAAATGTTCAAGTTGTTGGCATCAGTGAGGCGACACATCCGGGAATGGGATAGAAGCCTGACCCTTTATAGTGGGAGATGAAGTTAGGAAACTCATAAGTTTGCATATACATTAACTTGGAAACTTGATTGTGTTTGTCTAACTTTCCATGTATATAGCAGCCTGTTCTCCAAGATGTCTGTTGATCGAAGTTGGATGGAACGTAGGGTAGCCACTGATAAGAGTGGGCTTAGCTCTGAGTATAGTAGTGGGATTGAACAGTTTTTCAATTTCGCGTTTGAGCAAGTCAGTGGCGATGAGATTAGATGTCCTTGTAAGAGGTGTGTGAATGAAGTGTGGAAGGAAATGAGTGATGTCATGTGCGACTTATTTGCATATGGGTGCAAGCAAGGTTATACCACATGGATTTATCATGGGGAAACTTGGTTAGATGAACATGAATCTGAATCGGAATCTAGAGGTGACGATACATTTGACTGTACTAACGTGATAGTCGAAGTTGCTGGTTCATTCTTCCAATGGAATACAGACAGGAATGACGGTAGTATCGACCAAGAGCCGAATGACGGGGCTAAGAGTTTCTATGAGTTATTGCATGAATCAGCGACGCCACTATATGACGGGAACGAAAAGCACACCGTCTTATCTGCCGTGACTAAGTTTTTACACTTCAAGAACGAGCATGATTGTAGCGAGAGAGGTTTTAATGAACTGTTAAACATTGTGAAGGAGTTCTTACCAGCAGACAATAAGTTACCGGAGTCGTACTATGATGTGAAGAAAATTGTCAAAAGGCTTAATCCAAAGTATGAGAAGATTGATGCTTGTGAGAATGACTATATGTTGTATTACGATGATGGAAATAAAGATAAGATATCATATGATATCTGCAGTACAAGTAGATACTGTGAACAACACAAGAAAAAGGGAAAAGATGTGCCGAGAAAGATCTTACGTTACTTTTCCATTGCACCAAGGCTTCAACGGTTGTTCATATCAATACATATTGCTGAGTATATGAGGTGGCACTCAACACGGGACATAGTTGAAGGTCAACTGACGCACCCGGCAGATGGGCTTGAGTGGAAAAATTTTGACAGAAAGCACGCCTCGTTTGCTGAAGAGGTTCACAATGTTAGGCTTGGACTTGCTATGGAAGACTTTAATCCGTTTAATGGGCCTTACACCAAGCCCTACTCTACTTGGCCGGTGATTATTGTTGTGTATAACCTCTCACCTTCGTTGTGCATGAAAGATCCCTACATGTTCATGCCTTTACTGATTCCGGGTGATAAGAGTCCAAGTAAGGACATTAATGTCTACCTCAAACCATTAGTTGATGAGTTGAAGATGTTGTGAGATAAAGGGGTTCAAACTTATGATGTATCTCTTAAACATAACTTTGACATGAGGGCAGCTTTACTATGGATGATAAATGACTTCCCGGCATTAAGAATGATTAGTAGATGGTCGACTCACGGGGGCTTGTCATGTCCCGTGTGCATGGAGTCAGTTAAATCTACGAGGCTCAAACATGGGGGGAAAATGAGTTTCTTTCCAACTTCCAGACAGTTTTTGCCGGTTGAACATCGTTATCGACGACTGACTAGACAATTTAATCGAAAAATAGAGAAACTTCAGGTACCTGACCATCTTTCTGGGACAGTAGTGTTGAGTTGGATTAGTGACTTGAATTTTTCACCTCTAGGGAAGAATCACAGATTAGAGCGAGCTTACGGTTACGGTAAGGTTCATAACTGGACACATCGTTCCATGTTCTTTGACCTTCCTTATTGGGCTACACCCTGCATCCGTTATTGTTTAGATCCGATGCATACTAAGAAGAACGTATTTGATAACATTTTTTATACAGATGCTAGTGGTAGAACAAAGGACAACAAGTCGAGGCTTGATTTGATAGAAGTGAACAATAGGGAACATTTATGGTTGTATTGGGAGGGTAGTAAGACGGTAACGCCAAAAGCTAATTATACTTTGACCAGTGAACAATTGATATTCATATGTAATTGGATCAGTGGACTGAAGCTCCCAAATGGATATTCTTGAAATTTAGCAAGGTGTTGTAAAGTTGAAGAGCTGAAGTTTCGAGGTCTAAAAAGTTTGTCATGTATTCATGCAGAAGTTGATCCACGTGACATTTATCGACTTGTTGCCAAAACGTGTGGTTGAAGCACTGACAGAGCTTTCTAATTTCTTGAGAGATTTATGCTTGATGGAGCTCCAGCTTAGAGACAGATAAAATGGAGATGCAGATAGTGGAAATAATGTGCAAGTTAGAAATGATCTTCCCTCCATTGTTTTTTGATTCAATGGAGCATTTGCCTATTCACCTGCCATATGAAGCTAAGTTTGGCGGTCCCGTGCAATATAGATTGATGTGTCCATTCAAGAGGTAATGACATTAATGTTTTTAATACGCTAAAATGTTCATTCTTGTTTACTAATGTATACATGCATATATAACACATAGGTTTATGCGATATCTAAAACAAAAGGTGAAGAAGAGAGCCCGTGTAGAGGGGTCAATTACTGAGAGTTGTGTTATGGATGAACTTGTTAATTTCTGCTCGTACTTTGAGCCGAATGTTCAGACGAGGCACAATCGCTTACGTCGAAATGGGGCTGTTGCGCACAAGAAAAATGGAGAATTAACGACCTTTAGTCATCCTGCACAACCATTCGGCGGGAAAAAAGGTGATTCTTGACCAATAGTGAGTATACAGCTGCCACATTGTATGCATTTCTCAACATAAATTAAGTAGCGCCATACATTAAGTAAGTTGTCATAACTATATATAGCTTGTGTTACTGTTATAAGTTCCTTCCATACACATTAAGTATATAACTGTACTGCAGTCAATATGATGCTGAGATACGTGAAGCGAATCCGATTATATCGGACGTGGATTTGCAAAATTTGAAAAATAGAGAATTTTTGCAATGGTTTAAAGATCATGTAAGTCTAACTAATTAGCAGCTAAATGCATTTACCCTCATGAATAAATCTTTTGGCGTAATTAACTTTATAATATGTTGTGTTACTGTACATTAGGTCCTCGCAGATGATAAAGCTGACATTCAGCTAAAGTTTATAGCCGACAACCCTGAAAGATTTGTAGATACTTATACATGCTGTACTGTCAACGGTTACAGATTTAAGTGTTGCGATATTGGGGAAGTCGCTTCATCTGATTCTGGTGTTGTGGTTAAAGGTAGCTGCTACGATAATCTTTGGGATGATTGGTATGGATGATTGCTAGAAGTAGTCATTCTCAAATATTAGGGTCAGAAAGAGTTAGTTTGCTTCAATTGTCATTGGTTTGCTGTTGAAAATGGAGTTAAAGTAGATAAAAATTCAGGACTGGTAACAGTAAATGTTAAGTCAAAACTAAACTCAAATGAGCCTTTTATTTTAGCAAGTCAAGCAAAGCAGGTGTACTATACACGGAGTGTTAAAACTCTTGCAAGCTCATGGTATGCTATTATAACCATAAAGCTCGTGGTTTTCAAGGCACAGCTCCTCGTCTAGACGATGAACCTTTACAAGTCGAGTCTACTAGTGTTACACATGCTGATGTAATAATTATTAGCGAGTCTAGTGAAGACGAGGATGATGTTGTCGTTGTCGAAAGTGAAAACGATGTTGTTGAGGAGGAAGATATTAATGAAGATATCGTTGAGGATGACGAAGATGGTGATGACAGCGAGATTGAAGATCTACTGCTCGAAGATGACGATTCTGCTTTGATGATATAAATGATTAGGAGTATGTATTATTTGTGTCTTTCTAGTTGTATTCAAATGTAATAGTTTGTAATACTGCAATCAATATCTGAAACTTATACTATTCTGTTGATTTCTTTACAATTATATTATTTTGTTGATTTCTTTATAGTTTGTAGTTGTGCAATCATTGTCTTTTTATTGTGTTTACAAATGTCTTATAATATTTTGTTGATTTCTTACAGTTATATACATATGGCCCATACACCACACGGCGATCGTGGTGGGCTTGTTGGTAGTACAAGTCGTGGGGGCCGTGCAGGTAGTGGTGACGATGATCCGGCCGGATCATCAAGTATAATTACATGTTTTATAGTTAAACGTCTTACTATTTTTAATTTTATATAATATTGTCATGATATTTGTTTATATAAATATCGATGTATTTCACTACATAGATGATCGACGTAGGCCTATGCGGGGACTAGCACGTGGCTTGCTAGGGAATCCCCCAAGCGCCGTTTATATGTCGCGTTGGAACTAACATGTAATTTCGTAATTTGTGTGTAGCATTTAACATTTGTTTTACATTAAATCTCGCATATATATATATATATATATATATATATATATATTCCTTAGAATTTTCAAATGTATTGCTAATTTTAATTGTTGTATCCTTGACGCGACGGTAAGGAACACTTTACTTGGGATCGTCCGCAACCAATTCTCAAACCCGTGGATGAGGTAGGCGAATGTGGATGACCGCACACTGGAGTTGATTATCGCTGAGTTTCGGGTAAGATGTCATTCATATGTTAGTTTTCTATTCTATTTGATTATTTTTGTTGCATATCGGTTATGTTATCTATTAAGCTTGTTAATGTGTAATATGAAGAGATATAACCGCTTTGAGGACGGGCAGGAAGCCAATGGCATGACTATTTTACAGAAATATCTTGAGATGAATTGGCACAAGTGGGTCCATGACTGGAAGAAGAAGGCCCAAACCATGATGGTTGATGGACAGATACTTAAAGATGTCTGGCTAGATTTTATTGGTGTTGCGATGTGGGACCAGATGTGCAACATTTGGGAGGGCGAGGCGTTCAGAAAAATGTCGGCACAGCGTACAGCAGCCCGACATCAGAGTTGTCTCCAACATTGCACGGGGTCTCAGTCGTACGAATCCTATAGGGAGAGACTCGAGGTTAGTCTAATGCACCCACCTTATCGCTTAGAGTTTTGGTGGCACGCCTACCAGAGAAAGGTGATGGTGGTTATATCTCACGTGAGACAGAGCGCATTGCTGTAAGTAGTTTAATCCGTCATTGTTTAGTCTGTATTTTAATGCATGAAATTTGTTTATATTCTTTAAACAACTGTGTTTTTCATATATTTATTTGTTTTTTTTAGTGACGGTTTGAGGACCTCGCAGTGGCTCAGACCAGCCAGAGAGCTGATGGTGACGTAGATGCCTCGACGCGCGAGGATGAGGAAATAAAGGACTGGCTGCAAGCTACAGAGGGACCGAAGAAAGGTAGAGTTGTGGGCATTCCACGGGTCCCAGCCTACAAAATAATCACTACTGCGAGAGCTCGGCGTCGTCCACCCACCGGAGTAGGTGGTGCTAGTGGATCGGGTGTCGGCCCTTCATTATTTGATGATTTCTTCCGGCGGATCATAGAGGGATGCATGGCAAGTAGCGCTGTGCAGTCAGGCGCACCTTCACGTGAGCAGATGTACCAGCTTGCTCAGGAGGTCATCCATGGCTCCATAGATCCTACATCATCTGCTGACGAATTGATGGGTCTAGTTAGGGAGGAGGTTGTCCGTGTATGAGCGGTTGTTTTGGCCAACTTCTTTCCTCCACATATTCGACAGGTAAATACAATTATTGTCGTATGTTTTTATTTAATTCATGTAATTTGTAATTATATTACTTATATAAACTGTCAAACATATAGTTATCTGACTTATTGTCGTAGTTGTATAAATCTTATTAAAACATAGATCAATAGCTAAAAAAGTGGCCAAAATCCGCCTCAAGCGTCGAAATGATGCGCAAACCTAGACATAGCACCTCATAGATATTAGGCACACGTTACAACTTACGGGACTCGATTCTGATATCCAGAGGCTGAGTTATCACTCTGTTTTCCTAACTTGTTAAAACTTAGAAAAATAGCCGAAAAAGAGACAAAAACTCATCTCGGGCTTCGAAATGATGCGCAAACCTAGACATAGCACACGTTACAACATACGGGACTCAATTTCGATATCCAGAGGACGAGTTATCAGCTTGTTTGCTTAACCTATTAAAACTTAGAATAATAGTCGAAAAAGAGACAAAATCCTGCCTCGGGCATCGAAATGATGCGCAAACCTAGAAATATCACCTCATAGATATTAAGCACACGTTATAACTTGCAGGACTTGATTCTGATATCTGGATGCCGAATTATCAGCCATTTTGCCAAACTTGTTAAAACTTAGAACGATAGCCAAAAAAGAGACCAAAACCTGCCTCGGGCTTCGAAACGACGCGCAAACCTAAACATAGCACCTTCTAGATATTAACCACACGTTACAATATACAGGACTCGATTCTATTATCTAGAGGTTGAGTTATCAGCCCGTTTGCCTAACTTGTTAAATCTTAGAACAATAGTTGAAAAAGAGACCAAAACCCGCCTCAGGTGTCGAAACGACATGCAAACCAACACATAGCACATTGTAGATATTAGGCACACGTTACAACTTACGGGACTCGATTCTGATATCCGGAGGTCGAGTTATCAGTCCGTTTTGCCTAAAATGTTAAAACTTAAAACAATAGCCGAAAAAGAGACCAAAATCAGGCTCAGGCGTCGAAATGATGCGCAAACCTAGACATAGCACCTCATAGATACTAGGTACATGTTACAACTTACGGGACTCGATTCAGATATCCGGAGGTCGAGTTATCAGCACGTTTGCCTAACTTGTTAAAACATAGAACAATAACCGAAAAAGAGACCAAAACCCGCCTCATGTATCGAAATAATGCGCAAACCTAGACATAATACCTCGTAGATATTAGGCACACGTTACAACTTATTGGACTCAATTCTGATATTCGTAGGTCGAGTTATCAGTCTGTTTGCCTAACTTGTTAAAACTTAGAACAATAGCCAAAAAATAGACAAGAAACCGCCTCAGCGTCGAAACAACATGCAAACTTAGACATAACACCTTGTAGCGTCGAAACGACGCCTAAACCTAGATATAGCACCTCGTAGATATTAGGCACAAGTTACAACTTACGTGACTCGATTCCGATATCCGAAGACCAAGTTATCAACCCTTTTGCCTAACTTGTTAAAACTTAGAATGATAACCAAAAAAGAGACCAAAATCCACTCCGGGCGTCAAAATGACTCGCAAACCTACACATAGTACCTCGTAGATATTAGGCACAAGTTAGAACTTATGGAACTCGATTCC
Source organism: Panax ginseng (assembly GCA_020205605.1). Lineage (NCBI taxonomy): Eukaryota > Viridiplantae > Streptophyta > Magnoliopsida > Apiales > Araliaceae > Panax > Panax ginseng. The sequence goes on along the minus strand of CM035132.1, from coordinate 68,371,232 downwards.
GATATCCGGATGCCGAGTTATAAGTCCGTTTGTTTAACTTGTTAAAACTTAGAACGATAGCAGAAAAAGAAACCAAATCCCACCTCGGGAGTCGAAATGACGCACAAACCTACACATATCACCTCGTAAATATTAGGCACACGTTACAACTTACGGAACTTGATTTCGATATCCGGAGGCCGAGTTATCAACCTTTTTGCCTATATTGTTAAAACTTAGAACGATAGCCGAAAAAGAGACTAAAATCCGCCTTGGGCGTAAAATGATGTGCAAACCCAGACATAGCACCTCGTAGATATTATGCACATATTACAATTTACGTGACTCGATTCCAATATCCGGAGGTCGAGTTATTAGCTCGTTTGCCTAACTTGTTAAAACTTAGAACAATATCCGAAAAAGAGACCAAAACCCGTCACGGGCGTCGAAATGACTCGTAAACCTACACATAGCACCTCGTAGATATTAGGCACATGTTACAACTTATAGGACTCGATTTTAATATTCAGAGGCCGAGTTATCAGCCTGTTAGCCTAACTTGTTAAAACTTAGAACAATAGCCGAAAAAAAGACCAAAAATCGCCACGGGCGTCAAAATGACGCACACACCTACACATAGCACCTCGTAGATATTAGACACACATTACAACTTATGGGACTCGATTCTGATATCCGGAGGCTGAATTATCAGCCCGTTTTCCTAACTTGTTAAAACTTTGAACAATAGCCGAAAAAGAGACCAAAACCCGTCTCGGGCATCGAAATGATGCGCAAACCTATACATAACACCTCGTAGATATTAGACACATGTAAAAACTTATGGGATTCGATTCCGATATCCGGAGACCGAGTTATCAGCCTGTTTGCCTAACTTGTTAAAACTTAAAACGATAGCCAAAAAAGAGATCAAAACCCATCTCGGGCGTCAAAATGACGCGTAAACCTAGGCATAACATCTCGTAGATATTAGGCACACGTTACAACTGACGGGACTTGATTCCAATATATGTAGGTCGAATTGTTAGCCCGTTTGTCTAACTTGTTAAAAGTTAAAACCATAGCCGAAAAAGAGACCAAAACCCGCCACGGGCGTCGAAACGACGTGCAAACCTACACATAACACCTCATAGATATTAGGCACACGTTACAACTTACGGAACTCGATTTTGATATCCAAAGGCCGAGTTAACCTGTTTGCCTAACTTGTTAAAACTTAGAACAATAGCCAAAAAATAGACCAAAACTCGCCTCAGGTGTCGAAATGATGCGCAAACCTAGACATAGCACCTCGTAGATACTAGGCACATGATACAACTTACAGGACTCAATTTGGATATCTAGAGGTCGAGTTATCAGCCCGTTTGCCTAACTTGTTAAAACATAGAACAATAATGGAAAAAGAGACCAAAACCCGCCTCGGGTGTCGAAATGATGCGCAAACCTTGACCTAACACCTCGTAGATATTAGGCACATGTTACAACTTATGGGACTCGATTCTGATATCCGGAGGTCGAGTTATCAGTCTGTTTGCCTAACTTGTTAAAACTTAGAACAATACCCAAAAAATAGACAAGCACCCGCCTTGGGCGTCGAAACAACATGCAAACTTAGACAGAACACCTTCTAGCGTCGAAACGATGCGCAAACCTAGACATAGAACCTCCTAGATAATAGGCACAAGTTACAACTTACGTGACTCGATTCCGATATCCAAAGACCGAGTTATCAACTCGTTTGCCTAACTTGTTAAAACTTAGAACGATAATCAAAAAAGAGACCAAAACCCACCTCGGGCGTCAAAAATGACTCGCAAAACTACACAAAGTACCTCGTAGATATTAGGCACAAGTTACAACTTACGGAACTCGATTCCGATATCTGGAGGCCGAGTTATCAGTCTGTTTGCTTAACTTGTTAAAATTTAGAACGATAGCAAAAAAAGAAACCAAAACCCGTTTCGGGAGTTGAAACGACGCGCAAACCTACACATAGCACCTCGTAAATTTTAGGCACACGTTACAACTAACGGGACTCAATTTTTATATCCGAAGGCCGAGTTACAAGCCCGTTTTCCTATATTGTTAAAACTTAGAACGATAGCCGAAAAAGAGACTAAAATCCGCCTCAGGCGTCGAAACCACGTGCAAACCTAGACATATCACCTTGTAGATATTATGCACACATTACAACTTACGGGACTCGATTCCAATAACTGGAGGTCGAGTTATTAGCTCATTTGCCTAACTTGTTAAAACTTAGAATAATAGCCGAAAAAGAGACAAAAACACGCCACGGGAGTCAAAATGACGCACAAACCTACACATAGCATCTCGTAGATATTAGGCACGTGTTACAACTTACGAGACTCGATTTCGATATCCGGAGACCAAGTTATTAGCCCGTTTGCTTAACTTATTAAAACTTAGAACAATAGCTGAAAAAGAGACCAAAATTCATCACGGGCGTCGAAACGATGCGCAAACCTACACATTGCACCTTGTAGATATTAGACATATGTTACAACTTACGGACTCGATTCCGATATCCGGAGGCTGAGTTATCAGCCCGTTTGCCTAACTTGTTAAAACTTTGAATAATAGTTAAAAAAGAGACCAAAACACGCCTCGGGCGTCGAAGCGACGCACAAACCTATACATAGCACCTTGTAGATATTAGGCACACGTTACAACTTAGGAGATTAGATTTCGATATCCGAAGACTGAGTTATCAGCCCGTTTGCCTAATTTGTTAAAACATAAAACGATAGCCAAAAAAGAGATCAAAATCAGCCTCGGGCGTCAAAACGATGCGCAAACTTAGACATAACACCTCGTAGATATTAGGCACACGTTACAACTTACGGTACTCGATTCCGATATCCGGAGGCTGAGTTATTAGCCTGTTTTCCTAACTTGTTAAAACTTAAAACAATAACCGAAAAAGAGACCAAAACCCGCCACGGGCATCAAACAACACGTAAACCTATACATAGAACCTTGTAGATATTAGGCACACGTTACAACTTACGGGACTCGATTTTGATATCCGGAGGCCGAGTTATTAGCCTGTTTGCCTAATTTGTTAAAACTTAGAACAATAGCCGAGAAATAGACCAAAACTCGCCTCGAGTATCGAAATGATGCGCAAACCTAGACATAGCACCTCAGAGATATTAGACACACATTATAATTTACGGAACTAGATTCTGATATCTAGAGACCAAGTTATCAGTCTGTTTGCCTAACTCGTTAAAACTTAGAACGATAGCCAAAAAAGAGACCAAAATTCACCTTGGGCGTCGAAATGATGTGAAAACCTAGACATAACACCTCGTATATATTAGGCACACGTTTCAACTTACGGGACTTGATTCTGATATCTGAAGGTCGAGTTATTAGCCTGTTTGCCTAACTTGTTAAAACTTGGAACAATAACCGAAAAAGAGACCAAAATCTGCCACAGACGTCGAAACGACGCGCAAACCTACTCATAGCATCACGTAGATATTAGGCACATGTTATAACTTACGGGACTCGATTTCGATATTCGGAGGTCAAATTATTAGCTAGTTTGTCTAACTTGTTAAAACTTAGAACAATAGCTAAAAAAGAGACCAAATCCCGCCTCGGGCGTCAAAATGATGCGCAAACCTAGACATTACACCTCGTAGATGTTAGGCACACGTTACAACTTATAGGACTCGATTTTGATATCCGGTTACCGAGTTATCAACATGTTTGCCTAACTTTGATAAAACTTGGAATAATAAAAAAAAGAGACCAAAACCCGCCTCGAGCGTTAAAAAACACACAAACCCAGACATAACACCTCGTATATATTAGGCACACGTTACAACTTACGGGACTCGATTCCGATATTTGGAGGTCGAATTATTAGCCTGTTTGCCTAACTTGTTAAAACTTAGAATAATAGCCGGAAAAAATTCAAAACCCGCCTCGGGCGTTGAAATGACGGGCAAACCTAGAAATAACACCTCGTATATATTAGGCACACGTTACAACTTACGGGACTTGATTCCAATATTCAAGGCCGTAGAGTTATCACTGTTTGTTTAAATCATCTTGCCATTATCGAAACTACACGCAAACCTAGACATATTACCTTATAATTATTAGGCACATATTATAACTTACTGGAGTTGATTCTGATATCCGGAGGGCGAGTTATTAGCCCGTTTGCCTAACTTTTTAAAACTCTGAACGATAGTCGAAAAAGAGACCAAAACTCACTTCGGGCGTCGAAATGATGCGCAAACCTACACATAGCATCTTGTAGATATTAGGCATATGTTATAACTTACGGGACTCGATTCTGATATATGAAGGCTGAGTTATCAGTCTGATTTCCTGACTTGTTAAAATTTAGAAACAATAGCGAAAAAAGAGACCAAAACCCATCTCGGGCATCGAAACGACGAGAAAACCTACACATAGCACATCATAGATATTAGGCACACGTTACAACTTAAGGGACTTGATTCCGATATTCGAAGGCTGAGTTATCAGCCCGTTTGCCTAACTTGTTAAAACTTAGAATAATAGCCGGAAAAAAGACCAAAACCCGCCTCGTTAGTCGAAATGACGTGCAAACCTACACATAGCACCTCATAGATATTAGGCATACGTTATAACTTATGAGACTCGATTCCGATATCCAGAGACCGAGTTAATAGCCTGTTTGCCTAAATTGTTAAAACTTAGAACAATAGTCAAAAAATAGACCAAAACCCGCCTGGGGACTCGAAACAACGTGCAAACCTATACATAACACCTCGTAGATATTAGGCACACGTTACAACTTACAGGACTCAATTTCGATATTCGGAGACCGAGGTATCAGCTCGTTTGCCTAATTTGTTAAAACTTAAAACAATAACCGAAAAAGAGGCCAAAACCCGTCTCGAGTGTCGAAACAATGCGCAAACATATATATAGCACCTCGTAGAGATTAGTCACACGTTATAATTTACGGGACAAGATTTCGATCTCCGGAGGTCGAGTTATCAGCATGTTTGCCTAACCTGTTAAAACTTAGAATAATAGCCGAAAAAGAAACTAAAACCCGCATTAGGAGTCGAAACGATGTGCAACCCTAAACATGACTCCTCGTAGATATTAGGCACACGTTATAACTTACGGGACTCGATTCCGATTTAGTTATCAGCCCATTTGCCTAAATTGTTAAAACTTAGAACACTAGTCGAAAAAGAGACCAAAACTCGTCTCGGGCGTCGAAATGACGCACAAACTTGCACATAGTACCTCGTAGATATTAAGCACACGTTACAACTTACAGTACTTGATTCCAATATTCGAAGGCTGAGTTATCAACCCGTTTGCCAAAATTTATAAAACTTAGAACAATAGCCGGAAAAAAGACCAAAACCTGCCTCGGGCGTTAAAACGACGCACAAACCTAGACATAGCACCTTATAGATATTAGGCACATGTTATAACTTACGAGACTTGATTCCGATATTCTAAGGTCGAGTTATCAGCCCGTTTCTCTAATTTGTTGAAACTTAGAATAATAACTGAAAGAGAGACCAAAACCTGCCTCGGGTGTCGAAACGACATGCAAACCTAGAGATAGCACCTCATAAATATTAGGCACATGTTATAACTTACGTAACTCGATTCCGATCTCCGTAGGCCGAGTTATCAGCCCGTTTGCCTAACTTGTTAAAACTTAGAACAATAGCCGAAAAAGAGATCAAAACTAGCCTCGGGCGTTGAAACTACTCGTAAACCTAAACATAACACTTCGTAGATATTAGGCACACATTACAACTTATGGGACTCGATTCCGATATTCAGAGGCTGAATTATCAGCCCGTTTGCCTAAATTGTTAAAACTTAGAATAATTGCCGAAAAAGAGACCAAAACTCGTCTCGGGCATCGAAATGACGCGCAAACCTAGACATAGCATCTTGTAGATATTAGCCACACGTTACAACTTACGGGACTCGATTCCGATATTCGGAGGCCGAGTTATCAGCTCGTTTGCCTAACTTGGGAAAACTTAAAACAATAGCCGAAAAAGAGACCAAAACCTGCTTCGGGCGTCGTAACGATGCGCAAACCTAGACATAGCATCTCGTAGATATTAGCCACACATTAAAACTTGCGGGACTCGATTTTGATATCTGGAGGCTGAGTTATCCGCCCATTTGCCTACTTTGTTAAAACTTGAAGAACATAAACTAAAATTATTTAAATATGCTCTTTTTTGGACTTTGCTATTAATATTTTAAATTTGTAGGGTCTTGTTGATGAGACTCGTGGGGGTGGAGGCAGCAGTAGCGGCGTAGGAAATTCCCATAGAGGAGATGGTGAGGATCGCCGAGCTGATGAGATTATAGAGGGCGGGATAGATTGGACCGACAATGATGATATTGGTACTCCTAATCTGGGGATGTAGTTAGTTTATGTTTATATTTTGACATTATGTATGTACTTGTACAATTTTTTGATTGTATAGACTCGAGTTTTGTATCTAGTTAGGTTGATGGTGGTTGATGTATCTCATTAAATTGATAAAAGTTTTATGATGATTACATTTTGTACCTACTAACATCGTACGACCTTTATATATCTATATGTGATTACGTTAACGTTGTCTACATATTTAATGGTTGATAGCAAAAGAGTTGATTGTAATTGATATGCGTTTGTGAAGAATTATTTATTTTTTAGTTTATATCAGGTACAATTATGTATATGTAAATGAACAGGGAAATTTTGCAATTTACAAAGATTTTTTTTAAAATAAGGTCATTGTCGACGGGGCATTGGTGACGACATGCCCGTCGCTAATGACCTACATCGACGGGTTTAGCGACGGACAAATGATTCCCTAAATAATATACTTAAAGCCCATTGGCGACAGACAAAAAGGCATTGGCGACGGCGGGACCATCGCTAATGACCATCTTAATAAATAATTTTAATAGCTATTAGCGACGAACTGTCTGTCGCCTGTGCCATCGGCAATAAGTCATTGCCGATGGACAACCGTCGCCAATGAACCCCGTCACCAATGACCTCATTCGCGATTGCAGGTGACGAAAGCCAAGGGCAACGACCCTTGGGGCGACGTGAGTGGCGACGGTCTTTGCCGTCGCCAATGACATCATTGTCGACGATAAGGGGGTCATTGGCGATAAGGGGGTCATTCGCGAAGCCATCGCCAATGATACATGGATATTATTCTTGAATTTTACTCCACAAAATAGTTATCATGTTGTCAATTTGGACATTTTTAAACTCTGGATAAATTTAAAGTCTTTAACATTTATCCTTGATTTCGTTTAATTGATGCTTATATCATTGTCATCATCCTCATGCTTATATTGTGATGAAAGTCATCTTTGGCCCGTAGTGCATAGATGGATTATTTATTGGTATGATTATGACTAGGGATTATTCAGTTTAATCATGACCTGTAATGTTACAAATGATGTGGTAAAAGTCCTCATTGGCCCGTAGTGCATTGATGGACAGTTGTTGGCATGATCATGACCATTGGTGATAACACAAATATCATTGACCCGTAGTGCATGGATAATTCGTGGATGTGAAACTAATGAATATCCTCGGCCCGTAGTGCATGGATAATTCAGTGATGTGGATTATTTATTAAGCTGAGTCTCAGCGATAAAATTGATGATAAACTTTTAAATCATAAAAGATAGTAGATATCATGCTCTGCTTGACTCTTCTAATGGATTGTTTGTTCCACTGTAGTTAAACTTGTTGTCTATTATATTCTATCAGTTTAACACTGTTGAAGGCTAACGATAATTTGTTCTGCATTTTCTTAGTCATAATATTCTTTACTGGGCTAGTTGAGCTCACCCTTTACTTTCATTGTTCTCTTCAAGAAATGAGAATATAGCTGGGACGAGTCGGGGAATGGAGTGATGGTCAGACATAGTGGTTGTAGTAGTTCTCACTATTTTATAAAATAGTGTGATAATAATAGTAATAAGGACTCCGTTGAGTTTGGATATTGTCTAGAAGACAATATTTGTGTTAAAACTCTTAGCTTATGTTGCACGACAGTTGTATAAATTAAGTTTGTATTTGTATTCTGTACCATATATTTGGCGACTCAGAATGGGTTGTGTATACCTATTTTGGGGCGTCACACTTGGTGTTGCATGAATTGCAGAAAGTTCTTAAACACATTGTCGTTCATCATTTGGTCGGTGTTGTTGTTTACATGAGGATTGTTGCCTTCCTGATACACATTATCCTAGTTATTGATCTGTGGTGACTCAACGGTCTCCTATGCTCCATTGCTTATCTCAACATTTTCATATGCCATTTTCAAATACTGCCAAAAAACAAGGGTTAATTGACATACCACATATTATCCCTATATTCTGACCAACCAATTAAATAACAAATAAACTTAGGTAGGTCATACTATTGAAGGATTTACCTGTCTCTTCCCTCCTAGTTCAAGCCTCAAATCTTAGCCAGGGATCATATCCCTAAGTTTTGATACCAACTGTGATGCCCCAAAATAGATATACATCACCCATTCTGAGTCGCCAAATACATGGTACAGAATACAAACACAAACTTAATTATACAAATGTCGTGAAACATAAACTGAGAGTTTTAACACGAATATTGTCTCCTAGACAATATCCAAACTCAAATGAAGTCCTCATTATAAATATTATTACACTATTTCACAGAATAGTGAGGACTACTAAAGCAACCATCTGGACCGTCACTCTATTCCCCGACTAGTCCCAGCTATATTCTCATTTCCTGAAGAGAACAATGAAAGCAAAGGGTGAGCTCAACTAACCTAGTAAATAATATTATGACTAAGATAATGCAGAATAAATTATCGTTAGCCTTCAACAGTGTTAAACTGATAAAACGCAATAGACAACAAGTTTAACTACAACGGAGCAAACAATCCATTAGAAGAGTCAAGTAGAGCATGATATCTACTATCTTCTATGATTTAAAAGCTTATCATCAATTTTATCGCTGAGACTCAGCTCAATAAATAATTTACATCACTGAATTATCCATGCACTACGGACCAAGGATATTCATTATTATCACATCCACGAATCATCCATGCACTACGGGCCAAGGATATTCGTTAGTATCATCAGTGGTCATGATTATACCGATACATAGTTATAATTATACCAATCAACAGTCCATCTATGCACTACGGGCCAAAGATGACTTTCATCACAGTATAAGCATGCGGATGATGACAATGATATAACAATTCAATTAAGTGAAAACAAAGGATAAATTTTAAAGATTTATAATTCAATTTATCTAGAGTTCAAGAATGTCCAAATTATCAACATGATACTGCTTTGTGGAGTAAAATTCAAGAATAATATTGTATCAAAAATAATTTGGACAAAAAAGAAATCAATTTTTGTCATGAATAGTACCCCAGGTGAATAGTACCCGAGTGAATAGTACCCCATGAATAGTATCCGTGAATAATACTCCGACATGAAAAGATTAAAATTTAACAAAAATGTCCAGAAAAATATTTCCGTGAAAAGACACTCGATGAAGCGCAAATTTCAAGGATATTCTACTAATTTCAAGGAGTATAAAAGCAATATTTTAACAAAATGAGTGTAGAATTTAGAATCTGAAATGAAATAATATTACTTACATATTACAGAGTATGGAAGAAAATATTATTTTATACGAATATTGAACAAAAATAATATCTCTTACCTTAATAGGAGAGTACTTCTGACAGGTATAGCGGGGATATTCTAGAAGAAAACTTGCAGTATTTTTTACACTCAAAGCTTCCTTAAATTTTAAAGAAATACACTCAATGTTATAGAAGAAGAATTCTCTGATTCTGGTGTGATTTTTATTTCTAAATTAAGCATCCTATTTATAGGAGAATGGAAGGATATTATTTAGAAAATAATCACGGACGCACAGTGACAAGGATTCACGGGAGCTCAATCGGTGAAAAAATATGATTTACTATGCAGCACTATGCAACAAAATATTCTAATAAAACGAAAACTTTAAATAAAATATAATATATTTTATTTATAATCTAATAAAACAAAACTTATAATATATATATATATATATATATATATATATATATATATATATAATTATCCACCACCACACCACTTCAGCCACCAAACACACACACACACACACCTTCACACACACGCACACACACACACACACATACCCAACATATTATATATATATATATATATATGATAAGCTAAACTTACAACAAATACTTCATGACATACCCCTCTATTTATCTCAATTCGCTTGGCTTCACAAAATATATTTTTAATAACATTTATCATTAATATTATAACTCACAATATTAACAATCAGATCATTCCCAGGAAAGAGGGGGCTTTTCGATAAGGATTTTTCCATATTGGCGCGCAATTAGATGATCAAACTCCTTTTCTCGACAAAACTTTCTAGACATCGTCAATAATACAAATAATAATATGAATAACTTTGTCGTCTCAATTATTTATTTAATAATATAAAATATTGTGACAATAATTGAATCAATAACGTGAGATACTATGCAGCAATTACTGTGACAATAATTGAAATAAACTGAGTGACTTCTCACGTAAGCATCAATAATCAAAGATACTGTACAACACCATGTGCTACTTTACTGTACTTTTATCATCGGGTATTTCAACAGTTAACGGTAAAACTTTTGCCGTTATTTTTATAAAAAGATATTTCTGTCGTTTTCTAACTCTGACAGTAATTCTGTTGTGGGGTCCACCAATAATTGGGTCGTCGTACAAATATTCCCTGATAAAACGAATATTCCCTGACCAATCGAATATTTTATAACAACTTGTTTACTTTGAAAAATTTATAAATATTACCCACAACTATAAGATTATATCAAATCCACACCTTATTATTCAAAAAATATTTAGAGAAAATTAATCTTTATTCATAATAGCTGGGGTCTTACAACCTCTTCTTCGTATGAAATTTCATCCTCGAAATTGGTGTACGTACCCGGTATATTGAAGAGGTGAGGATACCTTGATTTTATTTCAGATTCTAACTCCTACATCATTTCTTCAACATCGTGGTTTCTCCATAAAACTTTGACTTGGGGTATAACCTTGGAGCGTATAATATGTTCCTTCTTATCCAAGATTTTAACAGGTAACACTTTATACGTTAAATCTTTCGCAATCTCGTCTGGTTCTAATTCAATAATATGGTTCGGGTCTTCCACATATTTACGTAACATAGATATATGAAAAACGTTATGAACACGAGACATACTTGGAGGTAAGGCGAGTCTATAGGCCATAGTTCCTACTCGATCAAGGATTTTAAATGAGTCAATGAATTGAGGATTGAGCTTTCCTCTCTTTCCAAATCTCGTAACTCTTTTCCATGGAGCAACGCATAACAACACATGATCTCCAACATTGAATTCCACGTCCCTTCGATGAAGATCAGCTTAACTCTTTTGTCAATCTTGTGAGGTTTTTATACGTTGCCGGATCATTTGAATCTTTTCTGTTGTCATGCGTACCAATTTCGGTTTCAACAATGCTGCTTCACCCACCTCGTTCTAGCATACTGGAGAACGACACTTGCGTCCATACAACGCCTCAAATGGAGCCATGCCTATACTTGTTTGATAACTGTTATTATAGGAGAATTCCACTAATGGCAAGAACTTGTCCCAACTTCCTTTGAAGTCAAGAATACAGAGTCTTAATAAATCTTCAAGAGTTTGAATAGTCCTCTCCAATTGCCTGCCCTGCTTTGAGGATGATATCTTGAATCCCAATCAATAAATCCGTGCCCATAGCTTTTCTAAACCGACCCCAAAACCGTGAATTGAATCTTGGGTCTCGATCAAAAACTATGGATACTTGCATACAATGCAGTCTTATAATCTCATTTATGTATATACGAGCAAGACGTTTAAGTGAATAAATTTCTCGTATAAGTAAGAAATGAGCAGACTTGGTTAATTTATCGATAATGACCCAAATTGCATATATGCCTTAAGAAACCTTGGGAAGACTAGTAACGAAATCTTTGGTTATGTGCTCCCACTTCCATTCTGGATTTTCAAGTGGTTACAATAGTCCTTTTGGCACTTGATGCTCCGCTTTGACACGTTGACAAGTTAAACACCTTGAGATAAACTCCGCTATCTCTCTCTTCATATTTCTCCACCAAAATGTATGTCAAAGATCACGATACATTTTTGTACTCCCAAGATGGATTGTAAACAGTGTGTTGTACGCCTCCATCATGATTTTATACTTCAAGTCAGAGTCGTTAGGAACACAAAGTCTGGAGTTGACTTGAAGTATTCCTTCTTCATTGATTCTTGCTTCCGGAATAACACCTTCTTGTACTTTCTTCCTTATACGCATCAACTCCAGGTCCGTAGCTTAAGCATCTTTAACTTTATCAATTAAAGTCGGTTCTACTCGTATATTTGACATCATCATGTGGGTCCCTAGAGTCTTTAACTCTATCTCCATCCTTTGTAAGTCATACAAAATGGGCCTTTGCGTTGATAATATCACACTCATACCCGCATATGATCTTCTACTCAACGCGTCAGCTACCACGTTCGCTTTTCCAAGATGGTATTGAATGGTATGATTGTAATCTTTCAATAGCTCGAGCCAACGTCATTTTCGCATGTTAATTTTCTTTTGGGTGAATAAATATTTGAGGCTTTTATGATCCGTATAGATCTCCACTTTCTCCCCATATAGTTAATGCCTCCAGATTTTAAGCGCAAAAATGACTGCTGCCAACTCTAGATCATGAGTAGGATAATTCCTCTCATATTCTTTGAGTTGTCGTGAGGCATAGGCTATGACTTTCCCATGTTGCATGAGAATGCATCCTAAACCTCTGCCTGAAGCATCACTGTAGATGACAAATCCCTCCCAACCAGATGGTATTGTCAAAACAGGTGTTGAAATGAATCTCCTCTTGAGTTCTTGAAAACTCTTCTCACATTCCTCTCTCCAACCAAATTTTGTATCTTTTTCTGTTAATTGAGTTAATGGAGTTGCGATTTGAGAAAATCCTTCCACGAATCTCCGATAATAACTGGCTAAGCCCAAAAAGCTACGTACTTCGGGCTTTGACTTAGGTTGCTCCCAGCTTTGAATTGCTTCAATCTTCGCTGGGTCAATATATATTCCGTGATTTGATATCACGTGCCCAAGGAATGCTACGTCCTCAAGCTAGAACTCATATTTCTTTAACTTGGCATAAAGCTTATTTTCACGAAGCTTTTGGAGTATCAGCCTCAAGTGTTGCTCATGATCTTCACGACTTTTGGAGTATATGAGGATGTCATCAATAAAGACAACCACAAAATGATTCAAATATTCCTTGAATACTCGGTTCATCATGTCCATGAAGGCAGTAGGAGCATTAGTCAATCCAAAAGACATGACTAGGAATTCGTAATGCCCGTACCGAGTTCTGAAAGCAATCTTTGGAATGTCATCGGTTTTAATCTTTAATTGATGATATCCCGAACGAAGATCGATCTTTGAAAAGAATTTGGCACCTTGCAATTGGTCAAATAGGTCATCAATTCGAGGCAACGGGTATCATTTTTTGACGATGACATGATTTAACTCCCGATAATCAATACAAAGTCGCATACTCCCATCTTTCTTCTTTACGAATAGAACAGGAGCACCCTAAGGAGACGTACTAGGACGAATGAAATCGATGTCTAACAATTCCTGCAGTTGAGTTTTTAACTACTGAAGTTTAATAGGAGTCATTCGATATGGGGTTTTGGAAATGGGTTTTGTACCAGGTTCAAGGTCAATACAAAACTCGATTTCACGCACTGGGGGTAGGCCAGGAAGTTTTTCAGGGAATACGTCAAGAAATTTATTAACAATAGAAATATCATTCAAATCTAACGTATTTTTATTTAAATCCGTGACATAGGCTAATAAATCTTGACATCTGTTTTTCAATAAATGAATGACTTTATGGCTTGATATGACAGTGATTGACTTTAGTGGTTTGGTTGCTTGAATTTGCATAATAGGTTGGTTAGGAATATGAAAGCTAACAACCTTACGAAAATAATCAATTTTAGCATGATGAGTAGTTAACCAATCAATCCCTAAAATCACATCAAATGCAAGTATTTTCAAAGAGATAAGATCAACAGGTAACGTGAGGGTGCCGATTTGAATCAAACAAGATTAATAAACAGTGGATGTAATGAAGGTTTCTCCCAATGGAGTTTCAACAGATAAGTCAAAGTCTAATTTCTCTAGAGTTAAATTTAAACATTGAGCATAAGTAGGAGAAATAAAAGAATGGGTAGAACCGGTATCAAATAAGGTATAGACTTTGCAAGAGTTTATGATTAGCTTACCCGTGATAACCTCGTTCGGGTTCCTCACTTTTTGGGAGGTCACGACAAACGCTCTCCCTTGAACTACCGGCTTTGACTTGTCTGGGACAGTATTTAGTGTCACCATCCCAGCTGGACTTATCTTCACTACACGACAAAATCGCGCTAGGTGGCCTTCTCTTTCACAATTGTAACACGCTTTGGATTGCTACGTATAGTTTGGACTGATGTGTCCCTCCCCTCCGCATTTATAGCATACGACCGGTGGTCGTTCTCCTTCGTTAACAACGGGTGCTGGTGCTGACGTCTTTCAATCATTATTGAATCTCCTCTTCTTAAAATTTCCACTTCTATTATCTTGGCTAGGATTTCCACCGAAGTGGTTACCATTTCTGGCATGTTGACTTCCTTCACATTTGTTGTCACCGCTTCGATGACTGCTACCACTAGTATTATCGTTTTGTCGGCTGCTATCTTTTGGTTGGGTTGACACATTATCGCGCTCTAATAACTGAGCCCTATTCACAACATCTGATCACAAGCAAAGTTTGTGAGACATGAGATATTGATGTATTTAGGGTTTCAAACCTCTTAGAAACATCTACGTCATACGCTCCTCATTATCTATTAAATGGGATGCAAACCGGGATAACTCGGCAAACTTAGCTTCGTACTGTGACACGATCATATTGTTTTGCTCCAGCTTGATAAATTCTACCTCCTTCATGTGACGAATACTTTCAGGAAAGTACTTGTCGTTGAACAATACTTAGAACTTCTCCCAAGACATCTTCATTGCGGCGGGCTGAGTACGTTTTACAGATTCCCACCAATGATCTGCCTCTCCTCGCAACATGAAGGTGACAAATGGAACCTTTTGCTCCTCGGAGCATCTAAAGATATCAAATATCTTGGTGATCTGCTTAATCCACGTCTCTGCCTTAAGTGGTTCTGGCTTTCCCAAAAACTCTGGTGGTCCCAGCTCCTTGAATTGCTTAGCGGTGACCATTTGAGAGTTGTCAGTGTTTCTACCTGCATTTTAAACATGAGTCTCTCTCGCTTGTTGTGAAACCCCAACTTTTATGAGTAAAGATTTAATTTCTCGAAATATATTTTTGAATATTATGGTGTGGATTTAATATAATGTTATAGTTGTTGTTAATATTTATAAATTTTATAAAGTAAGCAAGTTGTTATAAAATATTCGATTGGTCGGGGAATATTCGTTTTATCAGGTCATATGTATCTACAATATTTTGTTAAAAAATATTGTGAAAAAAAATCCTACAACGTTTTTTATAAAAACGTCATCTTTTAAGTGTTGTCTTTTTATGGTTTTGTACTAGTGGTTTTAACATGAATATTGTTTCCTAGACAATATCCAAATTCAAATGAAGTCCTCATTATAAATATTATTACACTATTTCACAGAATAGTGAGGACTACTAAGGCAACCATCTGGACCGTCACTCCATTTCCCGATTAGTTTCAGCTATATTCTCATTTTCTGAAGAGAACAATGAAAGCAAAAGGTGAGCTCAACTAGCCCAATAAAGAATATTATGACTAAGATAATGCAGAATAAATTATCGTTAGCCTTCAACATTGTTAAACTGATAGAATACAATAGACAACAAGTTTAACTGTAGCGGAACAAACAATCCATTAGAAGAGTCAAGTAAAGCATGATATCTACTATCTTCTATGATTTAAAAGTTTTTCATCAATTTTATCGCTGAGACTCAGCTCAATAAATAATTCACATCACTGAATTATCTATGCACTACGGACTAAGGATATTCATTATTATCACATCCACGAATCATTCATGCACTACGGGCCAAGGATATTCATTAGTATCGCAAGTGGTCATGATTATACCGATACATAATCATAATCATACTAATCAACAGTCCATCTATGCACTACGGCCCACAGATGACTTTCATCGCAATATAAGCATGAGGATGATGAAAATGATATAAGAATTCAATTAAGTGAAAATAAAGGATAAATTTTAAAGATTTATAATTCAATTTATCCAGAGCTCAAGAATGTCCAAATTATCAACATGATACTGCTTTGTGGAGTAAAGTTCTAGAATAATATTGTATAAAAAATAATTTGGACAAAAAAATTAATTTTTGTCATAAATAGTACCCCGAGTGAATAGTACCCGAATGAATAGTATCCCATGAATAGTACATTGTGAATAGTACCCGTGAATAATACTCCGACATGAAAAGATTAAAATTTAACAAGAATGTCCAAAAAAATATTTCCGTGAAAAGACACTTGATGAAGCACAAATTTCAAGGAGTATAGAAGCAATACTTTAAAAAAATAAGTGTAGTATTCAGAATCTGAAACAAAATAATATTACTTACATATTACAGAGTATGGAAGAAAATATTATTTCATACGAATATTGAACAAAAATAATATCCCTTACCTTAATAGGAGAGTACTTCTTACTGGTATAGCGCGGATATCCTTGAAGAAAATTTGCACTGTTTTCTACACTTAAAGCTTCCTTAAACTCTAAAGAAATATGCTCAATATTATAAAAGAAGAATTCTCTAATTCTGGTGTGATTTTTATTTCTAAACTAACCATCATATTTATAGGAGAATAGAATGATACTATTTAGAAAATAATCATGGACGCACAATGACAAGGATTCACGAGCGCTCAATTGGAAAAAAAATTTGATTTACTATGCAGTATTATGCAATAAAATATTCTAATAAAACGAAAACTTTAAATAAAATATAATATATTCTATTTATAATCTAATAAAACAAAACTTATGATTGATATATATATATATATATATATATATATATATACTAACATACTTTCTACCGACGATTTTGAGAAAAAAGAGTAAGTGGAGGTCCATATGATAAGCTAAACTTACGATAAATACTTCATAAAATACCCCTCTATTTATCTCAATTCACTTGGCTTCACAAAATATATTTTTAATAACATTCATCATTAATATTATAACTCACAATATTAACAACCAGATCATTCCCAGGAAAGAGGGGGCATTCCGATAAGGATTTCTCTTTATTGGCGCGCAATTAGGTGACCAAATCCCTTTCCTCGATAAAACTTTCTAGACATCGTCAATAATGTAAATAATAATATGAATAACTTTGTCGTCTCAATTATTGATTTAATAATATAAAATATTATGACAATAATTGAATCAATAACGTGAGATACTATGCAGCAATTACTGTGATAATAATTGAAATAAACTAAGTGACTTCTCACGTAAGTATCAATAATCAAATATATTGTACAATACAGTGTGCTACTATGCAACCACGCATATTACTATACTTTTATCACCAGATATTTCAACAGTTAACGGTAAAACTTTCGCCGTTATTTTTATAAAAAGATATTTCTGTCGTTATCTAACTCCGACAGTAATTCCGTTTTGGGGTCTACCAATGATTGTGTCATCGTACGAATATTCCCTAATAAAACGAATATTCTCCGACCAATCGAATATTTTATAACAACTTACCTACTTTGCAAAATTTATAAATATTACCCACAATTATAAAATTATATCAAATCCACACCTTATTATTCAAAAAGATATTTAGAAAAAATTAATCTTTATTCATAAAAGCTGGGGTTTTACACATAGCTTATAGATTCAATAGGAAAAATAAGTCACAGTTGCTGACTGTGTTACTATCGATGGGGTTCCATATGTAGTTTAAGATAGTAACGTCTGTTGCACAATCAAGAGTGAGGTATACTCTTAACAAAGTTGTTGTGTTCTTAGCAATAGAAACACATGTGAAACCCTTTGGCTATATGAACTAGAAGTGGAGTCACTTCTTATAGAGGGTTGTGGTTTACTCTCTTAGAGGTTCATGAAACAGGGTATTGCGCATGGCCATATTTGTGACACCCCCAAAACAGGTATACATCACCCATTCTGAGTTGTCAAAAACAAGGTACAGAAATAACTACAACTTTATTGTTATAACATATAAACTGTGAGTTTAAATACAGATATTGCCATCTAGACAATATCCACATACAAATAAATCCTCATCATAATTATTGATACATTATTTTACAAAAATGGTGAGGACTACTAATCAACTCTCTAAAACCATCATTCCATACCCCGACTCGTACTCGCTACATTCTCGCCTCCCGAGAAGAAAAATGGAACAAAAAAGGAAAATGGTGAGCTCAACTAGCCCAAGAAAAGAATATTATGACTAAGATAATACGAAACAAATTATCGTTAGTCTTCAACAGGAAAAATCTAATAGAATACAATAGACAACAAGTTTTAAATTAATACTCGTAGCGAAAAATATTAATTCATAGAAGAGTTACGTAGAGGATGAAATCTACTAATATCTATGAATTTAACAGTCCATCATCAATATTTTTATCCCTGTAACATCAATCAATATATATCTGAAATCATATATTCATCCTTGCACTACAGGCCAAGGATATTCATCAGTTGGTCATGTTCATCTAAACACCTGTTCATCTTTGCACTACGGGCCAAAGATATTCATCAGAAATCATTCATCTTTGCACTACAGGCCAAAGATATTCAATAATATCATCATTTAAAACTGAGAATGATGAAAAATATTTTTAAAGAAACGAATCCAAAGAAACAAAATGACAATGATTAAGGATTAAGGATTCGTACTTTTGTTTTATCCATGTCCAAAAATACCTCAAAAATAATCATAGTGGTGTAAAATTCAAGAATGATCAAAACATGGATACAATCAAAGCTAGTATCCGAGATAGATATTTTGACGAAAAGGAAAATTTTTATTTTTCATGAATAGTCTTGATGTATTCGTGAATAATGTCAGATATCGTGAATAGTGCCAGATATGTGAATAAGAACTCTACACCAAAAGTTCTAAATTTGATAAAACTTCAGATCAATATTTGAAAGATAATGATATTGAAGAAATAATATCATTACGAAAAAAATAATATCCCTTACCTCCTGAAAGACAATACTTCTAACTAGAATATCAATATAAATATAACTTGAACTTTCAAATATAGCAATACTCAAAGTATACTCAAAATATTCACAAGAATAAACCGATAATATAGAGAGAAAACTTGAGCTTCGTGTAATTTTCAATTCTAACCTAAGCACCTATTTATAGAAAATGCTTAGAACACCAAAAGCGAAAAAATTTAATATAATAATAATATATATAACAAATTCTCTCGCGACACTTTCTAGATTTTGAATTCAGCATTTACATCACATGCTAGGCTGCCCACAAACAAAAAAAACGTTTTCATTCTTTAAATATTTTAAACTTCCAAAAATCAATTATTTCAGTAGCTTCTAACTTCAATAATTCACAATAAATAGCCCTTTTGTCGAAAATTCGAATCTCATGAGTTTTTATAGGAAATTCAATTCTCTACAACTTTACGTAGAAAAAGTTTTTCCAAATTCCAAACAAAAATTGACCGAAATCTACAAACGGGCGATTTTAGAGGCTATAATCAAATTTCGGTCAATAAATGGGGTCCACCGACATGTTTAACATGTTTTAAACATTTATTGCAACAAAATACTCTTCCTCCTCGTATACTCATATATCCCACATTCGTTGTAAAAATATCACCATTATTATATTATTAAAATATAATAATATATATATTTAAATGAATTATTTTATCAGAAAAAGATAAAATTTCAATTTTCAACAATTGTCACATTAAAAATTTTCTCCATCTATATCCACATAAAATCAATATTTTCCTCATCATATGAATCAATAATTAATTATTCACAAATAATATTACGTAATCACAATATTGATGACTGTGGCCTTCAAGAAAGAGAGGCTTTCCAATAAGGATCTCTTCTTTCTTGGCGCATGAATTAGTGACCAAACCTCTCCTTAGATGTAACTTTCTAGACATTGCCAATAATGTTATCTAATAATATTATTAAGATAATATGAATTATTGCTTCGATAATGAAAAATACTTGTAATGACAATTATTGAAACAACATCAATATAAAATATCAACGCAACAATTATTGAACCAATAAAATAAAATCTTTGAATAAGAATTCAGTAACCATTATTGAGTAGTGCTTTCTTACGTAAGAGTCAATAATTGGTGCAATCTGCAGTGTCTTCTTGTGCAACAACGCGTATTCATCGTGTTTTAACCAACGGGTATTCCAACGATTAAAACCAGTAACAACTACTGTAGTTATTTTTAAACAACTTATATTTGTCATTTTCTTCCTCCAATCGCTTTCCGTTATGGGGCCCACACATGGTCATGCTTGCACGTCAATTACTATTCCCCGACAAAGATTTAATATTCCATGACCAAACGAATATTTCCAATACAACAATGAATATTTTATAACTACTTGCTTATTTTGAAATATTTATGTATTTTACCCATAACTATCCACATTAATCACATCAACCCTTATTATTTCAAAATAATAATTAGAGGAAATTAAATTTTATTTATTAATTATTTGGGGTCTTACAACCTCCTCTCCTTATGAAATTTCATCCTCGAAATTGACATACGTACCTGGTGTTTCGAAAAGGTGAGGATACCTCGCTTTTATTTCCGTTTCTAATTCCCAGGTCATTTCTTCTATAGCATGGTTCCTCCACAAAACTTTAACTTGTGGTATGACCTTCGATATGTAGGACATGCTCCTTCCTATCCAAGATCTTGACAGGTACCTCCTCATACGTTAAGTCTTCGGCTATCTCGTCCGGTTCTAACTCAATAACGTGGTTCGGGTCTTTCACATATTTACGAAGTACAGATATGTGAAACACATTATGAACACGAGACATACTTGGAGGTAACACGAGTCTATAGGCTACATTTCCTACTCGGTCAAGAATTTGAAATGGACCAATAAATCGTGGATTGAGCTTTCCTCTCTTCCCAAATCTTGTAACTCCCTTCCATGGAGCAACTCGCAACAATACATGATCCCATATACTAAATTCCACGTCCTTTCGATGAAGATCCGCATAACTCTTTTGTCGATCTTGTGCCGCTTTGTATCGTTGTCGAATCATTTGGATTTTTCGGTGATATATACGTATTAAACTCGGGTCCCAACAATGTTGCTTCACCCACCTCATCCCAACATATTGGAGAGCGACACTTTCGTCCATATAATGCTTCAAATGGAGCCACACCTATACTTGCCTGATAACTGTTGTTGTAGGAGAATTCCACCAATGGTAAATACTTATCCCAACCGCCTTGAAGTCTAGGACACGTAGTCTTAATAAATCTTCAAGAGTTTGAATAGTCCTCTCTCGATTGTCCGTCCGCTTGAGGATGGTATGCCAAACCGAATCGTAAATCCGCACCCATAGCTTTTTTGCAAGCTAACCCAAAATCTTGAAGTGAATCTTGGGTCACGATCCAAACTATAGATACTGGCATGCCATGCAACCTTACAATCTCATTTACATACATACTAGCAAGACGTTCAAGAGAATAAGTCTCCGTCTCAAAGAAATGTGCGAGACTTGGTTAATCTATCAACAATAACCCAAATAGCATTTATGCCTTGAGAAACCGTGGGAAGACCCGTAACGAAATCCATGGTAATGTGTTCCCACTTCCATTTCAAATCTCAAGTGGTTGCAATGGTCCCTTAGGCACTTGATGCTCGCCTTTACACGCCGACAAGTTAAACATGTTGAGATAAACTTTGCAATCTCTCTTCATATTGTTCCACCAAAATGTATGTCAAGATCACGATACATTTTAGTACTTCGTGATGGATTGCAAATGGTGTATTGTGTGCCTCCATCATGATCTTGTACTTCAAATCGTAATCGTTAGGAACACAAAGTCTGGAGTGGACTCGAAGTATTCCTTCTTCATCAATTCTCGCTTACGGAATAGCACCTTCTTGTACTTTCTTCTTCATATGCATCAGCTCCGGGTTGGTGGCTTGAGCAACCTTAACTTTTTCTATTAAAGTTGGCTCTATGCGTATACTTGACATCATCGCACTCGTTCCTGCATATGATCTTCTACTCAACGCGTCAGCTACCACGTTCGCTTTTCCAGAATGGTAATGAATAGTGTGGTCGTAGTCTTTCAATAGCTCGAGCCAACGTCGTTGCCGCATGTTGAGTTCTTTTTGAGTGAAGAAATATTTAAGGCTTTTATGGTCTGAATATATCTCCACTTTCTCCCCATATAGATAGTGCCTCCATATCTTTAGCGCGAAAACGATTGCTGCCAACTCTACATCATGAGTAGGATAATTCCTCACATACTCTTTAAGTTGTCGTGAGGCATAGGCTATGACTTTCCCACGTTGCATGAGAACACATCCTAACCCTTTGCCCGAAGCATCGCTGTAGATAACAAATCCATCCAAACCAGATGGTATTGTTAGAACAGGTGCCGAAATAAGTCTCCTCTTAAGCTCTTAGAAACTCTTCTCGTATTCCTCGCTCCATACGAATTTTATATCTTTTCGAGTCAGCTGAGTTAATGGAGTAGCGATTCAAGAAAACCCTTCCACGAATCTCCGATAATAACCAGCTAAGCCCAAAAAGCTACGTACTTCAGTCACCGACTTCGGTTGCT
The DNA here is from genome assembly GCA_020205605.1 of Panax ginseng. Taxonomy (NCBI): domain Eukaryota; kingdom Viridiplantae; phylum Streptophyta; class Magnoliopsida; order Apiales; family Araliaceae; genus Panax; species Panax ginseng. Next base: position 68,348,145 of record CM035132.1, on the reverse strand, counting down.
CCCAACTTTGTATTGCTTCAATCTTCGCCGGGTCAACAGATACTCCATGTTTTGACACCACGTGCCCAAGGAATGCTACTTCCTCGCCGAACTCGCATTTCTTCAACTTAGCATATAACTTGTTTTCACGAAGCCTTTGGAGTACCAGCTTCAAATGGTGCTCATGATCTTCACGCTTTTGGAATATATGAGGATGTCATCAATAAAGACAACAACGAATTGATCCAAATATTCCTTGAATACTCGATTCATCATATCCATGAAAGCCGCAGGAGCATTAGTCAATTCGAAAGACATAACTAAGAATTCATAATGCCCATACCGAGTTCTGAAGGCAGTCTTTGGAATATCCTTAGTTCTAATTTTCAGCTAATGATATCCAGAACGAAGATCGATTTTTGAAAAGAATTGTGCTCCTTGCAACTGGTCAAACAAGTCATCAATACGAGGTAAAGGATACCTATTCTTGATAGTGACATGGTTCAATTCCCGATAGTCAATACAAAGTCGCATACTCCGTCTTTTCTTCTTTACAAATAAAACAGAGCACCCCAAGGAGATGTACTAGGACGAATGAAACCGATGTCCAACAACTCCTGTAGTTGGACCTTTAACTCCAGAAGTTCAATAGGAGCCATTCGATATGGGGTTTTAGAAATGGGCTTTGTACGAGGTTCAAGGTCAATAAAGAATTCAACTTCACGCTACGGGGTAGACCAAGAAGTTCTTCAGGAAATACGTCAGGAAAGTCAATAACAACAGGAATATTATTCAAATTTGACGTGTCTTTATTCAAATCCGTAACATGAGCTAAAAAAGCTTGACATCCGTTTTTCAATAAACGAATAGCTTTATGATTAGATATGACAGTAATTGATTTTAATGGTTTAGTTGCTAGAATTCGAACAACAGGTTGTTTAGGAATATGAAAACTAACAACCTTACGAAAATAATCAATTTTGGCATGATGAGTAGTTAACCAATCAATCCCTAAAATCACATCAAAAGTAAGTATCTTTAAAGAGATAAGGTCAACGGTAAGGTGATGGTGCCAACTTGGATCAAAACAAGACTTATAAACAATGGATGTGATGAAAGTTTCTCTAACGGAGTTTCCACAGATAGGTCAAAGTCTAATTTTTCCTGAGTCAAATTTAAACGCTGAGCACAAGTAGGAGAGATAAATGAATGGGTAAAGACCGTATCAAGTAAGGTATAAACTTCGCAAGAATTTATAAATAGCTTACCCGTGATCACCTCGTTTGGGTTCCTCGCATTTTGACCAGTCACAACAAACGCTCTTCCAGGAACCGTTGACTTTGACTTTTCTGGGACAGTCTTTTGAGTCACCGTCCCCGCTGAACTAGGTTTCGCTACCGTGCAATCTCGAGCGATATGTCCTTCCTTTCCACAATTATAGCATACCTGGAACTGCTGTGGGCAGTTTGGACTGATATGTCCCTCTTTTCCGCATTTATAGCATATGACCGGTGGTCGTTCTCCTCCCTTGGAACCAGTTGCTGTTGGCACTGTCGTCTTCACATGGTCGTTATTGAATCTCCTCTTTTTAAAATCTCCTCCTGACTCGCTTTTTCTATTTTCATGGCCATGATTACCACCAGAGTGGTTACCATTTTGTCCGCTTTTTCTTTCTCCACCGGGTTATCGTTGTTTTGTTGATCGCTATCTCCTAGATGATCCTCGATTGTGGTACCTCATTGGCCGTGATCTCGTTATCTCGCTTCTAATAATTGAGCCCTCATTAACAACATCTGAATAGAGAGAAAATTTATGAGAGATGAGATCTTGACGTATCTTGGGTTTCAAACCTCTCGTAAACATCCGCGTCATACATTCCTCATTCTCCACCAAATGAGGTGCAAACCTAGATAACTCTGCAAACTTCGCCGTCTCGAGACACCGCTATGTTGTTCTCGCTCCGGTCTAATAAACTCCACTTCCTTCATATGAAGAACACTTTTTAGGAAAGTATTTGTCATTAAATAGTTTCAAACGCCTCCCAAGACATCTTTGGCCTTGTTGGATGGGTAAGCTTCACAGATTCCCACCAAGAGTCCGCCTCGCCATTTTAACATAAAGGTGGCGAATGGAACCTTCGCTTCATCCGCATCATCCCAAGACATCGAATATCTTGGTAATTTGCTTGACCAACGTCTCCGCCATGATCGGATCTGGCTTTCCCTTAAATTCTGGTAGTCCCAACTCTTTGAACTGCTTGGCTGTGACAACCCGTGAATTGTTATCATTTCCTCCTGTATTTTGAACACGAGTCTCCCTCGTCTGATTTTGCATGAACTGCAAAAGACTTCTAAATATCCCCTCGTTCATCATCTGCTCAATGGTGTTGTTCACAGGAGGAACATTGCTAGCCTGTTGCACGTTCTCCTCGTTGGTAAGTTCATGCATCTCCACGGTCTCATTTACTCCACTGTTAACATTCTCGGTTGCCATTCTTAAATACTGCCATAAAACAAGGGTTAATTAAGCAAATCAATATATCACATAATATCCATATATACTGACCAACTAACAAATAAGCTTAGGTAGGACACACTAGGGAAGGATTTACTCGTCTCTCCTCTCCTAGTTCTATTCCCAGATCTCCGCCAGAGATCATATCCCTAAGCTCTAATACCAACTGTGACACCCCCAAAACAGGTATACATCACCCATTCTAAGTTGTCAAAAATAAGATACAAAAATAACTACAACTTTATTGTTACAACATATAAACTGTGAGTTTAAATACAGATATTGCCATCTAGACAATATCCACATACAAATAAATCCTCATCATAATTATTGATACATTATTTTACAAAAATGGTGAGGACTACTAATCAACTCTCTAAAACCATCATTCCATACCCCGACTGTATTTCAGCTACATTCTCTCCCTCCCGAGAAGAAAAATGGAACAAAAAGGAAAAGGGTGAGCTCAACTAGCCCAGTAAAGAATATTATGACTAAGATAATACAGAACAAATTATCGTTAGTCTTCAACAGGAAAAAATCTAATAGAATACAATAGACAACAAGTTTTAAATTAATACTCATGAGGGAGAATATTAATTCATAGAAGAGTTACGTAGAGGATGAAATCTACTAATATCTATGAATTTAACGAAATCCATCATCAATATTTTTATCCTCGTAACATCAATCAATATATATCTGGAATCATATATTCATCCTTGCACTACAGGCCAAGGATATTCATCAGTTGATCATGTTCATCTAAACACCTGTTCATCTTTGCACTACGGGCCAAAGATATTCATCAGAAATCATTCATCTTTGCACTACAGGCCAAAGATATTCAATAATATCAACATTTAAGACTGAGGATGATGAAAAATATTTTTAAAGAAACGAATCCAGTGAAACAAAATGACAAGGATTAAGGATTAAGGATTCGTACTTTGTTTTATCCATGTCCAAAAATACCTCAAAAATAATCATAGTGGTGTAAAATTCAAGAATGATCAAAACATGGATACAATCAAAGCTAGTATCCGAATAGATATTTTGACTGAAAAGGAAAATTTTTATTTTTCGATGAATAGTGCCGTGATTCGTGAATAATGTCGATATCGTGAATAAAGTCTCCGTATATCGTGAATAAGAACTCAGACACCAAAAGTTTTAAATTTGATAAAACTTCAGATCAATATTTCAAATAATGATATTGAAGAAATAATATCATTACGAAAAAAATAATATCCCTTACCTCGGAAGACAAGATTTTAACTGGAATCTTTGGATATAGGCTATAACTTGAACTTTCAAATAGAGATAGCAATACTCAAAGTATACTCAAAATATTCACAAGAATACGCTCGATAATATAGAGAGAAAACTTCATTTAAATGTAATTTTCAATTCTAACCCAAGCACCTATTTATAGGAAAATGCTTAGAACACCAAAAGCAGTAAAATTTAATATAATAATAATATATATAACAACTTCTCTACGCACACCTTCTAGATTTTGAATTCAGCATTTACATCACATGCTAGGTCGCCCACAAACAAAAAAAAAAAACGTTTTCATTCTTTAAATATTTTAAACTTCCAAAAATCAATTATTTCGTAGCTTCTAACTTCAATAATTCACAATAAATAGCCCTTTTGTCGAAAAATTCGAATCTCATGAGTTTTTATAGGAAATTCAATTCTCTACAACTTTGCGTAAGAAAGGTTTTCCAAATTCCAAACAAAAATTGACCAAATCCATAAACGGGTGATTTTAAAGGCTATAATCAAATTTCATCAATAAATGGGGTCCAATTTATACATGTTTAACATGTTTTAAACATTTATTGCAACAAAAATACTCTTCCTCCTCGTATACTCATATATCCCACATTCGTTGTAAAAATATCACCATTATTATATTATTAAAATATAATAATATATATTTAAATGAATTATTTTATCGTAAAAAGATAAAATTTCAATTTTCAACAATTGTCACATTAAAAATTTTCTCCATCTATATCCACATAAAATTAATATTTTCCTCATCATATGAATCAATAATTAATTATTCACAAATAATATTACGTAATCATAATATTGACAACCAGCGCTCCCTGTGAAAGAGGGGCTTTCCAATAAAAATTTCTCCTTCTTGGCGCCGCAATTAGGTGACCAAACCTCTCCTTAGACAAAACTTTCTAGACATTGCCAATAATGTTATCTAATAATATTATTCGAGATAATATGAATTATTGCTTCGATAATGAAAAATAATCGTAAATGACAATTATTGAAACAATAGCAATATAAAATATCAACGCAACAATTATTGAACCAATAAAATAAAATACTTCGAATAAGAATTATCGTAACCATTATTGAGTAGTGCTTTCTTACGTAAGAGTCAATAATTGGTGCAATACTGCAAGTCATCTTGTCTGACAACGCGTAGACATCGTGTTTTAACCACCGGGTATTCCAACAATGTAAACGGTAACAACTACTGTAGTTATTTTTAAACAACTTATATTTGTTGTTTTCTTCCTCCAATCGCTTTCAGTTATGGGGCCTACACATGGTCGCTCATGGTCAATATTTAATATTCCCCGACAAGCATTTAATATTTCACGACCAAACGAATATTCCCAACAACAATGAATATTTTATAACCACTTGCTTATTTTGAAATATTTATGTATTTTACCCATAACTATCCACATTAATCACATCAACCCTTACTATTTCAAAATAATAATTAGAGAAAATTAAATTTCATTTATTAATTATTTGGGGTCTTACAATATTAGCGCAATGCAATTGGGAATACACACCACGGTAGGAGGATTTTGTGTGTGACAATTTCGGTCATATCATATAGAAGTAGATGTTCAATCTACGGACACCATCAACTTCGATGTGACTTTGAGTTGTTTACACTAAGAGAATGTTCAATGTTCGTCACACCTTCTTTTATACACACATGCCTTGAAGTTGTTTGATCGAAAGTTGTTTGGATGAAAAATAGTTTTTCCAAACAAGTAGGGGATTGTTAGAACTGCACCTTATTCTATATTTTAGAGACTTAATTATTGTGAAGTTTAGACTTGAATAAAACCTATTAGTGGACATAAATTAAGTAAATAAAAGGTGTAATTTGTTCCCTTAAGTTATAGAGAATAAGAGATAACTTCATTTGATTTGTGTAGAAATTATATGATTTGTGTCTATAGTGAGACATTTAATAAGGTGCAAAGTTGTTTTGATAAAACTATTATTCCTTGTCCCATTTAATAGAAAAACTACTAGTTACTTTATAAGTACAAGTGATATCTTATTTTATTTTGTAACAAAAGATAAATAGTGAGAACTATTCAAATTCTATTTAATTATTAATTATTACTAAATGTGTAACTTAAATATTTAATACTAATAAGTATAGTTAAATATATAATTGAATATTTATAATGTAACTTACAATATATATAAATGTATATATGTCTTACTCCTTGATCCTACATACCTTGCATATCCCCTTTAGCGACGGTCCGTCGCTAAAAATTAAGACGACGGTTCTCTGATATAACGACGGATCGAACCGTCGTCCGGTCCTTCGCTAAATGAGGTGAGCATGGTATATAAAATAAAGGGGTGAGCCTTTGAAATGGACTGTATATATCTATATATATATATATATATATATATATATATATATGATATATATTTCTTCTCCAATTTTTTTAGAAACAAATAACTACTATAAAGTAGTGTTCTATTGGAATTTTTTGTGAATTTGTATCATGGATAATTCATCAAGGCTTGACATAAATCCTGGAGGAATATCGTCTGCAACCTTTAACAAACCAATCGTGGTGGGGGCGATAAAAACCTTAAGGACATGGATCACTCATGTCATATCTTTTACAACGATTTTGACTATACAAAATTTACGGTTCTAACATATATATATATATATATATATATATATATATATATATATATAAAATTAATTAAATAACCAACTATAAACAACTAATCAGTAATCAATTGTTTCCACTGATTACATCTTGAAGACCAACCATGAAATAACTCTACATAATAAAAGATTTTTTGCTTCACCAATTAATAAAGTTAAAGCGAACATCTATACAAGAAAAGTAAATTTAGCCACAAGAAAATTCTAAATTACATATAACCAGTAGCACTTGAATAGAGCAGGAACAAAATTCTTTCGAATTTTGGAATCATGTTTAAGCATAACAATATTAGAAACTGCTATAAACACATTGTTAGATACACCACAAAGTCCCCTTGGAGTCTAAAAAAAATATACAAAAAACCTCATACCACAATTGACCGTTTTGGCCATACTGGTTGTCTATGTTTTAATTGGCGAAATGCTAATCTCCTTTTCATTAAAAAGGAAAGGAATACCAATATAATTACCAAAACAATATACAGAACCACCAAGTGAGATGCTGGCACAAAGTCTAGGATCTGGCGTCCACTCATGCTGTCACCGCTGAAATAACAGTTACTTCTATGTAAACTTCCATGGGTGAGCGATTTCTGGATCGAGAACAAAATCTGAAGGAAATGTCTTCTGTGATTCTCATTTCACAAACTCAGTATACATGATTATAATGCTTGATTCTAGGTTATGATTACAATGCTTGATTCTAGGCTATAATTAAAGACATGATAAATCAAATACCACTGATTATTTACATACTAAATATATACTCCATTATACCCCCGCAATCGAAGCGGGAGGCTGTCGTACGCTGAGACTAATCTTAAAATCATCAAAGAGTATGCACGGAAGCCTTTTCGTGAAAATATCAGCTATCTAGTAGCGAGATGGGACATGAAGCACACGAACTTGTCCTCGTTCAACTTTCTCTCGGACAAATAAGATATCCATCTCAATATGCTTAGTACGTTGGTACAAGATTACCGGAAAGATAGATGGCACTGACGTTATCACAGTACACCAACGTTGCCTTCTTGATCGGAACATGTAATTCTAACAGTAGATTTCAAAGCCAACATGATTCGGCAACAACATTGGCGACACCTCTATACTCAGCTTCAGCACTAGACCGAGATAAGGTGGGTTTGTCGCTTAGACGACCAAGCAATCAAATTATCTCCAGGAAATACACAGTAACCAGATGTTGATCGTCGAGTGTCAGGACACCCTCCCCAATCCGCATCCGTATCCGTATAGCCAGTGAGAACAGAAAACTTGGATTTGTATAGATGCAAGCCGAAGTCGAGCGATCCACGAAGATATCGCGGGATTCTCTTAAGTGCAGTCATGTGTTCGCGCTTGGGGTCATGCATATGCAAATATACCTGCTGAACCGCATACTGGGCGTGTAAACGTAAGATATTGCAAGGCTCCGACTAAGCTGCGATAGTGCGTGGGGTCTTCATAAAGTGCTCCACTCGAATTGCTCAATATTGCCTTCGTATCCATAGGGGTGGGTAACGGCTTGCATGAAGACATACCTGCCCTCTCAATGATGTCTTCAGCATATTTCTTTTGGCAAAGAAATAAACCTCTTTCGTGATGGGTCACAGCAATTCCCAAGAAATAATGTAAGGGACCCAAATCTTTCATAGAAAATTTCGATGCCAGAATAGACATGATATGGCGACGAAGAGCCTCAGATGATGTGGTAAGGATTATTTCGTCAACATAGAGAATAATGTATGCCATGTCATTTCCTTTGCAATATATAAACAAAGAATGATCCAATTTGCTATGCATAAACCCCATTGTAGAGACAAAATTCGTAAACCGTTTATACCAAGCCCGGGGTGCCTGTTTGAGGCCATTCATAGACTTCTTGAGCAAGCATACATAGTCTAGATGGTTCGGGTCGCAGAAACCCATAGGTTGATGCATGTAGATAGTTTCCTGTAATTGACCGTGCAAAAATACATTCTTGACATCCAGTTGATGTATGGACCAATAATTCGATAAAGCCAAACTAAGCACAGTGCGAATTGTAGCGGTTTTCACTACCGGGCTGAATGTTTGACCACAGTTGACACCAATTTGCTGAGACCTGCCATCACCAACAAGACGGGCTTTATGCCGCTCAAAAGATCCATCAAATTTCTTTTTATGACAAAAAAATCCACATACACCGAATAATATTCACATTAGACAGACGGGGCTCTAACTCCCACGTCTTATTTTTAATACGAGCATCATATTCATCCAACATGGCCGCTTTCCAATTCAGGTCGGACAACGCAGTTTTGGGGTTAGATGGCAGAGGGGATTGCGAAATCGAAGAAGTTAAATTAAAATGACATTTGGGCTTAAAGATCCCATGCATTCTGCGTGTGGCCATGGAGCGGTGTTGGTTTGGATTGGAGTGGTGTATGTGTGTATCTGGTGGGGATGTGGGCGGGTTGGGCTGGGAGCTTGCTGGGCTACAAAAAAATGGGGAGTTTCCTGGGCCGGGTGTAGGACTGTTTGCTGGAAAAGGAGATTATAGTGGGTCGGGTGGAGGACTTGGGGATCGGTGGATGAGAATTGAGCGGGGCCCAGAATCACTGGGAGTGTTATTGGAGATGGGCCCAATTTACTGACTGATGGTGGGAGCAGGAAGAATAGCGAGCACATGTAACACGGGATGGATTCCATCATCAAGAAATTCATAGGTATGTGATGGAGGCGTATAAAAATTAGCAAAGGGAAATTTAGTCTCATCAAACACAACATGTCGAGAGATAATTATTTTGCGACTCGAGAGGTCATAACACTTGTGAAGTCCCGAATTTTATGAAATGAAAGTATTCAATTTTCTTATAATTATTCTATTTAGTAAATAGTTAAATTGATAAAAGGTTAAATTTTTTAAAGTAAACAAGTTGTCATAAAATAATCGGTGATAAAAGTATAGTAATATGTGTGGTTGCATACTAGCACACGGTATTGATTATTGATGCTTACGTGAGAAGTCACTCAGTTATACTCAATTATTGCTACATTAATTGTTGCATCATATCTCTCATACACTACAAGAAAACCGGCTAATTCCGACAGAATTTTCCGTCGGATATAATCCTCTTCCGTCGAACATTAACTATTTTTGACGAAAAAGTCCGTCCGAAATTCGGTCGTAAATAATCGCGTCGGAAATAAGATCCGTCAAGAATTCTGTCGGATATAACTTATCTTCGACGAACTTATCTCCGACGGAGTTTTGTCGAACATAACTTAGTTACGACAGAATATGTAGGACGAAACTTTCCGTCGGATTAAAAAAGTCCTATGTCTGACGGACTGATTCTCTCGGAATTATCTTATTTCCGATCGAAAATTAAAATAGCCCAAAAATTATAAAACATAACTGCTTATTAAGGTCGACGGAATTTTTGTCGGGCATAGGATGTTTACAACGGATGTATTCCGTCGAAGATGGAGTATTTACGACTGAAATTAGAATATTCTGGTAATTCTTAAAAATTGTTTTTTTGTTATCTCCGAGGGAATTTCCGTCGCAAATACCTTATTCCATCGGAATTAACTAATTTTTTTTTAATACAAATTTTAAAAGTTCAGTTTCCATGTGTTTAAACCCATTAATGTACATGTAACCTGTCACAACCCAATACACAGTATTATAAACCTGTATCTCACATTCAAATATGCAACGTAGCACTAAAACGTAATCTTCAACTCATTATCATTCACATTCACATTCAAATATCCACCAAAACGTATTATAAGCTAACCAATTACAAATATAAGCTAATGTTACATAAATGTTAAACAATATAATTTACAATAGTTGTACAAACGTAATTAGACAATGCAATATATACAAAAGTTCTACAATATCATGAATATATACAAATGAACTATAAACTAGTAAAAAGTATCATCATCGAGCGGAGGTGAACGACGGCCATTTTGCTTTCGTGTGTATGGAAATCACCTCGTGCTTCGCTTCATCATCGCCACCGCTTCTCCATCGCCACCCTATTGATAGAATCAAAAATATAAATCATTAGTCCGTGTATATATATGTGTGTGTGTGTGTGTGAGAGAGAGAGAGAGAATTAACAAACTAGCCTTAATTGAAAAATATAAACAATAAGAATACCTGAGTAGGTGGGGGCGGACGAAAAGCCTCCTCCAAGAGGGTAATCACCATCCGGAGCATCTCCGCGCTCAAGCGTCGAATCGCTTCCTCGAGGTAATCCGTGCATTTCTCTGCAAATGCCCCTGCTATAATATCCTGAGCAATCTGGTGAAGACGAGAACTGGAAGGCAACTACTGATGCCGAAAGACCGGATCGGTATGGAACCTATCCGACATCGCCTTTATCATCACCACGCCGAAGATATCGTCATCCAAGCCAAATACCAGTATGAGATGGTTCGACATGTGCTTCTCGACACCAAGGGCGGGCTGAGCCTATAAAGAGATACAAATTCGATTACTGATAATAATTTATATAATGTGATAAATTCGGATAATTTCGTGAAACATAAAAAAATATTACCTCCAGGAAGTGTATATGTGGGTATCCTCGGCAGACCCAACACTCGATATCTGCCGGTACTGCTACTAGGGGGATCTTGAGACGTGACCCATAGTCTCAGCTCCTCATCCCGATCTAATACAATATCAGGAAGAGGGGTGACGGAATCTAACGACTCAGAACCCCTCCTAATAGTCTCTAGCTCAGCTATACGCTCGTCTCGAAGCTTCTAAAATAGGTCCTGTAATGTATTCCGTATACGTATGTTAATTATATAATTTTATTTACGATTGGATATTATTAAAAGCTAAATAGTAAGATGAGTTTTACCCATATAGCTAAAGCTGCCTAAGACAAAGCACGCTCGTCCTTAGGCGTGTGGGCTCGATCCCAAAACTCTAGCATGGTAGGATCTCGGCCCAAGGTCCTCCCCAATGCCTAATACAAACATTCATAAAACAGGTCTTAAGTATTTGTGTGAGAACTTGACACATAAATAACTAAATACAACGCACTTACCGTCTTCGCCTCCTCAAACGACTGAGAACCAGTGGTGTGTACTATCCGGAGCTGACCAGGGTTCTTCTTCGCCTGCTCGGACCTTTTCTTGAAGTCATCAGCCTCCCAGTGAGCACACATAGTCGCCCAGGCTAAATCGGAGACTATGCAGGGCTGATGATCTCTGATGGTGGTCCCAGTCGGTCCACAATCGCCGGGCGCCATACATCACATCTCATACAACCATCCGTAGTAATTCGCAATGACGTGATGCTCAATCACAAAGATCGCCAAATGATCGAGAGATGCTCGGTCAAATCAATAATAAACCTATAACAAAAGATTATTTAAAATTAAGAACATTTGATTTTGTCATCCCAATACAACTATGTGGTGATAATATGCTTAACTTACGTGGAACTCCCGCAAGACGGTCTGCATAAAAGTGGCATCGTCTCACAAGATATCGACCGAACCGCATGCACCTCTCTCGGAGATCGTCAAACAAATCGCATGTAAGGTGTGCTTAGCCACCAGGTCTAGTATACTACAGAAAAAGTATAACAATATGTGTTATGTGAATTGTATTTTGCAATAACTGATAGAAATAGTAGGAATATATTAACACTTATCACGGGAAACGACATCCACCCAAGATCGTAGAGGGGCAATTGCAAATGACGGACACCCAAAGATACCGAGGTTCGTCCCTCAATGTCGTCGACAAGGTGCATCTGTAGTAATTGTATTTAACATAGTACTTCAATAATCATTGTAATCATTGTAATTAACATAATACATACCGAGGTTCGTCCCTAGTTAAGATAACTTACTCGTGCATGAAGAAGAGCCTCCATCGTGGCTACCGTCTCCAGTACAAGATCGCCCACCACCTCGGCGACCTCCACCGCTATGTCTAGCCATGAATATCCTACTGCAATAACAAAATTGGTAGATTACGAATATGTAAGGTTTAACAATATATTCAAATCAATCTATTGGTAGATTACGAATATAATTGAAAATGCTACTTAGTTTATTGAAAATTGTGGCAAACTACACAAATGCTACTTAGTTTATGAGAATTTATGTGGAATCTCTACTTGAGTCGGCAACCAGGAAAAAAAAAGGGTCGTAGTTCCTGTTGTGTCCTATACTCGAATAATAAGGTTAATTCAATTACTGTAAACATTCCTCACTGTTCCATCATAACAGATGACAACATCCCGAAGGAGTTCCATTAAGCTATTGAACAAAGTTTTAGCTTAAGCAACCCTCTAGATGAACGAAGGTTCACTTCTCTGCTAGGAATGAATCATCTCCCCATATGGGTCCAATCCATGATATAGACAGCTTCTCACCACTCCAAATTCCTCAAATGGATAGTTCCCATTCAAGAGGTCAGACGTTCTGTGAGAACTACCCATCTGAGGAATTCGGAGTGGTGAGAAGTTGTTTATATCATGGATTGGACCCATATGGGGAGATGATTCATTCATATGGGAGAAGTGATCGTTCACTCATTTAGAGGGTTGCTTAACCTAGAACTTTGTTCAACAACTTACTGGCACTCCTTCCGGATGTTGCCATTTGTTATGATGGAACAGTGAGGAATGTCTGCAGTAATTCAATTACCTTTATTATTCGAGTATAGGACACAAACAGGAACTACGACCCCTTTTTTTTATTGTTAGAGGAATCGATTGAGTACTATTTAGTTAAGAATCGCTATGTCAAAACCTGCATACAAGAAAGAGTACATATATGTAGGGAGAGTATTATTGCATTTATATATTGAAAATTGTGGCAAACTAAGCAAATGCTACTTAGTTTATTTTTCCAATGATGATAAACTAAGTAAGTGGTACTTATTTTATGAGAATTGTTATTTAGAATCTATAGAGACTACTGTTCGACATTCACTTCTAGCTATACTTAGTTTATTTTGTCAATGATGATAAACTAAGTAAGTGGTACTTAGTTTATAAAAAATTTTATTTGGAATCTATAGAGACTACTGTTCGACATTCACTCATACTTAGTTTATTATTATATATATTTTTTATTTTAATTTGTAGTATATTATATAATTGGCTTATTTATTTTTAAATTTACTTTATTAAATTAAATTAAATTAAATCATTTTATTTTATTTATTAAACTAAATTAAATTAAATTTTTATTACTTTTTATTTTATTTTGTATTATAGTATAAAAGTTTAATTTAATTTAATTTAATTTAATTTAAATATTAAAATTATTTTATTTTATTTTATTTTATTTTATCTTGTATTATATTATATATATTATATAATATTTAATGTTTTTTATTAAATTAAATTAAATTAATTAAATTAAGATTATTTAAATTAAATTAAATTAAATTTATTTTATTATTTTTATTTAATTTTATTTTTATTGAATTGTATTTTATTTATTAAATTAAATCAAAGTTTTTTTATTTTATTCAATTCAATTTAATTTAATTTATTTTTATTTTATTTTACTTTATTTTGTATTATATTATGTTATTTATTTTATTTTTAAAATTTATTTTATTTAATAAATTAAATTAAATTAAATTATATTTACTTTATTTTATTTTAGTAGTAAGAAACTAAGTAAATGGTACTTAGTTTATGATTTATTAATATTGGGAAACTAATTACTAATACAATACATGCAAGGCCCACAAATATTCTGTAATTTCATAATTCTGACAGAATTTCTGTCATAAATTCAGTCGTAAATAATAAATATATCAAGATTAAAAACAGTCCTAAAATCAGTTACATTATGATAAGGAACCAAATTTGATATCAATATTCTGTAATATTCCAAATTCCAAATAATATGCAGTTAAATAATATGCAGTCCACAAACCCAAAATCAAATTTTCAATTTCAGCAATCAGCAATATAAACAAGAAGAATAGGACCCAAATTTTCAACCCACAAATTCACAGCAACAACATATTATCCAAATTGGGTTAATCTCATATTCAAACTCAAACTAAACCTAAAACAAATTAAGCCACAAATTTCACAATTTGCAACAAATTAACCCTAAAAATCTAATACTTGGCAGAAAACTAACCTTAAAATTGAATTAATGTGCAAACTAACCGACGGTGGTGCCTAGTGGTGGTCGTGGTGGTGGTGTCTGGTGGTGGTGGCGCTCATCGGTGGTGGCCAAAACCCGCTCGACAAAGATGGTGGCGACGCTGCGGTGGTGGTGGTAGTGGCGATGCGTGGTGGTGGTGTTGTTGGCGGTGGTACTGCAGTGGTGGAAGTACGTGGTGGTGGTGGTGGCAGTACGTGGTGGTGGTGGTGGTAGTACGTGGTGGTGGTGGCGGCGCTGGTGGTGGTGGATATGAGAGAAGTGAGAGAAGTGAGACTGAGAGAGATCTATGTGTGAGAGATATCGCGTAATAGAGAAATGAGAGATCAGAGAAAGAGAGAAATATTAGATCTGAAAAGTGAGAGAAACGAGGGGGCCGGAAGACGTAAGGGTTTTAGGCTTATTTTCGACGGACTGTCCGTCATACTTACCTTCGTCGTAATTAATGTATGACGGACAGTCCGTCGGAATGAGCAATATTCAGTCGTAAATAAGTTTCGCGCTGGCGGGAACATTGGCGCCAATGGGATATATATATTTTCAACGAACATTCGTCGCAATTAAAGTAGTTTTGACTGATTTATCTTCGACTGAATAATTCATCGGAATACATATTATCTTCGAGGGAATGTGTCCGTCAAACATAGTTCCGTCGAAATTAGCTGGTTTTCTTGTAGTGATATTATTAATTCAATTATTGTCACAGTATCATCTGTATAATATGTTATATTATTAAATCAATAATTGAGACGACAAAGTTATTCATATTATTATTTGCAATATTGACAATGTCTAGAAGTTACATCAAGAGAGGTTAGATAATCTAATTGCGCGCCAATAGGGAGAAATCCTTATCGGAAAGCCCCCTCTTTCCTGGGAATGACCTGGTTGTTAAATATTGTGAATTATAATATTAATGATGAATAAGTTCGTGTTGATTAAAGATGAAATTGATAGTTCCATTGTGTTGGAATTATTAGTGTTAGTGAAAATCGACATTTATTTCGATTATTATTGATGTCTGGAGGTTATATTGACCAATCAGGTAATTAACCGGATAAATGAGCAATTAATTGCTATTGATTCACATGATTATAACTATTTGTTCACATGTGTGTACTATTGATTCACATTCATTTACTATTAGGGGAGTTGGTGCAAGATTGATAATACTTGCATGACTAAGTTAAAAATGGAGGTATAGGTGGAGGTATTATACTGTAATTCATATTTTCACATGTCTAGAACTATTGATTCACATGATTTACTATTAGGGGAGGTGGTGCAAGTTTGATAATACTTGTAGGACTAAATTAAAAATGAAGGAAAAGAGGAAGGTATTATATAATAATATTTCGAGCCCCAAAATGTGCAATTATCAAAACTATATTTTCTTATAAATAGAAGCTCATTCCTTCATTATTTTTCACAAATTCACTAAAGCTATAGAGCAATTATTATAGAGAGAAATTATAGAGAGAAAGAAGAAGAGAAGTCTGCTACCTCACTATTCCAGTATCCAGTCTTCTTCTGAGGTAAGGGGTATTATTTCTTTCGTATTAATGAAGAGAGTTATTTCTTTCAATATTAAGTAAGGGTTGTTATACCATTCTTTATTATTACTCATGGAATAACTTTTATCTGCATATGGTCTATCGCATGCCCGGTGAATTCTTACATTATTCCATTCTTTATTATTCATTTAGAATAACTCGTCTGCATGCGGTCTATCGCATGCCTGGTGAATTCTTCTGTTATTCCATTCTTTATTATTCTGTTGGAATAACCTATCTGTGTGGTCTATCGCATGCCTGGTGAATTCTTTTATTATTCCATTCTTTATTATTCTCGTTGGAATAACTCATCTGTAAGGACTATCGCATGCACGTGAATTCTTCATTATTCCATTCTTTATTATTCTGTTGGAATAACCTGTCTATGTGGATTACCGTATGCATGGTGAATGATCCTCTGTATTCATTCCTTATTAAATTATGGAAATGATCTATCTACGTGGATTACTACATGGCGGGTAAAAATCCATTTGCAGTTTCGTAATTTTTCTGACCCTCAAAAATTCTGAAAAAATTTGAAATGATAATTTGATGAGTTTTCTAGATTTTGTCCAAAAATAGCGATTTTTGGATGTATAGATTAGGAGTTGTGAATTTTATGGGAAAAGACTATTTTAAAAGTAAACCCTTATAACTCTTTGTGGTTAACTCCAAAATTGGTGAAATTTATATATGAGTACATATATATCACAGGAGTATACCTTGTAAATTTTGGAATTTTTGGACAAAAGTATAGTTTATAATAAATGTCTAAATATTCGGCAGTTTTGGCCATATGAAAAATAGTAAATGAATTTTAAAAATTTTGAGAAAAATATATGTTCAATATGAGACTATATTTTGCTAAATCCTTAAAAAAAAACTTTTTGGGGACCCGATTTGTTATTTTTATGAAAATGGTTTAGTTACTGAACATATGAATTAAATATGTTATGTGAAGTTGAAAAATTGGTAAATATGATTTTATGGCTTGGAAATCCTATATAAGGTATATGGAGATTTTTGATAAGGGATTTGATCATTGGTGATGAAATCTTATGAGTATGGCATTTTTGAATGATTAAATGCATTATTTGGTAAAGTGTAAACAATTAAAATAAATTATTTATAAGTTTAAGAAGTGATTAAAATATTGTTATAACATTAATAATATTAGATTATGAGTTTATTAAGTGATTGACAACATTTGGTTAAGGTGTTATGAAATCATTGATTTAAAATATTATTTAATGGTTAATAATATTACTAAATGAATTTAATGTTATTATATAATGAATAATATTAAATGGAGTTTATAATATAATGAATAATGTTATTATCTTCGTTAAATATTCGTTGTAATATTATTTTCTATTCAAATCATTTTTGATACAATATTATTCTTGAATTTTACTCTACAAAGCAGTATCATGTTGACAATTTGGACGTTATTGATTTTTGGATAAATTAGATTATAAATCTTTAAAATTTATCCTTGAACTTGTTTTATTGAATTATTATGTCATTGTCATCATCCTCATGCTTATATTGTGATGAAAGTCATCTTTGACTTACATGCATAGATGGACTTGGTATGATTATGACCGAGGATTATTCAAAGATAATCATGGTAGTAATGTAACGAATGATGTGGTAAAAGTCCTCATTGGCCTGTAGTGCATTGATGGACAGTTATGGGTATGATTATGACCAGAGATTATTCGGTATAGTCATGACCATTGATGATTACATGAATATCCTTGGCCCGTAGTGTAGGGATGATTCGATGATATGGTTTATTTATTAACCTGAGTCTCAGCGATAAAGTTGATGCAAAACTTTTTAAATCATAGAAGATAGTAGATTTTATGCTCTACTTGACTCTTCTAATGGATTGCTTATTTCGCTGCAGTTGTTGATCTAAAACTTGTTATCTATTATATTTTATCAGTTGTTATACTGTTGAAGGCTAAGGATAATTTATTCTGTATTATCTTAGTCATAATATTTCTTACTGGTCTAGTTAAGCTCACCTTTTTCTTTCATTGTTCTCTTCAGAAAATGAGAATATAACTGGGACGAGTCGGGAAATGGAGTGATGGTCCAGGATAAGTGGCTTTAGTAGTCCTCACTATTATGTGAAATAGTGTGATAATAATTGTAACGAGGACTCCATTGAGAGTGGATATTGTCTAGAAGGCAATATTCTTATTTAAACTCTCAGCTATGTTTTGTCGTATTGTACACGACAGTTGTATAATTAAGTTTGTATTTGATTTTGTACCATGTATTTGGCGACTCAAGATGAGTGATGTATACCTATTTTGGGGGCGTCACAACACTTATATCCTCTATGGTTTTGTGGGTAGCCCAAAAAAACACACGGGTTAGAACGAGCTTGGAGTTTATTAATATTGGTGGGGGGAAGAAGAGGAAAGCACAAGCAACCAAATACTCTTAAATGTGAATAGGAGGGATCCTGAAAGTAGAGAATTTGAGTAAGAGAAAAGTGTTTAAGATTTTTATTTGGGAGAATGTTTAATAAATATGTTGCATAATGACGGTGGCATAGACGAGTGAGCAAGAAGGGTTCGAATCAAGTTGTTTATGGTTCAAATTTTACGTTCGACTTTCCCGTTTTGAGAGGAGGTGGGGGACATGAGAACCAAAAACTCATACCATGGTTGCAACAAAAAGATTGGAAATGTTCATTATCAAATTCCCTCCCGTTATCACTTTGAAAACATTTAATTTCCTTCTCAAATTGAGTTTGAATATAAGTGCTAAAGGAAAGGAAACTGGTGTAGACTTGCGATTTCTTGCCAATAGGAAAGGACCACAAAAAATTAGAATAATCATCAAGAAGAAGAATATAATACTTGTGTCCTGCTGAACTTAAAACAAGAGATGTCCACAAATCAATATGAATAATGTCAAATGGCATAGTAGTACAAGAAGTAGATGGATAAAATGGCAACCAAACATGTTTCCCAAAAATACACAAAACATAAATACTAGTGCATGAATATTGTTTACATGCAATCAATTTATTATTGTAAAGAGAGCGAATAACTGATGCTCCCGGGTGGCCTAAACGATTATGCCATAAAGTAGGAGAAAGAGCAGCAAAAGTTGATGTAGTGGTGACGGGAGGACTTGTGGTAGTGGATAAGGGGTATAAGTCCCCGGTGCTATCACATCTAATTATGGGAATCCCCGTCTACATATCCTTCATAGAAAACCTAAAAGGATCAAATTCAACAGAAACATGATTATCAGTTGTGAAACGACGAACAGAAACCAAGTTTTTAATTAAGTTTGGGGCATGGAGGACATTGGACAGTGTTAGGGGTGGATGAGGTGGAGATAGTGATTTTTGTCCATAACTACGAATCGGAATAACATGACCACATCCAACAATTATATTCTTATTATTACTCGAATTAAAATAAGGTAAAATAGTACCTTTTGACGCCATCATATGCGAAGTAGCACCGGTGTCCATGTACCAATTGTCATCGGGAACATTGAGAGACATAGTATGCATCGCTACTTGAATATTCGTGGGTGCATAGGAGGGGGAGCTGGGCACCTGAGCGCTGTAAGCCTGCGGCGGACGTTGTCCTAAAATTTCTAGTTGACGTACTAATGGGTCCATGTCCAGGAAGATGATGGCTATGGGCATGGAGGCATTGCCTAAATCGATGGACTTATTTTGACCACCCTTTCCTCGACCGCGTCCGCTATTATTCTTCCCTCTATTATTAGTACGGTTGTTCTGGCTATTATTGTTCTTCCTACGTCCACCGGTATTGTGTCAATTTTGAACATTACCATGGCTTGTCCCCCATCTAGAACCGTGTGTCTCTTTGTTGCCGGTGTTGGTTGTTACGAGAGCCGTGCCGGAGGCATCTGACGCCATAGCCACCTGTTTGGCTTTGCGCATCTCTTAGAGAGTTAGTTTTGATCGAGCCTCGTAAAATGGAGGTAATGAGTCATTTTGTTGTATGAACGTAGCCATACTCTCATAGTTCTCATTTATCCCCGCAGTCAATTGGAAAACCAACCTATGATTATTAACCGGAACCCCAACATTTGACAGTTGATCCGCAAGCATCTTGAGTTCTTGGCAATATGTTGAGATATTAGGAAAATCATCCGTATGAACTTGGGTGAATTGATTTTCCAAGTAAACTTCCCGTGAGTGTTTGTTGTCTTGAAAAATGCTTTGCAAGCGTTCCCATACTTGTTGTGCCGAAGAGTCGGGCTCCAAGATAGTGTAGAGGAGATCGTTCAAAATCGTTCCATAAATCCATTGAAGGACTATTGCATCCAAACGAGACCACAATTCATCATCTCAAACTGTCGCTGTCTCCTTACCCTTGTCAGATGACATGGGTGGCGTAGGGATGATATGGTCCATCACCTGATACAAACGACAATGGATCTTAAAAAGCTCCACCCATGATGAGTATTGGCCTTTCTCCATCTCAAGAATAATTGGGATAAAGTTCTTGACATTGCTTATAGCTAGGGCCAGATGGAAGCGTGAGTTATCGGCCATGGAGAATGAGAGGATGGGAGAGGAGAACAACAAAAAACGAGATGAGGCAGAAGAAGGAGATGGGCGATAGAGAAACACCTAGGGAACAACTAGGGTTTATTGGGCTCTGATACCATGAAGAAAATATCTTTCGTGATTCTCATTTCATAAACTCAGTATATATACATGATTACAATGCTTGATTCTAGGCTATAATTAAGGACATGATTAATCAAATACCACTGATTATTTACATACTAAATATATACTCTATCAAAATCTACTGTCATGGCTTCTTCTCCTAGCAAAATTTGTGTGTGCTTTGTTTTGTAACCGAGCATTGTCACTATAACTACAAATCAAAGTTGGTAGGTACGAAAGTTAAAGCTAAGAGAAAGCTGAGTTTTGTATTATATGAATTATGTCATTTACAAAGAGAGATGTCCTATATATACATATAGGATAACCACCTAAGCTAAAATCAAGTGATTTACAAAATCACCTAAGCTAAAATCAAGGAATTTACATAATCAAAGATTTCCAAAAGGTAATTATGGTAATTCAAAAACAATATCCTAACTACTTGATAAATATAAAATTATCCTAAATAGCAATCTTATGTTATTTTTCTAATACACCCCCGTAAGCGAAACGAAGGTAATTGGAGCTTGAGCTTAAACTCAGAAGAATATTCACGCGTCTTTAAAACCAGTGAAATAATAATGCCTCGAAGAATGGAGAATACGAATAATTTCCATGAGAGATAAAATAGAAACATAGCATGCATGATAAGTACTTTATATAACCAATCAGATTGAAACGTGCTTGGTTGTTTGCACACTTGCAATAAATAGGGACTTTCTTATACTACTTGTATTAGATTTCCATGAACACACTTAGAAAATTTCATTAATCCATCAAGATATGAGATGTGGGATGTATCAAGAGAAAATATTCGCGCATTTGGGGAATGAGGTGGAGATGATGAACAAACTAAATTGTCAATTTGGAAATTTGTGAGAACTGTCAAAAAAAATTGTCAACGATTAAAGGAAGAGAGTTGGAGGGAGGTATAATTTGTGACGAAGAAATTACGTCAGAATTAGAAACACTAGTACTAGAACTTAATGACGAGTCAATAGGAGTATCACCGTTAATGCTTTGATGTTCTTTTGGAGGTGTAGATGATGGACCGGGATGATGGTTAGGCAAAACTGATGAGAGCAACTCTTGCAATTGTGCATAGCTATGAAGAAAGCTAGAGAACAAATCCAATGATAATGAAGGATTCATTTGATAATAGTCTTGAACAAAACCACTGAAAGAATCATCAAGACCATCAACGAGACACTCAATGAGCTCGGCTTCAGGTATGGGTTCTCTAGCTCGATTAAGTGCGTATGCAAGAGATTTTACCTCGAAAATAGTTGGTCACATATTGACTAGAAATTTTCCGGAGAGAATGAAGTTAGTCAAGAAGGTCCTTCACATACCAATTATATTTTTCATAATCATCATACATTTGAAAATCATTGGGACATGGTTCTTAAAATGATTCTAGGTTAAGCTACTTTTCCAAATCCAAGGAAGTCATTGATAGAAGAAGAATTTGAATATCAAAAGAAAATAAAGCGTCTCGATCAGGGAATAGAAAGATGATTTTTTTTGAAAGAAAGAAGACTAATAGTAAAGTAAAGAGGAATGACATAAGAAGAAGAAGAAATTGGGAAAAATTGTTGGAATGCAGACAGGTGATCAGGGTGTCTGGATTATAGTTCAGACTGTCAGTGAGACAATGGAGCTGGCACATAACAGTAAGAGGACGGAAGAGAATTAAGATGAAGAATGTTCAGCTATTTGAATGTGGAGACTAAGGATCGAAAGCTGTTAAGCTATTGAAAGCTTTGATACCAAGTTAAAGCTAAGAGAAAGTTGAGTTTTGTATTATATGACTTATTTCATTTACAAAGAGATTTGTCCTATATATATAAATATAGGATAACCACCCAAGTTAGAATCAAGTGATTTACAAAATCACCTAAGCTAAAATCAAGGGATTTACATAATCAAAGATTCCCAAAAGGTAATTATGGTAATTCAAAAATAATATCCTAACTACTTGATAAATATAAAACTATCCTAAATAACAATCTTATGTTATTTCTCTAATAACAAATAAGTATTTACTTGCCAACCCCAAAGCCAAAAATAAAAACACACCAATTTCCGTCAATCATTGGTTATCCCATTCTAATCTTTGTGTGTTTTTATCTCCCTTTCCCCCCTCTCTCTCTCCCCAATTACTTTCTTCCACTAAAATTTTTGTGTGAAGAAGAACATATCTCATAAAATTGAGTACTCATTTTTATTGGAGTTTCTTTTTCTTTCTATTATCAAGATTTCATAACTCAATAGACATAATTGGACACTAAAAGTTCAAGCAGATTAAGAAGGGTGACCTATTTTGATAATTTGATATGTAATTATATGTTCTGGAAAGACTAACTTGGGCAGACCACTTTCTACAAGAAACACGAATTTATTTTCGATGTGATTTCTTGTATGCAGTGTTCTAAAAATCTTTCTAGTCTGTCGCCTAGGCGAAATCAGTCTTCTAGTGCCTCAACTTGGTCCTAGTCACTGACCCTGAAATATGAAAGTTTATATTTTAAAAATTATAACCTTCATTCTAATTTTTTCTTTAAATTTTTGTTTACATGACTCTTTTTAATATACAGTTCTAAAATCTAGACCATTAGGTTGTTAAGTACTAAATGAACTTTTCCAAAAATAATAGATTTGAAATTAAAGTTAAAAGAATTGTTTAATATATAACTACAAATGTCAATTTAAAATAATGACTAATAATGATATTTAATGAAGGCTTTGAATTTGTACCATGTTTGAAATGAAATTTTCATGCCTAAAATTGTTTTTTTTTGGTAACTTTCATGTACAATTTTGAATATTTAGAGGTAATATATGTTTTATATAGTATAGACAAATATAAAGTATGTGACACCCCCAAATTCAGGTACATTAATCTCACAGATCTGGTGCTCACTATCCATCATAATCACATCTAATACCCACAGTAAAGGATAATAAACTTCACAAAGAATAATCCCATTAAAGGGTTACATAATCGATACGAATTCTCAGGTCATCTAATCTTAATTATTACATCATCAGCGGAAAATTAAAACATAAACATAATCAAGTCTTCGTACATAAGCTTCACAAATAAAATGATAACTAAACTCCATCTATTTATACATCTTGCCCTTGCCCTTGCCCTTGCTCATGGACGGCTCCTCGGGTTTTTCAACCTTAGATGAAATGTTTTACGCAAGAGTGAGCAAAATAACTTGCTCACAAGTAGATCAATGTATAATAACAATATATGAATGAACAATGAATCAAATCCAATTGAATAAGGTATTTTTACTTGAGACAATAAATTTTAAGTCAGGAACTGTGAGTTCAATAGAATAACCGACTTTCAAATGAATTTTAGATATCTAGATCAAAGTTATGTACTGAGGGTCACAAGACCACAAACTATGTCCTAGGTCAACAAGTATTTCTATCGTAACCTTTAACAGTCTTACAGACTATGGACTATACATCTCGTACTCCAAGTGATTAACCCTTTGTATAATGTATTATGCACAAACATTTTAACGCTATTACGTAGCTGGAAATTATAGTTCCGATAACATAGTCCCCTCTATTAGGATTATTCATCTCAGTCTTTACCATTAGAATCTGTACCAAAGTAGGTTTGGGTTGAAATAGCTTCAAGGGAAATTTAGATCTTTAGAAAGTTCATCAACTATGAACTAGTCGAATCAATAAGGGTTCGAAAGCAATTTAAGAGTTTGATAACAATATAAGCTTGTACAATGGTACTTAATTTATGATAGAATAACAATGATTCACAATTGAATAAACATCATATATCGAGGTAATGTTTTCGAAAGAATTAGACAACTTATTCAAGAACATAGGCATTGAACATTTTAAGAAACCTCGTTTGAATAATAAAGAAGCAAATGTTAAGAAACTTGTCTCACGCGTACGCTGCACAATTACAATTCACGATCTCCAAATATCCTACATATATCATTAGGATCATCACACCACTTAGTTATTGTGACGCCCCCAAAATAGGTATACATCACCCATTCTGAGCTATCAATACACGGTACAGAAACAACTACAACTTTATTATTACAATAGTAAAACTGTGAGTTTGAATACAAATATTATCTTCTAGACAATATCTATACCCAAATAAATCCTCAAAAATAATCATAGTGGTGCAAAATTCAAGAATGATCAAAACATGGATACAATCAAAGCTAGTATCCAGAATAGATATTTTGAACGAAAAGAAAATTTTTTATTTTTTGATGAATAGTGTCGTATTCGTGAATAGTACCGTATACGTGAATAGTAACCCCGACACTAAAAGTTCCAAATTTGATTAAAAAGTTCAGATCAATACTTTGGCATAATGATATTGAAGAATAATATCATTATGAAAAAAAATAATATCCCTTACCTCGAAAGATTTATACTTCTAGTTGAAACACCAGATATAGGCTATGACTTGAACTTGCATCGTATAGCAATACTCAAAGTATACTCAAAATACTCACAAGAATACGCTCGATAATATAGAGAGAGAAAACTTCAGTTTCTGGTGTGATTTTCAATTCTAACCTAAGCATCCTATTTATAGGAAAATGCTTAGAACACCAAAGTAGAAAATTAATTAAAATATATTATTAATAATAAATTTCATACGCCTCCTTGGAAAATCAGATTTCTAACATATCCCACATGCTCATCTTCTAGAAAAAGTGAGAAAAACGTTATTATTAAAAAAAATATTTAAAACTTCCAAAAATTAATTATTTTGGAGCTTCAGAACTTCAATAATTCATAATAAATATCCCTTTTGTCAGAAAATTCAAATCTCGCGTTTTTTATAGGAAATTCAATTCTCTACAACTTTACGGAAGAAAGTTTTTCCAAATTCCAAATGAAATTGATAAAATTCATAAACAGACGATTTTACAAAAGCTATAATCAAATTTCAACAAGAATGGGGTCCACCAACATGTTTAACATGTTTTAAACATTTATTGCAACAAAAATACTCTTTCTCCTCGTATACTCATATATCACATATTCATTGTAAAAATATCACCATTATTATATTATTAAAAATATAATAATATATTTAAATGAATTATTTTATCGAGAAAAGATAAAATTTTAATTTTCAACAATTGTCACTTAAAATTTTCTCCATCTATATCCACATAAAATCAATATTTTCCTTATCATATGAATCAATAATTAATTATTCACAAATAATATTACGAATCACAATATTGACAACCAGTGCGGTTCAGGAAAGAGGGGGCTTTCCAATAAGAATTTTTCCTTACTGGCGCGCAATTAGGTGACCAAACCTCTCCTTAGACAGAACTTTCTAGACATTGCCAATAATGTTATCTAATAATATTATTCAAATAATATGAATTATTGCTTCGATAATGAAAAATACTGTGTAATGACAATTATTGAAACAACAGCAATATAAAATATCAACGCAGCAATTATTAAATCAATAAAATACTGAACAGTAATTACTATAACCATTATTGAGTAGTGCCTTCTTACGTAAGAATCAATAATTGGTGCAATACTGGTAATATTCGTGTTTTTTAACCAATCGAGTATTTTAACAAATATTAGCAGTAAATAACTATCTGTTATTTTTAAACAACTTATTTTTGTCGTTTTCTTCCTCCAATCGCTTTCCGTTTATGGGGCCCACACACGGTCGCTTCTGGCCAGCAATCGAATATTCCCAAGCGATGACTGAATATTCCACGACCAAACGAATATTCTCCGACAATAATGAATATTTTATAACCACTTGCTTATTTTGAAATATTTGCGTATTTTACCCATAACTATCCACATTAATCAAATCAACCCTTACTATTTCAAAATAATAAATAGAGAAAATTAAATTTCATTAATAATAAGTTGGGGTCTTACAGTTATATTAAAGTTAACCTTATTGGTTTAATTCCCATTTAGTCAAATCTTATAATTGTAACATAATATCTGATTATCCTAATCATTCATATACCATGAATCTAAAATCTTTGTTATCATATAACACAAGACTTAACATTTAAACGACATCTCCAATTCTCATGAACATCGAGTTAAAGACTTTCATAACTTATAATCATCATCTTTGTGATGACAATCTGTTATTACATCTTATTATATGATTAACACTTATTTATGTTCATTAGATTAGGTTAAGCAACATCTCCCAGACTTAACAAACAAGAATTCATTTCTGGGTATGTTCTGCTTTAGGCGTGGCCGCGCCACTTTTACTCTTCATTTCTAGCGCGCGGTGGTGCCCCAATTGCATTTCATTCCAGTAAGCAGTACTCTCTTTGAACTTCGAAATCGATTTACAGAGGTTAGTGATGACTACACTATGAACCCAAAACATCCAATTCCTTCACCCAAACTCCAAATTAACCAAACCTAGATGTTCATAAACTTTATAAACTCAAAACTAAACACTTATAAAACAATTCTAACATCATAAACAACTTTAACAACCAATTTAAGAACTCAAATTCCATGTTCATAATAATTTTTCATATTTTGATATACATAGCGAAATCATTCACTACGAATTCGTTTTACAACCATTTTGATTCATACAAGTTGTGTTGTTTTCGTATCTCAGAGTACTACCATAAACAACCATCAATTTACAATTTCAAACATGGATTCACCACTAATTTTAGCCTCTAAACATACCATAATACACATATTACAACCAAAACTCAAATTCCTCTTCTTTAACATGTATACATGAATTTGATTACTCCAAAATTATTTTTAGATGATATATAATAGATTAATTAAAACCAAGAACACATATAACCAACATCTCAATAAATCATCTATAAAAATCCATTTATAGTGAAAAAACTTTGAGAAAACAAAGACCGAGCAATTTAAAATTAGATTATTTACCTTAATTTGATTCCTTCTTAAATTAGATATATGATTCCAATTGTGGGATTAATCTCCTTTGAATTCTCAGAATTTTTTCTCAATTCTCACGGTGAACCTATCTATCTCTCAGCTCTCTATTTCTCTATTATTTGCAAATGAACGTATACAATGAACTGACAATACTTAACGTAGATTTTAGTTGCTCAGTTACGCAAAGGAGAAGTCCTCAACAGTTGTAAAATATAAAAGGTCACAATGCCTTATTTGGCTAACCCAAATAATACCCCCTTTTTATTTATTTTAATAATTACCTTATTATATGATATACATGTCACACTTTATTTAATTAAATTACTTCACCAATATAATTATAATTTTATTTAACAAATCATTAATCCTCTAATTTAATTATTTAATTTAATTAGAATACTACCATCACATTAGCGTAATAAAATACGTACCAATTATAAAATCATTTAACATAAATTTAATCAATATTATCACACTTAAATAATTTATTCCATAATAATTTTCATCAAATATTTATTTTATTTGATAAATAAACCAACTAAAATATTTATTTTATTTAATAAATATTTTTATTTGTTTTACAAAATTGCAATCGTTACAAAGTATAAATAGACTGTCTAGGAAAACACTTAGGCTATATGTGTTTGCAAGGATTATGATCCCGAGTTTATAATTATAATGTCAAGACTATTAAGATATTTTATAATCCCGAGACTAATAGTCCAAAGTCTAAATTTGAAAACAAACAAAACACTTAAGATTAATAGTTCTATTATTCTAAGTATAATTCTTGCAAACAAACATAGCCCTAGGTGCTAAACTCCCCTTCACCCCTAGCTCCATCCATCAATTTTTCGAACACTTCTTGTACGAGTGTTCAAGTATTACATATTGCAGCAGTATTAGTTTAGATTTTTTTTTAGTTCCATGTAGGATAACATTTCCACTATCATGCTTTAAATTTTGCTAAATTTCTTTTCTTTCTATTGTCACTTCTTTTGATTTCATAGATCTTTGTTTCCTAACGTCTCCTTTCTATTGTCACTTCTTTTGATTTCATAGATCTTTGTTTCTTAACGTCTCCGCAAGAACTTTTTCGCATGCTTAAAATATTTGACCTTATGGACTTAATCTACAAATTCAATGGGTCAAAGGCATATACTTGACATAATTATTTTTTCCTCCTGTTTCAATTTCAGCGTCTTCCTTTCCTTATTTGGAAGAGCCAAAGTGAATGTCATGAAGCAAGTATAGTGAGAGTTAAGTTGTGTGGACCTTAGGGTCCTTACCATGTGATGCTAAATATACTTGGGGAAGAGATTTACTTAAAACTATGGAAGTGTAGATGGACTGATAGAAATTCTCGTATCATTATTGCAGTTAGAGAAGATTCTCTCCATATGATATTATTGGATAATTCGGATGTAAGATGGTTCCAAGGCAATGGACAACAGAAAAATAGGTTGATGATAGGATTGAAAATCGTCATAGTTGTAGCAAGAGAAGGTGAATGGACATTATTCTCTCCATATTTATGCTGGTGAAAACAACACAGAGAAGAATGAACAAAGAAACAATCTACAACTGCAAATGACGGTATTACTTTTGTTTTTGTGGGGAGAACACATAGGGTGTCTTGATGGAAGATTTGAACTGAAGAGTTAACAGACATTTACAATCAGAATATGACAACCATATTTTTGTCCCCATTCCTTGCCATTTTAACCGAGTCTCTCTACTTGCAAAACCCATATGCACGAGCACCACTACCAGAATCCTTATTAATATTATTATTTCTGTTTTTGTTTTTTCATTATTATTATTACTACTATCATCATCACTATTATTACTAATATTATGTTTATTGCTTTAGTAGAATTATTGTTTTTTAATGCTAGTATATATTATACATATAAAGAGAGAGCACTGGGTGGGGAAGATGAAATGATACATTCCAATTTATAGTATGTCGAATTTGACAGGGAATGCATTTTTCTTTGGAAGATATACTATATTATTCCTCATATTGAACAACATATGGTACCCACAACCCCTTAAGCCAGAACAAAATTGGTTATCAAAACTACAATTCTCAGCAGACAAGTAGAGGAAGCAACAATAACTTTTAATAGAACTAGAATTGAATAAACAGAAGGAAAGAAATCCAACTATATTTGACTCAGAAGAGACTACTAAGAAATCACGTCGGGCGGGATAGCGATTTTCCTGTGGGCTAGGTGAACAAATAAATTTATAGGTAAAGAAACAAGAGGTTCACCAAAACACAAAGAAATCTCTCTAATGTGTAAGTTATATTTTATCAAAAACAAAATTAATCTCCTTTCAACCCACAAGCCGAGTTTTATAGCTGACAAAACTTTCTGCTCAAGTTATAACAAACTTCCTAAAATTACGGGAATAGAATCCTAACAAACTTCCTATATTTACGGAAATAAAAACAAGTAACAACTTATTATTAAAGATTTACTTTCTAATAAAAATCTATTACCATAAAAGAACTAAATAACAATAATCATAAAACCAATAATATGTCAAACTCCCGAAGTCATGACGCCACAAGCACGAAAACATCCAATCTCCCGAAGCCAACCCTCTAGTCCGTAGCCGAAGGCGTTAATGACCTCCACACCTGTGACGATCCTTCAACTAATGTTACTCCAAGGCCATCAACATGTTATCTGATAGCTCGGCATCTTCGGTCTCGGATCCTCCTGTATCAGTCACCTCGGGTTGGAAAGAACTCGTCCTCAAGTTCACAGTTTTATGATCAGACTGCTCAAAATGAGGGCTCAAATGCTTCGCGTTGAAAATGTTCGAAGTCCGCAAATGACTAAGAATGCGCAACCCATAAGCATTGTCATTAATCCTCTGAAGAATCTCACAAGGACCAATTTTTCGATCTTTAAGTTTATTATAGTCACCAATAGGAAAACGATCTCAGGTCAGTACGACCCAAACAAAATCACCAACTTTAAAATAACCTAACGACGATGTTTGTCAACCCAATCCTTATATTTTGCATTGTTTTCGGTAATAGATTTGTACACCTGATTATGGATAACCCAAAGATGATTTGCCATTTCATTCGCTTTGGGGTGCACTTGTCTAATCCGAGGAATAGGAACCAAATCTAGAACCCCATAAGGATTCTGACCACAAACTATCTCAAAAGGACTCATGTTAGCAGTCCGATTCTTTGAACGATTGTAAGAAAACTCTGCTTGAGAAAGTGCCAGATCCCACTGCTTTAGTTTACTTCCGGCCAAACACCTTAAAAGATTACCCAAACTTTGATTCACCACTTCAGTCTAACCATCTGTCTGAGGATGGTAAGCACTGCTGAAGTTCAATTGCATTTCGAGCTTCTCCCACAGACTTCTCCAGAAATTACTCATAAACTTAGTATCTCGACCAGATGTAATAGATTGGGGAATGTCATGTAAGCGTACAATCTCCCGAAATTATAGGTGGGCAATCCGATTAGCATCCATTGTCTTTCGACAAGCGACAAAATGAGCCATTTTATAGAATCGATCAACCACAACCATAATAATATCTGAAGCTCTTTGAATTCGGGGTAGACCCAAAACAAAATTCATGTTAACATCACACTAGGGTCTTTCAGGAATAGGTAAGGGAGTGTACAATCCTGTATTAGAAAGAACGCTTTTAGACTTTTGGCACACATAGCATCCCTGTACATATCGAGCAACATCAGTCGAGAT
Organism: Panax ginseng; assembly: GCA_020205605.1. Taxonomy (NCBI): domain Eukaryota; kingdom Viridiplantae; phylum Streptophyta; class Magnoliopsida; order Apiales; family Araliaceae; genus Panax; species Panax ginseng. The sequence continues at coordinate 68,316,571 of CM035132.1, read as the reverse complement.
CTTCGGCAAATAATAGTCAGCTGATATTAGGATCAATGTCTTGTCTAGCCCAAAGTGTCCTTCATTGTGAAGTTCACTTACTATATTTTGTAGAAGCGAACAATCTGGAATGCATAATTGGAGTCCTCGAAACAAATACGTACCCATTATATAAGACAAAGTCAGACCGTTGTCCTCTCGTACTTCCTGAACTATCTTCCCGAAGGAAGGATCTCCTTCATACATATTAGCGAAGGCTTCAAACCCTATAACCTTGTTACGCATAGTACCTAGGAGTAATGTTCTTCTACTTAACGCATTAGCAAAATAGTTCAGACTTCATGACTGATGTTGCAAAGTGATGTCTTCCGTTCAGCTTGCATAGGCTATTAATATATTTCAAGCATTCGTGATCAGTCATGATTATAAACTCCCTCTATATTAAATAATGTCATCAATGCTTCAAAGATTGAACAATGGCGTAAAATTCCAAGGTATAAGTAAAGTAGTTTTTCATCTATCCTGATAACTTCTCACAGAAGAAAGCTACTGAGAACGCCACCAATATCAACTCCCGATGCATTACAGTTTACCTCAAAGACCTTCTCAAAGTCAAGAAGTGCAAGTACCGGTGATTCGGTCATCTTCTTCTTGGCCAGTTGAAAACTGTCTTCGATCTCCTGGGACCATTGAAATAATTTTCCCTTAAGGGACTCAATGATAGGCGCAACAAATGTGCTGAAATTCTGGATGAATCGTTTGTAAAAAGATGTTAACCCATGAAAGCTTCTGACATAATGTATAGTCTTCGGCGTAGTCCATGCCAAGATTGCATCGACTTTGGATGGATCTGCGTGAACTTCCTCGGTAGAAACAACGAAGCCGAGGAAAGTTACCGAAGTTGTGAATTAGGAACCTTTTTTTGTTTACAAACAGATGTTCCTTCCTCAACGTATCAAACACAGTTCGGAGGTGCTCATGATGTATTTCCCATGTTGGACTATAGATAAGAATATCATCAAAATAAATAACTACAAATTTTCCCATATAAGATCGTAGGCATAAATCTCATGAATGTACTGGGTGCATTGGAAAGTTCGAAGGGTGTAACCATCCATTCATACAAGCCATGTTATGTTTTGAACGTTGTCTTCCATTCATCTCCAGGTCTCACTCGAACCTGATGATATCCACTCTTCAGGTCAATCTTTAAGAAGACTTTTGCACCGGACAACTTATCTAACATATCATCCAAACAAGATATTATGTTATTGATTGCTCTACAGTCGATGCACATTCTCCATGAGCCATCCTTCTTCAGAACTAACAGAGCTGGTACAACTCACGGGCTCATACTCTCACGAATTTAACCCTTCTCTATCAACTCAACTACCCGTCTTTGAAGCTCCTCAGATTCTTTGGGACTGAGCCCGTAAGCTGGCCTATTTGGTAGACTTGATCCTAGAACAAGATCGATCTCATGTTGAATGTCTCTCAACGGTGGTAATCCTGATTGTAGTTCTTTGGGCATAAGATCAGCATATTCTGATAGTCACTTTTGTGCATTTGTCGATACTTCTACGTCCCAATCTGCCGAACTTCTCTCACAAGGGAACAATGCATATATCACACCTTCACGCTCAACCTTTGTTAGAAATCTCGTCATAGATAATAGGTTCGAGTTCCCGACTGCATGCAAGGTTTACTGTTCTGTTGTTGCTCCGCCTCATGCGCTCGTTGATATGCCTCAGAAACAGTCCATAGTGAATGGAGGCTGAGGGAATTCTGCAACTGCTATTTTAATCCTCCCAAATATCTTGCCACTAACTGTTCTTCAGTTTTCGATAGATCATTCCTTGCTATCAACTGGTAAAACTCTTCGGTATAGTCATTCCCAGATCTAGTACCTTATCTTAATAAAGTAATCTCTTGAACAGATACTGAGTATACCCGAAGGGAAGAAAGTGACTCTGCATCTTTTTCTTCATCTTCTCCCACTTTGTGATTTTGGTTTTTCCTAGTGTCTCCCGTGAACGCCTCATCTGTTCTGACCAAGCAGATGCTCTACCTTTCAATTTGATTGCAACCAATTTCACCTTAACGATATCTGATACCTCTTTGTACTCAAAGATGCACTTTACTTCGTTCATCCAGTCAATGAATCCTTCAACTTGTAGCATACCAGAAAATTCTGGTAGCTCCACTTTAAAACCCAGATCACTTCGACGATCATCACGATTACGCCGTTCCTATAGTTGTGTCCTATGGTGGTAAGGGTTGTCGAAGCTCGACTCAAAATTATAGGATTCTTCATCGTTATCAAGGTGTGGGACTTCCTCTGCCGGAACCTGTCCATGACGACCCAGATTTTATACCACTAGACGTTGGTTTAGCTCTGCAACTTATCTCTGTAAATCCTCAATTATCACGTCTTGGACGTTACGATCACGGTTCGAGACTTCCTCAGTCGGAATCTGCCCACGATGACCACGACCACTAGCCATTGAAACTTATAAAGTCTATTCCCAAAAAGATGTTTAAGCTTTAATACCAACTGACGCCGGCAGAATAATGATTATCCTGCGGGCTAGGCGAACAAATAAATTTATAGGCAAAAGAATAAGAGGTTCACCAAAATACAGAGAAATCTCAAAATTCAATCACTAAATGTGTCGGAGGTACATATCAAAATTCATACCAAGAGCACAATCTTAAGAAGATGCATTAAAATTAAATGAAAGGGGTATCATCATTCTTAGTATATCCCAAAAAAAATCACATGTGGTGTATTGATTGCAAATAACCGACATACACTCAGTTTCACAAGCATAAAGTTAATAAGAAGTTTTCTAGAAGCATGACTATGTCTCTTCCTTTTTGTTTTTTGGAAGGGAGTGATACCAGTGCCTATATGGTTCTGATGTGAGACGAAGTGCTAGAACAATGTTTACATTATTAGGCTGATTCTTCAACACCTTAAGATTTTGAAGCAACTAGTGATCCGACAAAAGTAATCCATGCTCTCTGCTTCATATTAGATACACATGAAATAAATTTAGGATGTCTAGATTGCTCCTTCTCCTTCCCCTAGACTATTGTTAATGTTAAATATTTAATTTGTCATGTAGCTTACTTTTCTTTTGATAGAATCAGGTGCATCCTGAGTCAGTTATATCTTTTGTCGATTTCCTAATGTAGTTTAGTGATGTGATAAAAATATGTAACTGCAAGTGCACAGTGTCAAATTGAAGAACTGACAAGTACAGATCGAACCCACATAGACTAGATTAATTTTAATGTATCTTTAATATCTATTTTAGGCGAATTAGAAATAAAGATTAAAAATTGATTAACTAAAATATGAAAACTAATATTGAGGAAGCAATCTAGGGATTCGAATTCATTAAATAATAAACATAAAATATAATTCAATCTCTTATATTTTTATAACTCAACTATGGTTTTGATCTATCTGCCCTTTAATTTAGTAATTTTATAATTAACGTGAGCAAGCATAGACTATGAAAATTTAAGGATTAACTATAACCCATCAAAACTTCTTCGCGTAAGCATGGATTATGAAAAACTCATAGCTTAACAATAATCTATCAAAACCTCTTAATTAATTTAAAGTCACATAAGAACTATAAAACAAAGGTATTTCAATAACGAAATATGAAGGCGAAATCAATTAAACATAAAAGCATAATTAATAGAAGAGATGAAAAATATTATCATAAATAATTATTAAATTTCATCTTCATCCTAGATTAAGAAATTAACTAGGCACGAAAATAAATAAACTAACTAAAATAAAGAAAAAACTGAAGATTAAAAATAAATAAGAAAACTCCATTTATTAACAATATGATCTTCCAAAAAGTGTACAATAAAGAAGTAATTTAATCTACTCCTACTCCTAACCTAAAGTAATACATAAAAATCTCATTTTCTCTAAAACAAGAGACCTATTTATAGGGAAAATAATTTTGTGCTCTCATTTAGATACATTGAACTTAGTCTCTTTTGTTCCCTTTCCATGTATGTTTCAACTTCCTAGTGGCAATCAACTTCTCAAAGAGATCTTCCAGATAAAAAAATCTTCTAGATATATTTTCTTTTCTCTTGTTGGATTTTCCTTGCACACCAAGATTGTTCCACATCTTTCCTTCTCGTTATAGGATTCTTCTTAGATATTTCCTTACATGAATAAGAGCATTAAATATCGCTTGATCACCAAGATTTTGACTTTATTGCAACAAATATTAAATCCTACAAAATAAAATAAAAACATATTAATTAAATAAACTAATATAATTAAGAGGACAAAATTAGGGATAGTAGAGTGTCTTGTCGTTACAGACCTTCTCTCTCATGTTTTTTTGTATTCGTGGTACATAAAAGGCATCATCCCCTCTGGTGCTTTTCTGAATATCTTTTTACTAATAGATAAAAAAATGCAAGATCTATTTCAAGGAGTTGTCATTGAAGAGAAAATGGCTATTCTTCTAAACATTTTTTCCCTATGAATGCTAGAAGACAATATTATTATATATCATAATATGTACAATAGAGAGCCTTTATATAGGCCAAGTGTCAAAGCTAAATATGAAAATAAATCATAGTGATCAATGATTACCACTAATCATGCTTCTAGAATAATCTACCACTAATCACTCCTAATCAAATCAATCATAGAATCATAGAATATTAGAATTCTCTAGATTAATCTAACACTCCCCCTCTGGTAAACACATCCGCAAGTTGATCACCAGTCTTCACATGACTTGTAGAAATAATCCCTTCTTGTGTTTTCTCTCGAACAAAATGGCAGTCAACCTCGATGTGCTTAGTTCTCTCGTGGAACATTAGATTAGAAGAAATGTAGAGAGCAGTTGCATTATCATACCAAAGTTGCATAAAAACTATCTTTTTGAAACCCAACTCAGTTAACAAATTCTTCAACCATATTAATTCACAAGAGACATGAGACATTGCTCGATATTTTGATTCTACACTAGATCAAGACACAACATTTTGCTTCTTACTTTTCCATAATACAAGATTACCTCCAATAAATACACAATATCATGTAGTAGACTTCTTATCGATTGGAATCCCTACCCAGTCAACATCACAAAATCCTTTTACTCCCATGTGATTATGATCTCTAAATAAGAATCCGCGACCTAGAGCACTTTTAAGGTACTTTAGTAGCCTCACAACTGCATCTCAATATGAAGACCTAGGGGAAGATAACAGTTGGATGACCACACTAACCGGGAAAATAATGTCTGGCCAAATAACTATAAGATAATTGAGTTTGCCTAGAAGTCGTCGGTACCGTTATGTATTTTCCAGAAGATCTCCCCCTTCTGTTGTTAATTTCTTGCTTGTGTCCATGGGTGTGTCAACTGGCTTTGATCCAAGCAAACCTGTTTCTTCTAGCAAGTCTAGAACATATTTACGTTGTGAAAGGAAAACACCTTTACTAGATTGTGCAACCTCAATCCCCTAGAAGTATTTCAATTTTCCTAAATCCTTGGTGTTGAATTTTTGCATCAAAAAAGATTTCAGTTCACCAATTCCTTATATATCATCTCTTGTAATGACAATATAATCCACATACACAATCAACAATATTCTTCCAGCACTACTCTAACAATGAAACAAAGAATGTTCACTATTACATCTCAACATCCCAAATTGGAGAACTATCTCCGTAAATTTACCAAATGCTCGTGGTGAGTGTTTCGGTCCATATAATGATTTCTTTAGTTTACAAATTAGGCCCGACTTCCCCTATGCAATAAAACTATGTGGTTGTTTCATATACATAATTTCTTTGAGATCACTGTGAAGGAAAGCATTCTTGACATCAAGTTGATGTAATGGCCAGTGCTGAGAAGCTGCCAAGGAAATTAACAGTCTAACAGAAGACATTTTAGCAACAAAATAGAAAGTCTCAGAATAATCAACACCATGAACTTGAGCATGTCCTTTTACAACTAATTAAGCTTTAAGTCTAGCTAGAGATCCATTAGGATATACTTTTACTGTGTACACCTATTTACAACCTACAATTGATGCAGTCAAAAGAGGTATCACCAACTCCCAACTAGCATTTTTTCTCCAAAGCAATCGTTTCCTCTTCCATTGTTGTCCTCCAGCCAAGATGCGATAGTGCTTCCTTAACAAATTTTGGGATAAGATGAACAGAGATAGTAGAGAGACATTTATGATGAGTAAAAGAGATATAGAATAAGAAAGAGAAGCAAAAATAAGATGTTTGGTACAAATTTGTTTACCTTTTCGTGCCCTTATCTAGCTCAAAATCAGAGGATGATTCTCTATGATCTGCCGACAAAGATAAGGATGTGGGAGTCGAGTCATCACTAGGTGTTATATCTGTTTTTAGATGACGACTATACATATATCGGATCTCTGTCACTGGTTTATTATGTGGCATAGAAGGAATAATCGACTTGATGATATAAGTGGGCAACTCTTCATCTAAACCAGACACGAAATGAGGTTGTGAAGAAAATGATGTTGTCTCAAAAAAAGTTCCATCAAAACTAACCTAATAACGTTTAACCTCAGGAGAGTAAAAACAATAACCTTTTTTGGTACGAGAATAACCAACAAACAGACATTTAAGAGCCTTAGGATCTAATTTTGATACATCAGGACGGTGATCTCAAACAAAACAGACACACCCAAAAACATGTAGGGTCAAAGAAAACAAAACATAAGAAGGAAACACGACAGAATGAGGAATTTCTCCGCCTAAAATAGAAGGCATGCAATTAATCAAGTAACACGCGGTTAAAATAACATCTGCCCAAAATAGTTTTGGTACTTTCATATCAAAAAGTAAAGCACGAGTAACCTCCATAAGAGGACGATTTTTTCTCTCTGCAACACCATTTTGTTGTGGTGTATCAGTACATGAGGATTAATGAATGATGTCATGACTAGCCATGAATGTAGAAAATGGAGATGAAAAATATTTAAGAGCATTATCAAAGTGTAATACACAAATTTTTTAAACCAAATTAAGTCTGAATTTCATTCATAAAATTAGAAATAATGGAGTACAATTCAAAAAGATTTTTCATTCAGTAAAGCCAAGTTATCCGTGAATATTCATCAACAAATGTAACAAAATATCGAAATCCATGTTGTGACACTATAGGACAAGGTCCCCATACATTAGAATGTACTAACTCAAATGGGTTCGCAAACCGTATATTGACCCTATGGGGGGTATGGCACACGATGGTGTTTCCCAAACTTACAAAACTCACATTTTAAACTAGATAAAGAACTAAAACAATGCATCAATATTTTCAAGTTGGACAAAGACGGGTGTCCCAATAGACAATGGACTTGAAGAGGAGAGGCACATTGGAAAAAGCAATGGTCCAAGGAACAAAAACTAACTCATCAAACAGATATAAACCTCCTGATGCACGACACTACCAATCATCTTATTTGTCGTAAAATCCTGAAAAAGACAAAAATCATGATAAATCGTCATGGAACAATTATAAGTTTTTGTCAATTTTCTAACAGAAAGAAGGTTATATGGAAATTTTGATAAATATAATGTAGATTCTAAAGAGAGAAAGGGGCTAAGATTAGCAGTACCAATACCATTTATAGTGACCATGGAGCCATTTGCTAAGGTCACACTAGGTATAGAGGAAGTAGGATGAAAAAAATGAAAGATTACTAGATATACCTGTTATATGATCAGATGCCCCAGAATCAATTATCAAAGGATGGGATGCGGTGAAGTAAACACTAGTATTATCTGTTTGAACCAGAGTAGCAGTAGAATTAGATGATGGTTGTGGAGAAACTTGATATTAAGTGAAGATATCATACTCTTCTAGAGTCATAATAATTATCTTATCCCCCGATAATGTGAGTATAGAGGATGATACTCCCATATCCAAACTAACAACTGCATTTGCAAATCGTGGTTGCACTAATTACAAAGATGTCGACAAATTCTACTAGGATTGGTACCACCAAAAATTTGACCTCGGCCACTAATCTGGTTACTCCCTTTACCTCCAAATTTACCTCCACAACCTCGGCCACCTTTACGAACTCCAAACCGACCACGACACATTATCTCATAACTACTACGGGCAACACCTCGGCCATGCGAAACCACAAGTGTAGATTTGTGAAATGAATCAACTATATGAGGAGTTTCATGGGAGACACGTAAAACAGGAGCAAAAGTATCCGTTATAGATGCCATTGTCGAGCTACTAAGAACCTGTGAGCGGACAGTCTCAAATTCCAAACCAAGAGCACCAAAAAACCCTATCACAACTAATTGCTCTGTTTGTTCTAGCATTTTATTAACATCGATAGTAATAGTAAGGCTTTAAAATGAACCAAACAGTTCGGGCTCGATTTATATTTGCTCAACTAAAAGTTTGATTAGAGCTCGACTCGAAATAGAAATGATTCAAATATGAGAAAATTTCAAAGTTCGATAAGTTACTCGAACCTTTTCAAATTACAATTTTCTATTGATACTCGAATCATATTTGCTCGAGAAATTCAAACTATCTAGGCTCGATTCGAGATCGTTCTCGACTTGGTAATTAAATGAGTGTCAATCAAATTCAATAAATTTTATGAACCAAATCTGAGTAACTCAATATTCGGCTCAACTCGGTTCAATTGTACCCTTAAGTAATAGGGAGCAGTGAATTCAACTCCTCGTACATTTTTTATAGTCTGCAAAAAATTGAGTGAGTGGAATCCCATCACGATTAATCCTGTAAAAATCCTAAGGAACCTCAAAAATACAAACAAGATTATTTTGGCCCGAGTACAAAACCTCCAATTATACCCACAATTCTTTTACTCTATCAAGATGAGTGACTAAATCAACAATCTTATTGTCCATATAATTAAGCATCTGATATAAAATCATGGCATCAATCAAGCCTTGTCGGAAGTATCTGCTTTCGTTAAATGATCTCCCTACTCTCTACAAAGTAGGGTCAAACACAATCGTTCGTCATTGCTGATAGTTATGGACTCCCTCCAATTTCTTATTAATGAGATGATTCGAGGAAGATAATACCTCTGTAAAACCCATGGACTGCCTAGAATCAGACGCATTTGTCGTTTGGCTCATAACAGTATTGGATACGCTAGACATCTTGCTCATAGTAAATCTGTCTAAACCTTTTCACACAATAAAAATACAATCGCAACTGAAAAGAATGACGAAGTGATGGTAACAACCACATGCAAAACTCCACTCACAGACCCAACAAATCTAAACCCAAAGTGAGTAATGAACTAATCATTTTTTGCCTCCTCAAAAATAAAGAAACAATTCGAACATATATTTCGGAAAAGCATAAGAAATTAGAACTTGCACTTGCATTGATGAATAGAAAATGAGATGAACAGTGTTGGACACTGTTCATGATGAACAGTACTCAGTACTGATACTATTTACAGTGAACAATATTTTTTATTTTATTTTATTTTTGAAACGGAGAAAAAAAAAAGAAGAAAAGGAGAGGGAAAAAAATTAGGAAAACATGGCTCTTAATAATAGGGTTGAGTATGGTGCGGTTTGGTGTGGTTTGAAGTCCAAACCGCACCCAAAACCGCTTAGGTGCGATTTGACAAATCCAAAACCGCATATGAAACTTCTTGTGATTGGTGCGATGTGATTTTAAACTGTGCGATGCGATTTCAATTGGTGCGGTTTCGGTTCCAAAATCAATTGAAACAACAAAAAGGTCTAAGCCTTCAATAGAATTTAACACAGCTCACATTGAGCAATTAACTTAGTGACAGAGTCGACAATTGGAATTATAACAAGCATAGAAACAAAGTTCCTTCTGCCAAACATGTCAAATTCACCCATCAAATCATAGAACAGTGAGACACATAAAATAGTTTTAGTTTATAATAAAGGAATGATGCTTTAAAACTAAAACTTACGCTATATAAAATAACGAAGACAATATATTCGCTAACAAGCAAGAAGTTTATTTAGTTCCCCAAAAATTAAAAGTATATACTGGAAATTCTATCTTATATATTGCAGGGAGGACTTATAGAATATAATCCTGACTGTGCCTAATTTGAAAAATAATCTATTAGACTATTACTACTATAGCATAGACCTTAACCAATGCATCAAGTGCTCAAACCAACGAATTAGACCCCTTAGCTATAAGCCCCTCTAGTAACGCATCAAACAAATCCTAAATTCCAAAACCCAAATGTTAAATTTTTGACTCTATAACCTCTAACCATCTTCTTTCAATTGGTAAAAAATGACAATGCAAGACTGGAATTTTCTCTGAGCGTATTCAAGTGAAAAGTAACTTTAGAATTTACTAGAGATAATACATACATACACACACATGGTGCTGTTTCGGTTTTATGCGTGCGATTTTTGTTAGTAACCAAACTGGAACCGTAAATTTGGTTATTCAACCCACCTAAAATCGCCACATACGCTGGAACCGTTAGTGCGGTTTTAATTGGTGTTGTTCGTGTGGTTTTTGGTGCGGTTTCGATTCCAATTTGGTTACTTGTTCAGCTGTACTTGATACCATGTGAATGCTAAAAGAAAATATCATTCCATACCATAATGTGTACAATAGAGAGCCTTTATATAGGCCAAATATGAAAAGTAAATCATAATGATCAATGATTATCACTAATCATGCTTTTAGAATAATCCTACCACTAATCATAATCAAATCAATCATAAAATCCTATACAATCCTCAACATTAATCTAACACTCTCCTATTCAAATTTTCTAAAATTCATAATGCACCAATTGTAGGTCATTACCTATCCTTAACCCAAAAATGTGTGTTACTGATAAAAGTCACGAGGACAAGAATTCTAGGAGTAGGGTGAGAGGAGGCAAAAGAGCACAAGATTCTAGATACACCGTGAAAACACACGACTATAATCTCTAAGTTGAGCAACACTGATTAGAAGGGGAATCATCAACAATAACCTTTGTAATTCTCAACTTGTGACAGAATTCTTCAAAGAAAAAAGCCATAATGAAAGCATAAAAACTTATATCACTAAGAAGACAGATAATAGAATAAAACATCAGAATGTTACATCTTATGGTGCTCATCAACTATGAAACATAAACAATATAATTAGGATAGACACAAACACAAAAACAAAAATGTTAACCTCTTTGATTCTCAGGACCCAAAGTAAGATATCTAAGCAGCAATAAGTTATAAAATTCACACAATTGAAATACTGAATATATACATATAAACACACGTATATATATATATATATATATATATATATATATATATATATATATATATATATATATATATATATATTCAATAATAGCCCAAAAGCAATTACTTCAACAAATCAACTTCCACACCGTAAATTACTAACGTAAAAGAAATCAAAGCACATTTTCAAATTACCATAATGTTAAGAACAAGTTTTCATGGTAGCTGAGCATACCGTGTAGTTAATTCCTATGATCGCAACTAGACCTGACAATATAGTTGGTTAACTATTGGGTCAACTCATATTAACTAAAACCAAATGAGTTGGTTAACTATTTTTATTTATTTAAGTTTGGTAAGGTTTAGAACCATATTTTTTTAAAAAAATATAAGTCCAAACCGGTTAACCATTTTCGACCCATATTTCATTCTAAATCCAAATCAAAAGTTCTTTCCACCCCAGATTCAGAAATTTTTGATTCAAAAAAATAATATTCAGTGATTATGTATACACCCCCACCCCTAACCCACCACCCAAAAAAATAATATTCATGAATTATGTATACCCCACCCCCCACCCCCCCACCCCCACACCCCCACCCCAAAAAAAAATAATATTTACCGATTATGTATATAACCCCACTCACTTAACCCCCACCCCACCCCTACCCCTACCAAAAAAAATAACAGATTATTGATTATGTATACACACCTCTCGCCATAAACCCCCCATGAAAAAAAAATAATATTTACTGATTATGTATATATACTCTCACCCCAATTTTTTTAATATTTAGTGATTATTATATCCCCACCCAAAAAAAAATTAATATTTAGTGATTGCAAGGCCTAATCGCAACGAAGGAAGATAAAGGTCTTCCAAAATCTGAGGAGAGGATCTTTCGTGGTTCATGATGACTGTGTCCTAAATTTCCTTAGTCGTAGTACAAGAAAAGACCTTATCTATCTCCGACTGAACCATGCCACTTAAAAGTGTATTCATGACCTTGGAATCATAAGATACCATATACGATTCATTTGAGTCCATTTTCATGAGATTCTTTGGCTTGCCATCATCATGTCGTGGAATGACTGGTCCATTTTGATATTCCTATTTATATATGATTTGATTATGATATAAATGAATGAATATGCAAGTATGCTTGCATTAAGAAAAGCTGTAAAGTCCTTTGATAGATAATAGGAACATATGTACAAGGACTTAGAATTAATTGATCAAATATGTTAGGTTGATCCTAAATAAGCAAAACAACTTTGTAAAGTCCTTAAAAAGAAATGACCTACAAGAACTATAAATATAAAAAGATTAAACTTGTTTGGTTGATCTTATAATGTAATAGATAGGCTTGTTTGGTCTGCACCAAAAACTTGTTTGGTCTGCACCAGAAATCGTAGTCTACCAGGAGAATCAAGGAAAACTCGAGAGCTATCAATACGGAATCGTAGTCTGCAAGATAGTAGATCTCAGAGTTCGTCGACTGCCAGGAAAGATGAGGAAGGATCGTAGTGTGTAGATAAGAACATCCTCAGAGCCATAGTCTGCTGAGGGTGTCATGTTCAGAATTGTAGAGACAGCCTGTCTACGAGCCAACCAAGCATCTGCCAAAGGCAAGTAGAGAATTGTAGACTACACTTGGAGTCGTAGAGTCTACTGATCATATCAGAGGCAGAGATCGTAGTCGAGAAAGATCAGATGAAGACAACAAGCATAAAGATAGAAATCATAGAGTGTTAAGATATGATCTTAGAGTCGTAGTGTCTGCACAACCCAAGGCAGAATTGTAGATTGCAGAACTAAGGCTTCAACAGATGTGCTCACAACGCCAAGGCAGAATCGTAGAGCAAACACGATTCTCAACAAATAACCATTCCCAGAATATCTAAAGGATGAAGCCTCTAGTCAGAGCTGCAAAGATATATTTCACCTGAAGGGAGCCAGAGTGCACTCACCGAATGGCTAGCAAGCTAACAGAAGATCTAAGCACCAACCCAATCAGCATCCAGATTGAGTTGTAAAGCCATTCAAGATGAAGTCTTCTACAAGTAGATCAAAAGTAGACTTCAGCAAAAGTGACTGACTAAGGAAAAGTCAGCAAGTGTAGTTGCTGTCAAATTAACAGAAGACAATGATCTTGTAGTCAACCAGGATCGTAGTGTTTGCCAAAGCAATGAAGGAACTGATGAAGTGTACACAGAGATACTGGTCAGTTTCTAAAGAATAAGGCTAAAGTGATTAGCATGGGTCAGTCCATTGATGATAAGTGAACGGGAGATCACAAGGAGAAAGCGAGTTGGGCATGCCACAAATCTAAGGTGTCTTGCTAATTAGAAGAAGACCAGAACATGGATTCAAGCTATCAGTTCTTAAGATTAGTCAAGGCAAACAGAAGTATTGAAGCACTGTACAAATGAAGAAAGAAGTGTTCTACATTGAAGATCCAATGAACACTCTTCAGGATCTTAGTGATGTCTCAAACAGTAGATGAGCAACATTCAACATGACACTACGATCAGGTCCAAGAACATAGACATCAGAATCGTAGAATTTTGTCATATGAAGATTGAAGCATTGGCAACGGTTCAATATGAAGACTGATATTTGAACATTGTTAGTTGAGAGCAACGATGCAAAAGGACAATCTCTAATGCTCTAATCGAGAATTCAGAAAGAAGAAATAAAGAAGATTACCTGCCCAAGGCATCAAAGTGACATCTCTGACGGGGTAGGTGAAACAGTAGACTGTAGTGTTAGAAAATTAAAAAAGGGGATGTCAGGTCACATCTGCAGTCTACATCAAATAACTCGAGATCTGCGAAGCAATTCAAATAGCTCCCAACGGCTACATTACAACGGGAAGGTTATGAAGGAGTATAAATCAACAAGAGCTTCAAAGATCAAAAGTTGTTGAAGTTGCTGAGATTGGAGAGATGGTGGACTAATCAAAATAACGTAAAATAGTGAGTGACTAATGAAGGTCCAAAAGTTCACTCTACGATCCACCAAGAACACTTAGAGATGAAAAGAGTAAGAAGTAGAAGTGAGAGTTCTACAATGTAGAAGTGAGAGTTCTACTACAAGAAGAGTGTTCTGAACTGCCAAGAGAAAGAAGAACATCAATGTCATCTTGATGTCTATCATGGGAAGACTCTAAGTACCAGTGAGAAGAGCTTACAGTCATCTTAACAAGTCCATCATGAGAAGGCATCAAATATCAAGGAAGAAGATCACCAACATCATCATGATGTCAAGCATGAGAAAGTTTCTAAGTACCTAACAGAAGAGCCTACAGTCATCTTAGAAACTCATCATGTGTAGCCATCAAGTATTAAGAAGAATGATCTTCACTGCAGTTTAACAAGGGATCATCAGAAGAGGTTGAGTATCTAAAGAAGTTGAGTATCATGCAATACTCAACTGCACCTCAAGGATGATCATGTTAAGCTGCTAAGCATTCAGAGATGAAGAGCTTAAAAGACATCTTAGCAGCACCTCCAACAAACAAACAACAAACATCAACAAGAAGCCAGGGCCTGAGGGGTCCTTGTCCAGAGGGACTAAATGAAGTTCCAAGCCTGCTGAGCTTGAAGAGTTCCTAGGGAACTAGAGGAGTTCCAATGCTGCTGGCCTTGAAGAGTTCTTAGTGAACTGAAGTTCCAAGGCTGCTGGCCTTTAAGGAATCTTAGTGATTAAGGGTGTTGCCCTTCATTAGTGGAAATCCTGCTAGTTGAAAGCAGAAGAGTGGATTAGGAGCTTGAGTCTCTGAACCACTTAAAATCCCTTGTGTCTTTTACATTCTGTCATTTACATTATGTTCCTAACTGCTATGAATGTATTAACTGCTTACCACTTAACTAACTCTAAGAACAATGTATGTATGATTATGAATATATCAATGAAGGGGGTCTTTTACTTATTCTGCTGTGCTTGAAAAGATTCTTATGTATGTCATATGCTAATTCATTAGCAATATAAAATAAAAGGGAAAAGTATTTGAAAATAAAAAGGATCTATTCAACCCCTCCTTCTAGATCTATTGTGTGCTTACTGGGAACTAACAATTGGTATCAAAGCAGGTTCTCATGCTATATTCAAAAGCTAATCACTTTGAGTTTGATCCTAGGCACAAACATTATTCTAAACTTAGTTTAGTTGTAAGTCACTTGTAAATGCAGATGAGCTCACAAGTTGAAAATATTGTGTACAGGTAAATGTGTATATACACCTGAAGCTTCTCAGATTGGCCCATATTCTTAAATGCCATAACAACAAGACCAATCCTTGCCTATAGTCAATCTTGTAGTCTGAAGAGCAGATATAGGAGCTCAAGAGGCATCAACAACAAAGAGTTAAGCATCCACCAGACTAAAAGATGAAAAGGCCATATGTGCTAAGAAGTACTCATTTAGAGAAGAAAGAAGAATCTCTCAAATCTATATTTGGCCAACCAACAGCTGGATGCGAATCTTGAGGACTCAAGGTTGTCAACGAACTAAAGAAGTCAAGATTCTCTGAGCCTACATCTTCAGACCTATGACTGATTGATCAAAAGGACAACTGGAGCAACAAGCTGTCAGAAGTGAAGGAAACAGTATGCACATCAATGCCTAACCTCAGTATATCAAGATAAATGACTGTCAAGAAACTGACAATGTAAAGGTATGGTTCCTCATCAGTATAAATGTGTACATCATATTGCATCACCTTATACACTATAAAAGTATTCTATCAAGAGGCCATACTCTACCTAAAAAGGAGAAGAGAGAAAGTACACTGAAGTTGGAAACTCATATGCTTACAAACTTTCTCTCCATCCAAGTTTTAGGTTGAAGATAACACCTTGAAAGAAATCTGAAATAGGTCATAAGCACATCAAGGTTTAATTAATTTTAAGTGGAGAAATCTTTGCTGATGGGTTAGTATGTATGTACAAACCTATGTTCTAAGTTTTTGATAACACATAGAGTATGATCAGGTTTACAAGAGTATCTTGAAGATTCGTAGAAACTGATCACCTCCATGAATCAACCAGATACAAATAAGTGTTAGAGTTAATTCTCACTCTGTGAACATTTAAACTCTGTGAACATAACCAAGCAAATGATAATACCATCAAAGAAAAAGAGTGTCTTGTTAAAATGGTTAATCTTATACACACTCATCATCATGCATCTTAAAATGTCATATCAAAATTGGATACATGCATGAATATGATTGTTGGTGATAAATATGGTGATAATTCAAATATATGAAGAATAGGGATTTTGAAAGCTAACCTGGCAGGACCCATTTAACCATGGGCACCAAAAATAGAAATTTATCTAACCTGCAGGTGCTTGGTCTACTGACCACACTAAGGAATGCTGAAGCAGAAACCTTAAGACATTTTAGAAGAATTTCTGACTAAATCTTTATCTGTCAAAGCCTATCCTTGAAGATTTGCTGAGCTAACATGAATGGAGATCACATGACTGTTGATCTCTATATGGAAGCAGACCACTCACTCTAAGATAAAAAGGGTCTTATAAGCTCAATCATCCAAAGCATATCAGCTAAGAAGAACCCTCAAGGAACCTATCCTAGAAGCAGAACTCCGCAAGCACAAACTGTCAAAAGAAGACTACGTTCGTAGTACTGTCAAATGATCGTAGAGTGAGCAGTCCTGAAGATATCCATTTCTATGATGAAAGAAGATTGAATTGATAATGATGACTTCAGTCAGAAAGAGATATGCAAGGCTTCCTCCTGATGCACATAAAGAAGAAGAACTCACACCTCTCTGAGAAGACAGTATCAATCATGGGGGAGCAGTGATCTGTTAAGGAACAACAGCACTGAAAGTATCATAAATACACTATGAAGCAATATACTAGTTACAAAGTCCCAAAACTTTGTGGCTGACGAACCAAATGAAGATCCATAGTCAGTAAGAATGTCTCAAAACGTACTACTAATAACCTTGTCAACCACCTAACTCAAAATTATGGAGCGCCTATGATCAAACATCTGATCGTAGTGTAAGAGCAGGAGGACACCACGATTACAGCCAAATGTCTAAAGTTGGTAGAGGAACTACCAAGCAAAAAAGGTCAAATGAGAGATCAGTGCAAATCACTTCTACAATTTTTCATCTGGAAAGCGCCTCAGGGACAAACCTAACCCTTAGTTCACTCTAAGAGGTTGGCCCTTCCTTAGCTACCTTAACCCAAAAGGAATGCCTAGTCAAGTTCATCTCAAGGACCAGGTCAGACAACGATCGTAGAGTAGATTCTGAAGTGAACTCGACGATCGTAGTACAACCCCAACGATCGTAGAATAGACTCAACAATCATAGTCTTCCCAAAGGGTATACTAGCTCATGAGGAGCTCGGAAGAATTAGACACTTACCCAACTATTCATATCATGTGGAGATAAGTTTGAATACATTATGAAAAGATGCTCGGCAAACTCACCTCAGAATTCCAGTGCTCAAACTATCTCGGTGTACATCAGTGGTTAAGCCATGCAACGTCAAAGTGAAGATTAGTGTCAAATCATCTACTGAAGCATCTCTCAGAAGACGATCGTTGAGTCGACAAAGAAAATCATAGAGTCCATAGATACCTCACCAAGCTACTCTAAGTACTGAAAAGGTCAACGGTCAATCCACGTCAGTAATGCCTATTTTCTTAAAAGATATATCAAACTAAAAAGTTTATGGGGAGTTACAGTTTCTTACTGGGCATCGTGCAACCAATGAGTGGCTGACACATCACAGCTTATGCAGAGTCATAAGGAACTGTCATAAAGACAAATTCAAAATCTTCATACAGTTATCAGAAGCTATTGAACCTCTTTCCCTCTCTTTTTTGAACCTTAGAATCCTTTTCACAACCTAAATCAATTAACCCTCTAGAGCCTTGTCCAAATCACACTCAACTATCTCTCATAAAACTTCTTAAATCAAGTACCCATATTCTTTGAACTCTTCAAATGGCAGATTGGCGAGTAATCACTAACATTAAGCTCGGAACCAAGACGTTTGAGAAATTCAAAAAGAAGTTCAAAGATATTCTTAAACTGGTGAAGAAGGCTGAATTCTCAGAGTGTCTTGAGGCAAACACTCGAATATATGCTAAATTGGTTAAAGAGTTTTACTTAAACGCATCCATAAATTCTGGAACCCTTTCTACCAAGGTCAAAGGTCAGATTCTAAAGCTGAAGTCGTCTGACATCAATCAATGCTTAGGCCTTCCTGACCTAGGACTGAAAAGCCTTGATGAGATCGACACTGGACAAGCAAAGAAGATTATGGTTTACAAAAGAAACCCTAGTCTGAAGGACATGAAGAAAAAGGAGTTTCCTGAAGAATTCGAGTTCCTTGCCGAGATAGTGGGCAAATGTATACTATGTAAGGATACTGCATATGACACTTTGATTGATCTACAACTAAAGATTATGTCTGCAATAGTTCTGAAGAAGCGAATAAACTTTGGAGTTATCTTGCTCGATCAAATTTCCAAATGGATGGAAAAGGCTGAAATGAAGAAGTCTACAGATAAACCCCTGACAAAGGTTTTTCATGGAAGACTGTTGATTATTGTGCTGAAGAAGAAACTGGGAAGAAAGATAAAGGAAGATAAGGGAGAACCGTTGAACGTCCATAAAGTCATGTCTCCACAGCTGTTTGTAAACTGGAAGAAAAATCCCAAGGAAAATAGGAGGCTAATAACAACTGGGAGTAGCAGCAAGGTCTCTGTCAAGAAGAGGAAGGCACAAGAAGTGGAAAGCTCTCAATCTGATGACTCTGTATCGGTAGCAGCCACACCAGGAAAGAAGAAGTCTAAGAGTGTGAGGAATACAGAGGCTCCATCAAGACGTCTCTCCACTGACAAGAAGAGACATGGATCAGAAGAAGAAAAAGTTTTAACTGGAGAAATCCCAAAGAGAAGAAGGAGTAACAGACTACTCCAAGAGCCATCCAAGAAGAAAGCAAAGGTGATGAAGAAATCAGTTCAAAATCCTCAAGAAAGTCTATCTACCAAAGAAGAGAAAGTAGAGTTAGAAGATAAGAAGGGAACTGAAAGCTCCAAGAATGAACCCTCAAAGAGCAAGTCCAACAATGAGGAAGAAGTTGAATCTATGAAAGGAATAGCTAAATCTGATGGTGAAGAAGAAAAATGTGCAAGCCCTATGGCTAACTCTCAGAGCATCCATTCTGATGATGAAGAAAGGTTGCAAGTTGACACAACTGCATCTCCTACTGCAAATGCTCTAACAAGCCCACATGATGGTTCCAAAGATGTTGAGTCCGAAGAAGAAGGACCTGCCCCTGCTAATTCTGAACATCAAGGAAGCCTATTTGGTGATTCAAAGGCTTTAGATTCTGAAGAAGAAGAAAAGTACGACTCTCCTATAGTTGAACCTCCAAGGAGAAGAAAGAGCAACAGACTACTTGCTAAATCTATCCCAAAGAAGCAAGGTGAACACTCTACTGCAATCATTAAAGTGAGTGATGATGAATCTGAGTCCAAGGAAGAAGATGCTGAAGAAGGTACTAGTGATGAAAATCAGCAAGAAGAATTCACTGATGAATCTGATGAAAGAAATCAGCATGATTCAAGCTCAGAAGGTGAAGAAATGGAGCAAGATTCGAGTTCTGCAAATCAGGAAGTAGAGGAATCTGCAGACCATCCTGTTCTCTCTCCAGCGAGAGTTCGCAGGAGAATAGTGGTGGAAATCCTTGATGAACCACAAGATACACCACCAGAAAGTTGGATAAGATATGGAAACGAACAACTCAAAGTTGTAAGGATGACTACAGACGAGGTGTTCAACAAATGAAACAATATAGAACTAGACTGCACAACAATACTGTACAATCCTGATGACCTTCTGATAAGATGGTTTTACCCATGGATGCCCTGGTTAAAATCATATACTGATAAAGATGGGAGCTACTTCAGCTGGTGTTACTCAAAGTTTCTGAATTTGGAGCTGGTGTCACAAAATTTTCCAAGGGTAAAGAAGTTTACAACCAAGATGATCAAAGACCTGCCTCACTTCAAAGTCTACCGACATGCTGGTAACCACTACATTCCCTACAATGTAGAGTGGGTTCTGATGGCAGAAGGATTATGCCCAAGTGGATGATTGTAGAGTCTCTTCACTCTACCATTGAAGATGATCGAGTTCAGGATGAGAAGCTTCCCTCCGCCCAAGCACAGTTATCTGATATTTCCTTCATCCTCCAACAGTGATTGGCACTCAACGATTTATCAGATTCTAAATATTTTCAAAATTTTGTCTAAAAATGAAAATCGTGGAGTCCAGTCTGGTGTTCCATAGAAGCCTACCCAGCCACATGACCAAACTCCTACGGAGCAGGAGTTACTGAGGAATACTAATGAGTTGGTCAAGTAGATGTCCATCATCACTAAAGAGACAAAGATGTTAACCAAAGGAGGCAATGCAGTTGAAGACAGACTTCAAGCCACCATGACTGATATATCTCTCAAAATCAAAGAGAGAGATCAAATCTACCTGAAGGCCAGAATTGATCACAAAGAAGAAGCTATACAAGCACAGAAGGCAAATGAAGAACAAATCCTATCCCTCTCTGACAAGATTAACAATTTGAATCAGTCTCTTTCCCTACAGCTTGAGCTGAGCCAACAAGAACTTAAGATGGAGATTGGTAACTCATCTTATTTGATGGAACAACTTATGTCCAAAATAGAGCAGCTCTCACAAGTGATTAATGACAAAAAGGGGGAGAAAAGAGGTATGAAAAAAGGAACTCAAAAAGAGCAAGGAGATCGGAAGAAAAGAAGATAAGAAAGCCAAGAGAAAGGCAAAGAAGAAGACAAGAATTTCAAGAATGTAATCATCATCATCGGGGGGAGTCAAAGGATGATGATCTCATGAATGCAAAGTTTTAGGGGGAGCCAGAACAAGAAAAAGAGCATGAATTTGAGAATTAGTAGAGAAAAGAAATGGAGTCACCATCTAAGGGGGAGCAGGAGAAAAAAGATCAAACAGATAAATAGCTGATCAATAGCCATCCTGGAAACTCACATGGAGCCAAAGAAGTACATCTCTAACTAGTTAGGTATGTTCTGGATCCAGGATGTAAAGTGTCATAGTTTATGTAGTCCCATATCATTATCAAATGACATTCATGATTATCTATTTTTAAAAATACAGTTGCTCACTGTATATAAGATTCATTCATCTCATGCATATGCACTTATTGTTTTTTTCATAATCAAATAAGGGGAGATTGTTAGGAATAAGCATGTGAATGATATTCCTATTTATGTATGATTTGATTATGATATAAATGAATGAATATGCAAGTATGTTTGCAATATATAAAAAGTCAGAAAGTCCTTTTTGATAGATAATAGGAACATATGTACAAGGACTTAGAATGAATTGATCAAATATGTTAGGTTGATCTTACGTAAAAAAAAAAATGTTTTTGTAAAGTCCTTAAAAATAAATGATGTACAAGGACTATAAATATAGAAAGATCAAGCTTGTTAGGTTGATCTTATAATGTAATAGATAGGCTTGTCTGATCGTCGAGCACTGCACCAGAAATCATAGTCTATCAGGAGAGTCAAGGAAAACTCGAGAGCTATCAAGGCAGAATCGTAGTCTGCAAGATAGTAGATCTCAGAGTTCATCGACTTCTAGGAAAGACGATGAAGGATCGTAGTGTGTCGAGAAGAACATCCTCAGAGCCATAGTCTGTTGAAGGTGTCATGTTCAGAATCGTAGAGACAGCCTGTCTACGAGCCAACCGAGCATCTGCCAAAGCCAAGTAAAGAATCGTAGACTATACTTGGAGTCGTAGAGTCTACTGATCATATCAGAGGCAGACATCGTAGTCGAGCAAGATCAGATGAAGACAATAAGCATAAAGACAGAAATCGTAGAGTGTTAAGATCTAATCTCGGAGTCGTAGTGTCTGCACAACCCAAGGCAGAATCGTAGATTGCAGAACTAAGGCTTCAACAGATGTGCTCACAACGCCAAGGCAGAATCGTAGAGCAAACACGATTCTCAACAAATGAGCACTCCCAGAATATCCAAAGGATGAAGCCTCTGGTCAGAGCTGCAAAGAAATATTTCACCTGAAGGGAGCCAGAGTGCACTCAACGAATGGCTAGCAAGCTAACAGAAGATCTAAGCACCAACCCAATCAGCATCCAGATTGAGTTGTAAAGCCATTCAAGATGAAGTCTTCTACAAGTAGATCAAAAGTAGACTTCAGCAAAAGTGACTGACTAAGGAAAAGTCAGCAAGTGTAGTTGCTGTCAAATTAACAGAGGCCAACGATCTTGTAGTCAACCAGGATCGTAGTGTTTTCCAAAGCAAAGAAGGAACAAATGAAGTGTACACAGAGATACTGGTCGTTTTCTAGAGAACAAGGCTAAAGTGATTAAGCATGGGTCAGTCCATTGATGATAAGTGAACGGGAGATCACAAGGAGAAAGCGAGCTGGGTATGCCACAAATCTGAGGTGTCTTGCTAATCAGAAGAAGACCAGAACATGGAGTCAAGCTATCAGTTCTTAAGATTAGTCAAGGCAAACAGAAGTATTGAAGCACTGCACAGATGAAGAAAGAAGTGTTCTACATTGAAGATCCAATGAACACTCTTCAGGATCATAGTGTTGTCTCAATCGGTAGATGAACAACATTCAACATGACACTACGATCAGGTCTAAGAACATAGGCATCAGAATCGTAGAATTATGTCATCTGAAGATTAAAGCATTGACAACGGTTCAATCTGAAGACTGATATTTGAACATTGCTAGTTCAGAGCAATGATGCAAAAGGACAATCTCTAATGCTCTAATTGGGAAGTCAGAAAGAAGAAATAAAGAAGATTACCTGCCCGAGGCATCAAAGTGACATCTCTGATGGGGTAGGTGAAATAGTAGACTGCAGTGTCAGAAAATTGAAAAAGGGGATGTCATGTCACATCTGCAGTCTACATCAAATAACTCGAGATCTGCGAAGCAATTCACATAGCTCCCAACGGCTACATTACAATGGGAAGGTTGTGAAGGAGTATAAATCAACAGGAGCTTCAAAGATCAAAAGTTGCTAAAGTTGCCGAGGTTGGAGAGATGGTGGACTGATCAAAATAATTTAAAATAGTGAGCGACCAATGAAGGTCCAAAAGCTCACTCTACGATCCACCAAGAACACTTGGAGATGAAAACAGTAAGTGTAAGACCCTGAATTTTATGAAATAAAAGTATTTAATTTTTCTTATAATTGTTATTCAGTAAATGGTTAAATTGATAAAAAGTTAAAGTTAAGGGTGATATATGAAATTTTTTAAAATACGCAAGTGGTTATAAAATATACATTTCTGTCGGGGAATATTCGTTTGGTCGTGAAATATTCTTGTTGTCGGGGAATATTCGTACGACGGTACAGCCATTTGTGGGCCCCATAACAGAATAACTGTCGGATGAATAAAATGACAAGTTTGAATTTTTATAAATAACGGCGTGGTTTATTCTGAATAACACCTTTGTTAGAATACACGGTGGTTAAAATACGATGTCTGGCGTGGTTGCTTGCACAAAGATGGCTACACTGCGGTATTACACGTATTTTGAATTATTGATTCTTACGTAAGAAGGCACTACTCAATAATTGTTATAGTAGTTACTGTTCAATATTTTATTTTATTGATTCAATAATTGTTGCGTTGATAATTTATATTATTGTTGTTGCAATAATTGTCATTTCACCTGATATTTTCCATTATCGGATCAATAATTCATATTATTTGAATAATATTATTAGATAGCATTATTGATGTGTCTAGAAAGTTATGTCAAGGAGAGGTTTGGTCACCTAATTGCGCCCAAGATGAGAGAAATCCTTATTGGAAAGCCCCTCTTTCTGAAACTATGCGGTTGTCATAATTGTGATTACATAATATTATTTGTGAATAATTAATTATTAATTTATATGATAAGGAAATATTTATTTGATGTGGATATAAATGATGGATTTATTTATGTGGTTATAAATGAAGGAATTAATGTTGAGGTATTTTATCAGTATTTTGTCGGATTGGAGGTATTAAAAACTCAAATCGATGTTCTTAAAATTTATTGCGTGAGTTGTAATTTTAATCCGACCGTTGGATCGTTGTGATTTTTGGATATGTTATACATACATGAGTTGAATATATGTCCACAAATTTTGAACCGTTGAAAATTAACGCATGATTTGTTATGAATTTTAAAAGGTGTTGAAACGGTGTTGAAAATCGTCCGTTTGTGGATTTCGGATATTTTCTGTTTAGAATTTGGAAAAACTCAAAGTTACAAAGTTGTAGAGAATTCGATTTCATACGGAATGGACATAAAATTCGTATTTTTCTGATATACGAGCTATTTTCTATGAATTATTAAAATTTCAAAAAATAAAATATTTTTTATTAAAATTAGGGGTGGGACCCACTATTGTTTTAAACATGTGGGCTGCCAAATGAGATGGTTTGGTCTTTGGTGGAGGTCATTGAATTTTTTCAAGTAGCATCGTTGATTAATTAATATATTATTTTATTGATTTAGTCTCCTTTGGCGTTCTAGCATTTTCCTATAAATAGGTGCTTATGTTAGAATTGAAAATCACACCAGAAATTGAAGTTTTCTCTCTCTATATTCTCGAGCGTATTTTTAGTGAGTATTTAGATACTTGGAGAGTTGCTATTCAGTGCAAGTTTCCTTCGACTTTTCATCCGATATTTCCTATCGAAATCTTCTTTTTTCTTTTGAGGGAAGGAATTTTAAGGGTTATTATGTTTTTCAGTTTCGTACTTTTTCAGACCTTCAAAAATTTTGAAAAAATTTGAAATGATAATTTGATGAGTTTCCTAGATTGTGTCCAAAAATGGCGATTTTTGGATGTATAGATTAGAAGTTATGGATTTTATGAGAAAAAACTATTTTAAAAATAAACCCTTATAACTCCTTGTGGTTAACTCCAAAATTGGTGAAATTTTTATTGAGAGTACATCTATATAACATTAGTATATTCTGTAAATTTCGGAATTTTTGGACAAAAGTACAATTTATGATAAATGTCTAAATATTCGGCAGTTTTGGCCATGTGAAAAATAGTAAATGAATTTTAAAAATTCCGAGAAAAATATATGTTCAATATGGGACTATATTATGCTAAATCCCAGAAAAGAAATATTTTTGGAGCTGATTTGGTATTTTTCATGAAAATGGACTAGTTATGAATAAATAATTAAATATGTTATGTGAAGTAACAAAATTGAAAAATAGAATTTTATGGCTTGGGAATCCTATATATGGT
Source organism: Panax ginseng (assembly GCA_020205605.1). Classification (NCBI taxonomy): domain Eukaryota; kingdom Viridiplantae; phylum Streptophyta; class Magnoliopsida; order Apiales; family Araliaceae; genus Panax; species Panax ginseng. The sequence continues at coordinate 68,290,940 of CM035132.1, read as the reverse complement.
ATATGCAGATTTTTGATGAGGTTGTTGGTTATTGGTGATAAAATCTTATGAGTTTGACATTTTAGTATGATTAAATGCATTAATTAGTAAAGTGTAAACAATTAAAATAAATTGTTTATAAGTTTAAGAAATGATTAAAATATTGTGGTAGTATTAATAATATTAGATTATGAGATTATTAAGTAATTTATAACATTTGGATTAAGGTGTTATGAAATCATTGATTTATGAATCTTACTCTTGAAATTAAATGCAGTTGTTGATCGTATTGTTTTTATTATCATATATAACATTTTTATAATTAGGTGATGAAATTTCTCTTTGACTTAAGTGTAAAGATGGGTAGATTATTGGTATGATCGTGACTATGGGTTCTCTTTGGCGATGAAAGGCAAAGATGAATTGTTGGCTTTGGTATGATCATGACCATTGAATTTATAATTGAATATCTTTAGCTTAAGTGCAAAGGTGAATTGATCAACATGGTTATAATTATTGTTTATATAAATTCAAAATGATTATATATTTCTTTGAGATATGAATATCTTTGGCACAGAAAAGTGCGAGAGATGAATTGTTGATGAATATCTTTGGCGTGTAGTGCAAAGATGACCTGTTGTTGAATATCTTTGGCATATAGTGCAAAGATGAACTGTTAATGAATATCTTTGGCCCGTAGTGCAAAGATGAACTTATTAGTATGATTATGAACAGGAACTGTGATTTGGTACAACCATGATCTTTGATATTTCAGGTAAAGACACGTGATGAAAAATAACTTCGTATTAGATGAGAAGAGAAAATTAAAACTACAATTATGATTATGAGTTATTCACATGACTGTGAACAGGATCTGTTGATTAATGTTACAGGGTTAAAGCATTGTTGGTTTAACATAGAGAAGATAATAGACATTATGGTCTATTTGACTCTTCTAATGGATTACTCGTTCCGTTGCAACTATGGTTGAAAAGTTTTATCATCTACCATATGTTCTAAATCTCTAATTTATTGCTAATGAAGACTATTGATAATTTAATTATCTTTAGTCATAATATTCTTTACTGAGCTAGTTGTGCTCACCCTTTTGCTTCACAATTCCTTTCAGGTGATAAGAGTGTAGCTGGGTCGAGCGGGGATAACAGGGGAATAGTGTGGTGGTCCGAGACTGTCAAAGTTTCTCAACACATTATAAAATGGCATGAAATACAATATATAATTGTATTGAGGACCTAAGATGTGTGTCGTATATTATACGTCACTTAATAATTAATTTTGGTGAACAACAATAGGGTGAGGTGAACCCAACTTTGGAAGGGTGTTATGCCACTATCATACAAGATGTCCAATAACATACAATCTCGTGTTATCATAAGAAAGGGTTGTACACATCCACTTGCTGAGTATATCTACGAGCACTACCTATATGATCTTGGAGTTGGGTTGAAAGATAATGTTTAATCACAGACGGTGGAGATAGTTATATGTCAAGAGAAGACTCGTCATTGGAAGGAACATGATATTAATCTTCTCGTTTTTCTTTGGGGTCTATTGTATCAACTAAGGATAATTCTCTGGACATATGATATCTATCATAACTTAGATTCATGGCCTCCTATGTACGAAGGTTTCCTTGAGCACTTCCCAAAAATTTTAATTTCTAAAACAGTTCTAGATTGTACCTTTATGTAAGGTATCACTGTGAGGTGTTGTCCATAGTTGGGATATGAGTCACAATTGGTATTAAAACTCACAGTATATGTGTTGTTGTATTTTGCACAACAATTGTAGTAATAAAGTTGTAGTTGTTTTCTGTACTATGTATTTGGCGACTCAGAATAGGTTGGATGGATTGGACCTATTTTGGGGGTGTCACAGTAAGAAGTAGAAGTAAGAGTTCTACAATGTAGAATTGAGAGTTCTACTACAAGAAGAGTGTTCTGAACTGCCAAGAGAAAGAAGAGCATCAATATCATCTTGATGTCTATCATGGGAAGACTCTAAGTACCAGTGAGAAGAGCTGACAGTCATCTTAGCAAGTCCATCATGAGAAGGCATCAAGTATCAAGGAAGAAGATCACCAACGTCATCATGATGTCAAGCATGAGAAAGTTTCTAAGTACCTAACAGAAGAGCCTACAGTCATCTTAGAAACTCATCATGTGCAGCCATCAAGTATTAAGAAGAATGATCTTCACTGTAGTTCAACAAGGGATCATCAGAAGAGGTTGAGTATCTGAAGAAGCTGAGCATCATGCAACACTCAACTGCACCTCAAAGATGATCACGTCAAGCTGCTAAGCATTCAGAAATGAAGAGCTTAAAAGACATCTTAGCAACACCTGCAACAAATAAATAACAAACATCAACAAGAAGCCAAGGCCTGAGGGGTCCTTGTCCGGAGGGACTAAATGAAGTTTCAAGCCTGCTGGGCTTGAAGAGTTCCTAGGGAACAAGAGGAGTTCCAAGGCTGTTGGCCTTGAAGAGTTCTTAGTGAACTGAAGTTCCAAGGCTGCTGGCCTTGAAGGAATCTTAGTGATTCAGGGTGCTGCCCTTCATTAGTGGAAATCCTGCTAGTTGAAAGTAGAAGAGTGGATTAGGAGCTTGAGTATCTGAACCACTTAAAATCCCTTGTATCTTTTACATTCTGTCATTTACATTATGTTCTAATCGCTATAAGCATATGAATGTATATTAACTTTTACCACTTAACTAACTCTAAGAACAATGTATGTATGATTATGAATATATCAATGAAGAGTATCTTTTACTTATTCCGTTGTGCTTGAAAAGATTCTTATGTTTGTCATATGCTAATTCATTAGCAATACAAAATAAAAGGGAAAAGTATTTGAAAATAAAAAGGATCTATTCAACCCCCCCCCCCCTCTAGATCTATTGTGTGCCTACTGAGAACTAACACATTTTCAACTACCCACTATTCCCATGGGTTTCGTTTGAGATATATCATCGTTCTAAACTTCCAAAAGTTAAAGTTTTTACTTCTACGCAACAGAGGTGACCGACTTGTGGACTGGCATTCTTGAAAGTTTAGGTGTGCCATAGGATCTTCCCCTATAACCTGCAACGATCAATATTAGTAGAGCCAAGCTCTGATACCAAATGTAATTATGTAAATAAGCACGTACACCTAGAGGGGGGTGAATAGGTGTTTAAGCTAAAAGTAATACACGGTGAAATCTTTTTGAAATATTCTGCAACAGGTTTAATTTAGACAGCTACTCCTATCTGCTTTACTGTCTGCTTTAGCGTATGTTCTTCGTTTAATATTATCAGACAGCTAGACCTATCTTTTTTAGTGTTTGGATTCGTATATCTTCAAACGAATAAAGCAAAATACCTAGAAATTAAACAAACAGAAAGGAGAAGTGCAGAAATGTAAAGACACCAAAATTTTTACGTGGTTCAGCCCCTATCCTCTATCTAGTGGCCTAATCCACGTCAAATCCCAACTAAGATTGGAGACTCTTTTTATTACGACTTAAACCTCAATCAAATAAAAAAATAACTCCTATTACAAAGACGCTTCAATTCTGATGTTGGACACCAATGCCCCCTTTGCACCTCTACAATTTGTACACCTCTGCACCTGTTCTCACCTCTGAGACCTTTGAAGCTTCCTTTGAACAAACTCACTAAACTCTAGAAACTCTAGAAAACCCAAGCTAACAGTTGCTTCTTTTTCAGATTACAATGATGGACTGATGGTGATTCCATGGAATATCAATTTTCTAGCCTAAGAATAACAGGACACTGATTGCTAGAAAGATTATTGAAAAGCTATAAGAATTAAGAAGAATGAATCGTTGTTTTCCAATCTATGGGTCACATCATAACCGAGTAGAATGAAGCTTTATATAAGATTAAGATCAACGGCTATAAAAAAAAATTAGCAAGAAATCAGATGATTTAAATCCCATAATTAAAGCTACTAATATTAACCAACGGATATGAACAGAAGATAGACTAGGAAACTCATATCACAGTTGGTATACCCCATGATTTTAGCAATTAAATAGACCAACAGATTTGGTAAACCAAGGATATAATAAGAGTCCAATGGATATAAAATAAGTTACCATACAAGATTAGTCCAGTTGGATCACATAATTCTAACAAACTTATTTATCCAAGATCTATATATATAACGGAAATAATATATTCAATAGCACAATGATTAGTCCAGTTCGAAATACATGATTCCAACAAACTGGTTTATCCAAGATATATATATATATATATATATATATATATATATATATATATATATATATATATATATTCCTTAACACTATAAAGAATTCAAAACAAATTAAATAGCATAATATAAATAGAGAAATTGTCCAAGTGAAATACTCAATAGATAGCTCAGTCAAAGTTGGTTTTCCTTAAAAGATATCTCTTTAAATCACATATCTAACTTTGATTCAAAACATGATATATAATAAGGAAATATTCAACAATATTAATTCCTTTTTCTCAACTAATGGACCAATAATCAATTTTGGGTTAACAAAAAAAATTAACTTATAATAAATTAAAGGATTAATTACATATATTAGTACTTTTTAAAAAATAATTACAAAAACAAAACACCCATAAAATAATTACAAAAATATTACACTTTTTTAATTTTATTTACAACATTACTATAATTATGAGTCCTTAATTTAAGGGATTAATGGTACTAATGGGGTATGTTTTTTAAAATGCTTGATAACCGCAAGCATGTGTAGTACTCTTCGTTTTTGTATATTACCCTTTATACGCTAAAACCCTCTTTTCTCTCTCCTTCTGTGTTTCAGCAATCTCCATCGTTCTCGTCAGCATCGTTCTCGTCACCATCGTTTCAGTATTCTCCATTGTTTGTTATCGAAGTTCATAGACATTTCGTTTTGGTTTTCGTTTTGTTCGTCACCATCGTTGTAATCTGTTTTCGTGATTACACAGTGTTGCAGTTGGTTTATTATTCTTCGGTATCGATTCTGGTCGTGTATATTTTTAGGTTAGTTATTTTGAAATAATTTAACGTATTATATATATTAATGTTGTTTATCAGTCAAATGTAGTATTGATTGTTGTGTGGGTTTGTGTTATTTTTTATGTTTTGTATAGAATGGTTGATACAAAGAAGAAGGATGGTAAGAGGAAGAGAATATTGGAGCGTGAGTCTGTCAAGGAAGTGAAGAAGTTTGTTGTGGATATGAAGGGGAAGGAAAAAGATGTATGTCGGAAATCGAGTAAGAATGAAAATAGGCTGGTGATACACAGTGATATCAAGCATTCTGAAGTGCAATTAGATTACGAGCTTGACGTTCACAGAAGTTAAGGCCAAAGGTCAAGTGCTTATCCAGAATATAATTCCAACACAGAGAAATTTAAAGGTGTGTTATTTTTAATTTTCATATGGTTACCATTATATAATTATTTGGTTACTTATTAGTATGTATTTGGGTACTGTAAACTTTTAATGATTTGGTTACTTATTAGTATGTATTTGGTTACTGTGATATTATATTATATTATTGTGTTACTTTTATGGGTTGGTTACTTATTAGTATGTAGTTGGTTCTTGTGAATTTTTATTAGTATGTATATGGTTCTTGTAAAATAATAATTATTTGGTTACTTATTTGTATGTATTTGGTTATTGTAAACTTTTAATGTTTTGGTTACTTAATAGTTTTTTTTTTCTTTGTGATTTTATAGTTTGATTCTTTGTTATATCGATTTTGTTCTTTGTATTTTTACAGTTTGGTTACTATTTTGTATTGTTTATGCTTAGTTAATCCTAAATTTTTTTGCCTAGTATACATGTTTTAATAAGTTGAGTTTAGTGTATAGGTTGTTTATGTATTGGTTACCATTAAAAATGGTTTGGTTACCATTATAGAATTATTTGGTTACTTGTTAGTATGTATTTGGTTATTGGATTTAGTGTATAACCAAATTTTTTGTATAAATTTTGTTATATTGGTTATTAATAACTGTTCAATTCTGGTTTTGTGTATTTACAGTTATGGGATCTTTACTATGAGGAATGCAACAGAAGATTCACTGGAAAAGTAATATATTGGTGTGACATGGAAGTCCCCATAATTATTGCCAAGAAATTGAATGAAAGTCACCGGAGAAGTTTAGGGAAACATGTTTTGGAAATTTTTGGAGTTTGGTGAGCATCAAATGTATTCACAGATTATTCACCATGCTCTTGTAAGGAGAGGTTCACCAAAGGGATGATGGTGAGATGTGGTTTTGTTTGGGGAGAAAAGGGTTAGGTTTGGGTTTTTTTGAGTTTTGTCTCGATTTACGGGTTGAGATGGCAAGGCAATGATGATATAAGTGCATATAAGTGCATGCAAAATCTGATTATTGAAAAAATTTTTTAAAGGCGAAGTTGTTACTCGTAATAGTATAGGTAGGGTATTAGGAAAGGCGCTTTTTGATGATGATGATGGCGAGGCTATTAGGATGTCACCGATTTTTTGGTGTTTAATTTTATTCTTTCAACAGTTTAAAAAAATTTTGTTGATGTTGCAATGGTAAATTTTATATGTTATGGTGATGTTAGTAGTTTTCCTTGGGGAAAGTTATGTTTGAAATGACAAAGTATTCTTTGTCAAATGCATTGAAGGGCATATAAAGAAAGGAAGGAGTGGTGGTTCAACATATAATTTCTACAAGGACCATTATATTAAATTATATAAGTTGAATGGTCTTCCATATGTATTTCAAGTGTTTATGTTTGAAACAATTTCAACTTTCAAAACTTCATGCGGTATATGCAACTGACGAGCATCATCATCCGGATGTCCGCTTATGTAGATGGAAGGAGCTAGTGAAGTCCCTTCAAATGACAAGTTGAATGAGCTAGTATTCTATTACGGGCGGTATGCGGTTTACTATTAAGAATGCAATTTGTTACCTTTAATTAATTATTTGGTTCTTGATTATTCATGTGAAGTTTACTCTTAACATAGTAGTTGGTTACTAGAATATACACAGTTTGGTTACCTTTATATATTTAGTTGGTTAATGATTTATATATATTTGATTAACGATAGATATATGTTTTTATTTATTTATTTTATCTTTTTGTTATTGTAATTGTATAATGTTTGTCGATGTTATTATACTAAAGTGTACTTATTGTTTTTCAAATTTGAGGGTAAAAGTTTGATTCCCACGACACAATGAGAATGAATGTCTTGATTTGGGCGGGTTTTTCGGTTTTTCGATTGGGAGGATGCTCACAAGAATGTTGAAAAGAAGTCGAAGGATGACAACATTGGAAGTAATATATCGGTCATTAAAGATGCAATTGATAAACAGTTACGGTAGTTGGAGAAAAAGTTTTGAAATTAAGAAAGACGTTGTAAACTCTGCGGTGTATGATATGAAGATTTTACATGTTCACTATCACGAGACTTTAGATTAATTATAAGAGATGAGTTACGGGGATAAAAGATGGTGGGGTCAAAGAAGTTGATGCGATTCTACGATGAAGAGTCCGATTACGATGAGGGTGGTGATCTTGATGATCTTGATGAAGCCGATGATTACGATGAAGTGATGATGTTGTTGATGAGCATCTTTGGTGAGGTTGGTGATGATGGTTTGAAAGTCGATGAGGTTGGTGATGATGGTTTGAAAGATGATGAGAAGAATGATGAATTTGTAAATGAAGTTTGGAAATGAAGGTGATGATGTTATGCTTGAAGACCGAAATCATGTTGTTGATGATGTTAAGGATGTTATGGATGAAAACCGCCACGTTTTTGAGGATGTTGTTGAGGAGGTTGTTGAGGATGTTATGGTTGAAGCCCGTCATTTTGTTGAAGATGTTGTTGAGGATGTTGGTGATGTGTCGATTTTGTTAAGAAGAAGGATGATAATGAATCGAGTATGGTAATGAAGTTGAACTTGATGGTATGGTTGAAGAACATCATGAAATAATAAGTAATGTTTTCAAGAAATTGTTAAGGTTAGACTTTTTTTGTTTGTTTTGTTTTGTGTTAGATGTCTTTTTTTTCATTTTTTTAATGATCAATTGATTGTTTTGTATTTTGAACAATTTATTAAGAATGATGTTGACATGCCAACTTTTGACATTTTAAGCCAATGTGCGGGGAAAGAAATTGTTGTTTATGTTCTTTCTTTGAGGTTAGTGTTATAACTACATGCCAACCTTTTTTTTTTACATGCTTTAGATTTTGATTCTTGTTATACCATTACATGCTTAAGGTTTTGTTATTCTTGTTTTAATTTTACTCAATATCCAACTCATAAATATATAGTAACCATTACAATTTTCATAGTAACCAAAACAGCATTAGTTTGTAACAAGTATAATGTTTCATAGTAACCAATAATGCATTAGACAGTAACTAATATAGCATTAGACAGTATAATGTTACCAATACATAATTAGTTAGTAACAAGTATAATTTTTTATGGTAACCATTAATGCATTAGACAGTAACCAATACAACATCAGATTTTGGTGTGAAAATATAATTGTTTTCGTTACATTTTCTGTCATTTGTAAAAGGGGAAAAAGTTTGAGGCGGAAAGCAAATCTGTATTGGATGAGATGGTTTTGACTACCCAGGATATAGTCCAGTGTGATGAACTAGAGAAGAGCGTCGATAGAGTAAGTGGCAGACCTGTGCGTGAACATTTAAAGAGTACTGTTCTACGGTCTCCATATATAGTAACATTTGGATCGGCTGGGTTATCGTCTAATGCATCGGGTCCTAGTCAAAGAGTTGCTGTTATTTCTGCATTTCCCAAGGTTTACATGGAGATGCCGTCCATATTTGAAGAGGCATTGTTTGAACAGTGGTTTAAAATAGGACTTAACAACAGGAAAAGGTTTGTTTTTTACTGTTAACAATGCTATAGTTTTTTTATGAAACAAATAAATTTGCTTTTGGGTAGTGTGTATATTAACATGGTGATTGTTAATGTCAACGTGTATACTAATATGTTTTTATATTGAAGGACGGACAAATTTCCTGGGAAGAATGACATTATCGAACCTGCATTTGTATTTGGGTCTATTCCAATTTCATCTAAAATGTGGTTTTATAAATGAAAGACTCCTGGTCAATGGTTAGACGACGATGTGAGTTCTTTTTTTTTTAAAATTATGTTTCTATATTTATGGTTACATTATTTATTTGTTTAAGTAAATAACTTTAACAGTGTTGGTTAATGTCATATATCTGTTTTGTTACTGTCATATGACTGTTTTGTTACTATTATATTACTGTTTGGTTACTAGTATACAACTATTTGGTTACTATTATATAATTGTCTGGTTACTATGATATATGTTTTATAGATGTTTTGGTAACCAACATATAAATTGATATGTTACTATTTAAACATGTTTTGTTTGCTATGATATAAGTTGTTGGTTACTGTTATATATCTGTTTTGTTACTATTATATTATGTTTGGTTACTATTATATAATTGGCTGGTTACTATGATATATGTTTTATATATGTTTTGGTTACCAACATATAAATTGATATGTTATTATTTAAACATGTTTTGGTTGCTATGATATAAGTGGTTGGTTACTGTTATATATCTGTTTTGTTATTATTATATTATGTTTGGTTACTAGTATACAACTATTTGGTTACTATTATATAATTGTTTGGTTACTATGATATATGTTTTATATATGTTTTGGTTACCAACATATAAATTGATATGTTACTATTTAAACATGTTTTGGTTGCTATGATATAAGTGGTTGGTTACTGTCATATAACTGTTTTATTATTGTCATATACCTGTTTTGTTACTATCATATTACTGTTTTGTTAATATAGTACAACTTTTTGGTTAATATTATATAATTGTTTGGTTACTATCATATATGTTGATATGTTGATATATAAACATGTTTTGGTTTACTATGATATAAGTGGGTTATTCTTTGTCATATAACTGCTTTTTTATTCTTGTCATATATAACTGCTTTTATTACTATTATATTACTGTTTGGTTACTATGTTACAACTGTTTGGTTACTATTATATAATTGTTTGGTTACTATCATATATGTTATATATATGTTTTTGTTACCATCATATAAACTGATATGTTGATATATAAACATGTTTTGGTTACTATGATAAAAGTGGTTGGTTCTTGTCATATAAATCTGCTTTTTTATTCTTGTCATATAAGCTATTGTTATTATATCATATTACTGTTTGGTTACTATGTTACAACTGTTTGGTTACTATTATATAATTGTTTGGTTACTATTATATATATATATATATATATATATATATGTGTGTGTTGGTTAGCATCATACATGTTTTATGTTTTTTTTCTTCAAATTATGTTTTTATAATTATGGTTACTTTATTTAGTTGTTTAAGTAACTAGCGTTAACAATGTTGGTTACATTGATTACATAATGTTATTTTTCAACACTATTAATATATATATATATATTTTTTGTTCAAAGATATCAATGTTGCATTATATTACTTAAGTAAATTGGCGGACATTACGATCATCGTGCATATAAGGGCAACGACTACTACGGATTGTTGGTTCCATGCCAAGATGACCTCTCTTTTTTGAAGAGTATACAAGAAAAAATTCAGATAAGAGTGTATTATGCAGGGAGGGTGATGTTCTTTGAGTACATTCATGGATCGTTTATGGATGTCAACACACCATGGAAAAATGTTGACTATGTTTTGTTCCCCATACATATGTCATCACCGGACCATTGGTTTTTGTTAACATTTGATGTGCATCGTAGACGTCTAACTGTTTATAATTCTCTGTAGCCCAAAAGGAAATCCATGCAAACAAAAATCATGGATGTTTGTGAACCGTATATATTTATTCTTTCCACTTTATTGCGCAAGATTGGATTTTGGAGAGATAGGAGTGACATTGACTTTAGCAGCGAACCATATCGCAATAAGGAGGAAGATGACATAATTGAGTTAGAATTTGCAGAGTCGGTTCCTGTGCAAGTGGAGGGTAAGGGTTGCATTGTTTACAATTTTTGAATTATTATATTTAATTATTTTGGTTACTGTCATCTAACTGTTTTGGTTACTATGTTGTAAATGTTTGGTTACTGTATAAACTGATATGTGTTATATATAGGTTGATTCTAGTATTGATTTTGGTTATCTTTTGTGCATTTGTACAGTGATTGCGGGTTGTTCACAATTTGTTTTTGCTTAGAGCATGTCATTCATCAGAAGATTGATGAAATTCCTATTCCATTCCCCGTTGCGCAATATCGAAAGAAGTTATGTACAAACCTATATATGCATGCAAGGAACAAACAATTGGAGGGATATGAGACTGACAGAGAATTTCCAGGAAGATTTGTTCCAGATTTTGATTAGTTCAGATATTGTTGTGTTGTCGGTTATGAATTGTGTTATGTATTTTTATTTTTAATATACACAACAATTTTGTATGGTTCATTAAGGATGATTTCTTGAATCTTATATAGATGGGATTTCATATGTTATTATAATATCAGTTTTGGAATTAATTTTGTGTGTTGTTGGTATTTGATTCGTTTTAGGTGTGTTTTACTACAATATTTTGAAATGTACAGTTGGTAACCAAATATATATAAAAGGGTAACCAGCTAATGTTTTGATAGTAAACAGAGATGTACAATATTGTTTCAGGACATATAACTGTTGTGAAATGTATTAGGACATATAATATGTTGTTTCAGGATATATAACAGAGATGTACAATATTGTTTCAGGACATATAACTGTTGTTAAATATATTTTTGAGATGTGCAGTTGGTATACAAATTGTTATATAAGAGTAACCATTTGACTTTATGTTAGTAACCAAATAATTTACAATTTATATTTGGAATATTTGTCAAGTGAATAAGATTGTACTTTTGTGGGTTCCCATTTGATTCGCTTTAGGGTCATGTTTTTACACAATATTTTGAAATGTACGATTGGTAACCAAATATATATAAAAGGGTAACCAAACTAATGTTTTGATAGTAAACAGAGATGTACAATATTGTTTCAGGACATATAACTGTTGTGAAATGTATCAGGACATATAATATGTTGTTTCAGGACATATAACAGAGATGTACAATATTGTTTCGTGACATATAATCATTGTTAAATATATTTTTGAGACGTGCAAATGGTATACAAATTGTTATATAAGAGTAACCATTTGACTTTATGTTAGTAACCAAATAATTTACAATTTATATTTGGAATATTTGTCAAGTGAATAAAGTACTTTTTGTGGGTTCCCATTTGATTCATTTTAGGTTGTGTTTGCTACATTATTTTGAAATGTACAGTTGGCAACCAAATATATATAAAAGGGTAACCAGCTAATGTTTTGATAGTAAACAGAGATGTACAATATTGTTTCAGGACATATAACTGTTGTGAAATGTATCAGGACATATAATATGTTGTTTCAGGACATATAACAGAGATGTACAATATTGTTTCAGGACATATAACTGTTGTTAAATATATTTTTGAGATGTGCAGTTGGTATACAAATTGTTATATAAGAGTAACCATTTGACTTTATGTTAGTAACCAAATAATTTACAATTTATATTTGGAATATTTGTCAAGTGAACAGTGTACTTTTGTGGGTTCCCATTTGATTCGTTTTAGGTTGTGTTTGCTACATTATTTTGAAATGTACAGTTGGTAACCAAATATATATAAAAGGGTAACCAGCTAATGTTTTGATAGTAAACAGAGATGTACAATATTGTTTCAGGACATATAACTGTTGTGAAATGTATCAGGACATATAATATGTTGTTTCAGGACATATAACAGAGATGTACAATATTGTTTCAGGACATATAACTATTGTTAAATATATTTTTGAGATGTGCAGTTAGTATCCAAATTGTTATATAAGAGTAACCATTTGACTTTATGTTAGTAACCAAATAATTTACAATTTATATTTGGAATATTTGTCAAGTGAATAAAGGTACTTTTTGTGGGTTCCCATTTGTATTGGCAACTCATAATGAATTCAAAAATCAAATGCTTTAATCAATAAAAATGTTGGTTATTGTACAAAATCAAAAATGCTACCATCTATGTGGTTTATGGTTAATGATAGTAAACAATTATATATACATGTATCTACACTCTTAATATAAATGCATTATATCAGGGTTTTTTGGTCTTAAAACCGGTGGATTATTGCAGGTTTTCCTGTTGTGTCCTTTCTCTTGGCACCTGCTGCATTTGTTTTGAATTTTGATTTTAGATCCGTGTTTGTACCTCCCTACTTTTGGTCTTCCAGCTGGTCTTCTTGTGTTTGGTGGTTTTACAACCATGTTTCTTACTTCTTCTGGTACATCCCAGTTTTCTTTGTCATCTAACAAAGATAATTGAAAGTTGAATATGTGTCGACCAAAATTGTTTTATAGTATTTTTTGAGCAAAAATCATAATGACTCAAATTTCGCTTGCTTTCATAATAAAGAAGAACATGCGACATGGCATCTCATGGTAATGAAAATTTTCCACATGTGCATGTCCTTTTGTCGATGTCCACAATATATTGTTTGACGAAGATCGTAAAAGCAAAGAAAATCACTAAGTTTGATGTCTCAACCTACATCACAAATTAACTGTTGTTAGAATACAGTACAACTGGAATCATTTTCATTATCTGAAAAAAGAATACGTATTAAAGTAAACAACTCAATGTTATAATTACAAAACAAGTAACTAAGCGAAGAACTAACTTAGCGAAGAACATTATAATTATACGAGTAACCAAATAAACATCGCTTAGTAACCAATATAATGATACTATCAATAACCAACTCAACAGTGAAGCAACATTTTAATTATTAAGAGTAACCAAACAAGTATCACTTAGTAACCAATATAATGATACACAGTAACCAACTTAGCAGTAGTCGGTAACCATTGTAATGATATGCATTAAGCAATTAAGTATTAATTGACAACCAATATAATATTTCATAGTAACCAAGTTACCATTAGCCAGTACACAAGTTATTATTAGTTAGTAAAAATTATAGTGTAGCACAGTAACCAAATCGGCATTAGACAGTAAACAATTCAACACTAATTAGTAATATTATGCAGTAAGAAAGCAGTATTAATAAGTAACCAGTACAATGATACACAATAACAAACTTAGCGAAGTCGAATTAACCATTATAATGTTTTACAATAAGCAATTAGGTATTGGTTAGTAACCAATATAATATTACATAGTAACCAAGTTATTATTAATCAAGAAACAAGTCAAGATTAGTCAAGAAACATTATAGTTTAACACAAGAACTAAGTCACCAGTAGTCGGTAAATAATTCAACATTAATTAGTAATATTATGCGAGAATCAAGACATCATTAGTCAAGAATAAATACAATATAAAAATTAATGCAATAAATTATAATTTGTATTTGTTACCTTAAGTTTCCTTGATTTAATGATATTAGATTGCAATCTTTCTTCAGCTATTGTGGAAAGTGTTGTGAATGTTGATAGGGCTGCTTGTTTGTTTGTGAAATACCATCTTTGAACCAGACAACGTAGGCATTCAATCATTGATGTAACTGGAAGATCCCTAATCATCTTAATTGCGTTGTTAATAGATTCGACGGTGTTTGAAGTCATTGTTGAGTATCTGCTTACAGTCCCATGGAGCCTGGTGCACTTTTCCAACTTGACCTCTTCCTCCAAATATATCCTTATTCGAGGATCAATGGCATCAATTTCAGCCATGTGTTTGTTGAATTGTTCAATGTTGTATGCTCTACATGCCCCGTTGTAAGACTGTTTAAGTTCTTCTCCTCTCTTTTTGAATCTATTTTTTATATTTTTCAGTATATGGTATGTGCAGGAAGCATGCATGACATCTGGAAACACATAATTCAATCCTTGTATTATGGCTTCATGTCTCTGAAACAATGCATTGGCCTTCCCTTACTCCACAAGCGCTCTTAAATTCATGAAAAACCATCTCCATGATAATTCATTTTCGCTGTCAACCACTGCAAAAGCAATCGGAACAATGTTTCGGTTTGCATCTTGTGTGCTTGCTATCAGTAGTGTCCCCCCGTAAGTTGATTGTATGAATGTGCCATCGATTACAATAATTGGAAAGCAATGATGCCATGCTTGAATGGATGCTCCAATGGCAAAGAATAAATATTTGAAACTAGCATTTGTTTCCAACTCAAGAGCTGTGACGGAACCTGTTATGAAACATCAACATTATCAATAGAATTATAAGTAGTATAATGCTACAAAGTAACCAAGACAGCATTAGATAGTAACCAAATTATTGTCATACAGTAACCAAGACAGCATTGGACAATATAATTTTATACAGTAAACAAGACAAGAGTAGACAGTAACCAATGTACTTAATGTCAGTATCCAAGACAACATTAGTCAGCAACCAATTATCCAAACATTAGGCAGTAACCAAAACAGTAAGGAATATATTGTTATACAGTAACCAATCAATAACCAATATATTGTTACACAATCAGTAACCAATATATTGTTACACAGTAACTAATACAGCATTAGTCAGTAACCAATAAAACTTTAGACAGTATAATGTTACAAAGAAACCAAGATAGCATTAGACAGTAACCAACATATTTGCTTACAGTAACCAATACAACATTAGATAGTATAATGTTTCCAAAGAACTAAGACAAAGATTATACAATGAAACAAAGATAATACTATATCTGATTACCAAGATATCATTTTGTAGTAACCAACGATTACGTAGACAAGAACTAAGGTAGCATTAAACAGTAACCAACATATTGTTTTAAAGGAACCAAGACAACATTATACAGTAAACAACATATTGATATACAGTAACAAAGATATCATTAGCAATTAACAAACAGTTGCATTAGACAGTAACCAATGTATTTGCTGAGTAAACATTAATATAAAAAATCAGTAGAACTCATTTAAAATTATAAATATGAGGTAGGTAACCAATGCACATTATAGCAACCAAATCAGTTGAATTGAGTAATCAACTAATCATGAAAAATAATAATGTGTTTTAAATTGTTACCTGGATTTGTTTTCTGCAGCATGTGTAACCATGATGGGATCAATGAGTAGTCGTGTGTATTTCCTCTTACCTTTTCTAACGCTTTCTCCTTCGATCTCCATGCTTTTTGGTAAGAGATAGACACATTATATTCTGTCATCATGTCCTCGACAATATCGGTTGGTGTGTATATTTTCTTCAAATTTGTTAATTTATGCATTATGCATTTGCTGACCAACTCACTATTTGCTTGTCTGTGGTCTCCCAAAGAATACGTTGGATCGAACACGTGTGAATGTCATTGAATTCCCTCACCTTGAACAGACTGGTTTTTCGAATACTTGATGCTCTCATCTTCCATTTGCAATTTTCATCATCTACGCACACTAGCACAAAGTCTCTATGACCTGTTCGTTGAACTTTGTGTTGTCTGTTTTTCTTGATTGAATGCAGCCTCATTGATTGTGATAGGATTTTTTGTCTTTGTAGGTTTGATGTAATTTTACTTCACGTTCATTCGGATCTGTTATTACATCATCATATCGTCCTTCTGTGTATGATTTGTCATGTTGTCTGTCTCGTTGTTGTTCCATAATTTCCATTGCAAGTCGATCAAAGATATTGCGTTCCCATTTGGCAATCTTGTGTTGCTAGTGGAACTAGTCTTTGAATTCCCTTGTGTTGATCTCGATTATGCGTTACATCTTGAACAATGATTCTTCTATATTTGTCAAGTTATGTAAGATTGTTGTGCGCCGCTTTTTTTTCAATATCTATAATCGAAGGGGAATTTTCCTTGTTCATCAGATTTTCTACTGACTTCAATAAAGAATCTCAGGGTTGCTTCATCTGATATACAGATCGGTGGAATGTTGAGTCTAATGTGAAATTTAATCGACAATGTTGTTTTGTTTGTGTCTATCTGTAATGCAATGCATATCATGTTTTGCATTTCTCTGAACGAACAAGTTGATGGAACTAATATGCCGGTAACTTCAAAGTTGGTGTATTGGTTACTATCAGCCCATGTACCGTTGAAATAAAGCACAACAAGAATCATCTCCATTGTTTGAAAACAGAATAAGTCTTGTAAAGTAACCAAATCAATGTTAACCAGTAACCAAATTATATAATGTTAGTAATCAGAGAATGAAACACATTAGTACATTCATTTTACAATGGAAACAATCAGTTTAATTTTATTTGTTAGCAATTAAATTATGATAGTTGTATAAAGGTAACCAATGTAGCCAATTAGTTTCCATCATAATAAAACAAACCAATATAAATTAATCAAATATTGCACAGTAATCATAACAACATTATACAGTAACAAAATCCAATGTAGACAGTAACCAACACATGTTTAGTTAGTAACCATAAGATAAAAACATCATCCATTTAATTGTTATAGTGAAAAACAACCAGTATAGAGGGTTTGTGGGCAGTTAAAAAATAATTGTTGTAACCAATGTAGTTAACAAGTAAACATTAATATAACCAATGTAGTTAACAAGTAACCATTAATATAAAAATATAAGTATAAGTATAATTAGATTAATGCAGTTACCAGTTCAGCATTAATGAGTATCCATTATATTTTTACATAGTATCCAAATCAGTATTATTCAGTAACCAATATAATGTTAAACAGTAACCAACTCAGCATTAGTCAGTAAACATATACATATACATATACATAGGTAACTATATACATTTAATTGTTCTATAACCATATATAACCATAGGAATTTGTAGTAACCATATGTAAATATATACATATAATTTTTATACTGATACACCTCAATATTAGACAGTAACCAATACAATGTAGTCAATGAGTAACCTCAATTATAAAAGAATATAAATTTGTAATCTTACACAGTAATCAGGTCAGCACTATCGAGTATCCGTTATAGTTTTATATAGTAACCAAATCAGAATTAGTTAGCAACCAATATATCAAAGTCAACATTAGTCAGTAACTAATTCATCATTTTTCATTAACCAATTCAAATTGTTCAAAGAATATTATACAGTAAACATTATAATTTTAAACAGCAACCAAATCAGCAATATGCAGTAACCACAATAAAGTTACCCAGTAATCAAATCATCATGAATCAGTAACCAATATATTGTTACATAGTAACCTATGAAGCATTAGACAATAACTAGCTTATTATTAGATATTATAATGTTACAAAGTAACCAAAACATTATTAGACAGTAACCAACATAGCTTCATACAAAGAACTCAAGACAACATTAGACATTATAATGTTACAAAGTAACTAAGACTGCATTAGACAAGAATCAACATATTGTTACATCAGTAACCAAGATATCATTAGACAAGAACAAGACAAAGACCTCAAACAATATAATGTTATACAAAGAACTAAAACAACAATAGATGCGGTAATTAATAAATAGTTGCATAAAGCGATAACCAATGTTTATGATGAGTAACCATTAATATAAAAATTCAAGAAAAACTCATTTAAAAATTATAAATTAATAAAATAAATAAAGATGTGAATGTTTATATTTAGTAACCATAATCTAAAAACAATCGAATGAATCACCAAACGCTATATAGAATTTGTAGTTACCATTTTAATTGTGAAAAACTTAATAAAGGTAACCAATATATATTCGAATATCGTAGTAACCATAGGTAACTATATGCATATGAACTTTAAACTCACATACCTCAGAGTTTAGATTTGTATCGAAGTTGCTGTGATATTGTTTTTGGTTACTGAACTTGAAGTAGATGTTGATTTTGTATACTAGTTTGTCTTCTCCGATCTTAGATGTTTGTCGCGCGGAGTTGAGTCGAAAGGCAATCGTCGACAGAAGATTTGACTTTCTCCGATATCAAAGTTGCATGTTGATGTTGCTGTGATTTTTTTTGGTTACTGAACTTGAAGTAGATGATGATTTTGTATACTATTTCGCCTTTCTCCGATCTTAGATGTTTGTCGCGATCTCGTAGGTGAGTTGAAAGGCAATCGCTTAAGCAAAAGATTTGGATTTATCAGATATCAAAGTTGCATGTTGTTCGGTTGCTTGAATTTAGGAGCGGTTAGTGTTAGATAGACATATTTGGTAACTGACGTGTGCGTGATGTTACCAACTTTATTGTTGTGTTATTTTATTTTTGTAATTATGTTTTGTGTGTTTTATTTTTGTAATTATTTTCTAATTGTTGTATATTAGTGTTAAGGACCCTAAATTAAATCAACCCAAAAAATAAAAATTATTTAAATAAAATACATTACACTACATACAAAACTCAATAATATTGTCATCATTAAAATCATAAACCAATAATAATCATATGAAGGAATTATTCCTATAAATAGATAAGTAACACAAAATCAGTACAACTGACCGCATAATACTTCAAATAGTCTTTAATACAATACATCTCGAATATGTGTGTATTAATTTCAAAATGAAATCAAATCTTGCACAAAAGTGGGTTGGTATTGCAACAGTAAAAAGAAACAAAATTTTGAACAAGACTTGATAAGTGTTGATCGATTTCGCAATCAATGAATACGTGCAAGTATACACGGTCAACAAGTAATAAAGTGAAAGTAGAGTATCGTTCCCACGAGGAATTATTTAATAAAAATCACCAAGTACTAATTCTTAACCAAACTAATTTTATTTAAACAATCTCAAATCGTGTTTTTTCTAATTAAGAAAACTAAATTAACTAATTAAAACTAAGATTTTAACGAATGAATTCAAATAAATAAAGATTAAGACTTCAATATCCCCAATTATGAATTATAAATCAATTATCCAATTATCCCAATTATTATGTCTACTGAATTGTTAACAGGAACTCTCAAATGCCAAAAGCCCTTTTCCAAGTGATCAATTGCCTTCTATTTAATCCAGATTAATTTTGTTATACTCCTATGCAAAACAATTGAATTAAACTCGTTACAATCCCAATTCCTTATGTGTTACATGTGGCGAAAAGATATTTCCATTCTATTCACAAACCTAATTATTCACTCATGCAAATAACTAAGTCACATGATATCATGCCCGATTCTAACCCTAGAATTCCTCTTCCAATTCCTTCTAGAGTAACAAAGTAATTACTAATCAAATAATTAAGCAATAAGCACAAGACAAGATAAACAACTCACTTTAACATAAATAATGAGAATATAATGAATAACTAATTCATAGCCATAAAAAGTTCAATTGAAATCTCAAAAATAGTTAGTTCATAATTAATGAATTAAGACCAAGAATCCACAACCGAATAGACATCAAAAGATAAAAGTAAGATGAGAGAAGAGAATAGAATCATTGTCAAGAACTGATGCTCCCCTCTTCGCTTTTGCTTCTTGATCTTCAATGATCTCCAAGTTGCTTCAATCTCCAAAACTAATAAGAACTAGGGTTATTTTCTAATCTAAAGGAGTGTTTTTTCTAGGCTAAGCTATGTAATCTCCCTTTATTTTATGCCTTACATCATGTATTTATAGGTTACAAGTCCAATTTTAGCTTAGAACAAACCCAATCCTATTTGGAGTCAAAAGGTGTCAAAATTACGCCCAAAAAACACGCCCGGACCATCACTAAGCCTTCCCAATAGCTTCAAATACTGGGCACGGCTCAACTGCCTTCCTCTCCAGCCCCTTGCGCCCGGGCATAGGCTTTAAAATGGGCGCCTCAGCGCCGCCCAAAATCCGACATTTTCTGCTCCGACGTCCTTTGGGAAAATGGCCATAACTTCTTCGTCCGAACTCCGATTTTGATGATTCAAGATGTTCCGGAAAGAGAAGAAGTAGATCTACAACTTTCATTCTTTGGATTTTTCGAAATAATGTCAGGAACTATAGTCAAATTGGCTCTGAAGTGACTACTGTGTAAATGGCAAGCCGAAAACGCGAATCTAGCCACCCCAAACATCGATCCATGTAACTTTTGTCCCAAATCCTACAAAACAATATAAAACATGCTTGAATAGACACAAACACATAAAAACATCCTAAAAGACTTAAGAACAACAATAAATTAAGCCCGAATGTATCCAATTCATGGGTATAAAACTCACTCATCAAATACCCCCAAACTTAAATCTTTGTTTGTCCTCAAGCAAAAACACAAAATGTTATGCAATGCAATGTAATGAAACTAATCTATATGCCTACGAATCCAACAAAGAATGATGTAAACAAGTCTATTCAACCTACCTTAGAGAAATCAAGTAAACATGATAATACATCATATTAAAACAAATCAAGAATTTCCCAATCAATCATCAAATCTTAGATCGTTATCACTCGATATAGTGCGTGTGTGCTCCACAACAATGTTAACTCGATATAAAATCAAATTTAAGACATAATAGATATCTTTGAAGGCATCATACAAAGGTAAATTCACAAAATTCACGAACAAGCTATATCCAACTAAAGTCAAACATCCACCAAGTTCAAGAGTCCAATCTGGGATACTTATGCTTTATTTTTCATTACGGGGCTTTTTGCTCTTTTCCGTTTTATTGTTTTTTTTTTTAACCATAATCGTGCAATGTCTCATTCCATTAGGCTAACAAAGTCACCCTTCAGCGAGCTTTCACCAACGACTCCCGCACCATATAAGACCTTAGGGCGCTAGGTTTTAAGATACCCCTTCAGGCGCATTTCTACTCAAGTAACAAAGGCCCCAAAACAAAACTAGCCACCAGAAAAAAAAAATTTCTTTTTCTCTTTTTTTTATAGATGGTTGGTGAGTGCGTTTTACGCTCCATCTCACACTTGTGTTTATGGGGAGTGTTTCTCCTCAACCCACCACAAGACTCAACATGTTTTTTTTTTTTTTTTTAAAGCTTATATACCCCAAAATTTCCCCAAACTTAAGTTTTTATCAAAATTAAGCCATCTCCGCTTTATTCATGTCTTTCATTCCTTCACACTAGTAGTATTATACTTAAGAAATCCATTATGTATCAATTTAAACTTAATCGCTTAACATAGTCATTATTAACGTGCTAACCTTGATTATACCGGTTTCAAACAGAAAAGATTCAATTCATAACAAGAAATCACATCAAAGCTCTAATATTCAATACTATACTTATCTACTTAACTCCGCCTCTCATCATTGGCCAAAATAGACTTTTACTATCTAACAGTTGAAATCATGCAAATATAAACTAACTGCAACAAACATAGTAAACTAACTACTATTTTTGCGATTTTTAAATTTTTTTTTTTTAAAAAAAACCGAATGCAAAAACTAAATGTAAATAACCCGAAAACATAACGAACTACAATGTAAATAACTAACTATATGCAATACGACACTAAAATGCCCCCAAACTTAAACTAGACATTGTCCTCAATGGCTACAATAGAAAAAATTAAAGCAGAGGACTTCCCTGAAAATATAGCCATCTTCCTCCTTGTCCGCTAAGTTTGGAGAATAGGCCAAGCACATGGAACAAATTGGGCACCACACTTGAATTTGACTTGAATAACCTGTAAAACCATGATAGAAGCAATTTTATTAAATCCTAAATAAATGCAAATTCCAAACTACTAATATAAAACTTAATAAAAATTAAAAATAAAAATTAAACTTGGGTTGCCTCCCAATAAGCGCTTGTTTTATAGTCTCAGCCTGACTTCTTCAATTCTCTATCCAATTCCCCTACGAAAGTTGAGGAACCCTCCATCCATCGGAAATAATTTCGCAATCAATGAATACGTGCAAGTATACACGGTCAACAAGTAATAAAGTGAAAGTAGAGTATCGTTCTCACGAGGAATTATTTAATAAAAATCACCAAGTACTAATTCTTAACCAAACTAATTTTATTTAAACAATCTCAAATCGTGTTTTTTCTAATTAAGAAAACTAAATTAACTAATTAAAACTAAGATTTTAACGAATGAATTCAAATAAATAAAGATTAAGACTTCAATATCCCCAATTATGAATTATAAATCAATTATCCAATTATCCCAATTATTATGTCTACTGAATTGTTAATAGGAACTCTCAAATGCCAAAAGCCCTTTTCCAAGTGATCAATTGCCTTCTATTTAATCCAGATTAATTTTGCTATACTCCTATGCAAAACAATTGAATTAAACTCAATTATAATCCCAATTCCTTATGTGTTACATGTGGCGAAAAAGATATTTCCATTCTATTCACAAACCTAATTATTCATCATGCAAATAACTAAGTCACATGATATCATGCCCGCTTCTAACCCTAGAATTCCTCTTCCAATTCCTTCTAGAGTAACAAAGTAATTACTAATCAAATAATTAAGCAATAAGCACAAGACAAGATAAACAACTCACTTTAACATAAATAATGAGAATATAATGAATAACTAATTCATAGCCATAAAAAGTTCAATTAAAATCTCAAAAATAGTTAGTTCATAATTAATGAATTAAGACCAAGAATCCACAACTGAATAGACATCAAAAGATAAAAGTAAGATGAGAGAAGAGAATAGAATCTGTTGTCGACCAAATCTGATGCTCCCCTCTCGCTTTCTTGCTTCGATCTTCAATGGTCTCCAAGTTGCTTCAATCTCCAAAACTAATAAGAACTAGGGTTATTTTCTAATCTAAAGGAGTTTTTTTTCTAGGCTAAGCTATGTAATCTCCCTTTATTTTATGCCTTACATCATGTATTTATAGGTTACAAGTCCAATTTTTAGCTTAGAACAAACCCAATCCTATTTGGAGTCAAAAGGTGTCAAAATTACCCAAAACGCGTCCCAGCCATCACCAAGCCCTTCCCAGCGCCCCCAAATATTGCACTCAACACTCAAACTCTGCTCCCAGTAGCCATTGGCTGGCATAGGCTCAAAATGGGCGCCCGCCTGTGGGCCAAAATCCGACATTTTTGCTCCGACGTCCTTTGGGAAAATGGTCGTAACTTCTTCGTCCAACTCCGATTTTGATGATTCAAGATGTTCCGGAAAGAGGAGAAGTAGATCTACAACTTTCATTCTTTGGATTTTTCGAAATAATGTCAGGAGCTATAGTTAAATTGGCTCTGAAGTGACTCGTAAATGTAAATGGCAAACGCGAAAGCTAATCTAGCCACCCCAAACATCGATCCATGTAACTTTTGTCCCAAATCCTACAAAACAATATAAAACATGCTTGAATAGACACAAACACATAAAAACATCCTAAAAGACTTAAGAACAATAATAAATTAAGCCCGAATGTATCCAATTCATGGGTATAAAACTCACTCATCAATAAGAAAGTATTAAACACTACCATCTTAAGAATAGGATAGAATTCTTATTCAGGGTAGCAGGAAACTAGAGCTTCCAAAGCTTTATGAAGTTTTATTGAAACAACCAAAGTCAAATCCCGAGTGTTGAATAAATCTATTCAAATAAGGACTTAAACCACTGACACAAATAATATCTTCTTGGGTCATCTTAACCCACCACGGACTCACCCAAAAGGTCATGATTGAATGTACTATGTCTCCATCAGAACCGATCACACACACGGTCCACAAATCTTTGCCTCTCTAGCCATTGTAGGATAATACCGACTGGTTTCGTGTCCCCACATCTAGAGGACCTCCCTCTCTCCATTGTGAGATAATACCACCAGCCTTCGTGTCCCCATCTTGGGCAACCAAACCAGATAATCCGACCCAAGTTTTCGAGAGTCAACTCTGACACCATATGAAACAATTCGGGTCAAATCCCGAGTCCAGAACAAATTCATCCAAACAAGGTCTTAAACCACTAGCATAATAGTATCTTCTTGGGTCATTTTAGTCCATTACAGGCTCACCCAAAAGGTCATGACTGAAGGTACTATTGTTAGTAACTTAATTTTTTATATACAAATAAATTTTTTCCATATCTTTCGATGTGAGACTGAAGTGTTACATTTATACTAGTGAAAACAATACAATAGAATAATGAACAAAGAAACAATCTACAACTGCAATAGAGGATATTTTCAAGCAAAGCCAAAATATGGTAAAGCAAAGAAAATTACCAAAGAGTCCTTATAATTATCACATATCCAATTTTCTAGTAGCAACATAACCTCACGGGCTACAAGCTCATCCCCATGCACATTCCCAATGAACTGAAATAAGCAAGATATGCAGCAAATCAATCACCAGAACAATCATATCATGTCAGATCGCCAGGACAAAGCTGAAAATATTAATTATAGGATGCTTGATCTTCAGAACAATGCTGAGGATTCACTGATTTAGTACTATATAGAAAACTAAAAATGCTTTCAAGTAGCTGTAGATGCTGAGAGAGAAACTATAGTCTTGAAGCATACAGGCATCCTTACCTAATCGTTTTTTATTATTAAAGTAGATCTTGATGCGATCACAGCTAGACAAAAAAATCCATGTCTATATTCTAAATTTATCTATAGTCACTTTACACCAACCATGTTGACCATTAGACTATGTATTCCTTAACTTTGTATTTGGAAAGTTAACAAACTACATATTTGAGGAATTTTAAAAGCTGAAAAATTTGTGAAAAACCGAAAAGGTATACGCAAGAAAGAAGCAAATGTGATGAAACAAGAAAGAGTTTGTAAGGATAATTTTATTATACGAGTATTCCTAATTGATGTGGTTAATTTGTTCACTATATTTCTATATCGTATTTTCAATTTCCAGTCTATATCAAGATAGTAGTTGCCCAATTATCCACATCCTATTTGGAAGCCACAATAGCAGTGAAGTGAAGTGTTTTGGTCTGTTCAGAACATGTAGTATAATATATATATCTATAACAATCAAATAAATTGCAGTCCTTCTGTCATCTTCTCTCAGATCGGAAACCTCAATCGCTTCTCTGACGTCCTCCTCACCCCCATCCACGACGATCTCGACGTCCTTGTATGTTACCCTTTTTTCCTTTCCTGTGTTGTTTCTAATTTCTCTCATTTTTAATCCTACATAACAATTAATGGAGAATATATTGATCCACCTCCACACCTTCAGTTTTTTCATAGTGCAGTTGGTAACCAAACATTTACACCAAGGTAACCAATCCTTCATACCAAGGTAACAAAACTTTCGTACCAAGGTAACCAATCCACATCCACACCTGCAATTTTTTCATAGTACAGTTGTTAGCCAAACCTTCATACCAAAGTAATCAATTCAGTTTTATTAAGTTACCAATTTATTTTGAATGTAATGCAGTTGGTAGCAAAACCTTCATGCAGTTGCTTGCCAAACTTTCAGACCAAGGTAACCAATTCATACTGCATATGTGGAGGTAGATTGGTTACCTTGGTATAAAGGTTTGGTTACCTTGTTATAAAAGTTTGGTTACTTTGGTACGAAGGTTTGGTTATCAACATTACATTACACATCACTCTCTTATCTCTCTCTTTCCTATGTAGTGTTTTTATTTTCTTTTGGACATGAAATTAGAATTGGAATTTTCGGCCATGAATAAATTGTAAAAAATCAAATATGCACCTCCTTTCTACATCCCATCGACCATTTTGTGGTTGACTCTCGCTCTATCTCACCGGCGAAGGGGGAGGAGGAAGATGACGTTGCCAAACTTTCAGTGTCTGTCTAATCCAAGCAGCTTGGGCCAGACAACATTATCTGAATTTGAATTATTATTTTGAATTTGAATTTATTTTTGTTGTTAGAA
The DNA here is from genome assembly GCA_020205605.1 of Panax ginseng. Classification (NCBI taxonomy): domain Eukaryota; kingdom Viridiplantae; phylum Streptophyta; class Magnoliopsida; order Apiales; family Araliaceae; genus Panax; species Panax ginseng. Next base: position 68,264,124 of record CM035132.1, on the reverse strand, counting down.
CCCAGATATTTGAATTTGAATTATTAATTATGGCAGTTATTTTTCCTTGATTTTAGGTTTTCTTATTAATGTGAATTGCGTTATTTTTGTAATTATTTTGTGAATGCACTAATAGTGTAATTACTTACTAAATGTTGTATATTATTGTAAAGGACCCTTAATTTTATTAAAATTATAAGAATTTACAAAAGATAAGTAAGAACACTTTGGGACTTCGTTAAAAAACTTGTTTGGAAAAAATCTAATGGGACAAAACCCCAAACGAAGGAAAAAGAGTACCCCGAATTGTAAACATTGCATTAAAAACAAAGAACAAGAAACTCAGCCAAGTAAGAAAAAGTTAGCAAAAATATATATTACAATTTACAAAATTTATATATCTAGATTCTATATGTATCTTTTAAAAAATTACCTTCAAAGAAAGGTACTGATCTAGCTAGTGGATGATTTATTTTCCAACTTTGTTGGAGAAGAGAAGAATCATCGGAAAAAAAAATTACTTGCGTTGCGTTATGAACTAAGAGGGTCGAAGGGTTTTTCTTTCTTTTTGTGGCTAAAAGTCTATTTTGATTCTCCATATTTATTGATTTCTTTTATCTAATATTTTATAATTAATTTTTTATTTTTTTATACACATACATAATTTTTAAAAAAATTTAGGCCTTCCTCAGCTTTGGGACTTGGGCTATAGCCCTAGTAGACCTGGCCTAGGGCTGACTCTGATCCAAACGGAATAGAGTTTGTGATTTCCACAATGGATTCACCAGAGTTATGTAAAGAGAAAAGAAATAGAGATGCATGGAAGATGTTTGAGTATTTGATAAAATGATTGAGAGGAGGATGGTGGCAAGCAGGAGTATTGAAATGGCATTCCAGCCATTTTTTAAGCATATGATTACTGGCGGCATGTCCACCCGCTTTTGGGGAGTGGGTTGTATGCATGTTTTAGTTTTAAAAAAAACACTTTTATCTCGGTGTGGTCATCGTATTTTAAGTAATTAGTTACTATATTTTAAAAAAATTCAATTGATTCACTGTGCTTTTTAAAAATTCTTAATCAGGTCATTCCGTCCAATTTCTTGGACGGACATTAAGTTCAATTGTATATTTACACACGTGACAGCCAAAAAAAAGAAAAAAGAAAATATTTAGTGACTGAGCAATGATTTGACAACTAAATAACATTTTCCTATTATTTCTCCCTCTTCCCAAGTTCTTCTTCTTTATTTACTTAAAGAAATAAAACCCTCTGTAACCAGCAACACACCGTGGATTCCGACAAGGATAAGCCCAAAGACCACCACATCCATCAGAAAATCCAGTAACAACAATCATATTAATTTCAACTCCTTAACTACAACATTGACATTATAATAGAAATAATAAATACTTACATGCTCGTCTGCACCCAAAATATGTCCCGACCACCATGACCCATTCCACTTGCTAACACAAACCAACCCACCCATAGACTCATTAATGCCCATTATTTTTGCCTCACCAGAAATCTCCATCTCTTCACCAGCACCCATTAAAACAATCTCCAAATATAATCTCAACTAAGAAAAGCCCCAATTTCAGAAAACTCGGAAAAGCCCCAATTCTATCTCTGACAAATGAAAAAGATGAAAACTCAGAAAAGTCCCAATTTCATCTCTGACAAATGAAAAAGATGAAAACACAGAAAAACTCCAATTTCATCTCTGACAAATGAAAAAAATGAAAACTCCAAAAAATTAAATTGTACTCTTATAAAGAGCTTCGAATTGCCACTGATGGCTTTAGCGCATCTAATAAAATTGGTAAGGGAGGTTTTGGTTCCGTTTACAAGGTAACTGCACATTTTTTTTTATTGATATTTAAAGATGTATTTATTTAATACCATCATTGTTCACATATCTCTAAACTAATTTAAATATGTCAGGGGAAGCTAAAAGATGCATCCCACCTTGGTGGCTAAGTCAGGGTGTACAAGAGTTCACCCATTCCACCTGCGAACCCAAACCAACCCACCAGAAATCTCCATCTCTTTAGCAGCACCCATTGAAACAATCTTCAAATATAATCTCAACTAAGAAAAGCCCCAATTTCAGAAAACTCGGAAAAACCCCAATTTCATCTCTGACAAATAAAAAAGATGAAAACTCATCAAGCCTTAATTTCATCTCTGACAAATGGAAAAAATGAAAACTCGGAAAAGCCATGAAGCCAAAAACTAGAAAGTTTGAAGATGAAGGCCGCCGTTGGGGCGGAGGAACTGACCGTATCGAGTCCCGAGCTTCACCTTTATGACCATCTCGAATGGGTTCCCAATCGAGGGAGGAATCGAGGCGGCGGGGGAGAGTTTGGAGGACTTTCTGTCCGGTCATGCCAAGGAGAAACGGGTGGTTAGAGGCGGTGAGGTACTTGCCGTAGAACTCTGGAGGCGGAAGAAGAGAAGATGAAGAAAAAATGAGAAGAAAGAGAGAGAAAGAGAGAAGGTTTTAATGAAAAAATTATAAATAAAATGAATTAAAATATTTATTTTAATTTTATTATTATTTTAATTATTTTTTGCCACATAATTAATGATTTTATTTTTTTTTTTGTTGTCACATAAGAAAATAATGATTTTTTGATATTTTTTTTAATGCCACGTCTAAAAATAGTTGACGTCCGTCCAAAAAATTGGACGGAATGACCTGATTAAGAATTTTTAAAAAGCACAGTGGGTTAATTGATTTTTTTTAAAGTACAGTGGCTAATTATTTAAAACACGACGATCACAATGAGATAAAAGTGTTTTTTCCATTAGTTTTAGTTTTGATGGAAAAGTTGACAATCTCACTTACCATCAAAACCACATGCATTTTTACGTGTTAGGATTTAGGACTACAGGTGGTTGGGTGAGATTTTGGGTAAAGGCATAAAGCGCAGGTGCTTTGCTGAATTTTACTCGTATTATTTTAACAGAAGAAGGTTTATCCTAGTTTTGTAATACCCTTTATTGATTTTTTGGGAGTATTTAGTTTTCTATAGGGAGGGGTATTATCTGTGATTTGATATTTCTAGCAAATAGTTCCCTCTGTCCCAAAATAAATGTGCCGTCTTTACTTTTTCTAGTCAAATTGATCGTTTTTAGAATAAATAAGTGTACATTTTTACAAAATTTAGGCAGAAAGACTATGGCCATTAAAAAACTGCAGAATTCACAACCAACCCCAAATTTTGTAATTTCAAAAACGTATCTAGATATGCTTAATTATTAATTTTAAAATAAGTAATTTGGCAAAATAAATAATAATAAAAAATCAAAAACTGGATATTTAGTTTGGAACGGAGGAGTATGTTTTCTTGTATCCATGCTCTTCGTATGCTCCGCTATACCGAGATGGCACCCGTTTGGCGTTTGGCATCATGCGAATAAATTCTTAAAAAAAAATTCTTGTTTTTTGTAGAATATGATTACCTTAAAAGCAGGTTCAGCCTCTTCTTCACCCGGTTTGTCAGAAAATTCCATCACCCACTGTAATCAATAAACAATAGAAAGTTCCCTTATCAACAAAAAAAAATCAGCAATAGAAACTTATGAGATTTAGGCCCTAAATAACCACAAGAAAAAAGGTGGAACAGTTTAGAAGTGAATCAATAACAACAAAAGTATTACCAGTGCAACTCCTAGGACACTCGTTCCAATACTGATTTAAGTTCCAAAAATCCCTCAAAGAGAGAAACAAGAATAAGTCATATAATCATTAGAACAATACTACATCAAATTAAAGATAATAACAGCTCTGAACTGTTGATTACTTCTACTAATAAACTTATTTTTGTTATGTGCATGCATAGGAACTATGCCACAGAATAGTAATAGGGGCTCGCTAGTTGAAATGTTAAGATTGATTTTTTCCCCCCAATTTATGCTTCCACACAAACAAAGAGCGAGTGTCGTGTATCAGCACTAGCTAATAATTAGCAATTAGATTAGATATTGTTTTTGAATTTCCATAATCTATCTCCTTAGAATATTTGACTTTTTGATTCATGTCATTCTAGAATATCATTTTAGCTTTAGCTTTTATCATATATGCATATATAAAGAGGACATCTCTGCTGTAAATATACATAAGAAAACATAATACAAGATTAGTTTTATCTCTCTATATTCTATTCTGGTATCAAAGCCAAGAGCCTAACGACAATCATTCACTATTCTTTTCCCAATCTCATTCACATACAAGTAAGAAAACACTCCTATCCCTTCTGCAACACTTCCCTCCCGATCAAAACCAGAGCCCAATCTCTAATTTCACTCCTTACCCTCTCAGAAAAGATCTAACAACTACTTCATTCTTTCCGCCATGTCCACCTCCTCTACCACAATCTTCAACCCTCCTTCCTCATCTGTTATTCTCTCTCAAGCCCATCACTATATCACACTAAAATTAAATTCTTCCAACTATTTCTTATGGCGTACACAAATTGATCCATACATGCAAGGCCACAATCTGTTCGGTTATGTCACCGGCGAGTTCGCCCATCCTCCATCTTTTCTGCCATCCAGTCCTTCCTCCACTACTTCTACCACTTCTTCTATTTCCAACTCAGCGGCACAAACATGGGATACACAGGACAAACTTCTTATGAGTCTAATCATCTCCTCTCTTATAGTGAAGATGTGGTACCCCTTGCAATCGGACTCACTTCATTTGTTGAAATCTGGTCCACTCTCTCTGCAGCGTTTGCAAGTCCTTCCAACACACGTATGCCTCGTCTCTCCATGGAACTGCATTCTCCACAAAAACATGATGAAACTCTAAATGCCTATCTTCATCGTCTAAAACGAATTTCAGATGAATTATTAGCCTCTGCACGACCCATCTCCCAATCTGATTTCCTAGTTGTTGTTTTAAAAGGTCTTCGTGCTAAATTTGTGTCCCTCAAATCCTCTCTCTCCATGCTTGATACTTCTTTGTCATTCTCTACGTTACTCAGCAAATGTCTCAGCCACGAGTTCATTACCGAACCAAATATTTTAGTTGATTCTCCCTCTGCACCATCGGCCAATAATGTCCAACGTTTCCCCACCAATACTCCACGCTTCAACAACCATCGTGGTCGCGGCCATGGTACCCGTGGTCATGGGCGAGGAAATTTCCGTCCACCTATCCCTCCGTTTTCCTCACATTTTAATCGTCCACGCTGTGTGTTTTGTGGTGGTTCCAATCATGACTCGTACAGGTGTTATTTTCGTCCTCAATCCTCAACTTCTGCAGGTCTCCTTGGTCCGCCTTCTACCTCCCCGTCTTTGTCTGATAACTTTATTGAACCTGTCATCACCCTCCCTCTCTTCTCTCCAATGGTATCCTGATACAGGCGCTAATTATCATGTTACACCAAACTTAGCGGGTATCAATCATGTTGATGAGTACAATGGATTAGATCATCTTCAAGTTGCCAATGGTAATATTTCTCCTATAAATAATCTCTGTTCCACCACATTCAATTCCAAAAATAAAAAATTTCATCTTTCTCAAATTTTACATGTTCCATCTGCTTCAAAAAAAAATGTTATCTGTCAATAAGTTTTGTTGAGATAATAATGTCTATTTTAAATTTCATTCATCTTGTTTTCATGTTAAGGATCCCGTCTCGCAGAAAACGCTCCTCAGCAGCCCAACTAAGAATGGCCTCTATACTCTACAAATTCCACGCTCATTCCATGCTCTTTCTGCTTCCAAGGTCACTTTGTTCGATTGGCATCAACGTCTGTGTCATCCTCATGAACGTGTTCTTCATCACATTATTCCCAAACATAATCTAGGTGTGTCATCTAATAAAGGTTCTTTTGTCTGTATGGCATGTCATATGGGCAAGGCATGTAGATTTCCTCTTAATAGTAGTTCCTTTTCTGCACAACATGTTCTTGAATTAATAATATGTGATGTTTGGGGTCTTGCTCCCTTCACCTCTTTGCATGGAAATAAATATTATGTACTTTTTGTCGAGGCTTATACAAAATTCTCTTGGATTTGTTTTATTAAGTTGCGCAGTGAGGTTACCTCTAAATTTCTACAATTTCAATCCATGGTGGAACGTCTCTTTCCCTCTAAAATTAAATACTTTCAAACTGATGGTGATAAGGATTTTTTACCACTCAAGTCTCATTTTTCTCAAAATGGATTCATTCATCGTATTTCATGTCCACATACTTCACTTCGAAATGGGCTTGTTGAGAGACGTCACCGTCATGTCGTTGAAACTGGCTTAACATTATTGGTTCAAGCCTCAGTTCCAGGAATTTTTTGGGACTATGCCTTTGAATGTGAAACTTATCTAATAAATCGCATGCCATCTCCAGTTAACCACAATCTTTCTCCTTTTCAAAAAATATTTTCCAAGCCACCAAATTACAATTTTTTGAAATTTTTTGGGTGTTTATGTTTTCCCTTCTTAAGGTCATACAATAAACACAAATTTGAATACCGGTCTCTCCCATGCATTTTCTTGGGTTACAGTTCTACTCACTTAGGATACTATTGTTTTGAACCAAAATCACAAAAAATTTATCAAGCTCGCCATGTAAGATTTGAAGAGAGTCAATTTCCCTTTTTTTCACTCTCACACTTCAGCTTTGTCAACTAAGTCTCATCCGCCACACACACCTCCATTCCTATCGAGTCCACTTCTTTCTCCTGGTTCAGATTTCAAATCTGCAAATCCAGACAGTCCAATCCGTCCGTTCCTACATCCAGACCCCCTAACACCCATCTTAGTTACTCTGGTTCGCACTCCAAACAATCCGGACACCCTGAGAACCAATTCGGACACTCTGACACCCTATCCGGACACCATGAGACTCAATCTAGACAGTCTGGCGAACAAATGCCTGCTTTTCAGCAATACTGTCACACTGCCTCTTCTTCTTCATCCGTCCAACCTCATCTGACTGCCCCCTTAAGTGACATTTATGCTCGTACTCTCTCTCCTCCTATTTCTCAATCCTCACATTCTGATCAATCCCAATCTGTGTCCACCCAATGTATGTCAAGCTCACAACTGCCCACACCAAACCCTTTCTCACTTCCTATCTAATCCTCCTCCTCCAATACTACGCTGCAAATTCCTTCCAATGATACCTCTCATATGCCTGCCTTAGCTTCTTCATCCCATTCTTCTCCTAGTAATCCTGCTACACACTCATCGTCTTTCCACCGAATCCACCCCATGGTTCTTCGCTTTCATAAACAAGCTCACACTATCTCCTCATTCACCACAGAGCCTACCTCATTCCAAACAACAAATCAAAGTCCTATTTGGCATCAAGCAATGCTAGATGAATTCACTGCCTTGTACAAAAATCAAACTTGGACATTGGTGCCTAAATCTCCTCACATAAATATTTTCGGAAGTAAGTGGGTCTTTCGCGTTAAGACCCACGTTGATGGCTCTCTTGCCCGATACAAAGCACGTCTTGTTGCCAAAGGCTTTCACCAGCAACCTAGGATAGATTATTTTAAAACTTTCAGTCCAGTTATTAAACCGACGACCATTCGTTTAATTCTATCCTTGGCAGTTACCAACCATTGGCCCATTCAACAACTTGATGTGAAAAATGCTTTTCTCAATGGTTTTTTAACAGAGCCTGTCTATATGCAGCAACCGTAAGGTTTTATTGATGCCAAACATCCAGATTATGTGTGTAAACTGCAACGGTCGCTATATGGGTTAAACCAGGCACCCAGGGCTTGATTTTCACGTCTCTCCTCCTTTCTTCTGACTCATTATTTTCAACAGTCTTAAAATGATACTTCTTTATTCATTTCTAATGATTCTAACACTCATTTATTTGTCCTTGTATATGTTGATGATATTTTAATCACAGGTAATTCAAGACAATCTCTTTCTAATATGCTTATTACTCTTGGTGTTGAGTTCTCTCTCAAAGACTTAGGGTCTTTACACTATTTTTTGGGTGTCGAGGTTGTACAAAATGAGGCTGGCCTTCTTCTTTTTCAAAAAAAAATATATACAAAATATTCTACTTCGTGCATCTATGTCACACTGTAAACCCCAACCAACTCCTATGTCTCCATCAGATAAATTATCCACCTCTCTTCAGGCACCTTATTTGACAATTCTACTTTATATTGACAAATTGTTGGCTCACTTCAATATCTCAGCCTGACTCGGCCGGATATGTGCTTCGCTGTAAACAAAGTGTGTTAGTTTATGCATAAACCCACTGTCATCCACTGGGCTAGTGTAAAACGGATTCTGCGCTACTTACAAGGCACTTTGTCCCATGGTTTATTTTTCTCAGTTAAGGCCTCTCACACTTTACATGCCTTTACAGATGCGGACTAGGCTGGCAACATAGATGATCGAAAATCCACCACCGGAAATGCAATCTTCTTAGGCAGCAACTTAATTTCCTGGGTTTCCCGAAAACAACGCACAGTTGCACGTTCTTCTACAGAGTCTGAGTATAAAGCCATTGCTGATGTAGCCGCAAACCTAAAATGGTTTTGTTCACTGCTCAAGGAGTTGCGGCTGCCCCTTCATCACTTGCATGTGTTGTGGTGTGATAACCTTGGTGCCTCTTACCTTGCTTCCAATCCTGTCTTCCATGCCCGTACGAAACACATTGAGATCGATTACAATTTTGTTCGTGAAATGGTTGAGAACAAATATGCCTCTATTCAGTTTGTTTCCTCTCAAGATAATGTTGCCGATGCTCTCACCAAACCATTACCAACCAGCAATTTTGTGTACAACCAGAACAAGCTCAAAGTGTCTTCCAGAATACCCTTTGGCTTGCGGGGGGATATCAACACTAGCTAGTAATTAGCAATTAGATTAGATATTGTTTTTGAATTTCCACAATCATCTCCTTAGAATATTCGACTTCTTGATTCATGCCATCTTAGAATATCTGACTCCTTGATTTTAGCTTTAGTTGTTATCATATATGCATATATAAAGAGAACATCTCTGCTATAAATATACATAAGAAAACATAATAGAATATTAGTTTTATCTCTATCTATATTCTATTCTCGTGAATACCTTTAACAATGTTAAAAAAAATATACTTTAAAATAGCTTAAAAGGCAAAACCAAACATTTCACTATATCACATGTATATCTTGTATCATAGTTGTCACGACGCTAAGACAAGACACGACGGTAATTGACCGCCAGGACACCTAGGTGATAAGGCGCCTGCCATTGCGTCCATATGGCGACAAATCGTAAACAATGTGCACTTTATGCATTATTTGTTTTACTTCAAAAGTATATTGCACAATTAAATTTTATATACACTAAAACTCAAAAACATAATAACTAACCCTATAAAAAAGTCTTCACTCTCTACTGTCTCTACTCATAGCTCAAGCAAAGTCATCAACTATGAAGTTATTTTCCCTCAGGAGCACCACTCTCATTCAAAGGAGTAAGGTCATGGATTAGGATTATGATTAGGGTTAGGGTCATGGATTGAGTTATTTGGGTAATTAGAAAAGTCCATAAGTTATGATGAGTCACGGTAAAAATGACTTGATCACTTAAATTGGGTCCGCTATCAATGCGTGAGTCTTGGCGGCTTGGACGGTGTCATCTTTCCCTTCTCCAACGCCAGGACGTACGCATAGTCGTTGTCTAGGCGAGACCATGGCAACTATGTTCTGGATATGTTATCACATCTTCCATTCAGTGCCTTGACGGCCATCTCAAGATCAGCATTAGTCATTTACCCACGAGCTAAATTCTCACTGTAACATAATTTAACTGCAATCTTCAAAACTTTGAATCATAAAATTTAAGCAATACAGTATTTAAACAATTAAACATATAAGCTGGAATGGGTTAGGTTCAAGAATACAGTTTCAGAAAGTGGAAAAATACCAAAAATAAACTATTACTCCAACAAGGAAAAAGGCAATTTGAAGGTGAAGAGAAATGTTTGTTTCATCTGCAGAAGAACTGTTCTTGGTGAATCTCAAGGTGCTTTTTTTTTTCTCTCTACAGACCCGTTAATCTTGCCCTAAGATTTTTATTGTAACAAGCAATCTACTTCTCTTTCATTGTAACAAGTAATCTACTTCTTCACCACTAAATTCTAATTTAATTAAAATAATTTTAATATTTTGATAAAAAATTTAACAATGATTGTTGGATTATTATAATTTACATTCCTAATAATTTAATAAATTATAACCCATGTCATAAAGCACATAAATAAAATTATTAATTATCATGCAATGACAATTTGACATTAATTAAAGAATGATACAATAAAATTGTTTATATTTATATGAGTTATTGAAATTGTAGCGATTCGTAGTTTCGAATATAAAATAAGGATTTAAGGAATTTAGTTTTTATTTTTATTTAATATATTATATAGCATTGTATGTGTGATATTGTGCAGTATAATATGTGGATGTATGTGGTATGATGAAATGTAATGATTTGTATTTATTATATTTAATAAATTGTTGTAAACAATGTATCATGAAAGAAGAAAGTAAAATTATTATTATATTTAGTTTGATTATACTGTTTATTTAACTATTTATGCATAAAATATATGAAAAATCTAGACGTGATAAATATATTTGATTATATTTATTACGTGAATAAATGAGAAAAATAATTTTCATATCTTTGATGTATTTTGGTGAATATTAAGATAATTTATGGAAAACAAATTATTTTAAAATAATAAATTTTAATTATTAAATAAAATATTTTTATTTAATAAATAGTGTTCGTTTTGATGGAAATGATTTATGAATATTTTATTCAAATTTTTAGTATGCATTTGATATATTTAAAATGCAATTTTTATAATGCAATATGTACGGAAGAAAGTAAATAAGACATTATGTGTAATACATGTGCACTGGTTTAATGTCAATGAGTGAGTCAAGAGGTGTATAAGCATGAGCTGGCTTTTTATTAAGCTGAGTTATTTTGGTTAACAAGAGGTGTGAGCTTCAGGAAGTAATAGGGTTATTAGTCAGCCAAGCTACTTAACGTGGAAAGCCAGAATAATAAGAGCTATATAAACCAAGTTCAATTTTCTACTTCTCTCTTTAACTTCATCTCATTCTATTACTTTGAAATTTTAACTCAAACAAGTAAATTAGCTCTCTGTATTTCTAAACTATGATCAAGTAGAGGATTTATAGCTATTAAGGATTACAGAAGAAAGGATTGAGGAAGATTTTTATGCCAAATTTTAAGCTAACTTGCTAATAGTTGATATAGAACCTGGTTTTGATGAAATTTTGTACTAATGAAATGGATGAGATGAATGTTTAGAGAATTATTCTGAAATTTGGAGTTATGGTAAACTAAAATTTTCATGAAATTAAAGCTTTAAGCTTATGGTCACAAGATATGTGATACAATGCATGAATGAAAGTTTAATCTCAGAAATTGGAAGTATTGGATGAATAAATTAAGTAATGAAATTTTTTTGGTGAATTGAAATTTCTGTATAGTAGTATATCACAAATTAGAATGATTTGGTAATTGATATTCAAGGAACTGCAAAAAACAGAGCAGGTCTGTGCCGAAGGGGCGCAGACTTCCAAGAGCAACACCAGCGCAGCTGCGCGGATTCTCAGTTTTGGTTTGGCCAGGAAATAGCGTAGTTGCGTCACTCGCCTAAACATGGCGCAGCTGCGCCGCACTACAGTTTTGTCAATTCCAGTTTAATAAAATATGATGCTTGGTACATGTTTGTTTATGTATCCTAAACGATGGTAGCAAGGTTATATAATTTTTAAAAGGCAAAACTAATGATTTGGCAACCGAAGTTGGCACGTTTTATTGAATACCCGATTAAACTTTTAATTTTTTAAATTAACTCACTGAACTAATTATTATTTTCAAATTAGGTCGCTCCGTTAAAAAAAATAGACAGACGTTAAAATTTTATCTACGTGACTTTGGAAAAAATATACAAAAAATAAAAAATAATACACGTGGCAAAAAATAACCGTTCTTTTTAAATAACCGTTCTTTTTACATTTTAAAGTTTTAAAAAAATAAAAAAAATTAACATTTTAAAGTTTTAAAAATGACAAAAAACATAATAAAATAAAATAAAAACAAATTCGCTCTTCCTTCATCCCTTCTCTCTCTTCGCTCTTCTCAGATCTGCATCTCTACTCTCATTCGTTTCCATCAGCTCTTTCTTTAACGTCTCAGTGGGGGTCGGGTCGGAGTCTCGGTGACTGTAGATCGATATCGTCTTGCAACAAATGCAAGCCTGCGATTATAAGTAGTGAATCCGGAACTAATAGTAAAAATGGCATGAATTCTAGCATTGTCATGCCATTGACAGATTCACACACTTCTCTTCATTCGCAGCCAAAAATCCGAAATTGAGTGCAGATTTGAGGGTAAAATTGATTCTTAGATGACATACAAAACTACAGACCAAGTATTTGTTTAAGTCGAAATAAGAAATTGGGGACTTTGGGACCACACAAATTAAGATAATGAGAGAACAATAAGATAAGAACTTAAGGAGAGAGAACAGAGGAGAGAGAGAAGAAATAACGTAGCTGCAGATAAAGTGAAAGAGGAGAGAAAGATAACGAAGCACGTAGCCCTCCTTGTCGATCGCCTTCGCTTAGTCGAAGTCCCCAACCGTCGCCTCCCCTGTTTCAATCGAAGTTGCTGACTCTAGGGTTCAAAAAAACTTCTCTTCGGATGTCGAATTTGAATGGGTGAGGACAACCTCAATTGAGAGCCTCGCCAGAAAGGGAAGGCGAAATCCATTATTTGCTTTTTGGATTTTGTTAGGTGTGTTTCCAGATCTATCATGTTCATCATTGTATTAATTCGAATTGGTTTTATTTGTTGGTTTATAATTTTAAATAATTGGTTGCTGTGTAATTTAATGAAAATTTGGAGAAGATGAAGATTTTGATAAAAGGGAAGATTTGGGGAGGATGAAAATTTTGATTTTGATTTTGTTTTTATTGTGTTTTATTATGTTTTTGTCATTTTTAAAACTTTAAAATGTTAAAAATGAGTCAAAAAATAATTTTTTTTTTATTTCCATGTCATTGTTGCTGATTGGGCACTTCATCTTTTATTTTATTTTCCCTTTTTTTTTGCTTCCACGTATGAAAAAATTGACAGCCGTTAACCAGATTTGACAGAATGACCTAATTTAACAATTTTAATTAGTTCAATTAGTTAATTTAAAAAATTAAAAGTTCAATCAGGTATTCAATAAAACGTGCCAACTTCGGTGGCCAAATCATTAGTTTTGCCATTTTTAAAATGATTAAACATGTAATAGCTATATAAAGCTATAGTTTTAAGAAATTTCTAATAAGAAATGAAAACCAAGAAGAAAGTTAATATGTGTTTATATACATGAACATGATTTGTATACCTGATACACATGATTACTTGTTATGTGCTGAAGTGTGTGGGGATGATATGTGTATGCCTAGTGTGAGTCAAATGCATGTTATATGATTACTTACGCGAAGATATGGAATCATATGTAAAATAGAATGTATAGCTAATATGGAGCTATATATGTATGGTTGACATAGGATTTATGAACGAGGATAAGCTAAGATAAGAATTATAAGTGTAGCGTACAAGAAAGGCAAGTATATGAACTCTACTCTTTATTGAGCAAATGTTATCTTGTTTTCATTTAAACAAGGATGTCAAATCTTTGTTTGGATTATGATACTATGATGCATACTTATTTAAATTTAGTATACTTGAACATGTTTAAAGATAGTCTAAGCCATTTGACTCGGCTAGACATAGAATAAATTATTTAATTCTTTTATTTCAAGTCTTGAAATATTATTGTGATATGACAGCAAACACAAATGTTGTTCAAGAACAAGATAATATTGATCAATACAGGGCATAAATGGGCTGATCACCTACCGTGCCCGTAAGAATAGACGGTTCACTGATGAATTTCTGATAGAATCTTTTCAAGAGATGAAAAAGAATGTTCATATGATCTCTCAGATTTTCAAATGATGTTATATTGTGGTTTCAAGATTATGAATGGTTCAAGATTTATTCAAAATTTCTTTACAGTTTAGTTTCACTGTAAAAGTTTGCTTCAAAGAAAACATTTATTTATTGTCAAGATATTTGTTCATGATATTACTTACTGAGCAATTGAATGCTCATTCTTGCTTTGTTATAAATGTTTTCAGCTAACTAGGATCGTATAGAAAGATCTGATAAAGATAAGGGGAAAGGAAAAGCTGTGGAATAGCTGAAATATAATGTAATAGATAGTTTTATAATGTAAATATTAACTATCATGTAATAAGCACTTAAAGGTCATCGTACATAGATAGTAAGACTCTGATGTAATAATTTTATTTAAGTTTGGTATCTTATTATGTTGAATGCTTGATATCGTGGAGCACCAAATAGGGGTTTCAAGTACCCGAATTTGGGGGAGTCACAGGTTGGTATCAAAGCTTTAAGTTAGAAGCCTTGGGTTATAACTTTAAGCAAACTAGGTAGACAGAAAGTAAATAACTCATATGGAGTTAAAAAGAAATGAACTGTGAAAGTTCATTATAAAATGTAAATAAAAATAGTTTAAAAATAACTATTGTTTGCTATTTGTATATTTAACTTGTATTATGTATTAATCAAGTTATTCAATTGTGTGTAGATGGCAGGAGTCCAGGAGGATCCTATAGATGTAGATGAGCTCATCGCTCCAGATTTAGCACCAAATTAGATTATCATAGTAGATTCTGATGAAGAAATAGAGGAAGACCCTAAGGAGGGGGTTTTCATAGCACAACAGGAGGAGGCTTTGGAAGCCAATACAGTAGAGGATGTTCATCATGAGATGCATGAAGCATTAGTACAATTGAGAGCCATGGTTTATCACTTGTTGAACCCAAACCAAGATTTAAAAGCTAGGCTTCAGATAGCCGAGAATAGGGCTGAATACTTTGAGGCTAAAGTCCATGACTGGAAAGTAGATTATCATGAGTTAACAAATGCAAGGACTGCTGACTTGCACATACAGGAGTTAGCAGACCATAGGATTCAGCAGTTGAATGATGAAGTGAGGGCATATAAGCACATGATGCAAGAAATGTACATAGCTTCCATGGAACGTGTGCAAACTAAAGTTTAGACTCATCCTCGGGAGATTGGAGAGCTTAGGCACTCTATCTCTAGGGCCAGGTTTATTGCAATCACTGAAGACGAGTTGTTGAACACTGTTGCAATAGGTCAGGATGGGGCCGATTGAACTACGTAATATGGATTATGTGATCTTATGTGGGACTTTATGTGTAAATATAGTGATGTAGATATTGTAAATATGATAGTATGACTTATATCCCACTTTTGTAGTAATACTGAGATATCATTTTGGAAAATCCTAACCTGATATATGGTTGAGGATTGTTATATGTAAACCTTTTGATAACAAGTTAGATATGACATGTAAATAGCCAATTAAGTGCTATAATATGTAATAGCTAGAGGAGCTATTAATGACAGAGATGTTTAAGGCATATGTAAAAGAATGTTTAATAAATATTAATATTAAATGTGTTTGCTATGAATGTTATTGCTTTACATTATATGTGAATGTTTAAAGCAATGAATGGTATAATAATAATAAAATTTTATTAAACAGAAAATGATGCCAAGAGGTAGAGGTCGAGGTAGACCAGGAAACAGAAACAGGAATGAAGGCCAGCAAAATTCTATGCAACAATTTGTGGATTTATTAATGAGAGCCTTCCAAAATAGAAACCCACCACCTAATGCAAATGTAGAAATACCTGTAGCACACGTTGCTAGTTTTAAAGACTTTAAAAGTGTGGGACCTCCGAAATTCAAAGGGACCACTGAGACTATAGAGGCTCGGTCTTGGATTAAAGAAATTAAGAAAGCCTTTGAAATAGCACAGGTAAGTAATGAGTAGAAGACTCCATTTGCTGCTTATATGCTTAAAGGGGAGGCGAACTTTTGGTGGGAAGCCAACAAGACTAGAGCAGGTGCAGGTGTAATTTCTTAGGAAATATTTAAGGATATTTTCTTTGAAAATTACTTTCTTTCTGGGATGTTAAGCAGAATGGAAGTCCGATTCCTTAAACTTAAACAAGGAGATATGACAGTATCAGAATATGCAGCCAAGTTTAATGAGTTGGCTCGATTTGCTCCATATCAGGTGGACACAGAGGAGAGAAAAGCAAGACGATTTGAACTGGGCTTAACGCCTTGGATCTATAATAAGTTGTCAGTGTTGCAAATCAGAACATTTGGCGCAATTCTTGAGAAAACCATTATAACTGAGGGTGGTAGTGAATCAATGGGTTTCTACAATAAGGACAAGAAAATAAGGGAAAAGTGGAAGGATAAGTTAAAACAGAGGGTAGTAGTAAGTGGAACAAGAAAAGGAAATGGGGAAATTTTGGAAACAGTGGTAATGTTCAAGGGGAGAAAAAGAGAAAAAATATGAACCCTGTAAAACATGTGGAAAAAATCACTCTGGGTCTGTCTGAAAGGCAAAAAAGTTTGTTACAAATGTGGATAGGAGGGACATATCTCTCCTAACTATCCAAATTCAAAGAAAAGTTCTGGGTGTTTTGTTTGTGGATCAATGAACCACTTTGTGAGGAACTGTCCAAAGAAGGGTGTAGATGGAGGGAGCAGTGGTAAAGGAAACAGTGGCAGCAAGACACTTACAATTGGAGTAGCCACACCAAATAATTCAACTGCTAGGAAATTCAACATAACAACAAAGGATGTGGTGGCATCAAAGGAGGTAGTTTCAAGTATTATTCCAATCAACAATATAAATGCATCTGTGTTGTTTGATTCTGGAGCATCATGTTCTTTTGTATCACATGAATTCGCTAGGTGTTTAGAAAAACCTTTAATGAATTTAGAAACTCTCATGAACATAGAAGTGGCCAATAAGGAAATAATTCTTGTAGAGCATATCTATAGGAATTATTGTGTTAAGATAGGAGAATGTGAATTATCGGTGGATTTATTTTCGATTCGATTGGGAAAGTTTGATATTATTCTAGGAATGGATTGGTTGTTGAAACATGGAGCAACAATTGATTTTCAAAAGAAGTCTGTGAGTTTAAAGCCTTCAAGGGAGTCGAAAATAGTATTCTACGGCAGTAAATCACCAAAGCAGTCACGTTGCTTAATGATGATGCAAGCACGAAGATTGTAACAAAAAGGTAGTATGGGTTATCTCGCATATGTGGTGGATACACAACAGAAAGGAGCAAAGATAAATGAGATTGCGGTGGTGAATGAATTTATGGATGTTTTCCCTGATGAGTTACCAGGCCTTTCGACAGATAAAGAAATTGAATTTGTTATTGATTTGGCACTTGGTACGACACCAATTTCGAAGGCACCGTATAGAATGGCTCTAGTTGAGATGAAGGAATTGATGATACAATTGCAGGAATTGTTGGATAAAAAGTACATTCGATCGAGTACATCTTTGTAGGGAGCGCCTGTGTTATTTCTAATGAAGAAAGATGGATCGTTGAGACTTTGTATTGACTACAGAGAGTTGAATAAAGTGACAATCAACAATAAATATACTTTGCCTAGAATCGACGATCTCTTTGATCAACTGAAAGGGGCCAGATATTTTTCAAAAATAGACTTGAGAACTGGGTATCACCAATTGAAGGTAAGAGATGAAGATGTTCCAAAGACAGCATTTGTAACACCCCCAAAATCAGGATAATTTCTCTCCCCGATCTTGTGCGTTAATATTATCTTGTTCTAGCTTTAAACATTATTTAATGTGACAATAACTAAAAATGCGGAATAAATTTTTTTTTCTCTTTTCTTCCATTCATTCATTCCCTGAATTGCAACCTTTATAATTCTTCTTTATACTAGAAACATATGTATTATATGATTTGTATAATCTGTGTAAATGTATTAAAAGCTTAAGTCTCAATACTTCATATCTTTTCTATCGATGATTCATTTATTTTAGAATCATATCTATTCTCATTTCAGAATAAACATTCTTTATTCATTCAACATTTCAAACCGTACATAACTGCAAATTATATTTGACAAAACTATCAATCATAGATTTATACCATTTCTAATTCAAGGAAATGTATTCACTTTTGCACATCGTTCAATCTTCATCATCCGTATAGCAAGTAATATTGCCTAACATCATTAACCTGCAAAAAGTTTGTGTTTGCAAGATTGAGCTCGACAGCCCAGCAAATTTAACAGTCTATCATGTTTCACATAGCACACAATTCCATATGCACTATATTTCCTTTATTATGCATATCTGCCTGCAACATGTATTCTTTACTATGCATATCCTACATGCAACAATAATTCCTTACAAAGCATACATTCATGCATTATACATTTCTAATTTATCGAGTTACATTATACAACACGTGCTATCACATATCACATATAAATTGAGTTCCATAACCCAATTAACTTAGTCATATTTTGACTTTAACAATTCATAAAGTATGGTATGTAACTCACCACATAATCACATTTAATCCACAAACATCATAGAACCGAAAAACTTGCCTTGATTGGAGATTACCACAAAATTTAACTTAGAGTTTCTCCATAATTCCTTTGCTTCTTCTTTCTTCTTTCTTCCATGGTGATTTTCTTCTCCATCTTCTTCTTCCTTAAGGGCGGTACCCTCTCTTCTCCCCTTCTCTCTCACGGTTCTTCTCTCCCATGCTCTCTTCTTCTCTCTCGCTTTTTTGCCGTTCTTCTCCCTTTCCTTTTCTTTTCCTTTCTTCTTTTCTCTTTCTTTCTTTTCTTTTTCTCTTCCTTATTTTTCTTCTTTTTTTTATCAATAACCGCCCTTAGGCCTTAAAATCTTCCAAGTTGGCTTAATCAAATTGCTTTTATTTTAATTGCTAATTTACTCTTCAAATGACTAAAAGTCCTTCCATAATTGGGCCAACACTTGGACATTTAATTAATTCCATTGGACTTGTTATTTTATTTTGCTTACTAACAAAATAACATTAGCCTTCCTCTATAAATTAAATTGGGCCATTATAATTCTTGTCCCACATAAAATATAATGAGCTAGATTAATAATTTAATCGCCCTTAAACCATATTATCTACAAGTCACATGCTTAAATAAATTAATTGGACTTGTTTAAACAATATTACCCCTTTAGTCCATTAAATCAAATTCTTTTGGACTCTAAATAAATTATTGGGCTATGATATTATTATAGCTCATTGCTTTTAATTCTATTCCATTCTACCCTTATCATTAAATTAGGGTTTACATGCACTCAAGTGAAATAAAAATTCTTACTTAACTACATTTAATTTCTTAACCTAATTAGACTTGCTATAATTAGGCTATAAAATTAATTAACTGAGATGTATAAAATAAATCTCTTATAATTGGTATATATTCTAAATACCATAATTCTCTCATCTCATAACCCTTAAGTTATTAAATTCTTCATTCCTAATATATAATTAGGATCACATTAGTTTATTTTATTTGTTTATATAATTAAACAAATATAAATCATCACATAATCTTCATATTCCTTTACTCACATATTCGAACAAAATAATTTAATAAATTGTGACATGATCCACAATTCTCTTAAATTAGGTCACTAGTATAAAATAAAATATTAGGACCACTAAATAACGATAACCATTTAGGTTATTTAATTATCACACCTAATATATATATTAGGGTTACATAACTTAATTCTTACTTCACTTTTATATAAAAATAAATGTATTCACATTATATAATGTATATTTATTTAATCATACACATAATTCACATAATCATAACATATTTCACTTCTCACACTAATTTTGACTTTTCTCTATAAAAAAGTCAATCTATTGACTTTTAACCAAAAGTCAACCTTTACACATTTTGTGTTTACTGTCCATTCTGACTAAACTCGACGTTCCGGACGCAACCGAGCAGTCCATGCTTCAAAATTCTATCTCTAACTCAAATTTTGAGTTTTAAATTACTCATTTCTCATTATTAATCGTATTAACTAACGACTTTATACTTCTTCAAATTCTTATTTTCCAGTCAAGGCCAACACTCAAGCTATGTTAATTACTAACATAGTTTTATCTTGATCATTATATCATTAACTTAATTCATCATTCTTCTTGCTAAAATATATAGCACCTTACTAAGTATATATATTTCTATACATATACTCATCTTCGTTTAACCTCATAGCATCTCTTCATGTGAAATCTTATCTCCAATAATAAAATTTCCATATGTACTTATAAAACATTTCTTAGACTATTTCATTCACATCGAATTTACAGGTATCATAATACCTTATTCTTGATATTCCTTCAAGTACATATTAATTCATTTCTAGGGTTTAGAAATTTTATAACCCATATTTTCTCTATTCTCATTCGAATATCAAACCATATAGATTTTACTTGAAAAATTTAAATAAATCCTCAAATTCCCATCTAGGTTTTATTCTTTAACCTTTATTCTAATCATTTAAGATTTTAGAAATTTTTCAGGTTGTCACATTCACCCCTTCTTCTAAGAATTTCGTCCTCGAAATTAAAGCATACTAATCTCTGCTTATTCTCTTGAGCAAAACTAGGTTTTCAATTTAACCTTTACAATTTCCTTATTCGAGGATTTCTCATTTATTATCACATTTCACCATAACTACTCACTAGGAGTTTACATCTTCTAAACATTCATCAAAACTAGGTTGTCATAATAACCTTTATTTAATCATCTCAGATTCTACTCGTACACAACGAGTTTATACTATTTCATATCCATAATCACATTCTACCACAACATTACTCTGAAGAGTTTTAAAAAAAAACTTTTCATATCTGTCCGAGGGGTCATAAAAACTTTGAACTTTGAGGTTTAGGGGTATTTCTACCTGCTACCTCTTTCAATTTTGAAAGAAAGGTGCTCTACCTCTGAAATATTTCTTTAATAGGTATGTCTACAATCACGAAGAAGGTAAACTACCGATGCTGGTACTTTAGATGATCAGTCTATTGTACCTTAGTAATCTGAACGACTATATGCGTCCTTAGATTGGAATATTCTATCCAATTAGTATATCCCCATTTTTAGGGTTGTTCACCTCAGACTTATCATAAGATTCCGCACCAAAACAATTTAGTTCGGCATAAGCTTTCAAAGAATACTTTGAATTTCATAAACATTTGTCTAGCTGAATCAAATAGCTTAGACACATATCAATAATTCGAATTTCAATCGAAATATTTCTGGCCAAATTCAGTTGGCAATAAATTATCTTTAAAATTCTTAAAATCATTTTGACGTCATGATACCGCACTGTATATACAGTCCGTTGAGGATTCTGTCATTTTGTGACTTTGTCATACTACATCATACTATAGTGGGTTGACGATCCTTAGATCACATCCACACTAAATAATTCTGCATTGATAACTCCATCATTTTTATCATCTTTGCACCAGGTTGCATGATGCATTAATGATATAAAAAATATATTTTGATAATTCAAATCATTTTCGTCTAGCCGAATCAATTAGCATAGACTCTTCTTTAAACCGTTCAAAAACCATTGCAAATTTGTTTTATCATTTCAACAGGTAACGAGGTATCGATGGCCCGAAGTCCACGCATACACAATAGTCACCAGGAGTTGAGAATAAAAATTCATTTTTCAAAAGCACATAGTGCGTATTTAGCTTGATGTCAAAAACTTTGAAATCTAGCATAGCTAGAAGATTTGGAATACCTATGTTTCCATCATCAACTTCACTTTCTCTATTAATCCATTGCTTAATAAATCTATCTATTCATATAATCCTCAATCCTCCATTCACAACTTTGCTATACCCCAGTTCATCAAACTTACCACACATTATGAGTTCAGGAACTTGCCACAATCATATGAGTTTAAGAACTTATCCTAGTCAGACCATAGACGTCCATTCGCTAAGGGGTTCAAAACATACCATATGATTATGAGTCATGAACTTACCATAAGTATGAGTTTTAAGAACTCGCAACTAACCTTATATTCTCTACCTATTCGTTATACAAATAAGAAAAGAATCACCTTCTCAACATGCATATAGCAAATAAGCGTGACATTAGGTTCCAATGATTATCAATGTCGAAACTAAGTGGTTGTCAAACCAAACTCTACCACTAATCAATATAGGAAGCTAAGCGGACAATTCCCATATCCATACAAAGAATTAGTCAACCTAACCACTATATCGACCGAGAAGCTAAGTGATTCTAAAACCAAGTACAAATTCCCATACATACAAGGAATCATACAACTCAGCTGCTGACCTGAGTCCTCAATTGGAAACCCACATACTCTTAACTTTCTCTTTTCTTAATACGAATTTTCTTTAATCCGTATCTTAACATTTACCACTCTTTTCTGAGTTTACATTGTACCATTTCATAGTACCTTCTCTTTATAGCATCAAGCTATATCATGCCAATCACTTAACATATCATATGTTATTCAATGATTTAACCTGATCACGTGGTGATCTTATTTTTGTAATCATTTCTCCTTATGCTTACGATCGTTTTATTTTACGATCTTCTTATTCTTCTCTTTAATCATATTATATTATGATTTTATTTGCACTTTTCATCTTATAGACATCGGTCTATTTAGTATCATTTTTCATCTTTATTACTGGAGTTAGGTAACTCCGGATTATTATCTTTATAGCTCTTTAAGATTCTTCTTTGAATCTTCTTTATCTTTCTCTTTACTTTAATAATGAATTTCCAAAAATTCATCTCTTATCGATTAAACTCTATTCGAGCTTATTACTTATCATCTTCATATTATAGCCTAAGGTACACCTACCTAAGGTTTATAACCTCTGACTTTGATACCAATCAGAACGCCCCAAAATCGGGACAATTTCTCTCCCCGATCTTGTGCGTTAATATTATCTTGTTCTAGCTTTAAAACATTATTTAATGTGACAATAACTAAAAATGCGGAATAATTTTTTTTTTCTTTTCTTCCATTCATTCATTCCCTGAATCGCAACCTTTATAATTCTTCTTTATACTAGAAACATATTTATTATATGATTTGTATAATCATGTAAATGTATTAAAAGCTTAAGTCTCAATACTTCATATCTTTTCTATCGATGATTCATTTATTTTAGAATCATATCTATTCTCATTTCAGAATAAACATTCTTTATTCATTCAACATTTCAAACCGTACATAGCTGCCAATTATATTTGACAAAACTATCAATCATAGATTTATACCATTTCTAATTCAAGGAGATGTATTCACTTTTGCACATCGTTCAATCTTCATCATCCGTATAGCAAGTAATATTGCCTAACATCATTAACCTGCAAAAAGTTTGTGTTTGCAAGATTGAGCTCGACAGCCTAGCAAATTTAACAGTCTATCATGTTTCACATAGCACACAATTCTATATGCACTATATTTCCTTTATTATGCATATCTGCCTGCAACATGTATTCTTTACTATGCATATCCTACATGCAACAATAATTCCTTACAAAGCATACATTCATACATTATACATTTCTAATTTATCGAGTTACATTATACAACACGTCTTTATCACATATCACATATAAATTGAGTTCCATAACCCAATTAACTTAGTCATATTTTGACTTTAACAATTCATAAAGTATGGTATGTAACTCACCACATAATCACATTTAATCCACAAACATCATAGAACCGAAAAACTTGCCTTGATTGGAGATTACCACAAAATTTAACTTAGAGTTTCTCCACAATTCCTTTGCTTCTTCTTTCTTCTTTCTTCCATGGTGATTTTCTTCTCCATCTTCTTCTTCCTCAAGGGCAGCCGCCCTCTCTCTCTCCCTCCCCTCTCTCTCTTCTTCTCTCCCATGCTCTCTTCTTCTCTCTCTTGCCGCTTCTTCTCCCTTTCCCTTTTTCTTTTCCTTTCTTCTTTTCTCTTTCTTTCTTTTCTCTTTCTCTTCCTTATCTTCTCTTCTCTTTTTTTTTTATCAATAACCGGCCCTTAGGCCTTAAAATCTTCCAAGTTGGCTTAATCAAATTGCTTTTATTTTAATTGCTAATTTACTCTTCAAATGACTAAAAAGTCCTTCCATAATTGGGCCAACACTTGGACATTTAATTAATTCCATTGGACTTGTTATTTTATTTTGCTTACTAACAAAATAACATTAGCCTTCCTCTACAAATTAAATTGGGCCATTATAATTCTTGTCTCACACGAAATATAATGAGCTAGATTAATAATTTAATCGCCCTTAAACCATATTATCTACAAGTCACATGCTTAAATAAATTAATTGGACTTGTTTAAACAATATTACCCCTTTAGTCCATTAAATCAAATTCTTTTGGACTCTAAATAAATTATTGGGCTATGATATTATTATAGCTCATTGCTTTTAATTCTATTCCATTCTACCCTTATCATTAAATTAGGGTTTACATGCACTCAAGTGAAATAAAAATTCTTACTTAACTACATTTAATTTCTTAACCTAATTAGACTTGCTATAATTAGGCTATAAAATTAATTAACTGAGATGTATAAAATAAATCTCTTATAATTGGTATATATTCTAAATACCATAATTCTCTCATCTCATAACCCTTAAGTTATTAAATTTTTCATTCCTAATATATAATTAGGATCACATTAGTTTATTTTATTTGTTTATATAATTAAACAAATATAAATCATCACATAATCTTCATATTCCTTTACTCACATATTCGAACAAAATAATTTAATAAATTATGACATGATCCACAATTCTCTTAAATTAGGTCACTAGTATAAAATAAAATATTAGGACCACTAAACAACGATAACCATTTAGGTTATTTAATTATCACACCTAATATATATATTAGGTTACATAACTTAATTCTTACTTCACTTTTATATACAAAATAAATGTATTCACATTATATAATGTATATTTATTTAATCATACACATAATTCACATAATCATAACATATTTCACTTCTCACACTAATTTTGACTTTTCTCCATAAAAAGTCAATCGTTGACTTTTAACCAAAAGTCAACCTTTACACATTTTGTGTTTCTTCATCATTTCGACTAAACTCGGCGCTCGGACGCAACCGAAAGCGATTCATGCTTCAAAATTCTATCTCTAACTCAAATTTGAGTTTTAAATTACTCATTTCTCATTATTAATCGTATTAACTAACGACTTTATACTTCTTCAAATTCTTATTTTCCAGTCAAGGCCAACACTCAAGCTATGTTAATTACTAACATAGTTTTATCTTGATCATTATATCATTAACTTAATTCATCATTCTTCTTGCTAAAATATATAGCACCTTACTAAGTATATATATTTCTATACATATACTCATCTTCGTTTAACCTCATAGCATCTCTTCATGTGAAATCTTATCTCCAATAATAAAATTTCCATATGTACTTATAAAACATTTCTTAGACTATTTCATTCACATCGAATTTACAGGTATCATAATACCTTATTCTTGATATTCCTTCAAGTACATATTAATTCATTTCTAGGGTTTAGAAATTTTATAACCCATATTTTCTCTATTCTCATTCGAATATCAAACCATATAGGTTTTACTTGAAAATTTTAAATAAATCCTCAAATTCCCATCTAGGTTTTATTCTTTAACCTTTATTCTAATCATTTAAGATTTTAGAAATTTTTCGGGTTGTCACAGCATTCAGGACTCATTATGGTCACTACGAGTTTATGGTAATGTCTTTTGGATTGACAAATGCACCAACTGCATTCATGGATATGATGAATATGATATTCAAACTATACTTGGATCAATTTGTTGTGGTATTTATAAATGATATTCTGATCTACTCCAAGACACAGAATGATCATGCCGACCATTTAAGAATAGTGTTGAAAACACTAAGGAAGGAATAATTATATGCAAAATTTAGTAAATGTGAATTCTGGCTAGGAAGAGTTTAGTTTTTGGGTCACATGATTGACAAAGAGGGAATATCCATGGATCCATCAAAGGTGGAGGCAGTGATGAATTGGGAACAACCAAAGATGCTAACTGAAGTGCGTAATTTCCTAGGGTTAGCGGGTTACAATTGGAGATTCATATAGGATTTTTCAAAGATAGCTACTCTGTTAACTAATTTGACAAGAAAGGTGGTAAAATTTGTATGGACTAAGAAATGTGAAGCGAGTTTTCAAGAACTCAAGAAAAGATTGAGTGAAGCACTAGTGTTGTCTTTACCTAATGAAACAGGAAATTTTGTCATTTATAACAACGCATCACATAAAGGATTGGGATGTGTGCTTATGAAACATGGAAAAGTTATTACTTATGCATCACGACAGTTGAAGGATTATGAAAAGGGATATCCTACTCATGACTTGGAATTGGCAGCAACAATTTTTACCTTGAAAATTTGGAGGCATTATTTGTATGACGAAAAATGTGAGATATATACAGATCATAAAAGTTTGAAATATATCTTCACACAAAAAGAGTTAAATATGAGGTAAAGAAAATGGCTAGAATTGATTAAGGATTATGACTGCGAAATCCTTTATCATCCCGAAAAAGCAAATGTTGTAGCTGATGCCTTGAGTAAAAAGGGTCGTGAAAATCTTATGATATTAACAGCTCAGGATGAGTTGATAAGAGCAATGGAGACAATGGAATTAGAAATTAGATTTCTACAAGAATCAAAGGAAATATTATATTCAATAGAGACTTGCTCAACCCTATTGGACAGAATCAAGGAAGCATAACTCAAAAATGAGGAATGTGAGAAGTTAAAAGAAAAGATCTCCAAGGGAAAAGAAAATGAATTTAAAATTGATAACGATAAAGTTATCAAATTTGAAGGAAGAATTTGGGTTCCAGTAAATTTGGAACTGAAAGAAGAGATTTTACAAGAGGCTCATTGTTCGAGATACATAGTGCATCCTGGTAGTACCAAAATGTATCAAGATCTATGATGAAATTTTTGGTGGCCAAGTATGAAAAGAGAAGTGGCAGAGTATGTAAGTAGATGTTTGACATGTCAGCAAGTCAAAGCTGAGCATCAGAAGCCTAGTGGTTTATTACAACCATTAAAAATTCCTGAATGGAAATGGGAACACATTATAATGGATTTTGTAGTGGGACTTCCGATAACGCAGAAAGGATTTGACACAATATGAGTCATAGTAGATAGATTAACAAAATCAGCACACTTTTGTCAATGAAGATCAGATATAGTCTAGATCAGTTAGCTAGACTTTATATTAAAGAAATGGTTTCTCGGCATGGAGTGCCATTGTCTATTGTGTCAGACAGAGATCCAAGATTAACTTCAAATTTTTTAAAAAGTTTGCAAGAGAATATGGGAACGCATTAAGGTTGAGTACAACTTATCATCCTCAAACTGATGGACAAAGTGAAAGAATGATACAGACTAGAAGATATGCTAAGAGCCTGTGTAATGGACTTTAAAGGAAGTTGGGATGATCACTTACCTTTGGTGGAGTTTGCATACAATAACAATTATCATGATAGTATTGGTATGTCGCCTTACAAAGCATTGTACGGAAGGAAATGCAGAACACCATTGTGTTGGGATGAGATAGGAAAACATCGTTTGTTAGGACCTGAGTTGGTACAACAGACGACAGAAATTGTGAAATTGATACGGATGCGGCTAGTAACGGCTCAAGATCGAAAGAAAAAGTATGCAGATCAGCATAGACAGAAGAGAGATTTTGAGGTCGGGTCGCATGTGTTTTTGAAAGTATCTCCTTGGAAAGGAAAGATACGTTTCGGAAAGAAAGGAAATTTGAGTCCTCGTTTTATAGGACCATTTGAGATATTGAGAAAAGTGGGAGAGGTAGCCTATGAAGTAGCCTTACCTCTAGAATTAGAACATATCCACAATGTATTTCACGTGTCGGTATTACGATCATTTAAACTAGATTACAAACACGTGATAGAATATGAACCTATCCAATTCGAGAAAGATTTAACCTATGAGGAGGTTCCGGTGCAGATATTGGTTAGGAAAGAGCAAATTTTGAGAAACAAGATAATATCTTCGGTGAAAGTATAACGGAGGAACCACAATGCCGAAGAGGCCACGTGGGAGTTAGAGGAAAGAATGAACCCCCACTTATTTGAATAGCTTTGTTTTACGATTCCGAGGATGGAATCTTTATAAGGGGGGAGAATGTAGCGATTCAGAGTTTCAGAATATAAAATAAGGATTTAAGAAATTAAATTTTTATTTTTATTTAATATATTATATTGCATTGTATGTGTGATATTGTGCAGTATAATATGTGGATGTATGTGGTATGATGAAATATAATGATTTGTATTTAGTATATTTAATAAATTGTTGTAAACAATTTATCATGAAAGAAGAAAGTAAAATTATTATTATATTTGGTTGATTATACTGCTTATTTAACTATTTGCGGTATAAAATATATGAGAACGAGACGTGATAAATATATTTGATTATATTTATTACGTGAATAAATGAGGAAAATAATTTTAATACCTTTGATGTATTTTGGTGAATATTAAGGTAATTTATAGAAAATAAATTATTTTAATATAATAAAATTTAATTATTAAATAAAATATTTTTATTTAATAAATACTCTCCGCTTTGATGGAAATGATTAATGGATATTTTATTCGAATTTGTAGAATACATTTGGTATATTTAAAATGCAATATTTGTAATGCAATATGTACGGATGAAAGTAAATAACACATTATGTGTAATACATATGAACTAGTTTAATGTAAATGAGTGAGTCAAGAGGTGTAGAAGCATGAGTTGACTTTTTATTAAGCTGAGTTATTTTGGTTAGCAAGAGGTGTGAGCTTCAGTAAGTAATATGGTTATTAGTCAACCAAGCTACTGAACGTGGAAAGCCAGAATAATAAGAGTTATATAAACCAAGTTCAGTTTTCTACTTCTCTCTTTAACTTCATCTCATTATATTACTTTGAAATTTTAACTCAAACAAGTAAATTAGCTCTCTGTACTTCTAAGCTATGATCAAGTAGAGGATTTACAGTTGTTAGGGATTGAGGAAGATTTTTATGCCAAATTTTAAGCTCAGTTCGAATCAAGCAAAGAAAAGGTAATATATGTCAAGCAAAGAAAAGGTAATATATGTCTTATATTACATGATAGTTAAGCTAACTTGCTAATAGTTGATATACAACTTGGTTTTGATGAAATTTTGTACTAATGAAATGGATGAGATGAATGCTTAGAGAATTATTCTGAAATTTGGGGTTATGGTAAACTAAAATTTTCATGAAATTAAAGAAGCTTATGATCACAAGATATGTGATACAATGCATGAATGAAAGTTTAATCTCAGAAATTGGAAGTATTGGATGAATAGATTAAGTAATGAACCTATTTTGGTGAATTGAGATTTCTGTATAGCAGTATATCTCAAATTAGAATGATTTGGCAATTGAGATTCAAGGAACTGCAGAAAACAGAGCAGGTCTGCGTCTGGTGCCGAAGTGGTGCAAAGCAACACCAGCGCAGCTACGCGGATTCTCAGTTTTGGTTTGGCCAGGGAATAGCGCAGCTGCGCCACTCACAAGGCCAAATATGGCGCAGCTGTGTCGCACTACAGTTTTGTTAAGACCAGTTTAATAAAACTTGATGCTTCGTACATGTTTGTTTATGCATCCTAAACGATGGTAGCAAGGTTATATGATGTTTAAAATGATTAAACATGTAATAGCTATATAAAGCTATAGTTTTAAGAGATTTCTAATATGAAATGAAAATCAAGAAGAAAGTTAATGTGTTGATATACATGAACATGAATTGTATACCTGATAAGCATGATTACTTATTATGCGCTGAAGTATGTGGGGATACTATATGTGTGCCTAGTGTGAGTCAAATGCATGTTATATGATTACTTACGTGACAATATAGAATCGTATGTAAAATAGAACGTATAGCCAATATGGAGCTATATATGTATGGTTGACATATGATTTGTGAACGAGGATAAGCTAAGCTAAGAATTATAAGTGTAGCCTACAAGAAAGGCAAGTATCCGAACTCTACTTTTTATTGAGCAAATGTTATCTTATTTTCATTTAAACAAGGATGTCAAAGCTTTGTTTGGATTATAATACTATGATGCATACTTATTTAAATTCAGTATGCGTGAACAGGTTTAAAGATAGTCTAAGCCATTTGACTCGGCTAGACATAGAATAAAATATTTCAAGCCTTTTATTTCAAGTCTTGAAATATTAATGTGATATGGTTGAAGCTATCCAGCTATATTGTTATAGTTTGGATTCCAGTATGAGAGTGAACAATCCCTGAATTGGGATATTTTTATAATACGCTCTGGGAGCGGTGATAACGAACACAAATGTTGTTCAGGAACAAGACAATATTGATCAATACAAGGCATAAATGGGCTGATCACCCACCGTGCCCGTAA
This sequence comes from Panax ginseng, assembly GCA_020205605.1. NCBI lineage: Eukaryota > Viridiplantae > Streptophyta > Magnoliopsida > Apiales > Araliaceae > Panax > Panax ginseng. Next base: position 68,233,556 of record CM035132.1, on the reverse strand, counting down.
GACCAGACGGTTCACAGATGAATTTCTGATAGAACCTTTTCAAGAGATGAAAAAGAATGTTCATATGATCTCTTAGATTTTCAAATGATGTTATATTGTGGTTTCAAGATTATAAGTGGTTCAAGATTTATTCAAAATCTCTTTACAGTTTAGTTTCACCGTAAGAGCTTGCTTCAAAGAAAACATTTATTTATTGTCAAGATATTTGTGCATGATATTACTTGCTAAGCAATTGAATGCTCATTCTTGCTTTGTTATAAATTTTTTCAGCTAACTAGGATCGTATAGAAGGATCTTGTAAAGATAAGGGGAAAGAAAAAGTTGTGGAATAACTGGAATATGATGTAATAGATAGTTTTATTATGTAAATATTAACTATTATTTAATAAACACTTAAAGGTCATCGTACTTGGGATATAAGACTCTGATGTAATAATTTTATTTAAGTTTAGTATTTTATTGTATTGAATGCTTGATATCGTGGAGCATCGAATACGGGTTTCAAGTACCCGGATTTGGGGGCATCACAGAAATTGTCAAACCGATATAGAGATTAGAGAAATAAAGTTGTGACGCCCCAAAATAGGTCCACATAACCCATTTTGAGTCGCCAAATACACACTACTAAATCCAAATACAAATCTTGCTTTTTATAACTATTAAACTTTCGTGCAAAATACGACAACACATAAGCTGTGAGTTTCAATACAAAAATAACTGTACTCACACTCCAAACCAATGATACTTTACATAAAGGTACAGTCGATAGCTATTTTAGGAATTAAATTATTTGAAAAATACTTAAGGAAGCCTTCATATATGGGAGGCCATGCATCTAAGTTATAATAGATATCATATAGGACTTGAGAATTAACCTTGGTTCACCCAATAGACCCCAAAGAAGAACAAGAAGATTATTATCCTGTTCATTCCAATGGTGTGTATCTTCTTGCCATATAATTATCTCCATTGTGACGCCCCCAAAATAAGTCCACATAACGTATCTTGGGTCGCCAGAAATAACACTACTGACGCGAACTTTTCTATTACAACTATTGAACTGTCGTGCAAAATGCGACGACACATATACTGTGAGTTTGAATACAAATATTGTAACGTACAATATTCATACTTATATTATTACAATGCCATATTAAATACAACAGCAAATATTTCAAGTCCCCAAACGAACACGAGAAGATTTATGTTCTCCTCATTGTAATAGAGTGCATTTTTGACGCTTCCAATTCGAGTTCACCTCCCCTATTGTTGTTCACCAAAATTAAATATTAAATGACCTATAAAATACGACACACACATTTTAAGTTCTCAGTACAATTATTATGTCACACCGTTTCATAACTTGATTAGGATTTCGACTAATTTGAAACACCACTTTCTACCCATGTTCTCTCTGCTAGACCCAGCTACACTTTTATTACTTGAAAGAATTGTGAAGCAAAAGGGTGAGCACAAATAACCTAGTAAAGAATATCATGACTTGAGATAATTAAATTATCAATAGCCTACATCAGTAATAAATCAGATATTTAGAACATATGGTAGATGATAAAAGTTTTCAACCATAATTGTAGCGGAATCAACAATCCATTACAAGAGTCAAGTAGAACATAATGTCTACAATCTTCTCCAAATTAAAAGTCCATCATCAATATTTTATTCATGTAACACTAATCAACAGTTCTTCGTTGTACCCAAGACAAAGAGAACTTTCACCACCTGTTTTTACCTGAAACACAAAGCTCATGGTTATACCAATTCACAGTTTATGTTTATAATTATGCCATTAAATTCATCTTTTCACTACGGTTAAAGACATACAACTGTAAAATCAATAATCAACAGTCCATCTTTGCGCTACGGGCCAAAGACATACAACTGTAAAACCAATAATCAACAGTCCATCTTTACATTACAGGCCAAAGATATACAACTGTAAAACCAATAATTAATCAACAATCCATCTTTGAACTACAGGCCAAAGTTAACTTTTACCACATCATTCGTCTATAACATTAAAGGTCATGATTATACCAATACACAATTCCTGGTCATAATCATACCCATTTATAGTCCATCTATGCACTACGGGCCAAAGATGACTTTCACCACATCATTTGTCAGTAAGATTACAGGTCATGATTATATTAATACACAATTCCTGGTTATAATCATACCCATTAATAGTCCATATATGCATCAGAGACACTCTACGAATTTCTCGCGCTGCACATTAATATTGCAGAGGCGATTCGTCTTTCGGAGATAACCCTGGAAGACAGCTTACATCCATTCCGGATACTACTAAAAGTTCAGTTCCAACCCGGAACACAAACCGGGAACTTCATCTCAAACCTGGAACACACACCAGGAATGTCATTTCCAATCTCGGAGATAACCCCGAGGTACGCAGATCAAAAGACCAAGAACAACACCAAAGAGATGCTTATCTCTACGATAACACCGCGACGCCGCCCGGTCCCGAAATAACACCGAGAGTAGCGACTCCATCCTTGGTGATAGCCCCGAGGATGCCATTGCGCCCAAAGTGATAACTCAAAAATGCTTGTTTCAAATACATGCGATCGACTTAAGCTCGAGACCTCCCCGCCGAGGCACTCATACCTCGAGACTTTGAGCTAACAACTGGCAGACAGCACACTCACTCACGATGAGCGGTGAGGCATACAAACAAGCAGTCCACTCTCAGATATAACCCCGAGCAATGTCTGCTTTTAGCTCAAACCGGCGATAACCCCGGTGAAGAGTCAAAACGTCATCTTACCGCCTCAACGTTTTCTCTCACAAGATGATTTCGTGGCATACAAACAAGTAGTCTAATCTCAGATGTAACCATGAGCAACGTCTACTTTCAACTCAAACTGGTGATAACCCCGGCGAAGAGTCAAACGTCATCTTGCCCCTTCAACACGTGCGCATCGTCTCAACACTTCATACATACATACATACATACAACAATGTCCCATAAGAACCGAGGAGTAACAATCCCGAGTGACTATTACGCATGACAGTACTTTGGATAGAATTTGAAGCTTGAAGACCATGGGCATGGACCCCTCTTCCTGACTTCGTACAACCTCGAATCCATGTCATTGCATAACTCTCGACACAAGCGGTCCGAAGAAGGTCAAATATACCTAGTTCAGATGTTCGGATTGAAATTTTGCAAGTTCAAGCAGACATTACAATCTGCGAGTGCACGATTGAGATGACAGGACCATGAGGCCTTGATGCACCACGACCACGGCCATAGGTATAATCAATCAATTGCTGGCGTGTGTACTTGCGGCCATCAGTCTATAAATATGAGCCTTGGGGTCAGCCATTTGAGAAGGAGAAGGAGAGAAAAAGGCGAGGAAGCCTTGTCCATTTTACTCAGATACACCCCTATTGAGTGTTTCCTCTTCTATAAATATCTCATAGCTCACATATAGCTATCTTTTTATCCGTGATGGAGCCGAGTGTTTATCCATATAAAGTCATAGAAGTCTACTTTGGCGGTTCTTTGTAAGCCTTCTCACATTTTATAAAGCCTTCTTCTCATATTAGCACACACCTTATTATACACATTGAGAGTCGTGTTGTGTGTGCGTTTGCCTTACTTCGTCCGTGGTTTTCATTTCATCTCAGTATATATATACTTATATATGTATATATTTCATATATGGACTAACATTATCGAGTTATGCCTCGATTGAGCTGAGACTTGATGCAGAGCGTTTATCTGCTTTATATATATATATATATATATATATATATATATATATATATTACATTTCTATTAGGCCTGGAGTTTTCTCCGTGGCCTTTTACAACTTTTATTTACATTTCGTCCCACAGAGTTTACTTACGTGATGGTTGATTATGTCCATATATACATATATATATATATATATATATATATATGAGTCTCGGATCAATCATACCCCTTTATCTTACTCACATGTGTCACCCCTTTTTAGGCGGCGGTTTTATCATACAATCGTCGTCTATACTTTTAGCGACGGACAACATATAGCGTCGCTAAAAAGTATAGATTTACGATTATGTATGACCGAAACCGCCGCTTAAAGGGGGTGAGCACGAAAGTAAGATAAGGGGGTATGACTTGATCCTTGTTCTATATATATATATATATATATATATATATATTTACCGCTTTTATATATTTACATTTCCGATCCCCATGGAGTTGCTTGCTGGTGGTTGATCAAGTCTCAGATATATATATTTATAACTTTTATATATATAACTGCTTCGCTTTTCATACAAACTGCAGTATCATGTGAGCCTAGGAATCATGTGATCACAAATTCAGTTTACTGAATCTAGATTCGGTTCCCATGATGGACATTTTTCAGCTATGAGCAGCTTGTACATTATTTTACAAAGGTTCTGAATTTCCTTGGATGGTCATCATGCCCATGAGGAGTTCTAAGATCATCAGATATTATTTTCTCGAGAATGCCTCGCATCTCAAAAATAAAAGCAAACAAGCCGAACATTTTATAATAAAATGGAAGTATCAAAGGCCTCAATTACTATTAAGCATAGGGTTTGAAAAACCTCTTTTTATAAAACTTCATTGCTATATCTTGTTTAAAACTGATTTTTTCTATAAATTCAAACCCTATGTATATAGGTGCGAATGAGGTACAACACTACTTCTAAATAATTGCACATTGATCCACACACACACACACACACACATTCATATAATAGTTTCTTTAAAAAGTGGCGGTCACCGTGGTAACACGGATGTCGAGGGGTGCCTAACACCTTCCCTCCGCATAATCAAGCCCCCAGACCCAAAATAAATCTCGGTTTTACATACCCGTTTAGCAGTGTTAAATTACTGGGTCAATGTGAAAACCTTTTTCGGTTGCGTTGGTGCAACCAGTTAAATACACCAACTGGCGACTCTTAAAGTCAAATCATTGACATTATACATGTCAGACCTTTTTCACTTGTTTTTTCAAACAAATCTCACATTAACATGAGAACACCAAAGAACAAGTAACGAAAAGGAACACTCAAAAATCCCGACGTCGACAGTGGGCGACTCTGCTGGGACTCCAGAAGAGGGCTTAAGCCGCTATTACAAGCTTTTAAAATCATTATATGCTTGTGTGTGAATGTTGCATTTACATTTTTGATGAATGTGTACGAATGCATTTTACTTAATCGCACTATACTATATCTATCTCAGATATTAGTGCTTCAGATATGTCATCATTTCCATAAACGGTGAGACACGTTGTATGTAAATGTATGTTGTGTGGTTCCTCCACCAGAGGCTATCCCGCTTGTTTGATTCTCGGACTCGCAGGAAGAATAATTCCAGCGAGGCTCAAGAAAGGCACCCCCAGATTCGCTCCAGTTGAAAGACCGGATTAACTTCCCGTCTAGTAAATTGCGATGATCTGGGAAACTTCATCCCAAAAAGCCGCGAGAGTAACCCTAAGATAGGTCAACTTCTGATAAACCAAACGCGGAGGAAAGTCTCTTCATACTTTCCATTTTCAATTACTTGTAAAAGCATTTACTTGTAATTTTATTCCATGTTCATCCATATATAATGGAAAATATGACGAATATCTATGCATGCATGACATGTTATCAATTAACACCCACTTTTGCAGGACAAAATTCCTAAAACGGATATGTTATGATAACATTTACATTACCCTAAGACTAAACTACGTAAGTCTTTTGTAGGGAAGAAATTGGGCCTGTTACCCGCTCAAAATCAAAAAGGCCACGAGCCTACAAACCACTCTCATGTCTTCTTCCGACTCGGTCTAATCTTCAAGCTTCCCGAGAAGAATTTGACGGATTGAGTAAACAAATTACAAACTTGGTTGTTCTACTAAAAGAATTGCACCAGTCCACTCAAGGTATGAAGATACCTACACATACAGAATCCTCTACACAAGGAGGAGTTCAAGGTCTGGAAAAAACATTTCCAAAACCTCAGTTGGATACGACCAACAAAGACCCTGAAAACAACCATCTCAGAGGAGATCCAGACATCGGTGATATCAGGAAGAAAGTCCTTCAAATGGAGGAAACTATCCGTATTCTCAAAGGGATTGGAACACATGGCAGTGTTTCATATGCAGACCTTTGCATATTTCCTGGTGTTCATTAGCCAGAGAAATTCAAAACCCCTAATTTTAAAAAGTATGATGAATTAGGGGATCCTTATACACACTTAAAAGTGTTCATTGGAGAACTTGGATCTTATGCGGAAAATGAAAAGCTCAGAATGCAGCTATTTCAGAAAAGTCTGACTGGAGAAGCCCGTTCATGGTATACCAGATTAGACAACTCAAAGATCCATAGTCAAAGAAATCGGCTCACGCCTTCCTCACTCAATATAGTTTTCAATCTCAGATGGCTCCTGACCGGTACCAAATTACCAAGGTCAAGAAACAGTCTAATGAGTCTTTCAAAGAGTATGCTCAAAGGTGGAGGCGCCTTGCTGCTCAAGTTATTCCTTCCATGACGGAATCAGAAATGGTTATGACATTTATAGATATATAGGAAGCTCCTTTCTATGAAAGTGTCTTAGCTGGTATTGGCAAACCATTCTCTAAAATGATTAAGCACGGAGAAATAGCTGAAATGGGATTGAAGTCCGGTAAAATTCAAGACCTAGCCGCCTTAAAGTCATTCTTTGAGCACATCCAAATCGGGATCTTATGGAAACAACTCTTGAGGGTCCATAAAAAGAAAGAGCAGGATGTTTCTTTGATACTACAAGGTTAAAAAGGCAATCAAAGCACGCCTATACAGAGGAGAAACTACTCCCCTTTTCAATCACAATCTTCAAATCCTCCATTACCTAAAGGTGGAGATGCAAAGCGTCCTCGAACGCTCACACCCTTAGGGGACTCGCCGAGAATATTCTTGCTCTTCTTCCGATCGCCGGAAGAAAATCACACATCTTCTTCCACCAGCCAACCCAAATGGGAGGGGTTTTAATGCTACTCGGAAGTGTGCTTATCATGCCGGAGCACCTGGACATGATACTCAGATTGTTGGGCTTTGAAACATAAGATCCAAGATTTAATAGACAATGGTGAGATCGTGGTCACAAACCCAGATCAACCTCACGTGCAAGACAACCCTCTTCCTTAACACAAAGAAGAAGAGGTTAACATGATCAGTTGGAGCACTGGACAGGGTTCCAATTCTAATGGCGAGTCATCCCAAACCATCAAAGATGGTGTTGACAGATGGGATTATGCAAAGTTCCAATTTATAATGGAACGAAAGATGAAAGCTCTTTGCAAACAAATTAAGCAACTGGCATAACTGGTGACCCACCATCATCAAGTCACACGCCAATTAATTAGACAGGAGCATGCGTATCTCCTTCCTTTTGTTATAAATGCTTCCTCACCACCTTCAGAAAGCGAAGCTATGGAGGATAAGTTTGCGAAGAGAGCAAATGCTAAAGCCCGTCGGGATTTTTCCAATCAGAGGGAATTTACCTATTTGGGCCAATCTATGGAGGAGATACTGCAAATGTTGATCAACAAAGGAAGAATTACTTTCCTTCTCCCTCCAATCAATCCCCGCTCAGGACGTTTTAATTTTGATGAAGTGTGTCAATATCATTCACATTCTCGCAAATCCACAAGATGCATTTAATGTCTTTGGCACTCCGCCATCTCATTCAGAATCTTATTGATAGTGGTGTCCTACAAATAGCAGATGATTACACTGTGCAACTCAAGGGCGGGAATGCATGTCCTACCAAATGGAAGGGATCGAGAGGCGTTATATCCGGGTGGATGATGAGATCACAAAGTATTTTCCATACAACCAATTTAACTCAAAGGAGCTGACAATCCTTTGAAAGTGGTCGCACCAGAGCCGATTTATTTACCTTTTAGACCAAAATATCCTGTTGTCAGCTTACATAAAGTTCCATGGAATTATGAAGAAGCTGAAGGATCCACGTCTCATACCATCGCCATGAAAGGTCAAGGACAATCCAATCAGATCTTCCTCAACGGGTTATGAAACCTATCTACGAAGCAAAGAGGAAGCAAACCTATTTGGTTGATTATATTTTCAATAACAATGTGATATCCTTCACTGATGATGATATACCGCCCGAAGGGATCAATCATTGCAAGCCATTGCATATTACAGTTTTATCTTCTGGGTACATGCTAGCTGGAGTTTTGATAGATGGAGGCTCATCTCTGAATATCTGTCCTTATGCCACTTTGGTGAAGATGAATGTCAATCTCAAGCGGATCCAAAGCAGCCATACGGTTACCAGAGCTTTTGATGGATCCCAACGAAATTCCGTTGGAAAGATTGAGTTGCCAATTGAGATTGGTCCAAATACATTCAATGTATCCTTCCACGTCCTCAAGATAGATTCAGGATATAACCTGCTATTAGGGAGACCATGGATACACATGGTTGGAGCCGTTCCCTCCATGCTACATCAACAACTCAAATACATTATCAATAACAGTCTAGTCACTGTCAACGCTGAGCCAAAATGTCCTGAACAAGGAACTCTACCAATCACCAGCTTTCAATTCGTAAGTTGAACCACCGCTTTCATATACTGGGAAGTGAGTAGCATGTTAATACCATTCTATTGGGCGCCACTTCCCATACCCAAGATTTCGCCGAGGTTAAGGTTATGTCGGCCACTCAAGAAATGATGTCATTGGGTCATCAACCTGGACAAGGGCTTGGTAAAGATAAGCAGGGTATTAAGCACTCTATTCAAATGTCCAGTCAAATTGGAATAGCCGGACTAGGCTATTCTGCTAATTCCAGTCACAGGAATCCTCATAAGCACAAGCAGGTTCCTCAAGCTTCCACCGCATGACGATTTTCTATACCTTTACCTCATGAGTTGATACAGTCTCTAGTAAAGGTGCCAGCCCATGTTATGGCCATGCTGTTTCCTAAACCAGTACCAATCAAAGCAAAAGAGGTGCTGATTCCTGATCCCGAAGTGGAAGAAAAGGAACGGAAATGTAAACATGACACTACCTTAATGATGGCAGGCATACGCATCATTGTTCATGATGAACATATAAACAGATACACCCCAGACGATGATTGCCCAAATGTCATAGTTATCATTCGGGAAAAGGAGGACAATGACGATCCTTCCGTCACTGCAGTCCATCAGGACTTTACCCTCGACAATTGGAGCAGCACTCTATGTATTGGTCGATTTAGGGTAAAATGGGCGTAAAAATCCTCTCCATCAGAGATAACTTTAATTGCTTGTTTTCCTTTATATTACTAGCAGTTATTTTATCAAGTACATGTTAACACTTTTATATGATTGAACAGTTGCATATATTAAGTGAAAGCATATTCTGTTTCAGGACTCTGAATTTAGATGTGTTTGTACTTACTGATGAGGTGCCTTCTCTCCACAAGGGCTATAACTTTGATGCAAAGTTGGACTCAGACTTAATGGACATCCAAGAGGACATTGAGACACCTCAGGAGATTAAGGAATGGGTCACAGACAAACCCAAACCCAATCTTGATCAAACCACTTCTTTCAATCTTGGAACCTTAGACAACCCTAAGTTAATCCAGGTTGGTTCAGACCTTACCACAAATCAGCGGAATGACATGGTTGCACTATTAACCCAATTCCAGGATGTGTTTGCATGGTCTCATGAAGACATGGTGGGTTTGTCCACTGACATTGTTCTTCATCGCCTTCCCATTAAAGAAGGATTCAAGCCCGTTAGGCAAAAGCTCAGGCGATTAAAACCTGAGTGGAGTTTAAAGGTTAAAGAAGAAATTGTGAAACAATTTCAAGCTGGCATCATCATGGTGTCTACATATCCAGAGTGGATATCCAACATTGTTCCCGTGCCTAAACCAGGAGGAAAGGTGCGAGCCTGCGTGCATTATTGGGATTTGAACAAAGCTTGCCTTAAAGATAGCTTTCCCGTGCCATTTATCCACATTCTTATTGATAATACTGCTCAATACGGCATGTACTCCTTTGCTGATTGCTTTGCGGGGTACCATCAAATTATGGTCGCTAAGGAGGATCGTGAGAAAACTGCTTTCATCACGCCTTGGGGAACCTTTTGCTACAAACGGTTGTCATTCGGCGTCATCAATGCCGGGGCAACCTATCAGCGAGCTATGATGGCTCTTTTCCATGATTTAATGCACAAGGAGATAGAGATTTACGTGGATGACATCATTGTCAAATCCCGAAAGGAGGAAGACCACTTAGACCATCTCAGAAAGCTTTTCAACAAAGTCATGTAAGTATAACTTGAAGTTGAATCCAAATGAAGTGTGCCTTTGGTGTTAAGTCGTGCAAGTTGCTAGGTTTCCTAGTCACCACAAAGGGATTGAATCGATCCTACCAAAATCCAGCCATCAAGGAAATGCCCATTCCTCGATAGAGAAGGGAAATACGGGATTTTTGGGAAGAATCAACTTCATTAGCAGATTCATTTCAACTCACAAAGAACTCCGTGAGCCTATCTTCAAGTCATAAGGAAGAACTCCTCCATGAAATGGAAAGATGAGTGTCGTAAAGCCTTCCTTACCATTAAAGAGCAACCGATTAACGCTTCCTGCTTTGGTACCTCCTGTGGATGATGTTCCCTCTGCTCATGTACTTCGTCCATAAATGACAATGCCATGGGTCAGACATCAGCAAAAAGACGATAGAGGCCAAGAATGAACTATCTATTACCTCAAAGAAAAGATTCAAAGATCGCGAACACAAGTACACTCTCGATTGAGAAGACTTGTTGTGCTTTAGCATGGCTTCCATGAGGTTACAACATTACCTCCATGGTCATACAACCCATCTCATATCCCGCATGGATCCTCTCAAGTATGTGTTCAAAGAAGCCCATATCGAATTGTCGATCGTCCAGATGGCAATTGATCCTACAAAAATTTGATATCGCTTCACGCGACGCAAAAAGTCCATCAAAGGTCAAGGAATTGCGGATCAACTGCCGCCACACCTCAGGGGACTACAAACCCTTGAAACATACTTCCCGAGGGGGTAATGACAATTCAACAGAACATCAAGACGATACATGCCGTGACGTGGAAAATGTATTTTGATGGAGTCATAATAACGCAGAAGGTTCTCGAGTCGAGAGCAATTCTAATATCCCAGACGGGAGCAGATCCCCGTCATCGCCAAAATTGCGCTTTCAAAGACCAACAACACAAATTGAGTATGAAGGTCAGATTATGGGGGCTAAAACTTTCCCGCTCAATGGGCGCCAAAGCGTTAATCGCCTTTTAGGGATTCCAAATTGGTAATCGACAATCCACAGAATCTATCAAACCAAAGAATTACATTTGTCGCCTTACCATCGACAAGTTTTACAGATGGCTTTGGAGTTCAAGAAATCTCCTTTCTACACATTCCTCGTAATAGAAATGATTTTGTAGATGCATTAGCAATGTTGGCCTCCTTGGTTTACATACCGACAAGGAAAACATGCCAAGATCACGCTTGCTCTCAAAAAAGGCCCCGCTTTATGGGAATTATGTTGGAGAAGTATCGATGAACTACCTCCCATCCATAACCCTTGGTATCAATGCATCAAGGAGTATCTACGAGATGGATCTACACCCGCCGAGAGGCGAGCCTAACTAGAGAAGAGGCGATTCATCGACTTGCTATGAAATTCTACCCGAGTGAAGATGCACTCTATAAAGAGATGCCGGATTAGGTCTCCTCGTATGTCTAGATAAAGACCAAGCTCGAGACTCATGGATGAGATCCATGGTGGAGTATGTGGCCCTCACATGAAAGCGGACCCCTACTTGTCAAGAAGATCCTCGTGATGTGGCATTATCGCTTACACTCAAGGTCGACCGTGATGATCACGCCAAGAGGTGCTATCAATGCCGATTCATGGGAATGCTATCCACGCCTCTCCAAGGGACTCCACAATATGAGTTCGCCATGGCCCTTCTCAATGTGGGAATGGACGTGATCGGGCCCATCGAGCCCAAAGCCAAGAATGGACATCGATTCATATTCACCATGATCGACTACTTCACCAAATGGGTAGAAGTAGCCTCCTTCCCTGGGTTACTAAAGAAGTTATCATTGCTTTCATCGTAAATAATGTCATCTCGTCGATATGGATAACCAGAGGTCATTGTGTCAAAAAATGCTAAGAACCTCAACAACAAAATGATGGAGGAGTTATGCAAAAAATTCCACATCAAACACCTCAACTCCGTCATCTACTGTCTAAAGATGAATGGTGCTGTTGAAGCGGTTAATAAAAACATCAAAAAGATCATGCAGAAAATGTCTGCCAAACACAAAGGATGGCCTGACCTCTTTCCTCTGACTTTATTAGCCTACAAAACTTCCATGCGAACTTCCATTAGGGCAACCCCCTACTCATTAGCCTATGGGATAGAAGCAGTGCTCCCCATAGAGGTGGAAATGGAATCCCTCAGAGTATTGATGGATGCTCAGTTGAGTGAAGACCAATGGGTACAAGACAGGTATCACCAGTTGTCTCTAATAGACGAAAGGCGAACCGCGGCTATCTTCCATGGTCATTATATCAAAGAAAGGATCGCATTTATCCTACAATGTAAAAAGTCCGATCATGGCAGCTCAAACAACATGACTTGGTTTTAAAGAAGATCATTGACAACCAAGATCAATCTAAGGGAAAATTCTTTCCTAACTAGGAAGGCCCATTTGTTGTCAAGGAGGTATTGACAGAGGTGCTCTCGATTGCAGTGAAATGGATGGCGATGAATTTCCATAACTTATCAACTCGGACACCGTGAAACGCAGTACTTATGTCCGGTTACCATCAAACAAACATCCCGGTTTTGATCATCAAATCACCAAGTCATTCCGCTTTTGAACCCTCTCCTTTTATATACTCTTCTTCCCTCGTGAAACATACACTTCAAGCCAAAGAAATTGGTTTTACCTCGCCAAACCTTTCACAATTTCTGCTATCCTCAAGACGGATTGAACCTTTCATATCTGCAGCTTTATCCTCAAGATGGATTAAACTTTTTCACCGCAGCTTTATCCCAAGACGGATTAAACTTTTCTACGCTTGCGCTTGTCCTCAAGACGGATCAAACTTTTTCCATACCGCAGCTTTATCCCCATTATGGGATCAAACTTTTCTCCCCCGCAGCTTTAGCCTCATATGGGATTCACGCTTTCTTCATCTCGCGATTCGTCCCGAGGGGCTAACTACGCCGACCGATCTCCTCTTCAATAGAGTACGAGGCAACCATATGCTATATGTCCCCGGCCACAATAAACAACAAAAAACAACAACAAAAACATTTCTACCCTTTCTTCACAAAAAAAAACAAAAAACTTCTACACCCTTCTTCACCAATAAAGCTTCGCTTTTCACATTCAAATATTGAACCTCTTACACTGTGTTCGAACTACGCAGACTTGATCTCCTCTTCAATAGGAGTACGAGGAGCGTACCATTCATGGTTCAGTCTAACCCCTACCGTAACAAAAATTTTGTCACACTCAGATCGGATCAACCTTCAATTCACCACATTTCATCGATTTCATCAAAGGATGGAATTACCCAACCTCTTCTCACAAATAGAAGATTCTATGACCATCTAAGCTACGATCGCGCCTCAAAGAGCAATACCAACCCATAAGAGATGGAATTAACTAGGCTTCTCACAAATAGAAGTATCATGCACCATCCGTGGTGGGTCAATCTCAGAGAGGAAGAAACCACCCTCCTCTCCACTTTTCCATACGTATACCAAATTCCCCAAGACACCAAAGATGGTAGGATATACGTAAATCAATGATCCATTCTAAGAGATCTTCATGACGCCTCAATGTCCATCTATCAAGGATAAGTTCGTAATGCATCAAGATCACAAGGCCCCAAGAAACAAGCAAAATATCAAGCAAGTATCAAGGCATAACTAAAAGGGAAGTGAATCAAAATATATTTCCCTACCATACATAATACTCGCTTGATATATACATCCGTGTGTTGTACATGACAAAATGGCTAAGCTTAGTCTGTGCAGAAAATACAAAGCTATCTACAGATCTCAGATATATGCGACTATCGATCTAACATAGCATCCCTCTCTCAAGATTTGAGGTAGCACCGCAAGCTCCCGCCCAAGGGTATCTACACGAGCTAGCAGATCGAGGCTAACTCAGATGGTGGCATAATGCTCATCAATGTAAGCACTCATGCTTGCAAGACCGATACCATCCGGGATCTAATCAAGTACTATCTCAGAATGGCCATATCCCTAGCAGAGATAAGGCGCATCCCGCCTCCGCAATCAATGCATCATCCTCGGCCGATCTAGCCTCATCCCTCTCTAACAGAGCGGTATCTCTCTCATCAAGAGTCATCAACATCGCGGCCCTAGCCTCGATCTCTATCATAGTTCATCGATGTAAGCTCGCCCCAAATGTCAGTCAATATCGAGTAACAAAGGCACTCGGGGTGGAGAATCCATCACAAATGTCGGCAACCCAAAGAAATAAGTCATCGATGGAATATCACCTCCTCTATAGGCTCTCATCATCGTAATCAGTCCCCCAGATCGTGGATACTACCGCAACCAATGCGCTTTGTCTCCATCCATGCGAATACTCTATAGTAACAACCCGGATGATCGATAGAAAATCCAAATTTACTTCTAATCCGATCCCAATAGTATACAACCCGGATCTCGTCTCTCACCGATAAATGGTGTAAAGGTTACCGACTCATCGCCTCAAAAAGGATGAAAATCTTAAATCGGGTCAAACCGACACATCACGGCCAAAGGGTGGTAAGTAATCATGCCCTCAATCCACCCAGAGGGAGATAATCCATGCCCGAGCATGAGTAATGAAGTCAGAGGGTGAGCTAAGCCCCAACACGGCAATATAGCAAATGGATCTCTAATCCTCGCCAGTAAAAGTCGACCACGATGCAACATCTCATACACTCAGCAGTCGGAAAGGAGTACGACATGGCTATATCATGGTGAAACAAAACCCCGCCGCCTCTAAATGTGCCAATCGGCCTCAAGTGTGACATAAACCACACATACAAAGATGACCGAAGCTACTCGTGAACACTCCTCACGGATAAGTGCAAAGAAGATGTAATCACCTCGAGTCTCTACAAATGATCATCATCTAACAATGGTATGACCTCCCCGAGAGCTCTCACCGCCATAATGACGCCGATATCCAAATTTCATCCATGTACCACAGATGAAGACGTATGACAATACGCACAAAAGCAAAGACATCCACCCCGGGTCGAACGCCAATGGTCCTCCGGTGGTGGTGAAATCCTCGAATGCCGTGTATAACTATCCTCGAGCCAAATCACAAACAAAAAATGCCGGATATCACGTGGCTTGATGTAATCTCGCCCCGGCCCACTTTACTACGCCTCAATCCGTGAGGGTCATGAATCGCTCGCTTCATGTCTCCGAGAGCCATATGCACGCAAGGTCCCGTCCCAAAAAAAAGATCATCAACTCATGCATACTCCTCCAAAGTAGAGTCAACTCATGGGTCCCAAATCGAAATACCGCTCTATCCGACACCCAATGCTTTAAAGATACCTCTACAAATCTCGTGGGAACTCAAACATCAATGTGGTCATAGATGTCAGCAAAAGAAATCATCTACGATCACCATGTCCGATGGTGATATACTATCATACCATGAACGATATACCAGATACCACCAAAAATGGTGGGTATGATCAATACTACTAAACTGTCAAGAAGACATCTCAGACGGGCCGTGTCATAAGACCATCCAGGGTCAATGCTAAATATCTCTGGACATACATATATATGCATAACATAATAACATGCATGATACAATAGATGGCAATATGATATAGGAATGAAAATCGTATATATATTCCTAAGTATATCATCATCTAATACATCTCTCAGACAAATAAAATATGTGAAATGGGGCGAAGCTACCCAACATCTAACAAAGGCCTATCAAAAGATATAGCGAGAATGGGGCGGTTACCCAATAGCCTAATGTAGAGGCCTATCAAAAGAGATAACGAGAAATACATCGTAAAAAGTCAATGGTGTCGATGTTCACATCATCGATATCGTCCACCCGATGTAACTCCTCCCGAGTCACCGATCTCTATCTCATGTGGATGTCAGCCGATATAAGGGAGGATCTGCACCAAAGAAAGCCATATGGGTCACCCGAGGGGCCAAAGCCAGAGAGCCGGAAGGATCAAAAGTATCTACCTCAAGGATCTCTACCCAAATGCCAATGAAAAGATGTGTCCGGCCCAACTGCCGGTCAATCTGTCAATCAGGTCACATGAGTCGATCTCCGACACAAAGCTAGCCAATCCGTCATCATCACGGATCCTCGAACCATATCCCCATGAAACAGGTGGCGCGGTCCGAGCTCCAATAGTACGAGGGATCCACCAATGCCGAACATCTCCCGAGACCAGGGGCCCTCCGACAATGTAAAACCGCTAATCCCCAACAATGGGATGTCAATGACGGTGACTACGAAAAGCCAATAACGCCTCAGAGAGGCAAGATCGCATATACGATCTCTCCTCAGAGTGTTCTCGATAAGACGCTTCCTAAATAGAGCTCCCATCCTCCATCTCAGAAGAGAGGAATCTCATGGGTGGAAATGACGACTTACTCCAAATGGTACCCATCCTCAAATCCAACTCCCAAATGCTCTCCAGAGTAGGGAACCCATGTGATGACATCTACCGTCAACAACTCCAAATTGAAGGCGACAATGAGTGAAACCTCAAAGAATGTGGACCTCCGCCAAGATGGAATGATGCCATCTCCGTCCTCGTGGATAGGTGTCTAAACCTAACACGCCACAGATGCAAACATGGAAGCCTCTCATAGGCCCAAAACTACCAACACAAAGGCAACATCCGCCGTCACCAACACTTTAACCTATACATGGAAAAGACAAGAGAAACACTCACCAAAGCAGAAATGGGTAGAATCCTAACCACGCCTTGGCCAAGCCCTCGATCGCATGCGATTCCCCGAGGAAGTAGGCAAAGGTGTAGAACCCCAATCATACTCTCCTATACGGGCCACGTGTCGAGTGGCGCCGATCAAAGCGAAGGACACCGTAGAGGAATTATCTCACCATGAAGCATCCCCTAATGATCATCAGAACAATCGCCAAGAATGCGATCCCCGACTCACACATCATCGCATGGGCTCACCAATAGCCCGCTTCGCCATATAAGATCTACGCCAGAGGACCCAGACGAATAGTCCCGCCTTCGAGCGCCCCCGCCGAAACTCCCAACAAGGATCCGACGCAGAGAGGGGTGATATCCGCCGCAAGGCACCGCCGCCTCCAAACTCCATACCGTGATAAACCGCCAATCCATCGGCCATCATCATCACCCTCACAGCCCAAAGAAATGGAGGATCGAAGTCCGTGAAACCACCGCTCAGATAATGCCCGAGGTAACCCCAGGACAAATGACGGGGTAGAATGGAGAAGAACATCCCAAATCCCTCACCATGGATGATCGCTCAGAGTCATCATGCAAAGCCCGATACATAGAGTGGATGCTAAACCAGCCCCTCGAGGTCATGTGAAGCCGGAACCTACATCAAATGCAGATCAACATCGTAATCCTCGACTCTCATCAATAGGAAATAAGGAAGATTAAAGATCTAACTTCATACCTCGCTTCAGGCAGGTATATATCAAGGATGCCTACTCAAGTCACCCAGTAAGATCCGGGTTCGCCACTTGAATACTCGCAATTCCCACGGGGAACACGCATAAAGAGAGAGCAGAACCTCGATCAGACATCCTCCTCCTCCTCGCCCTCAACATTCGCACTTCAACCCGAATAGACGTATCACCGCCTCCACTAAACGATGATGAGGTTGTCTCGACGTAATCGGCGCTGAGGCTCTTCGTAAGCTCTCCCATACACCGTAAGTGGTCCTCATGAACCGCTTCTACCGATCCGGATCCATAATATCCGACAACAAGTCTCCAAATCACCTCGTAAAGGGTGTGGTAAATTTTACCGAGCTTTTCAAAATGCATTGTTTTAACATACATCCACAAGAGAGTTAAAAATGCATGACTACCCAATACCTACATTTTGGGAAAATTTTGCCATAGCCCCTTTGTAAATGGGACTATCCACATGCACATAGGCATGACTAGGTGGCCATTCAAGAAGACACCTATACACAAATATATACATCCTACATGCATTAATCACATCACAAAGAAAAAATCCGTAAGTGTAGTCTAATTACTGTGATTATTTTGCTTTTCTACCTTTACTCATTTGTCCTCGACAGATAAGAAATGATAAGTAAAAGGTGCCAATTTGACTATTTCAAAAGTCAAATTTTTTCACATCATTATTATGTTCAAAGATGGTTTAATACTAACATTTGCTATGTTGAATATTTTTATCAAGTCATATCAAGATGCATATTCACTACTATGTGTCTAAATGCATTTCATGTGATAAGTCATTTTCCAACTGATAGAAACCGGAAAAAAATACATGCATACGCTACTGTGATGTTGAAGAACGCTTGTACGGTGGGGCAGAATATGCAGAAAGTTGCCCAACTCAAAGAGATCCAAGAAGAGCTCTCAGATTTCCTTCACACAAGAACTTGAAAATGACTTATGAAAGCAACCATTCGCCCATACATAGGTATCTGCTTGGTCAGCAGCTCACCATGGGCTCCTCGCAGTGTACCTGCCAGCACTTCTACATGGGTCCCACACCTCCTACCCCCCAGCTTAGAGTTGCAAAGGAGGTCTCATGTCGAAAAAGGCCAAATCAGAATAAAAGTGTTACGCGATTGAGCTTAATAGCCAAAATCTCGGTTTCTTTCTCACGAGTTAAACTCCGTTCTCAATGGTATCAATGGTATTCTATACCAATGAGCTCAATGCAGGGTATACTATACCAATGAGCTCATCTTTCATAGATCATGCTCAAAATACCCCACAAAAGGTCCGATGTCATCATTTGCAAGGTCACAACCCTAAACATCCCCGGGGGTTACAACGCAAAACCAATCGATAAATATCAAACCTCCCACAACGCACATCTTTCAAACATCCACGTTATAATGTTATCAATCAACGAGGGTCAAGCAATGAAATATCCATCGATCAAGCAACAAGTATCCACGTATCCCATGAAGTTACAACGCAATGCAATGCAACCATCGATACACACATCAATGAAGGTCAAGCAACCTCGACGCCATGTCAACCGATGGCAAGTAAACCCATCAAGCAACTCATCCACGATATCCCCACGGGTTTACAACGCAATGCAACCATCGACACATACATCAATGAAGGTCAAGCAACCTTGACAATGCACCCAAGGGATCTATCCGGATACACACATCAACGGTTGTCCGCAACCCCGACATCAACAAAACTGCTGGCAAGAATCTCAACAAAATGAGGGAATATGTTATACACATCCTCAAATGACAAAGCTTTATCCCCACATATCTCTTACACACAAGAGGTACCTCTATGGAATATAAGCCAATGTCTAGATTCAAGACTTTGGTGATAGCCCCAACGCCAACATCTTTGAAGACTTGGATCGCATGTCCAAGCCATCACTGATTGTCATCCCAACAGATTACCGCAATCATGCTACATACATTTGCATCATGTTGTCGCATATAGCATCATGTTTATCTTGCTTGCATTTCAAGTGTTAGGATTCTTTATCCTATCCATGCCTCAGATTGCATGAATATGATAAAGAGGGCATCTGAGACACTCAAAATTTTCTCGCATGCCTCATTATTAACATTGCAGAGGGCGATTCATCTTTCTGAGATAACCCCCCGAAGATAGCTTACATCCATTCCGATACTACCGAAGTTCGGGCCCAACCCGAACACAAACCGAAATTTCATCTCAAACCCGAACACACACCGGAATGTCATTTCCAATCTCTGAGATAACCCCGAGGTACGCAGATCAAAAGACCCCAAGAATAACACCGAGAGAGATAGCTTGTCTCTCAATGATAACACCGCGATGCCGCCCAAAATTCCCAGAAACAACACTCGAGTAAGAACTCCATCCTTGGTGATAGCCCCAAGGGATGCCATTGCGCTCCGGCGATAACTCCGTAAATGCTTGTTTCAAATACATGCGATCAACTTCAAGCTCGCACTCCTCGCCGAGGCACTCATACCTCGCACTCTTGAGAGCTAACAACGGCAGATAGCACACCCACAAATGACAAAGAGGCATACAAACAAGCAAGTCCACTCGAGATATAACCCCGAGCAACGCTCGCTTTTAGCTCAAACCAAGAATAACCCCGAGAAGAGTCAAACGCCATCTTACCGCCTCAACGCTTTTCTCTCACAAGATGATATCACAAGATACAAACAAGTAGTCCAATCTCGATATAACCCCGAAAGCAACGCCTACTTTCAACTCAAACCGACGATAACCCCCAACGAAGAGTCAAACGCCATCTTGCCCTTCAACACTTGTGCGCCATCTCAACACTTCATACATACATACATACAATAATGTCCCACAAGAACCGAGGAGTAACAATCCCGAGTGACTATTACGCATGACAAGATTTTGATAGAATTTGAAGCTTGAAGACCATGGGCATGGACCCTCTTCCCGACTTCGCATAACCTCTAATCCATGTCATTGCAAATCCTCAACACAAGCGGTCCAAGAAGGTCGATATACCTCGCTCGATGCTCGAATTGAAGTTCGCAAGTTCGAAGCGACATTACAAAGGCACGAGTGCACGTATTTCGAGACGACGGACCCATGAGGCCTGGATGCACCACTACTCAACAGCAGTAGTATAACTACACCACGCCAGTGTACCTACATGGCCATCACCTATAAATATGAGCCTTGGGGTCAGCCATTTGAGAGGAGAAGGAGAGAAAAAGGCGAGGAAGCCCTGTCCATTTTACTCAGATACACCCCTATCGAGTGTTTCTCTCTCTATAAACATCTATTAGCTCACATATAGCTATCTTTTTTATCCAATGGAGCCGAATGTTTATCCATATAAAGTCATAGAAGTCTACTTTGGCAAATTCCAACGTAAGCCTTCTCACATTTTATAAAGCCTTCTTCTCATATTAGCACACACATGTTATACACATTGAGAGTCGTGTTGTAAGGCGCTGCTTTTCCGGACTTCTATCCGTGGTTTCATTTTTGTCTCATATATATATACTTATATATGTATATATTTCATATATGGACTAACATTATCGAAGTTATGCCTCGATTGAGCCTAGACTTCGGGCCCGAGCGCTTATCTTTTTTTATTTATATATATATATATATATATATATATATATATTATATATATATATATATTGTTATATATATATCTCGATGAGCCCGAATTTTACATCCTACATTTATTTACTCGCTATATATATATATATATATATATATATATATATATATACTTATATATAATTGTCATCGACATATCCGGATGAGCCCGGATTCACATCCAAAGCATATTTATTATTATATATATATATATATATATATATATATATATATATATATATATATATATATATTTCTAGCCCGAGTTTTCTCCGTGGCCTTTTACTTTGCCTTTTATTTATATTTCATCCTCCCTTAGAGTTTACTTCATGGCGCTTGATCGCTTTTATAGCTTTATTTACATTTCGTCCTCGCCTTCGAGTTTACTTACTGTGGCGCTTGATTGCTTTTACAAATTTTTATTTTACATTTTGTCCCACCTCGAGTTTACTTCATGGTGGTTGATTATGTCCATATATATATATATATATATATATATATATTATATATATTATACATTTTATATATTTACATTTCGATCCCCATGGAGTTGCTTCTATGGTGGTTGATCAAGTCTCAGATATATATATTTACATTTACTTTTATATATATAATCGCCATCGCTTTTTTCATACAAACCGCAAGATTACGTGAGCCTAGAATCATGTGATCACAGATTCAAATTTCCATCAATCTAGATTCGGTTCCTATGATGGACATTTTTCAAATGTGAGCAATTTTGTACATTATTTTACAAAGGTCTCAATTTCCTTGATGGTCATCATGCCCATGAGGAGTTTGGCATCATCAGATATTATTTTCTCGAGAATGCCTCGTGATCTCAAAAAATAAAAGCAAACAAGTTTAAACATTTAATAATAAAATGGAAGTATCAAAGGCCTCAATTACTATTGAGCATGTGGTTTGAAAAACCTCTTTTATAAAACTTCATTGCTATATCTTGTTTAAAACTCAATTTTTCTATAAATTCAAACCCTATGTATATAGGTGCGAACGAGGTACAACACTACTTCCAAATAATTGCACATCGATCCACACACACACACACACACATATTCATATAATAGCTTTTTTAAAGTGGCGGTCACCGTGTAACACTGATGTCTGGTGCCTAACACCTTCCCTCCTCCATGTCAAGCCCCTGGGTGCCTAACTCTCCTTCCCAGACCGCATAATCAAGCCCCACCGGGTCAAAAAACCTTTTTTCTGCTGGTGCAACCAAGAAATAGACCAATCACACTCTTTTAAAGTCAAATATAATATGGAGGTACTAAAAAAATGACATTACCTTAAAAATGATACCCCTTACCTTAAGCATGTGGTTTGATTCTTCGCTTTAATGTGAAAATCACAAACTTAATCAACTTAAACAATTCTTCCATTCCTTATCTACACTTGGTTTGATTCTCTGTAACAACTTACACTTCATTCCTTATCTACACTTGAAATACTCACAATATTGTAGTAAAAGAATTTTATTTTTTTAGTGTAGTGATGGTGTGTGTTTAGTTGCAACCGGGTAACCTATTTATGCTGAAAATTGAGGAAACAATTAACACACACGCTTTGACAAAAATAACCAAATGAGCTGTATGGTCCCACAGAGAAAATTAAACCAACTTGTACACGTTTTAACAAAATTTGTTCAATAAATAGAGTTGTGGTCCATATTACTTTAGGAAAAGTAGAGTGTCGGCAAGTCCTGCCAAACTTACTTTTGGAAAAAGAAAAAAATTTAACGAACATCTGCATATCATACTTATCATTAATCAACACCTTTTATTCATCAAAAGTGTATTTCTAACGCTTTCTATATCCGATAGTTATTCCGTTATGTGGTCCACCAATGATTGCACCATTGTACGAATATTCCCCGACAAAAAGAATATTTTTCGACCAAACGAATATTTCCTCGACAACCTGCTCACTTCATATATTTTTCACATTTTTGGATTATCCGACAATTTTTCTATAATTATTTCTATTTATAAAAACTATCATTTAATAGCTTCAAAATAGAAATATTAACTCCACATACTTTTATATCTTTAAAACATCAACAATATTAATCTTATATTATTATAATATTTTTTAGCAAATTTCATAATTTTCCACCATTCATAAAATTTTCTATGAATTTCCTCTATTTTTAAACAAACTATAAATAACTTAAAAATACAATAGTTACTTATGTTATTCAATAATTTTTCAAATTGTCCGTAAGTTCTAAAATAATATTATAAGATTTTTCAATAAGTTTCATAATTTTTCATCATTCATAGAATTTTCTATGAATTTCTTATATTTCCAAACTAACTATAAATAGTTTTAAAATACAATAATTACTTATATTTTTCAATAATTCATCAAAAATTTACAGAAATTCTAAAACGATATTATAAGAATTCTGTAAAAAAAATATTTCAGCCCAAATAATTTTTTTGATAATTTAATTATAAATTCCAATATTTATAATATTCAATAATTCATAATAATTAGCCCTTTTATCAAAAAATACGGATCTTATGTTCTTTCCATGTGAAATTTAATTCTCTACAACTTTGTAGAAGAAAGTTTTTCCAAATTCTGCCTCTAACATAGAGAAATAGTCTTACCAAAAAAGTTATGCTACAAAAAATTCGAATCACCCACTTCTTAAAATTCATAACAAATCATAAGTTAATCTTTAACGGTTCAAAATTTGTGGACATATACTCAACTTATATATGTATAACATATCCAAAAATTACAACGATCCAACTGGTTGGATTAAAAATTATAACTCACACAATAGAGCTTAAGAACACCGATTTTTCTGACTATGAGTCCTTCGCACTCATTATTCAAACAAATACCACTTAAAAATCTACAATGAATTTTTGGGTGACTCTAATTTTTATGCTTAACTTACTTCCAAGGCTTTTTTTTGAAATATGTCTCATTTCCTAACTCATTATACACAAAGAGTTATGGATTTTACAAAATCAAGTAAGAAAATAATTTTTCCGAAAATTTAGATTTTTCATTCTTCTTTTGATTTCAAGATTTCTTTCATTTGATTCATGTTTATGCAAGTTTAAATCTTTCAATACATACATAAATATGTACTCAATAAAATCTATAAATCTAAGAATAAATCAAGGATTTTAAAAATACCTTTTCTTTTAATTCTCTCTTCATTTATCATTCTTCTTCCTTCTCGCCTTCTTTCTCTTCATATTCTCTCCTCCCTTCTCTTCCCCTCTCTCTAATTTTTTTCTAATTTCTTCCCATGTGTGAAAATGGGTGGGAATATACTAATTATATCCCTTTGCTCCTCTCTTCCTTTTTTTCTTCTTTCCTTTTTTTTTCTTTTTCTTCCTTTCTTTTCTTTTCCTTTCCTTCCCCCACATGTTCCCTCCACCCTTCCCCACTTTCTCTCTCTCTTCTCTATTATCAATTTCAATACCACACGGGTCAAGCTTTCAAAAAAAAAAATTATTTCATTTCTCTTTATTAATTCACTTATTCAATTAATTGTCTATTTGATCATTTATCAATTTAAAATTTGCAGTTTTTAAAATAATAATTATAAATTAAATTAGACTTTTATTTCATAAAATTTGGGGTCTTACAATCTCCCCTACTTATGAAATTTCGTCACCGAAATTTACGTACGTACCTGGTAATCCGAAGAGATAAAGATTTTGGCTCCCAGGCCACTTCCTCTATTTCATAACATGAGTTACTGTGCAATAACTACTGTGACAGTTATTGAATGAAAGACTAAGTGACTTCTTACGTAAGAATCAATAATATGAATCATTGTGCAATACTGCAGTGCTTCATGGAATACCGTGTGCTACCTTTTAGAAATCACGCATATTATCGTATTTTTATCATCGTATATTTCAACAGCTTTAACTAGTAGAAGCTTTCATTGCTATTTTTTTATAAAAGTGTATTTCTAACGCTTTCTATATCCGATAGTTATTCCGTTATGTGGTCCACCAATGATTGCACCATTGTATTTAATATTCCCCGACAAAAAGAATATTTTTCACCAAACGAATATTTCCCTACAAATCTGCTCACTTCATATATTTTTCACATTTTTGGATTATCTCGATAATTTTTTATAATTATTTCTATTTATAAAACTATCATTTAATAGCTTCAAAATAGAAATATTAACTCCACATACTTTTATATCTTTAAAACATCAACAATATTAATCTTATATTATTATAATATTTTTTAGCAAATTTCATAATTTTCCACCATTCATAAAATTTTCTATGAATTTCTCTATTTTTAAACAAACTATAAATAACTTAAAAATACAATAGTTACTTATGTTATTCAATAATTTTTCAAAATTGTCCAGAAGTTCTAAAATAATATTATAAGATTTTTCAATAAGTTTCATAATTTTTCATCATTCATAGAATTTTCTATGAATTTCTTATATTTCCAAACTAACTATAAATAGTTTTAAAATACAATAATTACTTATATTTTTCAATAATTCATCAAAATTTACGTAAATTCTAAAACGATATTATAAGAATTCTGAAAAAAATATTTCAAATTTCAAATAATTTTTTTTTTTTTGATAATTTAATTATAAATTCCAATATTTATAATATTCAATAATTCATAATAATTAGCCCTTTTATCAAAAAATACGGATCTTATGTTCTTTCCATGTGAAATTTAATTCTCTACAACTTTGTAGAAGAAAGTTTTTCCAAATTCTGTTTCTAACATAGAGAAATAGTCTTACCAAAAAGTTATGCTACAAAAATTTGAATCACCCACTTCTTTAAAATTCATAACAAATCATAAGTTAATCTTTAACGGTTCAAAATTTGTGGACATATACTCAACTTATATATGTATAACATATCCAAAAATTACAACGATCCAACGGTTGGATTAAAAATTATAACTCACACAATAGAGCTTAAGAACACTGATTTTTCGGACTATGAGTCCTTCTGCACTCATTTCATTCAAACAAATACCACGAAAAAATCTACAATGAATTTTTGGGTGACTCTAATTTTTGCGTTTAACTTACTTCCAAGGCTTTCTTTTGAAATATGTCTCATTTCCTAACTCATTATACACAAAGAGTTATGGATTTTACAAAATCAAGTAGTAAAATAATTTTTCTGAAAATTTAGATTTTTCATTCTTCTTTTTGATTTCAAGATTTCTTTCATTTGATTCATGTTTATGCAAGTTTAAATCTTTCAATACATACATAAATATGTACTCAATAAAATCTATAAATCTAAGAATAAATCAAGGATTTTAAAAATACCTTTTCTTTTAATTCTCTCTTCATTTATCATTCTTCTTCCTTCTCGCCTTCTTTCTCTTCATATTCTCTCCTCCCTTCTCTTCCCCTCTCTCTAATTTTTCTAATTTCTTCCCATGTGTGAAAATGGGTGGAATATACTAATTATATCCCTTTTGCTCCTCTCTCTCCTTTTTTTTTTCTTTCCCTTTTTTTTTTTTTTTCTTCCTTTCTTTTCTTTTCCTTTCCTTCCCCACATGTTCCTCCACCTTCCCCACTTTCTCTCTCTCTCTCTATTATCAATTTCAATTAATACACATGGGGCTTTTTTCAAAAAAAAAAATTATTTCATTTCTCTTTTATTAATTCACTTATTCAATTAATTGTCTATTTGATCATTTATCAATTTAAAATTTGCGCTTTTAAAATAATAATTATAAATTAAATTAGACTTTTATTTCATAAAATTTGGGGTCTTACAATCTCCCTACTTATTATGAAATTTCGTCACCGAAATTTACGTGACGCACTCGTAATCCAAGAGATAAAGATTTTGGCTCCTGTGCCACTTCCTCTATTTCATAACATGAGTTATTCGTGCAATAACTATCGTGATGCTTATTGAATGAAAGACTAAGTGACTTCTTACGTAAGAATCAATAATATGAATCATCAGTGCAATACCGCAGTGCTTCGTGGAATACCGTGTG
Source organism: Panax ginseng (assembly GCA_020205605.1). NCBI lineage: Eukaryota > Viridiplantae > Streptophyta > Magnoliopsida > Apiales > Araliaceae > Panax > Panax ginseng. The sequence continues at coordinate 68,206,111 of CM035132.1, read as the reverse complement.
CTATCAGAAAATCACGATATTATCGTATTTTTATCATCGTGTATTTCAACAGCTTTAATAAGTAGAAAGCTTTCATTGCTATTTTTTTATAAAAGTGTATTTCTAACGCTTTCTATATCCGATAGTTATTCCAAGCATGTGGTCCACCAATGATTGCACCATTGTATTTAATATTCCCCACACAAAAAGAATATTTTTCACCAAACGAATATTTCCTATACAACCGCTCACTTCATATATTTTTCACATTTTTGGATTATCTCGACAATTTTTCTATAATTATTTCTATTTATAAAAACTATCATTTAATAGCTTCAAAATAGAAATATTAACTCCACATACTTTTATATCTTTAAAACATCAACAATATTAATCTTATATTATTATAATATTTTTTAGCAAATTTCATAATTTTCCACCATTCATAAAATTTTCTATGAATTTCCTCTATTTTTAAACAAACTATAAATAACTTAAAAATACAATAGTTACTTATGTTATTCAATAATTTTTCAAAATTGTCCGTAAGTTCTAAAATAATATTATAAGATTTTTCAATAAGTTTCATAATTTTTCATCATTCATAGAATTTTCTATGAATTTCTTATATTTCCAAACTAACTATAAATAGTTTTAAAATACAATAATTACTTATATTTTTCAATAATTCATCAAAATTTACGTAAATTCTAAAACGATATTATAAGAATTTCAGAAAAAATATATTCAAATTTCAAATAATTTTTTTTGATAATTTAATTATAAATTCCAATATTTATAATATTCAATAATTCATAATAATTAGCCCTTTTATCAAAAAAAAAATACGGATCTTATGTTCTTTCCATGTGAAATTTAATTCTCTACAACTTTGTAGAAGAAAGTTTTTCCAAATTCTCCTCTAACATAGAGAAATAGTCTTACCAAAAAAGTTATGCTACAAAAATTCAAATCACCCACTTCTTAAAATTCATAACAAATCATAAGTTAATCTTTAACGGTTCAAAATTTGTGGACATATACTCAACTTATATATGTATAACATATCCAAAAATTACAACGATCCAACTGTTGGATTAAAAATTATAACTCACACAATAGAGCTTAAGAACACCGATTTTTTGGACTATGAGTCCTTCGCACAGCTTATTCAAACAAATACCACGAAAAATCTACAATGAATTTTTGGGTGACTCTAATTTTTATGCTTTAACTTACTTCCAAGGCTTTCTTTTGAAATATGTCTCATTTCCTAACTCATTATACACAAAGTTTATGGATTTTACAAAATCAAGTAGTAAAATAATTTTTCCGAAAATTTAGATTTTTCATTCTTCTTTTGATTTCAAGATTTCTTTCATTTGATTCATGTTTATGCAAGTTTAAATCTTTCAATACATAAATAAATATGTACTCAATAAAATCTATAAATCTAAGAATAAATCAAGGATTTTAAAAATACCTTTTCTTTTAATTCTCTCTTCATTTATCATTCTTCTTCCTTCTCGCCTTCTTTCTCTTCATATTCTCTCCTCCCTCTCTCTTCCCCTCTCTCTCTAATTTTTCTAATTTCTTCCCATGTGTGAAAATGGGGTGGGAATATACTAATTATATCCCTTTTGCTCCTCTCTTCCTTTTTTTCTTCTTTCCTTTTTTTTTTCTTTTTTTCCTTTCTTTCTTTTTTCCTTTCCTTCCCCCCATGTTCCCTCCACCTTCCCCACTTTCTCTCTCTCTCTCTATTATCAAATTTCAATTACCCCACATGGGTCGCTTTTCAAAAAAAAAATTATTTCATTTCTCTTTATTAATTCACTTATTCAATTAATTGTCTATTTGATCATTTATCAATTTAAAATTTGCGCTTTTAAAATAATAATTATAAATTAAATTAGACTTTTATTTCATAAAATTTGGGGTCTTACAATCTCCCTACTTATGAAATTTCACACCGAAATTTACGTGACGCACTGTAATCCAGAAGAGATAAAGATTTTGGCTCCTGTGCCACTTCCTCTATTTCATAACATGAGTTATCGTGCAATAACTCTCGTGATGCTTATTGAATGAAAGACTAAGTGACTTCTTACGTAAGAATCAATAATATGAATCATTGTGCAATACCGCAGTTTTACATGGAATACCGTGTGCTACCGTGAAAATCACGACATATTCAGTTTTTTATCATCGTGTATTTCAACAGCTTTAATCTAGTAGAAGCTTTGCTGCTATTTTTTTATAAAAGTGTATTTCTAACGCTTTCTATATCCGATAGTTATTCAAGTATGTGGTCCACCAATGATTGCACCATTGTATTTAATATTCCCAAACAAAAAGAATATTTTTCACCAAACGAATATTTCCTCGATAACTGCTCACTTCATATATTTTTTTCACATTTTTGGATTATCTCGACAATTTTTCTATAATTATTTCTATTTATAAAACTATCATTTAATAGCTTCAAAATAGAAATATTAACTCCACATACTTTTATATCTTTAAAACATCAACAATATTAATCTTATATTATTATAATATTTTTTAGCAAATTTCATAATTTTCCACCATTCATAAAATTTTCTATGAATTTCCTCTATTTTTAAACAAACTATAAATAACTTAAAAATACAATAGTTACTTATGTTATTCAATAATTTTTCAAAATTGTCCAGAAGTTCTAAAATAATATTATAAGATTTTTCAATAAGTTTCATAATTTTTCATCATTCATAGAATTTTCTATGAATTTCTTATATTTCCAAACTAACTATAAATAGTTTTAAAATACAATAATTACTTATATTTTTCAATAATTCATCAAAAATTTACAGAAATTCTAAAACGATATTATAAGAATTCTGTAAAAAAAATATTTCAATTTCAAATAATTTTTTTTTTTTTAATAATTTAATTATAAATTCCAATATTTATAATATTCAATAATTCATAATAATTAGCCTTTTATCAAAAAATACGGATCTTATGTTCTTTCCATGTGAAATTTAATTCTCTACAACTTTGTAGAAGAAAGTTTTTCCAAATTCTGCCTCTAACATAGAGAAATAGTCTTACCAAAAAAGTTATGCTACAAAAATTCTGAATCAGCCACTTCTTAAAATTCATAACAAATCATAAGTTAATCTTTAACGGTTCAAAATTTGTGGACATATACTCAACTTATATATGTATAACATATCCAAAAATTACAACGATCCAACGGTTGGATTAAAATTATAACTCACACAATAGAGCTTAAGAACACCGATTTTTCTGACTATGAGTCCTTCGACCGATTTCATTCAAACAAATACCACGAAAAATCTACAATGAATTTTTGGGTGACTCTAATTTTTATGCTTTAACTTACTTCCAAGGCTTTCTTTTGAAATATGTCTCATTTCCTAACTCATTATACACAAAGAGTTATGGATTTTACAAAATCAAGTAGTAAAATAATTTTTCTGAAAATTTAGATTTTTCATTCTTCTTTTTGATTTCAAGATTTCTTTCATTTGATTCATGTTTATGCAAGTTTAAATCTTTCAATACATAAATAAATATGTACTCAATAAAATCTATAAATCTAAGAATAAATCAAGGATTTTAAAAATACCTTTTCTTTTAATTCTCTCTTCATTTATCATTCTTCTTCCTTCTCGTCTTCTTTCTCTTCATATTCTCTCCCTCCCTTCTCTTCCCCCTCTCTCTAATTTTTCTAATTTCTTCCCATGTGTGAAAATGGGTGGGAATATACTAATTATATCCCTTTTGCTCCTCTCTTCCTTTTTTTCTTCTTTCCTTTTTTTTTCTCTTTTTCTTCCTTTCTTTTCTTTTCCTTTCCTTCCCCCACATGTTCCCTCCACCCTTCCCCACTTTCTCTCTCTCTTCTCTATTATCAAATTTCAGTCGCCCACATGGGCTGCTTTTCAAAAAAAAAAATTATTTCATTTCCTCTTTTATTAATTCACTTATTCAATTAATTGTCTATTTGATCATTTATCAATTTAAAATTTGCAGTTTTTAAAATAATAATTATAAATTAAATTAGACTTTTATTTCATAAAATTTGGGGTCTTACAATCTCCCCTACTTATGAAATTTCGTCACCGAAATTTACGTACGTACCTGGTAATCCGAAGAGATAAAGATTTTGGCTCCCAGGCCACTTCCTCTATTTCATAACATGAGTTACTGTGCAATAACTACTGTGACAGTTATTGAATGAAAGACTAAGTGACTTCTTACGTAAGAATCAATAATATGAATCATTGTGCAATACCGTGTGCTTCTGTGGAATACCGTGTGCTACTGTAAAATCACGCATATTACTGTATTTTTATCATCGTGTATTTCAACAGTTTAACGGTAGAAGCTTTGCCGTTATTTTTTTTATAAAAAGTGTATTTCTAACGCTTTCTATATCCGATAGTTATTCCGTTATGTGGTCCACCAATGATTGCACCATTGTACGAATATTCCCCGACAAAAAGAATATTTTTCGACCAAACGAATATTTCCTGACAACTGTTCACTTCATATATTTTTCACATTTTTTGGATTATCTGACAATTTTCTATAATTATTTCTATTTATAAAAACTATCATTTAATAGCTTCAAAATAGAAATATTAACTCCACATACTTTTATATCTTTAAAACATCAACAATATTAATCTTATATTATTATAATATTTTTTAGCAAATTTCATAATTTTCCACCATTCATAAAATTTTCTATGAATTTCCTCTATTTTTAAACAAACTATAAATAACTTAAAAATACAATAGTTACTTATGTTATTCAATAATTTTTCAAAATTGTCCAGAAGTTCTAAAATAATATTATAAGATTTTTCAATAAGTTTCATAATTTTTCATCATTCATAGAATTTTCTATGAATTTCTTATATTTCCAAACTAACTATAAATAGTTTTAAAATACAATAATTACTTATATTTTCAATAATTCATCAAAATTTACAGTAAATTCTAAAACGATATTATAAGAATTACAGAAAAAAATATTTCAAATTTCAAATAATTTTTTTTTTGATAATTTAATTATAAATTCCAATATTTATAATATTCAATAATTCATAATAATTAGCCCTTTATCAAAAAATACGGATCTTATGTTCTTTCCATGTGAAATTTAATTCTCTACAACTTTGTAGAAGAAAGTTTTTCCAAATTACGCCTCTAACATAGAGAAACAGGCTTACCAAAAATTCTGCTACAAAAATTCTGAATCACCCACTTCTTAAAATTCATAACAAATCATAAGTTAATCTTTAACGGTTCAAAATTTGTGGACATATACTCAACTTATATATGTATAACATATCCAAAAATTACAACGATCCAACGGTTGGATTAAAAATTATAACTCACATAATAGAGCTTAAGAACACCGATTTTTCTGACTATGAGTCCTTCGCATTTCATTCAAACAAATACCACCACGAAAAATCTACAATGAATTTTTGGGTGACTCTAATTTTTTATGCTTAACTTACTTCCAAGGCTTTCTTTTGAAATATGTCTCATTTCCTAACTCATTATACACAAAGAGTTATGGATTTTACAAAATCAAGTAGTAAAATAATTTTTCCTAAAAAATTTAGATTTTTCATTCTTCTTTTTTGATTTCAAGATTTCTTTCATTTGATTCATGTTTATGCAAGTTTAAATCTTTCAATACATACATAAATATGTACTCAATAAAATCTATAAATCTAAGAATAAATCAAGGATTTTAAAAATACCTTTTCTTTTAATTCTCTCTTCATTTATCATTCTTCTTCCTTCTCGTCTTCTTTCTCTTCATATTCTCTCCCTCCCTTCTCTTCCCCCTCTCTCTAATTTTTCTAATTTCTTCCCATGTGTGAAAATGGGTGGGAATATACTAATTATATCCCTTTTGCTCCTCTCTTCCTTTTTTTCTTCTTTCCCTTTTTTTTCTCTTTTTCTTCCTTTCTTTTCTTTTCCTTTTCTTCCCCCACATGTTCCCTCCACCCTTCCCCACTTTCTCTCTCTCTTCTCTATTATCAAATTTCAGTCGCCCACATGGGCTGCTTTTCAAAAAAAAAATTATTTCATTTCCTCTTTTATTAATTCACTTATTCAATTAATTGTCTATTTGATCATTTATCAATTTAAAATTTGCAGTTTTTAAAATAATAATTATAAATTAAATTAGACTTTTATTTCATAAAATTTGGGGTCTTACAATCTCCCTACTTATGAAATTTCGTCACCGAAATTCGTCGTGACGCACTGTGTCATCCAAGAGATAAAGATTTTGGCTCCCGTGCCACTTCCTCTATTTCATAACATGAGTTATCGTGTAATAACTCATCGTGATGAGCTATTGAATGAAAGACTAAGTGACTTCTTACGTAAGAATCAATAATATGAATCATTGTGCAATACCGCAGTGCTTCATGGAATACCGTGTCTACTCGTAAAATCACGCATATTCTCGTATTTTTATCATCGTATATTTCAACAGGTTTAACTAGAAGCTTTTGCTTAGTTATTTTTTTATAAAAAGTGTATTTCTAACGCTTTCTATATCCGATAGTTATTCCAGTTATGTGGTCCACCAATGATTGCACCATTGTATTTAATATTCCCCAACAAAAAGAATATTTTTCACCCAAACGAATATTTCCTTTAACAACCTGCTCACTTCATATATTTTTCACATTTTTGGATTATCTCGACAATTTTCTATAATTATTTCTATTTATAAAACTATCATTTAATAGCTTCAAAATAGAAATATTAACTCCACATACTTTTATATCTTTAAAACATCAACAATATTAATCTTATATTATTATAATATTTTTTAGCAAATTTCATAATTTTCCACCATTCATAAAATTTTCTATGAATTTCCTCTATTTTTAAACAAACTATAAATAACTTAAAAATACAATAGTTACTTATGTTATTCAATAATTTTTCAAAATTGTCCGTAAGTTCTAAAATAATATTATAAGATTTTTCAATAAGTTTCATAATTTTTCATCATTCATAGAATTTTCTATGAATTTCTTATATTCCAAACTAACTATAAATAGTTTTAAAATACAATAATTACTTATATTTTTCAATAATTCATCAAAAATTTACGTAAATTCTAAAACGATATTATAAGAATTACAGAAAAAAAAATATTTCAAATTTCAAATAATTTTTTTTGATAATTTAATTATAAATTCCAATATTTATAATATTCAATAATTCATAATAATTAGCCCTTTTATCAAAAAATACGGATCTTATGTTCTTTCCATGTGAAATTTAATTCTCTACAACTTTGTAGAAGAAAGTTTTTCCAAATTCTGCCTCTAACATAGAGAAATAGTCTTACCAAAAAAGTTATGCTACAAAAATTCAGATCACCACTTCTTAAAATTCATAACAAATCATAAGTTAATCTTTAACGGTTCAAAATTTGTGGACATATACTCAACTTATATATGTATAACATATCCAAAAATTACAACGATCCAACGGTTGGATTAAAAATTATAACTCACACAATAGAGCTTAAGAACACTGATTTTTCGGACTATGAGTCCTTCTGCATCATTTTCATTCAAAGTCCACCACGAAAAATCTACAATGAATTTTTGGGTGACTCTAATTTTTGCGTTTAACTTACTTCCAAGGCTTTCTTTTGAAATATGTCTCATTTCCTAACTCATTATACACAAAGAGTTATGGATTTTACAAAATCAAGTAGTAAAATAATTTTTTAAAAAATTTAGATTTTTCATTCTTCTTTTTGATTTCAAGATTTCTTTCATTTGATTCATGTTTATGCAAGTTTAAATCTTTCAATACATAAATAAATATGTACTCAATAAAATCTATAAATCTAAGAATAAATCAAGGATTTTAAAAATACCTTTTCTTTTTTAATTCTCTCTTCATTTATCATTCTTCTTCCTTCTCGCCTTCTTTCTCTCATATTTCTCTCCTCCCTTCTCTCCCCCTCTCTCTAATTTTTCTAATTTCTTCCCATGTGTGAAAATGGGTGGGAATATACTAATTATATCCCTTTTGCTCCTCTCTTCCTTTTTTTCTTTCTTCCTTTTTTTTTTTTTTTTCTTCCTTTTCTTTTCTTTTCCTTTCCTTCCCCATGTTCCTCTCCACCTTCCCCACTTTCTCTCTCTCTTCTCTATTATCAAATTTCAGTCGCCCACATGGGCTGCTTTTCAAAAAAAAAAATTATTTCATTTCCTCTTTTATTAATTCACTTATTCAATTAATTGTCTATTTGATCATTTATCAATTTAAAATTTGCAGTTTTTAAAATAATAATTATAAATTAAATTAGACTTTTATTTCATAAAATTTGGGGTCTTACAATCTCCCCTACTTATGAAATTTCGTCACCGAAATTTACGTACGTACCTGGTAATCCGAAGAGATAAAGATTTTGGCTCCCAGGCCACTTCCTCTATTTCATAACATGAGTTACTGTGCAATAACTACTGTGACAGTTATTGAATGAAAGACTAAGTGACTTCTTACGTAAGAATCAATAATATGAATCATTGTGCAATACCGTGTGCTTCTGTGGAATACCGTGTGCTACTGTAAAATCACGCATATTACTGTATTTTTATCATCGTGTATTTCAACAGTTTAACGGTAGAAGCTTTGCCGTTATTTTTTTTATAAAAAGTGTATTTCTAACGCTTTCTATATCCGATATAGTTATTCATTATGTGGTCCACTAATGATTGCACCATTGTACGAATATTCCCCGACAAAAAGAATATTTTTCGACCAAACGAATATTTCCTGACAACTGTTCACTTCATATATTTTTCACATTTTTTGGATTATCTGACAATTTTCTATAATTATTTCTATTTATAAAAACTATCATTTAATAGCTTCAAAATAGAAATATTAACTCCACATACTTTTATATCTTTAAAACATCAACAATATTAATCTTATATTATTATAATATTTTTTAGCAAATTTCATAATTTTCCACCATTCATAAAATTTTCTATGAATTTCCTCTATTTTTAAACAAACTATAAATAACTTAAAAATACAATAGTTACTTATGTTATTCAATAATTTTTCAAAATTGTCCAGAAGTTCTAAAATAATATTATAAGATTTTTCAATAAGTTTCATAATTTTTCATCATTCATAGAATTTTCTATGAATTTCTTATATTTCAAACTAACTATAAATAGTTTTAAAATACAATAATTACTTATATTTTTCAATAATTCATCAAAAATTTACAGAAATTCTAAAACGATATTATAAGAATTCTGTAAAAAAAATATTTCAGCCCAAATAATTTTTTTGATAATTTAATTATAAATTCCAATATTTATAATATTCAATAATTCATAATAATTAGCCCTTTTATCAAAAAATACGGATCTTATGTTCTTTCCATGTGAAATTTAATTCTCTACAACTTTGTAGAAGAAAGTTTTTCCAAATTCTGCCTCTAACATAGAGAAATAGTCTTACCAAAAAAGTTATGCTACAAAAATTCTGAATCAGCCACTTCTTAAAATTCATAACAAATCATAAGTTAATCTTTAACGGTTCAAAATTTGTGGACATATACTCAACTTATATATGTATAACATATCCAAAAATTACAACGATCCAACGGTTGGATTAAAAATTATAACTCACACAATAGAGCTTAAGAACACTGATTTTTCGGACTATGAGTCCTTCAGACCAGTTTCATTCAAACAGTCACCACGAAAAATCTACAATGAATTTTTGGGTGACTCTAATTTTTGCGTTTAACTTACTTCCAAGGCTTTCTTTTGAAATATGTCTCATTTCCTAACTCATTATACACAAAGAGTTATGGATTTTACAAAATCAAGTAGTAAAATAATTTTTCTGAAAATTTAGATTTTTCATTCTTCTTTTTGATTTCAAGATTTCTTTCATTTGATTCATGTTTATGCAAGTTTAAATCTTTCAATACATACATAAATATGTACTCAATAAAATCTATAAATCTAAGAATAAATCAAGGATTTTAAAAATACCTTTTCTTTTAATTCTCTCTTCATTTATCATTCTTCTTCCTTCTCGCCTTCTTTCTCTTCATATTCTCTCCTCCTCCTTCTCTTCCCCTCTCTAATTTTTCTAATTTCTTCCCATGTGTGAAAATGGGTGGGAATATACTAATTATATCCCTTTTGCTCCTCTCTTCCTTTTTTTTCTTCTTTCCTTTTTTTCTTTTTTTTCTTTTCTTTTCTTTTTTTCCTTTCCTTCCCCACATGTTCCTCTCCACCTTTCCCCACTTTCTCTCTCTCTTCTATTATCAAATTTCAAATACCACATGGGTCGCTTTTCAAAAAAAAAAATTATTTCATTTCTCTTTTATTAATTCACTTATTCAATTAATTGTCTATTTGATCATTTATCAATTTAAAATTTGCGCTTTTAAAATAATAATTATAAATTAAATTAGACTTTTATTTCATAAAATTTGGGGTCTTACAATCTCCCTACTTATGAAATTTCACACCGAAATTTACGTGTCGTGCACTGTAATCCAGAAGAGATAAAGATTTTGGCTCCTGTGCCACTTCCTCTATTTCATAACATGAGTTCTTGTGCAATAACTACCTCTGTGATGCTTATTGAATGAAAGACTAAGTGACTTCTTACGTAAGAATCAATAATATGAATCATTGTGCAATACTGGTATTATTCATGGAATACCGTGTCTTCTCTCAGTAAAATCACGCATATTACTGTATTTTTATCATCGTGTATTTCAACAGTTTAACGGTAGAAGCTTTGCCGTTATTTTTTTATAAAAAGTGTATTTCTAACGCTTTCTATATCCGATAGTTATTCCGTTATGTGGTCCACCAATGATTGCACCATTGTACGAATATTCCCGAACAAAAAAGAATATTTTTCGACCAAACGAATATTTCACGACAACCTGCTCACTTCATATATTTTTCACATTTTTTGGATTATCTGACAATTTTCTATAATTATTTCTATTTATAAAAACTATCATTTAATAGCTTCAAAATAGAAATATTAACTCCACATACTTTTATATCTTTAAAACATCAACAATATTAATCTTATATTATTATAATATTTTTAGCAAATTTCATAATTTTCCACCATTCATAAAATTTTCTATGAATTTCCTCTATTTTTAAACAAACTATAAATAACTTAAAAATACAATAGTTACTTATGTTATTCAATAATTTTTCAAAATTGTCCAGAAGTTCTAAAATAATATTATAAGATTTTTCAATAAGTTTCATAATTTTTCATCATTCATAGAATTTTCTATGAATTTCTTATATTTCCAAACTAACTATAAATAGTTTTAAAATACAATAATTACTTATATTTTTCAATAATTCATCAAAAATTTACAGAAATTCTAAAACGATATTATAAGAATTCTGTAAAAAAAATATTTCAAATTTCAAATAATTTTTTTGATAATTTAATTATAAATTCCAATATTTATAATATTCAATAATTCATAATAATTAGCCCTTTTATCAAAAAAAAAATACGGATCTTATGTTCTTTCCATGTGAAATTTAATTCTCTACAACTTTGTAGAAGAAAGTTTTTCCAAATTACGCCTCTAACATAGAGAAATAGTCTTACCAAAAAGTTATACTCTGAAAATTCTGAATCACCACTTCTTAAAATTCATAACAAATCATAAGTTAATCTTTAACGGTTCAAAATTTGTGGACATATACTCAACTTATATATGTATAACATATCCAAAAATTACAACGATCCAACGGTTGGATTAAAAATTATAACTCACACAATAGAGCTTAAGAACAACGATTTTTTGACTATGAGTCCTTGGACATCATTCATTCAAACAAATACCACGAAAAAATCTACAATGAATTTTTGGGTGACTCTAATTTTTATGTTTAACTTACTTCCAAGGCTTTCTTTTGAAATATGTCTCATTTCCTAACTCATTATACACAAAGAGTTATGGATTTTACAAAATCAAGTAGTAAAATAATTTTTACGAAAATTTAGATTTTTCATTCTTCTTTTTGATTTCAAGATTTCTTTCATTTGATTCATGTTTATGCAAGTTTAAATCTTTCAATACATACATAAATATGTACTCAATAAAATCTATAAATCTAAGAATAAATCAAGGATTTTAAAAATACCTTTTCTTTTAATTCTCTCTTCATTTATCATTCTTCTTCCTTCTCGCCTTCTTTCTCTTTCATATTCTCTCCTCCCTTCTCTTCCCCCTCTCTCTAATTTTTCTAATTTCTTCCATGTGTGTGAAAATGGGTGGGAATATACTAATTATATCCCTTTTGCTCCTCTCTTCCTTTTTTTCTTCTTTCCCTTTTTTTTCTCTTTTTCTTCCTTTCTTTTCTTTTCCTTTCCTTCCCCCACATGTTCCCTCCACCCTTCCCCACTTTCTCTCTCTCTTCTCTATTATCAAATTTGATTACCACATGGGTTCTTTTCAAAAAAAAAAAATTATTTCATTTCTCTTTTATTAATTCACTTATTCAATTAATTGTCTATTTGATCATTTATCAATTTAAAATTTGCAGTTTTTAAAATAATAATTATAAATTAAATTAGACTTTTATTTCATAAAATTTGGGGTCTTACAATCTCCCTACTTATGAAATTTCGTCACCCAAAATTTACGTACGTACCTGGTAATCCGAAGAGATAAAGATTTTGGCTCCCAGGCCACTTCCTCTATTTCATAACATGAGTTACTGTGCAATAACTCATCGTGATGCTTATTGAATGAAAGACTAAGTGACTTCTTACGTAAGAATCAATAATATGAATCATTGTGCAATACCGTGTGCTTCAGTGGAATACCGTGTGCTACTGTAAAATCACGCATATTACTGTATTTTTATCATCGTGTATTTCAACAGTTTAACGGTAGAAGCTTTGCCGTTATTTTTTTATAAAAAGTGTATTTCTAACGCTTTCTATGTCAGATAGTTATTCAAGTATGTGGTCCACTGATGATTGCACCATTATACGAATATTCCCACAAAAAAATAATATTTTTCGACCAAAACGAATATTTCGACAAACTGTTCACTTCATATATTTTTTCACATTTTTTGGATTATCGACAATTTTCTATAATTATTTCTATTTATAAAACTATCATTTAATAGCTTCAAAATAGAAATATTAACTCCACATACTTTTATATCTTTAAAACATCAACAATATTAATCTTATATTATTATAATATTTTTTAGCAAATTTCATAATTTTCCACCATTCATAAAATTTTCTATGAATTTCCTCTATTTTAAACAAACTATAAATAACTTAAAAATACAATAGTTACTTATGTTATTCAATAATTTTTCAAAATTGTCCGTAAGTTCTAAAATAATATTATAAGATTTTTCAATAAGTTTCATAATTTTTCATCATTCATAGAATTTTCTATGAATTTCTTATATTCAAACTAACTATAAATAGTTTTAAAATACAATAATTACTTATATTTTCAATAATTCATCAAAAATTTACTGAAATTCTAAAACGATATTATAAGAATTACAGAAAAAATATTTCAACCAAATAATTTTTTTTTGATAATTTAATTATAAATTCCAATATTTATAATATTCAATAATTCATAATAATTAGCCCTTTTATCAAAAAATACGGATCTTATGTTTCTTTCCATGTGAAATTTAATTCTCTACAACTTTGTAGAAGAAAGTTTTTCCAAATTCTGCCTCTAACATAGAGAAATAGTCTTACCAAAAAAGTTATGCTACAAAAATTCTGAATCAGCCACTTCTTAAAATTCATAACAAATCATAAGTTAATCTTTAACGGTTCAAAATTTGTGGACATATACTCAACTTATATATGTATAACATATCCAAAAATTACAACGATCCAACGGTTGGATTAAAATTATAACTCACACAATAGAGCTTAAGAACACTGATTTTTCGGACTATGAGTCCTTCAGACCAGTTTCATTCAAACAGTCACCACGAAAAATCTACAATGAATTTTTGGGTGACTCTAATTTTTGCGTTTAACTTACTTCCAAGGCTTTCTTTTGAAATATGTCTCATTTCCTAACTCATTATACACAAAGAGTTATGGATTTTACAAAATCAAGTAGTAAAATAATTTTTCTGAAAATTTAGATTTTTCATTCTTCTTTTTGATTTCAAGATTTCTTTCATTTGATTCATGTTTATGCAAGTTTAAATCTTTCAATACATACATAAATATGTACTCAATAAAATCTATAAATCTAAGAATAAATCAAGGATTTTAAAAATACCTTTTCTTTTAATTCTCTCTTCATTTATCATTCTTCTTCCTTCTCGCCTTCTTTTCTCTTCATATTCTCTCCTCCCTTCTCTTCCCCCCCTCTCTCTAATTTTTCTAATTTCTTCCCATGTGTGAAAATGGGTGGGAATATACTAATTATATCCCTTTTGCTCCTCTCTTCCTTTTTTTTCTTCTTTCCCTTTTTTTCTCTTTTTCTTTTCTTCCTTTCTTTTCTTTTCCTTTTCTTCCCCATGTGTTCCTCCACCTTTCCCACTTTCTCTCTCTCTTCTCTATTATCAAATTTGGATTACATGGGTTTCTTTTCAAAAAAAAAATTATTTCATTTCTCTTTTATTAATTCACTTATTCAATTAATTGTCTATTTGATCATTTATCAATTTAAAATTTGCGCTTTTAAAATAATAATTATAAATTAAATTAGACTTTTATTTCATAAAATTTGGGTCTTACAATCTCCCTACTTATGAAATTTAAATCACCGAAATTTACGTGACGTACTGTAAATCCAAAAGAGATAAAGATTTTGGCTCCTGTGCCACTTCCTCTATTTCATAACATGAGTTCTTGTCGTGCAATAACTCATGTGATGGTTATTGAATGAAAGACTAAGTGACTTCTTACGTAAGAATCAATAATATGAATCATTGTGCAATCTGGTATGTGCTTACATGGAATACTGGTGTCTTTCTTGTAAAATCACGCATATTACACATCGTATTTTTATCATCGTGTATTTCAACAGGTTTAACGGTAGAAGCTTTGTTATTTTTTTTTATAAAAGTGTATTTCTAACGCTTTCTATCCAGATAGTTATTCCGTTATGTGGTCCACCAATGATTGCACCATTATACGAATATTCCCAAACAAAAAGAATATTTTTTCGACCAAACGAATATTTCGACACAACCTGCTCACTTCATATATTTTTCACATTTTTGGATTATCGACAATTTTCTATAATTATTTCTATTTATAAAAACTATCATTTAATAGCTTCAAAATAGAAATATTAACTCCACATACTTTTATATCTTTAAAACATCAACAATATTAATCTTATATTATTATAATATTTTTAGCAAATTTCATAATTTTCCACCATTCATAAAATTTTCTATGAATTTCCTCTATTTTTAAACAAACTATAAATAACTTAAAAATACAATAGTTACTTATGTTATTCAATAATTTTTCAAAATTGTCCGTAAGTTCTAAAATAATATTATAAGATTTTTCAATAAGTTTCATAATTTTTCATCATTCATAGAATTTTCTATGAATTTCTTATATTTCAAACTAACTATAAATAGTTTTAAAATACAATAATTACTTATATTTTTCAATAATTCATCAAAAATTTACAGAAATTCTAAAACGATATTATAAGAATTCCGGAAAAAAAATATTTCAGCCCAAATAATTTTTTTGATAATTTAATTATAAATTCCAATATTTATAATATTCAATAATTCATAATAATTAGCCCTTTTATCAAAAAATACGGATCTTATGTTCTTTCCATGTGAAATTTAATTCTCTACAACTTTGTAGAAGAAAGTTTTTCAAATTCGCCTCTAACATAGAGAAATAGTCTTACCAAAAAAGTTATGCTACAAAAATTCAGAATCACCACTTCTTAAAATTCATAACAAATCATAAGTTAATCTTTAACGGTTCAAAATTTGTGGACATATACTCAACTTATATATGTATAACATATCCAAAAATTACAACGATCCAACGGTTGGATTAAAATTATAACTCACACAATAGAGCTTAAGAACAACGATTTTTTCTGGACTATGAGTCCTTCGGACCATTTCATTCAAACAGTCACCACGAAAAATCTACAATGAATTTTTGGGTGACTCTAATTTTTTTATGTTTAACTTACTTCCAAGGCTTTCTTTTGAAATATGTCTCATTTCCTAACTCATTATACAAAGAGTTATGGATTTTACAAAATCAAGTAGTAAAATAATTTTTCCGAAAATTTAGATTTTTCATTCTTCTTTTTGATTTCAAGATTTCTTTCATTTGATTCATGTTTATGCAAGTTTAAATCTTTCAATACATACATAAATATGTACTCAATAAAATCTATAAATCTAAGAATAAATCAAGGATTTTAAAATACCTTTTCTTTTAATTCTCTCTTCATTTATCATTCTTCTTCCTTCTCGTCTTCTTTTCTCTTCATATTCTCTCCTCCCTTCTCTTCCCCCTCTCTCTAATTTTTCTAATTTCTTCCCATGTGTGAAAATGGGTGGGAATATACTAATTATATCCCTTTTGCTCCTCTTCTTCCTTTTTTCTTCTTTTTTTTTTTTTTTTTTTTTTTTCTTTCTTTCTTTCTTTTCCTTTCCTTCCCCATGTTCCTCCCACCTTCCCCACTTTCTCTCTCTCTCTCTATTATCAAATTTGATACCCACATGGGTTTGCTTTTTCAAAAAAAAAATTATTTCATTTCTCTTTTTTATTAATTCACTTATTCAATTAATTGTCTATTTGATCATTTATCAATTTAAAATTTGCGCTTTTAAAAATAATAATTATAAATTAAATTAGACTTTTATTTCATAAAATTTGGGGTCTTACAATCTCCCCTACTTATGAAATTTCACAATCAAAAATTCGTACGTGCGTGCACTGTAATCCAAGAGATAAAAGATTTTGGCTCCCGTGCCACTTCCTCTATTTCATAACATGAGTTATTTGTGCAATAACTCTTGCAATGTGCGGTTATTGAATGAAAGACTAAGTGACTTCTTACGTAAGAATCAATAATATGAATCATTGTGCAATCTGGTGTTATTCATGGAATACTGTGTGCTCTTTGTAAAATCACGCATATTCTTGTATTTTTATCATCGTGTATTTCAACAGTTTAACGGTAGAAAACTTTCTTAGTTATTTTTTTTTATAAAAGTGTATTTCTAACGCTTTCTATGTCCGATAGTTATTAGTTATGTGGTCCACCAATGATTGCACCATTGTACGAAATATTCCCAAATAAAAAGAATATTTTTCGACCAAAACGAATATTTCACGACAACTGTTCACTTCATATATTTTTCACATTTTTGGATTATCGACAATTTTCTATAATTATTTCTATTTATAAAACTATCATTTAATAGCTTCAAAATAGAAATATTAACTCCACATACTTTTATATCTTTAAAACATCAACAATATTAATCTTATATTATTATAATATTTTTTAGCAAATTTCATAATTTTCCACCATTCATAAAATTTTCTATGAATTTCCTCTATTTTTAAACAAACTATAAATAACTTAAAAATACAATAGTTACTTATGTTATTCAATAATTTTTCAAAATTGTCCGAAAGTTCTAAAATAATATTATAAGATTTTTCAATAAGTTTCATAATTTTTCATCATTCATAGAATTTTCTATGAATTTCTTATATTCAAACTAACTATAAATAGTTTTAAAATACAATAATTACTTATATTTTTCAATAATTCATCAAAAATTTACGAAATTCTAAAAGCGATATTATAAGAATTACAGTAAAAAATATTTCAAATTTCAAATAATTTTTTTTTTTGATAATTTAATTATAAATTCCAATATTTATAATATTCAATAATTCATAATAATTAGCCCTTTTATCAAAAAATACGGATCTTATGTTCTTTCCATGTGAAATTTAATTCTCTACAACTTTGTAGAAGAAAGTTTTTCCAAATTCTGCCTCTAACATAGAGAAATAGTCTTACCAAAAAGTTATGCTACAAAAAATTCTGAATCAGCCACTTCTTAAAATTCATAACAAATCATAAGTTAATCTTTAACGGTTCAAAATTTGTGGACATATACTCAACTTATATATGTATAACATATCCAAAAATTACAACGATCCAACGGTTGGATTAAAAATTATAACTCACACAATAGAGCTTAAGAACAACGATTTTTTTGGGACTATGAGTCCTTCAGACCAGTTTCATTCAAACAGTCACCACGAAAAATCTACAATGAATTTTTGGGTGACTCTAATTTTTGCGTTTAACTTACTTCCAAGGCTTTCTTTTGAAATATGTCTCATTTCCTAACTCATTATACACAAAAGAGTTATGGATTTTACAAAATCAAGTAGTAAAATAATTTTTTACGAAAATTTAGATTTTTCATTCTTCTTTTTTGATTTCAAGATTTCTTTCATTTGATTCATGTTTATGCAAGTTTAAATCTTTCAATACATACATAAATATGTACTCAATAAAATCTATAAATCTAAGAATAAATCAAGGATTTTAAAAATACCTTTTCTTTTAATTCTCTCTTCATTTATCATTCTTCTTCCTTCTCGCCTTCTTTCTCTTCTTCATATTCTCTCCTCCCTTCTCTTCCCCTCTCTCTAATTTTTCTAATTTCTTCCCATGTGTGAAAATGGGTGGGTGGATATATACTAATTATATCCCTTTTGCTCCTCTCTTCCTTTTTTCTTCTTTCCTTTTTTTTTTTTTTTCTTCCTTTCTTTTCTTTTCCTTTCCTTCCCCACATGTTCCTCCACCTTCCCCACTTTCTCTCTCTCTTCTCTATTATCAAATTTCATTACCCCACATGGGTTTTTTTCAAAAAAAAATTATTTCATTTCCTCTTTTATTAATTCACTTATTCAATTAATTGTCTATTTGATCATTTATCAATTTAAAATTTGCGATTTTAAAATAATAATTATAAATTAAATTAGACTTTTATTTCATAAAATTTGGGGTCTTACAATCTCCCTACTTATGAAATTTAAATCACCGAAATTTACGTGCGTGCACTGTAATCCAGAAGAGATAAAGATTTTGGCTCCAGGCCACTTCCTCTATTTTCATAACATGAGTTCTTGTGCAATAACTCTTGTGCGATGTTATTGAATGAAAGACTAAGTGACTTCTTACGTAAGAATCAATAATATGAATCATTGTGCAATCTGGTATGCTTACATGGAATACTGTGTACTACTCAGTAAAATCACGCGTATTACTGTATTTTTTATCATCGTGTATTTCAACAGGTTTAACGGTAGAAAGCTTTCTTAGTTATTTTTTTATAAAAGTGTATTTCTAACGCTTTACATGTCAGATAGTTATTCCGTTATGTGGTCCACCAATGATTGCACCATTGTACGAATATTCCCAAATAAAAAGAATATTTTTTCGATTAAACGAATATTTCACGACAATTGTTCACTTCATATATTTTTCACATTTTTGGATTATCGACAATTTTCTATAATTATTTCTATTTATAAAACTATCATTTAATAGCTTCAAAATAGAAATATTAACTCCACATACTTTTATATCTTTAAAACATCAACAATATTAATCTTATATTATTATAATATTTTTAGCAAATTTCATAATTTTCCACCATTCATAAAATTTTCTATGAATTTCCTCTATTTTTAAACAAACTATAAATAACTTAAAAATACAATAGTTACTTATGTTATTCAATAATTTTTCAAAATTGTCCAGAAGTTCTAAAATAATATTATAAGATTTTTCAATAAGTTTCATAATTTTTCATCATTCATAGAATTTTCTATGAATTTCTTATATTTCCAAACTAACTATAAATAGTTTTAAAATACAATAATTACTTATATTTTTCAATAATTCATCAAAAATTTACAGAAATTCTAAAACGATATTATAAGAATTCTGTAAAAAAAATATTTCAGCCCAAATAATTTTTTTGATAATTTAATTATAAATTCCAATATTTATAATATTCAATAATTCATAATAATTAGCCCTTTTATCAAAAAATACGGATCTTATGTTCTTTCCATGTGAAATTTAATTCTCTACAACTTTGTAGAAGAAAGTTTTTCCAAATTCTGCCTCTAACATAGAGAAATAGTCTTACCAAAAAAGTTATGCTACAAAAATTCTGAATCAGCCACTTCTTAAAATTCATAACAAATCATAAGTTAATCTTTAACGGTTCAAAATTTGTGGACATATACTCAACTTATATATGTATAACATATCCAAAAATTACAACGATCCAACGGTTGGATTAAAAATTATAACTCACACAATAGAGCTTAAGAACAACGATTTTTTTGGACTATGAGTCCTTGACCATTATTTCATTCAAGCAGTCACCACGAAAAATCTACAATGAATTTTTGGGTGACTCTAATTTTTATGTTTAACTTACTTCCAAGGCTTTCTTTTTTTGAAATATGTCTCATTTCCTAACTCATTATACACAAAGAGTTATGGATTTTACAAAATCAAGTAGTAAAATAATTTTTCTGAAAATTTAGATTTTTCATTCTTCTTTTTGATTTCAAGATTTCTTTCATTTGATTCATGTTTATGCAAGTTTAAATCTTTCAATACATACATAAATATGTACTCAATAAAATCTATAAATCTAAGAATAAATCAAGGATTTTAAAAATACCTTTTCTTTTAATTCTCTCTTCATTTATCATTCTTCTTCCTTCTCGTCTTCTTTCTCTTCATATTCTCTCCCTCCCTTCTCTTCCCCCTCTCTCTAATTTTTCTAATTTCTTCCCATGTGTGAAAATGGGTGGGAATATACTAATTATATCCCTTTTGCTCCTCTCTTCCTTTTTTTTTCTTTTTCTTTCCTTTTTTTTTTTTTTTTTTTTTTTTCCTTTCTTTTCTTTTCCTTTCCTTCCCCACATGTTCCTCCACCTTCCCCACTTTCTCTCTCTCTCTCTATTATCAAATTTCAATTAATACATGGGTTTCTTTTCAAAAAAAAATTATTTCATTTCTCTTTTATTAATTCACTTATTCAATTAATTGTCTATTTGATCATTTATCAATTTAAAATTTGCGCTTTTAAAATAATAATTATAAATTAAATTAGACTTTTATTTCATAAAATTTGGGGTCTTACAATCTCCCTACTTATGAAATTTAAATCACCGAAATTTACGTCGTGCACTGTAATCCAAGAGAGATAAAGATTTTGGCTCCCGTGCCACTTCCTCTATTTCATTTCATCCATTGCTCTCATATCATGATTTCTTTATCATTCTAGAATAACTAACTGCAATAACATGAGTTCTTGTGTGCTAACTATTATTGAATGAAAGACTAAGTGACTTCTTACGTAAGAATCAATAATATGAATCATTGTGCAATACTGGTATGCTTCGTGGAATACTGGTGTCTTTCTTTGTAAAATCACGCGTATTACTGTATTTTTATCATCGTGTATTTCAACAGTTTAACGGTAGAAGCTTTCGTTATTTTTTTTTATAAAAGTGTATTTCTAACGCTTTCTATATCCGATAGTTATTCCGTTATGTGGTCCACCAATGATTGCACCATTGTACGAATATTCCCAACAAAAGAATATTTTTCGACCAAACGAATATTTCACGACAACATTTGCTTCACTTCATATATTTTCACATTTTTGGATTATCGACAATTTTCTATAATTATTTCTATTTATAAAACTATCATTTAATAGCTTCAAAATAGAAATATTAACTCCACATACTTTTATATCTTTAAAACATCAACAATATTAATCTTATATTATTATAATATTTTTTAGCAAATTTCATAATTTTCCACCATTCATAAAATTTTCTATGAATTTCCTCTATTTTTAAACAAACTATAAATAACTTAAAAATACAATAGTTACTTATGTTATTCAATAATTTTTCAAAATTGTCCGAAGTTCTAAAATAATATTATAAGATTTTTCAATAAGTTTCATAATTTTTCATCATTCATAGAATTTTCTATGAATTTCTTATATTCAAACTAACTATAAATAGTTTTAAAATACAATAATTACTTATATTTTCAATAATTCATCAAAAATTTACAGAAATTCTAAAAGCGATATTATAAGAATTACAGAAAAATATTTCAAATTTCATAATAATTTTTTGATAATTTAATTATAAATTCCAATATTTATAATATTCAATAATTCATAATAATTAGCCCTTTTATCAAAAAATACGGATCTTATGTTCTTTCCATGTGAAATTTAATTCTCTACAACTTTGTAGAAGAAAGTTTTCCAATTTCGCCTCTAACATAGAGAAATAGTCTTACCAAAAAGTTATGCTACAAAAATTACGAATCAGCCACTTCTTAAAATTCATAACAAATCATAAGTTAATCTTTAACGGTTCAAAATTTGTGGACATATACTCAACTTATATATGTATAACATATCCAAAAATTACAACGATCCAACGGTTGGATTAAAAATTATAACTCACACAATAGAGCTTAAGAACACTGATTTTTCGGACTATGAGTCCTTCAGACCAGTTTCATTCAAACAGTCACCACGAAAAATCTACAATGAATTTTTGGGTGACTCTAATTTTTGCGTTTAACTTACTTCCAAGGCTTTCTTTTGAAATATGTCTCATTTCCTAACTCATTATACACAAAGAGTTATGGATTTTACAAAATCAAGTAGTAAAATAATTTTTCTGAAAATTTAGATTTTTCATTCTTCTTTTTGATTTCAAGATTTCTTTCATTTGATTCATGTTTATGCAAGTTTAAATCTTTCAATACATACATAAATATGTACTCAATAAAATCTATAAATCTAAGAATAAATCAAGGATTTTAAAAATACCTTTTCTTTTAATTCTCTCTTCATTTATCATTCTTCTTCCTTCTCGTCTTCTTTCTCTTCATATTCTCTCCCTCCCTTCTCTTCCCCCTCTCTCTAATTTTTCTAATTTCTTCCCATGTGTGAAAATGGGTGGGAATATACTAATTATATCCCTTTTGCTCCTCTCTTCTTTTTCTTCTTTCCTTTTTTTTTTTTTTTTTTCTTCCTTTCTTTTCTTTTCCTTTCCTTCCCCACATGTTCCTCCACCCTTCCCCACTTTCTCTCTCTCTCTATTATCAAATTTCATGCACCCCATGGGTCAATCTTTTCAAAAAAAAAATTATTTCATTTCTCTTTTATTAATTCACTTATTCAATTAATTGTCTATTTGATCATTTATCAATTTAAAATTTGCGCTTTTAAAATAATAATTATAAATTAAATTAGACTTTTATTTCATAAAATTTGGGGTCTTACAATCTCCCCTACTTATGAAATTTAAATCACTTAAAATTCTACGTCACGTACACAGTAATCCAAAGAGATAAAGATTTTGGCTCCCGGTGCCACTTCCTCTATTTCATGATTCATCCATTGCTCACATCTTGATTTCAAATATCATTCTAGAATACACCTTCAGTGCAATAACATGAGTTACTGTGCAATAACTACTGTGACAGTTATTGAATGAAAGACTAAGTGACTTCTTACGTAAGAATCAATAATATGAATCATTGTGCAATCTGGTATTATACACATGGAATACTGGTGTCTTTCTTTGTAAATCACGCATATTCTTGTATTTTTTTATCATCGTGTATTTCAACGGTTTTAACGGTAGAAGCTTTCTTAGTTATTTTTTTATAAAAGTGTATTTCTAACGCTTTCTATGTCAGATAGTTATTCCATGTTATGTGGTCCACCAATGATTGCACCATTGTATGAAATATTCCCAAACAAAAAGAATATTTTTCGACCAAACGAATATTTCACGACAAACTGTTCACTTCATATATTTTTCACATTTTTTGGATTATCGACAATTTTCATATAATTATTTCTATTTATAAAAACTATCATTTAATAGCTTCAAAATAGAAATATTAACTCCACATACTTTTATATCTTTAAAACATCAACAATATTAATCTTATATTATTATAATATTTTTTAGCAAATTTCATAATTTTCCATCATTCATAAAATTTTCTATGAATTTCCTCTATTTTTAAACAAACTATAAATAACTTAAAAATACAATAGTTACTTATGTTATTCAATAATTTTTCAAAATTGTCCGAAGTTCTAAAATAATATTATAAGATTTTTTCAATAAGTTTCATAATTTTTCATCATTCATAGAATTTTCTATGAATTTCTTATATTCAAACTAACTATAAATAGTTTTAAAATACAATAATTACTTATATTTTTCAATAATTCATCAAAATTTTACGAAATTCTAAAACGATATTATAAGAATTCTGTAAAAAAAATATTTCACCCAAATAATTTTTTTTGATAATTTAATTATAAATTCCAATATTTATAATATTCAATAATTCATAATAATTAGCCCTTTTATCAAAAAATACGGATCTTATGTTCTTTCCATGTGAAATTTAATTCTCTACAACTTTGTAGAAGAAAGTTTTTCCAAATTCTGCCTCTAACATAGAGAAATAGTCTTACCAAAAAAGTTATGCTACAAAAATTCTGAATCAGCCACTTCTTAAAATTCATAACAAATCATAAGTTAATCTTTAACGGTTCAAAATTTGTGGACATATACTCAACTTATATATGTATAACATATCCAAAAATTACAACGATCCAACGGTTGGATTAAAAATTATAACTCACACAATAGAGCTTAAGAACACTGATTTTTCGGACTATGAGTCCTTCAGACCAGTTTCATTCAAACAGTCACCACGAAAAATCTACAATGAATTTTTGGGTGACTCTAATTTTTGCGTTTAACTTACTTCCAAGGCTTTCTTTTGAAATATGTCTCATTTCCTAACTCATTATACACAAAGAGTTATGGATTTTACAAAATCAAGTAGTAAAATAATTTTTCTGAAAATTTAGATTTTTCATTCTTCTTTTTGATTTCAAGATTTCTTTCATTTGATTCATGTTTATGCAAGTTTAAATCTTTCAATACATACATAAATATGTACTCAATAAAATCTATAAATCTAAGAATAAATCAAGGATTTTAAAAATACCTTTTCTTTTAATTCTCTCTTCATTTATCATTCTTCTTCCTTCTCGTCTTCTTTCTCTTCATATTCTCTCCCTCCCTTCTCTTCCCCCTCTCTCTAATTTTTCTAATTTCTTCCCATGTGTGAAAATGGGTGGGAATATACTAATTATATCCCTTTTGCTCCTCTCTTCCTTTTTTTCTTCTTTCCCTTTTTTTTCTTTTTTTTCTTTTTCTTCCTTTCTTTTCTTTTCCTTTCCTTCCCCCACATGTTCCCTCCACCCTTCCCCACTTTCTCTCTCTCTTCTCTATTATCAAATTTCAATACCCCACATGAAATTTTTTTCAAAAAAAAAAATTATTTCATTTCCTCTTTTATTAATTCACTTATTCAATTAATTGTCTATTTGATCATTTATCAATTTAAAATTTGCAGTTTTTAAAATAATAATTATAAATTAAATTAGACTTTTATTTCATAAAATTTGGGGTCTTACAATCTCCCCTACTTATAAAATTTCGTCACCGAAATTTACGTACGTACCTGGTAATCCGAAGAGATAAAGATTTTGGCTCCCAGGCCACTTCCTCTATTTCTTAACATGAGTTACTGTGCAATAACTACTGTGACAGTTATTGAATGAAAGACTAAGTGACTTCTTACGTAAGAATCAATAATATGAATCATTGTGCAATCTGGTGCTTACATGGAATACAGGTGTCTTCTTTGTAAAATCACGCATATTACTGTATTTTTATCATCGTGTATTTCAACAGTTTAACGGTAGAAGCTTTGCCGTTATTTTTTTTTATAAAAAGTGTATTTCTAACGCTTTCTATATCCGATAGTTATTCCGTTATGTGGTCCACCAATGATTGCACCATTGTACGAATATTCCCCGACAAAAAGAATATTTTTCGACCAAACGAATATTTCCTGACAACTGTTCACTTCATATATTTTTCACATTTTTTGGATTATCTGACAATTTTCTATAATTATTTCTATTTATAAAAACTATCATTTAATAGCTTCAAAATAGAAATATTAACTCCACATACTTTTATATCTTTAAAACATCAACAATATTAATCTTATATTATTATAATATTTTTTAGCAAATTTCATAATTTTCCACCATTCATAAAATTTTCTATGAATTTCCTCTATTTTTAAACAAACTATAAATAACTTAAAAATACAATAGTTACTTATGTTATTCAATAATTTTTCAAAATTGTCCAGAAGTTCTAAAATAATATTATAAGATTTTTCAATAAGTTTCATAATTTTTCATCATTCATAGAATTTTCTATGAATTTCTTATATTTCCAAACTAACTATAAATAGTTTTAAAATACAATAATTACTTATATTTTTCAATAATTCATCAAAAATTTATGAAATTCTAAAAGCGATATTATAAGAATTACAGTAAAAAATATTTCAAATGAAATAATTTTTTTGATAATTTAATTATAAATTCCAATATTTATAATATTCAATAATTCATAATAATTAGCCCTTTTATCAAAAAATACGGATCTTATGTTCTTTCCATGTGAAATTTAATTCTCTACAACTTTGTAGAAGAAAGTTTTTCCAAATTCTGCCTCTAACATAGAAAAATAGTCTTACCAAAAAGTTATGCTACAAAAATTGCAATCAACCACTTCTTAAAATTCATAACAAATCATAAGTTAATCTTTAACGGTTCAAAATTTGTGGACATATACTCAACTTATATATGTATAACATATCCAAAAATTACAACGATCCAACGGTTGGATTAAAAATTATAACTCACACAATAGAGCTTAAGAACAACGATTTTTTAGACTATGAGTCCTTGAGACCAGATTTCATTCAAACAAATCACCACGAAAAATCTACAATGAATTTTTGGGTGACTCTAATTTTTATGCTTTACTTACTTCCAAGGCTTTCTTTTGAAATATGTCTCATTTCCTAACTCATTATACACAAAGAGTTATGGATTTTACAAAATCAAGTAGTAAAATAATTTTTACGAAAATTTAGATTTTTCATTCTTCTTTTTGATTTCAAGATTTCTTTCATTTGATTCATGTTTATGCAAGTTTAAATCTTTCAATACATACATAAATATGTACTCAATAAAATCTATAAATCTAAGAATAAATCAAGGATTTTAAAATACCTTTTTCTTTTAATTCTCTCTTCATTTATCATTCTTCTTCCTTCTCGTCTTCTTTCTCTTCATATTCTCTCCTTCCCTTCTCTTCCCCCTCTCTCTAATTTTTCTAATTTCTTCCCATGTGTGAAAATGGGTGGGAATATACTAATTATATCTCTTTTGCTCCTCTCTTCCTTTTTTTTCTTCTTTTTTTTTTTTTTTTTTTTTTTTTTTTTCTTCCTTTCTTTTCTTTTCCTTTCCTTCCCCCACATGTTCCCTCCACCCTTCCCCACTTTCTCTCTCTCTTCTCTATTATCAAATTTCAGTCGCCCACATGGGCTTTGCTTTTCAAAAAAAAATTATTTCATTTCCTCTTTTATTAATTCACTTATTCAATTAATTGTCTATTTGATCATTTATCAATTTAAAATTTGCAGTTTTTAAAATAATAATTATAAATTAAATTAGACTTTTATTTCATAAAATTTGGGGTCTTACAATCTCCCCTACTTATGAAATTTAAATCACCAAATTTCGTCGTCACGCACTGTAATCCGAAGAGATAAAGATTTTGGCTCCCAGGCCACTTCCTCTATTTCATAACATGAGTTACTGTGCAATAACTACTGTGACAGTTATTGAATGAAAGACTAAGTGACTTCTTACGTAAGAATCAATAATATGAATCATTGTGCAATCTGGTGTGTTTCACGTGGAATACTGGTAATGCTTTGTAAAATCACGCATATTACTGTATTTTTATCATCGTGTATTTCAACAGTTTAACGGTAGAAGCTTTGCCGTTATTTTTTTTATAAAAAGTGTATTTCTAACGCTTTCTATATCCGATAGTTATTCCGTTATGTGGTCCACCAATGATTGCACCATTGTATGCGAATATTCCCAAACAAAAAGAATATTTTTCGACCAAAACGAATATTTCGACAATGTTCACTTCATATATTTTTCACATTTTTGGATTATCGACAATTTTCTATAATTATTTCTATTTATAAAACTATCATTTAATAGCTTCAAAATAGAAATATTAACTCCACATACTTTTATATCTTTAAAACATCAACAATATTAATCTTATATTATTATAATATTTTTTAGCAAATTTCATAATTTTCCACCATTCATAAAATTTTCTATGAATTTCCTCTATTTTTAAACAAACTATAAATAACTTAAAAATACAATAGTTACTTATGTTATTCAATAATTTTTCAAAATTGTCCGGAAGTTCTAAAATAATATTATAAGATTTTTCAATAAGTTTCATAATTTTTCATCATTCATAGAATTTTCTATGAATTTCTTATATTCAAACTAACTATAAATAGTTTTAAAATACAATAATTACTTATATTTTTTAATAATTCATCAAAATTTACTGAAATTCTAAAACGATATTATAAAATTACAGAAAAAAATATTTCACCCAAAATAATTTTTTTTTTGATAATTTAATTATAAATTCAATATTTATAATATTCAATAATTCATAATAATTAGCCCTTTTATCAAAAAAATACGGATCTTATGTTCTTTCCATGTGAAATTTAATTCTCTACAACTTTGTAGAAGAAAGTTTTTCCAAATTCTGCCTCTAACATAGAGAAATAGTCTTACCAAAAAAGTTATGCTACAAAAATTCTGAATCAGCCACTTCTTAAAATTCATAACAAATCATAAGTTAATCTTTAACGGTTCAAAATTTGTGGACATATACTCAACTTATATATGTATAACATATCCAAAAATTACAACGATCCAACGGTTGGATTAAAAATTATAACTCACACAATAGAG
Organism: Panax ginseng; assembly: GCA_020205605.1. Taxonomy (NCBI): domain Eukaryota; kingdom Viridiplantae; phylum Streptophyta; class Magnoliopsida; order Apiales; family Araliaceae; genus Panax; species Panax ginseng. The sequence continues at coordinate 68,176,940 of CM035132.1, read as the reverse complement.
CTTAAGAACACTGATTTTTCGGACTATGAGTCCTTGGACCCAGATTTCATTCAAGCAGTCACCACGAAAAATCTACAATGAATTTTTGGGTGACTCTAATTTTTGCGTTTAACTTACTTCCAAGGCTTTCTTTTGAAATATGTCTCATTTCCTAACTCATTATACACAAAGAGTTATGGATTTTACAAAATCAAGTAGTAAAATAATTTTTCTGAAAATTTAGATTTTTCATTCTTCTTTTTGATTTCAAGATTTCTTTCATTTGATTCATGTTTATGCAAGTTTAAATCTTTCAATACATACATAAATATGTACTCAATAAAATCTATAAATCTAAGAATAAATCAAGGATTTTAAAAATACCTTTTCTTTTAATTCTCTCTTCATTTATCGTTCTTCTTCCTTCTCGTCTTCTTTCTCTTCATATTCTCTCCCTCCCTTCTCTTCCCCCTCTCTCTAATTTTTCTAATTTCTTCCCATGTGTGAAAATGGGTGGGAATATACTAATTATATCCCTTTTGCTCCTCTCTTCCTTTTTTTCTTCTTTCCCTTTTTTTTCCTTTTTTTTTCTCTTTTTCTTCCTTTCTTTTCTTTTCCTTTCCTTCCCCCACATGTTCCCTCCACCCTTCCCCACTTTCTCTCTCTTTTCTCTATTATCAAATTTCAGTCGCCCACATGGGCTGCTTTTCAAAAAAAAAATTATTTCATTTCCTCTTTTATTAATTCACTTATTCAATTAATTGTCTATTTGATCATTTATCAATTTAAAATTTGCAGTTTTTAAAATAATAATTATAAATTAAATTAGACTTTTATTTCATAAAATTTGGGGTCTTACAATCTCCCATACTTATGAAATTTCGTCAACGAAATTTACGTACGTACCTGGTAATCCGAAGAGATAAAGATTTTGGCTCCCAGGCCACTTCCTCTATTTCATGATTCATCCATTGCTCATATCTTGTATTTCAAATATCATTCTAGAATACACCTTCTGTGCAATAACATGAGTTACTGTGCAATAACTACTGTGACAGTTATTGAATGAAAGACTAAGTGACTTCTTACGTAAGAATCAATAATATGAATCATTGTGCAATACCGTGTGCTTCTGTGGAATACCGTGTGCTGCTGTGAAATCACGCATATTACTGTATTTTTATTATCGTGTATTTTAACAGTTTAACGGTAGAAGCTTTGCCGTTATTTTTTTTTATAAAAAGTGTATTTCTAACGCTTTCTATATCCGATAGTTATTCCGTTATGTGGTCCACCAATGATTGCACCATTGTACGAATATTCCCCAAATAAAAGAATATTTTTCGATTAAACGAATATTTCCTACGACAATTTGTTCACTTCATATATTTTTCACATTTTTTGTATTATCGACAATTTTCTATAATTATTTCTATTTATAAAACTATCATTTAATAGCTTCAAAATAGAAATATTAACTCCACATACTTTTATATCTTTAAAACATCAACAATATTAATCTTATATTATTATAATATTTTTTAGCAAATTTCATAATTTTCCACCATTCATAAAATTTTCTATGAATTTTCTCTATTTTTAAACAAACTATAAATAACTTAAAAATACAATAGTTACTTATGTTATTCAATAATTTTTCAAAATTGTCCGGAAGTTCTAAAATAATATTATAAGATTTTTCAATAAGTTTCATAATTTTTCATCATTCATAGAATTTTCTATGAATTTCTTATATTCAAACTAACTATAAATAGTTTTAAAATACAATAATTACTTATATTTTCAATAATTCATCAAAATTTACGTAAATTCTAAAACGATATTATAAGAATTACGTAAAAAAATATTTCAAATTTCAAATAATTTTTTGATAATTTAATTATAAATTCCAATATTTATAATATTCAATAATTCATAATAATTAGCCCTTTTATCAAAAAAAAAATACGGATCTTATGTTCTTTCCATGTGAAATTTAATTCTCTACAACTTTGTAGAAGAAAGTTTTTCCAAATTCGCCTCTAACATAGAAATAGTCTTACCAAAAAAGTTATGCTACAAAAAATTCTGAATCACCACTTCTTAAAATTCATAACAAATCATAAGTTAATCTTTAACGGTTCAAAATTTGTGGACATATACTCAACTTATATATGTATAACATATCCAAAAATTACAACGATCCAACGGTTGGATTAAAATTATAACTCACACAATAGAGCTTAAGAACATTGATTTTTCTGGACTATGAGTCCTTCGCACGATTTCATTCAAACAAATCACCACGAAAAATCTACAATGAATTTTTGGGTGACTCTAATTTTTTATGCTTTAACTTACTTCCAAGGCTTTCTTTTGAAATATGTCTCATTTCCTAACTCATTATACACAAAGAGTTATGGATTTTACAAAATCAAGTAGTAAAATAATTTTTCTGAAAATTTAGATTTTTCATTCTTCTTTTTGATTTCAAGATTTCTTTCATTTGATTCATGTTTATGCAAGTTTAAATCTTTCAATACATACATAAATATGTACTCAATAAAATCTATAAATCTAAGAATAAATCAAGGATTTTAAAAATACCTTTTCTTTTAATTCTCTCTTCATTTATCATTCTTCTTCCTTCTCGCCTTCTTTACTTTCTCATATTCTCTCCTCCCTTCTCTTCCCCTCTCTCTCTATTTTTCTAATTTCTTCCCATGTGTGAAAATGGGTGGGAATATACTAATTATATCCCTTTTGCTCCTCTCTTCCTTTTTTTCTTCTTTCCCTTTTTTTTTTCTTTTTTTTCTCTTTTTCTTCCTTTCTTTTCTTTTCCTTTTCTTCCCCCACATGTTCCCTCCACCCTTCCCCACTTTCTCTCTCTCTTCTCTATTATCAAATTTCAGTCGCCCACATGGGCTGCTTTTCAAAAAAAAAAATTATTTCATTTCCTCTTTTATTAATTCACTTATTCAATTAATTGTCTATTTGATCATTTATCAATTTAAAATTTGCAGTTTTTAAAATAATAATTATAAATTAAATTAGACTTTTATTTCATAAAATTTGGGGTCTTACAATCTCCCATACTTATGAAATTTCGTCACCGAAATTTACGTACGTACCTGGTAATCCGAAGAGATAAAGATTTTGGCTCCCAGGCCACTTCCTCTATTTCATGATTCATCCATTGCTCATATCTTGTATTTCAAATATCATTCTAGAATACAGCTTCAAAACAAAGTTTAATTGACATATCACAATTAGTCAACTTAAGTAAGAAAATTCAGCTTAGGTAGGACACATACACTAGCGAAGGATATTACTTGTCTCTCCCCTCCTAGTGCCAATCCAAAATCTCTACTAGAGATCATATCTCTAAGCTTTAATATCAAATGTGATGCCCCCAAAATAGGTCCACACAATCCATCTTGGGTCGCCAGAAAAAACACTAATGACGCGAACTTTTCTATTCCAACTATTGAACTGTCGTGCAAAATGCGACGACACATATACTGTGAGTTTCAATACAAATATTGTAACGTATATCATACGACAATATTCATACTTAAATTATTACAATGCCATATAAAATACAGCAGAAAATATTTCAAGTCCCCAAAAGAACACGAGAAGATTTCTGTTCTTCTCATTGTAATGGAGTGCATTTTTTACGCTTCCAATTCGAGTTCACTCCCCTATTGTTGTTCACCAAAATTAAATATTAAATGACGTATAAAATATGACACACACATTTTAAGTTCTCAGTACAATTATTATGCCACACCGTTTCATAACTTGATTAGGATTTTGACTAATTTGAAACACCACTTTATACCCATGTTCTCTCTGTTAGTACCAGCTACACTTTTATTACTTGAAAGGAATTGTGAAGCAAAAGGGTGAACACAAATAGCCCAGTAAACAATATCATGACTTAAGGTAATTAAATTATCAATAGCCTACATCAGTAATAAATCAGATATTTAGAACATATGATAGATGATAAAAGTTTTTAACCATAATTGTAGTGGAATCAACAATCCATTAAAAGAGTCAAGTAGAACATAATGTCTACTATCTTCTCCAAATTAAAAGTCCATCATCAATATTTTATTCATGTAACACTAATCAACAGTTCTTCGTTGTACCCAAGACAAAGAGAACTTTCACCACCTGTTTTTACCTGAAACATAAAGCTCATGGTTATACCAATTCACAGTATATGTTTATAATTATGCCATTAAATTCATCTTTGCACTACGGCTAAAGACATACAACTGTAAAACCAATAATCAACAGTGCATCTTTACACTACGAGACAAAGACATACAACTGTAAAACTAATAATCAACAGTCCATCTTTGCACTACGGGCCAAAGAGAACTTTTACCACATCATTCGTCTGTAACATTAAAGGTCATGATTATACCAATACATAATTTCTGGTCATAATCATACCCATTAATAGTCCATCTATGCACTACGGGCCAAAGATGACTTTCACCACATTATTCGTCTGTAACATTACAGGTCATGATTATACCAATAAACAATTCTTGGTCATAATCATACCCATCAATAGTCCGTCTATGCACTACGGGCCAAAGATGTCTTTCACCACATCATTCGTCTGTAACATTACAGGTCATGATTATACCAATACATAATTCCTGGTCATAATCATACCCATCAATAGTCCATCTATGCACTATGGGCCAAAGATAACTTTCACCATAATATAAGCATGAGGATGATGACAATGATATATATAATGAATGGACAAAAATAATCAGAATAATAATAAAAATAAATCTTAGTGATTTTCAACTTAATTAATTATCCAAAGTCCAAATTTCCAACATGATATCCAAAAAATCGATTAGAATTTTTGATAGAATATAAAGTTCAAATAATGTACAGTTCCTGACTCAAATAAGACTAAATAGAAACACTACTAGAAAATCAGCCTATAGCGACGGTCGTCGACTGTCGCTATAGGCTAAAAGACCGTTGTTAAAAGTTTTAGCGACGATCGCCGACCGTCATCATAGAACCCATCGGTAAAGCCTATAGCGACAGTCTTTTGACCTATAGCGACGGTCACCGACCCTAGCTATAGGTCATGGCAAAATCGTGTATTTTCTCTTTACTAACGGTCGCTGAGAGTTATTGCTATGGTCATGACCGTAGCTGTAGATGTCTATAGCGACGCTCGGTGACCGTCGCTATAGGGATGTATTTTATAGAACACTATAACTACGGTCGATGACCGTCGCTATAGCCTTTTTATATTTAAAAATAATAATTAATAATGCACATTTATTGAACAAACGCAAATACATTATAAAATAAAATATAAAAAATATTATATACATCATTTAAAATCATTCACACTACAACATTACAATATAAAAAGAGATATTTGTAACATTATAATCATTCATAATACAATCTTTCACAATACAAATGTTCCATCAACCCTCCATATTTCTTCTTAGTATGACCACTGCCGCCTTTTAGCAAACAGCTTCCTGCAGCAGTTCCATCGCCAAAATCGATTGGACAAGCCTCCATTTAATACAGAGCAAGAAACTATTAACCGGAATAATAAATTGAATTTAGTACTGCAGATAATAAATTTAGTACTGCAGATAATAAATTTCAGATAATAAAAAAATTGCATCAAGATTCAAATAGCAATAAAACTGAGCAATTGGGAAAATCCCATAAAAAGTGATATTTAAATTATATAACATGAATTCGATAAAGGAAAAAAATATGTGCTTGATGTTAAAGAACTTGTCTTGAAAAGTATACCAATTATGTTCGTGCATCGACTAATAGTGCAGGACCTGTAAAAACATGCAAATAAAATCATCAATATATATTGTAAAAAAATGAATAAATTCGTGAATCGTAACCTTTTAACATAAGTAATTAATTCTCATTAGTATTTAAGAAGAAAGGAAACACCCATGTAGAAATTAATGAGGTAAACCAATATCTTTTGAAAAATAACTACCATAACTATCTGCAGTACTAAATTCAATTTATTATGTAACATAACTATCTCATGCAGATAGACCAAGCCTCCATATTTACCATTTAATACAGAGCAAGAAACTGTTAACTGGAATTTTAGAGAAGTTAAATGAAAGTGTTCCCTTTTTCTCACTTCTCTTTTCTTTCCTATTCTGGTTTTATAGGTAGGTTGATGGAGAAGAGAGGGGAGATAGCGAGAGAGAAGAGTCCCATCCAGAAACGATATGGTCAATAGGGAACAACAAACAGAACAAAGATTGGGCTTCTATATTGTAGAATCCAAAAGACGACAATAATATATAATGGGACTAATGGCTAAACTTATATAGCAACTGATCAACAATATTTTGTATATCTAAAAAACAGAGATTATTAAAGACGAGCAAATTGTGTTTGCTATTGACTATCCATCTTTTGTGATGGCTATATAACTATCACAATGAGTAACGGAAGTATTTTAAACACAAATGTTTAGTTTGAAAGTTAAAAAGGAATGCTATCACAATAAAGAGAAAGGTATCACCTTAAGTAACCAACATATCCAATTTGGGAAGAATTGAGCTCAGTAATCCCATGAGAATCCATGTACTACTAATTTAGCGATACAAAAATTATATACAAGCATCGTCAAGATGTCAAAATGAGAAAGTATACGTCTCTGATTAACAATGGAAATTGGCATATGGACCGATTACAAACAATTTTGTAGTGTACCTTAAAAGGGCTAAGATGAACTCATTTAAGTAGCCTAAATCCAGGTGACAGAGTGATCAACATGGGGGGAAATTTTACAGTTTTGTGTCATCCATCAATTGCTAAAGACAATCAAGAGTTCAAGACCAAAGAAAATGAATTATTATTTGAAAACTTAAACAACGTAGATGTAAACATTCAATCTGACGAACAACAATAAGCAAAAAATCAAAACTTTCTTTAAGTCTTAGCATGAACAAAGTGTGTTAACTGCTTCTGCTTGGTTTTTATGTCGCAAAATGCACGAGAAATAATAGGATCAAACAAGCTATAGATGATATTAGATCAAAAATAAATAGACAATTAATAAAAGATGATGAGAGAAAGTACCATTAGAATAGGTTTCAGGGAAGTGATCAAGGGGCATGAAGAGAAGGAGGATAAAGATCGATCTGGTGGTAGCGGATCGAATCTCATCGACGCTAACTTCTGCTTCCACCCAAGGAAGCCGTGGGGATCATTTGAACCAGATCCTCCCCAGTATTGATACAAACTCCATTTCTCACTTTCTCTCTCCCCTTTACATAAACAACATTTATGCATATCAAATTACCCCCAAAACCAAATATGAAGTAGTATTTGTTAAGAATTTGAAACAATAAATTATAAAATTTGAATAAAATAACGAATGTAAGACCTGAATTAAATAAACAGAATTACAAAATAACGACCAGTGTGCTCTTACAATGTAAGACCTGATTCTTTGAAGCATCAACTTGTCGCGCGAATATTCACCTTGAATAGGATATAGTGTGACCCTATTTCTATGCATTGGAAGCGCAGATGCTGGATCAGTGAGAATGAGTACATTGCTTTGGGGAATTGTCACCTGCAACAGTATAATATTAGCATAATCTTGCAACTGAAGTAAACCCATGACCCCAATACATACTCCCTCCGTCCCAGGATAAAAGACTATAGGGTAGTCCCAGTTTATTTCATGATTTACATAATACCTTAAATACCTAGGGTTCAGTAAAACATATGAAGAACCACTGTTGAACCTTTTGAATTTGTCAGGCTAATATACAAGTTCTGCATTCCAAAAAAAGGGGGCAAAGCCAAAATTAATTTAGTTCATGCAATCTACACTACTAGAAAATCAAACACCCACCCAAATAACAAATCAAACAAATGGGAAATTTAATAATTGAATTAAGAACTCAAGCTGAAAGACAAATGGATAATTTAGTAAGTAAATTAAGAAGTCAAGCTGATAATTCTATATATCACCTACTTGTAATGGTGAAAAGCATGTTCACGCATCTTGATTCCTTTGGGTCCCGAAATTAATGATAATAATTGAAACCCAAGAACAAAAATAAGCAAAAATCAATTAATAACAAGAATCCATTAATTATATGTTTATCCATTACCGAGAAAGAGACTTACGTGGCCTTGAACTCGACCGTGCGCGAAATTGCGGGCATCATCAATTCGATTTCGGTAAACCCATGTCGAAATCTTATGGATTCTTAGGGACTAAATCGCACAAAACACCAGCTTTTCTTTGTTACCATATAAAATTCTAAATTTCAACTCTATCCAATATCTCCACTTCAATTTTTAATAATTTTAACGGTGTTGAAAACAAGGAGAATACCAATGGAGGAAGGCATTCATTGGCGTGCTTCCGAAGAACTGAAAACCCTCCATGAGTGCTTTGATTGGATGAACCTTCGATTGAGAGCAACCTTTGATTCAATTGACCTTCGATTAAGAGTGACCGTACTTATGGTGCGATTTGGCTAAGAAGATTTAGGTTTTGGCAATTTAGAGTAGCTGATGAGAGAGATTAGAGGATTTAGGTTTTGAGGTGGGGAGTCAGGAGATTGAAAGGGTTACTAGAGAGGACTGAGCTATTGAGGAACATGATACAAAATTGATTTGGTGGGGAAATGGGAGTGCAAAGAGAGTTGGTATTGAAATGAAGGGAATGGAATGGTTTTGTGCGTGCCCAAACTAGATTATGAACCTCTATATCGACGGCCAGACTATGGACCTTGGAATAGGCTCTCTATTGAGGCATATACCAACGGTCAGTCCATGACCGTCACTATAGAATCCTATTGCTATGGTTCCGTGTCGACCGTCGCTAAATCTCGTCGCAATAGGTCAAATTTCTAGTAGTGAAAGATCTAGGTCAAGATATTAGATGAAGCACAAATAACTAAGGATATTCTAATTATTTCAAGACTTTTCGCCATTTAACTATAAATAGTTTAAAACACATTAATTACTTTTGCTTTTCAATAATTCATCAAAAATTTATAGAAATTCTAAAACGATATTATAAGAATTCTGTAAAAAATATTTCAGCCCAAATAATTTTTTCGATAATTTAATTATAAATTCCAATATTTAGAAACTTCAATAATTCATAATAATTAGCCCTTTTATCAAAAATTACGGATCTTATGTTCTTTTCATGTGAAATTTAATTCTCTACAACTTTGTAGAAGAAAGTTTTTCCAAATTCTGCCTCTAACATAGAGAAAGAGTCTTACCAAAAAGGTTCTGCTATAAAAATCCTGAATCAGTCACCTCTTAAAATTCATAACAAATCATAAGTTAATCTTTAACGGTTCAAACTTTGTGGACATATACTCAACTTTTATATGTATAACATATCCAAAAATTACAACGATCCAACGGTTGGATTAAAAATTATAACTCACGCAATAGAGCTTAAGAACACTAATTTTTCGCACTATGAGTTCTTTATACCAGTTTCATTCAAACAGTCACCACGAAAATTTCACAAAGAATTTTTGGGTGACTCTAATTTTTGCGTTTAGCTTACTTCCAAGGCTTTCTTTTGATATATAGCTCATCTCCTAACTCATTATACACAAAGAGTTATGGATTTTACAAAATCAAGTAGTAAACTAATTTTTTCTGAAAATTTAGATTTTTTATTCTTCTTTTGATTTCTAGATTTCTCTCATTTGATTCATGTTTATGCAAATTTAAATAATTCAATACATACATAAATATGTACTCAATAAAATCCATAAATCTAAGAATAAATTAAGGATTTTAAAAATACATTTTCTTTTAATTCCCTCTTCATTAATCATTCTTCTTCTTCCTTCTCTTCTTCGTTCTCTTCATATTCTCTCCCTCTCTTCTCTTCCTTCTCTTCCCCCTCTCTCTCTAATTTTTTTTATTTCTTCCCGTGTGTGGAAATGGGTGGGAGTATAATAATTATATCCCTTTTCCTACTCTCTTCCCTTTTTTTCTTCTTTCCCTTTTTCTTCCTTTCTTTCATCTTTTTCTTCCTTTCTTTTCTTTTCCTTCCCCCATATGTTTCCCCTACCCTTCCCCACTTTCTCTCTCTCTTCTCTATTATCAGATTTCAGTTGCCCACATGGGCTGCTTTTCAAAAAAACAAATTATTTCCTTTCCTCTTTTATTAATTTACTTATTCAATTAATTGTCCGTTTGATCATTTATCAATTTAACATTTGTAGTTTTCAAAATAATAGTTATAAATTAAATTAGACATTTATTTCATAAAATTCGGGGTCTTGCATCCATTGTCTCAAACTAAGGATTATGTTCCAACCATACTCCATGATTATATAGATAATGCTCATAGATATAGTCAGCAAGTGGATGCGCATAACCATATCTTATGATAACACGAATTTGTATGTGGTTTGACATCATGTATGATAGTGGCAACACACCCTTTAAGCTCTCAGTACAATTTTGTCCTCCTCATTGTAATGTGGTGCATTTTTGAAGCTTCCAAAGTTGGGTTCTTATCACCCTATTGTTGTTCACCAAAATCAACTATGAAATGTCGTATAAAATAAGACACACACATTTTAAGTCCTCAATACAATTATATATTGTCATGTTATTTTATAATGTATTGAGAAACTTCAACAGTTACAGACCATCACTCTATTCTCTTGTTATTCTTGCTCGACCCAGCTACACTCTTATTACCTGAAAAGAATTGTGAAGCAAAAGGGTGGCACAAATAGCCCAATAAAGAATATTACGACTAAAGATAATTAAATTATCAATAGTCGTCATCAGTAATAAATCAGATATTTAAAACATATGGTAGATGATAAAAGTTTTTAACCATAATTACAGCGGAATCAACAATCCATTAGAAGAGTCAAGCGGAACATAATGTCTACTATCTCCTCCAAATTAAAAGTCCATCATTAATATTTCATTCTTGTAATACCCATCAATAGTTCTTTGTTGTACCCAATGTCGACGTCGGGAAAATTTTCTTTTTTTGGAATTCCTCTTTTTACCCTTTATGTTTTCTATGTGTTGAGTTTTGTTTGAAAGGGCAAGTTTAAAATGAGTCTGACACAAAATGTCGACGATTTGAAATTCAGAGTCGCTTGGTAGTTTTGAAATGGTTGTACCAACTCAACAGAATTTGAAAAGGTTTACACAAAGGTCCAATTATTGGACTCTGTTTAACAGGCCTTGGAAATCGAGATTTATAGAGTTCGGGGGCTTGATTAAGCGGGGGGAAGGTGTTAGGCACCCCCCGACTTCCATGAAAACACGGTTACTGCGTCTTTTCAATTCCCTAATTTATTTGAAATGTGTGTGTGCGTGTGTGCGTTAATTAATTGGGCCTAAGTGCATTATTTGGAAGTAGTGATATGCCTCGTTTGCACCTATATACAAAGGGTTTGATTTGCATAACAGTTCAATTTTAAGCAATATATTCAGAAATAATGTTTTGAAAACAAGTTTTTAAACCCTTATGCTCACATAGTAATTGAGGCCTTTGATACTTCCATTTAATTCCGTATTCGGCTTGATTTGATTTTATTCTCGAGACGTGAAGTATCTTCGACAAAATAATACACATATAAGTGATGGGATCCTTATAGGCATGAAATGTGACGCCCCCAAAATAGGTATACATCACCCATCTTGAGTCGCCAAATACATGGTACAAAAATACAAATACAACTTAATAATACAACTGTCGTGTAAAATACGACAAAACATAAACTGAGAGTTTTAATAAGAATATTGTCATCTAGATAATATCCACACTCAATGGAGTCCTCATTACATTTATTATCACACTATTTAACAGAATAGTACTAATGCTATCATCTGGACCGTCACTCCGTTCCCCGACTCGTCCCAGCTATATTCTCATTTTCTGAAGAGAATAGTGAAAGAAAAGGGTGAGCTCAACTAGCCCAGTAAGAAATATTGTGACTAAGATAATGCAGAATAAATTATCATTAGTCTTTAATAATGTTAAACTGATAAAATATAATAGACATCAAGTTTAACTGCAGCGGAACAAGCAATCCATTAGAAGAGTCAAGTAGAGAATAAAATCTACTATCTTCTATCATTTAAAAAGTTTTCATCAATTTTATCTTTTGAGACTCAAACAACAAATAAACCACATCATCGAGTCATCCCTGCACTATGGGCCAAGGATATTCATTAAATCATCCATGGTCATGACTATACCGAATAATCTCTGGTCATAATCATACCAAAAATTGTCCATCAATGCACTACAGGCTACTGAGGACTTTTACCACCTCATTTATAACATTATAGGTCATGATTATACCGAATGATCCCTGGTAATAATCATACAAAGTCCATCTATGCACGTAAGCCAAAGATGACTTTTATCACAATATAAGCATGAGGATGATGACAATGACATAATAATTCAATAAAACAAGTTCAAAAATAAATTTTAAATATTTATAAGTTAATTTATCTTGAACTCAATAATGTCCAAATTGTCAACATGATACTTCTTTGTGGAGTAAAAATTTAAGAATGCTCAGAAGAATATTTTCATTAAAAGATACTGGATGAAGCGCAAATATCAAGGATATTCCACTAATTTCATAGAGTATAGAAGTCAAAGCTATAACCAACTAAGTATAAGAGAATATATGAAACTGCAAATGGATTTTCGTCCGCCACGTGGTAATCCACTTAGACAGATCATTTCCACAATTTAATAAGGAATGAATACAAAGGTTCATTCACCATGCATGTGATAATCCACATAGACAGGTTATTCCAACAGAATGATAAAGAATGGGATAATAGAAGAAATCACCATGCTTGCGATGAGATCGCATGCATGAAAGTTATTCCAACAATGAATAATAAAGAATGGAACTGTGTCATGCGTAAACGCATGATGTGATATTCCGACGTAATAATAAATAATGAAACCAGTTTCACGTAAATGCACGTATACGATATTCCGGCGAATAATAATAAATGATGGAACCAGTCCGGCGCGAACGCGATGCATGTGATATTATTACGCGAATAATAAAGAACGGAATAATAGAAGAATTTCACCATGTATGCGGTACTTCGCATAAACAGGTTATTCCAACATAATAATGAAGAATAGAATAACAGAAGAATTTCACCATGTATGCGGTACTTCGCATAAACAGGTTATTCTAACAGAATAATAAGGGATGGAATAACAATAGCTCTCTTCATGAATACGAAAGAAATAATACCCCTTACCTCAGAAGAAATTGGATACTGGAATAGTGACGTAGCAGGCTTCTCTTCATCTTTCTCTCTATAGATTTTCTCTCTATAGCTCCTCTCTATAATTTCTCTCTATAATAATTGCTCTATAACTTTAGTGAGTTGGTGAGAAATGAAGGAAGAATGAGCTTCTATTTATAGAAAAATATAGTTTCGATAATTGCATATTTTGGGGCTCAAAAAATTACAGTACAATACCTCCAACTTTTCTTTCATTTTTAATTTAGTCCTTCAAGTATGATCAAACTTGCACCACCTCCCCTAATAGTAAATAATGTGAATCAATAGTTCAATCATGTGAATCAATAGTTATAATCATGTGTAAATATGATTACGGTATAGTACCTCCATCTATACATCCATCTTTAATTTAATCATGTAAGTATTATCAATCTTGCACCAACTCCCCTAATAGTATAAGAATGTGATTCAATAGTACACACATTTGAACAAATTGTTATATAAGCATGTGAATTAGTAGCAATTAATTGCTCATTTATCCGATAAATTCCCCGATTTATCAATATAACTCCCAGACATCAATTATCATCGGAATAGATGTCGATTACCACTAACACTAATAATCCCAACACAATGGAACTATCAAATTCATCTTTAATCAACACGAACTTATTCATCATTAATATTATAACTCACAATATTTAACAACCGTGTCGCTCCTGTGAAAGAGGGGGCTTTCCAATAAGGATTTCTCCCTATCAGCGCCGCAATTAGGTGACCAAACCTCTCCTTGCGTAACTTCTAGACATTATAAATATTGCAATTTAATAATATGAATAACTTTGTCGTCTCAATTATTGATTTAATAATATATCATATAATACAGATGATACTGTGACAATAATCGAATCAATAATATGATAGATATGATGTAACAATTACTATAGCAATAATTGAGTATAACTGAGTGACTTCTCACGTAAGCATCAATAACCAATACCGTGTGCTACTATGCAACCACGCGTATTACTGTACTTTTACTACCGGGTAGTTCAATAGTTTTAACGGTAACACTTCTGCCGTTATTTTTATAACAAGATAATTATGTTGTTTTCTTACTACGACAATACTTCCATTGTGGGGTCCACCAATGATTGTGTCGTCGTACGAATATTCCTTGTTAAAATGAATATTCCCCGACCAATCGAATATTATATAACCACTTGCTTACTTTGCAAAATTTGTAAATATTATCCACAACTATAACATTATATCATATCCACACCATAATATTCAAAAATATATTTCTAGAGAAATTAATCTTTATTCATAAAAGTTGGGGTCTTACAACCTCCCCTTCTTATGAAATTTCATCCTCAAAATTAGGGTGCGTACCTGGTATATCGAAGAGGTGAGGATATCTTGACTTCATCTCAGATTCTAACTCCCAGGTCATTTCTTCCACATCATGGTTTCTCCACAAAACTTTGACTTGAGGTATAACCTTGGAGCGTAGAATATAATCCTTCTTATCCAAGATTTTAACAGGTAACTCTTCATACGTTAAATCTTCATCTATCTCGTCTGGTTCTAATTTAATAGTGTGGTTCGGGTCTTTCACATATTTACATAACATAGATATGTGAAAAATGTTATGAACACGAGACATACTTAGCGGTAAGGCAAGTCTATAGACCACAGTTTCTACTCATTCGAGGATTATAAATGGGCCAATGAATCGAGGATTGAGTTTTCCTCTCTTTCCAAATCTTATAACTGTTTTCCATGGAGCAACACGTAACAACACATGATCTCCAATATTGAATTCCATGTCCTTTCGATGAAGATCAGCATAACTCTTTTGTCGATCTTGTGAGGTTTTTATACATTGTCGGATTGTTTGAATATTTTCCGTAGTCATACATACCAAATCCGGTCCTAACAACGTTGCTTCACCCACCTCATCCCAGCATACTGGAGAATGACACTTTCTTCCATACAATGCCTCAAATGGAGCCATGCCAATACTTGCTTGATAACTATTGTTGTAGGAAAACTCCACCAATGGTAAGAACTTGTCCCAACTTCCCCTGAAGTCAAGGACACAAAGTCTTAATAAATCCTCAAGAGTTTGAATAGTCCTCTCTGATTGTCCGTCCGTTTGATGATGATACGCCGAACTAAATCGTAAATCCGTGCCCATAGCTTTTTGCAAACTAACCCAAAATCTTGAAGTGAATCTTGGGTCTCGATCAGAAACTATGGATACTGGCATACCATGCAGTCTTACAATCTCGTTTATGTACATACTAGTAAGACGTTCAAGTGTATAAGTTTCTCGTATCGATAAGAAATGAGCAGACTTGGTCAATCTATCAACAATGACCCAAATCACATCTATGCCTTGAGAAACCTTGGGAAGACCAGTAACGAAATCCATGGTAATGTGCTCCCACTTCCATTCTGGAATTTCAAGTGGTTGCAATGGACCTTTTGGCACTTGATGCTTCACATTGACTCGTTGACAAGTTAGACACCTTGAGATAAACAACGCTATCTCTCTCTTCATATTGCTCCACCAAAATGTATGTCAAAGATCACGATACATTTTGGTACTCCCAGGATGGATTGCAAACGGTGTGTTGTGCGCCTCCATCATGATTTTATACTTCAAATCAGAATCGTTAGGAACACAAAGTCTGGAGTTGACTCAAAGTATTCCTTCTTCATCGATTCTTGCTTCCGGAATAGCACCTTCTTGTACTTTCTTCCTCATACGTATCAGCTCCAGGTCTGTAGCTTGAGCAGCTTTAACTTTATCGATTAAAGTTGGTTCCACTCGTATATTCTCCATCATCACATGGGTCCCTGGAGTCTTTAACTCTATTTCCATCCTTTCCAAGTCATACACAATGGGCCTTTGTGTTGACAATAATGCACTCGTGCTCGCATATGATCTTCTACTCAATGCGCGACCACTACGTTAAACTTTTCCGGGATGGTATTGGGTGGTATGATCATAATCTTTCAACAACTCAAGCCATCGTCGTTGCCGCATGTTGAGTTCCTTTTGAGTGAAGAAATATTTGAGGGTTTTATGATCCGTATAGATCTCCACCTTCTCTCCATACAGGTAATGCCTCCAAATCTTAAGTGCGAAGACAACAGCTGCCAACTCTAGATCATGAGTAGGATAATTCCTCTCATATTCTTTGAGATGTCGTGAGGCATAGGCTATGACTTTCCCATGTTGTATGAGAACACATCCTAACCCTTTGCCTGAAGCATCATCAGAAATGACAAATCCTCCGTGCGGATGGTATTGTCGTAGCAAAGCTAAAATGAGTCTCCTCTTGAGTTCTTGAAAACTATTCTCACATTCCTCGCTCCAACCAAATTTTGTATCTTTTCGAGTCAGCTGCGTTAATGGAGTAGCAATTCGAGAAAACCCTTCTACGAATCTCCGATAATAACCAGCTAAGCCGAGAAAGCTACGTACTTCAGTTACTGACTTAGGTTGCTCCCAACTTTGAATTGCTTCAATCTTTGCCGGGTTAACAGATATTCCATGATTTGATATTATGTGCCCAAGGAATGCTACTTCCTCAAACCAGAACTCGCATTTCTTCAACTTGACATATAGCTTGTTTTCACGAAGCTTTTGAAGTATCAACCTCAAGTGTTGCTCATGGTCTTCACGGGTTTTGGAATAAATAAGGATGTCATCAATAAAGATGACCACAAAGTGATCCAAATATTCCTTGAATACTCGGTTCATCATATCCATGAAGGCAGCAGGAGCATTAGTCAATCCAAAAGACATGACTAGGAATTCATAATGCCCGTACCGAGTTCTGAAAGCAGTCTTTGGAATGTCATCAGTTTTAATCTTCAACTGATGATATCCAGAATGAAGATCGATCTTTAAAAAGAATTTGGCGCCTTGTAACTGGTCAAACAGATCATCAATACGAGGTAACTGGTACCTATTTTTGATGGTGACATGATTCAACTCCCAATAATCAATACAAAGTCGCATACTTCCATCTTTCTTCTTCACGAATAGAACAAGAGCACCCCAAGGAGACGTCTTAGGGCCGAATGAAACCGATGTTTAACAATTCACAGAGTTGGGTTTTTAACTCCGAAGTTCAATAAGAGCCATTCGATATGGGGCTTTGAAAATGGGTTTTATCACCTTAGGTTCAAGGTCGATACAAAATTCAATTTCACGCCTACAGGAGTAGGCCAGAAGTTCTTCAGAATACGTCGAAATTTATTAACAATAGAAATATCATTCAAATCTGACGTATTTTTATTTAAATCCGTGACATGGGCTAAGAAAGCTTGACATCCGTTTTTCAATAAACGAATAGCTTTATTGCTTGATATGACAGTAATTTATTTTAGTGGTTTGGCTGTTTGAATTCGTATAATAGGTTGGTTAGGAATATGAAAGCTAACAACCTTCCGAAAACAATTGATTTTAGCATAATGAGTAGTTAACCAATCAATCCCTAAAATCACATCAAATGCAAGTATTTTCAAAGAAATAAGATCGACAGGTAACGTGCGGTTACCGATTTGAATCAAACAAGACTTATAAACAATGGATGTAATGAAGGTTTCTCCCAACAGAGTTTCAACAGATAAGTCAAAGTCTAATTTCTCCGGAGTCAAATTTAAACGTTGAGCTCAAGTAGGAGAAATTAAAGAATGGTTAGAACCAGTATCAAATAAAGTATAAACTTCGCTAGAGTTTATGATTAGCTTACCCGTGATCACCTCGTTCGGATTTCTCGCTTTTTGGGAGGTTACGACAAACGCTCTCCCTTGAACTACCGGTTTTGTCTTGTCTGGAACCCCCTTTGATGCCTCCATCCCAGCTGGACTTGACTTTGGTGCACGACAAAATCGGGCTAGGTGGCCTTCTTTTTCACAATTATAACATGCTTTGGACTGCATCGTGCAGTTTGGACTTATGTGTCCTTCCCTCCACATTTGTAACATACGATCGGCGGTCGTTCTCCTTCCTTAATAGCGAGTGCTGGTGCTGACGTCTTTCCATCTTTGCTGAACCTTCTCTTCTTGAACTTTCCACTCCTATTGTCTTGGCCATGATTACCACCGAAGTGGTTATCATTTCTGGCAGGTTGATTCCCTCCGCGTTTGTTGTCACCACTTCGATGACTGCTACCACTGGTATTTTCAACTTGTCTGTTGCTCTCTCTTGGTTGTGTTGACTCATTATCACGCTCCAATAACTGAGCCCTATTCACAACATCTGAATACAAACACAGTTTATGAGAGATAAGGTATTGACGTATCTCGGGTTTCAAACCTCTTAAAAACATCCGCGTCATTCTCTCCTCATTATCAACCAAGTGGGACACAAACTGAGACAACTAGACAAACTTAGCTTCATATTGCGCCACAGTCATATTGTTTTGCTCAAGCTTGATGAACTCTACCTCCTTCATGTGACGAATACTTTCAGGAAAGTACTTGTCGTTGAATGACTCTTGAAATTCTCTCCAAGACATCTTGATCGCGGCGAGTTGTATACGCTTTCTGATTCCCACCAAGAATCTCCGCATGACGCAAACATATGAAGGTGGCAAAGGGAACCTTTTGCTCCTCGGAGCATCCCAAGACATCAAATATCTTGTTGATCTACTTTATCCACGTCTCCGCCTTAAAGTGGTTTTGGCTCTCCAAAAACTCGGTGGTCCCGGCTCCTTGAATCGCTTAGCGGTGGACCGGTCCGAGAGTTGTCGGTGTTTCCACCGCATTTTTTGGACGAGAGCCGCTTTTCGATGTTGCATGAATTTCATAAAACGTCTGAACATCCCATCGTTCACCATTTCATCGGTGTTATTATTTTCATGAGGATTATTGTCTTCCTGTTGCACATTTACCCTGGGCATTGATCGTTGGTGACTCAACGGTCTCATGTGCTTCATTGCTTATCTCAACATTTTCGGATGCCATTTTCAAATACTGCAACAAAACAAGGGTTAATTAACATATCATATATTATCCCAATACTCTGACCGACCAATTAAATAACACATAAGCTTAGGTAGGTCATACTAGCGAAGGAATTCCCCGTCTCTCCCCTCCTGGTTCTTGTCTCACATCTCAGCCAGGGATCATATCCCTAAGCTTTGATACCAACTGTGGCGCCCCCAAAATAGGTATACATCACCCATCTTGAGTCGCCAAATATATGGTACAAAAATACAAATACAACTTAATAATACAAATATCGTGTAAAATACGACAAAATATAAACTGAGAGTTTTAATAAGAATATTATCATCTAGACAATATCCACACTCAATGGAGTCCTCATTATATTTATTGTCACACTATTTCACAGAATAGTGAGAACTACTAATGCTATCATCTGGACCGTCACTTCGTTCCCCGACTCGTCCCAGCTATATTCTCATTTCCTGAAGAGAACATTGAAAGAAAATGGTGAGCTCAACTAGCCCAGTAAGAAATATCCTGACTAAGATAATGCAGAATAAATTATCATTAGTCTTCAACAATGTTAAACTGATAGAATATAATAGACAACAAGTTTAACTGCAGCGGAACAAGCAATCCATTAGAAGAGTCAAGTAGAGAATAAAATCTACTATCTTCTATCATTTAAAAAGTTTTCATCAATTTTTATCGCTGAGACTCAGCTTAACAAATAAACCACATCATCGAGTCATCCCTGCACTACGGGCCAAGGATATTCATTAAATCATCCATGGTCATGACTATATCGAATAATCCCTGGTCATAATCATACCAAAAACTGTCCATCAATGCACTACAGGCTACTGAGGACTTTTACCACCTCATTTATAACATTACAGGTCATGATTATACCGAATGATTCCTGGTAATAATCATACAAAGTCCATCTATGCACGTAAGCCAAAGATGACTTTTATCACAATATAAGTATGAGGATGATGACAATGATATAAGCATTAATCAAACAAAATCAAGGATAATTATTAAAGACTTTAAATATATCCAGAGTTTAAAAATATCCAAATTATCAACATGATACTGCTTTGTGGAGTAAAATTCAAAAATAATATCCACGTATCAAAATAATTTGGACAGAAAAGAAATAAATTTTTCAAGTGAATAGTACTTTAGGAATAGTACCCCGTAAATAGTAACCCCGACATGAATAGTGCCCCGAATACACGAGTGAATAATACTAGAGTGAATAGTAACCGGGGGAATAGTAACCCATGAATAGTAACTCGTGAATAGTACTCTGACACAAAAAGTGCCCCGAATACCTGAGTGAATAATACTAGAGTGAATAGTAACCCGTGAATAGTAACTCATGAATAGTACTCCGACATAAAAAGTGCCCCGAATACCCGAGTGAATAATATTATAGTGAATAGTAACTGGGTGAATAGTAACCCATAAATAGTACCCTGGGTGAAAATATTGACATTTAATAAGAAAGTTCAGATCAATATTCCAATAAAACGATACTGGATGAAGCGCAAAACTCAAGGATATTCCACTAATTTCAAGGATTATAGAAGCAATACTTACCATAATAAGTTTAGATTTAAGAATATGAAAAGAATTAACATACGAAAACTGCAAATAGATTTTCACCTGTCATACGGTACGTAATCCGCGTAGACAGGTTATTCCGACATATTAAAGGATGAATACGAAAAATAGTATTACTTATGAATACGAAAGAAATAATACCCCTTACGAACACAACAAATAATATCCCTTACCAAACAAAAATAGCATCCCTTACCTTAGCAGAAGACTGGATACTATAATAGTGAAGTAGCAGAATACTCTTCTTCTTTCTCTCTATAGTTTCTCTCTCTATAGCTTTTCTTGTGAGTCTTAGTGAATTGGTGAGAATGAAAGAAGAATTAAGCTTCTATTTATAGGAGAATGGACTAAATAGTAACTAATTCATGAACGATCCAGATTAATTTACTATTAGAACGGATGGTCCAAATTGATTACTATTAAAACCACAACCGACGATCAAGATTGATTTACTTTTAAAACCACCACCGACGGTCCAGATTGATTACTTTTAAAACCACCACCAACGGTCTAGATTGATTTATTTTTAAAACCACCACCAACGGTCCAGATTGATTTAACGTATTACACTTTAGTACCCCTAAAGTTTTCTAAGTTTGCATTATTCCCCTCTAACTTTTGTAATTCACTTATCTTCAATAAACACATTCTTAATACTTCAACAATTATTCATCATTAATATTATAACTCACAATATTTAACAACCAGATCGTTCCCAGGAAAGGGGGCTTTCCAATAAGGATTTCTCCCTATTGGCGCGCAATTAGGTAACCAAACCTCTCCTCGACAGAACTTTCTAGACATTGTCAATATTGCAAATAATAATATGAATAACTTTGTTGTCTCAATTATTGATTTAATAATAAAAATATTATGCGGATGATCTTTGTGACAATAATTGAATCAAATAACGTGAGATACTATGCAAAGAATTCTTTGAGCAATAATTAAGTATAACGGAGTGACTTCTTACGTAAGCATCAATAATCAATACCGTGTGCTACTATGCAACCACGCCATTCATCGCACTTTACCACTTAGGGTAGTTCAACGGTTTAACGGTAAAACTTCCACCGTTATTTTTATAAAAAGATATTTTTGTCATTTTCTAACTACGACAATACTTTCGTTGTGGGGTCCACCAATGATTGTGAAATCACATCGAATGCAAGTATTTTGAAAGAGATAAGATCGACAGGTAATGTGAAAGTGTCGATTTGAATCAAACAAGATTTATAAACAGTGGATGTGACGCCCCCAAAATAGGTCCAATCCACCCAACCTATTCCGAGTCACGAAATACATGGTACAGAAAACAACTACAACTTTATTACTACAATTGTCGTGCAAAATACGACAACACATATATTGTGAGTTTAAGTACCATCTGTGACTCTAGACACCAACTAGTGTCAGAACCTCACATTGATACATTACATAAAGGTATAGTCAATAACTGTTTTAGAAATTAAAATCTTTAGAAAATGCTCAAGAAAACCTTTGTACATGGGAGGCCATGTGTCTAGGTTATGATAGATATCATATGTCCACAGAATTATCCTTGGTTGACCCAATAGACCTCAAAGAAAAATGAGAATATTAATATCTTGTTCATTCTAATGAGGTGCACTTTTGACGCTTTCGAAGTCGGGTTCTCATCACCCTATTGTTGTTCACCAAAATTAATTATTAAGTGACGTATAAAATACGACACACACATCTTAGGACCTCAATACAATTATATATTGCATGTCATGTCATTTTATAATGTATTGAGAAACTTCGACAGTCTCGGACCATCACACTATTCCTCTGTTATCCCCGCTCGACCCAATTACACTCTTATTACCTGAAAGGAATTGTGAAACAAAAGGGTGAGCACAACTAGCCCAATAAAGAATATCATGACTAAAGATAATTAAATTATCAATAGCCTTCATCAGTAATAAATTAGAGATTTAGAACATATGGTAGATGATAAAACTTTTCAACCATAGTTGCAGTGGAACGAGCAATCCATTAGAACAGTCAAATAGACAATAAAGTCTATTATCTTCTCCGCATTAAAAGTCCACCAACAATGTTTTATCCCTATAACATCAATCAACAGTTCCTTTACACAATCATATGAATAACTCATAATCATAATTGTGATTCAAAATTCTTCTTCGCACGCAGGACGAAGATAATTTTCATCACCTGTCTTTACCTGAAACATCAAAGATCATGGTTATACCAAATCACAGTTCCTATTTATAATCATACTAATAAATTCATCTTTGCACTACGGCCCAAAGATATTTATTATCATTTCATCTTTACACTATAGGCCAAAGATATTCAACAACAGGTCATCTTTGCACTACAGGCCAAAGATATTCATATCTCAAAGAAATATATAATCATTTCAGAATTTATATAAACCATAATTATAACCATGTTGATCAATTCACCTTTGCACTTAAGCTAAAAATATTCAATTGCAAATTCAATGGTTATGAGTATACCAGTCAACGATTCAACTTTGCACTACTGGCTAAAGAGAACCCATAATCACGATCATACCAATAATCTACCCATCTTTATACTCAAGTCAAAGAGAAATTTCTTCACCCGAATTATAAATATGTTATATATGATAATAAAAATAATATGATCAAAACATGGATTTAATTTCAAGAGTAAGATTCATAAATCAACGATAATTTTGTCAGAAAAAGAAACCAATTTTGTCATGAATAGTAACTCGTATTCGTTCATAGTACCGTATACATAAATAGTATCGTATACCTAAATAGTACCATATACATGAATAGTGTCGTATATGTGAATAGTACCGTATACTTGAATAGTAACCCCGACACGAAAAGATAAAGTTTCATAATAAAATCCATATCAATATTTATAACACCTTAATCCAAATGTTATAAATCACTTAATAATCTCATAATATAATATTATTAATATTACAACAATATTTTAATCATTTATTAAACTTATAAACAATTTATTTTAATTATTTAGACTTTATTAATTAATGCATTTAATTATCCTAAAATGCCAAACTCATAAGATTTCATCACCAATAATCAAAACCCTCATCAAAAATCTGCATATACCTCATATAGGATTCTCAAGCCAGAAAAGCATATTTTCCAATTTTCTTACTTCACATAACATATATAATTCATTTACTCATAACTAGTCTATTTTCATGAAAAATACCAAATTAGTACAAACAAATTTTCTTTTCTGGAATTTAGCAGAATATAGTCCCATATTTAACATATATTTTTCTCAGAATTTTTAAAATTCATTTACTATTTTTCATATGGCCAATGCTGCCGAATATTTAGACATTTATCATAAACTGTACGTTTGTCCAAAAATTCCAAAATTTATAGAGTATAATCCTATTATATACATGTACTCCCAATAAAATTTTTACTAATTTTGGAGTTAATCACAAGGAGTTATAAGGGTTTACTTTTAAAATAGTCTTTTCCCATAAACTTCATAACTCCTAATCTATACATCCAAAAATCGTCATTTTTGGACACAATCTCGAAAACTCATCAAATTATCATTTCAAATTTTTCTAGAATTTTTGAAGGTCGAAAAATTACAAAACTGAAAAACATAATAACCCTTACAATCCCTTACCTCAAAAGAGCAGTATTTCTAACTGGAATATCGGATGTAAAGCCGAAGGAACCTCGCACTGAATAGTAATTCTCAAAGTATCTAAATACTCATAAAAATACGCTTGATAATATAGAGAGAAAGAAAACTTGTTTTTGGTGTGATTTTCAATCCTAACTTAAGCGCCTATTTATAGGAAAATGCTAGAACGCCAAAGGAGACTAGATAATAAAATATTATTATTATTTTTCCAATCTTACGCACACCTTTGAACACTTACCAGTCCATCACATTTGAAAAATTAATTGAGCACATGTTTTCTATACCAACCAAAAGTGGGTCCCACCTAATTTTAATAAAAATTATTTTATTTTCTGAAACTTCAGTAATCAATAATAAATAGCCCTTTTATCAGAAAAATACGAATTTTATGTCCATTCCACATGAAATCAAATTCTCTACAACTTTGTAGCTTTAAGTTTTTCCAAATTCCAGACAGAAAATATCCGAAATCCACAAACGGATAATTTCCAACACCTCTAAAAATTCATAACAAATCATACATTAATTTTT
Organism: Panax ginseng; assembly: GCA_020205605.1. NCBI lineage: Eukaryota > Viridiplantae > Streptophyta > Magnoliopsida > Apiales > Araliaceae > Panax > Panax ginseng. The sequence continues at coordinate 68,151,824 of CM035132.1, read as the reverse complement.
AACGGTTCAAAATTTATGGATATATACCCAACTTATATATGTATAACATATCCAAAAATCACAACGATCCAACGGTCGGATTAAAATTATAACTCACGTAATAAAGCTTTAAGAACACTCATTTGATTTTTAATACCTCCATTCCGACAAAATACTGATAAAATACCTCAGCTTTAATTCCTTCATTTATAAGCACATAAAATAAATATATCCATCAATTATATCCACATAAAATAAATATTTCCTTATCATATAAATCAATAATTAATTATTCACAAATAATATTATAGAATCACAATAATGACAACCAGGCTGTTCCTAGGAAAGAGGGGGCTTTTCGATAACGATTTCTCCTTATTGGCACGCAATTAGGTGACCAAACCTCTCCTTGACAAAACTTTCTAGACATTGCCAATAATGCTATCTAATAATATTATTCAAATAAAATGAATTATTTATCTTATAATGGGAAATACTGTGCAGTGACAATTATTGAAACAACAATAATATAAAATATCAATGCAGCAATTATTGAATCAATAAAATAAAATATTGAACAATAATTACTGTAACAATTATTGAGTAGTGCCTTCATATGTAAGAATCAATAATTCAGAAATACTATGCAATATCGTGTGCTCATTGTGTAACCATGCGTACATCGTATTTTAACCAATTTATATTCCAACGAAGTGTTTATTCAGAATAACTACTGTAGAATTATTTATAAAAACTCAAACTTGTCGTTTTTCTTCATCCGGCGAGCTTATTCATTATGGGTCCATAAATGGTTTTACTTGTCAGATCGCATTTAATATTCTCCAACAGCAAGAATATTCAACGACCAAACGAATATTCCCCGACAACAATGAGTATTTTATAGCCACTTGCTTATTTTGAAAATTTTATATATATCACTCTTAACTTTAAACTTTTATCAATTTAACCATTTACTGAATAATAATTATAAGAAAAATTGAATACTTTTATTTCATAAAATTTGGGGTCTTACAATCTCCCCTCCTTGTGAAATTTCATCCTCGAAATTTACGTACCTGGTATTTCAAAGATTTGAGAATACCTTGCTTTCTTTTCAGATTCCATCTTCCCCGTCATCATGATTTCTCCATTGCTCATCTCCTGTATTTCAGATATCATTCTAGAATACATCTTCAAAACAAAGGTTAATGGACATATCACAATTTGTCAACTTAAGTAAGAAAATTTAGCTTAGGTAGGACACACACTAGCGAAGGATATTACTCGTCTCTCCCTTCCTAGTTCTAATCCCGGATCTCCGCCAGAGATCATATGCCTAAGCTCTGATACCAAATGTGACGCCCCCAAAATAGGTCCAATCCACCCAACCTGTGATGCCCCCAAAATAGGCATACATCACCTATCTTGAGTCGCCAAATACATGGTACAAAAATTAATTATAAACTCCATTTATACAACTGTCGTGCAAAATACGACGACATATATATTGTGAGTTTCAATACAAATATTGTAACTTATATAATATGATAATATTCATACTCAAATTATTACATGCCATATAAAGTACAACAGCAAATATTTCAAGTCTCCAAAGGGACACGAGAAGATTTCTGTTCTCTTCATTTTAATGCGGTGCACTTTTGACGCTTTCAAGGTCGGGTTCTCATCACCCTATTGTTGTTCACCAAAATTAATTATTAAGTGATGTATAAAATATGACACACACATCTTAGGTCCTCAATGCAATTATATATTGCATGTCATGCCATTTTATAATGTATTGAGAAACTTCAGTAGTCTCGGACCATCTCACTATTTCCCTGCTATCCCCGCTCGACCCAGCTACACTCTTATTACCTAAAAGGAATTGTGAAGCAAAAGGGGTGAGCACAACTAGCCCAGTAAAAAATATCATGACTAAAGATATTTTACATCATCAATAGCCTTTATCCATAATAAATCAGAGATTTAAAACATATGGTAGATGATAAAACTTTTCAACCGTAGTTGTAGCGGAACGAGCAATCCATTAGAAGAGTCAAATAGACCATCTGGTCTATTATCATCTCCATGTTAAAAGTCCACCAATAATATTTTATCCTTGTAACGTCAATCAACAATTCCTGTCCATAATCATATGAATAACTCATAATCATAATTGTGATTCTGAATTCCTTTTCGCACCCAGGATGAAGATAATTTTCATCACCTATCTTCACCTGAAACATCAAAAATCATGGTACACAATCCCTGCTCATAATCATACAAATAAATTCATCTTTGCACTACGGCCAAAGATATTCATTAACAATTCATCTTTGCACTACAGGCTAAAGACATACAACTATATTTTAGAAGAGTCAAGTAGAGCAGGATATCTACTATCTTCTACGAATTTAAAAGCTTATTATCAATATTTTATCATTTGAGACTCGACAATAAATAATCCACATCATCAAATCACCCCTGCACTATGGCCAAGGATAGTCGTTAATATCACATCCATGAATTATCCATGCACTACGGCCAAGGATATTCATTATTATCACATCCATGAATTAATATTTCATTGCTGAGAGTCAGCTCAATAATTAATCCACATCATCAATTCATCCCTGCACTATAGGCCAAGGATATTCTTTTAGTATCACGACCACGAATTATCCATCCACTACGGGCCAAAGATAATCGTGTTTTCATCAACGGTCCTGATCATGCCATAAAATAATTCATCTTTGCACCCTTGGCCGAAGAGAATCCATAGCCATAATCATACCAAAAACTGTCCATCAATGCACTACTGACCCAATGAGGACTTTTTTCCACATCATTTATAACATTACTGGTTATGATTATACGAGAATAATCCCCAGTCATAATCATACCAAGTCCATCTATGCACTACAGGCCACATATGACTTTCAACATAATATATACATGAGGATGATAACAATGATATAAATATTAATCAAACGAAAACAAGGATAAATATTAAAGACTTTAAATTTATCCAAATATTATCATCCACTCATAATCTAATATTATTAATATCATAACAATATTTTAATCACTTCTTAAACTTATAAACAATTTATTTCAATTATTTACACTTTACTAAATAATGCATTTAATCATTCAAAAATGCCATACTCATAAGATTTCATCACCAATGATTAAATCCCTTATCAAAAATATGCATATACCTTATATAGGATTTCCAAGCCATAAAATCCTATTTTCCAACTTTGTTACTTCACATAACATATTTAACTCATATGTTAAGTAAATTAAACTATTTTGATGAAAAATACCAAATCAGTCCCAAAAATATTTCTTTTTCTGGGATTTAGCAGAATATAGTCCCATATTGAACATATATTTTTCTCGGAATTTTTAAAATTCATTTACTATTTTTCAAAAATCAATTTTTAATTAATTCCTTAAGAAATTAGCTACCTCAAGGTTAACTCCAGAAATTCCAAATCTTGGCAGGATCTTACACATGTTAATGTGAACTTCTAGTTTAAATTTTATGGTCATTGGAGTTATAGAACTCCGGTTATAGCGTTTTTCGTCGAAAAAACCTAAATATTGAAATGGTCATAACTTTCTCATTTTAAGTCGGAATGTGCTCATTTTTGGACAGGAGGTACTTTATACCATATATTTCCATGTCCCAAAAGGCCGGAATTTTTCTCACAAATTAAGTGGACGAAAATGCCCTTTTTAAAATCTGGGCAGTAGCTTTTTCAAAATTGGCAGTTTTTGACTCCTTCGCTAAAATCAGTCCACACGAAAATCTACAATACCTTTTCCTGTGATTCTACTTGGATAAGTTAGGAAACTCATAGATCTAACTCTAGAACTTGACCACACTCAAAAATTCAAAATATAATAGGAGATATGGTCAATTGAATTTCATGTTTCATTTTCACCAAAATCTTATTTTTCAACCCTTTGTGATTTCTAAGAAACTTTCATGTTTTCACATAATAACCAATATAACTCATCATAACATCCATAATTTAATAAGAAATGAATACAAAGGATCATTCACCATGCATGTGGTAATCCGCATAGATAGGTTATTCCAACAGAATAATAACGAATTGAATAACAGAAGAATTCACCATGCATGCGATAGATCACACAGACATGTTATTCTCAACAGAATAATAAAGAACGGAATCAGGTCAGGCATAATCCGCAACGACAGGATATTCCAATAGAATAATAAAGAACGGAACCAGGTCAGGCAAAATTCGCACCGACAGGATATTCCAACAGGATAATAAAGAATGGAATAACAACAGAATTTCACCATGTATGCGGTACTTCGCATAAACAGGTTATTCCAACAGAATAATAAAGAACGGAATAACAGAAGAATTTCACCATGTATACGGTAGTCCGCGTATACAGGTTATTCCAACAGAATAATAAATAATGGAACCAGGTCATGCGTAAATGCACAAACAGGATATTCCGACAGAATAATAAAGAATGGAATAATAGAAGAATTTCACCATGTATGCGGTACTTCGCATAGACAGATTATTCCAACATAATAATAAAGAATGGAATAACAGAAGCTCTCTTCATGAATACAAAAGAAATAATACCCCTTACAGGTACAACAAATAATATCCCTTACCTTTGAAAGAAGAGTATTCCGACCGGTAGTGCGGGAATATACTTGAAGAAGACTTGCACTATCTTCTACGCTCAAAGCTTTCTTAAACTCTAAAGAAATATGCTAGAGATTACAGAAGAAGAACTCTCTCTATAGTTTTTCTCTCTAGAGTTTCAGTGAATTCGTAAGAAATAATGAAGGAATGAGCTTCTATTTATAGAAGAATGGACTGCATAGTAACTAGTTCATGAATGGTCCATATTGATTTAATTTTAATCGGACGGTCCATATTTAAAGCAAAATCTTTTAAATAAAATATAATATATTCTATTTATAATCTAATAAAATGAATAACTTTATAAAAGTATTACATTTTATATAAAAAGATTTTACTATGTAAAACACTATCGCAGCACTACGCAACACTATGCATAATAAAATATAATATATTCTATTTATAGAATAACTTTATAAAAGTATTCTATTTTATATAAAAATATTTTACTATGCAAAATACTATGCATAATAGAATATAATATATTCTATTTATAGAATAACTTTATAAAAGTATTCTATTTTATATAAAAAGCTTTTCTGTTTTATTACATTAATAATGGTAATAAAACAAAACTGAGTGACTTCTCACGTAAGCATTAATAATCAATACCGTGTGCTACTATGCAACCACGCCAGATTCTTCGTACTTTTTACTACTGAGAGTAGTTCAATAGTTTTAATGGTAAAACTTCCGCCATTATTTTCATAAAAACATTTTTATCGCTTTCTCAATCCGATAATAATTCCGTAGTGGGGTCCACCAATGATTTTACCGTCGTACGGATATTCCCTGACAAAAAGAATATTTCCTGACTAATCAAATATTTCCCGACACAACGAATATTTTATATCAACTTGCTTACTTTAAAAAATTTCACATATTACCCTTAATTTTAAACATTTATCAATTTAACTATTTACCAAAATAGAAAAATTGAATACTTTTATTTCATAAAATTCAGGGTCTCACACAACCTATTCTGAGTCGCGAAATACATGGTACAGAAAACAACTACAACTTTATTACTACAATTGTCGTGCAAAATACGACAACACATATACTGTGAGTTTAAGTACCATCTGTGACTCTGGACACCAACTTGTGTCAGCACCTCACATTGATACATTACATAAAGGTATAGTCAATAACTGTTTTAAAAATTAAAATCTTTAGAAAATGCTCAAGAAAACCTTCGTATATGGGAGGCCATGCGTCTAGGTTATAATAGATATCATATGTCCACAAAATTATCCTTGGTTGATCCAATAGACCCCAAAGAAAAATGAGAAGATTACTATCTTGTTCATTATAATGAGGTGCACTTTTGACGCTTTTGAAGTCGGGTTCTCATCACCCTATTGTTGTTCACCAAAATTAATTATTAAGTGACGTATGAAATACGACACACACATCTTAGGACCTCAATACAATTATATATTGCATGTCATGTCGTTTTATAATGTATTGAGAAACTTCGACAGTCTTGGACCATCACACTATTCCTCTGTTATCCCCGCTCGACCCAACTACACTCTTATTACCTGAAAGGAATTGTGAAACAAAAGGGTGAGCACAACTAGCCCAATAAAGAATATCATGACTAAAGATAATTAAATTATCAATAGCCTTCATCAGTAATAAATCAGAGATTTAGAACATATGGTAGATGATAAAACTTTTCAACCATAGTTGCAGCGGAACGAGCAATCCATTAGAAGAGTCAAATAGACTATAAAGTCTATTATCTTCTCCACATTAAAAGTCCACCAAAAATGTTTTATCCCTGTAACATCAATCAATAGTTCCTTACCACAATCATATAAATAACTCATAATCATAATTGTGATTCTAAATTCTTCTTTGAACGCAGGACGAAGATAATTTTCATCACCTGTCTTTACCTGAAACATCAAAGATCATGGTTATACCAAATCACAGTTCCTGTTTATAATAATACTAATAAATTCATCTTTGCACTACGGCCCAAAGATATTCATTATCATTTCATCTTTACACTATAGGCCAAAGATATTCAACAACAGGTCATCTTTGCACTACAGACCAAAGATATTCAACAACATGTCATCTTTGCACTACATGCCAAAGATATTAATATCTCAAAGAAATATATAATCATTTCAGAATTTATATAAACCATAATTATAACCATGTTGATCAATTCACCTTTGCACTTAAGCTAAAAATATTCAATTATAAATTCAATGGTTATGATCATACCAATCCAACAATTCAACTTTTGCACTATCGCCAAAGAGAACCCATAGTCACGATCATACCAATAATCTACCCATCTTTATACTCAAGTCAAAGATAAATTTCTTCACAAGAATTATAAAAATGTTATATATGATAAGAAAAACAATATGATCAAAACATGGATTTAATTTTAAGAGTAAGATTCATAAATCAATGAAAATTTGGTCAGAAAAAGAAACCAATTTTGTCGTGAATAGTAACTCGTATTCGTTTATAGTACCGTATATGTAAATAGTATCGTATACCTAAATAGTGCCATATACATGAATAGTGTCATATATGTGAATAGTATCGCATACGTGAATAGTAACCCCGACACGAAAAGATAAAGTTTCACAATAAAATCCATATCAATATTTATAACACCTTAATCCAAATGTTATAAATTACTTAATAATCTCATAATCTAATATTATTAATATTACAACAATATTTTAATCATTTATTAAACTTATAAACAATTTATTTTAATTGTTTATACTTTATTAATTAATGCATTTAATCATCCTAAAATGTCAAACTCATAAGATTTCATCACCAATAACCAAAACCCTCATCAAAATCAGATATACCTTATATAGGATTCTCGAGCCATAAAAATCATATTTTCTAATTTTCTTACTTCACATAACATATTTAATTCATTTACTCATAACTAGTCTATTTTCATGAAAAATACCAAATTAGTACAAACAAATTTTCTTTTCTGGAATTTAGCAGAATATAGTTCCATATTTAACCTATATTTTTCTCGGAATTTTTAAAAATTTATTTACTATTTTTCATATGGCAAAAACTACCGAATATTTAGACATTTATCATAAACTGTACGTTTGTCAAAAAATTCCAAAATTTACAGAGTATACTACTATTATATACATGTACTCCCAATAAAAATTTCTCCAATTTTGGAGATAACCACAAGGAGTTATAAGTATTTACTTTTAAAATAGTCTTTTCCCATAAAATTCATAACTCCTAATCTATACATCCAAAAATCGCTATTTTTGGACACAATCTAGAAAACTCATCAAATTATCATTTCAAATTTTTTTAGAATTTTTGAAGGTCTGAAAATTACGAAACTGAAAAACATAATAACCCTTACAATCCCTTACCTCAAAAGAGTAAGAGATTTACGACTTTAATATCTGATGTAAAGTCAAAGGAAACTTGCACCTTTGAATAACAAATTCTCAAAGTATCTAAATACTCACAAAAATACGCTCGATAATATAGAGAGAAAAAACTTATTTACGTGTGATTTTCAATTCTAACTTAAGCGCCTATTTATAGGAAAATGCTAGAACGTCAAAGGAGACAAAATAATAAAATATTATTATTATTTTTCCAATCTTACGCACACCTTTGAACACTTACCAGCCCATCACATTTGAACAATTAATTGAACACATGTTTTTTATACCAACCAAAAGTGGGTCCCACCTAATTCTAATAAAAATTATTTTATTTTCCAAAACTTCAGTAATTCATAATAAATAGCTCTTTTATCAGAAAAATACGAATTTTATGTCCATTCCACACGAAATCAAATTCTCTACAACTTTGTAGCTTTAAGTTTTTCCAAATTCTAAACAAAATATTTGAAATCCATAAACGGATGATTTTCAACACCTTTTAAAATTCATAACAAATCAGACGTTAATTTTTAACGGTTCAAAATTTGTGGATATATACTCAACTTATATATGTATAACATATCCAAAATCACAACGATCGAATTTTTTGATTATGAGTCCTTAAATTAAAATTATAACTCACCATAATAGAGAATTTAAGAATTCCAATTTCTACGATTTGATTTTTTTGATATGCCATCTCCTAACTCATTATACAAAAGATTATAGATTTTAAAAATCAAGTACCTAATTTTCGGCATTTCGTTCCTTCATTTTAACAACATAAATAAAACAATCTATCATTTATATCCATATTAAATAAATATTTCCTTATCATATAAATCAATAATTAATTATTCACAAATAATATTATAAAATCATAATAATGACAACCAGTGCCGTTCCTGGAAAGAAGAGACTTTTCGATAAGGATTTTTCCTTACTAAATGCCATGATTAAATGACCAAACCTCTCCTTGATGTAACTTTCTAGACATTGCCAATAATGCTATCTAATAATATTATTCAAATAATATGAATTATTGATCTGATAATGAGAAATACTGTGCAGTGACAATTATTGAAACAACAATAATATAAAATATCAACGCAACAATTATTGAATCAATAAAATAAAATATTGAACAATAATTACTGTAACAATTATTGAGTAGTGCCTTCATACGTAAGAATCAATAATTCAAAAATACTGTGTTATACCATGTGCTAGTGTGCAACCACGCGTTTTACTGTATTTTAACCACCGGGTATTCCAACAGTGTTAAATGTAACAACTACGCCGTTATTTATAAAAACTCAAACTTGTCGTTTTCTTCATCCGACATACTTATTCATTATGGGGGCCATAAATGGTTGCGCCTGTCATATTTAATATTCTCCGACAGCAAGAATATTCCACGACCAAACGAATATTCCCCGACAACAATGAGTATTTTATAGCCACTTGCTTATTTTGAAAATTATATATATATAACCCTTAACTTTAAATTTTATCAATTTAACCATTTACTGAATAATAATTATAAGAAAAATTGAATACTTTTATTTTATAAAATTCAGGGTCTTACAATCTCCCATCCTTATGAAATTTCGTCCTCGAAATTTACGTACCTAGTATTTCAAAGAGTTGAGAATACCTTGCCTTTTTTTTCAGATTCCATCTTCCCTGTCATCATGATTTCTCCATTGCTCATCTCTTTTATTTCAGATATCATTCTAGAATACAGCTTCAAAACAAAGGTTAATTGACATATCACAATTTGTCAACTTAAGTAAGAAAATTTAGCTTAGGTAGGACACACACTAGCGAAGGATATTACTCATCTCTCCCTTCCTAGTTCTAATCCCGGATCTCCGTCAGAGATCATATCCCAAAGCTCTGATACCAAATGTGACGCCCCCAAAATAGGTCCAATCCACCTAACCTATTCTGAATCGCCAAATACATGGTACAGAAAACAACTACAACTTTATTACTACAATTATCGTGTAAAATACAACAACACATATACTGTGAGTTTAAGTACCATCTGTGACTCTGGACACCAACTTATGTCAGCACCTCACATGATACATTGCATAAAGGTACAATCAATAACTGTTTTAGAAATTAAAATCTTTGGAAAATGCTCAAGAAAACCTTCGTACATGGGAGGCCATGCGTCTAGGTTATGATAGATATCATATGTCCACAGAATTATCCTTGGTTGACCAAATAGACCCCAAAGAAAAATGAGAAGATTACTATCTTGTTCATTATAATGAGGTGCACTTTTGACGCTTTTGAAGTCGGGTTCTCATCACCCTATTGTTGTTCACCAAAATTAATTATTAAGTGACGTATAAAATACGACACACACATCTTAGGACCTCAATACAATTATATATTGCATGTCATGTCATTTTATAATGTATTGAGAAACTTCGATAGTCTCGGACCATCACACTATTTCCATGTTATCCCCGCTCGACCCAACTACACTCTTATTACCTGAAAGGAATTGTGAAACAAAAGGGTGAGCACAACTAGCCCAGTAAAGAATATCATGACTAAAGATAATTAAATTATCAATAGCCTTCATCAGTAATAAATCAGAGATTTAGAACATATGGTAGATGATAAAACTTTTCAACCATAGTTGCGAATGAACGAGCAATCCATTAGAAGAGTCAAATAGACTATAAACTTCTATTATTTTCTCCATGTTAAAAGTCCACCAAAAATGTTTTATCCTCAGTAACATCAATCAATAGTTTCTTTCCACAATCATATGAATAACTCATAATCATAATTGTGATTCTAAATTCTTCTTCTCATCCAGGACTAAGAGATAATTTTCATCACCGCCTTTTACCGAAACATCAAAGATCATGGTTATACCAAATCACGCCTCATGTTTATAATCATACTAATAAATTCATCTTTGCACTACGGCAAAATATTCATTATCATTTCATCTTTTCGCAACTGACTCAAAGATATTCAACAACAGGTCATCTTTGCACTACAGGCCAAAGATATTCAACAACAGGTCATCTTTGCACTACATGCCAAAGATATTAATATCTCAAAGAAATATATAATCATTTCAGAATTTATATAAACCATAATTATAACCATGTTGATCAATTCACCTTTGCACTTAAGCTAAAAATATTCAATTATAAATTCAATGGTCATGATCATACCAGTCAACGATTTAACTTTGCACTACTGGCCAAAGAGAACCCATAGCCACGATCATACCAATAATCTACCCATCTTTATACTCAAGTCAAAGAGAAATTTCTTCACTAGAATTATAAAAATGTTATATATGATATTAAAAATAATATGATCAAAACATGGATTTAATTTCAAGAGTAAGATTCATAAATCAACGATAATTTGGTCGTAAAAAGAAACCAATTTTATCATGAATAGTAACTCGTGAATAGTAACTCATGAATATACTCATAAATAGTACCATATACATAAATAGTATCGTATACCTAAATAGTGCCATATACATGAATAGTGTCGTATATGTGAATAGTACCGTATACGTGAATAGTAACCCCGACACGAAAAGATAAAGTTTCATAATAAAATCCATATCAATATTTATAACACCTTAATCTAAATATTATAAATCACTTAATAATCTCATAATCTAATATTATTAATATTACAACTATATTTTATTCATTTATTAAACTTATAAATAATTTATTTTAATTGTTTACACTTTATTAATTAATGCATTTAATCATCCTAAAATGCCAAACTCATAAGATTTTATCACCAATAACCAAAACCTAATCAAAATCAGATATATACCTTATATAGGATTCTCGCCCATAAAATCATATTTTCCAATTTTCTTACTTCATATAACATATTTAATTCATTTACTCATAACTAGTCCATTTTCATGAAAAATACCAAATCAATACAAACAAATTTTCTTTTCTGGAATTTAGCAGAATATAGTCCCATATTTAACATATATTTTTCTCAGAATTTTTAAAATTCATTTACTATTTTTCATATGGCCAAAACTGCGAATATTTAGACATTTATCATAAACTCATACGTTTGTCCAAAATTCCAAAATTTACAGTAGTATACTTTTATTATATACATGTACTCCCAATAAAAATTTCACCAATTTTGGAGTTAACCACAAGGAGTTATAAGGGTTTACTTTTAAAATAGTCTTTTCCCATAAAATTCATAACTCCTAATCTATACATCCAAAAATCGCCATTTTTGGACACAATCTAGAAAACTCATCAAATTATCATTTTAAATTTTTCCAGAATTTTTGAAGGTCGGAAAAATTATGAAACTGAAAAACATAATAACCCTTACAATCCTTTACCTCAAAAGAGCAGTATTTCTGACTGAAATATCGGATCTAAAGCCGAAGGAACCTCGCACTGAATAGCAATTCTCAAAGTATCTAAATACTCACAAAAATATGCTCGATAATATAGAGAGAAAGAAAACTTGTTTCTGGTGTGATTTTCAATTCTAACTTAAACGCCTATTTATAAGAAAATGATAGAACGTCAAAGGAGACTAAATAATAAAATATTATTATTATTTTTCCAATCTTACGCACACCTTTGAACACTTACCAGCCCATCACATTTGAAAAATTTATTGAGCACATGTTTTCTATACCAACTAAAAGTGGGTCCCACCTAATTTTAATAAAATTTATTTTATTTCCCGAAACTTCAGTAAATCATAATAAATAGCCATTTATCAGAAAAATACGAATTTTATGTCCATTCCACACAAAATCAAATTCTCTACAACTTTGTAGCTTTAAGTTTTTCCAAATTCCAGACAGAAAATATCCGAAATCCACAAACGGATGATTTTCAACACCTCTTAAAATTCATAACAAATCATACGTTAATTTTTAATGGTTAAAAATTTGTGAATATATACTCAACTTATATACGTATAACATATCCAAAAATCACAACGATCCAACGGTCGGATTAAAATTATAACTCACGCAATAGAGCTTTAAGAACACTGATTTGATTTTTAATGCCTCTATTCCGTTAAAATACTAAAAAAAAACACCTCAGCATTAATTCCTTCATTTCTAACCACATAAATAAATCTATCATTTATATCCACATCAAATAAATATTTCCTTATCATATAAATCAATAATTAATTATTCACAAATAATATTACAGAATCACAATAATGACAACCAGACAGTTCCAAAAAAAGAGGGGGCTTTCTGATAAGGATTTGTCCTTACTGGCGCGCAATTAGGTGACCAAAGCTCTCCTTGACAGAGCTTTCTAGACATTGCCAATAATGCTATCTAATAATATTATTCAAATAATTTGAATTATTGATCTGATAATGGGAAATATTGTGCAGTGACAATTATTGAAACAACAATAATATAAAATATCAACGTAACAATTATTGAATCAATAAAATAAAATATTGAACAATAATTACTGTAACAATTATTGAGTAGTGCCTTCATACGTAAGAATAAATAATTCAAAAATACTGTGCAATTCTGTGTGCTACTGTGCAACCATGCGTATTATTGTATTTTAACCACCGGGTATTCCAACAGTGTTAACGATAACAACTACGCCGTTATTTATAAAAACTCAAACTTGTCGTTTTCTTCATCCGACAGTTATTCTGTTATGGGGTCCATAAATGGCTACGCCATCGTACGAATATTCTCTGACAACAAGAATATTCCACGACCAAACAAATATTCCCCGACAACAATGAGTATTTTATAGCCACTTGCTTATTTTGAAAATTTTATATATATCACCCTTAAATTTAAACTTTTATCAATTTAACCATTTACTGAATAATAATTATAAGAAAAATTGAATACTTTTATTTCATAAAATTCGGGGTATTATAGTGGAGGTAACGAAGGTTTCTCCTAATGGAGTTTCAACCAATAAGTCAAAGTCTAATTTCTTCGGAGTTAAATTTAAACGTTGAGCGCAAGTAAGAGAAATAAAAGAGTGGGTAGAACCAGTATCAAATAAGGTATAGACTTCGAAAGAATTTATAATTAACTAACCCGTGCTAACTTCGTTCGGGTTACTCATTTTTTGAGAGTCATGGAAAACGCTCTTCCTAAAACCGCCGACTTTATTTTGTCCGTATCCGCCTTTGGTGCCACCGTCCCAGCTGGACTTGACTTCACTATACAACAAAATCGAGCTAGGCGACCTTCTCTTCCGTAATTGTAACATGCTTTGGACTACATTGTGCAGTTTGGACTGATGTGTCCCTCCCCTCCGCATTTGAAGCATACGATCGGTGGTCGTTCTTTTTCCTTAACAACCGGTGCTGGTGCTGACTTCTTTCCATCATGATTAAATCTCCTCTTCTTGAAATTTCCACTTCTATTATCTTGGCCATGATTACCACCGAAGTGGTTACCATTTCTGGCATGTTGATTCCCTCCACGTTTGTTGTCACCGCTTCGATGACTGCTACCATTGGTATTATCGTCTTGTCGGTTGCTCTCTCTTGGTTGGGCTGGCTCATTATCGTGCTCCAATAACTGAGCCCTATTTACAACATCTGAATACAAACATAGTTTGTGAGAAATGAGGTATTGACGTATTTCTGGTCTCAAACCTCATAGAAACATTTGCGTCATTCTCTCCTCATTATCAACCAAGTGGGACGCAAATCGGGACAACTTGGCAAACTTAGCTTTGTACTGCGACATGGTCATATTATTTTGCTCCAACTTGATAAACTCCACCTCCTTCATGTGACGAATACTTTCGGAAAAGTACTTGTCATTGAACAGTTCTTGGATCTTTTCCCAAGACATTTTGAGTGCGGCAGGCTGAGTACGTTTTACTAATTCCCACTAGTATCCTCTCAACATGAAGGTGGAAAAGGGAACCTTTTGCTCCTTGGAGCATCCCAAGACATTAAATATCTCGGTGATCTACTTTATCCACGTATTTGCCTCAAGTGATTTTGGCTCTCCCAAAAATTTTGGTGGTCCCAGCTCCTTGAACTGCTTAGCAGTGACCAACCGAGAGTTATCAGTGTTTCCACCTGCATTTTGAACACGAGCCGCTCTCGCTTAATGTTGCATGAATTGCATAAAGCCTCTGAACATCCCATCGTTCATCATTTGATCGGTGTTGTTGTTTACCTGAGGATTATTGTCTTCCTGTTGCACATTATCCTGGGTATTGATCGTTGGTGACTCAATGGTCTCATGCGCTTCATTGTTGATCTCAACATTTTCAAATGCTATTTTCAAACACTGCCACAAAACAAGGGTTAATTGACATGTCACATATTATCCCTATACTCTAACCGACCAATTAAATACCAAATAAACTTAGGTAGGTCATACTAGCGAAGGAATTCCCCGTCTCTCCCATCCTAGTTCTTGTCTCACATCTCAACCAGGGATCATATCCCTAAGCTTTGATACCAACTGTGACGCCCCCAAAATAGGTATACATCACCCATCTTGGGTCGCCAAATACATGGTAAAAAATTCAAATACAACTTCATTATACAACTGTCGTGTAACATACGACAAAACATAAGCTGAGAGTTTTAAAACGAATATTGTCTTCTAGACAATATCCACACTCAATGGAGTCCTCATTACAATTATTATCATACTATTTCACAGAATAATGAGGACTACTAATGCACCATCTCGGACCATCACTCCATTCCCCGACTAGTCCCGGTTATGTTCTCATTTCCTGAAGAGAACAATGAAAGCAAAAGGGTGAGCTCAACTAGCCCAGTAAGAAATATTATGACTAATATAATGCAAAATAAGTTATCGTTAGCCTTCAACAATGTTAAACTAATAAAATATAATAGACAACAAGTTTAATTGCAGCGGAGCAAGCAATCCATTAGAAGAGTCAAGTAGAGCAAGATATCTACTATCTTCTATGATTTAAAAAGTTTTTCAACAGTTTTATCGATGAGACTCAACTTAATAAATAAACCACATCATCGAATCATCCCTGCACTACGGGCCAAGGATATTCATGTAATCAATGGTCATGATTATACCGAATAATTTCTGGTCATAATCATATCAACAACTATCTATCAATGCACTACAGGCCAATGAGGATTTTTACCACATCATTTATAATATTACGGGTCATGATTATACCGAATGATACCTGGTCATAATCATACCAATCAACAGTCCATCTATGCACGTAAGCCAAAGATGACTTTCATCACAATATAAGCATGAGGATGATGACAATGATATAAGCATTAATCAAACAAAATCAAGGATAATTATTAAAGACTTTAAATATATCTAGAGTTTAAAAATATCCAAATTGTCAACATGATACTGCTTTGTGGATTAAAATTCAAGAATAATATCCACGTATCAAAATAATTTGGACAGAAAAGAAATAAATTTTTTGGGTGAATAGTACCCTGTGAATAGTACTTCATGAATAGTACCCCGTGAATAGTAACCCCGACATGAAAAGTGTCCCGAATATCTGAGTGAATAATACTAGAGTGAATAGTAACTAGGTGAATAGTAACTTGTGATTAGTACTCCAGCACAAAAAGTGCCCCGAATACCCGAGTGGATAATACTAGAATGAATAGTAACCGGGTGAATAGTAACCCATGAATAGTAACTCATGAATAGTACTCTGGCATGAAAAGTGCCCCGAATAACCGAGTGAATAATATTATAGTGAATAGTAACTGGGTGAATAGTAACCCATGAATAGTATCCCGGGTGAAAATATTGATATTTAATATGAAAGTTCAGATCAATATTCCAATAAAACGATACTGGATGAAGTGCAAAACTCAAGGATATTCCATTAATTTCAAGGATTATAGAAGCAATACTTACCATAGAAAGTTTATATTTAAGAATATGAAAAGAATTAACATACAAAAACTGCAAATGGATTTTCACCTGTGATACGGTACATAATCCGCGTAGACAGGTTATTCCGACATATTAAAGGATGAATACGAAAAATAGTATTACTTATGAATACGAAAGAAATAATACTCCTTACGAACTCAACAAATAATATCCCTTACCAAACGAAAATAACATCCCTTACCTTAGCAGAAGACTGGATACTGTAATAGTGAAGTAGCAGAATACTCTTCTTTTTTCTCTCTATAGTTTCTCTCTCTATATCTTCTCTTGTGAGTCTTAGTGAATTGGTGAGAATGAAAGAAGAATTAAGCTTCTATTTATAGGAGAATGGACTAAATAGTAACTAATTCATGAACAGTCCAAATTGATTTACTATTATAACAGATGGTCCATATTGATTACTATTAAAACCATAATCGATGGTCCAGATTGATTACTTTTAAAACCACCACCGACGGTCCAGATTGATTTAACTTATTACACTATAGTACCCCTAAAGTTTTCTAAGTTTGCATTATTCCCCTCTAACTTTTGTAATTCACTTATCTTCAATAAACACATTTTTAATACTTCAACAATTATTCATCATTAATATTATAACTCACAATATTTAACAACCAGATTGTTCCCAGGAAAGAGGGGGCTTTCCAATAAGGATTTCTCCCTATTGGCGTGCAATTAAGTGAACAAACCTCTCCGCGACAGAACTTTCTAGACATTGTCAATATTGCAAATAATAATATGAATAACTTTGTTGTCTCAATTATTGATTTAATAATAAAAAATATTATGCAGATGATACTGTGACAATAATTGAATCAAATAATGTGAGATACTATGCAACAATGACTGTAGAAATAATTGAGTATAACTGAGTGAATTCTTACGTAAGCATCAATAATCAATCACAGTGTATTCTTATACGAACCACGCGTATTCTTCGTACTTTACCACTTCGGGTAGTTCAACAGTTTAACGGTAAAACTTTCGCCGTTATTTTTATAAAAAGATATTTCTATCGTTTTCTAACTACGACAATACTTTAGTTGTGGGGTCCACCAATGATTGTGTCATCGAACGAATATTCCCTGACAAAAAGAATATTCCTCGACACAACGAATACTTTATATCAACTTGCTTACTTTGCAAAAATTTTCACATATCACCCTTAACTTTAACCTTTTATCAATTAAACAATTTATTAAATAGAATAATAATTATATGAAAATTAAATACTTTCATTTCATAAAATCCGGGGTCTTACACCAGGTGTGAAGACACCCCTTGGGCTTAATTGCTCGAGTAACCTAAACCACGATACAGATCTGCTCAGGTTTTGCCTTTTCTTTTTCAATGCTCATTTTCTTAGGTGCTAAGTTGCCCATGTAACGAGCATTGGGCCGATGACTCTCAAACCAGATAGCTTTAGGGAACCAGGTGTAAAGACACCCCTCAAGCTTAATTGCTCGATTAACCTAGGTCATGATTCGAGACATTAGGCTGACGACTTATCTTTTATCTTTTCATTAATTATCATTATTTTTGCCATAGTTTCATACCCGACAACTAAGAGTCGGGTCAATCGCAAAGTGTAGACATGCATATGAGATCAAGTATGTTCCAAAAAGTGCTTTGATGTAGGATATCGTGCCCAATCAAAAGGTTGAATAGTCTAAATTCTTTAATTATTCCCGTGATTTTTGTTCCACGGACGATTAGCGAAAATGTAAGACCCCAACTTTTATTAATAAAGATTACTTTTTCTCTAAATGTTATTTTGAATAATAAGGTGTGAATTTGATATAATGTTATAGTTGTGGGTAATATTTACAAATTTTGTAAAGTAAGCAAGTTGTCATAAAATATTCATTTGGTCGGGGAATATTCGTTTTATCAGGGAATATTCGTACGACGACACAATCATTGGTGGACCCCCACAACGGAATTACTGTCAGAGTTAGAAAACGATAGAAATAGCTTTTTATAAAAATAACGGCAAAAGTTTTACCGTTAACTGTTGAAATACCCGGTGATAAAAGTACAGTAATATGCGTGGTTGCATAGTAGCACATGATATTGTACAATATCTTTGATTATAGATGCTTACGTGAGAAGTAACTCAGTTTTATTCAATTATTGCCATAGTAATTGCTGCATAGTATCTCACATTATTGATTCAATTATTGTCGCAATTATTATTTGCATTATTGACAATGTCCAGAAAGTACTGTCGAGGAAAGTGGTTTGGTCACCTAATTGCACGCCAATAAGGAGAAGTCCTTATTGGAAAGCCCCCTCTTTCCTGGGAATTATCTGGTTGTTAATATTGTGAGCTTATAATATTATTTATGAATAATTATTATGTGGTGGATATTGGTTCAATTTTGATACAAATGAAGGAATTTAACATGAAATATTTATTGAAAGTTTGGCAATTATCTTCTCCGATAAATTATTCATTTAAATATATTATAATTGTTTAAATAATAGTATTATATATATACACACACACATAAATATATATATATATATATATATATATATATATACATGTGATAAAAGTGATGGTTGGTGGTTGATTGTTGCCTGCAAACTATGTTTCTCATGTGTGGGACCCCAACCTTTGAAATGAGAGGAGTTAGTCAAAAGAAAGGGTTAGGCAGAGTAGGCGGAGAAAAAAAGGAAAGGTTAGGCAGAATATTTCTCCCTCCGTTGCACTATAAATAGGGGGTAACCCCTCCTTCCTAAAACACACCTTCAATATCAGAAATTCTAATTCTATAGTATTGTGAGTATTTTTCTTGAGTATAAGGATACTTTGAGTGTAGCTTTTTGTGCAAGATTTCTCAGAATAATATCCGATATTCCAGTCAAATCTATTTTCTACTAAGGTAAAGGATATTATTTTATTTCAATACTCGTAAGAAATATTATTTTCTTTCATACTCCATATTATGTAAGGGATATTATTTCATTTCATATTCCTAAATTTAAACTTACTATGGTAAGTATTGCTTTCATACTCCTTGAAATTAGTAGAATATCCTTGAAATTTATGCTTCATCTAGTATCGTTTCACAAGGATATTTTTCTGAACATTCTTGTTAAATTTTAATCTTTTCATGCTGGGGTACTATTCACGGGGTACTATTCATAAAGTACTATTCACTCGGGATACTATTCATGACAAAAATTGATATCTTTTCTGTCCGAATTATTTTTACATGAATATTATTCTTAAATTTTACTCCACAAAGCAGTTATCATGTTGACAATTTGGACATTCTTAAACTCTGGATAAATTAAATTATAAATTTTTATCCTTGATCTCGTTTGATTGAATTCTTATATCATTGTCATCATCCTCATGCTTATATTGTGATGAAAGTCATCTTTGGCCCGTAGTGCATAGATGGACTGTTGATTGGTATGATTATGACTAGGAATTATGTATCGGTATAATCATGACCTGTATTACTACAAATGATGTGGTAAAAGTCCTTATTGGCCCATACTTCATTAATGGACAGTTGTTGGCATGATCATGACCATTGGTGATAATAACGAATATCCTTGGCCCGTAGTGCATGGATAATTCAATGATGTGGATTATTTATTGAGCTGTGTTACAGCGATAAAATATTGATGATGAAATTTTAAATCATAGTAGATAATAGATATCATGCTCTTCTTAACTCTTCTAATGGATTGTTTGTTCCGTTGTAGTTAAACTTGTTGTCTATTGTATTATATCAGTTTAACACTGTTGAAGGCTAACGATAATTTATTCTGCATTATTTTAGTCATAATATTCTTTATTGGGCTAGTTGAGCTCACCCTTTGCTTTCATTGTTCTCTTCAGGAAATGAGAATATAGCTGGGACTAGTCGGGGAACAGAGTGATGGTCCAGGATGGTGGTTATAGTAGTCCTCACTATTCTATAAAATAGTGTGATAATAATTGTAATGAGGACTCCATTTGAGTTTTGATATTGTCTATGAGACAATATCCGTGTTAAAACTCTCAGCTACATTTTTGTCGTATTGTATAAATGAAGTTTGTATTTGAATTTTGTACCATATATTTGGCGACTAAGAATGGGTTGTGTATACCTATTTTGGGGGCGTCACATAAAACACATTCTAAGAATACTGAACATGTATATTATCGCTAATACATGTAAATGGAGACTGAAAGCACATAAAGAGATGAAAGAGTCCTACATCACATTTGGATTATTCATTCTGAGAAAAATATGATTGAAAAAGACCAAATGATCATACCGGATCGCCAGTAAATTGACATGAAGGTCCTGATGATGATGGACCATGTTGATGGTGCTGACTGGTGCATTTTCCTCTTTAGGATGGTTGATAAATGCCCTAGTGTTGAGTTGTTGCTGTTTTCGAGATTGCCCCAGTCTTTTTGTAAGAGTCTCAATACCGGGTTATAGCCAATTTTGAAATTGCCCCAACCTTGTTTGTTATCTGGGGTGGTTTTCACAGATGGGCTGATAAGATGCCAAGATTGAAAGAGTCTCTTACCTCTGGACCATATGGTGAACAGGTAGTAGATTTAGGCTTTGATGTTTGGATGCCCCCAATCATTATTTCTGACTTGTTGGCGCAATTGGCTCTAATGATTTTCTTCTGTTTGTGATTGAGGGTGTCGACTCTTTGAAGGTCCTTGTTGATGAGCATGCTTGATATATCATTGTGTAGTTGTTTCAATTTTGATGATTGATTTTGAGAGGCCTTCGGACTCCACTGAATTGGCCCTAAGATCTCATCTTGGTTGGTGATGACTTCACCTGAGTTTGATTTGAGCTGCAAGGTGTGATTTGTGGTCTTAATCTGAGGGAACTGTGATGCCCCCAAATCCGGGTATCTTCCAACCCGACATATGGTGCTCCACAGTGCTATAGTTCACACAAACATTCAATTGAAATGCCTCAAAAGAACGAATATGTTTTATAAATATATTGTAAATCAATATTACCATTCCCCAAGTTCTTTATAACCATTACATTTGTTCTTGTCATAATATTAAATATTATCATTACAAACCTATACTATTACATAGGTAATCTACAGGTTCGCCTTAGCCTTTCCTTTATCCTTGCTGGATCCTTCGGTCCGTTCGGTCTTAGCTACATTCATATGGTTCAAGCAAGAGTGAGCATAACTAGCTCAATAAGTATAATAATTCTATTTAAATGACATGCTTGAAACATACAAATCATATATCTTCAATAACTGAACAATAGTTATGAAGTACTATTGATAATTCAAAATAGAACTTCTCTTTTCTCAAAACATTTTACAATGAACAATATTCAGTAAAACATCAATTCCGGTCCAAGACCTTGAGCATTTCATACTTTCTTTGAAAAGGACAACCCGACACTAAGTCCGTAAGTCCGACATTACTTACGAGCACGTCTAGGTGATCAACCTATAGTACTCTATGTTGATCAACACTACATTCTTTAAACGTATGTACGTTTAAGTGGTGGAAACCTCACGTGCCTGTCGTTTGATGAGAAAACATTTGTTTAGCATACTCAGTCTTCATTTGAAAAACACACCAAAATAGTTTGGTAGAACATTGACAATACTTTGATAGTTTATAAGAAATCCAAAACATCTTAAGTCTAGCCGAAAGAATTGGCTTTGACTTCATCATACATCAATTCATGCGTAAGAATACATGAATCACAAAACCTGTCTAGATTGAACATAGACAAGAGTTAGAACACTTGCCTTCAGCTTCTGCTACTATTATTACACGTTCACTTTAAGTTTTTAGAGTCTCTACAACACATAACCACATACCACATTAGGTCATAATCAAATAGGTATGGTACCTAACATATCTTACCCTTCTTCTCAATTTAATCATTAATTAGATTTGTTATTATTGGTTCCAGCTTTTCGTTACATTTTACATCGTTCTTATGTTCATATGCAATTAACTTACTTTTAACCTTTAGTTATCATACTTAAGGTCTAACAATGTCTTGGACAATGTTACTTTAAGATTTAGTTCATTACTAATTAGTTTACTTCTTTTCCTTACTTATAAGCTTTCCTTATTGCCTTCCTTCTAGTCTTTGTAATGCTACGCCACATGCTTTCTTCTCTTTAAGCCTTTCTGCTGGCGCCACTCTTCGATGGTTGAGGGTCGAACCCGTGTTGTGGCTTCCGCTTTTGCTCTTTAAGCCACGCCACGACGTGAAACTACAAAAGGTCACCATTGCACACAGTGACTGCAATTTCCTGATATACCTGCCTTAATATGCTTTTGGCATGGCCTTAGCTACTCTGTACTAGACAATTAAAAATTTTGTTTTGCATAACGAACTTCCCGGACTCCAAATTTGATCATTTTAAGTCCGAATTGGCTCGTTTAAGAGCCATTAGCTCACATATCATATACTCTATGTGTTCATGCAAAAATTTTACATTTTTGACTTTGTTAACTCAAAATTCACTTATTAGTTCATTTTCAAAGAAAATGATAAACGTTTGTGAACGTCCAACGCTCGTTTCTTCGTTCTAAGTCAGAATTCGGTAATTTTCAAGTCTGCAACTCTATAATGACAAATTAAACTTGCCTCCATCGAAAAACCAACATTTTTGAGCTCAATTTCAAAATTCGACTTCTAATCTGAGAATTTCACGAATTCGACGATTATCGTCTAATCGTGTGAATTCTGGCATAACTTTATTACTTAGGATTTGTTCATCATTTCAAATGGATTATTTCCATCATATTAACATCTTAACATACTCATTTCATTAACTTATTTTCATAATAAGTTATTACTTGTTCTTCATGAGCTTATAACATATCAAAGTATAAACTACATACAATTTCATTTCTCATGACTTATAATGGTTTAAGTCTTCTAACCAACATCCTTACATCTTCTTATCATATAAACTTCATCTATGTAAACATGTTACAAGTTCTTCCTTAGTTCATAACTTATCTATGAACAAAGTGCTTATTCACGGCTTATTATGACTTAAGACCTTAGATTATTCATTCTTATCATTTCTTAGCATACATGTCAATCAATCAACACTTCTCTTATCAACCTACAATTGTAGAGATGGAAGATTAATGACATAGTATCATTATCTTTGATGATCAAGTTTGTCTTCTTTTTTTCTACGTAATGCAAGTCTAGCTTATTCTTACTTATTCTCTCTAACAATTAAGTTGGAAGTTGTTGGATGAAAATTAACAAACAACAATGAAATCCAAGCTTTCTTATTTATAGGAAAACCAAAGTTAGGGCATATTAGTCAATACACCAATCCCACCTCCTTACTATTCATTACCTATGCACTAAGTTAACTTGCTCATCAAATTAATTACTTGGCCATCACACTCTTTTCTTGGTCACCAAGATTAACCATATAATTATGGGTTGCCCCATGGGTCACCATAACCCATTGGATCAATAGTTTGGGCTTTAGGTTTAATTAACTTATCCTATACTTGGGCTTGTATTTAAAAAACTTAATTGGACTTTACCATTACTTACACTTGGGCTTGCACATTAACTTCTATTGGACTTTACAAATTGCCACATAATCCTACAAATCCATTTCATTTGGCTTAAAGCCTTATAACATATTGTTTACGTATTATTCTTGTATTCTAACTCGTATACTCATTCATAATATACGATATACCATCATTCACACATACTCATATAATACTTCGTATCATACCCGTATTCATTACCTCGTACAATACATACGCATCATATGATCATTACTTTAGCTTCTTAACGCTTTATTTTCCTTAACATTCTCAAATTAAGTCTGCATGCAAAAAATTTTGTTTTCCATACTCGAATTATTATTACATAATCCGTCTTACCTCGATATTCTATCGTTACATATTTCTCGAAAGTTCAAAATTAATTCCCCAGCAAAAATCGATGAATAATGTTTTTCGGAAAATTTCTCGAAAAACTTTTATTTTCGTCTTAGAAATTTAAACACTTTAGTTCCTTCACGTAGTCAAAATACTACGACGTTACGACGTTACGACGTTTCTAGGTTATAGAACGACATTCATCTTACTAAAACATAGTAATAACAAATGATATAAAGATTCTGTCCCCAAAATCTTCCCCCCTTATAAAGATTCTGTCCCCAAAATCTCGTCTCACATTACACAAACAATTGAGGGTAATCCTTCCTTATCTTTTCTTCCAATTCCCACGTTGCTTCTTCTGCATCGTGGTTCTTCCATAACACCTTCATGGAAGGTATAACTTTGTTCCGCAGAACTTGCGCTTTTCTATCGATAATTTGAATCGGCATCTCTTACAAGTCCTTCTCAATATGAATAGGCTTACTTACATAATTGTAAGGACGTAACACGAATATATGAAACACGTTATGACGCCCCAAAATAGGTATACATCACCCATTCTTAGTCGCCAAATACATGAATGCGTAAACTACAACTTTATTATTACAATTGTGCGTAAAATACAACAACATCCAGTTTAAATACAAATATTGTCTTCTAGACAATATCCACACCCAGATAAAGTTTTCATTACAATTATTGATGCACTATTTTACAAAAATAGTGAGGACTGCAAAAATAACTGTCTAGGACCATCACTCTATACCCCAACTAGTTCCTGCTATATTCTCGCTTCCTAAAAAGAAAAATGGAACAAAAAGGAAAAGGGTGAGCTCAACTAGCCCAGTAAAGAAAATTATAACTAAGATAATATACAACAAATTATCCTTAGTCTTCAACAGGGAAAAACCTGATAGAATATAATATACAACAAGTTTTAGATCAACAACTGCAGCGGAAACAACAATTCATTAGAAGAGTTAAGTAGAGAATGAAATCTACTATAATCTATGAATTTGAAAGTCCATCATCAATATTTTATCCCTGTAACATCAATCAATATACATCTTGAATCAAATATTCATCTTTGCACAACGGGCCAAAGATATTCATTTGTATCACCAGATTAGTCATGTTCATCTCAACACTGTTCATCTTTTTGCACTACACGGCCAAAGATATTCATTAGGTAATCATTCATCTTTTTACTTTCTGGGCCAAGATATTCATCAAGTATCACCATTAAGGACTGAGGATGATGAAAATATTTTAAAGAACGAATCCAGTGAGACAAAAGAACAAAGATTAGAGATTCGTACTTTAGATAATTTAAGTTTAAAAATACTCCATAAGAAATCATAATGGAGTAAAATTCAAGAATGAAGATCAAAACATGGATACAATCAAAGATAGTAACCATAATAGACATCTGGGACAAAGAAGAAAAAATTTCATTTTTCGGTGAATAGTGCCGTATTTGTGAATAGTGTCGTATATGTGAATAGTGCCGTATACGTGAATAGTAACCCCGACACAAAAAGGTAGAAATTCCACAATAAAATTCATAACAATATTTCAGCATAATGATATTGAAAGAAATAATATCATTCACAAAAAAAATAACATCCCTTACCTCAAAATAATAGTACTTCTGTTCAAAATACCGGATGTAAAGCCGAAGGAAACTTGCACTGAATAGCAACTCTCAACGTATCTAAATACTCACAAAAATACGCTCGATAATATATAGAGAGAAAACTTATGTTTCTGGTGTGATTTTCAATTCTAACTTAAGCACCTATTTATAGGAAAATGCTAGAACGCCAAAGGAGACTAAAATAATAAAATAATATTATTTTTTTTCTTTTCTTCTATGCACCAACCATTTGAATCATCTAGCATGCTATCTTGGAAAACATATTTGCAGCCCACATGTTTTTAAACAAAAGTGGGTCCCACCCAATTTTAATAAAAAAATATTTAATTTCTGAAACTTTAATAATTCATAATAAATAGCCATTTTATCAGAAATATACGAAATTTATGTCCATTCCATACGAAATCGAATTCTTTACAACTTTGTAGCTTTAAGTTTTTCCAAATTCCAAACAGAAAATATCCAAAATTCATAAATGGATGATTTTTAATACATCCATTCCGACAAAATACTGATAAAACACCTCAGCTTTAATTCCTTCATTTATAACCACATAAAATAAATATATCCATCAATTATATCCACATAAAATAAATATTTCCTTATCATATAAATCAATAATTAATTATTCACAAATAATATTACAGAATCACAATAATGATAACCAGGCTGTTCCTAGGAAAGAGGGGGCTTTCCGATATGGATTTCTCCTTACTGGCGTGCAATTAGGTGACCAAACCTCTCCTTGGCAGAACTTTCTAGACATTGCCAATAATGCTATCTAATAATATTATTCAAATAACATGAATTATTGATCTTACAATGGGAAATACTGTGCAGTGACAATTATTGAAACAACAATAATATAAAATATCAACGCAGCAATTATTGAATCAATAAAATAAAATATTAAACAGTAATTATTGTAACAATTATTGAGTAATGCCTTATTACGTAAGAATCAATAATTCAAAAATCTTTATGCAATCTGGTATACTCTTTGTGCGACCCACACGTATTACGTATTTTAACCACCGGGTATTCAACAGTGTTAATTGATAACAATTACGTCGTTATTTATAAAAACTCAAACTTGTCGTTTTCTTCATCCGATAGTTTATTAGTTATGGGGCCCACAAATGGTTGTTTTGTAAATACGAATATTCACAAACAACAAGAATATTCCACGACCAAGCGAATATTCCCAAAAAATGAATATTTTATAACCACTTGCTTATTTTGTAAAATTTGCACATTTCACCCATAACAAAGCATTATATCAAATTAATTCCTTATTATTTCAAGATAATGAATATAGGAAATTTAATTTAATTTATAATAAGTTGGGGTCTTACAACCTCCCTCCTTATGAAATTTCATCCTCGAAATTGGCGTCGTACACAGTGTTTCAAAAGGTGAGGTACCTCGCTTTCATTTCCGATTCAACTCCTAGGTCATTTCTTCATAGCATGGTTCCTCCACAAAACCTTGACTTGTGGTATAACCTTTGTTAAGTAGGACATGCTCTTTCCTATCAAATATCTTGACAGTAACTCCTCGTCGTTAAATCTTGGCTATCTCTCGTGCAGTTCTAACACAATAATGTGGTTTGGGTCTTTCACATATTTACTGAAGCATAGATATGTGAAAAACTTTTTGAACAGAGACATGCTTGGAGGTAATCTTGAGTCTATAGGCCACATTTCCTATTCGATCAAGAATCTCAAATGGACCAACAAATCGTGGATTGAGCTTTCCTCTCTTCCCAAATCTTGTAACTCCCTTCTATGGAGCAATACGTAACAGTACATAATCTCCAATATTAAATTCCACGTCCTTTCGATGAAGATCAGCATAACTCTTTTATCGATCTTGTGAGGTCTTTATATGTTGTCGGATCATTTGGATCTTTTCCATAGTCATGCATACTAATTCTGGTCCCAACAACGTTGCTTCACCCACCTCGTCCCAACATACTGAAGAACGACACTTTCGTCCATATAACGCCTTGAATGGAGCCACGCCTATACTTGCTTGATAACAGTTGTTGTAGGAGAATTCCACCAATGACAAGTACTTATCCCAACTTCCTTTGAAATCTAGTACACATAGTCTAAATAGATCTTCAAGGGTTTGAATTCTTTCTGATTGCCCATCCGTTTGAGGATGGTATGCCGAATTGAATCATAAATCCGTGCCCATAGCTTTCTGCAAACTAACCCAAAATCGTGAAGTGAATCTTGGGTCACGATCCAAAAATATGGATACTGGCATGCCATGCAATCTCACAATCTCATTCACGTACATACGAGCAAGACGTTCAAAGGAATAAGTCTCACATATAGGCAAGAAATGAGCAGACTTGGTTAATCTATCAACAATAACCCAAATCGCATCTATACCTTGAGAAACCTTGGGAAGACCTGTAATGAAATCCATAGTAATGTGTTCCCACTTCCATTTTGGAATCTCAAGTGGTTGCAATGGACCCTTTGGCACTTGATGCTCCGCCTTTACACGTTGACAGGTTAAACACCTCGAGATAAACTCCGCGATCTCTCTCATCATATTTCTCAACCAAAATGTATGTCAAAGATCATGATACATTTTGGTACTCCCAGGATGGATTGAAAATGGTGTGTTGTGTGCCTCCATCATGATTTTATGCTTCAAGTCAGAATTGTTAGGAACGCAAAGTGTGGAGTTGACTCGAAGTATTCCTTCTTCATCGATTCCTGCTTCTGGAATAACACCTTCTTGTACTTTCTTCTTCATACGTATTGTCTCTAGGTCTATGGCTTGAGCAGCTTTAACTTTATCGATTAAAGTCGGTTCTACTCGTATGTTTGATATTATCACATGGGTACTTGGAGCCTTTATCTCTATCTCCATCCTTTGAAAGTCATACAAAATAGGCCTTTGTGTTAACAAAATTGCACTCGTACTCGCATATGATCTTCTACTCAATGCGTCAGCTACAACGTTTGCTTTTCCAGGATGATATTGAATGCTATGGTTGTAATCTTTCAACAACTCGAGCTAACATCGTTGCCGCATGTTGAGTTCCTTTTAGGTGAAGAAATATTTGAGGCTTTTATGATCCGCATAAATCTCCACTTTCTCCCCATATAGGTAGTGTCTCCAGATTTTCAACGCAAAAATTTACTTGACTCTCGGATCATGAGTAGGATAATTCCTCTCATATTCTTTGAGTTATCGCGAGGCATAGACTATGACTTTCCCATATTGCATGAGAACACATCCTAACCCTTTTCACGAAGCATCATTTGTAGATAACAAATCCATCCGAACCGGATGGTATTGTTAGAAACAGTGCCAAAATGAGTCTCTCTTGAGCTCTTGGAAACTCTTCTTGCATTCCTCGCTCCATCAAATTTTGTATCTTTCCGAGTCAAATTTGAGTTTAATGGAGTAGCGATTTAAGAAAATCCTTCCATGAATCTCAGATAATAACTAGCTAAGCCCAAAAAACTACGCACTTTGATCATCGACTTGGTTGCTCCCAACTTTGTATTGCTTCAATCTTGGCCGGGTCAGCGAGATACTCCATGTTTTGACACCACGTGCCCAAGGAATGCTACTTCCTTAAGCGAAACTCACATTTTTCTTGGCATATATAGCTTGTTGTCACGAAGTCTTTGAAGTACCGACTTCAAATGGTGCTCATGATCTTCACGGCTTTTGGAATAGATGAGGATGTCATCAATAAAGACAACAACGAACGATCCAAATATTCCTTGAATACGGTTCATCATATCCATGAAAGCGGCGGGAGCATTAGTCGATCAAAAGACATGACTAAAATTCATAATGCCCGTCTGGAGTTACGAAGGCGGTCTTTGGAATATCCTCGGTTTTAATCTTGGTGATGATATCCGAATGAAGATCGATCTTTGAAAAGAATTGTGCTCCTTGCAAGCTGGTCAAACAAGGTCATCAATGCGAGGTAGCGGATACCTATTCTTGATGGTGACATGGTTTAATTCTCGATAGTCAATACAAAGTCGCATACTCCCGTCTTTCTTCTTTACAAATAAAATAAAATAGCACCCCAAGGAGATGTACTAGGACAAATGAAACCGATGTCTAACAATTCACAGTAGTTGGACTTTTAACTCCACGAAGTTCAATAGGAGCCATTCGATATGGGGTTTTAGAAATGGGCTTTGTGCGGTTCAAGATCAATAAAGAATTCAACTCTTCACGTTACGGGGTAGACCGGGAAGTTCTTGAAAAATCGTCGGAAATTCACTAACAATGAAATATTATTCAAATCGGCGTGTTTTTGTTCAAGTCCATAACATGGGCTAAGAAAGCTTGACATCCATTTTTAATAAGCGAATGGCTTTATGGCTTGATATGACGGTGATTGACTTTAATGGTTTGGTTGCTTGAATTAGCATAACAGGTTGGTTAGGAATATGAAAACTAACAACCTTACAAAAATAATCAATTTTAGCATGATGATTGGTTAACCAATCAATCCTAAAATCACATCAAATGCAAGTATCTTTAAAGAGATAAGATCAACGGTAATGTGATGGTGCCAACTTGGATCAAGCAAGATTTATAAGCGATGGATGTAATAAAGTTTTCTCTAACAGGAGTCTCCACGAGATAAGTCAAAGTCTAATTTCTCGGAGTCGAGTTTAAGCGTTGAGCACAAGCGGGAGAGATAAAAGAATGGGTAGAACCGGTATCTAGTAAGGTATAAACTTTGCAAGAGTTCAAGATTAGCTTACATGATCACCTCGTTCGGGTTTCTTGCGTTTTGGCGATCACAGACAAATGCCTCTCCTTGAACCACCAGACTTTGTTTTGTCCGTAGTAGTACCTTTGGTGCCACCGTCCCCATTGGACTTGACTTATTTCTATTGGACAAAATCGGGCTATATGACTGTCTTTTCCACAACTGAAACACACCTTGGAAGGCTGTGAACAGTTTGGACTTATATGTCCCTCTTCTCCGCATCTGTAACATCTAACTGGAGGTCGTTCTCCTCCCCTAGAATTTATTGTTGGTGTTGGTGCTGCTTCTAATGTCTTCCCGTCATTGTTGAATCTCCTATTTTTAAAATTTCCACTTGACTCTCCTCTTCTATTATTATGGCCACGATTACCACCCGAGTGGTTACCGCTTTTGTCCATATTTTTCCCTCCTCGCTGGTTATCATCGCTCAGATGATTTCTTGTCATCCAGTATGACCACAGTTGTGGTCCCTCGGTTGAATATACTCATTATCTCGCTCTAATAATTGAGCCCTATTGACAACATCTGAATACAGAGAAAATTTATGAGAGATAAGGTATTGACGAATCTCGGGTTTTAGACCTCTCGAAACATCCGCGTCATCGTTCCTCATTCTCTACCAAATGAGGTGCAAACACGGATAACTCCATGAACTTTGCCTCGTCTTTGGGACACGCGTCATGTTGTTTATTCGATCTAATAAACTCTACCTCCTTCATATAGCCGAATACTTTCGGGGAAAGTACTTGTCATTGAACAGTTCTGAAATCTTTCCCAAGACATGTTGAGTGCGGTGGTGGAGTGCAACTTCCTGATTCCCACCGATGTCTGCCTCACCACGGAACATAAAGGTGGCGAATGGAACCTTCTGTTCTTCGATGCATCCCAAGACATCAAATATCTTGGTAATTTTCTTGACCCACGTTTTCGCCTTAATCGGATCCGACTTTCCCAAAAACTCTGGTGGTCCCAACTCTTTGAACTGCTTGGCTGTGACAAACCGTGCGTTGCTATCATTTCCACCCGTATTTTGTACACGAGTCTCCTCGTCTGATTTTACATGAACTGCAAAAAGCTTCTAAACATTCCATCATTCATCGTTTGCTCCATAGTGTTGTTTACAAGAGGAATATTGCCTTCCTGTTGCACGTTCTCTTGGTTGGTGATTGAAGGTTGTTCCACAGTCTCATACACTCCATTGTTAACGTTCTCAGCTGCCATTCTAAAAAACTGCCATAAAACAAGGGTTAATTAAACAAATTAACATGTCACATAATATCCATATATTATGACCAACCAACAAATAAGCTTAGGTAGGACACACTAGCGAAGGATTTACTTGTCTCTCCCTCTAGTTCTATTCCCAGATCTCACTTGGAGACCATATCCTAAGCTCGATACCAAGCTGTGGCGCCCCCAAAATAGGTATACATCACCCATTACGAGTGTGAATACATGATACGAAAACAACTACAACTTTATTATTACAATTGTCATGCAAAATCGACAACACATCTTTGTGAGTTTAAATACAAATATTGTCTTCTAGACAATATCCACACCAATATAAAGTCCTCATTACAATTATTGATGCACTATTTTACAAAAATAGTGAGGATTTTATAAAAACAATTGTCTAGGACCATCACTCTATACCCCATTTGGTTCTGCTATATTCTCGCTTCCTAAGAAAAAAATGGAACAAAAAAGAAAAAGGGTGAGCTCAACTAGCCCGATAAAGAATATTATGACTAAGATAATATACAACAAATTATCCTTAGTCTTCAACGAGGAAAAAATCGATAGAATATAATAGACAACAAGTTTTAGATCAATCTGGCAAAACAACAACAATGGAAAAATAATTCATTAGAAGAGTTAAGTAGAGAATGAAATCTACTATCATCTATGAATTTAAAAGTCCATCATCAATATTTTATCCTGTAACATCAATCAATATACATCTTGAATCAAATATTCATCTTTTTGCACTCTGGGGCAAAGATATTCATTTATATCACCAATTGGTCATATTCATCTCAACACTGTTCATCTTTTGCTTTCTGACCCAAAAGATATTCATTAGAAAATCATTCATCTTTTGCACTTCTGAGCCAAAGATATTCATCAAAATATCACCATTAAGGATGAGGATGATGAAAAATATTTTAGAAAACGAATCCGATTGAGATAAAAGAACAAAGATTAGAGATTAAGTACTTTAGATAATTCAAGTTTAAAAATACTCCATAATAAACCATAATGGAGTAAAATTCAAGAATGAAGATCAAAACATGGATACAATCAAAGATAGTAACCATAATAGACATCTGGGACAAAGAAGAAAATTTCATTTTTTTTGAATAGTGTAATTATTTGTGAATAATGTCGTATCGTGAATAATCTTGTATATCGTGAATAGTAACCCCAGACACAAAAAGGTAGAAATTCCACAATAAAATTCATAACAATATTTCAACATAATGATATTGAAGAAAATAATATCATTCACGAAGAAAATAACATCCACTTACCTCGAAAATAATAGTATTTACGATGAAATATCGGATGTAAAGCGAAGGAAACTTGCCTTTGAATAGCAACTCTCAAAGTATCTAAATACTCACAAAAATAAACTCGATAATATAGAGAGAGAAAATTTATTGTTTACGGTGTGATTTTCAATTCTAACTTAAGCACCTTTTATAGGAAAATCTTTAGAACTCGAAGGAGACTAAAATAATAAAATAATATTATTTCTTTTCTTTTCTTCTACGCACCAACCATTTTAATCATCCAGCATGCCATCTCAGAAAACATATTTGCAGCCCACATGTTTTCAAACAAAAGTGGGTCCCAACCAATTTTAATAAAAAAACATTTAATTTCCGAAACTTCAATAATTCATAATAAATAGCCCTTTTATTAGAAATATATGAATTTTATGCCATTCCTTACGAAATAAAATTCTCGACAACTTTGTAGGTTTAAGTTTTTCCAAATTCCAAACAGAAAATATCTGAAATCCATAAACGGATGATTTTTAATACCTCCATTCCGATAAAATACTGATAAAATACCTCAACTTTAATTCCTTCATTTATAACCACATAAGATAAATATATCCATCAATTATATCCACATAAAATAAATATTTCCTTATCATATAAATCAATAATTAATTATTCACAAATAATATTATAGAATCATAATAATGACAACCAGGCTGTTCCTATGAAAAAGGGGGCTTTTCGATAACGATTTTTCCTAACTGGCGCGCAATTAGGTGACCAAACCTCTCCTTGACAGAACTTTCTATACATTGCCAATAATGCTATCTAATAATATTATTCAAATAAGATGAATTATTTATCTTATAATGGGAAATACTGTGCAGTGACAATTATTGAAACAGCAATAATATAAAATATCAACGCAGCAATTATTGAATCAATAAAATAAAATATTGAACAATAATTACTGTAACAGTTATTGAGTAGTGCCATCTTACGTAAGAATCAATAATTCAAAAATACTATGCAATCTGGTGTCTTCTTTGTGCGACCACGCGTTATTCACGTATTTTAACCACCGGGTATTCCAACAATGTTAACGGTAACAATTACACCGTTATTTATAAAAACTCAAACTTATCGTTTTCTTCATCTGACAGTTATTCGTTATGGGGCCCATAAATGGATGCGCCGTCGTACGAATATTCACCGACAGCAAGAATATTCCACGACCAAACGAATATTCCCCGACAAAATGAATATTTTATAACCACTTGCTTATTTTGCAAAATTTGCATATTTCACACATAACCAAAGCATTATATCAAATTAATTCCTTATTATTTCAAGATAATGAATATTGGAAATTTAATTTTATTTATAATAAGTTGGGGTCTTACACACGTTATGTATTCGTTCTAGGTCTGGAGGTAATGCTATCATATAAGCTATCTCACCTACCCGTTTTAACACTTCAAAAGTTCCTATAAACCTTGGACTTAACTTTCCCTTCTTTCCAAAATGTATCTTTCCTTTTTAGGGAGATACCTTTAGAAAGACGTAAGAGCTTACTTCAAAGTCCCTATTTTCTCGATGCTAGTCCGCATACTTCTTTTATCTGTCTTGAGCTTCTACGAGACGCATTCATATCAATTTCACTACTTCCGCTATCTGTTGTACCAATTCTGGCCCTAGCATTTAGCGTTCTCCCACTTCGTCCCAACACAGTGGTGTTCTTCACTTCCTTCCATACAAGGCTTCGTAAGGCGGCATACCTATGGTTGCATGATAACTATTGTTATACGCAAACTCTACCAATGGTAGATGATTATCCCAACTACTTTTAAAATCCATGACGCAAGATCTTAACATATCTTCTAATGTCTGAATTGTCCTCTCGCTCTGTCCATCAGTTTATGGATGATATGTTGTACTCAAATTCAACTGCGTTCTCAACTGCTCCTGCAGACTCCTCCAAAAGTTTGATGTGAATCGTGGATCACGATCTGACACAATCGAAACTGGTACTCCATGTCTAGAAATTATTTCCTTAACATAAAGTTTAGCTAACTGGTCCAAGTTATACTTGACCCTAATTTGCAAGAAGTGAGCCGACTTCGTCAGCCGGTCCACTATTACCCAAATCGCATCATACCCTTTCGTTGTAATCGGAAGTCCCACCACAAAGTCCATCGTGATATGCTCCCACTTCTATTCTGGAATCTCCAATGACTGTAACAAGCCACTTGGTCGTTGATGTTCGGCCTTAACTTTCTGACAAGTCAAGCACCTACTCACATACTCGGTGATCTCTCTCTTGATGTTCGTCCACCAAAAACTCTGTCGAAGGTCTTGATACATCTTTGTACTACCAGGATGAATCGAGTACCTCGAACTATGAGCCTCTTATAATACTTTCTCCCATAATTTTGTCTCATTCGGAACCCAAATTCTTCCTTCAAATCTCAATAACCCCTTGTTATCGAGACTGTAATTAATATCTTTTTCATTGGTTAACCGCTCCTTTATCAGGTCACACTCATAAGTTTTGAGCTGCACCTCCTTGACCTTCTCTACGATGGTAGATTGAATCTCTGTCACAAATAGTCTCTGCCCTGATTCACTCGGCAACTTCACTTCTATTTCCATCCTAGCCATCTCTGTTATTAACTCAGTTTCCGTTAACATAGATAACTTCTCCCGACCCTTTCTACTTAAGGCATCGACAACTACATTGGCTTTTCTAGGGTGATACTGGATTTCACAGTCGTAATCCTTTATCAACTCCAGCCATCTCCTCTGTCTCATATTCAACTCCTTCTGTGTGAAGATATATTTTAGACTTTTATGGTCCGTGTATATCTCACATTTCTCTCCATAAAGATAATGTCTCCATATCTTTATGGCAAAAACTACTGCGGCCAGTTCCAGATCATGAGTAGGGTAAACTTTCTCATAATCCTTCAAATGCCTTGATGCATACGCAATGACCTTTCCATGTTGCATGAGCACGCAACTAAGTCCTTTATGCGAGGCATCGCTATAAACTACGAAATTTCCTGTGTCATCGGGTAATGGCAAAATAGGCGCTTCACTCAACCTTTTCTTCAGTTCTTGAAAACTGTCTTTGCATTTCTCAGTCCACACGTATTTCACCGTCTTCCTTGTCAAGTTAGTCATTGGAGTAGATATCTTCGAAAAATCCTGGATGAATCTCCAATAGTATCCCGCTAACCCTAGGAAACACTGCACCTCAGTCGGCATTTTCAGTTGTTTCCAATTCATCACGGCTTCCACCTTTGCTGGATCTACTAAAATCCCCTCATGGTCAATAACATGACCTAAAAACTATACCCTTTCTAGCCAAAATTCACACTTAGTGAACTTCGCATACAACTTCTCCTTCCTCAGTGTTTCCAACACTATTCTTAGGTGTTCAACATGATCTTCTGTCGTCTCAGAATAGACTAGAATATAATCAATAAACACCACGACGAACTTGTCCAAATATTATTTGAACACTCTGTTCATCATATCCATAAATGCAGCCGGTGCATTAGTCAACCCAAATGACATCACCAGAAACTCGTAATGACCATAACGAGTCCTGAATGCCGTCTTTGGTACATCCTCCTTCCTAACCTTCAACTGGTGATACCCCGTCCTCAAATCTATTTTAGAAAAATACTTTTCCCCTTTCAACTGATCAAAAAGATCATCGATCCTGGGCAATGGGTATTTATTCTTTATCGTTAACTTGTTCAATTCTCAATAGTTAATACAAAGTCTTAACGATCTGTCCTTCTTCTTTACAAATAGTACCGGTACTCCCCATGGTGAAACACTCGGTTGTATGTACTTTCTGTCCAACAGTTCTTGTAACTGTACCATCAACTCCTTTATTTCCACTGGCGCCATACGATACGGTGCCCTGGAAACTGGTGCCGCTCCTGACGCAATGTCTATTACAAACTCAGTCTCCCTATCCGATGGAAGACCCGACAATTCACTTGGAAATACATCCGTGAATTCTTTAACTATAGGTATTTGTTCCATGGTTTCTACCACTCTCTGGGTATCAAAAACATGACACAGATAACCTGTGACGCCCCCAAAATAGGTATACATCACACATTCTGAGTCACCAAATACATGGTACAGAAAACAACTACAACTTTATTATTACAATTGTCGTGCAAAATACGACAACACATACCGTGAGTTTAAATACAAATATTGTCTTCTAGACAATATCCACACCCAGATAAAGTCCTCATTACAATTATTAATGCACTATTTTACAAAAATAATGAGGACTGCTAAAATAACTATCTAGGACCATCACTCTATACCCCGACTGGTTCCTGCTATATTCTCGCTTCCTAAAAAGAAAAATGGAACAAAAAGGAAAAGGGTGAGCTCAACTAGCCCAGTAAAGAATATTATTACTAAGATAATATACAACAAATTATCCTTAGTCTTCAACAGGGAAAAATCTGATAGAATATAATAGACAACAAGTTTTAGATCAATAACTACAGCGGAAACACCAATTCATTAGAAGAGTTAAATAGAGAATGAAATCTACTATCATCTATGAATTTAAGATTCCATCATTAATATTTTATCCCTGTAACATCAATCAATATACATATTGAATCAAATATTCAACTTTGCATTATGGACCAAAGATATTCATTTGTATCACCAGTTGTTCATGTTCATCTCAACACCTGTTCATCTTTGCACTACGGGCCAAAGATATTCATTAGGTAATCATTCATCTTTTGCACTACAAAATGAAAGATATTCATCAAATATCACCATTAAGGATTGAGGATGATGAAAAATATTTTAGAGAACAAATCCATTGAGACAATGAACAAAAGATTAGAGATTAAATACTTTAGATAATTCAAGTTTAAAATACTCCATAATAAACCATAATGGAGTAAAATTCAAGAATGAAGATCAAAACATGGATACAATCAAATATAGTAACCATAATAGACATCTGGGACAAAGAAGAAAAAATTTCATTTTTTGGTGAATAGTGCCGTATTTGTGAATAATGTCGTATACGTGAATAGTGCCGTATACGTGAATAGTAACCCCGACACAAAAAGGTAGAAATTCCACAATAAAATGCATAACAATATTTCAGCATAATGATATTGAAAGAAATAATATCATTCACGAAAAAATATCATCCCTTACCTCAAAATAATAGTACTTCTGTTCGGAATATCGGATGTAAAGCCGAAGGAAACTTGCACTGAATAGAAACTCTCAAAGTATCTAAATACTCACAAAATTATGCTCGACAATATAGAGAGAGAAAACTTATGTTTCTGGTATGATTTTCAATTCTAACTTAAGCACCTATTTATAGGAAAATGCTAGAACGCCAAAGGAGACTAAAATAATAAAATAATAATATTTCTTTTCTTTTCTTCTATGCACCAACCATTTGAATCATCCAGCATGCCATCTTGGAAAACATATTTGCAGCCCACATGTTTTCAGACAAAAGTGGGTCCCAACCAATTTTAATAAAAAAAACATTTAATTTCCGAAACTTCAATAATTCATAATAAATAGCCATTTTATTAAAAATATACGAATTTTATGTCCATTCCATACGAAATAGAATTCTCTATAACTTTGTAGCTTTAAGTTTTTCCAAATTCCAAACAGAAAATATCCGAAATCCATAAACGGATGATTTTTAATACCTCCATTCTGACAAAATACCTCAGCTTTAATTCCTTCATTTATAACCACATAAAATAAATATATCCATCAATTATATCCACATAAAATAAATATTTCCTTATCATATAAATCAATAATTAATTATTCACAAATAATATTACAGAATCACAATAATGACAACCAAGCTGTTCCCAGGAAAGAGGGGGCTTTCCGATAAGGATTTCTCCTTACTGACGCGCAATTAGGTGACCAAATCTCTCATTGACAGAACTTTTTAGACATTCCCAATAATGCTATCTAATAATATTATTCAAATAATATGAATTATTGATCTGATAATGGGAAATACTGTGTAGTGACAATTATTGAAACAACAATAATATAAAATATCAACGCATCAATTATTGAATCAATAAAATAAAATATTGAACAGTAATTACTGTAACAATTATTGAGTAGTGCCTTTTTACGTAAGAATCAATAATTCAAAAATCTTTGTGCAATCTGGTAATGCTACTTATGCAACCACGCGTATTCATCGTATTTTAACCAATTGGGTATTCCAACGATGTTAATTGTAACAATTACGCCAATTATTTATAAAAACTCAAACTTGTCGTTTTCTTCATCGGCGCTTATTCGTTATATGGGCCCACAAATGGTTTGCGCCATTATACGAATATTCCCGACAAAGACGAATATTCCACGACCAAACGAATATTCCCCGACAAAATGAATATTTTATAATCACTTGCTTATTTTGCAAAATTCGCACATTTCACCCATAACCAAAGCATTATATCAAATTAATTCCTTATTATTTAAAGATAATGAATATAGGAAATTTAATTTAATTTATAATAAGTTGGGGTCTTACATAACCTACATATCCTTTCCTTAATAATTTCCTACTTTGTGTCATGGTAAGACAACACGAACGCCCCAACGATCTATTACCATAAAATACTACCTAAGGTTATCTCAATTTTCTAATATTCATACATTTCTTTTGACAATCTATTATTTCCCCATGGTTAAACAACCAATCCATTCCGAGAATTACATCAAATTCTCCTAACTTTATCGGTATCAAATCTACCGATAATTTACAACCCCGTATGTCTACGCAACAACTCCTATGAATATCTTCAACAGGAATTATCTCTTCGTTTTCTACCTTAATATTTAAAGGTATAGGCAACTTTTTGGGAAGTAATCCTAATCGTCTAGCAAAATCACATGCTATAAACGAATAAGTAGCACCTGAATCAAATAGCACGTAAGCATTTATGTCATTGATCAGAATAATACCTGCGACTACGTCCCCTGATGCAACTGCATCTTGGACTGTCATTTTAAAGGTGTGGGCCATAGGTCTACCCGGCTGCGCTGGACCACTAATAGCTAACTTACCGCTATTAGCGCCCTTATTCCCGTCCATCCCCTTCTTCGGGCAGTTCTTTGCTATGTGGTCAGTTGACCCACACACAAAGCATCTGTGGTTTTTCTTCAGACTTGGACAGTTAGGCGAAATGTACCCCTCCTATCCACAGTTATAGCATATCGCCTTCCCCTTGAGACAGACTCCTAAATGAGTCTTCCCACAGGTTTTGCACGCCTCCATTCTCCTCTTCGAATCTCCTTGTTTCACTCCGGTATTCCCAGAGTTAAACACTTTCCTTTTCTGTCGTTCGCCACTCCCGCTGGCTCCTTCTATCTTCACTCCCCCATTGACTTTTCCCTTATTCTTCTTGTCCTTATGGTACTGGCTTAGAGCCTCATTCCCACCTTCGGTGATTATCGTCTTCTCTAATATAGTACCAAACAAAGTAATTTGGAACACAGATATCCGGTTATAGAGCCAAGGTTTCAAGCCCTGCTCAAACCATCTAGCTTTCCTAACCTCGGTGTCCACTTGGTATGGAGAAAACCATGCCAGTTTATTAAACTTGGCAACGTATTGGGGAACTGTCATTTCCCCTGGCTTTAAATCAAGAAACTGCATCTCCATCATTCCCTATATACTTGTAGGAAAGTAGTTCTCGAAGAATATCTCCTTGAACCTTACCCACGTTACATTCTCAATACCAGCCCTAACCTGGTTAGCCTCCCACCAAAAATTGGCTTCTCCCTTCATCATGTAGGTTGCAAAGGTAACCTTCTGACCCTCATCGACATTTGCCTTCTCGATTTCTTTCACCCATGTTTGGGCTTCTATGGGGTCCGTAGTTCCTTTGGGCGGACATACACTCTTGAAATCCTTAAAAGTAGTAGCTCGTACTACTCTAGGATTTACAGGGATATTAGTCCCATTTCTATTAAACGCTGTTAACAAGTTAACAAACTTCTGTATCGGGTTAACTGGACCTCCCTCCGGTTGATTTACATTAGCTTCTTGGTTACGTTGTCTCCTTCTTGGCGGCATTTTGCTGTTACAATAAACAACACATCATTAATATTCTTTTCCTTATTACTTAGTTATTATTCAAGATTAAACAATAACTTCCACATTCATTACTCAATATGTTCCGTAAAAAGACTTATATTGATTCATTCCTTATAGTATAATACTACATCGTTTACATTACACAGCCTAAGCTGATTACATTACTATCCCGTAATTGCTTTCCAACAATTGGGATTTACAAAAGACTACCCTTTGCTATACAAAAGAGGGTTTTATGTCACTACTAGATACACAATATTTACATATCTAATTCTACTCTAGCTACTACTAGATTACATCTCCCGCAAGGCATTATCAAAATCTGTTGTGGCAAGATCAGCGATAACATCACGGCTGATAGTATGCCGAGTCTGCCCTGCCTCTATTGGATACCCAGCTACTTGTTGTTGGAAATCCTTATGAGAACTCCTATGAATATAGGACATTCTCCCTATATTCTATTTCTTGGTCTTTAGCTCCCCCCTGAGCTCAAAGACCTCTTGTTTTAGCTCATATACCTTGTCCTTGGCCAGAACTCTTTCGTCATGTTCCTGTTCCCACATCGACTCCACATTTATCTTATCCTGCAAGACAGCATGGAGCTCTGCCTTTAACTCCTTCACCTCCTAACAATAATGGAGGTTTCTATCCAACACTATCATAAACAGTGACATCATCGACTCCCCATGGGGTGTCTCTTCAGCAAGTGCTACCGGATTGAAGGACAGCACCTCCACCTCTTCTTCTGACATGCCATCAAATACCGACATTAGGTCGTGGTTCTCCGAGTCTCTAGACTCAATCACCACTACTTCCAGCTCCTCTGCTATTGGGTTCGGTATAACCTCTATCTGATTAACCGATTCTTCACTTTTTACCTATACGTCTCTAAACATTCCATTTCCTCCTGACATCTACAACAAAATAATAAAGTTTGATTAGTACACGTCAGTAGAATAATGAAAACACATATCATATATAATGCATTTTTAAGGTTAATTTCATCTTTTACTTCTTTGACTTCTCTTAAGGTTATGACTTAAGGTTTTATTTTCCCCCTTAAGTTTTATAACCTAATGCTTTGATACCAACCTGTGACGCCCCCAAATCCGGGTATCTTCTAACCTGACATATGGTGCTCCACGGTGCTACAGTTCACACAAACATTCAATTGAAATGCCTCAAAAAAATGAATATGTCTTATAAATATATTGCAAATCAATATTACCATTCCCTAGGTTCTTTATAACCATTACATTTGTTCTTGTCATAATATCAAATATTATCATTACAAACCTATACTATTACATAGGTAATCTACAGGTTCGACTTAGCCTTTCCTTTATCCTTGCCGGATCCTTCAGTCCGTTCGGTCTTAGCTGCATTCATATGGTTCAAGCAAGAGTGAGAATAATTAGCTCAACAAGTATAACAATTCCATTTAAATGACATGCTTGAAATATACAAATCATATATCTTCAATAACTGAATAATAGTTATGAAGTACTATTGATAATTCAAAATAGCACTTCTCTTTTCTTAAAACGTTTTACAATGAACAATATTCAGTAAAACATTAATTCCGGTCCAAGACCTTGAGCAATTCATACTTTCTTTGAAAAGGAAAAACCGACACTAAGTCCGTAAGTCCGGAATTACTTACGAGCGTGTCTAGGTGATCAGCCTATAGTATTCTATGTTGATCAACACTACATTCTTTAAACGTATGTACGTTTAAGTGGTGGCAACCTCACGTGCATGTCGTTTGACGACAAAACATTTGTTTAACATACTCAGTCTTTATTTGAAAACCACACCAAAATAGTTTGGTAGAACATTGACAATACTTCGATAGATTATAAGAAATCCAAAACATCTTAAGTCTAGCCGAAAGAATTGGCTTTGACTTCATCATACATCAATTCATGCGTAAGAATACATGAATCACAAAACCTGTCTAGATTGAACATAGACAAGGGTTAGAACACTTTCCTTCAGCGTCTATTACTGTTATTACACGTTCACTTTAAGTCTTTAGAGTCTCTATAATATATAACTACATACCATATTAGGTCATAATCAAATAGGTATGGTACCTAACATATCTTACCCTTCTTCTCAATCTAATCATTGATTACATTTATTATTATTGGTTTCGACTTTCCGTTACATTTTACATCGTTCTTATGTTCATATGCAATTAACTTACTTTTGACCTTTAGTTATCATACTTAAGGTCTAACAATGTCTTGGACAATGTTACTTCAAGCTTTAGTTTATTACTAATTAGTTTACTTCTTTTCCTTACTTATAAGCTTTCCTTATTACCTTCCTTCTAGTCTTTGTATTTAACGCTTCATTTCTTTCTCTTTAAGTCATACATGCTACTGCCACTCTTCAATGGTGAGGATCGAACCCGTGACTGCAAGTGCCACTCTTTGCTCTCCAAACCGTGCTTGCATTGCGTGAAACTCTGAAGGTCGAGCCTTTACACTGCAATGCTACTGCAGACCACCAATATATATGCCTTAGGTCATTTGGCCACGACACTTGACTCACATACTGACGATTAAAAATTTTGTTTTGCACAACGAACTTCCTGGACTCCAAATTTGATCATTTTAAGTTCGAGTTGGCTCGTTCAAGAGCCATTAGTTCACAAATCACATACTCTACGTGTTCATGCAAAAATTTTATATTTTCGACTTCGTTAACTCAAAATTCACCTATTAGTTCATTTTTAACGAAAATAATAAACGTTCATGAGCGTTTAACGCTCGTTTCTTCGTTCTAGGTTGGAATTCGGTCATTTTTGAGTCCGCAACTCTATAATGCCAAATAAGACTTGCCTCCATCGAAAACCAACGTTTCTGAGCTCAAT
This sequence comes from Panax ginseng, assembly GCA_020205605.1. NCBI lineage: Eukaryota > Viridiplantae > Streptophyta > Magnoliopsida > Apiales > Araliaceae > Panax > Panax ginseng. Next base: position 68,106,884 of record CM035132.1, on the reverse strand, counting down.
ATTAAAATTTGATTTCTAATCCAAGAATTTCACGAGAATTATCGTCTAATCGTGTGAATTTTGACATAACTTCGTTACTTATGATTTGTTCATCATTTCAAATGGATTATTTCCATCATATTAACATCTTAACCCACTCATTTCATTAACTTATTTTTATGATAAGTTATTACTTGTTTTTCACGAGCTTATAACTTATCAAAGTATAAACTACATATAATTTCATTTCTCATGACTTATAATTGTTTAAGTCTTCTAACCAACATCCTTACATTTTCTTATCATACAAACTTCATCTATGTAAACATGTTACAAGTTCTTCCTTAGTTCATAACTTATCTATGAACAAAGTGCTTATTCACGGCTTATTAAGACGTAAGTCCTTAGATTATTCATTCTTATCATTTCTTAGCATATATGTCAATCAATCAACACTTCTCTTATCAACCTACAATTGTAGAGATGGAAGATTAATGACATAGTATCATTACCTTTAATGATCAAGTTTGTCTTCTTTTTTTCTACGTAATGCAAGTCTAGCTTATTCTTACTTATTCTCTCTAACAATTAAGTTGGAAGTTGTTGGATGAAAATTAACAAACAACAATGAAATCCAAGCTTTCTTATTTATAGGAAAACCAAAGTTAGGGCATATTAGTCAATACACCAATCCCACCTCCTTACTATTCATTACCTATGCACTAAGTTAACTTGCTCATCAAATTAATTACTTGGTCATCACACTCTTTTCTTGGTCACCATGATTAACCATATAATCATGGGCTGCCCCATGGGTCACCCTAACCCATTGGATCAATAGTTTGGGCTTTAGGTTTAATTAACTTATCCTACGTACACTTGGGCTTGTATTTAACAAACTTAATTGGACTTTACCATTACTTACACTTGGGCTTGCACATTAACTTCTATTAGACTTTACAAATTGCCACACAATCCTACAAATCCATTTCATTTGGCTTAAAGCCTTATAACGTATTGTTTACGTATTATTCTCGTATTCTAACTCGTATACTCATTCATAATATACGATATACCATCATTCACACATACTCATATAATACTTCGTATCATACTCGTATTCATTACCTCGTACAATACATACGTATCATACGATCATTACTTTAGCTTCTTAACGATTTATTTTCCCTAACATTCTCAAATTAATTCCGCAAGCAAAAAAATACGTTTTCCATACTCGAATTATTCTTACATAATCCGTCTTACCTCGATATTCTATCGTTACGTATTTCTCGAAAGTTCAAAATTAATTCCCGAGCAAAAATTGATGAATAGTGTTTTTTGAAAAATTTCTCAAAAAACTTTTATTTTCGTCTTGGAAATATAAACACTTTAATTCCTTCACGTAGTCAAAATACTACGACATTCAGACGTTTCTAGGTTATAGAACGACATTCATCTTACTAAAACATAGTAATAACAAATAATATAATTTTATTCATTATTTAATTAAATAAAATTATTTTACAATAGATCCGAATTTCTCGGTCGTTACAGGAACATGTCGTTGGGTATGATATAGACTTTGCCACAATGGTTGCCCATGTACTGATGGAGTTCAAAAGAGATCAAATCTTCTCGCACTTCAGGAGTGATGAATTGATGACGAGTTACATCTTATGATGATTGCCAGTTCATCCCTGTGACTGATTGTCTTGACGTATCGCTGTCTCTTCCTTTCTGGGCTTTGTGCTAGATATGATGGAATGACATTGAAGTGTTGTTGGGTCTTCTCAACATGAGTCACTGACTTTGAGGGTTTTTCTTGGGCGTAGACTTTTCAGGTTTGATTTTGGTGTCTTGGGATTGATGTTTGGGTTTGGATGTTTCTTTTGAGGGTTAGACCGCACCATAGATGGTTGCCTACGTACTCCCATTGATGAGGGGAGATCGGGTCTTTTGTAGTTCCAGCTTGATGAGCTGAACGGTTTGAGAAGTGTTTGTTTTGGTTTTTCTTTGGTTTGACCGCACCATAGATGGCTGCCTACATACTCCCATTGATGAGGGGAGATCAGGTCTTTCGTAGTTCAAGCATTGGCTTGAAAGGTTTGAAAAGTAGTTATTGGAGTTTGAGCTTGATTGAAGGGGTTTTTTGGATTTTTGTAGGGGTTAGACCGCACCATGGTTGGTTGCCTACGTACTCCCATTAATGAGGAGAGATCAAGTCTACGTAGTTCCAGGCTCTGATAAGCTGATTGATTTGATTTTTTTTTTGACTTTATAATTTTTTGATTTATTTTTTTTCTTTTGTTTTGTTTTTACATGCATGGAAAATAAAAGACAGAATGCTAAGAAAGTGATACCGTCCCAACATCTCCTGGAACTCATAACTTTATCCTCTAGATCTACGTCTTCCTGGCTAGATGAGGCCTGATAGTCTAGTTATCAGGGGTTATGTTGCCTTCAAGGCTCACGATAAAGGTTACCTCTTGGTTATGAATATCTTCACTCATGACCATAGCTTGATCACCTCCTGACTCAGTACATCCCTTAGGGATGCTCATACTAGACCCATCGCAAAAAGGGATGAACTCTTGATTCTTCAATGGGTTGGCTTCCCCGAAAACCTCACCACCTTTTTCTTCATCTGTTTCTTCACCTTTTTCATGCGTTTGAGAGGATTTGACTATGAAATCTCCCCCGAACTATTGTTGTATTTCTCGCAAGGAACTTTCCTTTTTGGCTTTTTCTATATTGGGTAGGATCAGTATTTCCTCCTCATCATCCAGGAGGGTAAAATCAGGAATGTGGTTGCAAACTTTTGGCAACAAGAAGTTTGATGGTGGCGGAGGAATTTCCTTAGGGGACTCTCTTGTCTCCTCTGTCACTCCCTGCATTAGGATTACTCCACCTTGTGTTCTGCCAGGATTGGTGCTCATAGCCGTCACCTCCTTTAAACTGTCTGTCTCGAGTGGACATCTTAAGCTTTTTATCTCTTATTCGCCTTTTCTGGTCATGGGGACTTCTATCTTCAGTTCTCCATTTTCAATAAGATCCTGGATTCTATGCTTTAGAGACCAACATTCCTTAGTTGCATGTCCAGGTGAGTTAGAATAGTAGAGACATATCTTGGTGGAATCATAACTTTTCATCTCGGAATTTATAGGAGGCAGCAACTCAGTAATCTTTCCTTCGCTTATCAGAATGTGTAGCATCTCTTCATTTGATTTGTTCAGAGGGGTTAATTTTTGGTCTCTTTTGGAGGTTGTTTGATCTTTCTTCTTTGGGAATTCGCATTCCGCCGAGCGATTTTTTTGCTGGCAAGATCTTCTAGCAATTTTATCATTCCACTTTTCTTGTTCCTTCAGCCTATTTTGATCTTCTTCATTTAGCTGGCTCATCCTGGAGGGATATAGCCTTGCATTATGGTTAACCTATTTTTTCTCTTGGCTTTCTGATAGTTGAGTGAAAAACTTCTCTGTATCATGATGTTGGCGCACTATCAGCTTAGCTAGTAGATTTACTAGATTCTGAATTGTCTCTAACTTTTGTATTACTGTCATACCTTCCTCTGAGTTTTCCCACTCTAGGACATTTATTTTGTTCCTTTGGGGGTATTCCGCCATCCTTCATATGTATTTACGATTTGAACCAATTTCGGCGCCTCCTAACCTAATCATGTTTACTCCATCCGTATCATGATGTAACAGAATGTTGGTGTTGACATTTGGTTGGTCAGGTTATTGGACCACAACATCGCCACTTTCGATTAGATTTAGGATTTTATGCTTTAAGGACCAACAATCTTGTGTATCGTGTCCCGGAAACCCTGAGTGGTAAGCACATTTCTAGCTTGGATTGTATCTTTTTCTTTTTGGATCAAGAGGTGGGGGCAGTTCGGTAATTTTCCTCTAATTGATTAATAACTCCAATATATTTTCCAGGGGAATCGCCTAGTGGAGTGAACACCCGATTTTTTATTCTTTCAAATTTTCTCTTTCTGTCCTGGCATTGATTGAATGCAGCCTGTTGTTGAAATGAATTATAGCCTTAGAACTAATCATATTATCATATGTATGTGAATTCTGCATTGAGATGGAATTTATGTTTTGTGCCTATGATAGACATATACCGAAGCGCCATATGTAGTCCATTAAGTACTTGAGCTTCAACTTGTTTTGATTGTAATTGACATAAACATATAGTGTTTTAGTCAAATTAGGTGTTTACATTTATTCTATCTTCTGTAGATTGAATGTAATGCAGGTATGGTGCATCAAGAGATTGTCATATCTTACTTGTGTGTTCTCGGCTAACAATCCAAAATAATTAACTAAGCTTGTAAGGAAGTGTATTGTCTTGAATGAAATATTAAGTGAAATCATATACCCCATATCCCCCTTATTTGGCTATTTTACTTGCTAATTTTGCTATTTCCTTGCCTTTAATATTATTTTGGCTCAGATATAATTTATTCAATTGTTTAAGCAAACCGAGATAATTATAAAATGGTTGCATGATAGATTAAAACTCAATCATTATTCTCCATGGGAACGATACTCTACTCACTCTATATTACTTGTGGACCACGCGCACTAACGTGTGTGTTATTTTGATTAACACCCAAACAAGCCAACCAGTTTTTGGTGCCGTTGCTGGGGATTATTGATTGTTTTTATTACTCTCGTCATATGTTTAAATTAGATTTGTTTGAGTTAAACAAAAAATTCTTATCTTATTTCTTTTTTGTATTTTCTTTAGTTTCAGGTACTCTTGAATAGTGTATGTAAACTCGGTCTAAGAAGCCTACTTTGTTGCCTATCAAGGACAACATCAACAGAAAGGTTTGGCGATTGAGTAAGGGTACGACTAGTACTCAAGAGGACACTGAAGCACCGGTAGTCATGGCAGCACCAGAACAGAAAGCATTAAGAGACTATGTAATGCCGCGAATCAACGAATTACAGTCTAGTATCACAAGGCCAGTAATAGCAGCCAATTCCTTCGAAATCAAACTAGAAACAATATAAATGGTGCAAAACTCGGTTCAGTTTGGGGGAATGGCTAATGATGATCCAAATGAGTATCTGTTGAGCTTCATTGAGATATGTGATACATTCATGTCTAATGGAGTATCAGATGATGCAGTAAGGCATAGACTCTTCCCAGACAAAGCAAAAAGTTGGCTTCATTCATTACCGTCGGGGTCCATTACCACTTGGGAAAATCTAGCACAAAAATTCTTGGAAAAATTCTTCCCTCCTGCAAAGACTTCCAAGATGAGAAATGATATTTCAACATTTGAGCAACAACATGGTGAGTCATTGTCTGAGGCGTGGAAAAGATACAAGGAATTTCTTCGAAGATGCTCTCACCATGGATTACCTCAATGGATGCAAATAAATACCTTTTACAATGGATTGGGTAATCACACCAGAATAAGTATTGATGCAGATTTAGGAGGTGCATTTATGGCAAAGAATTATGAAGAGGTATATAACTTGTTGGAGACCTTGGCTGGAAACAACTACCAATGGCCAACAGCTAGATTGCATCAGCAAAAAGCAGTGGGGATATTAGAAGTGGATGTTATCTCAGCTTTAGCGGCTCAGTTGTCGGCCATGTCCAAGAAGATTGATTCTATTGCAGATACAAAAGTTCTGCAGGTAGCCTATGTTTGTGAGCTATGTGCGGGAGCACATCCCACCGAGCAATGTGCCATCACACCAGAAGCTGTGTAATTTGTGGGCAGTTACCAAAGACCACCGAATCCATACTCCAACAATTATAATTCTGGGACTAGAAACCACCCCAACTTATCATGGAGCAACAACCAAAACCATCAACTAGCTCCAAGACCACACTATCCCCTAGGATTCCAAAATCAACAACAACATCATGCTGCACAACCTTCACAACCAGAGAGAAAGGCAAACTTCGAAGAGATTTTGGCGAATTACATGGACAATAATGATATCCTAATAAAAAGCCAAGCGATGACAATCAAGAACTTGGAGAATCAAGTGGGACAAATGTCTAACTTATTGACAAGTAGACCACTAGTATCTCTTCCTAGAAATATAGAGGCTAACCCAAGGAGGGAAGGGAAAGAGCAATGCCAAGCGGTCACACTCAAAAGTGGAAAAGAAATTTCATCTCCAGTGAATAGCGCGGCCGAACCTAAAATATCAAAGGAAACCACGCGGTTGCGCCCTACATCAGAACCAGAAGATGCAGAGATTTTAGGGGAAAAGGATTGCAAGGCAGGGACTGAAATAGAACAGAAGAAAATAGCACAAAAAATACATGTTACCCCACCAAGAGTGTATCCACCGGTACCTTATCCTCAAAGGTTTCAGAACCAGAATTTGGACAAATAATTTGCCAAAATCCTTGAGGCATTCAAGAAGTTACAAATCAAAATACCATTTACAGAGGCTTTAAAACAAATTCTGAGCTATGCAAAATTCATGAAGGGTATTCTGTCTAGAAAGAAGAGGTTGGAAGATTTTGAAACAGTCGCCTTAACTGAGGAGTGCAGTGTAGTGCTACAAAGAAAAATACCTCCCAAGTTGAAGAATCCTGGTAGTTTCACTATCCCATGTTCCACTGGAAGCATGTCATTTAACAAGTGTTTGTGTGACTTGGGTGTGAGCATCAATCTTATGCCATTATTCATCTATACACAGTTGGGTCTGCTAGCACCAAAGCCAACAAACATTTCTCTTCAACTTGAAGATAGGTCAGTTACTTATCCGAGAGGGATTGTGGAGGACATCCTTGTAAAGGTGGATAAATTTATTTTTCCAGCAGATTTTATCATTCTTAACTATGAAGAAGATAAAGACATTCCTATCATTTTGGGGAGACCATTTTTAGCTACTAGGGAGACTCTCATTGATGTGTAAAAGGGAGAACTTACTATGATGGTCCAGGATCAAGAAGTTACATTCAACGTGTTTAAAGCTATGAAGTTCCCTACAGATGAAGATGAGTGCTTTAGGATGGATGTAGAAGAAAAAGTTGTGAATGATGAGTTTTTGAAAGTTATGCATAAAGATCCTTTGGAGGCTACATTGATGGGGATATTGAAATAAATGAGCCAAAATTAATTGAATATATCTCCAGTTGTTAGATGCACTACTAAGATTGAACAAGTTTAAAGTACCATTTGAGCCACTAGAAAGTTCAGGTAAATCTTCAGACCGTTTGAGGCCATCCTTAGAGGTACCTCCACCACTTTAGCTTTAACCACTATCTTCTCATCTCAGGTATGCATACTTAGGTGAATCGAATACTTGTTATTATTGCATCAAGGGAATTATTCCTTCATTTTACATGCACAAAATCTTTATGGAGGATGACAGCAAGCCTATAGTGGAACAACAAAGAAGGCTAAATCCTATCATGAAAGAAGTGGTCAAAAAGGGGATATTGAAATGGTTAGATGCTGGGATAATTTACCCCATCTTAGACAGCTCATAGGTGAGTCCTGTGCAATGTGTGCCTAAAAAAAGAAGGGATGATTGTGGTTAAAATGAGAATAACGAGTTGATACCAACACAAACAGTGTCGGGTTGGAGAGTGTGTATGGACTACAGGAAGATCAATAAAGTAACTAGGAAGGATCACTTTACTGCTTGCCTGATGGATATTCTGGGTATAATCAAATTGTCAGAGCTCCTGAAGACCAAGAGAAGACAACTTTCACTTGTCCTTACAGTACCTTCGCATTCAGACGGATGTCATTTGGGCTTTGTAATGCTCCTACTACATTTCAAAGATGCATGATGACTATTTTCTCAAACATGGTTGAGAAGAATTTAGAAGTCTTCATAGATGACTTCTCAATTTTTGGGGACTCATTTGACAGTTGCTTGGAAAACTTGGTCATGGTATTGAGAAGCTTTGTGGACACAAACTTAGTGCTCAACTGGGAGAAGTGTCATTTCATGGTACTAGAAGGGATTATTCTTAGGCATATATTTTCAGCAAGGGGATTGGAAGTTGATAAAGCCAAATTAGAGACTATTGAAAATCTGCCACCGCCTACATCAGTGAAAGGTGTTCGAAGTTTTTTGGGACATACCGGTTTCTACAGAAGATTCATTAAGGATTTTTCTAAGATTACAAAACCCTTGTGTAGTTTACTAGAGAAAGATGTTCCGTTTAGATTTGACAAAGATTTCTTGGCATCCTTTGATCTACTGAAAAAGAATTTAACATTAGCACTAGTAATTGTGGCACCAGATTGGACCTTACCATTCAAATTGATGTGCAACTCTAGTGATTATACTGTAGGGGTTGTGTTGGGTCAGAGAAAGGAAAATATCTTTCATGTGATATACTACGATAGAAAGACTCTATCTAATGCTCAGATTAACTACACGACCACTAAGAAAGTAGCAGTTGTATACGCCTTTGACAAGTTCAGATTTTATCTCACTAGGACAAGAGTGGTAGTTTACACAGATTATGTTGCCATCAAATATTTGATATCAAAGAAGGATGCAAAGCCCAGGTTAATCAGATGGATTCTTCTTCTTTAAGAATTCTATTTTGAAATTTGAGACAAGAAGAGGACAGAAAATGTAGTTGCTGACCATCTTTCCAGGCTAATGAGTCCAGGGCAGGATAAAAAAGTCAAAGTAGTGATCAACGAGAACTTCCTTGATGAACAACTGTTGGCAGTGACGTCAGAAATTCCATGGTTTGCCGACTTCGTCAATTACCTAATAAATAATGTGCTTCCTCCAGACTTGACTCGGCAACAGATGAAGAAATTTTTGTATAACGTGAAAAGATACATGTGGGATGAGCCATTCTTGTTTCGGTAGTGTGAAGATCGTATGATTCACAGGTGTATCCCATATAGTGAGATAACTAGTATTTTGTATGTATGCCACTCTTCACTATATGGAGGCCACTATGGGATTGAGAGGACTGCAGCAAAAGTACTTTAAGTAGGGTTTTATTGGCCCACATTATTTAAGGATGCCCATCAGTTTGTTAAAAACTGTAATAGATGCCAAAGGGTGGGAAACATTTCCAAACACAATGAAATTCCACTAAACTCAATTTTGGAAGTGGAAGTCTTTGATGTATGGGGGATAGACTTTATGGGACCATTTCCATCTTCTTTCAACAACCTCTACATTTTGTTGGCAGTTGACTACGTCTCAAAATGGGTGGAAGTCAGTGCTTTACCAACTAACAATGCCAAGGTTGTCTTGAAATTTCTTCAGAAAAATATCTTCACCCATTTTGGTACCCCGAAAGCGATAATCAGTGATTAAGGGAGTCATTTCTGCAACAAATACTTCACAGCTTTACTAGCTAAGTATAGGGTGAATCATAGGATTGCTACATCTTATCATCCCTAGACGAGTAGTCAACCAGAAGTCTCTAATCGTGAAGTGAAGAGAATTTTTAAAAAAATTGTAGATCCATCAAGGAAGGATTGGTCTATGAAGTTGGATGACGCACTTTGGGCATATAGAACTGAATACAAGACACCCATCGGCATGTCACCCTATCAGTTGGTATATGGCAAGGCCTGCCACCTTCCTGTGGAGTTGGAGCATAGAGCATACTCGGCCACCATAAAGTTGAATTTCGATCTCTCAGCCGCAGGTGAAAAGAGGCTCCTACAACTTAATGAACTTGATGAATTTTTTCTTCAGGCATATGAGAATTAAAAATTGTATAAGGAAAAGGTAAAAAGGTGGAACGACCAGAAAATCATCAAAAGGATGTTTGAGCCGAGCAGACAGTGCTTATATTCAATTCTAGACTTAGACTATTCTCGAAAAAACTCAAGTCACATTGGTCGGGCGTTTCCATGATAAAGACTATATTTCCACACGGGGTTCTTGAATTAGTGGGAAAACATCAAGAGAAACCTTTTAAAGTCAATGGTAAGAGTTTGAAGAATTATTGGGGAGGCAAAATTAACAGCCAAAAATCCTCAATTGCCCTTGCCACTCCATAATTGAACCCCAAGACAATCAAGCTAGACGACTCTAAACAAGTGCTTAATGGGAGGCACCCCAGTCACTCACACACTCTCTCTCCCTTGTTTAATTCTCATAATATATCCTATCTATTCTCCCTCTTGTTTAATTCTTACAGTCAATATGAAATCATTCTCCTCCCTTTTTGTTTAATTCTAAACACTTTATTGATGAGTCCATTTTTGATAGTATTAATCAGTTTCAACATTGTAGTTTTGATAAGATATAATGAGTTTTGATAATACATTTTTGCTTGAATGAAATAAAGTTTGATATCTAATCTTTGGTGTCTTTTCACAAGTAAAATTCAAGTGTTAGCGATTGAGAAAAAAATCAGTGTTGCTGCAAATTTTTGCAATTCTGGGTGCAGGGCAACGCGACCGCGCCACTCTATACCTTATACACAACGCGGTCGCTCCTTGATCTGAAGTCAGTTTTTTTTAAAAAAATCAGGCAAGACTTCTATCATTCCACTACATTTCAAACTCGGTAAAGGCAAAGTCATTCTCTCATATTCTGAACAGAACTCTAAGCTCTCTCTCTTTCGTTTTCAATATTGAAATTCCTCAGTCCATCTCCCATTCAACTTCTACTCTCTTTCTCTCTCTCCTATATAAACCCTAGCTATACTCTCTCTCCAACCAAGCATTCAGTCAGAGCTCAGCAAAGGCAAAGTTTGGGCATTTGCATAGCATCTACTCGATAAAAGGATTGAGTGAGTCTTGGGAATCAAGTTCTCTGCAGCTATGTCAAAGAGAGTTTAAACTCCATCATCTTCTTCATCTAGTAGCAGCGATGATGGTGCAGAAAGTAGTCGCAGTGTATTGGACGCCAGTAAGTTTGTGAATCTCCAGGCACAACACTACTATTCCGATGTATTGGTGAACAAGACTTTTATGTTGGAGAGGGGTTTGAAACCCAAAAATGAGGATGGGCAGCTAAAGGAAATGATTAGAAGGAAAGGATGGGCGTTGTTTATGGGAACTCCTATGGCAGCTCCAATGGCAGTTATCCAGGAGTTTTTTGCTAATGCAAGGGAAAGAATGGTATAGCATTTGTGCGTGGAAAGTAAGTTTCGTACTCCAGACAAAGTATTAATGAGCTATTCCACTTACCCATCATTGCAGATAATGATATTGCCTGTGTACATGATATGCGAGACGAAGAGGAGTTAGACAGAATTGTTGAAGAGTTATGCAAGCTAGGAGTGAATTGGGTTACAAAGCACGGGACCACTCAGAGGCTTCATTTTTCGCATACTGCACTTAGTCTCTACGGAAAAGCATTGTACAACTTTATTTATGCCAATTTGATGCCGACTCGTTATAAAAATAATGTCACTAAAGAACGAGCAATTCTATTATATAGCATTGTAAAGGGAAAACCAGTTGATGTAGGCTATGCCATCTACCAATCAATTCAGCGCTATCTGCGCGGGAATACATCGAGTGGCATCCCTCATGCCTCAGTTATTATATGCTTATATTCCAAGGCCGATGTGGAGTGGGATAAGAGTCTTTATAGCTGCCCATGGGTGACATTGATCATGCAGCTATCAAGAAATATAAAGTATGGGAAGGTGCTCCATCACATCCTTGGGGTCTCGGCTTCAGCCTAAAAGACCAAGAGGAGAGTGAAGAAGATGTTGAAGAAGAGCTAAAGCCACTTCCCATAGAGGCCCCACATCCTCACCATGCCAGGTAGGATAGAGAGATACGTCGCCTTCAGCGGCGAATGGATGCTATGCACATGGATTTCAGGACGTACACTATTGAGTTTTCATGGGCACTCTCTCGAGCATTTGCACAGCTTGACACGGAGGCTCATTTCCCTATCTTTGGGTCAGGCAGCTCTTATCCACCTCCAGACACACCACCTGAGCAGGATGAAGCAGGTGGAGATGGTGATGCTTCTTAGGGGAGTTCCCTTCTAACCTTTACTTTCCAATGAGGATATTGTTGATTATAAGTTTGGGGGTATTGGTATATATTTCATTTCTAGTGTAATTTGCATTTAGTCTAGTTTACTTAGTTACATCGTTGTTTCATTGTAGTTTAATTCAGCATATTTCTTCAACCTCCTTCTTTTATTAAAAAAAATAATATATATATATATATATAATAGTTAAATCTAAAAAAAATCTTATAGTGTGCCACCAATAAGGCTTCAGACCGCTTTTAGAGCTTGAAAACTCAGTTTCCACAATTTAAAATTTGATATGTTGTAGAATATATGTATACAAGTGTTTAGAAAGAAAAATATTGAAGTTTGGAACACTATAGGAGGGGTTAAGAGTTGAAATGGACAGAGTTTTCTCTCTTTTTTCCTTTTTTTCTTCCATTTTATGGCTGATGGGGGTCTTATTTATAGACCAAAATAGCCGCGGGTCTACCCGCGGAAGCCGCGACTCTATTTACAATTGCTCGAGTCGGCCTGGGCCCCGTGGGTCCCGTTGTCTCGAAGTACATTTACTCGGATCAATGCGATGTCGACTCGAACCTTCATAACTTTCAATCTAGGAGTCCGATGGAGGCGTGACATACCATTCCGGAAAGCTCTTTCCGAGAACTATGCAATGACATAGGGCTTGCCCTTCTTTGAATCTCAGAAGATGGTTCCATGACCAAAATGGCATCTTCGGGTCTTCGCAGGCAGTCAGTTGAGCTATTTTGCGTAGTTTGTGCTCGGAAGTGCTGCACTGGCTCTTTGTGACCCTATTTGTAGCTTTATTAGGTTTGTTAAATTTTATTTGTCAAAATGACTATTTTACCCTTCTAAGGGTTGTCTCCAGACTTTATGTGTTGTAGTTGTCTTTCCTCAAGGTTATTTTCCGAGTTTGACTGTTATTGACTATGTCTTTTCTTAGGGTTATCTCCGAGGTTGAATTGATGTTCCACAAGGATGTCTCTGTGGTTAGATTTGATATTGTGGTCCTCCAAGGTTATCTCTTGAGTGTGAAAAAGAAGTTTTTGGCCACCTACATAGTTAGTAACAAGAAAATGAAATTTCGAGTGTCTACACCTAAGACAAAGAGAACTTTTATCACCTGTCTTCACCTGAACCACCAAAGATTATAGTTAAATTCACAATTCATGTTTATAATCATGTAAATTAATAGTTTTTCCTTACCACAAAGGCTTAATAGAAATTTCACTCAATGTCTTTGCCACAAAGGCTAAAGACACTCAATAATCATATCGTATTTACACCCTACACCAAAGACATTCAAATGTAACAACAATGGTCATGATCATACCAATCAATTATCCATCTTTGCACTACGGGCAAAAGATATTCAACTGTAATATCAATGGTCATGATCATACCAATCAATTGTCTATCTTTGCACTATGGAACAAAGATGTTCAACTGTAAAACCAATGATCATGCCAAATAATAGTTTATCTTTGTACTACGGGCCAAAGATATTCATTTTTATCATCAGTGGTCATGATCATGTCAAACACATGTCCATCTTTGCACTAAGGGCCAAAGATATCAATCAACAGTTCTTCTTTGCACTACGGCCAAAGATATCATCAACAGTTCTTCTTTGCATGCTGGGCCAAAGAGAACTTTCATCACAAGTCTTTATCTGTAACATTAAAGGTCATGATTATACCAATACACAGTTCCTGGTCATAATCATACCAATCAACAGTTCATCTTTGCACTACGGGCTAAAGATGACTTTAATCATAATTTAAGTCTTAGGATTATAACAATGATATAAAGAATGAATCAAGTGAGATCAAGGATAAATATTAGAGATTTATAATTTAATTTATCCATAGTTCAAGAATTTCCAAATGGTCAACATGATGATCAAAATGTGGATTCAAATTTAAGAATAAGATTCATATATCAAAGATAATTTGGACAGAAAAAGAAACTAATTTTATCATGAATAGTACCCAAATGAATAGTACCCCATCATGCAAAGTACCCTGAATGAATAGTACCCTGACATGAAAAGATTAGAATTATAGAAGCAATACTTACCATAGTAAATTTAGATTTAAGAATATGAAATGAAATAATATACGAAACTGCAAATGGATTTTCACCCATCATGCGGTAATCCGCGTAGACAGATCATTTCCATAATTTAATAAAGAATGAATACAAAGGGTTATTCACCAGGCATGCAGCAATCCGCGTAGACAGGTTATTCCCATAAATTAATAAGGAATAGTGTGATGCCCCCAAATCTGGGTTCTCTAACCTCGGATCAAATGCCACGGTCCATCATCAACATACACATTCTATAACTATTGTGGAATAATAAACGTATATTGTTCATCATAATAAAGTCTTACAATATAATCCCAGGGTTCTATTAACCTTAACTTACACATACCTTTAATATTATAAAAGGTTCACTTAATCAAATTAAAATAAAGTAAAATAACACTTAAACAATCTTAATGACTATTCCTACACTATTCCCTTTCTTTTTTCCCTCTTGGACGTCTCTGACTTTGCTGAAATAAATGTCATGATATAGCAAGGGTAAGCAACTACTTTGCTTAGCAAGTTTAAATACAAAGAGGATATATAATGATTAGAAATCAATTTAGTTTTCAAGGTTCAACAATAGGATATGATTGTGAAAGAACATGAATTAATTCTCAATAATTGAATATTCGAATAATGGAATAATAGATGTTGAGTGGTTTGAAATAACCATGAACATACACGAAGGTTGTCAGTATTTAAACTGGTCCTCTCGAAAAGTTTCGCTAATCAAGGGGATCAGCCTTTCATATCTGGTGAAATATGCATAAACACTCATAATCGAGCAATAATTGTTTTCCAATATCATGCTTCAATAAAATTATCCTTTTTCTCAATCAAGAGTTCTTACCAATCCAATTAATTAAGAAAAACTCTTCAAAACATATTTGATTTAACAAATTTAACATGTTTGATCTACGTGATACAACTAGCATAAATCTATCTCATAAACAGTTCATGATTGAAAGAACTTAATTAAATTCACAGTTCAATAATAATAGAACAGGAATTCGATTGCACAAAGTGCAATTAACAATAATCATTACGGATGTGGAGTAATCAACAATAATTATCCACTAACATGCTTTGAAAATAATAACTGGAGTTTGAGTTAGAGAACTTTCCTCGTTTGCGGTCTACTGCTACGAAATTAAATTTATCCAGCTAAGCAGTTTAATCTATCTTCCTATGAAAGACCTATTATTGATCTTCAAATTAGTAAAGCATATAATATCATTACTCTATATTAAATTTATTGACATTTAGTCATTACATTAATTCCTTAGTAATATTATCATCCCTTGATCATATTACTATTACGTAAACATTATCTTAAACTCATCTAATATTATTACCCTTAATAATATTTTATTTACTTCTTAGTATTATTAATCAACTAATAATTAACACTTTATTCGCTTACTAATATTATTAACATCTTAATAATATTTTAATCAATTTCTAATATTATTAACACTTACTTCTTTTACTAATATTATTAATCATTTAATAATATCTTAATCATTAACTAATATCATTAATCATTTAATAATATTTTATCACTTTACAAATATTATTAAACTTTTAATAATATTTTAATCATTTATTATTATTATTATTCATTTAATAATATTTTATTCATTTACTAATATTATTAACCATTTAATAATATTTTATTTAATTTTGAATATTATTATTTATTTAATAATATTTTAATCATCTAATACTACTTTTTAATCTAATATTATTAATCTTTTAATAATATTTTAATCTAATATTATTAGTCATTTAATAATATCTTAATCATTTATTAATGCTTTAATCTAATATTATTAATCATTTAATAATATTTTAAATTTAATCTTGATCTAAATATTGATTATTTAAAAATATCTTATTACGATATTATTAATATCATAATAATATTTTAATCATTTCTCAAACTAATTAAACAATTTATTTTAATGGTTTACCTTTTAATAATACCTTTATTTAATAACCATAAAATGGCATACATATTAGTTCTCATCAAAAATTATCGAATTACCCTCCCAAAATAAGAATACAATATATTTAGGGTTTCCAAGCTTTAACATCAAATTTTTTCTATTTATGACATCATATAGTTATTTATTTTCATATATTTATTACACAACTATTTACAAGAAAAATACCAAAATAGTTCCAAAAATATTTCTTTTCAGGAATTAGACAGAAACTAGTCTCTGGATGATTCCCAACTTTTTTTGGAATTTTACAACTTGGTTTACTATTTTTAAAGGGCCTAAAAATCGGATCTTGCCACATTTTTAATAAATATATTTTTTGTCCAAAACTCATGAAACTTTCAGGGTATGTTCTTGTTATATACATGTAATTGTTGTAAAAGTTTTACCATTTTAGGAGTTACACACAAAGAGTTATTCATATTTACTTTTAAAAGAGTCCTTTTTTGTAAGGTCCATGACTCCTATTCTACACATCCAAAACAGTCCATTCTTTTTCTAAATGTAGATAACTCTTCAAAGAACCTTCTTGAGTTTTCCCAGGATTTTTAAAATACAGAAATTGGACTAAAAAGCCATTGGTAGCAAGTAGACAGAAACTGTCCACTAGTTTTGTTCTATAGTGGACTATTTTGGCTCCACCAGCCACCATGGCTGGAAATATCAGTGGTTTGGGGTTCTACCACTTAGGTTTACTAGGTAACTCATATATCTAGCACCACCCTTTGACGGATCACAAATCGAAGTTGTAGATCTCAAGTTATGGGTGATCCAAGTGAAGAAAAGCAACGGTTTTTCACTTTTTATGAACATAAGTTCATTTTCTTCCTTTGGATCTTCATTCTAACACTCAAGAAGGTTAGATCCTTACATGAAACATAAAGATCTAAGGGTTCTTGAGTCTTAGAACATAACATCTCAATAACTTTGAAAATAAAACAAAACAAAACAAAGAAGAACTAGGTTAGGACTTTACCTTGATTTCTTAGCTATTCTTCTTGTCTTTCCAAAGTACCTTATGGGCTTAGGATGCATAAAACTAGCAACCCCTCACTCTCTTCTCCCTCAAACTCACGGCCTCCCCTCTCTCTTTTGTCTCTCTTTCTTTTTCTTTCTTTTGCTAGTTTAGAAGTGAGATAAGATGAAATGAAGGAAATGAATGGAAGATGGAAGTATTTGTTGTTTAGTATGTAAAAATAGATACATACATTCTATATCTCTTATTATCCCCCATATCTCTTTTACACTCTAGGCAATAACCCTCATCTTATATTTTAGGATTACATGTAATCTACTTTAGAGATTTTTAACCAATGAGAGCTTGACACATAAGGGGCTTTAGAAGATAAGGAGATTAGTTAACCATTTATGGAAACTTAAGTATCAAATCAACTGGCCATTTTTGCTCATAAGGGGGCCGACTATCCCTTCCCCCCCCCCCCATTTTTGCTTTATTTTTCATGCCCAATTTGATTAATCAAATGTCCAAAATATCCCTTATCAAATGGGCTAAAGTTTGGACTTCTAATTTAATTCTTTTGGGCTTCCTAATTAATTATTTGGACCATGTAGGTAGCATAGTTCATTACTTTTAATCTCTCTTACCCTAATTGTTTATTTAGGGTTTATATCCCTAATCTTTTAGAATTTGAATACTTACTCATGTCCAATTAAATCTTATAACCCAATTAGGCTTGCTTTAATTAGGTTTAAAATAAATAATCAATTGAGATAATTAGGTTAAGCTCTTAGATTAGTATAAATCTTAAATACTAATATTTCTCAATGTTATAACCTTACTTATTTACCATACCTAGGGTATAATTAGGTTATGTAGCTTTTCTTTTTAATTCTAATTACATAACTAGTAATTACACATATCCATACATACAATATATATGTATTTAGCCATAGTCTTCAATCACATAGTCATCACACATATTTAATCACTATATGCCATAAAGTTTTCAATATTAGTAATATATTTACTTACAAAGTGACTTAAAATTCTTGGTTATTACATCATCCCCCCTTATAAGAATTTCGTCCCCAGAATTACACATGAGGTTACTCAAAAAGATTAGGATAATTCTTCCTCATCTTTTCCTCGAGTACCCACGTAGCCTCTTTAGCATTGTGGTTCCTCCAAAGAACTTTTACAGAATGTATAACCTTATTCCTTAACTTCTGTTCTTTCCTATCTAAAATTTCTACAGGAATTTCTTCGTACGATAAGTCCTTCTCGACTTGAATTGGTTCATACGATATCACGTGCTTGTAGTTAGGCTTATATGGTCGCAAAACTGACACATGAAACACATTATTAATATGTTCCAGTTCAGGAGGTAGAGCTACCTCGTACGCCACTTTACCTATCTTCTCCAGTATTTCGAATGGTCCAATAAATCTCGGGCTTAGTTTACCTTTCTTTCTAAACCTTATCTTCCCTTTCTAGGGAGATACTTTCAAAAATGCATAACTCCCCACTTTGAAGTCTCTTTTCTTGCGATGCAAATCGGTATACTTCTTTTGACGATCTTAAGCTATTACCAGTCGAGCTCTTATCACCTTGATGATCTCCACAGTCTGCTGCACCAACTCTAGCCCCAAAAGTATGTGTTCACCTACTTCATCCCAACAAAAGGGCATTCTACATTTCCTCCCATACAGTGCTTTATACGGTGGCATACCAATGCTTACATGATAACAATTGTTATATGCAAACTCTACTAACGGAAGATAATCATCCCAGCTTCCTTTGAAGTCCATCACATAGGCTCTAAGCATGTCTTCTAATGTTTGAATTATTCTCTCACTTTTCCCATCAGTCTACGAATGATACAATGTACTCAACCTTAACTGTGTCCCCATTCTTTCTTGAAGACTCCTCCAGAAGTTTGACGTGAAGCGCGGATCCCTATCAGACACAATTGATATCGACACTCCATGTCTCGTAACAATTTTCTTGTTATATAATTTGGCTAACTGATCCAAACTATATCTGATCTTGATCGACAAAAGGTGTGTTGACTTTGTAAGCCGATCTATAATAACCCATATGGCGTCGTGCCCTTTCTGTGTTGCTGGAAGCCCCACCATAAAATCCATCGTGACGTGCTCCCATTTCCATTCTGGAATCTTTAACGCCTGTAATAAACCGCTCGGTCGTTGTTGCCTTAACTCTTTGACAAGTTAAACATCTGCTAACGCATTCTGCCACCAAAAGTGTTGACGCAAATCTTGATACATCTTTGTGCTTCCTGGGTGTATCGAGTATCTCGTACTGTGTGCTTCTTGCAAATCTCCTCTATTAGCTCTGGTATTAAAGGTACCCAAATTCGTCCTTCAAATCTTAGCAATCCGATGCCATCGATCTTGAACTTCAATTCATCGCCTTCAGCTAACCAATTCTTGATGTTACCACATTCGTCGTCATTTTCTTGAGCCTCTTTCACCTTGTCGGGTAGAGTTGGACTCGCTTCCACTTCTATTACTTTATCTGAATTCTTCGAATTTTTCACCTCCAACTCCATTTTCTCCATTTCCTTTACTAACTCTTTTTGCTCTGTCAAAACGAACAACTTCTCTTTGCTTTTTCTGCTTAAAGCATCTGCTACAACATTGGCCTTCCCTGGATGATAAAGAATCTCATAATCATAGTCTTTGATCAATTCTAATCACCTCATATGCCTCATGTTCTACTCTTTTTATGTAAAGATATATTTTAGACTCTTGTGATCTGTATATATCTCACACTTTTCTCCATCGAGATAATGTCTCCAGATCTTAAGGGAAAACACTACCCCAACCAATTCCAGGTCATGGGTAGTGTATCCCTTTTCATAATCCTTTAACTTTCGTGACGCGTACGCAATGACTTTACCATTTTGCATCAATACGCAACCTAGTCCCTTGTGTGACGCATCACTATAAACTGTAAAACCTCTTGTATTATTCGGTAAGGATAACACAGGTGCTTCACTCAATCGCTTCTTCAACTCTTGAAAACTCTACTCACATTTCTCTGACCACGCGTATTTAACCGCCTTCTTAGAGAAATCTTGAATAAGCCTCTGGTAATATCCTACCAATCCCAAGAAACTTATGACTTCGATCGGCATCTTCGGTTGTCCCCAATTCTTCACCACTTCTACCTTTACTGGATCTACCTATACTTCCTCGTTGTTGATAACATGCCCCAAAAATTGAACTCTTTTCAACCAGAATTCACACTTTGAAAATTTCTCATAAAGCTTCTCCTTCCTCAATGTCTCCAGTACTACTCTTAAATGCTTATAATGCTCCTCGTCATTCTTTGAATACACCAGAATGTCGTCAATGAACACAACCATAAACTTGTCAAAGTATTGTTTGAACACTCAGTACTTAAGTCCATAAAAGTAGTTAACGCATTCGTCAGTCCAAACGACATCACTAAGAACTCATAATGGTCGTAACGAGTCCTAAATGTTGTCATTGGTACATCCTCCATTCTCACCTTCAACTAATGATAACCAGTCATCAGATCAATCTTTGAAAAACATCTCGCTCCTTTAAGTTGATCAAACAAATCGTTTATTCTTGGTAGCGAATATTTATTATTAATTATCTGTAACGACCGAGAAATTCGGATCCTTTGTTAAATAATTTTATTTAATAAAGTATTGAATAAAATTATATTATTTGATATTATTATGTGTTGGTAAGATGATTGTCGTTCTATAACCTAGAAATGTCAGAACGTCGTAGTATTTTAACTACGTGAAGGAATTAAAGTGTTTGAATTTCCAAGATAAAAATAAAAGTTTTCCGAGAAATTTTCCGAAAAACACTATTCATCAATTTTCGCTCGGGAATTATTTTTGAACTTTTGAGAAATAAATAACGTCATAATATTAAGGTGAGATGGATTATGTAATAATAATTCAAGTATGGAAAATGTAATATTTTGCATGCGGACTTAAATTAAGAACGTTAAGGATTAAAGGCAAAATGAATGGAATAGTGGATCTTGTAGGAAGTACAAGTCCAATGAGAATTAAGAGGCAAGCCCAAGTTATGGTAAGGTTTATCACAAGTGTTGGTTAATATGAAGCCCAAAGCTTAAGTTAAACAAACTAAATCCAAGCCCACAAGAATAATCTTTGACATTAAAGTAAGCCCAAAGTAATGATCCATTAGCTAATTAGGATCCATGGGGCAACCCATGGGTGAACTTGGTGACCAAGACCTTTATGTGGTGGCCAAGTATTTGATGTAGGGAGCAAGTATACTTGGGGATTAAGGAAGGAATAGTAAGGAGGTTTGTTAAGGAGGTGGGAGGTCTTAATGACTCTTATACCCTAACCTTGGAAGCTCTATAAATAGCAAGCTCACAAATCATTTTTACTTGTTCAATTATCCAACAACTCTCCTTTATAAAGCAACTTATTGGTTAGAGAGAATAAGCACTTATAAGTCCAACATCCATTATTAGATTTCCAAGAAGAAGAAGTTAGTCATCAAAGGTAATGATCTTATGATCTTATATCTTCCATCTCTATCATTGTAGGATGATAAGAGAAGTGTAACTTAATGAACATGTATGCTAAGAACACTTAAGAAAAGGATGATTAATGGACTTAAGCCGTATAATTTATGAATAAGTAATTCAAACCTAAATAAGTTATGAACTTATGAAAAACATGGATGAACTTGTCATATGATTACTTTAAGAAGTTAGTATGATTCATAAGATGTAAGAATGTTTCTTAAAAGACTTATATCAATAATAAGTCTTAAGGAATAAAATCTTGTAAGTTATAATTTGTTAAGTTATGAATTATGAGGAATAAGCCATAACCAAACTTAAAGATAAGTTGTTGTAATATATAGGTTGATATGTCTAGTTAATGAATTTAATCCATGTTAAATGATGAATAAATCATTAGTAACGACGTTTTGCAAGAATTCACACGGTTGGATGATAATCGCCGAATTCATGAAATTCTTGGAATGGAAGTCGAATTTTGTGTTTGAACTCAAAAACATTGGTTTT
Organism: Panax ginseng; assembly: GCA_020205605.1. Classification (NCBI taxonomy): domain Eukaryota; kingdom Viridiplantae; phylum Streptophyta; class Magnoliopsida; order Apiales; family Araliaceae; genus Panax; species Panax ginseng. The sequence continues at coordinate 68,084,832 of CM035132.1, read as the reverse complement.
CGATGGAGACAAGTCATATTTGGCATTATAGAGTTGCGAACTCGAAAATGACCAGATTCCGACTTAAAACGAAGAAACGAGCGTTGAACGTTCACGAACGTTTATCGTTTTCGTTAAAAATGAACTACTAGGTGAATTTTTAATTAAAGAAGTCAAATAAATAAATTCTTGCATGAACACGTAGAGTATGTAATTTGTGAACCGTAGGCTCTTGAACGAGCCAATTCAGACTTATAACAAAGAAGTTATGAGCCCGGGAATCTCACAAAGTTAAAAGTCATTAAATTTTTTCGAGGCACAGTCAGTCAAGGCATGACTCTCAAAAGGCACAAAAAGGCCCGCACCACGTGAGGTGAGGCGAGGTGACACATCATAATTAAGGCCGCAGATCTTGCCATATAAAGAGACTCACGCCAAAAGCGCCGAGTCCGAACCTTACACATCGCTAAGTCACGCCATGCGTGACACGTAGAGAGGAACGTCGGTATGCATGCTTAGCCTTAGGGTTTAGACAATGAAGAAAGTTTATGAATGTAGCATGAATCGTAATTGATTTACAATGAACTAAGGAACTTAATAAAGCATTGTAAGGTATTGTTAAACCTTAATTATGTTACCTAAAGGTTGAAGATAAGTAATCAAACATGACCGTAATGTGAATGTAAACCATAACGGAAAGTCAAAACTAATAATAATAAATCTAAGTCATGATTAGATTGAGAAGAAGGGTAAGATATAGTTGTACACATACTTGATTATATATTACCTAATGTGGTACGTTATGTGATCATGTATTGTAGAGACTTTAAAGACTCAAACAGAAAGTAATTATACAATAGCAGACGCTAAAGGCAAGTATTCTAACCCTTGTTTCAGTTCAATCTGAACAAGCTTTGTGATTCGTGTATTCTTACGCATGAATTAATGTATGATGGAGTCAAAGCCAATTCTTTCGGCTAGACTTATAATGTTTTGGATTTCTTATAATCTATCAAAGTATGGTTAATGTTTTACCAAGATATATACCTGGGGAATGTTAATATTATTTTGAATACGTAGAAGACATATTCGTTCTATTGAGGCTTTTCAATTGAATGTATGTGTGTATGGTAGTATCGTGTAGCACCATCTGTCGGGTTGGAAGATACCCGGATTTGGGGGCGTCACAGGTTGGTATCAAAGTATTAGGTTATAAAACTTAAGGGGGGAATTAAAAACCTTAAGTCATAACCTTAAGAGAAGTCAAAGGAGTAAAAGAAGAAAATAACCTTATAAAAATGCATTATGTATATGTTATGTGTTTTTATTATTCTACTGACGTGTACTAATCAACTTAATTATTTTGTGTAGATGTCAGATATAAATGGAATGCAGTTAGATGTACAAGCAGTTAGTGAAGGATCGGTTAATCAGATAGAGATTATACCGAACCCCATAGCGATAAAGCCCGAAGTTGTAGTAGTTGAGTCTGGAGACTCAGAGGACCCTGATCTCATGTCAGTATTTGATGGCATGATGGAGGAAGAAGTGGAGGTAGTGTCTTTCAATCCAGTAGCAATAGCAGCAGAGCTGGCTTCGGGGGAGTCAATGATGTCACTTTTTATGTCAGTGTTGGATAGAAACATCCATTACTATCAGGAGGTTAAGGAGCTAAAAGCAAAGCTCCAGGCTGTTATAGAGGATAAGACGGACGTGGAGTCCATGTGGGAACAGGTGCACGATGAGCGGGTTTCAGTCAAGGACAAGGTCCATGAGCTAAAGCATGAGGTTTTTGAGCTCAAGGAGGAGCTAAAGACCAAAAAGAAGAAGATAGAGAGAATGTCCTATATTCATAGGAGTTCTCATGCAGATTTCCAGCACCAGGTAGCTGGTTATCCCGTAGAAATAGGGCAGACGCGGCATACTATCAGCCGTGATATTATCGCTGGTCTTGCCAAGGCGGATTTTGAGAATGCCTTAAGGCAGATGTAATCTATTAGTGTATAGAATAGCTTAGATATGTAAATATTGTGTATCTAGTAGTGACGTAAAACCCTCTTTTGTATAACAAAGGGTAGTCTTTTGTAAATCCCAATTTTTGGAAAGCAATTGCAGGAAAGTAATGTAATCAGCTTAGGTTGTGTGATGTAACCAATGTAGTATTATACAACAATGAATCAATATAAGCCTTTTTCAGAAAATATTGAGCAATGAATGTTGAAGTTATTGTTTAATCTTGAATAATAACTAACTAATAATAAGAGAATAAATAACGAAATGTGTTGTTTATTGTAACAGCAGAATGCTGCCAAGAAGAGTACCACGTAATCAAGGCGCGAACGTAAATCAACTGGAGGGAGGTCCGGTTAACCTCATGCAGGAGTTTGTTAATCTTTTAACAACCGCATTTAATAGAACTGGCGATAATATCCCCGTAAATCCGGGAGTAGCACGAGCAACTACTGATAAGTGGATTTTATATACACTTATCCGGTATCTTTTATTTGAATTAGTTGCTTATATTTATGTGTCTTAGTTACTTTTCATGCATTTTGTGTTCATTTTGTAGGTTATACGTTTGGGAGCAGTGTGAGCGACTATTGGTAAGGAAATGCAAAGAAAATGCAAAGAAAAACAAATCGGACATCATTTGGGCTTTCATGTTTACTTCATGTTCTTGGTTTGGAACTTAGCTTACATTGAAGAGCATCGTCTTAGCTTTCTGAAACATTTTGAATCATTCCAATCAGAGTTCGGATGCAAGAGTTATGATCATTGTACCAACGGACGTCGAACGTCATGGTTTTGAGTGGTCATTTGCATAGCAGTCACTTCCATCCCCATTTCCACCTTCATACGCCCAGAATGTCTCAATCCTCAAAGAATGAAAGTTGTAGATATCGTCGATATCTTCGATTTGATAGGTGGTAGGCCCCGTAACTCCTCCCGTATCAAACGTTATGGCCATTTTACCAGAGCACGTTGGAGCAGAAAATGTCAGAACATGGGGCAGCGTCGAGGCACCCAAATCAGGCTTATTTGCAGCGCCGGGGCGCTAGGGAGCAGATTCTCAGTGCCATGCCCAGCGTTGGGGCGCTGGGGGAAGAGGTTGGTGCGGTCTGGACGCATTTTGGGCGAATTTTGACACCTTTTTGACTCCAAATTGGATTGGGTTTGTTTCTAAACTAAAAATTGGACTTAACCTATAAATACATGATGTAAGGCATAAAATAAAGGGGAGATTATATAGATTAGACTAGATTAAATACTCCATTAAATTAGAATCTAAACCCTAATTCTTAATTAGCCATTGGAGATTGAAGCAAATTGAAGAACACTGAAGATCAAGAGCAAGAGTAAGAGGGGAGCATCAGATTTGCTGACAACAAATTCTATTCTCTTCTCTCATCATACTTTTATCTTTTAATGTCTATTCAATTGTGGATTCTTGATTTTAATTCATTAATTATAAACTAACTCTTTCATTAAGATTTCAATTGAACTTTTTATGATTATGAATTAGTTATTCATTATATTCCAATTATTTATATTGAAGTGAGTTGTTTATCTTGCCTTATGCTTATTGATTAATTATCTGATTAGTAATCTAGAAGGAATTGAGAAAGGAATTCTAGGGTTAGAACTGGGCATGATATCATGTGACTTAGTTATTTGCACAGTGACTAATTAGGTTTGTGAATAGAATGAGAATATCTATTTGCTGCATGTAACACATAAGGAATTGGGGTTGTAACGAGTTTAATTCAATTGTTTAGCATAGAGATATAACAAAATTAATTTGGGTTAAATAGAAGACAAATGATCACTTGAGAAAGGGCTTTTGGCATTTGAGAATTCCTGTTAACAATTCAGTAGATGTAATAATTGGGATAATTAGATAATTGATTTATAGTTCATAATTGGGGATATTGGAGTCTTAATCCTTATTTATCTGAATTCCATCAATTCTTAGTTGTTTATTTGCTTTCTTTTAGAATAATCTTTTTGTTTTGTTTAATTTAGTTTTCTTAAATCTAGAAATCACAATTATTGGTTGTTTAAATAAAACTGATTTGGTTTAGAGTTAGTATTTGGTAATTTTTATTAAATAATTCCTCATGGGAACGATACTCTATTTCCACTTTATTACTTGTTGACCGTGTATACTTGCACGTATTCATTGATTGCGAAATCGATCGACAAGTTTTTGGCGCCGTTGCCGGGGAATTTGTTTAATATTTTTTTACCAATATTAATTTCAATCAAATTAGTCTTAATTTAAACTTTTTTTATTATTATTTTTAATTCTCTTCTTATATTTCTCTCATTTTAGGTACCATGGATGACTTTGAGTATCAATGGCCATACACGAACGTGACTCAACCAAGGGGAATGGAGATTGACAGACTCATGACACTTTCCTCAATGGGCGGACAAATTAAAGAACTTTCGAGAAAGTTGGGCGTTATCGCATCCCAACAGTCGAAAGATGGCGATTATTATGTGTGACTATTGTCTTTGGCAATCACCCGAGTAATCAATGCACCATCAATCTTGGTAGGTACAACATGGTGGTAACTACCTCAATCAGTATGCATATGATAATTATGAACAAGTTTGGGGGTATCACCCGGATTCTTCATGGAGGTACAACTATCAAGACCAATACTCTACTCCAAATCCAACATACACGCCGGAATTCTCATCTCAACCTCTATTAAAAGAAGAAAATTCAAGGTTGGAGGAATTGTGGTCCAAGTTTGAGGAGAGAGGGATTAATCAAACGGGGTCAATTCTAAAACTTGCGGATCAGATAGAGCAAATGACCAAAGTCATAAACAACCTTCCTCCAAACACTTGGCTTTATGACATGGATGACGAAATTGATGAAGTGCCCGAGCCAAATCTATAACTGGATGAGACACGAGATGTTGAAAAAGAGGAGACAAGTGGGGATAATGAAAATAAGGTCGGTGAAGAACTAACTATGATTACCAACGAAGAGGAGCCGATGTTATTAGTTCCCCAAGTTCCTTCTCCGCCAAAGTTCAAGAATCCTAATAGATTTGCAAAACCTTGTCCATTAGGTAGTCATGTCGCTTCAATACTCCTTGTGACATAAAAGCGAGTACAACTTGAAGCCATGGTTCAATGAGTTGGAGAAGATAGAAGAAGAGATTGTTGTGTCGACAAGCCTTAATGCGAGAATCTATTCATGAGACACAATGGAAAAAACACCTAGATGTTGGACGTTCTTTAATGTGATCTTATCTAAACAAAGCATGCTAGGTGACTTTAATACAATGGCTATCGTAAATGGGAACCTACCAAAAGCTATATTATTTCCAATGGATGGAGGGTTCCTCAACTTTCGAAGAGGAATTGGATAGCATTGACCGATACAAGTCAAATTGAAAGACTATAAATCAAGCGCTGACTGGGAGGCACAGGAATTTTTATATTTATATGCTTTACTAGTTTATTTAGTAGATAGGAATTAATTTGCTTAGTAAGTTCTCTTATAATCTAATACATGTTGTTTCTCTTCATTGTAGGTATTGTAGGTTCAATGGATAGGAAAATGATTGTCGCTCCATCACCACCAGCACCTCACGCTTAGCTGATTACTGGGAAGTTCTCTTCTACTTATCGCTATATTCTTACAATGAGGACATTTTAATTGCTAAGTTTGGGGGAGTTTAGTTTAGTTCGTTATTGCATGTTTAGTTTCATGTTTATTATGTTATTTTGCATATGTTGTTAATATAGTTTAAGTTCATTATTAAAAAAAAATTCAAAAATTCAAAAATAATAGTTAGTTACTATGTTCATTTTGCATAAGTCCAGCGGTTTGTTATAGTTAAGTTTATTTTGGCCAATGATGAGATTGGAATTGGGTAGACAAGTATAATACTGATTATTAGAGCTTTGATGTAATTTCTTGTTATGAATTGAATCTTTTTCTGTTTGAAACTAGTATAATAATGATAGCACAGTAAAAACAACTTGTTGATTGATTGAGTTTAAATTGATACATAATGGGACTCTAAAGGATAATGCTAGTTTGAATGAAAGAATGACAAGAATAAGTAGTGATGACTAAAGTTAGACAAGAACCTAAGTTTGGGGGAATATTTGGGGTATATAAGCTATATAAAAAAAAGAAGAAAGAAAAAAAAACAAAGAAAAAGAAAAAGGAAAAAAAAGTATGAATAAACACCGTGGCATTCTTGTCTAGTTTTGTGGCCTTTGTTACTTGAGTAAGTAAGCCCGAGGGGATTGTCTTTACACCTAGCGCCCTAAGGTCTTAATGGTCTGGGAGTCGTTGGTCGAAAGCTCGTTAAGGTAGAATTGAAAAGCCTAAGGGAATAAGACATTTCATAGCTATGTGTATATAAAAAAAGAGAAAAAAGAGGGAAAAAAGAGCAAAAAGCCCCCGTAGATGAAAATAAAGCATAAGTATCCCATGTTGACCCTCGATATTGGTAATTGTTTGATTTTAGTTGGATCTAGCTTGTTTTTGGATTTCTTGAGTTTACACTGTATGATGCCTTTGAAGAGACTTGTTATGTGTTAAATTTGATTTTATATCAGTTAGCATGGTTGTTGAGCACACACACGCACTATACCAGTAATAACAGTTTAAGACTTGATGATTGACTAGAAATTGTTGATTGGTTTTGATATGAAGTATTTTCGTGTTTGCTTGATTGCTCTAAGGCCGAGTGAATAGATTTGATTCTATCAAATACTGCTGGATTCGTAGGCATATAGATTAGTTGCATTTCATTGCATTGCATTGCATTATGTTGTGTTGCCTGGGGACAAGCAACAGTTTAAGTAAGGATTTTAAAAGCGTGGGTCCGTCGGAGTTCAAAGGAACTACGGACCCTATCGAAGCCCAAACGTGGGTGAAGGAAATCGAGAAGGCATTTGTGATAGCAAATGTCGAAGAGGGCCAGAAGGTTGCCTTTGCAACCTACATGATGAAGGGAGAGGCCAACTTTTGGTGGGAGGCCAACCAGGCTAGAACTGATATTGAGAATGTTATGTGGGTGAGGTTCAAGGAGATATTACTCGAGAAATACTTTCCCACAAGTATGCAGGGAAGGATGGAGATACGATTTCTGGGCTTGAAACAAGGGGACATGACGGTTCCCTAATACGCCGCCAAGTTTAATGAACTGGCGAGGTTCGTCCCACATCAAGTGGATACCGAGGTTAGAAAGGCACGACGGTTCAAGCCCTGGCTCTATAATCGCATATTTGTGTTCCAAAGTACTTCCTTTGGGACCATATTAGAGAAGGTAATAATCGCCGATGGTGGTAGCGAGGCGTTGAGCCAGTACCACAAAGACAAGAAGAATAAGGGGAAAGTGGATGGGGGAGTGAAGGTCGAAGGAGCCAGCGGGAGTGGCGAAGGGTATAAACGGAAGATGGTTAACTCTGGGAATACCAGAGTGAAACAGGGAGACCCGAAGAGGAGGATGGAGGCCTGCAAGACCTGTAGGAAGACTCATCTAGGAGTTTGTCTCAAGGGGAAGGTTGTATGCTAAAATTGTGGAAAGGAGGGGCACATTGCGCCTAACTGTCCAAGTTTGAAAAAGAATCATGGATGCTTTGTGTGTTGGTCAACTGACCACATGGCAAAGAATTGCACGAAGAAGGGGACGGACGGGAACTGGACCACTAATAGCGGTAAGTTAGCTATTAGTGGTCCAGCGCAACCAGGTAGGCCGATGGGCCGTACCTTTAACATGACAGTCCAAGATGTAGTTGCATCAGGGGATGTAATCGCAGGTATTATTCTGATCAATGACATAAATGCTTACGTGCTATTTGATTCGAGTGCTACTTGTTCGTTTATAGCATGTGATTTTGCTAGACAATTAGGATTACTTCCCGAAAAGTTGCCTATACCTTTAAATATTAAGGTAGCAAATGAAGAGATAATTCCTGTTGAAGATATTCATAGGAGTTATTGCGTAGACATAGGAGGATGTAAATTATCAGTAGATTTGCTACCGATAAAGTTAGGAGAATTCGATGTAATTCTCAGAATGGATTGGTTGGTAAACCATGGGTCAATTATAGATTGTCAGAAGAAATGTGTGAATATTAGAATGTTAAGACAACCTCAAGTAGTATTTTACGGGAATAGATTGTCGGGACATTCTTGTTGTCTAACGATGACACAGACTAGGAAATTATTAAGGAAGGGATGTGTAGGTTATCTGTGTCATGTTGTTGATACCCAGAGAGTGGTAGCAACATGGAAAAAATACCTATAGTTAGAGAATTCATGGATGTATTTTCGAGTGAGTTGTCGGGTCTTCCACCAGATAGGGAGATTGAGTTTATAATAGACATTGTGCCAGGAGTGGCACCAGTTTCTAGGGCACCGTATCGTATGGTGCCAGTGGAGATGAAGGAGTTGATGGTACAGTTGTAAGAACTGTTGGACAGAAAGTACATTCAACCGAGTGTTTCACCGTGGGGAGCACCGGTACTATTTGTCAAGAAGAAGGACGGATCGTTGAGACTTTGTATCAACTATAGAGAGTTGAACAAGATAACAATAAAGAATAAATACCCATTGCCTAGGATCGATGATCTTTTTGATCAATTGAAAGGGGCTAAGTATTTTGCTAAAATAGATTTAAGAACGGGGTATCACTAGTTGAAGGTTAGGAAGGAGGATGTACCAAAGACAGCATTTAGGACTCGTTATGGTCATTACGAGTTTCTGGTGATGTTGTTTTGGTTGACTAATGCACCAGCTACATTTATGGATATGATGAACAGAGTGTTCAAACAATATTTAGACAAGTTCATCGTGGTGTTTATCGATGATATTCTAGTCTACTCTAAGATGCCAGAAGATCATGTTGAACACCTAAGAATAGTATTGGAGACACTAAGGAAGGAGAAGTTGTATGCGAAGTTTACTAAGTGTGAATTTTGGTTGGAAAAGGTACAATTTTTAGGTCATGTTATTGACCATGAAGGGATTTCAGTAGATCCAGCGAAGGTGGAAGCCCTGATGAATTGGGAACAACCGAAAACGCCGACTGAGGTGCGGAGTTTCCTAGGGTTAGCGGGATACTATCAGAGATTTATCCAGGATTTTTCAAAGATAGCTACTCCGTTGACTAACTTGACAAGGAAGACGGTGAAATACGCGTGTACAGATAAATATGAAGACAGTTTTCAAGAACTGAAGAAGCGGTTGAGTGAAGCGCCTGTTTTGTCATTACCTGATGACACAGGAAATTTCATAGTTTATAGCGATGATTTGCATAGAGGACTTGGTTGCGTGCTCATGCAGCATGACAAGGTCATTGTGTATGCATCAAGGCAGTTGAAGGATTATGAGAAAGTTTACCCTACTCATGATCTGGAACTGGCCGCAGTAGTTTTTGCCTTAAAGATATGGAGACATTATCTTTACGAAGAAAAATGTGAGATATACACGGACTATAAGAGTCTAAAATATATCTTCACACAGAAGGAGTTGAATATGAGACAAAGGAGGTGGCTGGAGTTGATAAAGGATTACAACTGTAAAATCCTATATCACCCTGGAAAAGCTAATGTAGTTGCCGATGCCTTAAGTAGAAAGGGTCGGGAGAAGTTGTCTATGTTAACGGCTCAAACTGAGTTAGTAACAGAGATGGCTAAGATGGAAATAGAAGTGAAGTTACCAAATTAATCGGGGAAGATACTATTTGTGATAGGGATTCAATTTACCATTGTAGAGAGAGTCAAGGAGGTGCAGCTCAAAACTGATGAGTGTGACCAGATGAAGAAGAGGTTAACCAATGAAAAAGATATACAATTTAGTCTTGATAATGAGGGATTATTAAGATTTGAAGGAAGAATTTGGGTTCTGAATGAGATTGAATTAAAGGAACAGATATTACAAGAGGCTCATAGTTTGAGGTACTCGATTCATCCTGGTAGCACTAAGATCTATCAAGACCTTCGACAGAGTTTTTGGTGACCGAACATGAAGAGAGAAATAGCCGATTATGTGAGTAGGTGCTTGACTTGTCAGAAAGTTAAGGTCGAACATCAACGACCAAGTGGCTTGCTACAGTCATTGGAAATTTTGGAGTGGAAGTGGGAGCATATCACGATGGACTTTGTGGTGGGACTTCCGACTACAACGAAAGGGTATGATGCGATTTGGGTAATAGTGGACCGGTTGACAAAGTCAGCTCACTTTTTGCCAATTAGGGTCAAGTATAACTTGGATCAGTTAGCCAAACTTTATGTTAAGGAAATAATTTCTAGACATGGAGTACCAGTATCGATTATGTCAAATCGTGATCCACGATTCACATCGAACTTTTGGAGGAGTCTGCAAGAACAGTTGGGGACGCAGCTAAAGTTGAGTACGGCATATCATCCACAAACCGATGGACAAAGTGAGAGGACAATTCAGACGTTAGAAGATATGTTAAGATCTTGCGTCATGGATTTTAAAGGTGGTTGGGATGATCATCTACCATTAGTAGAGTTTGCGTATAATAATAGTTATCATGCAAGCATAGGTATGCCGCCTTACGAAGCTTTGTACGGAAGAAAGTGCAGAACACCATTGTGTTGGGAGGAAGTGGGAGAACGCCGAATACTAGGGCCAGAGTTGGTGTAGCAAATAGCGGATATGGTGAAGTTGATACGAATGCGTCTCATAGCAGCTCAAGACAGACAGAAGAAGTATGCAGACTTACATTGAGAAAATAGGGAGTTTGAAGTAGGCTCTTATATATTTCTAAAGGTATCTCCCTGGAAAGGAAAGATACGCTTTGGAAAGAAGGGAAAGTTAAGTCCAAGGTTTATAGGACCTTTTGAAGTGTTAAAACGGGTAGGTGAGGTAGCTTATATGGTAGCTTTACCTCCAGACCTAGAACGAAAACATAACATATTTCACGTATCTGTATTACGTCCCTATAAGCCGGATTATAAGCATGTAATAGAGTATGAACCTATTCATATCGAGAAGGACTTAATGTACGAAGAGACGCAGATTCAAATTATCGATAGAAAAGATCAAGTTCTGCGAAACAAAGTCATACCTTCCGTGAAGGTGTTATGGAAAAACCACGATGCAGAGGAAGCAACGTGGGAATTGGAAGAAAAGATAAAGAAAGATTACCCTCAATTGTTTGTGTAATGTAAAACGAGATTCTGGAGACAGAATCTTTATAAGGGGGGAAGAATGTAACAACCGAGAAATTCGGATCCTTTGTAAAATAATTTTATTTAATAAAAAAATGAATAAAATTATATTATTTGATATTATTATGTGTTGGTAAGATGATTGTCGTTCTATAACCTAGAAACATCGGAACGTCGTAGTATTTTAACTAAGTGATGGAATTAAAGTGTTTGAATTTCCAAGACGAAAAAAAAAGTTTTCCGAGAAATTTTTTGAAAAACACTATTCATCGATTTCTACTCGGGAATTATTTCTGAACTTTCGAGAAATACGTAATGTTATAATATCAAGGTGAGATGGATTATGTAATAATAATTTAAGTATGGAAAACGTAATATTTTGCATACAGACTTAAATTAAGAACATTAAGGATTAAAGACAAAATGAATGGAATGGTGGATCTTGTAGGAAGTACAAGTCCAATGAGAATTAAGAGGCAAGCCCAAGTTATGGTAAGGTTTAGCCCAAGTGTTGGTTAATATGAAGCCCAAAGCTTAAGTTAAACAAACTAAATCCAAGCCCACAAGAATAAGCTTTGACATTAAAGTAAGCCCAAAGTAATGATCCATTAACTAATTAGGATCCATGGGGCAACCCATGGGTGAACTTGGAGACCAAGAACTTTATGTGGTGGCCAAGTATTTGATGTAGGGAGCAAGTATACTTGGGGATTAAGGAAGGAATAGTAAGGAGGTTTGTTAAGGAGGTGGGAGGTCTTAATGACTCTTATACCCTAACCTTGGAAGCTCTATAAATAGCAAGCTCACAAATCATTTTTACTTGTTCAATTATCCAACAACTCTCCTTTATAAAGCAACTTATTGGTTAGAGAGAATAAGCACTTATAAGTCCAACATCCATTATTAGATTTCCAAGAAGAAGAAGTTAGTCATCAAAGGTAATGATCTTATGATCTTATATCTTCCATCTCTATCATTGTAGGATGATAAGAGAAATGTAACTTAATGAACATGTATGCTAAGAACACTTAAGAAAAGGATGATTAATGGACTTAAGCCGTATAATTTATGAATAAGTAATTCAAACCTAAATAAGTTATGAACTTATGAAAAACATGGATGAACTTGTCATATGATTACTTTAAGAAGTTAGTATGATTCATAAGATGTAAGAATGTTTCTTAAAAGACTTATATCAATAATAAGTCTTAAGGAATAAAATCTTGTAAGTTATAATTTGTTAAGTTATGAATTATGAGGAATAAGCCATAACCAAACTTAAAGATAAGTTGTTGTAATATGTAGGTTGATATGTCTAGTTAATGAATTGAATCCATGTTAAACAAATCATTAGTAACGATGTTTTGCCAGAATTCACACGGTTGGATGATAATCGATGAATTCTTGAAATTCTTGGAATGGAAGTCAAATTTTGTGTTTGACCTCGAAAACATTGGTTTTCGATGGAGACAAATCATATTGGGCATTATAGAGTTGCGGACTCAAAAATGACCGGATTCCAACTTAGAACGAAGAAACGAGCGTTGAACGTTCACGAACGTTTATCGTTTTCGTTAAAAATGAACTAATAGGTGAATTTTTAATTAACGAAGTCAAATAAATAAAATTCTTGCATGAACACGTAGATTATGTAATTTGTGAACCGTAGGCTCTTGAACGAGCCAATTCGGACTTATAACGAAGAAGTTATGAGCCCGGGAATCTCACAAAGTCAAAAGTTTGTTAAATCTTTCTGAGGCATAGAGTCCGCGTTGCAGCGCGACTCAAGGAACAAAGGCTCACGCCGAAGCGCGAGGCCGAGGCAAGACACACTATTAATTGGCGCCACAGCGCGGCCATAGCAAATGAGACTCGCGCCATAGTGCCGAATTCGAACCTTACACACTGCTAAGTCACGCCACGGCATGACACAAAGAGGGAATGTCGGCGCCGCAGCGCCAGCTTTAGGGTTTAGACAATGAAGAAAGTTTATGAATGTAGCATGAATGGTAATTGATTTATAATGAACTAAGGAACTTAATGAAGCATTGTAAGGTATTGTTAAACCTTAATTATGTTACCTAAAGGTTGAAGATAAGTAATCAAACATGACCGTAATGTGAATGTAAATCATAACGAAAAGCCAGAACTAATAATAATAAATCTAAGTCATGATTAGATTGAGAAGAAGGGTAAGATATAGTTGTACACATACTTGATTATATATTACCTAATGTGGTACGTTATGTGATCATGTATTGTAGAGACTTTAAAGACTCAAACAGAAAGTAATTATACAATAGAAGACGCTAAAGGCAAGTATTCTAACCCTTGTTTCAGTTCAATCTAAACAAGATTTGTGATTCATGTATTCTTACGCATGAATTGATGTATGATGGAGTCAAAGCCAATTCTTTCGGCAAGACTTATAATGTTTTGGATTTCTTATAATCTATCAAAGTATGGTTAATGTTTTACCAAGATATATTGGTGCGGTTTTCAAATAAAGACTCAGTATGCTAAAATGTTTTGTCGTCAAACGATAGGCACGTGAGGTTGCCATAACTTAAACGTACATACGTTTAATGAATGTAGTGTTGATCAACATAGAGTACTATAGGCTGATCACCTAGACGTGCTCGTAAGAAATGTTGGACTTACGGACTTTGTGCCAGGATGTCCTTTTCAAATAAAGTATGAAATGCTCAAGGTCTTGGACCGGAATTGATGTTTTACTGAATATTGTTGTTGTAAAATGTTTTGAATGAAAAGAAGTGCTATTTTGAATTAACAATAGCACTTCATAACTATTGTTCAGTTATTGAAGATATATGATTCCTATGTTTCAATCATGTTATTTATTAGAATTGTTTTACTTGCTGAGCTAGTCATGCTCACTCTTGCTTGAACCATATAAATACAACTAAGATCGAACGGACCGAAGGCTCCGACAAAGATAATGGCAAAGCTAAGACGAACTTGTAGAATACTTATGTAATAGTATAGGTTTAATGTTGTAATATAATTTGATATTATGACAAGAACAAATGTAATGGTTATAAAGAACCTGGGGAATGTTAATATTATTTTGAATACGTAGAAGACATATTCGTTCTATTGAGGCTTTTCAATTGAATGTATGCGTGTATGGTAGTACCGTGTATCAGGTTGGAAGATCCCCAGATTTGGGGCGTCACATTATTACCTTATTCAAATCTCTATAATCCATACACAACCTCATCGATCTATCCTTCTTCTTTACAAACAACACAGGTGCTCTCCACGGAGATATACTAGGTTGGATATACTTTTTGTCTAATAAATCATGTAGCTGGACCATTAACTCTTACACTTCTACTAGAGCCATCCTATACGGTGCTTTCGATATCGACACTATCCCCGGTACTAAATCGATCACAAACTCTATTTCTCTGTCTAGTGGAAGTCCCGACAGTTCCTCTGGAAAGACATCCCTAAAGTCGTTAACTACAGGTATTTATCCCATTTTAGAATTCATCATCTGTGTATCCACTACATGAGCCAAATAACCTTCACATCCCTTCTTTAACATTCTTCTGGCCTGCATCATCGTCAAACAACTCATTTGTCATGGCAACTTGCTACCATAAAATATAACCTTAGACTTCTTCGATGTCTTAAGGCGTATATTTTTCTTTTGACAATCAATAACTGCCTCATGGTTAAACAACCAATCCATTCCTAGTATCACATCAAATTCTCCTAAGCGTATCGGAATCAAATTCACGCTTAACTTATTTCCACACAATAGTTTCTATGGATATATTCTACAAGGATCACTTCTTTGTTTGCAACTTTTATAGTCATGGGGTTTTCTAACTTTTCGTGAGGTAAATATAACCTTTTAGCAAATTCAGCAGATAGAAAAGAACAAGTAGCTTCAGAATCAAACATCACATATGCATTTATATTATTGATCGAAATTATATCTGACACCACCTCCCTGGATGCCACTGCATCTTGCACAGTCATATTGAAGGTTAAAGTTGTCAGCTTGTGGGACTGAACTGGTCCTCCAACAGTTAACTTGGCCTTACTGGCCCTAATGTCGCTTCCTCCATCAGTGTTCTTCTTCAGTGGACAATCCTTGAATTGATGTCCCATCCCTCCACATGAAAAGCAACCTCCCTTTCTTGGCTTAGGACAATTGGGTGAAATATGTCCTTCTTGCCCACAGTTATAGCATACATTCTTTCCCTTCATGCACTCTCCCGACTGGGTCCTTCCGCAACCTCCACACAATTTCTTCAGTTGAACACATCCTTGTTGACTTTAAGAAATATTGTCGCTGCTGCTCCACTTGTATTTCTTATTATTATTACCTCCACTGCTAGAATTCGGGTAACCTCCATCGACCTTCTTCTTATTCTTTTCTCGATTGTACTTTGTAACTGCTTCACTTCCTCTTTCCGCAATGAGATCTTTCTCCAACAGAGTTGAGAACTAATTGATTTGCAATGCTTCTACCTTGCTAAAAATCCACGGCTTTAACCCATTCTTAAACCTCCTTGCTTTCTTTACTTCAGTTTCCACCTGATGTGGAGCAAATCTGACCAACTCATTGAATTTGGCAGCGTATTCTGACACGAACATATTTTCATGCTTCAGCTCTAGTAATTTGACCTCCATTTTTACTTGAATACTTGTCGAAAAATAGTTTTCAAAAAATATTATTTTGAACCTTTCCCATGTCACGACTCCTGCCTAGGCTATCGTCTAATTTGACTCCAACCAGTAATTAGACTCGCCTTTCATTAAGTATTTGGAAAAAACTGTCTTTTGCTCCTCTGCAACTCTTGCGATGACAAAGGCTTTCTCCATCTCTTTCACCCACGTTTCGGATTCAATAGAGTCAATGGTTCCCCTAAACTCTGGCGGTCCCACTGCCTTAAAGTCCTTAAAACTTGTCAATCTGTTAATTGACTGGTTCCTTGCTGTTGGTGCTCTATCCTGCATCTCTTGGGCTAATATGTCCACAAACTCTTGCATCGGGTTTGTTGCTTAATCTCTTGCATTGTTAACGGACTCCTTCGTTCTTCGGTTTCATAGGTCTCTTCTTGGCGGCATTATTTAATAAGGTAAAACCTAAAGTTATTCTTCCTTGTTTTACATCTTATGCCACATCTTATTATAGTGTTTAGTGTGCAACACATGATTTAAACTCAAACGATCACATACTCATGATGTGACAATTTAGTTTACTGGACTATTAAAATCTAGCTTACCGAATTAATGGATTTAGTTTGCTAAATTACCAATTTAATTTGTTGAATTAAACATATTATCAAATAGAAAACTTACTATCTTAATTTTCTTAGAACACATATCATAATATTGTATTTATATTCATATACCAAATTTTAACTATTACACTTTTATACCTGGAATATTACTATAAATGTTATTATCCCATTTTACACACAAAAGATGGGATCTACTCAAAATGATACTCCCATACATACACAAATGGGGATACCACCTACCTACCTACTACCTCACACCTACTGAGGTTTACATCAACATAGAACCCTATTAAACAAAAAGGGTACTACTGTATTTATCTACAACTGGTCCATACCACAACATCATTGGTGGCTCTGCTGGGTCACCTGAACAGGCTCCTGGGGAAACAATCCCTCCATGACTTTGCGTCGGACTGATCGGCTCGACTCCCCTTTGTCGACATGCGGCCTTCTAGTCCCACTATGTTGGCCCTCATATGCAGAGTCTAGAGCCAACCCCAAGGTCTCAACCCTGACCTCCATGGCATGTAGTGCTGTCTCTAAATGGTCCACCCACTTGGTTCACTCATAAAATGCATCATCCACGCGTATCTTATCGGTAATCTCTAGATCGAACACACTCTGCATCGCCTGATGCTCTACACTCAGTACTCCAAACTTTGCCTTCTCTTGCTCGGTTGCTTTCGCTTTCTCTCGATAACTCGATATGTGCACGATAAGTAAGCGTCCTTATATCTTTCTTTGCTCCATATCTTTGAAGCGTCATATTCTGCTCCTCTAACTCTAAAATCCTCTGCTCTAGCTCATAGTTCTTCACTAGCAAGTCACCTATCATCTCATCCTATGAGGTATCCACCATCACCTCCGGTACAACCTTCTCCTGATCTACTGAATGGCTCCCCTGATTATCTCCAGGCATCCTACAATAAAATAAGGACACAACATCAGTACTACAATAAAATATATTCATTGGTAAAACGAAATGATATTTTATTAAGTACAACACATACTCGATTAATTTCCATAATCCATCTCCTAACATACTCTATAAGAGTTTTCTTCTAAGGTTATAACCTAGGTTTCGCATTCCTAATGTTTATAACCTATAACTTTGATACCAACTTATGACGCCGCCAAATCCGGGTTCTCTAACCCCGGACTAGTGCTCACAATCCATCATCAACATACACATTCTATAACTATTGCAGAATAATAAACGTATATTGTTCATCATAATAAAGTCTTACAACATAATCTCTGGGTTCTATTAACCGTAACTTACACATACCTTTAATATTATAAAAGGTTCACTTAATCAAATTACAATAAAGTAAAATAACACTTAAACAATCTCAATGACTATTCCTATATTTTCCCTTTCCTTTATCCCTCTTGGACGTCTCTGGCTTTGCTGAAATAAACGTCATGATATAGCAAGGGTAAGCAACTAATTTGCTTTGCAAGTTTAAATACAAAGAGAATATATCATTATTAGAAAGGAATTTAGTCTTCAAGGTTCAACAATAGGATATGATTGTGAAAGAACATGAATTAATTCTCAATAATTAAATATTCGAATAATGGAATAATAAATGCTGAGTGGTTTGAAATAACCATGAACATACATGAAGGTTGTCAGTATTTAAACTGGTCCTCTCAATAAGTTTCGGTAATCAAGGGGATCGACCTTTCATACCCGGTGAAATATGTATAAACATTCATAATCGAGCAACAATTGTTTTCCAATATCATGCTTCAATAAAATTATCCTTTTTCTCAATCATGCCAATCCAATTAATTAAGAATAGATCTTCAAAACATATTTGATTTAACAAATTTAGCATGTTTGATCTAGCTGATACAACTAGCATAGACATATCTCATAAACAATTCATGAATGAAAGAACTTAATTAAATTCACAATTCAATAATAATATAACATGAATTCAATTGCACAAAGTGCGATTAACAATAATCATTACAGATATGGAGTAATCAATAATAATTATCCACTAACATGCTTTGAAAATAATAACTCGAGTTTAAGTTAGAGAACTTTTCTCGTTTGCGGTCTACTGCTACGAAATTAAATTTATCCGGCTAAGCAGTTTAATTTATCTTCCTTTAAAAGACATATGATTGATCTTCAAATTAGTAAAGCATATAATATCATTACTCTATATTAAATGTATTGACATTTAGTCATTACATTAATTCCTTAGTAATATTATCATTCCTTGATTATATTACTATTACGTAAACATTATCTTAAACTCGTCTAATATTATTACCCTTAATAATATTTTATTTACTTTTTAGTATTATTAATCAACTAATAATACTTTATTCACTTACTAATATTATTAACCTCTGAATAATATTTTAATCAATTTCTAAGATTCTTAACACTTACTTCTTTTACTAATATTATTAATCATTTAATAATATCTTAATCATTAACTAATATCATTAATCATTTAATAATATTTTAGCACTTTACCAATATTATTAACCTTTTAATAATATTTTAATCATTTATTAATATTATTATTTATTTAATAATATTTTATTCATTTAGTAATATTATTAACCTTTTAATACCATTTTATTTAATTTTGAATATTATTAATTATTTAATAATATTTTAATCATCTAATACTACTTTAATCTAATATTATTAATCTTTTGATAATATTTTAATCTAATATTATTAATAATATTTTAATCTAATATTATTAGTCATTTAATAATATCTTAATCATTTATTAATACTTTAATTTAATATATCATTTAATAATATTTTAAATTCAATCTTGATCTAAATATTGAATATTTAAAATAATCTTATTCTAATATTATTAATATCATAATAATATTTTAATCATTTATCAAACCAATTAAACAATTTATTTTAATGGTTTACCCTTTTAATAATACCTTTATTTAATAACCATAAAAGGTCATACATATTAGTTCTCATCAAAAATTACCAAAATACCCTCCCAAAATCAGAATACAATATATTTAGGGTTTCCAAGCTTTAACATCACATTTTTACTATTTATGACATCATATAATTATTTATTTCCATTTATTCATTACACAACCATTTACAAGAAAAATACCATAATAGTTCCAAAAATATTTTTTCTAGAAATAGATAGAAAAACTAGTCTCCTGATGATTCTCAAATTTTTCTGGAATTTTATAACTTGGTTTACTATTTTTAAAGGGCCTAAAAAGTCGTATCTTGCCACATTTTTAATAAATTGAGTTTTTGTCCAACAATCATGAAACCTTCAGGGTATATTCTTGTTATATATATCACTACAAAAAAATGGGCCTTTAGCAACGATTTTTCGGGCAACGACTTTATAAGTCGTTGCTAAAAGTATATTTTTAGCAACGAAAGTTGTCATTCGTTGCAGATTGTATCAGGCTTTCACTTTTTACAACAAAATTCATAAGTCGTTGCAAAAATTCGTTGCTAATTCATTGGCGGGAAAAAAGTTCGTTA
Organism: Panax ginseng; assembly: GCA_020205605.1. NCBI lineage: Eukaryota > Viridiplantae > Streptophyta > Magnoliopsida > Apiales > Araliaceae > Panax > Panax ginseng. The sequence goes on along the minus strand of CM035132.1, from coordinate 68,064,870 downwards.
GAAATTCGTTGCAAAATTTTCGGCCACTTGATTTCCCGTCATCGTGGGCAACGAAAGTTTTTTTGTTGCAAAAAATGGGGCTTTAGCAACGATTTTTCAAGCAACGACTTTATAAGTCGTTGGTAAAAGTGTATGTTTAGCAACGAAACTTGTCCTTCGTTGCAGATTGTGTCAGGCTTTCACTTTTTGCAACAAAATTCATAAGTCGTTGCAAAATTTGGAAACAAAATTCGTTAGAAATTCGTTGCAAAATTTCTAACCACTTGATTTCTCCTCATCGTGAAAACGGAAGTTTTTTGTTGTTATATTTCGTCATTTAATATGGACCACATTCATTGGCAACAATTTTTATTTTCGTTGCATATTTTATACAACTTTTTGCAACGACTATTAAAATGTTGTCTTAAATTAAGATAATCCCAATAAGCGTGTTTTTGTAAGGCCATATTCGGTATTCGGAGAATTATCAAAAAATATTCGTATTTAATATTTAAAAATTATGTCCAAATGCAAAACATATTTGAACCTATGATCTATCATTTGGAACTTTGGTCATTTGACCGCTGGAGCAACACAAGTTATCTATTAATATCTTGCAAGGATTAATATTTATATCAAAACATGAGATTTATCCCATATATTTCTTTCTTCTCCTTCACTACATACCATTAATATAATCTCAGGAAGTTATATACTACAATAATAATAATAATAATAATAATAATAATAATAATAATAATAATAATAATAATAATAATAATAATAATAAATAAAAATAATAGCACTATAATTTCTGCGTATATATGTCAAATACTTACAAAATTATGATATTTATCTTACATATTCTTTAATTTATTTATTTTGCCTTGGAATATAGTATAAGTTATTCTTTTCAATTATCTTCTTCTTTTGCAACAAATAATTAATGGGCGATCGAACACTTTTTTGATAGAAATTGGTAATAAAATAATTAAATGACATATCGATGATCATACATGATCAATATATAGAAGATTATAACGTAAATTAATAGCCAAGTTAATTAATTAGTTTTTTAATATTGGACATTTTAAAATAAGGAATAATTAATGCTATTATTTCCCGAAAATCTACTGCTTTTTTCTTTTGTAAAAAAAAATAGAATTGATATAATAATTAGCGCTTGTAGAAAAAAGGGGAAAAAAGAAGAAGTCAAACAGGTCTTTCCATACTGACGATCTTATATATCACAGAATAAAACGACAAATTAGTTTGTTATTATTATAAGATAATATATTTGTATTTCATGCATAAATATTTATATGAATATTTGTTTATAAATATTTATATGAATATTTAGAGATAAATTTATAAATATATATATATATATATATATATATATTAAAATATTCATAGTTATTTTATATATATTTAGTTTAATGTGGAGATTTAAGATGTATATATATATATATATATATATATATATATATATATATATATATATATATATATATATATAGTAATAAATTTATCTAATACACAAAAAATATAACATAAGAAGCAAAAATATCACAACTAGGTTTTGCACCTAAGACATATGGGTTATTGGGCCATTATTCTACCATTGAGCCATTCTAATTTATTAACTAACTAAACTAACGCCATAACTTGTACTCTTCAATATTTTTAAATTTATTCTCTCGATATATATATATATATATATATATATATATATACATATTCTTTTCAAAATTTCTTGTCAAACTAAATAAAATACTAAATAAATCTCAACATTAAACTAAATATATATAAAGTAACTATGAATATTTTTATATATAAATATATTTATATATATATATATATGTAAACAAATATTCATATAAATATTTATAAATTTATCTTTAAATATTCATATAAATATTTATAAAAATATATGAATATTTGTTTATAATTATTTATATGAATATTTAGAGATAAATTTATATATATATATATATATATATATATATATAAAATATTCATAGTTACGTTATATAAATATTCATAGTTACTTTATATATATTTAGTTTAATGTGGAGATTTAAGATGGGTATCTATATATATAGATGGTAATAGAATTTATCTAATACACAAAAAATATAACATAAGAAGCAAAAATATCACAACTAGGTTTTGAACCTAAGACCTATGGGTTGTTGGGTTGTCATATTTAATTAGGCGATATAAGTCTCCGAACTTCTTTAGCTTTGCACAATGACCCAACTGGCATAACATGTCTTCTCCCACGTTCAATCTGATCTGCTCACAGTGTTGACATTGGTTCATCTGAATCCTTCTTGTGTGGTGGGGAACTCCCAACTCTCATCGTTCAGTCAACAGGGCATGCTCTTCATGTCTTCATAAATGGACAGCTTTCAGGTATATTGTCAAATTGCTAATTCAGATAATTAAGCGACTTATCAATTATCATGGATCACTCCTAATAACTTCTAAATGGTGACCCCATATACCTGCTTAGTGATGCAAAAGAAACAATATATTCTTAGGTTTGTGATATTCATTTTTAAAGTTTAGTCTCATAAAATCCTTAGGTAATTTCAGATTTCCAATGTTACTTGGTATAATAGTGGTTCCTGCCTCTGTTTATACTTTGGTCAGTTCATTTATAAATGGATTACTTTATGAAAGGGTTCAGACCTGCCTAATTTCTTTGATCTTTTCCATATTTACATGATCCTCCTAAATTGATGAAGTCATGGTGCATTGTAGTCTTGATAATATAAAAAAGTATTAGCAATAATAGGGAACAGGTTGTCGGTCATCTTGGCCAGTGTCCGTGCTTAAGAATTTTTCAGTCCTTGCATGGTTATGTAATGTCTAGAATTGCTTGCTTCTCAGATTTTGTTGTAACATAGATCAGGTATGGATGTAAAAGATAATTCTGCATGATTCACTATATCCACTTCTCAAATTTTGTTGTAACATAGATTAGATATGGATGCAAAAGATAATTCTGCATGATATACTATATCCACATTAATGTGTATATATTAATGTTGAATCCGGCATTTATATCATCTTTGGTGAAATTGTTGTGTCCAGTTTTATTGTTGCATTCAACAGTAACTGCTCGACATTCTACACCTGAATTGTTATATAATTGTGATTTTAAAACTTCACGCCTTGGTAGATGATGGATATATTGATTACCTTAATGTATCATACAGGTCCCTGTTAGGGTTGCTAGAGGTCTGTTGTTTGAGCTATTGGGACAATCAGCTGGTGATCCTTATGTTGATGAAGATGATATCCCAGTTGTGCTTCGTTCATGGCAAGCACTAAACTTCTTAATAACTGCGATGCACATGAAAGGATCTGCTTCAAGCATAAATGTGTTGGGCATCACAGAAGTTCAGGTTTGTTCGTACCTGAATAGAATTCTTTCTACTGTGTCAATTCTAGTGATAAGTTAGTTAATTATTCAAGAATGATTAAGTTTCTGCTTATGATTGATTCCTAATTATTGGTGTTCTTCTATGATCTAGGAACTTCTTTTGGCTGGTGGTAATAATGTACCAAGAACAGCACATGGAGTTATTGCACAACTAGCTTGCCGTCTTGCTCGATGGGATGATAGGTGAACTCAATATCTTCATGTCACTAGTTTGAACTCTTTAGCTGTGAGAATCAGTTGATCTAGATCCATCCATGCAGGTTCTTAGAGGCCAACTTTCATACTTTCTTTAGAAAGCTAGTCTTTGCTATTTGCAGACTATTTACTATTCTTCAGGTTAGCTTGCTCTACTAATTTTTTTTTGTCATTTGTTTCTTTCTTTTTCTCCCTGCATGTAATGTTACCTTTTGTTAATTGTAGTTTTTTAATGTTGAGACTAATGACTAGGATAGATAAAATTAGAAGAACCTCATTTGCCAATTTTATGCTAACATGGTACAATTTTAGAAATACAGGCTATGGCCATGAAACATTTTTTTGTTTAATTTATTACCAGAAGCAGTTGTAAGAGGCTTTATGGCTAAATTATGAACCAATTTCAGTTCAAGATTACAAAGTTAGTTACATATTCTTAAGTACTACTGGTAGACATCATGTGATTTTCTAGTTAGTGTCTACTTAGAAGCAGTTTAAGTCAGACCTGGTTGTATCATATTATCAGTATACCTTCGAATGGAAAATTCCAAATGGGAGGAGGTAAGTTTTGCTTCACTTCTAGAATGTAGATTTCTATTTCTGAAGAACCAAACTGAGGTTAATATTGAGTTTGATGCTAAATACATCTTGGGGTGAATATTTATTCTACCATATAAACTGTAATATATGCTAGTTTTTGACAGGAGCAGATAATGTGACAATGTTCTTTCTTATCTGTACGTTTCTTCCACCCTATAATATGTCTTGGTATGTAGTCATGGTTTTTGTATAATCTGTTACGTTTCAGGTTCATGAAGGAAGAAGATTTCATTCTCGGAGCACCTAAATATGAACTGACACCAGTTGTTTGTGCAGTTTCACTATACTTCCAACTCCCCATTTATTTTCTTGTTCTTTTCCTATTCTGTCTCAAAATTTGGAAAATGTGCATACATAAAACTTTTTAAATTATAAGTGGCCTAGGATTTTAGCCTATGTACGTTGTAAAAGGGCAAGCACCAGTGGAAGCATGATGTAGATGATTTTTATAGGAATGAACTGTTACTGGCCAACTAATATTGATTATGAAACTGATATTTTTATACTGTGGTGCAGTGTGTACGTAAAACTTCGTTTTGTGATGGGTGATAATCGCAACAACGGCTATGATTCGCATGTATGGTATGTAGTCTCAATCTTCAGCTCATAAATGCTTTTCACAAGATATTATTTTTCAAGTATTTTTGCATGCTTTTTGAAGATAACCCATCCCCTTATTAAATTGAATGCAATGATGGGAAATATTTTTGGCAATGGAAAGTGGAGTACTTATTCTAACTTGTGCTATAACCAGGTTGGAGAGTGATTATGCATTGATGTGCCAACTATATTTATTGTTTAGTCACTCAAATTGAACAAGAAATTGGTGGTATTCTAAAGTATTATGAAATAGAAGCCAAGCCTTAACATTGTACCACGTATCAACTCTATTGTCTTTGTGTATTGATTTTGGCACTAAGTGCCAATGGTGACCTATTCACTTCATTTTCCTGACTAGCTATTATTTTTAAATGTGTAGGAAGACTGCTTCTACGACCTGCCTTACAATACTGGGTATCAAATTTCAGTGCTACATTTACGGAAGACAAGGGACGAAATTATGAAGTGTACCCTCTCTATATATGTAGATATATACTTTGATTGAATAACTGTGGTAACTTTAGATGGTTAATTGTAAAGATAATGAATGAATGATTATGTAGTGGATGATTTTATTAAGTTAATAATATTTTAGTTTAATGTATTTTTGCCATTATTTGCTATGGGGACATTGAGCCAGCCAGGTACACAAAAATAATGTCAAATTTTGATTTGGCAACAATATAATTCATTACCAAAGCATTGAATAAGTTTTAATGTAGCAACAATTTTTTATACATTTAGCAACAAATTTTCGTTGCTAATGACATTAAAAATATAATATTTGGCAACGAAAAATTAAACTAATAACAACGGAGAGGATATTGTTGCTAATACTAAAATAAAAGACAACATTTTTTATCGTTGCAAATCATATCAACTTTCGTTGCACATATAAAGTAACGACAACATATAATGTCGTTGCTAATCGACAACTTTCGTTGCTATTGAAAAATAACCAGCAACAAACATTTTCGTTGCTGATTCAGCATAATGTTATTGCCAAATAATATAATCAGCAACGAAAATCGTTGCTAAAAAGTTTACATTCTGCAACGAAAGCAAGCTTAGGCAACTATTTTCATAATTTATTGCAACGAAAAATGTAGTTACAAAATGGTGTCATTTGCAACGAAAATGCATAGTCATTGCAAAAAAAAGAGTTCATTTCGTTGCCAATTAGCAGGCTTTTGCAACGAAATGGGATTTTTAGCAACGACATTTTAATTATTCTGCAACAATTCATTTTGTTGCTAAAGGATCGATGTCTCTGTACGAAAGCCAAACTTCGTTGCAAAATGTATTACTTTTGGCAACGAAAAAAATATGTTCGTTGCGGGACAATTAGCAACGCTCATTGCACAACGAAAGATGCAACGATAGTAAAGTCGTTGCCAAAACCCTTTAGCAACGAAATTTGGCACCTTTAGCAACGAAAAATTGATTGTTGCTGAAGCCCCCATTTTTTTGTAGTGTATGTACTTCCAGTAAACATTTCACCATTTTAGCAGTTACACACGAAGAGTTATTCATGTTTACTTTTAAAAGAGTCTTTCCTTGTAAGGTCTTGTAAGGTCCATAACTCCTATTCTACACATCCAAAATAGTCTATTCTTTTTCCTAAATGTATATAACTCTTCAACGTACCTTCCTGAGTTTTTCCAAAATTTTTAAAATACAGAAACTGAACGAAAATGCCCTTGGTAGCAAGTGGACAGAAACTGTCCACTAGTTTTGTTCTATAGTGGACTGTTTTGGCTCCACCAGCCACCATGGCTGGAAAAATAAGTGGTTTGGGATTCTACCACTTGGGTTTACTAGGTGACTCATATATCTAGCACCATCCTTTGACGGATCACAAATCGAAGGTTTAGATTTCAAGTTATGGGTGATCCAAGTGAAGAAAAGCTATGGTTTTTCACCTTTTATGAACATAAGTTCATTTTCTTCCTTTGGATCTTCATTCTAACACTCAAGAGGTTTAGATTCTTACATGAAACATAAAGATCTAAGGGTTCTTGAGTCTTAGAATATAACCTCTCAATAACTTTGAAAATAAATCAAAACAGAAGAAAGAAGAACTAGGTTAGGGCTTTACCTTGATTTCTTAGCTATTCTTCTTGTCTTTCCAAAGTACCTTATGTGCTTAGGATGCATGAAACTAGCAACCCCTCACTCTCTTCTCCCTCAAAATCACGGCCTCCCCCTCTCTTTTGTCTCTCTCTCTCTTTTTCTTTTTTTGCTAGTTTAGAAGTGAGATAAGATGAAATGAAAGAAATGAAAGGAAGATGGAAGTATTAGTTGTTTAGTATGTAAAAATAGATACATACATTCTATATCTCTTATAATCCCCTATATCTCTTTTACCCTCTAGGCAATAACCCTCATCTTATCTTTTAGGATTACATGTAATCTACTTTAGAGATTTTTAAAAAATGAGAGCTAGACACATAAGGGGCTTAAGAAGATAAGGAGATTAGTTAACCATGCATGGAAACTTAAGTATCAAATATAGCCATTTTTGCTCATAAGGGGGCCGGCTATCTACTCCCTTTTCCCCCCATTTTTGCTTTATTTTTCATGCCCAATTTGATTAATCAAATGTCCAAAATGTCCCTTATCAAATGGGCTAAAGTTTGGACTTCGAATTTAATTCTTTTGGGCTTCCTAATTAATTATTTAGACCATGTAGGTAACATAGTTCATTACTTTTAATCTCTCTTACCCTAATTGTTTATTTAGGATTTCTATCCCCGATCTTTTGGAATTTAAATACTTACTCATGTCCAACTAAATCTTATAACCCAATTAGGCTTGCTTTAATTAGGTTTAAAATAAATAATCAATTAAGATAATTAGGTTAAGCTCTTAGGTTAGTATAAATATTAAATACTAACATTTCTCAATGATATAACCCTTAGGTTACTTACTTACCATACTTAGGGTATAATTAGGTTATGTAGCTTTCCTTTTTAATTCTAATTACATAACTAGTAATTACACATATCCATACACCACTACAAAAAATCATGATTTTGTAACAAATGGTTTTCGTTGCTAAAGGTGCATAATTTCGTTGCCAAAGATCATTTGCAACGATTTTTCGTTCGTTGGACCATTCGTTGCGCAATGAGCGTTGCTAATTGTCTAGCAACAAAAAAAATATTTCGTTGCTTAAAGTGAGATATTTCGCAACGAAAATTTATTTTCTTGTAAAATCATAGATCATTTAGCAACAAAAATTTTTGTAGCAAATTTATTAATAAATCGTTACTGAAAATCAACTTTCGTTGTAAAATCCGCCTAATTGGCAACGAAAAGAATTTTTTTGTTTGCCAACGAAAATGAAATTCGTGTTTGATACACATTTGCCAACGATATTTATCATTGCTGAATAGTATGAAAATTGTTATCTTAACTGATTTTCATTGTTGATTATATACTTTTTGGTAACGATGTTTGTTGCTAAATGTGCATGATAAAGTGGTCATATATTAATTTGCAACGAAATTATTCGTTGTCGTTGGTTTTGTTCAGAATAATTATGACCAATTAACAACAATATTATTCGATGCTAATTATTTTTCGAGAGCAACAAAATTATTGTTGATTAGCAATGACACTGTATCGTTGCCAAATCCATTATTGATTTTGTTTTGTAACGAATGTCAAAATTATTTTATAAAAAAAATAAATTATGAAATGACCCCATAACAAATTATGGCATAAATACAAAAAACTCAAATATTATTAATTAAATCATCCAATACATGATCATTCATCATCTTTACAATCAACTATCTATTATTAAAGAACAATCTATTTACAGAAGAATTCCCCGCAAAGAACCCAGAAGAATCCATGAATCTAGATTCGGGGACTTGCCGAACTACAAAAGAATTTTCGCTTCTTAGTTCATACTTGATCAAACACACTAAGAGGATGTTAAATATTATTCTGGTTAGATTCCCAGACTAGACTAGGCATACCTTAAGATATTTGTGTGTTTATGTGTATGTGAGAGTAAGAGTGAGAGAGAAAGTGTCTGTGTGAGAGAGAGAGAGAGTTAACCTTATTAGCAAGGGTAACAGAAAATTCATCTCATAACATCTTCGCTTAGTTGTGTCTGCTTATTTGAGCGTTCTTGCACAACTGCAGCCTTCTCAAGAGCAATTTTCGTTTCTCTAACAGCAACATCTTACTTCCGTTTCCATTCCCCTGCCTCTTCTTGAGCAGAGTTTCTTTGTTCTTGAGCAGCAGCTAACTTTGCATCGGCAGCACTGCTCCTGAATTTCAGAATTGCAATTTCTGAACTAACCTGGTCTTCCTCTGCTTTCTGCTTTGATAGAAGGTTTTCATACTTCCTTTTCCATTCAGTTGCTTCCTACCTGGCCAAATCCACTATTTTTGACAAGCTGGAACATCTCTTTACCAGTGACTTACATTTGCTCTGCAAATTGGATGTACGACTCATGTAGTCATCAGTAAGCTGCTTCTTGTCGTTTATAGCATCCTCATAGCATTTATAATATTCAAATTTATTCTTCTCGCTTGGTTATAGTTGCTTGTTAAGTAATCCCATCTTATCTTCCATTGAGCGGCACTTTAACATGATGAAGCTCTTCTCTGATCTAACTCGATCGATTTACTTCTTAGTAAGATCAAGAACTGGAACTTCCAAACTGCGAAGTTCAAAAGTTTAGATTGAAGTAGGTACACAAAAAACATATCATTGAAAACATACGTATATATATATATATATATATATATATATATATATATATATATATATATATATAAACCTTCGTTACAAGAAAATGGTTAATTTTTGCCAGTTATCTGGGCCATGAGATGATGTTTCATACTTTGATAAGAGACCATCTAGCACCTGTATAACAATATTGAGAAAATATGACATAATCCAGTGACATGTACATGACATGATAATCCAAATGAAAACATGAGACATGTATTTACTTGTCTACAAAGTATAAACTTCTTCATAGGGTGTAGTGCAACAATCCAGCAATAGAAATATTTACAATCTATATGACTACCTATGAGGACAAAGAAATCCTGTAAAGGGTAAATTAGACTACAAGCACTAGTCTAAAACTATATTTTTCAAACAAAAGCTTAGGACTAAGAATGGCAAGAATGGCTCATCAAATTATGATATGGGCAAAGTATATCTGTTACGCTTTATGATAATATGCCATTTTGCCCACAAAGAATCCGACTTTTAATCTCTTTGTCTAAATAATATATGGACTTTCTTTTCATATATACTACCAAATTAGCCCCAAGAAACTGCAATAATATATGCAGATCAACATTGATGTATGGTCAAAGCCGGCCCTGAGCAAGGGCTAATAGGGCTACCGCCCAGAGCCCACAGTTGAGGGGGGCCCAAATTTTTTTATAAGCTTATGCATTTATGTATATAAAAAAAATAAAGGCTTAAATATAATTTACTACCTTAAACTATATGTCATATTCCACTTCGGTGATCCACCATTCAATTTTGTTAATTAGATGATTGAACTATTGATTTTTTTCCAATTGCAACAAATTGAGTCTGCCACGTCAACAATTGCTGACATGACTCTCTGGGTAGGCCATTATTAGCTGATGTGTAACTAAAAAAAAATATTTTAATGTTTGATTACACATTTATTATATATGAAAGAGCAAATTCATTAAATCAATTATATTATACATTAATACTAATAAAAAAACAACAAAAGCAAAAATCATCTGAAATCTATCTACACATCAGACCTAGAAATCTAAATTAAATTTTAGATGATCACTACTTCAATCCAACTAAACTCGAATCCATGTCAACCGTTTTCTCCACCGCCACTCTCATAACCACTGCACAGAAAAATCCGTCTCCAATGAGATTTGGTCATCAGTCAATCCACATACTTGTCTCAATACATCATTGTTGTCCCATCAACAATGATACTCGACTAGGGACTTTTAAGAATAATGATACTAATTATAATTATATAATCTCATGTTCAAGTCACATACTTGAAACTATATAATTTGTATCACTATTCTAAGGAATTTTATTATGTTAACATTTATATAACGCAGTAAATAAAACCATAATAAAATCATTCATTTATTCAATCAAATATAATATCAAAATGTTAAGCAATTATATCAAATAATTGACCTCTAGGACACAAACTTTAACAGTCTCCCACTTGCACTAGAGCCAATCACTCATGTATCTAATACCCATGGAAGTAGTGTGACCTTCGTGCTTCTGCTGCGAAAAAGCCTTGGTCAGTGGATCTGCAACATTATCATCTGTTGGCACTCTTCCTATATGTACATCTCATCTATCAATGATTTCACGGATGAGATGGTACCGCCTAAGTATATGCTTGGATCGTTGGTGAGATCTCGGGTTCCTTAGCTTTGTGAAATGGCTCCATTATTATCACAAAGATAGAAACAACCGGATCAACAATGGTTGGAACAACACCAAGTTCAGTGATGAACTTTTTAATCCATACAGACTCCTTGGCCGCACTAGAAGCAACAATATACTCAGCCTCTATTGTAGAATCAACTATTGTCTCTTGCTTCGAACTCTTCTAGCTAACAACACCACCATTAAGGCAAAATACAAAACTTGACTGAGACTTATAGTCATCATTGTTAGTCTGGAAACTAGCATTTGTGTAATCCTTTACTGCCAGTTCGTCTTCACCTCCATATACCAAGAATGAATCCTTAGTCCTTTTTAGGTACTTGAGGATATTCTTAACTGCTGTCCAGTGACCTTCACCTGGATTCGACTGGTATCTACTCGTCATGCTCAAAGCATACGAGACATCCGGATGAGTACATATCATTGCATACATGATAGATCCAATTGCCGAAGCATAAGGGATCTTTCTCATACGTTCCTCATCATCTTGTGATTTAGGACATTAGGCCTTAGAGATCTTTACGCCATGAGTCATGGGTAAGTGTCCTCTTTTTTCCTCTTGCATGTTGAACCATTTTAGCACTTTATCAATATATGTACTCTAACTTAGGCCGAGCATTTTTCTCGATCTATCTCGATAGATCCTGATACCTAAAATGTAGGCTGCATCGCCTAAATCTTTCATGGAGAAACAATTTCCTAACCATGTTTTTACAGCCTGTAATGAAGGAATGTCATTCCCAATAATTAATATGTCGTCAACATATAATACCAGGAATACAATGTGATTCCCACTAACCTTCTTATATACACAAGGTTCATCTTCATTTTTAATAAAGCCAAACTCTTTGACTGCTTCATCAAATCGAAGATTCCAACTCTGAGATGCTTTCTTCAATCCATAAATGGATCGCTGCAGCTTACATACCTTTCCAGCATCCTTTGGATTGACAAAACCCTCAGGTTGTGTCATGTACACATCCTCAAGGAGATTTCCGTTAAGGAAAGCATTTTTAACATCCATCTGCCAGATTTCACAATCATAAAAAGCTGCAATAGCAAGTAAGATCCTAATGAATTTAACCATTGCCACTGGAGAAAAGGTTTCATCATAGTCAACACCTTGAATTTGTTTGCAACCTTTTGCTACCAGTCGGCCTTTGTAGGTTTGTACATTACCATCCATGTCGATCTTCTTCTTAAAAACCCACTTGCACCCGATTGGTTTTACCCCTTCGGGTGGATCAACCAAAGTCCATACTTGGTTAGTATACATGGAGTCCATTTCAGATCTCATAGCTTCAAGCCATCTCTTAGAATCTGGTCCATTCATAGCTTCTTGGTAGGAAGCAGGCTCATCCTGATCTATGAGCATCACATCACCATTTTGAGTCACCAGATATCCATAATATCTCTCGGGCTCTTAGCGTGTCCTACCAGATCTACGAATTCCTTGTGTAATTTGAGCAGGTTCACTTTCCACAATTTCTTGTGGTTCCTGCTCACGTTCCAACTCAGGTTCAATGATATTTTGTGGTTCTCGAATTTCTTCGAGTTCTACTTTCCTCCCACTATTTCCTTTAGAGACAAATTCTCTTTCTAGAAAAATACCATTTCGAGCAACAAACACTTTGTTCTCAGAAGGTTTGTAGAAATAATACTCTTTTGTTTCCTTTGGATATCCCACAAAATTACATTTATCATATTTGGGTCCGAGCTTGTCAGAATCTAGACATTTTACAACTCGCAACCCCAAATCTTCATGAACGACATACTAGGACGTTTCCCAGTCCACATCTCATATGGTGTCTTATGAACCATCTTTGTAGGAACACGGTTAAGTGTGAATGCAGTTGTCTCTAGGGCATGACCCCAGAAGCTTATTGGAAGATCTGCATGACTCATCATTGATCATACCATGTCCAACAAGGTACGATTTCTCCTCTTAGATACACCATTCCATTGTGGTGTTCCAGGTGGAGTGAGCTGTGATATAATACCACACTCCTTTAGAAGGTCATCAAAGTCTTGGCTTAAGTATTCACCTCCTCGATCGGATCGAAGGGCTTTTATGCTTTTACCAAATTGGTTTTGAATTTCATTCTTGAATTCCTTGAACTTTTCAAAATATTCGGATTTGTGTCTCATAAGATACACATATCCATATCTACTGAAGTCATCAGTAAATGTAATGAAGTAATAAAACTTACCTCTTGCTAACGAACTCATGGGTCCATATACATCACTATGTATAAGTCCCAATATATCGCTAGCCCGTTCACTGTGTCCAGTGAAAGGGGCTTTAGTCATCTTGCCTAATAAACAAGATTCACATTTTTCATATGATTCAAAATCAAATGAATCCAAAAATCCATCTTTATGGAGTTTTGATATGCGTTTCTCATTTATATGGCCCAAACGATAGTGCCAGAGATATGTCGGATTTGAATCATTTGATTTAAATCATTTTGTATTTATGTTATAGATAGGCATTTCTAAATCAAGAATATAAAGGCCGTTAAACAATTGTGCAACACCATAGCAAATATCATTTAAGTAAAACGAACAACGATTGCTCTTAATTATAAATGAAAAACCTTTCTTATCCAAACAAGAAACAGAAATAATGTTTTTGCTTATAGCAGGCACATAATAACAATTCTCTAATTCTAATACTAACCCAAATTGGGGCAAGATAAATGATAAGTTCCTACGGCCAAACGCAAGAACTTTTGCTCCATTCCCAACTCGTAGGTCAACCTCTCCTTTTGCCAAAGTCCTACTCCTTCGAAGTTCCTGCACATTAACATAAATGTGAGAACCACATCCAGTATCCAATACCCATGATGTAGAAGTAGACAAGTTGACTTCTATAACATATATACCTGAATTAGAAGTCACACTTCCTTTCTTTTTCTTCACTTCTTCCAAATAAGCATGACAATTCCTCTTCCGGTGTCCAAGTTTTCCACAAAAGTGATAATCACCTTCTTTAGCCACCCCACCTTTAGGTTTTAAAGCCTGTTTGGTTTTGGGATTAGGTTTAGCACTAGATTTAGATCCTATCTTCTTCTTGGCTTTCTAATTTCCCTTAGCATTCCCCTTTTGTACCATCATTATGGGAGCGGGTCCTGTCTTTTTCATGTTGTTCTCTGCAGTTCTTAACATGCTCAACAACTCAGTAAGTGGTTTCTCAATTTCATTCATTAGATAATTCATAACAAATTGAGAGTAGTTGTTGTTCAAAGATTGCAAAACAAGATCAGTTTGGGCTTCCGGAGTGATTGGAAAACCCAACCTATCAAGGTACTCAATATACCCAATCATTTTTAGCACATGTGGACCAACTAGATTATGTTCACCCATCTTGCAGTGATACAACGCCTTGCTTATATCATACCTCTCCTGTAGAGCATGCCCTTCGAACAATTTCTTTAGATGCTCGATCATCTCATAAGCGTCCATCAACTCATGTTGCTTCTGAAGCTCAGCGTTCATGGTTGCTAGCACGAGACAACTCACGTCCGGAGCATCATCTTGATGCTTCTTGTAAGTATTATGTCTCATGCGTGGTGCGATGACAATTTAGTCTTTGCAGAATGGGACCATCAAGGATATATAGCTTGACCTCTTGTTTGAGGACAATCCTCAAGTTCCTATGCCAGTCAAGGAAATTAATTCCACACGGCTTGTCCTTCTCAAGGACTGATCATAGTGAAAGACTACTTGTATTGTTGTTGTTTGCCAGTGATATCTACAATTTATAAGTGCCAAAATAATAAGTCAAATTGCAGAGTTGATATTATGTAATTGATAAAAGTACATTCAAAATATACCTCCCACTATTTTATTCAAATTAATAGCCCTCACCATTAATTCAGAAAGCATTTTCTATTAAATCTTTCTAGTGAGCCAAGATCCATATTTCATTATGACTTAAGTTAGCTTTGGCTAATCTCTTAAAACATATTTATTTAGGTAGACAACCCTTTTGTCAATTATATCATATATAACTCTTTGATAGTTTGGTAAACAAAAATTGCTTCTAGTCCATCTAATGATACCTACCAAACTCTATGCCTCTAAGTCCACAATCCTATTGAGATAACTTAGTTAAGTCGGGCCCAATAATTTTAACAGTTTGGATATCACAATTATCCTATCGCATCTTACCTAGATAAATAGGGTACTTTGCTTTGGCAAACCTACATCTATTGATCGAGGTCTTGATGAGTGTTATTTATTGGAAGGCATCTAATTAGACTTAATAATTTAATGAGGGATTTTATTAATAAATTTAGATCTCACCAATTTTAATCTTATTAAACATGCACATTATTTATCATATCATACACAAGCATAAATAAAGTGCAAAATAAAATGTGTCACAATTATGGCCCAATCCACTATCAATCTATTCAAGCTAATAAAAGATTGAAGGTCAATCTAAGGTGGTAAAAGATCTTAAAATAAGTAGCTTCCTTGGATCTTCCTCAAGCATGTGCCTCCTCTCCATCATCATCTTTCCATCGCGTCCTTCATCTTGTCATCTTCATAATAATAGATTATTACATGACATAAAGAAACCTCGAGTTACATTCGAGGGGATTTAGATGAGAAGAGAATGTTACATCAGAATTTATAGAAAGGCACGACATGCAAGCCGTATTTCAAAACCAAAACCACTAACCTATGGGTCAAAAGGCCATAACTGTGCACCATGCATATCACAATAAGCACATAACAAAATATATATAATCAAAGAAAACTATATATCAAATATTGGGGTCACGACCATCGTGCACTATGATGGGGGGGGTCCAAGGGGGGGTCTCCCCCCTGGCGGTGGTCCTGCTAAATAAATTTTCACTCATGAACCTCCACTAAATGATGTATTGATGGATGAGACGTTCGTAGTGCCTGAGCCATAAACGGTTGCAGAAATAGAGCATGTTGTTGAAAGAACAAGCTCTATGCCTAAGAAGATGAGGAAGAGGAGTAAATTAATTAAGATAACTGAGAAAGCTGATAAAAGGAAGAGAAAGATAGATAGATCGGAAGCTGTCCAACAAAAGGGAAAGGCTGAAGCAAAACATAAAAGAACAGAAGAAAATAGAAATATGAAAGAGCTGAGAACTAAACACAATAATGAATCAATTCAACAATTAACTCACTCTTTAGCTCTAATCGTAAAGTCTGAAGATTCTAAATCTAAGGGGGAGAAACAGCCTGAAAACATTATCTCTAAGGAGGAGCCGCCAAGAGAATCTCAAAATCCTAGTTCCTCTCTATCATCTACTTCTCAACCAGTGTTAGATCACTCCTGTTTACCTCCACAAAGAGCTTATCAACAAGGGATGCGCAGACTAATTCTTATTGGCAGAGAGGTTCCAAAGACTGATCATCTACTTCCTAATGAGTTTGAAGGTACAGGAGAAGGACATATGAAAGTCTTCCATTCCAAAAATGCTCTGTTCACTCTCTTTTATGATCTAGATATCGATTGAACTGCA
The DNA here is from genome assembly GCA_020205605.1 of Panax ginseng. Classification (NCBI taxonomy): domain Eukaryota; kingdom Viridiplantae; phylum Streptophyta; class Magnoliopsida; order Apiales; family Araliaceae; genus Panax; species Panax ginseng. The sequence continues at coordinate 68,048,078 of CM035132.1, read as the reverse complement.
GTTGTGTATGGGCCAAAAGGTGAGTAATTGTTCCACTTTATGCCAAGCTTGTCTTTGCTTCAAGCTATTATGCAACGTGATCATAATTTTGTTCAAAAGGCATACACTACATTTGTTCAAAAGGTATACACTACTTTTCCCAGCATACCCCTCGTATCTCAGAACTTTCCACAAGTCTTAAGGTATGCAAAGAAATTACTTTGCTCTGCACCATTTAATGATGAACCTCGTGTATTTCCTCCTATCTTACCTGTGTTCACATTTCTCCTCTCATCTTCTAAGTGTCATAACGAAATCTTGAGTTTTCCTTCCTCGATCTTTGATAAGTCTTCTCCTTCTTAACCATCCCCATCTATTTGTTATAAAGAATACTTTCCTCCTGCAAGTAATGAAAATCTTCAAATCGTTGAGTTTTACTCCCATAATGAATCCCAACTCTTTCCCCACTCTCCGATCGTAGAACTTTTATCTCCCCTGAACGAAATTAATCCATCTACTTTCAAAAATAATTCCCGACATCCGCTAGTTGAATCACCATCACCTGTGCATATATTCAATCTCCTAGCATCTCCTCATCATTCATCTATTCACTCTGCCACATCCTCTTTCTGGACCTCAGAATCCCCAAATACTGAATTCCCCAATTTTAAGTCTGATAAATCTACAGTTGGTCCTCATTCCTCTCCAAAGTGCTTAAATCTATCCATTCCCTCAAATATTCCCTTCTCCTCTCAAAATGAATTCTTTGATATTCCTCTTGCTCTAATAAATTTATCTTCAGGCCTTAACATAGTTCTGGAAGTCACCCCTACCCAAGTCATGGATCGTCTAAACTCTCTCTCTCACCCCACTACTCATGTGAGATCCCGAATTTTATGAAATAAAAGTATTCAATTTTTCTATTTTGGTAAATAGTTAAATTGATAAAAGTTTAAAGTTAAGGGTGATATTTTAAAAAATTTCAAAGTAAGCAAGTTGTTATAAAATATTCGTTGTATCGGGAAATATTTGTTTGGTCGGGGAATATTCTTTTTGTCGGGAATATCCATACGACGGCACAATCATTGGTGGACCCCATAATGGAAGTATTGTCGTAGTTAGAAAACGACAAAATTATCTTTTTATAAAAATAACGGCGAAAGTTTTACCGTTAAACTGTTGAACTACCTGATAGTAAAAGTACAGTAATACGCGTGGTTGCATAGTAGCACACGGTATTGATTATTGATGCTTACGTAAGAAGTCACTCAGTTATACTCAATTATTGCTACAGTAATTGTTGCATCATATTCTCATATTATTGATTCAATTTTGTCACAGTATCATCTACATAATATGTTATATTATTAAATCAATAATTGAGACGACAAAGTTATTCATATTATTATTTGAAATATTGACAATGTCTAGAAGTTCTGTCAATGAGAGATTTGGTCACCTAATTGGGTGCCAATAAGGAGAAATCCTTATCAGAAAGTCCCCTCTTTCCTGGGAACGATCTGGTTGTTAAATATTGTGAGTTATAATATTACTGATGAATAAGTTCGTGTTGATTAAAGATTAAATTGATAGTTCCATTGTGTGGGAATTATTAGTGTTAGTGGAAATCGACATTTATTTTGATAATAATTGATGTCTGGAGGTTATATTGACCAATCAGGTAATTCACCGGATAAATGAGCAATTAATTGCTATTAATTCACATGCTTATAACTATGTGTTCACATGTGTGTACTATTGATTCACATGATTTACTATTAGGGGAGTTGGTGCAAAATTGATAATACTTGCATGACTAAATTAAAAATAGAGGTATAGATGAAGGTATTATATTGTAATTAATTTTTTTTCACATGTTTAGAACTATTGATTCACATGATTTACTATTGATTCACATGATTTACTATTAGGGGAGGTGGTGGAAGTTTGATAATACTTGCAGGACTAAATTAAAAATGAAGGAAAAGATGAAGGTATTGTACTGTAATATTTTGAGCCCCCAAAACGTGCAATTATCAAAACTATATTTTCCTATAAATAGAAGCTCATTCTTCCTTCATTCTCAACAATTCACTAAGTCTCATAAGAGCAATTATTAAAGAGAAAATATAGAGAGAAAGAAGAAGAGAAGTCTGCTACCTCATTATTCCAGTATCCAGTTTTCTTCTAAGGTAAGGGATGTTATTTATTTCATATTCGTAAGGGGTATTATTTATTTCATATTCTGAAGAGATATTATTTTTTGTATCCGTATATGAATATTATTTTCGCTTCAATATTAAGTAAGGAATATCATCTTTGTTCAATATTAAGTAGGAATATTATTTTTCAATTCAACGATCGTAAGGGTATTATTTCTTTCAGTATTCATGAAGAGAGTTATTTTCTTTCAATACTCGAAAAGGGTTGTTCCATTCTTTATTATTCATTTAGAAAAACACATCTCACGCGGACTCACCGCATGCATGGTGAATTTCTTCCATTGTTCCATTCTTTATTATTACATTGGAATAACTCATCTATCTGCATCATCACCGCATGCATGGTGAAATTCTTTTGTTGTTCCATTCTTTATTATTCTGTTGAAATAACATGTCTACGCGGACTACCGTATGCATAGTAAAATTCTTCTGTTATTCCATTCTTTATTATTCTATTGGAATAAACTATCTACACGGACTACCGCATGCATGGTGAATGACCCTTCGTATTCATTTTTTATTAAATTGTGGAAATGATCTGTATACATGGATTACCGCATGGCAGGTAAAAATTCATGTGCAGTTTCATATATTCTATTATACTCATATGAGATATCATTTCTTTTGTACTCGTCATGGAATATCGTTTTCTTTGATATTTTTCTTTTACGAGTTACTATTCATGGATTACTATTCACCCAGTTACTATTCACTCTAGTATTATTAACTAGAGTATTCGGGGCACTTTTTGTGTCAGAGTACTATTCACGAGTTACTATTCACAGGTTACTATTCACCCGGTTACTATTCACTCTAGTATTATCACTCGGGTATTTGGGACACTTTTCATGCCGAGGTACTATTCATGAGGTATTATTCCCGAAGTACCATTCACAGGGTACTATTCATGGGGTACTATTCACCCAAAAAATATATTTCTTTTTTGTCCAAATTATTTTTGGTACATGAATATTATTCTTGAATTTTACTCCACAAAGCAGTATCATGTTAAAATTTTGGATATTTTTAAACTCTAGATAAATTTAAAGTCTTTAATATTTATCCTTAATTTCGTTTGATTAATGATTATATCATTGTCATCATCTTCATGCTTATATTGTGATGAAAGTCACATTTGGCTTGCGTGCAAAGATGGACTGTTGATTATTGGTTTTACAGTTGTATATCTTTAGCTTACGTGCAAAGATGGACTGTTGATTATTTGTTTTACAGTTGTATATCTTTGGCCTACGTGCAAAGATGAACTGCTGATTGATAGCTTTGGCCCGTAGTGTAAAGATGGACATGTGTATGATATGATCATGACCACTGGTGATAATAACGAATATCCTTGGCCCGTAGTGCATGGATAATTCGATGATGTGATTGGCAGGATCATGACCATTAGTTAACAGTTGAATGTCTTTGGCCATAGTGCACTGACAGACAATTGATTGGTATAATCATGACCATTGATTTTATAGTTGAATATATTTGGCCTATAGTGCAAAGGTAGACAACTTATTGGTATGATCATTGTTATTACATTTGAATATCTTTAGCCTTTGGGTTAAAGATAATGAGTAAACATTCTATTAAGCCTTTGTGGCAAGGAGAAACTGTTGATTTACATGATTATAAATATGAATTGTGGATTTAACTATAATCTTTGGTGGTTCAGGTGAAGACACGTGATGAGAGTTCTTTTTGTCTTGGGTATAACAAAGAATTGTTGATGAGTATTATAGGGATGAAATATTAATGATGAACTTTTAATCTAGAGGAGATAGTAGACATTATGTTCTACTTGACTCTTCTAATAGATTGCTTATTCCGCTTCAGTTAAAGTTGATGTTTATTGTATTTTATCAGTTTTAACACTGTTGAAGGCTAAGGATAATTTATTCTGCATTATCTTAGTCATAATATTTCTTACTAGGCTAGTTGAGCTCACCCTTTTCTTTTACTATTCTCTTCAGGAAATGAGAATATAGCTGGGACGAGTCGGGAAATGGAGTGATGGTCCAGGATAAGTGGCTTTAGTAGTCCTCACTATTCTGTGAAATAGTGTGATAATAATTATAATGAGGACTCCATTGAGAGTGGATATTGTCTAGAAGGCAATATTCTTGTTTAAACTCTCAGCTATGTTTTGTCGTATATTACCCAACAGTTGTATAATTAAGTTTGTATTTGATTTATGTACCATATATTTGGCGACTCGAGATGGGTGATGTATACCTGTTTTGGGGGCGTCACAACTCAGATCTCATAATATTGAGGACAAGCTCAACAAAAATAATGCTAACCTTCAAGCATATATAGATCATATTACTACTGTTATTCGTGGTTTACCTGGTGTCACAAGTCGAGAAATTCAAAAACAATTGCAGTCCATGTTTGTTGAGATTTTGGCACATCAAAGCAACGCACAGCAGAATAAAATTGAACAAAACAAAATAATTTCTGAAACCCAAAATAGGATCCATGCGAAATAGATATTAATTCAGTGTAAAGAGATTATACCGAATATGAAAATGCTTCTGAAACGCTTCGAATCTCCAACGCAATTCCTCATGAAACTACGTCTCTATGGTATCCACACGAACATCGCATGAACTGTCGCACGATTCTGTAATAAAGGGACTTGCGGTACTAGCCACCAAAGGAACAGGAATTTTTAAAAGGTTTTCTCTCTAGTCTCTCTCTAAGAGCAGCTAGGGTTTTGAAGTTATGATATATCCCTAAGTGGCTGCTATATATCATATATATAGTAGTTAAAAGGAATTAATCAAAACCTAATTTCATAAAATCTGAATTTATATATATATATATATATATATATATATATTAAGTCTTATTTAATTAATATACATATATACAAATTATCCTTTTAATTTAAATTAAGTGATTTAAATACTATTAATCATATTAATATATTTAAATCCTTAAAATATAAATTAATTCCCTTTTAAATTACGTTCTATGTGTGTGATCCTATAGGTTATTATTATGTTGGAAATAATTTTAAAATCATATTATAAAATTATAAACAGTGAGCGGCATCTAGTAATGCATCACTGCTACCCAAGTAATAATAAGATTGATGATTCGATACAACCTTTTCATGACCAATGTTTCAATGTAATTTAATCCCTTTAGCTTTTCTCTGACCGGCATCGTAACCGGCATTTAGCTTTTCTCTGACCAATTAGCTGCTCCAGAGAAGAAGATCGGAGATATTTTGATGCTCGTTGACGACGTCAGGTTCTTTGAGTGTCTGAACTCCAACACCAAGATTTACTCAGATCTCATCAAGGAATTCTATCTAAATGTTGAGTTCAAGAATATTGTGATAACTACTAAAGTCAAAGGAGTTACACTTCATATAAGAGCTGGAAAAATCAACACTTGTTTACGTTTCAAGAACAAAGGTCTCACTTCACTAGATATATTTAATTTCAACAAGGTAATTAAACTAATGGGTCACAAGAAGAACCCACAGTTAAAAGGTCTGAAGAAAAAGGAATTTCCTCAAACGTATGAGTTCCTTGTTAAAATCGTGGGCAAGTGTATTATTTTCAAAGAAACTGCTCACGACTCGGTAAGTGAACTTCAATTAAAGTTCATGACAACATTTGTTTAGTCTAAGGAAATCAACTTTGGTGCTATATTTGTAACTTGGCTGGGAAAATAGGTTAAGGATTTTGAAAATTTTAAAGTGTTAGATAAGCCTGCCCCCAAAATGTTTCATGGAACGTTGGTGAGTATCATTTTGAAGAGAGTCTGCAACAAAGAATTACAGATGATAAAGGAGCCCCTCTTAATGCAAATAAGAATATCACTCCCAAATTGTTTGAGCATTAGAAAAGAAACCCACTGGAAAACGTAAAGTTCAAACAGTCTGAAGGTGAAAGTGACAGAACTATCAATGAAGTCCAGAAGCCAGTCAATGCTAAAGGAAAGAGAAAGGTTGTTATCATTGAAGAAGAAGAAGAAGCTTCTCAAGGGTTATTTTCCCCTCAGACTCATCGAGTTCCTGTTTAACCAAAATAGAAGAAACAAAAGTTATCAAAAATTGTTATTCAAGAAAGTCAAGAGGATACTCAGAAAAGAGCACAAACATATGAGAAAAAAAAAGTACAGAAGGTGACAATATTCCTCTGTCCCAAATAATTCCAAGAAAGAAGAGGCAGAATCGTCAAAGAAAAGTGCCTGTTCAACTAGAGGAACAAGTCGGAGAATCTATGCCTCCTCAAATTGCTAAAACAGAAGAAGAGGAAGAAGAAGAATAATAATAATAATAATAATACAAGATGATCTGAAAGAATAAAGGGAAGAGGAATCAAATTCCTCTGGTCTAAGAGCAAACGATGAGCCTGTTAAACAAATTTTCACTCAAGAACCTCCACTAAATGATGTATTGATGGATGAGACAGTCGTTGGGCTTGAGCCACAAACGGTTGCAAAAATAGAGCATGTTGTTGAAAGAATAAGCTCTGTGCCTAAGAAGATGAGGAAGAGGAGTAAATTAATTAAGATAACTGAGAAAGCTGATAAAAGGAAGAGAAAGATAGATAGATTGGAAGCTGTCTGACAAAAGGGAAAGGCTTAAGCAAAACATAAAAGAATAGAAGAAAATAGAAATATGAAAGAGCTGAGAACTAAACACAATAATGAATCAATTCAACAATTAACTCACTCTTTAGCTCCAATCGTAAAGCCTAAAGATTCTAAATCTAAGGGGGAGCAACAGCCTGAAAACATTATCTCTAAGGAGGAGCCGCCAAGAGAATCTCAAAATCCTAGTTCCTCTCTATCATCTACTTCTCAACCAGTGTTAGATCACTCATGTTTTCCTCCACAAAGAGCTTATCAACCAGGGATGTGCAGAGTAATTCTTATTGGCAGAGAGGTTCCAAAGACTGATTATCTACTTCCTAATGAGTTTGAAGGTACAGGGGAAGGACGTATGAAAGTATTCCATTCCAAAAATGCTCTGTTCACTCTCTTTTATGATCTAGATATCGATTGAACTACAGTTGTGTATGGGCCAAAAGGTGAGTAATTGTTCCACTTTATGTCAAGCTTGCCTTTGCTTCAAGCTGTTATGCAACGTGATCATAATTTTGTTCAAATGGCATACACTAATTTTGTTCAAAAGGTATACACTACTTTTCCCAGCATACCCCTCGTATCTCAGAACTTTCCACAAGTCTTAAGGTATGCAAAGAAATTACTTTGCTCTGCACCATTTAATGATGAACCTCGTGTATTTCCTCCTATCTTACCTGTTTTCACATTTCTCCTCTCATCTTCTAAGTGTCATAACGAAATCTTGAGTTTTCCTTCCACGATCTTTGATAAGTCTTCTCCCTCTCAACCATCCCCATCTATTTGTTATAAAGAATACTTTCCTCCTGCAAGTAATGAAAATCTTCAAATCGTTGAGTTTCACTCCCATAATGAATCCCAACTCTTTCCCCACTCTCCGATCGTAGAACTTTTATCTCCCTTAAACGAAATTAGTCCATCTACTTTCCAAAATAATTCCCGACATCCACTAGTTGAATCACCATCACCTGTGTATATATTCAGTCTCCTAGCATCTCCTCATCATTCATCTATTTACTCTGCCACATCCTCTTTCTGGACCTCAGATTCCCCAAATACTGAATTCCCCAATTTTAAGTCTGGTAAATCTACAGTTGGTCCTCATTCCTCTCCAAAGCGCTCAAATTTATCCATTCCCTCAAATATTCCCTTCTCCTCTCAAAATGAATTCTTTGATATTCCTCTTGCTCTAATAAATTTATCTTCAGGCCCTAACATAGTTCTGGAAGTCACCCCTACCCTAGTCATGGATCGTCTAAACTCTCTCTCTCTCACCTCACTACTCAGATCTCATAATATTGAGGACAAGCTCAATAAAAATAATGCTGACCTTCAAGAACATATGCATCATATTACTACTGTTGTTCGTGGTTTACCTGGTGTCACAAGCCGAGAAATCCAAAAACAATTGCAGTCCATGTTTGTTGAGATTTTGGCACATCAAAGCAACGCACATCAGAATAAAATTGAACAAAACAAAATAATTTCTGAAACCCAAAACAGGATCCATGTGAAACAAATATTAATTCAGTGTAAAGAGATTATACCGAATATGAAAATGCTTCTGAAAGGCTTTGAATCTCCAACACAATTCCTAATGAAACTACGTCTCTATGGTATCTACATGAACATCGCACGAACCGTCGCATGATTCTGCAATAAAGGGACTTGCAGTACTAGCCACAAAAGGAGCAGGATTTTTCCAAAGGTTTTCTCTCTAGTCTCTCTCTAAGAGCGGTTAGGGTTTTGAAGTTATGATATATCCCTAAGTGGCTGCTATATATCATATATATAGTAGTTAAAAGGAATTAATCAAAACCTAATTTCATAAAATCTAAATTTATATATATATATATATATCTTAATTAAGTCTTACTTAATTAATATACATATATACAAATTATCCTTTTAATTTAAATTCGTGATTTAAATACTATTAATCATATTAATATATTTAAATCCTTAAAATATAAATTAATTCTCTTTTAAATTACGTTCTATGTGTGTAACCCTATAGGTTATTATTACGTTGGCAATAATTTTAAAATCATATTATAAAATTATAAACAGTGAACGACATCTAGTAATGCATCACTGCTACCCAAGTAATAATAAGATTGATGATTCGATGCAACCTTTTCGTGACCAATGTTTCAATGTAATTTAATCCTTTTAACCTTAATATCCTAGATTAAACTCGAGTCATGGAATGTGTCATACTCTTCATAATTTAATCTAAGTTTTCTTGATCAATGAGTAGACTATATGAAATAAATCACTATTTGAGCATGGCCATGCATTTCATAGTCTTACTCAATCAAGAGGCCTGTGGATATCACCCTTAATATATAGGAGGGTTAAATTCCATCTAGATGACTCATATTCCTCACATGATTCATGATGTACCCAATAATCACCTTTATAGTCCACCCTATTAAAGGTGAAATTTGATGATATCAAAGTACATAAATTCCCGTGTAGTAATATAGTGATTTCAGGTCGGAGGACCATTACATCATTGTCACTATAAGAATCGTTAATGACACTTTGCATACTGTTCCACGTAGAATTCTCATGGTGGGTCTGTCCAGTACATCGTTCCCTAACATGTACATATGCATTGACTTAATATCTCATATATTTATGACCAATGAGATTTGGTCATCAGTCAATCCACATACTAGTCTCAATGCATCATTGTTGTCCCATCAACAATGATACTCGACTAGGGACTTTTAAGAATAATGATACTAATTATAATTATATAATCTCATGTTCAAGTCACATACTTGAAACTATATAATTTGTATCACTATTCTAAGGAATTTTATTATGTCAACATTTATATAACGTAGTAAATAAAACCATAATAAAATCATTCATTTATTCAATCAAATATAATATCAAAATGTTAAGCAATTATATCAAATAATTGGCCTCTAGGGCACAAACTCTAACAATGTTCACATCTATGATCGACCGTCAACATGTTCGTGACCACGTATTCTTTGACACCTTGGTTGCTCATAAAAATTCTATTGTTGCTCTTCAAGAAAACCATGAGTCCCTCCCTCAAATCCTTCATGGACAAGCTTTTTGCTCTTAGTAACACTCTATCAGACTTCATACGTCATATGGAACTTCACGCATTCAATAATTAAGCATCTGATGTTCAGTAACAAGAGCAAGCCACTGCTCACTAGTCTAAATTCGAGATGATATTGCCATAACATCTATATAACTCTGAAAACTTGTTGATGTAGTTCAACGTCCTTCCTAATTTTCTGATGCCGAAAAGGGGGAGAAAGAGAGAGAGAAACGACGAGAAGAAAAAAACAAAGGGAAACGACAAGAAGACTAAACAAAGGGAAATGACAAGAAGACAAAAACAAAGGGGGAGGAAGTCAATCTCAGGGGGAGAAGCGAAAAAGAAATCAAAAGAAAATATCCATTACCCCTCCGCTCTTTAGATCAAGATCACCTCCACATTCTCCATCAGCTATTCCTCTAGAGCAAGGGAGACTCTCTTCACGACAAGAATCTTCGAGCAGAGTAACTCATACTGGCATCCATATTCCTATAGGCGATCTTATATATCTAAAGAGAAATCTTTAAGGAACTTTTATCATAGGAGAAGAGATAATGGATGCATCATATCTTGGTCCCAGAGATTCTGCTGAAGAAATAAGAAGACAAGAAAATGAAGATAGAATCAGAGCTAATCGTAGAAGAGAATCTGAAAAGAACTGGCTCTTGAAAGAAAAGGGATCAAGGAGGTAAAACTAAACATGCTCAAGGTCTATTTGTCATGTAATAGCTGAAATTTTTGTTGATCATTATTAGACATTAATAAATCCATGTTTTTGATAAGATCAATATAGTAGCTTACTGTATTTTAAGGCATATTTACTTTCAAATCAATGCATTTTAGTTCTTAATGAATGCTATAGAACTACTTATTTTGTCATCATCAAATAGGGGGAGATTATTAGAGTCCGCATGATTAATTTGATGATGAATGAGATTAATGTATATTTATACCAGCATAATTTGTACAGTTCTTATAAAGAATTGATCAATTGTACAAGTACTTTGAATAGAAAGATCAAATAATGTTAGGTTGATCTTAAAAGAAGCTGAGTTGATGTATAGTTGATAAGCTCGTAAAACTACCCTGCTACTTAAAGAATAAGATCCCAGAACTAGTACAAGATCACGCATACATCAAGAGGATCACTGAACTACTTGGAGTAACTAAAAATCTCTACTTCATAAAGTCACTTTAGATCGTTGAGTGAATAAGTGATCCTCCCAGCCAGCTAAGCGATTGTTGAAACAGACTAGATCGTAGAATAGTCAGGTTTGATAGACTAACTTCGGAGCATTACAAGTTGAAGGTCCCAATGCAATCTTAAAATATCCTTCGCGAAAATTGAAGATTAGAGTATGTGTCTACCAGCTACCTGTTGGACAATAACACGTCAAGGGTGTTAGGTGAAAAGGTAGACTAATGTGACAAACACAAAAAAGGAACTATCTCTAAGGTTCAGAATGTCAACATCAAGCATCCTAGTACATCAGAGCATAAAATGTAGCAACGGGAAGATTATTCAACAGAGTATAAAAGGCTACAAGGATCTAACTTTAAAAGTGTTGAACGTCTTGATCAAAAAGCCAAAAACTCTAGCAAAAGAAAAGAACGAACTCAACGATTCAATATTCAAAGTTTGAGCTACTAAGTACCTAAGAAGAAAAGCTTAACGCCAACTTAGCAGCACCTCTAAACAAACATCAATCATCTGAGCATATGAGGGCAAAGTGTCCTTGTCTTTGTGACTAAATATCCAAGTTTGTGAGGCATGAAGAGGGCAAGAGTGTCCTTGTCGTTGGGATTAAATATCTAAGTCTGCTGGACTTGAAAAGGGCAAATGTGTCCTTGTCAGTTGTGACTAAATATCCAAGTCTGTTGGGCTTGAAAAGGACAAAGTGTCCTTGTCTGTGTGACTAAATTCTATTGGATTCTTACTCAAGGAGTAAAAGAGTGTAGTAGGAGCTATTCAGTCTCTGAACCACTTAAAATTGTTTGTCTTTACTTATTGTCCTTATCATTTAAACTGCTTAGTTATTATTCCTTACAGCTCAAAACTAAAACTAATATTTATTTTAGATCTTTAGGGTTTTTCAAAAGAACATATTCTGTTGTGCTTATTTCAGTATCATTTGATAAAAAAAAATTTAAAGATGTAAGACCCCAAATTTTATGAATAAAGATTTAATTTTCCCGAAATATTTTTTTTTATATTATGATATGGATTTGAGATAATGTTATAGTTGTGGGTAATATTTATAAATTTTGAAAAGTAAGCAAGTGGTTATAAAATATTCGATTGGTCGGGGAATATTCTTTTTATCGGGGAATATCCGTACGACGGCACAATCATTGGTGGACCCCACAACGGAATTACTGTCGAAATGAGAAAATGACAAAAATATATTTTTATGAAAATAACGGCGGAAGTTTTACCGTTAACTATTGAATCACCCGGTGATAAAAGTACAGTAATACGCGTGGTTGCATAGTAGCACACAGTATTGATTATTGATGCTTACGTGAGAAGTCACTCAGTTTTGTTCAATTATTGTTACAGTAATTGCTGCATAGTATCTCACGTTATTTGATTCAATTATTGTCACAGTATCATCTGCATAATATTTTATATTATTAAATCAATAATTGAGATGACAAGTTATTCATATTATTATTTGCATAATTAACAATATCTAGAAGTTCTATCAATGAGATGTTTGGTCACCTAATTGCGCGCCAATAGAGAGAAATCCTTATTAGAAAGCCCCCTCTTTCCTGGAAACGACCTGGTTGTTAATATTGCGAATAATAATAATAATAATAATGAATAAATGTTGTTACAAATATTGGGGAGATTTTTATGAAGTATTTATGTAAATTTTGCTTATTTTATGGACCCTCATTTACCCATTTTTCAAAATAATCGATAGAAAATTATTTAATATTATAAAGGTGGAGCCACATGTGGGGCCCACGTGTGACTTAAGAAATCTGAAATGGGGGAGGATGGAGTTTACGTATGATTGAGGGTATGTATTATTATTATTATTATTATTATTATTATTATTATTATTATTATTATTATTATTATTATTATTATTATTATATTATATAATACTTATATATATATAATACTTATATATATATATATACTTATATATATATATATAAGTTTTGTTTTATATATATATAAGTATTATATAATATATATATATATATATATATATATATATATATATATATATATATATATATACATGATGAAATTAAATGAGGGGGGGCATTAATGCCCGGGGAAGGAAGGAGATACTTTATTATTATTATTAATATATATATATATTATAATAAATTTTGTTTTATTTGATTATAAATAGAATATATTATATTTTATTTAAATTTTTTATTTTATTAGAATATTATATTGCACAATAATGAATAGTAAAATCAAATTTTCAGAAAATTTTCGCCGGTTGAGCGCCCGTTCATTCTTCACTGTGCAGTCCGTGATTTCTAAATTTAAATAGTATCTTTTTCATTCTCCTATAAATAGGATGCTTAGTTAGAATTGAAAATCATACCAAAACAGAGAATTCTTCTTCTATAATATTGAGCATATTTCTTTCGAGTTTTAGAAAGCTTTAAGCGTAGAAAATAGTAAAAGTTTTCTTCAAGAATATCTCTGCTATACCAGTTGGAATACTCTTCTTTTCAAGGTAATGGGTATTATTTTTTTCGTATTCATGAAGAGAGTTATTTTCTTTCAATACTCGTAAGGGGTATTATTTCTTTCGTATTCATGAAGAGAGTTATTTTCTTTTAATACTCGTAAGGGGTATTATTTATTTCATATTCGCTTACAATATTATTTTTCGTGTTCGTAAGAAATTTTATTTCGTTCAATATTCGTAATGAATATTATTTTCGTTTAATATTCGTAAGGAATATTATTTTCGTTTAATATTCGTAAGGGATGCTATTTTTGTTCAATATTCACTTGAAATAATATTTTCTTCCATACTCTATAGTATGTAAGTAATATTATTTCGTTTCAGATTTCGAATTCTATACTCATTTTGTTAAAGTTTTGGCTTCTATACTCCATGAAATTAGTAGAATATCCTTAAAATTTGTGTTCCATCCAGTATCTTTTCATAGAAATATTATTCTGAGCATTCTTGACAAGTTTTAACTTTTTTATGCCAAAGTACTATTCACGAATTACTATTCATGGGGTACTATTCACTCGAGTACTATTCACCCGGGGTACTATTCTTGATAAAAATTGATTCGTTTTCAGTCCAAATTATTTTTTGTACAATATTATTCTTGAATTTTACTCCACAAAGCAGTATTATATTGATAATTTGGACATTATTGAATTCTGGATAAATTAAATTATAAATCTTTAAAAATTTATCATTTGCTTTCATTTAATTGAATTCTTATATTGTTGTCATCATCCTCATGCTTATATTATGTTGAAAGTCATCTGTGGCCTGTAGTGCATAGATGGACTTGGTATGATTATGACCAGGGAATGTTCGGTATAATCATGACCGTAATGTTACAAATGATGTGGTAAAAGTCCTCATTGGCTCGTAGTGCATTGATGGATAGTTGTTGGCATGATCATGACCATTAATGAATACACGAATATCCTTGGCCCGTAGTGCATGGATAATATATGGCCGTGATACTAAAGAATATCTTTGGCCATAGTGCAGGGATGATTCAATGATGTGGATTATTTATTAAGCTGAGTCTCAGCGATAAAATTGATGATAAACCTTTTAAATCAAAGAAGAAAGTAGATTTTATGCTCTACTTGACTCTTCTAATGGATTGCTTGTTCCGCTGCAGTTAAACTTGATGTTTTTTATCAGTTATCAGTTTAACACTGTTGAAGGCTAACGATAAAGTATTCTGCATTATCTTAGACATAATATTTCTTACTGGGCTAGTTGAGCTCACCCTTTTGCTTTCATTGTTCTCTTCAGGAAATGAGAACGTAGCCGGGACTAGTCGAGGAATGGAGTGACGGTCCAAATGTTTGCATTAGTAGTCCTCACTATTCTATGAAATAGTGTGATAATAAATGTATTGAGGACTCTAATTGAGTTTGAATACTATCTAGAAGACAATATTCGTATTAAAACTCTCAGTTTATGTTTTGTTGTATTTTACACGACAGTTGTATTATTAAGTTGTATTTGAATTTTGTACCATATTTTTGGCGACTCAAGATGGGTGATGTATACCTATTTTGGGGGCGTCACAGTAGATCTATTCAACCCCCCTTCTAGATCTACAAGTGCCTTTGGGAAATAACACACTCCAATTTGGATTTTTTCATAACTCATGGAGGTATAACATACTACTTCCAAACTAAATTTTTAGTCAAAAAACATAACCACAAATGGTCCTTAAATAAGTCAATTAACAGTCTATTGTTCATCCTTTATGATTAGGTTCATTTTCTTTCATTTTCTTGCATTATTACATGGTTTAATCATACTATCATCAGCATACCTTCCTTATAACTTCAAGATCCTCCATGATCTTCCATCACAACAATAACTAACCAACAATCAAAGCTTCAAAATAAAAAAGATAAAGAGGTTAGAGTTTTAGATTTACCTTTTGTTGTTCTTCTTTTCTTGTTCATTGCTTGCTAATGGAAGATCAAAGCTTGATCTTCCTCTTTTTCTTCCTCCTTTAATCCGTAGGTCTCTCTCTCTCTCTTATCTCTTACTTAGATATTTTAATGAAATGAATAAAGGAGAAAATGCAAGCATACTTGCAATAGTTTATTTAAGAGACTTAATCATACATTAGTTAACTCTCACCAACTTCTAACTCATCCAAAATTCAATTAACCTCGTGTCATTTAATTTGCAAGAGACACACGCCCCTTCCTAGCTCATGACTCACCTCTTAGCCTTTTTCATTCTCCTTTATCCCATGTGCTAATTATGTTTGCAAGACAGTTGGTTATCAACTTATTTAATCAAGTGACAAGGAATTACAAAGTTTTGGCTCCAAGTTTAGCTACTCTTTGGCTCCAAGCTCAAGTCATGCCTTCTATGCTTTGACTCCAAGCTTTACAAGAATTGGCTTAAGTTTTCAAGCCATGGCTTCAAGACTTAAGTCACCCTAACCTAGCCAAGCCCCTTTCATTTCCTAACTAAGCCATTTTAATTTCTAACCAAGCCATTTAAACCCTAGGCTTAGTTAATTCAACTAAATTTAATTATTCCAACTAAATTTAATTAGTTATTTTATTTTCTAGTTTCTTTCTAGTTAGCTTCCATAATTCATTTAGTTAGCAAAAAGTCCATTTTTCCATTTCATATAATTGATTAGGGTTTAATTCTCGAACTAAGTCGGTTACCCGATTTCTTTCTAGTTAAATTTTCCTAATTCGTTCAACATACAAAATCGCAAAAATTTCTTTCATTGATTTAATTAGAGATTACGTCTCCCTTCCTCAAATAAACGTTATGTCGTAATTGGAAAAGTCAAAAAAATAAATTTGTGTTTTTAGCATGAATAGTGTTTTTACGATTTTTTCTCAAAACAATTATTTGGGATTTCATCTCTCCTTCTTAAATAAACGCTATGACATAATTCGAAATTTTGAAAAAGAACGTTTATTAGCATTTTATGAATAGTATTTTAGAGTTTTTCTCGAAAAAAATTTCTCCCAAAAACTCCCAACACTCATACATAATTATGTAACACATAAACTAGGTCATTAATCGACCTAAATCACATAACACACAATAATATCAATAAATTTTAATTTTATTAGATATTTACATCGAAAACCTAATTACAAAGCAATCCGAATTCTCGGGTCGTCACATTCTCCTCTTCTTATAAAGATTATATCCCCGGAATCATAATTACTGAAACATCCTTACTCGGTCTACGCCCACCTTCTTCTGAAATTTTATCGCCGAATAATTTCAATAAACTATTTCAACTTAGGTGTTATATTACCTATTTAATCCATTTTTCCTCAACGAATTCTTGTAGGTTTTATTTCATAACCTTTATTAAACTCAATTATATTATGAGTATTATCCCATAAAATTTCTTTTCTAAAGATCATTATATACCACAATCGTCGTAGTAGTTTAACCTCATGATTTACTAAACTCATTCTACTCATCAAAACTAGGTCTTCAAAACAACCTTTCCATGACTATTCAACTATTTCCTCCTCTAAGGATTTCTTTTTCAATCATCGCATTTTATCATCACTTTCCTCTAAGGAATTAATACCTTCTAAACATCCAATTTCTAGAATAATGGAATTTCTTTCAGGAATCTTCACAATTGTTTAATAATTGTGAAGTAGCTTGAACAAACAAGAAATAAAAGAAATTCCCTTAGTTTCTTATTTTTAAAACGACATATTGAAAATATCCTCTGCAAGTACTCTAGGTGACCAGCCTATCGTACGACATTATACTAAAGCGACTATATGCATTTGTTTGACCACCTCGGGGGTCTGTTGGGATTTTTTCGACGTAAAATACCCCAATATTAAGGTTTTTCTTCTGAGACTTAGTACAAAATTCAACACCAAAACAATTTGGTTCGACATAATTCTCAAAGAACACTTGAATTTCATAAACAGATTATAACATTCGTTTAGCCAAATCAAATAGCTTAGAATTTCATTAACAATTCGGACATTAATCGAAATATTTTAGCCAGTTCAACTGGCAAACTTTTCTTTAAATAGTTAAAAATACTGAAAATCATTTTATGATTTTGTCATACTATAACATACCATAATGGGTTGACGATTCTATGATCACATCCAACACTAGGTTAACACCATGTTCAATGATGTATTAATGACTATGAAAATACTTTTTGATATTTTCAAATCATTTTTGTCTTAGCCAAAATAATTAGCATAGACATATAAATAATAAAAGTATTAAAACTTATTGGTTCAATAATTTAATCCAATACTTTTCCAAAATGTAAATATTAGCATGAAGTCATTAAATTTCGAAATCTAGCATAGCTAAAAGATTTGGAATATCCATTTTTTTCTTCATCAACTTTAATTTCTTCATTGCTCCACTATTTAATAATTATATCTATTACTAACATCACCAATGCTCATCATATTGAGAATTCTCAGTTCTCAATCCACAACCTTTCTACACCCTAGTATAGTTTCTCAAACATATCACACGTTATGAGTTTAGGAACTTGCCACAATAATATGAGTTTAGAAACTTGTCCAAGCAGTACGTAGTCCAATAAAAAAATCAGGGATTATCCATACGCTTAGGGGCTCAAAAGCACACCATATGATTATCAGTCACAAACTTACCATAAGCATGAGTTTCAAGAACTCTCACATAATCCTATATTCTCTAACTATCAAATATATACATGAGAAAAGAATCACCTTCTCACCATATGTATTTTAATAGCGTGACACCAACATTTCAACGATAATCAGTGTGATAAACTAAGTGGTCTTTAAACCGAGCACAAAACCCTTGCCCATACAAAAGTTTGTACAACTCAGCTATCACATGAGTCCTCAATTGAAATCCCACACAATCCTAGTTTTCTCTTTACTCAATAAGAATTTTCTTTAATCTGTATCTCAACATCTACAACTCTTCTTGAGTTTACCTCGTACTATTTCATAGTACCCTCTCTTTATAGCGTTCGGATATAACTTTTCAATCGTTTAACAGAACATCTGTCATTTCACTATTTAATCTGATCACGTCATAATCTTATTTTAAAATCGTTGTACATTACGATATTTCTTACCTTACGATCGTTTCGTCCTACGATCTTCTTACTTTTCTTTAATCATGTTATATAATGATTTTATTTGCGCTTTTCATCTTATAGATATCGTTTATTTATCATCACTTTTCATCTTTATTACTGGAGTCAGGTAACTACTGATTCTTATATTTTATAACTCCTCAAGATTCTTCTTTTAATCTTATCATATATATCTTAATCCCTTCTTTATTAATTTTCTAAATTTATTTTTTATTGTTCAAACTCTATCTGAGTTTATTTTTTATCATCTTCACCTTCATTTTATAAGGTTATAGCCTAAGGTACTCCCACCTAAGGTTTATAACCTATCAGCTCTGATACCAACTTTAAAGCCCTCAAACCCCGGGTCTACCTAGTCCAGTGCTTCACGGTACTACCCATTCAACATAATCTTAAGACATGAATATAATTACAATATTATTACAACATATCACTTCTAATCCCAGTTACGAATACCTTAACTAATACATCATCTAATATTATTTTATAATATCACAACAGTTCTACTTACTACAATTAATACACATCTTCTTCAATCATAAATTTTTCGTCTTCTTTTACTTTATCGCATCTTTTGCTGTTAGCTTAACTGAAAAACATTTATATATAGCAAGGGCGAGCAACTACGTTGCCCATCAAGTCTAACATATTTCATATTTCATGTTTCATACATAATATGTATTTTAGTCATGCATCATGTTTCTCATGCTATGCATTTTATACATGCATCATAAATCTTATGCAATGCGTCAACATATATTTCATACATCTCATAGTATGCATTTTATATGCGTCAAATATCTCGTATTGTAATTTTATAGAATTTCAAGCTCCACATAGAACACTATAATCACATAGTTGCACAACGTGCACACTTTAATCATGCTCACATGTAATCCACATAATAATGAAATATTGACACATAATTGAGCAATCAAATCATGTATATCAACCTATTCAAATAATTTAACAAGTTACTGAAAGAACTTGCCTCTATTTTTGCTTATCCAAAAACGTTCATCGAACGTCCATTGAATAACCTCTTTCATCGCTTAACATTCCTCGGATATCATTCTTCATTGCATATTCTATATATATTATCAAATTATAATGACTATAGGGATGACCATTTTACCCTTGCTTAGTCTTGTTCATCCATTTTTATTGCAAATAAGTTGAAAAATTAAATTATGTAATTTTTCAATCGATCTTTAATTATCTTTCTTAACTTTCTGGACCCCAACATATTTATCAAAGGCACTTAAATACCTTATTATTTTTATCTCTTCTGGCCATTCTTAGTTAATATTATTTTACGAGTAAAATATTTTCCCCTTAATTTTTCAACTTTATTTAATATTTTTAAAAAGATCATTTATGCTCAAAATTGCAGTATTATTAATAAATTGAGTTTTTATCCAAACATCCTGAAATTTACGCAATATCTTCTTCATATCAGTACACATATCCAGTAAAAATTTAATAATTCTTTGGGTTGTGTAGCTTCATATTTATCAGTTTCAAGTTTTCATTCCTACAATTTCATTTGGTCATAACTCTCGCCTCAGAAGTCGAATTGAGCCCATTTTTGGACCGAAACTTTCTGGTACTATGTACTTTCAATATACAAAGGGACTAATTTTTGGTACATGTTAACTAGCCAAAAATAGTCACACAAAATTTTGGACAGTAGGGTTATTTAATTATTTTCAGCTTTACCCTCTCCCGCTAAAACAGTCATAACTAATTCGTTTTAAAATATTTTTGAGCGATTCTTGTACCCACGCGTAGCTAACTTCCGGGGTTACAACTCTTATGTTTTAATAATTTTCAAATTCTAAACACATAATTTCAGAAAATTCATACAAAAGGAAGGTCCGAATATGATTTTTCATATTTGATAGTTTCGATGCACCTAATTTGGCACGTCATAACTCGATTGTACGAACTCGGAACAAATCCGTTCCTGAGGCTATGGCTAGATGGGATTGCACACTACAAAACTCCAGAAAATATTAATTTTCTAGTAAGTCTAACTAGTCGAAACAGTTAGCCCAAAAGTCCCCTCCTAAACTGATTACTAGCTTCGATCCCTCCTCCGATGTCGGAATAAGTTTGTTCTCACATCAGGACAAAATAGTGGCACAAAAGTCTACTCGAAATATTTTTCTACTTTGGCAGTTTTGACTAGCCTCCTTCCGAAGGGCATAACTACCACTTATGGATTCGGAATGAGTCCGTTCCAGAGGCTATGGATTCCTTATTCAGTGTACTTCTATACACTCTCAAAAACCCAAAATTTTCTGAAACATCTAACCATCCCCGAAATTGAACTAAAAATCAGCCCTCCAACTAGGTTATTTTCAGTTTTTAACCTCTTTTACTAAAACATTCACAATAAATTGATTTTAGCTTCTTTTTGATTCATTCCCATTGGGATATTTTCATAACCCATGGAGGTATAACATACTATTTACAAACATAATTTTCAATAACAAAATATAACCACAAAAGGTCCTCAAATCAGTCCATTAACAATCCATTATTAGTCCATTGTTCATCCTTTATGATTAAGTTCATTTTCTTGCATTATTACATGGTTTAATCATACTATCATCATCATACCTTCCTTAAAACTTCAAGATCCTCCATGATCTTCCATCATAACAATAACTAACCAACAATCGAAGCTTTAAAATAAAATAGATGAAGAGGTTAGAGTTTTAGATTTACCTTTTGTTGTTGTTCTTTTCTTGTTCCTTGCTTGCTAATGGATGATCAAAGCTTGATCTTCCTCTTCTTCTTCCTCCTTCCATCCGTAGGTCTCTCTTTCTCTCTCTCTCTTCTCTCTTACTTAGATGATTTTAATGAAATGAATAAAGGAGAAAATGCAAGTATACTTGCATTAGTTTATTTAAGAGACTTAACCATACATTAGTTAACTCACCAACTTCTAACTCATCCGAAATTCAATTAACCTTGTGTCATTTAATTTGCAAGAGACACATGCCCCTTCCAATCTCATGACTCACCTCTTAGCCTTTTTCATTCTCCATTATCCCATGTGCTAATTATGTTATCAAAACATTTGGTTATCAACTTATTTAATCAAGTGACACATGGAATTACAAAGTTTTGGCTCCAAGTTTAGCTACTCTTTGGCTCCAAACTCAAGCCATGACTTCTATGATTTGACTCCAAGCTTTACAAGAATTGGCTTAAATCTTCAAGCCATGGCTTCAAGACTTAAGTCACCCTAACCTAGCCAAGCCCCTCTCATTTCCTAACTAAGCAATTTTAATTCCTAGCCAGGCCTTTTTTAATTCCTAACCAAGCCATTTAAACCCTAGGATTAGTTAATTCAACTAAATTTAATTAGTTATTTTATTTTCTAGTTTCTTTCTAGTTAACTTTCATAATTCATTTAGTTAGCGAAAATTCTGTTTTGCCTTTTCATATAATTGATTAGGGTTTAATTTCCGAACTAAGTCGGTTTCCCGATTTCTTTCTAGTTAGAATTTCCTAACTTGTTCAACATGCGAAAATCGCAAAATTTCTTTCGTTGATTTTATTAGCGTTATGTCGTAATTCGAAAAGTCGAAAAAATGAAGTTGCATTTTTAGCGTGAATAGTGTTTTTACGATTTTTTTCTCGGGAAAAACTTTTGTTAGAGATTTCATCTCTCATTCTCAAATAAGTGCTATGACGTAATTCGAAATTTTTGAAAAATAACGTTTATTAGCATTTTCTGTGTTTTATGGATAGTGTTTTAGCCTTTTCTCAGAAAAAAAATTATTTTCTCTCAAAAATTAGCTCCTAACACTCGTACATAATTATATAACACATAAACTAGGTCATTAATCGACCTAAATCACATAACACATAATAATATTAATACAATTTAATTTTATTAGATATTTACATCGAAAAGCTAAGTTTGTGCCTATTTTTTTCCCTCATTATTTGTGCCTCCATTTCAATCTACTTCACCTTCATCCTACTAACCTTCACCATGATTAGGTCAACTTGATTCTTAAGAGAATTCACTTCTGTGGTGATATCTTTGCGAGTCTCAACCTAACATTTGTAAAGATTATTATAGACCGAGAGAAAAAATTTCTTCAAAGTTTTCACATTTGTCCTGACAATGAGTTGATTCTGTGCCATATTTAATATAGTATTATTCTCTTTATGTTATTTTTATTATTCTTTCTATATTTTGATACTTACAAAACTCAAAATAATTTAAAGAAAGAAAAACTTAAATAAATATTGAGAAAAGAATTATCCTAATGAATGTAATTTAATTATTAATTTATAAAATTTTAACATCAATTAAAAATTAAAAATAAAAAATAGATGGAGGGAGGGAGAGAGAGAGAAGAGGAGAGAGGTAGGGAGAGAAAGGGGGAGGGAGGGATATATAAATAGAGAAATTAGATGCAATTTGTGAAAAAGATGAAGGGTAAAATAGTTATTATATTTTGTTAAACTTACTTATTTAAAATGATTGATAAGTTATTTTTAAAAAATAAAAAGATATTTATTCTTAAAAATAACTTTTAAAAAATAAATTATAATCAAACACACAAACAGTAAAAAAATAATTTATAATTTAGTTTGATAAACTTATAAGGGGCCGAACTGCCCTAAATATTACTAACAAATCCAATAGCACATTACTTTGAAATCTACCCACAGGCCACAGCATCATCGTCATTTTCATTTTGTCAAACTCCCACTCACGTGTTTCAACCACATAAAACGATCAGAAACAACTGTTTCAATGAATTATGAGAAACCCACATCTAGATTTGATAACATTAGTAACCTGAATGATGAACCGGTTCGTACCGAACAACTTCTTGAACAATTCAACTCCCTCTGGAGTCCTAGCTTCTCCAACATGACCATTTAAAAGAGTGTTGAAAGTAACCACATCTGGTATAAAACCACAGTTTGACTTGTTTCAAGTGGCAAAGACTTGTTGGATTGTAGGTGGCAGAGGTTTTCTTTGAGCCATCTCATCGAACAGATTGTGACCATCATCATTGAGGTTAGTAATGTTATCAAATCTAGATCTGGGTTTCTCAGAATTTTTTGAAACAGTGGCAACAGGTATATATACGAGAATGAAAGTGAAGTAGATTGCTTGTTACAATAAAAATCTGAGGGCAAGATTAATGGGTTTGTAGAGAGAGAAAAAAAAAGCACCTTGAGATTCACCAAGAACAATTCTTCTGCAGATGAAACAAACATTTTTCTTCACCTTCAAATTGCCTTTTTCCTTGTTGGAGTAATGGTTTATTTTTGGTATTTTTCCACTTTCTGAAACTGTATTCTTGAACCTAACCCATTTCAGCTTATATGTTTAATTGTTTAAATATTGTATTGCTTAAATTTTATGATTCAAAGTTTTGAAAATTGCAGTTAAATTGTGTTACAGTGAGAATTTAGCTCGTGGGTAAATGACTAATGCTGATCTCGAGATGGCCGTCAAGGCACTGAATGGAAGATGTGGTAACATATCCAGGACATAGTTGTCATGGCCTCACCTAGGCAACGACTATGCATCCTGGCGTTGGAGAAGGGAAAGACGACACTGTCCAAGCCGCCAAAACTCACACATTGGTAGCGGACCCAAATTAAGTGATTAAGTCATGTTTACCCCATCATAAGTCATGGACTTTTCTAATTACCCAAATAACTCAATCCATGACCCTAATCCTAATCCATGACCCTACTCCTTTGAATGAGAGTGGTGCTCGTGAGGGGAAATAACTTCATAGTTGATGACTTTGCTTGAGTTATGATTAGAGACAGTGGAGAGTGAAGACTTTTTCATAGGGTTAGTTATTATGTTTTGAGTTTTAGTGTATATAAAACTTAATTGTGCAATATACTTTTGAAGTAAAATAAATAATGCATAAAGTGCACATTGTTTACGACTTGTCGCCATACGGACGCAATGGCGGACGCCTTATCACTTAGGTGTCCTTACGGTCAACTACCGTCGTGTCTTGCCTTAGCACCGTGACAAGTATGATACAAGATATATATTAGGTGTCCTTACAAAAATAAGTTTATTAGTAGAAGTAATCAACAGTTCAGAGCTGTTATTATCTTTAATTAGTTGTAGTATTGTTCTAATGATTATCTGACTTATTCTTGTTTTTCTCTTTGAGGGATTTTTGGAACTTAAATCAGTATTGGAACGAGTGTCCTAGGAGTTCCACTGGTAATACTTTTGTTGTTCTTGATTCACTTCTAAACTGTTCCACCTTTTTTCTTGTGGTTATTTAGGGCCTAAATCTCATAAGTTTCTATTGCTGATTTTTTTTGTTGATAAGGGAACTTTCTATTGTTTATTGATTACAGTGGGTGATGGAATTTTCTGACAAACCGGGTGAAGAAGAGGCTGAACCTGCTTTTAAGGTAATCATATTCTACAAAAAACAACATTTTTTTTTAAATATTCGCATGATGTCAAACGCCAAACGGGAGCCATCTTGGTATAGCGGAGCATACAAAGAGCATGGATACAAGAAAACATACTCCTCCGTTCCAAAATAAATGCCCAGTTTTTGACTTTTTATTATTATTTATTTTGCTAAATGACTAATTTTAGAATTAATAATTAAGCATATCTAGATACGTTTTTGAAATTACAAATTGGGGTTGGTTGTGATTTCTACTTAGTTTTTTAATGGCCATAGTCTTTATGCCTAAATTTTGTAAAAATGAAAACTTATTTATTCTAAAAACGACCAATTTGACTAGAAAAAGTAAAGACAACACAATTATTTTTGGGACAGAGGGAACTATTTGCTAGAAATATCAAATCACAGATTATACCCCTCCTTATAGAAAACTAAACACTCCCAAAAAATCAATAAAGGGTATTACAAAACTAGGATAAACCTTGTTCTGTCAAAATAATATGAGTAAAATTCAGCAAAGCACCTGTGCTTTATGCCTTTACCCAAAATCTCACCCAACCATCTGTAGTCCTAAAGTTCATTTTTGGTCAGTTAGGTCATTTTTTTGGGCATTTCCCCCAACCCAACCTAGTTTGACACGACCCAATTTTTAATATTTTAAAATAAAATAATTATTTTTAATATTTTAAAAATAGTTTAAATTACACATCTTTAAAAATAATTATTTTCAAAATATTTTAAATTTAATTATTATTTTAATTTTTTTTTTAAATATTATTTTCTTTTAAAATAAGAAAAATAACTATTTTTAAAATAATTATTTTATTTTAAAATATAAAAATAATTATTTTATTATTATTTTAACAAAAATAATTTATTTTAAAATATTAAATATAATTATTATTTTAAAAATAATATTTTACTTTAAAATATTAAAAATATATATTTTATTTTACAATATTAAAAATTGGGGTTTGGTCAAACTGGGTCAGGTTGATTCAAAATTTGGTCAAAATGGGTCGGGTTGGGGTCAATTCGGGTAGGAGTAACGAAAACGCCCAAAAAATGTCACTTTAAGGACCTAACTGACGAAAAATGAACTTTAGGGATGACTTTGAAAGTGAGTAGAGTCAAAAAAAAAATCACAAATCTCATCTCCTATTTTACAGTCACAGTAACAATGGAAGCTAAATCAAGAGACAAATCCCATCTGACAGGAAAATTCAAAAGCTTGGACTTCTCATAAACTGAACCAGGTAGTTTTCTTCATTTTCTTTCTTTAAATTTTTTCATATATATATATATTGATATTATGTGGTTGCTTCTGTACAAAAAAGTGTGGTGAGATATTAATTCAGGGTTTATGATAAAATGTTGGGAAAGTCATGATTTTAATATTTAGTTTTCTGTTTTTAGGAATGAAGAGTTAAAAGGAAGAAGATACCTCAAACTGTTTTTGACTGTTTGGATGTTTCAGTTGTGAATTGTGTTGAGTAATAGAATTGGGGTTTCTTTCTTTTATTGGATTCTCAGAAACTAGATAAAGGGTCATGTTATTCAAGACACAATATTTCTTAAATTTATTTCCTTAAATTTTTTTATTTTTTTTTTGGTATTGGGAATCAGATAACTATCTTTACTGTTCTTTATTAATTTATGTTGTTTTCATTTTAGTGGAATGGAATAAGTAAAAATTTATGCTGAGATTTATTTTTATTTTTGTTCGAAATCAAACTGAATTTATGGGATTTTATATTACCATTTTGTAATTTCATAATATATTTATGTTATGTTGTTTATAAAGGTCAAAATGTTACTTTAAAACCCAGAAGGCAGGATTTGTTTATTGTTCAGTTTGAAATCGAATGATGACCATTCGGTTTCCTTATTTTCTTTTTGTCAAAGTTCAATCAGGTGGACTATGATTACCATTTTCATTGAAGTTATTTATTTTTCTTCAATTTTATGTGAAATTATGGTAGATTTTATTTATTTTACAGAGCTACAGATGATAACTGTACTCATCATATAGGCATCCCATTGCCGAAGTTTGCAAGTAAGAGGTGCAATAAATGTGTTTTTGAATTTATAATTGAGTGGTCAAACTCGCCATGTTTTGGTGGTTAACTAATTAAGAGAGACCTGGGCCAGGTGCTCTGTTTGGGCTTTGAAAATGTTGAAGTACAATCTTCTAATTCTTGATTGGTAGCGGCAGAAACTGAAGTTTGTGGCTTTACTTGTTGGTGCTATCTTTACGCAATTTAAGAGCTTATCCGGAAAATACTTGCATAATGACTACTTCATGCGAAAGGTGGATTGATGGTCTTCAGTTTTCCTCATTGTTTTGGCCTCCTCCACATGACACGTATCAAAGGAAAGGTGTGATTAATTGCTTAGCATATCTTTTGAATTTTCCATTTGTTTTTTTTTTGGTTAACATATTTTGTATATTCCACTTTGATAGTAACTTATTACTAAATTGTTGCTTGTGTTTGTTACTTTGTTTTAGTAAAGATCTAGCTGATGAAATAGATGTACGTTGCATTGAATGAATGTAGTTCTTCAGTTATGATGAATATTTTGAGGTGTTTTAGGTAAAAAAAATGAATACTATGAGGTGAGTTAGGTGACATTGTTGTTTGTTTGTAAATGAACTCTTTCTTGAAAGGGAGTGAAAAACTAAAGATGTCGTTTAGCATTGAGGATTATAGTATACTCTGCGTATATACTGGCATGGCATCCCCTTTTTGGTGTTGCTTTGTATATATATATCTTACTTATTTAAAAAGAAAAAAGATTGAGGAAGTTATTAAAAAGTTAATTTTTAACTATTTATGAGTAGCTTATTGGTGTTGAGGGGAAATGATTCATGAAAACAAATCTCGCACTACTTCATGGAAATACTAGGGTATGTTCCACTATATTATATGGCAAACTAGATGAACAATTAACTGAGCTTAAATGGGAGGTATACTACACTCATAAATTTTATTGTGTATTTTAGTAGTCAACTAGTTTTATCCACATATTTTTGTTTCCAGCCTCTCTTTTCACCTCCTTGACCAAATTCGGAAAGTAAAAAGAAATCATTTCACATTAACTGAAAACTGAAAAGTAAATGTTTAACAATTAACCATGATGCTTTATTGTAGCTATACCTTAGTTTTGAAGTTATTGTGCTGGAGATTAATGATCAACCTTCTTTTTTCCTTTTAATTTTTAGGAATCACCAAGCTTTATGTTCGAAATGTGTTCATGCTTTTGCTTTTAGTTTCGACTTTTCTTTTTCCCAATTATTTACTTTACTCTAAACAAGTTTGGTCCTTATTTTTTGTTCCTCCCTCCAATAGGCTCAAATTACTGCCTATGTTGATTACTTTGGTCAGTTCATATTAGAACAGTAGAACAGTTTACTGAAGATATAGCTGAGGTATTTCATTTGTACTTTACCTATTGACCTAGTTTATCGTTGGTCAGAACTTTAGAATTGAGATTCTGTCATTTTTTATAAGTCTACGCCCTATGTATTATTCCGTTGAGTTGATAAAATAGTTTAGTTGATGCTGCCAACTGGTATACTGTTTTGACAGCTGATCCGGAACCATTACCCGTCGAAGGAAAAACTTATCTGTGATGATGTTTTAGGTATTGGTGTTCTGTGTGCTGACCAATCATCCTACGCATCATTATTTCAATTAATATGGCTTACTAATATTTAGTTATCAATTTCCAGCAACATTCATCCTACATCATCCTCAGCATGGACCTACTGTCATTCTTCCTATTATTTCATGTATCATTGATAGTACAGTGGAGTACAATAGGACCATTCCCCCCTTCGCATCTTTCATGTCCTTGGTCTGCCCTAGCAGTGAGGTAAGACAACTCTTCCACCACAAAAAGAAAATGACAAAAACCCAACTCTGGGGCAAATTAATTTGGTTAGATCTTTTTTAATGCTATAGAAACAATTATTCTAATTAACACTGCATTTGTTTAATTCTCTTTTCTGGTTTTCTAGCTAAATGTTTTACATTGACATATCCATAGTATTTTCCATATTGCAACATGCTTTCATAATCTTGTTGAAGGTAACATTCTTAATTTACAGAATGAATACTCAGAACAGTGGGCTCTCGCATGTGGAGAAATTTTGCGAATTTTAATTTATTATAACCACTATTCTAAAAATCCCCGCCTAGGTCCGCCTAGGCCCCGCCTAGGCGCTAGGCCCCGTTGGTGCCTCACCTAGGCCCAAGGCGGCAAAAAATCCCTTCAGGAGCCTAGACGAAGAGTTTTTTTTTTTAAATTTTAATAACTACCCAAACTAGATCTTGATATATTTATTTTTTTAATGATTTACCATATTCATAATACAGGTTGTAGTATATCAAATCACAACAAGAAGTGAACAATATCAAGTCAAAATGGATAATTTTATTATAGTTGTAATTTTTTAAATTTGTGCCAACTTCAAATTATATAAATGATGATATATTTGTAATATTTAGTTTAATTTAATATAATTCTTAAATTTATGTTTAGTTTCTTAAGTTTTAATATTGAATTAAACTCTTGAAATTTTAAATTTTATTATTTAATAGCAATCATGTTTATGAATAAAACTAATACGTTAAAAATATGTTTGAACTTTGAATAATTGCATGTTTGTGTTTGACATTTGACATTAGCAATATGAATATGTGTTTGAACTTTAAGCAAAAACCTTTATTATAGATTGTTTTGCTTTATATTATTGTTTTGTTTGGATAAATGTGAGATAAAATACTAAAATTGGCTTAAAATAAAAAATCCCGCCTAGGCCCCCTAGGCACTAGGCCCCCCTCGGCCGCCCGCCTCCCGCCTAGCGCCTTTTAGAACATTGATTATAACTGGCCAATTTACAAGGTTGAGCAGCAGCACAGCGAAGCAGATAGAAGCAACAGTGGCAGCCATGCTACAACAAGTAACTCTACAGATGGCGAATCATGTCCACCTTCTGTACAACATGAGAGGAAACCATTGCGGCCTATGTCTCCATGGATTACTGATTTATTACTTGCTGCACCCCTTGGTATTAGAAGCTACTACTTCCGTTGGTAAGTGACATTATCACTTGTTTATAGCTTGAACATGTTTCTTGATCCTACAAGTAACAACTTGGATTATTCAATTGATCGTCTTTTTGGAGGAACATCTTAAATTTTCAACTCAATTTCCAGTTTTTATAACCACAGGTTTTGTGTTTCTGGAATCATGAAAAATTAATTATGTTGTATATAGATGTGATGTGGTGACAGTTATGCTGGTATTACAAAGTGGCAATTTTTGAAGAATCAAATTGGTTTTCTTCATACATTGGGAGTAGTGTGTTTTTTTGGGTAGTAGCCTCACTCCGGCTTTATAATAGTTGAAACCTTGATGGAAATCATGCCTCTATTTTTTCAACTTCGTGTTCTCAAATGTCATTTCTGGATCATTTTTCCCTTTCTGGTGGACTGGAAAGACATTGGACATGTGAGACTTGTGAGGACATGTGAGACTTGTGAACATCAACGCATAGCCTTACAGCAAGTGTCTGTGACATGTTTCAACTACTTGGCTTAATTTACCCATATACTTGAAGTTCATGAAACTTCTTATGCTTTAAGGTGTGATGGTGTTATGGGGAAATATTTAGCTGGTGAACTCAAGCCACCATCAACTTGTAAGTGGATTTTTCTTCTGAAATATCAACTGTAATATTCACATCTGATTTAGCACATGTTTAAATCATTATTTTGTGTCATGTTGTTACCTTTTAGTCCGAGTTGTATGGTGTCTACCTGTATGGATTTTGCATAATAATAAGCTAAACTTGCTCAACAGCTCAAGTCTACTGTTAGAATGAATTCTAAGGTGAACTTTTTCTTGAATAATTTAATTCCAGTATAGAAATTAAACATTTGTATTCAATTGGAGATGGGATTTGCAAAAGCCACTGAATTGAGACTTGTAGGAAATACTCTCTAGAGAGATATGCCTTCCTCTGCAGAGTATTAGCTGACATTCATCTCCCAAGATTCAAAGATACACCAAGATTTTTGTGTGCAACAAATTTATCCCACAAATATCACAAATTGGTGCACTTTAATTTTCACTTTTTTTTAATATGAACAGGGACTTTTAAAAAGGAACACAAGCATGGATTTATTTTTTGTCTCCCCTGTGTTATTTGGTGTCTCACTTCTTTGGGAGATTTTAAATATAATTCTGATTCACTCATTAAAAACAAAATTGAACATGGACATAACTGTGCATTTTGCCAATATCTCTTGCTCTAATTCATCTAAGTCAAAAGCAATAAGATTAGTTACTTTGAAACATTGATAACCTGCAATTTTATTTTTCTCAATCATTGCTGTTGGTTGATTTCGCAATCATTAAATACATGCAAGTATACATGGTTAACAAGTAATATAATGATAAGAGAGTTGTCGATCCCACGAGGAATTAATTAATAAAAATTACCAAGTACTAACTCTTAACTAAATTAATTTTATTTAAACAAGTGATTAGAGTGATTTTCCAATTAAAACTAAATTAAATTAACTAAAATTAATTTTAACACAGATTTGATTCAGATGATATAGACTTAAGACTACAATATCCCCAATTATCCAATTAAATCAATTATCCAATTTTTTCAATTATTATATCAACGTGAGTTGTTAATAGGAATTCGAAGTATTTATAAACCTTTTTCCAAGTGATCAAATAAAAATATTCAATTCAATAATTCTGTGATATTCCTATGAAGTTTCAATTCCCAATTGTTACATGTAGTGAAAAGAGACATGCAAATAATTAAGAATACATGCTACCACATTCAGTTCTAACCCTAGATTTCATCTCCCGAATTCATCTAGTGTAACATGATAATTATTGGCCAAATAATTATTCAATAAGCACAAAATATGATAGACAACTCAATTTGAATAAATAATTAGATTAATAAAGATAATCAATTCATACTCATAAAAGGTTCCATTGTAGCCTTCATTAAAAAATTAGTTCATACTGTAAATTAAAATCGAGAATCCCAAAGAAATCATCTCAATTAAATTACAAATAGAGAAGAAGAATAAAAACTCAGATATGGGCTCCAGCCTCCAATCTCTAATTGCAATCCTTAAGTGTTCCTCTGCAATCTTCAATCCAATCTCCAGTCTCTGTCTCAAAAAATATGTGTCTCTTGTTAGCCTCAAGTCTCTTCCTTTTATACTTGAAGATCCCACCTCAAAGTTAGGTTTAAAAGCATCCAAAAATCCTACTAGGAATCACCAAAAATTGCCACAGCTGTAAAATAATCTCATCAACATTCTGCTCTTGGAAGCCCCAACATCCAACTTCAACTTATTTACCAAAATTCCACCGCTTTCTCAAAAATTCCAGATTTGTCCCTCCTTTGCATTTTCCTAGAAAATAACATAAAAACTAATAAAATGCACTAAAATTACTTAAAGATAGCAAAATCTTAAGTCCAAAATTACCCAAATAATAGGTATAAACCCCATTTATCAAATACCCCCAAATTTGAACAATTGCTTGTCCTCAAGCAAAACAAACACACTAAACAAAATGCATGCAATAACTCACTACATAAAACATCAACTCAAGCATGATTCAACATGGATAACCTTAGACAGCCTCAAAGTTCCTTAAACACAACTCAAATGAATGTTCAAAAGCAAATGCTAGCTAAACTCGAGATATCATCAATTTAATCTATCTCTAACCCACAATGTGCGTGTGTCAACATGTAAATCTCACCGTAAATTATTCAAACTTTGAAAATTCATAACAAAGACAGATATTTTCAGATATAAGAATTCATTACCGCTCTATAGATTAGATACCCCATATTTCAAAAATCATTTATTGTACACTTTTTTTCTCTTTTGTTTAACTCAACCAGTGCAATGTTTAGTTTTCTTAGGCTTTTCAATGCTACCCATGTAACGAGCTTTCAACCAATACTCCCAAACCAGTTGACTTTAGAGTACTAGATGTTAAGACACTCCTATGGATCTAATAACCTAAATAGCAAAGGCCACAAACTAAACTAGTCAAGTGATTATTTATATTCACTTATTTTGACTTGTGCAATGTTAATCTTTATTAGGCTTTTCAATGTTTCTCGTGTAGCGAACGTTCGACCAACGACTCCCAAACTAGATGGTTTTAGGGCGCTAAGTGTAGAAACACTCTTAAGGGCTTACTTATTTGAGTAACAGATACCACAAAGATAACTAGTCAAACTTTATTCTTTTTTTTCCCCAGTTTTTTTTCCTTTTTCTTTATTATTATTATTATTATTCAATTAATTTTTCAAAATACAAAGTAAACTAAACCATAGAGGGTGAGCTATATTTGTCCTAACCCACAAATTCTTTCAGTTCTGACTAACTCACGGCTAAATCAACCTATTGTTATTCTGCAATAAAAATCAGGTTTTTTTTTAATAAATCAAGCTAACAATGTCCTCAAGTTAAACTAAGCTATCATTGTCCCATTCATTCAAGTTGTTAATCAATTCTCAACATATTATCATCGGCCAACACAAGGTTTCATGTCTCATCATGCTCAAGTTATAAACATGTTAACACAATGCAAACTAACACATAATCACAATACTAAATACTAAACATAGTCTAGATGCAAAACAACCTATCATGCCATGCAAACCTACAATGAAAACTACCCCCAAACTTAAGTAGAGCAATGTCCTTGTGCGAAAAATAAAGAAATTTAAAACAGAGGACTCCCCTGATTAGGTCAATCGTCACGATCGACCTCCTCATCGCTCTCAGCTTGACGAAGGAAAAATTGGCAATGTAGAAGCCACAAGAAATTGACTAGGGTTCATGATGGGATTCATTCGAATGGCTTGGATGGTTTGGAAGTTGAACTCTCCCCTCGTTGACATTTTGCCGACATCTTGTTTCCTTCAAGCATCATGAGATCTAAAATAGCAAAGGAGAGGAAGATTAGTCTATGAAGAAAATATAACTAAGCAACTAATTGAACTAAATTAAAGAAATAAAAAAAAAACTTGGGTTGCCTCCCAATAGCGCTTGGTTTCTAGTCGTCAGTCCAACTTCCCTACATTTCCTTTACCCAATTCCCCTCCGAAAATTGAAGAACCCCTCCATCCATCAGTAATAATATTACATTTGAGAGCTTCCCCTCTGTAAGGGTCATTGGTTCACATTCACCTAGATTGCTCTTGTTAGATAAAATCTCCCTTAAGATCTTCAAGTAATTAGGTTTTTGCCCAATTGTGTCAGTGAACGAATTGTAGCATTGAATCTTCTTAAACACAACTGGCTCTTCATTTATCCTCTCTCTCTCATCCCACTATGGCTCCAAATTTATACTAGCTCTCATGTCACATAGATTTTTGCCTACGAAATGACTACCAATTGGGCACGGAATTGCAAATCTACCCGGATTCTTAAACTTTGGTGGAGAAGGTACATGGGGCACTATCAAAATCAACTCATCTATGTTGAAACTCAAAGTTGGATCTTCTCCGCCCTTCTTTTCATGGTCCCCACTTTTCTTCTCCTTTCCGATATCCACACGTATTAGCTCATCCGGTTGCAAATTTGGTATAACCAATCCATCAGTCTCGATAACCATGTCACGGGACCAAGTGTCTTGAGGACAATTGTTTAAGGCGTTGATGACCTGTCTCATCTAGTTCTCACAATTTTGAATCGACATCTCCTGGCTATCCCACTCATCTTCCACATCAAAATCATCTTCCACAACAGGATGTACCCTATTTAAATTTCCTTCAACCACCTCGTGTAATTCCTCCCCTCTACCTCGTGTATCCACCTCGCATTGCACGTTACCTTCATCTGTAAGATTAATCTCTGTTTTACTAGGTAAAGTGCTTTGTCGAAGATTAAGGATGGCCTCAACAAGTTGTCCCATGTGGTTATCGAGGTTCTGTCTTGAAGCTTCTTGATGTTTCATCTCTGAGGACTTTATGAACTTATTAAGAATTTCCTCTAAAGTTTGATATTCTTCCTGTTGTGGTGGAAGTGGACACGAGAATTCTGGTGGGTATAATGATGGACTTGGAGTATAAATTGATCTTGATAATTATGGCTCTATGAAACATCCGGATGATTCTCCCAAATATGATGATAATCGTTGTGGTAGTCGCCGAAGTTGCCACCATACTGTGCTAACTCGAAACTGATGGTGCAATGATGACTCGGATAATTATGTTTCTCTGTTGTTTCATTGCTCTGTTATAAGTTGATTGCATCACCTGAAACACAACCTAGTGCGGAAAGCACTTCTGCGCAGGGATTGAGACAGGTAATATATTATGTTTGATTTCGTATACTACTCCACATGAAGGATACAAGAATGGGTATAGCATTTAACCAAGTGGAATTGAGCGCATAATAACCTTGTGATAACAAGTTAACAACTTCGCACTTGTAATATTATGTTAGATTAAAAAGTTGAAAATGTGTTGGGCATTGAGGCTCTTGATTCTTGGAGAACCTGAAGATCAGGGGCAGATAATTGCTAACTGCTAAGTTTTTAAAAATAAAATAAAATAAAGAAAATAAAAAATATTAAAAAATAATCCTTGAAACGTAAACTAGGGAACAAGCTTGATAAATCCATTAGGGGCTCATATTGATGACTTAGGGTTAGCATGCTAGTCATGATAGAACATATGAACAGACTTGGGCACATTAAAAGATTGTTTTGATTGATATAATATATGTAAATTATTATTATGTTTTGCTACATCTTTTGATTCTCAGCATCGATTGGCAAGTCAGTAATTAAATATATGAATATATAATATATTTGTGCAATTAGCCAAATTTGTAGGTAGCTGAACTATAATATGGATTAGATAAATGCTACAAAATTTTGACCTATCTTTTGTAAGTATCTACAGGTGGTTGATGCACTATGTAACGTGGTAAAAGCATCACCAACTAAAGCTGCAACAGCTGTTGTTCTTCAGGTCCCACTTTTGTGAACTTTAGTTACTGCTATCAAAAGAACATGGTTTTTAATTTTCATTTGGCCACTGATATGGACACAGCCAGTTTTGGCACGGGAAAACCTTTTTTGTTTTTTTTGCCATTCTTTACATGAGAAGATAAAGTGATGGGGAACACTTAAAATTACTAAAAAAAGTGAACTTTCTCTTCTATATTGAAAATGACAAAAGAGCGATTTGTGTTTTTTATCGGCTGCCTTTGATGAGTTGGGATGTGGCAGATGTCCGATCAGGGGGCCACTTTCTTGATTACTTTAATTTTGAACCATTCATCTAATTAGTCACTTTTACAGCCTTGTGTGCTTGTCAGGTGGAGAAAGAATTGCAACCTTGGATTGCTAAAGATGATGATCTTGGTCAAAAGATGTGGAGAATCAACCAACGCATTGTAAAACTAATTGTGGAGCTAATGAGAAATCATGAAACCCCAGAGTCATTGGTAATTTTAGCTAGTGCTTTGGACCTCCTTCTTTGTGCCACAGATGGAATGCTTGTTGATGGAGAAGCATGCACTTTACCGCAGCTGGAGGTAACTTCTCGAGTTCTATCTACACAGTGCACTCTTTTCTTTTCTTTTTTATTGCAAAATATGTTGCTTTTGCAAGTAAGTGAGTTTTAAGTGTTTACTAGCATTGCTGGACCTACTACTACTTATTCCTTATTCCTTATTCAAACAATATGTTGAGTAAATAAATCTATATATTGTATTTAATGACGTGCTTATATACTCGCACAAAAAGAATATAAAAATTAATAAGCAGCTTGTGGAAGCAACAGCTGGAGCAGTTCAACCAGTACTTGAGTGGGGAGAATCTGGGGTGGCAGTGGCTGATTGTCTTTAAACCTGTTAAAGGTATATATATTCACCTCTATCAACATGTTCAATCTAATTCAGCAATTTTGGGAAACACTATAAATAAATAAATAGAAAGACAACAGAGAAGATCATTCTTTTTTTACTCCCTCCGTTCCACAAAAGGAGTCCCGTTTGCAAATTTTACAAACATTAAGGATGTAATTTAGTTTTTATCCAATTATCCCTAAAAATAATAAGTTGTTAGTTAAGTAATGGTTTCATGATAATGAATCATGATGGCAAACTTGAGGACATTGTGTCTATTTATACTATTATTAGTTCTTTTAAAAAATGACTCTTTTCGCAGATCTTTTTTTTTTTGCGTGTAGAAATGAGACTATTTTTGTGAAACAGATGAAGTAATTTGTACTCTATGTCCCTCCCGAAATAATGACATTGCCTTTCTCATCCAAGGCCCAAGGGCTCATGTCCGTGCTCTTAGCATATCAGTTCTTGGTGCTATTTTGCATGCGGGTTCAATACATTCCAGTGGTAAACAAGTCGAGATAAATGGCATACATAACCCTGCTTATCAATACCCAAATGTTGACTTCATTGACTGGCAAGCAGATATTGTGAAGTGTCTAACATGGGAAGCTAGCAGTTGGCTCGCAACTGGAAAGCCTATTTAGTTTCTTGATACTGCTGCCAAGGAATTACTGTGTCCTATATCCATTTGAAACTAACTCTGCATATTCCTCTGTACCATTAGGTTGGTATATTTGCAGTTATTAGAAGTTTGAATTCGACGTAGAGCTGCCAATTTACCTCGAAGGATGTAATTAGTTTAGACAACTGGATTTATGTGAAAATTTTAGGATCAAAGCTACAAAAATTTGTATAATCCTTGGGGATATGATTGGTGTATAGTCTGACTCTTGACAAGTCTAGAATTTGGACTATGCAAGGTGGTTTTATTTCTATTTGGCTCATGTAATTTCTTTCTAAAATAGGTTTTGGTGGTTGGATAGTAAAATGTA
Organism: Panax ginseng; assembly: GCA_020205605.1. Classification (NCBI taxonomy): domain Eukaryota; kingdom Viridiplantae; phylum Streptophyta; class Magnoliopsida; order Apiales; family Araliaceae; genus Panax; species Panax ginseng. The sequence continues at coordinate 68,009,978 of CM035132.1, read as the reverse complement.
ATATGAATGATTATAACAAAAAATCACGGAAAGTCTAAATTTTATTTAGCTCAATTACTTATAGTTAAAATTGAAATAGCTTTCTTTAATTAAGTTAATACAATGTTGAATATTATAAATTATCAAATACCCCAGTGCAGATCAATGCTACAGGCCATCTTTATTTTTATTTTTTTTTCCATTTCATATTCAACTATTATGTTGCTGTAAGAAGCATGTTCAGCAAAAAAATTCACATTAATTAAAAATAAATCATTATAAATTATAATGGTATTTAAAAAAAAGGAAAAATTCTAGACCCTATTCAGATTTATCCATCCCCTCGAAGGGATTTTGAATTTTAAAAAAAAAGAAAGATATAAAGATGAAAATTACAAAATTAGGACAACTCTGGTAGTGATAGACTTGTTGGAGGCTGTACCTTGAATCTGAAAGTTGAAAAATTTTGCCGTTACCTTCTGTATGCTCAAGTTAAAATTCCAGAAATGCTTAGACCTTGTCATCAAGTTCAGGAGGTTCTGCTAACGCACCATGTTTTTGTTGGCTGCTCTTGGACATTGAATGGCTGCGACGTTCCTTGCCGCCAGGTTTAGAAGATGCATTGCCGTACCAGATCATTCCGATTATGGCTATGATCATGCCAATGACAACTTGTATATTGAGACCCTCTTTTCCAAAGAACAAGAATCCCAAGATCAAAACAAGGATGGTTTTCATGTGGCCGAGTACTTGGAACGACACTGCTGTGAATCTGCCAATGCAGATGAACTGGCTCAGGTTGGTCCCTATTGCAATTGTGCATGAAAGGCATAAAAACACCTACAGAAGCATAAGTGAGGAGAGAAATGAGATGACCAATTTTGTAAAGAACAGCTTAACTAATAGCTAGAAATATGAAACACAAATTTAATTGAAAGCAAGAATAAGATGTATCATGAAGTGCAAGAAATCAACACTATATTTTTAAGATGGGAATCTTCTAAAATATACTACCAGGTTGCCATCAGATATAACGTTTCCCATGTATAGGAAAATTTAGTAACCATAAATGCAAATAGGGCTGTAAATTGATCCGAGTATCTTGGAGCTCGATCTTGATTTGACTAGGATAAGAGTCTCAAGTTCGAGTCTCAAGTTCAATTCGAAAATGAGTAGGAGTAGGATCTGATACATTTTTTTTACTTGAACTATAAATTTTAAAATGAGACGAATGTGAGCAGTAGTGTACTCGCTCGTTTTAAGGTTCAAATATGTTCTTCTCTGTTCCATACTCGATCCCTACTTGATAATCCATGCTCATATTTTAGGGTTTTAACTTTCATCTTCATTATTCACTTTCACAATCCAAGTGTGCCCACTATATTATTTTAATCAATGATTTTCAATTCTTGAAAATTTGTAAATTCTAAAATTTTATATATAAATTCCTAAATTCTTGTGAAATATATATATAGAACAGATCTAAAGCACTTCTCTTAAATAACACTCATTTATTAAAACTACGTCGTTTTGGAAATTCTTTTAAAATACAAAATAATATTCAAATAGAGTGATCCCACTTGCTTTCCTTTAATTTACAAAAGTCATATGGCGCTTTCCACTTGTTTTTTTAAAGAATATCCAAAACGACGTAGTTTTAATAAAAAGAGTCTTATGAGGAGTGCTTTAGATCCGTCCTCGATATATATATATATATATATATATATATATATATATATATATATATATATATATATATCCTTGTATTTAAATTTTTTGAATCAGGCTCGAAGTTGGCTAAGAAAAACTAGCGAGAAGCTTGATGGTTAGACAAGCCGAATATGATTCAACCTAAAAATCGCAAGCTAGAGAGAGTGCATATAAGTAGTCAATTTTACTTCTCATCCCATGAAAATCCATATTGGATTTCCTTAGGATGAACCATATGGACTTTCAAGACAAATAAGATAAATCTGAGAAGGAAGAATGGAAGATGCAACAAAATGACTAGCACGACTTACTAGTGACCTTTTTCTTTTACTCTAACACAGTAAACACTATATCAGATCTTAGAGACAAAGAGGCATATAGAGAAGAGGGTTACTCCATATTGAGCGAAATGAGAATCTTTCATTGCCATTTTATTATTACGTTATACTAGATAAATAAGTGTTTTCTCATGTGAGTTTAGTAAGTATGAACAGTAGCAGAAGAGGGGTTCTGCTAATATTACAAACTCAAATGGTATGATTTACATCATACTACAGGTTCCAGGTTCAGATTCTCAATTGATGATATAGTTGCCATTGTTTCTTATTTTCTTCGATTGCTAGAATGAGTAGGAACGGGACTGTAAATTTGCAAGGTAGAATTGGGAATCAAGTATGACATGACAGAAGCAGATTTGGCAACCGAACAAAAACTAACAATCATGTCTGCATATTTATAGTTGGAAGTGAGTGCAAAAAATAATAGTAAGCATAGAATGAGATGCAATGATGGAAAACCCAACTTTTAAACTTGCATGCATTTGAAATGGCACAATATTGAAATACATGCTACTACATGCAGAGACCAGAAGCATGGACAATGACTTTGAGGTGCAGAGATAATGGACAACATATTTAGATTTAATATCATGAACGTGGGTTCAGAAGTACTTACAACAGAGGCTACGTTGAAGTCAAAGGCATATACTCTCTTGTTTGTCAGGAAATAATCCAGAAAGGGGCCTATTAAAATCAGAGATGCAGCCTGGACCAGCGCAGTGTGTCCCAACAGATTGAAAGAACTAAGCGAGTATTTCCGCTGAAGGTAATGAACGTACTGCACATACGGAAACAGATTCATGAAACAGCACTTGGAGATTGCAGGCAGAATTCCAAAAGAACATTTAGATCACTCCAATAAGTGTATAACAAAATTGGACAGTCAGGCAAACAATAGCTTAATAAATTTACAGACTATATTAAAAAAAATTGCTCATGCTGCAATACATAGGACAAAGAGTTGTTGGATGACCTTGATACGGAGATTAAAAAATCGTACGGATGGGTGAACATCTCGGCAGTAGTGTAATATATATGTTTCAGTTAAACTCTGTAAAACAGAAACGTACTATCTTATACACACTTCACACAGGATATTCTTTGGGGAATATGGTTGGAAAGCAAGTCGAGGATTTTCATCAATACCTATCTCACTGCCACTTCTCTTTGGGATAGGGTGTCTTATTTGGCTTTTCTTTGGGATTTGACGATGGGGGCTTTCCGTGGGATAGTTATTTCTGATGTTCACAGTGATTGGAGGGCTGTTCTGTGTCAAGGGCATGTATTTTTCCATGTTTCCACTGTCTTCTTTTCTTCGTTGATTACTTGTCTGCACCTATAGTGACTCTTTGTTCCTTCTAATAATATTCTTCATTACCTCTAAAATATTATTAAGTAAAGGATTGAGAAACTTACATACTGTTGCAGAGAAGTACTCCAAACAGCAATAAAAGCAGCAATGAAACCTCTAGCATTGACACTCACGTCAGTAACAGTGCAGACAGCGACACCCATGAGAACAACTAAGATGCTGAGTTTTGTATCTCTTGAATATCGGATCTTGTCCAAAACAACTTCCAATAAGCAGGATACAGGGATCATACTCAGCTTTGCGATCTAAAATTTGTATTAGAGAATATATTATTTCCAATATAACTTCAGTATGCTCAAAAAACAAAGAGCAAAAGATTGAGCACATCGAGTTACCTGGTAGAATCCCACAGAGTTCAACATCAAACTAACATTCATCCCGACAATAGAGAAGTTTGCAAACAGGACAAACTTAAGAAGTTCTCCAACAGGTAGATGAGATGGTTGGATGTATCCCATCCATCTAAGAACACCAGTCATCAAGGTTGTGGTAAGAAAATGAAGACCGGTTAAGGTTGTAGCTGCAAGGATGGCACTAATTAAAAGCTAAAACAACCTGATGGAACAAATTGAGAAGTATGCAAAATGAAATAAAACTCCTTGATTATCTATCAGCAGAATATACTCATCTGCACTATTACACATCAAAAGTATCTTCATATAACCTACATCTTTGCATGCAACCATATGTAACGACTTTTTTTTAGGTTCTAACACTTCAACTGAACACCTTTCTCGTTGCTGCACAGGTCAATGAAACCTCTAAACATATTCCTTAACTATCCATATTAGTGATTTATAGTTTCTGCGCAACATCATATTTTCTTAATCAAGTTTTCTTAAATTATCATTTCTTTGAATTTTTAGATTAACGTAGGGAGAACAGTGACTAATCAGGAGTCAGAATATTCATCCTGGGACGCTGATCATGTTGTTCCACAGACCTAAGAATTTCCTATTATAGGCTCTTCTATTTTTAGAGATACTAGTAGGGAGGGTGGATTAGTGACAGTGATGAGTCAAGTAAGAATTTGAAGGACACATTAGTTGATTCGCAAGTCCCAGTTTATAAGACTCGTCCAATATTCCATCGTCTGTTTAGTAACATCAATAGTATGACACAAATTTGAGTCAACAATATACTGCAATTTCATAAAATTAAAAATTAATTGTAAAATGAAGTTACATACACTTTTGAGATGGGACATTTCCAATTCGTACACTAGCCAATCACACTTTCATTGAAAAGATGAAATTCTTGATATTAATAAAAACGAAGAAGAAATGGATGAGTCTTCTTTCCAATGGTGAGTCTTCTCTTGACATATAATTATCTCCGTTGTCTCCAAGTGAGAATTATATTTCAAATAACCTCCAAGATTATATAGGTAGTGCTCGTAGATATACTCAGCAAGTGGATGTGCACAACCCTGTCTTATGATAACACGAGGTTGTATGTCATTAAACATCTTGTATGATAGTGGCAAAACACCCTTCCAAAGTTGAGTTCACCTCACCCTATTTGATTCACCAAAATTAAATATCAAATGACGTATACAATATGACACACTTATCTAAAGTTCTCAATAAAATTATTTCCATACTATTTAAGGAGAACCTCAATGAATATAGACCACCATTCTATTCTCCTCATACCCCCGCTCGACCCAAATTACACACTCTTATTACCTGAAAGGAATTATGAAGCAAAAAGGGTGAGCACAACTAGCCCAGTAAAGAATATCATGACTAAAGATAATTTACATCATCAATAGTCTTCATTAGTAATAAATCAGAGATTTAAGACATATGGTAGATGATAAAACTTTTCAACCATAGTTGTAGCGGAACGAGCAATCCAAGAGTCAAATAGACCATCAGATCTATTATTTTCTCCATGTTAAAAGTCCACCAATAATGTTTTATCCCTGTAACATCAATCAACGATTCCTGTACACAATCATATGAATAACTCATAATCATAATTGTGATTCTAAATTCCTCTTCGCACCTGTGACTTAAGATAATTTTCATCACCTATCTTCACCAAACATCAAAAATCATGGTTATACCAAATCACAATTCCTACTCATAATCATACTTAATAAATTCATCTTTGCACTACTACCAAAGATATTCATTAACAACTCATCTTTTTGCTTACAGGGCCAAAAAGACATACAAAATCAGATTATAGAAGAGTCAAGTAGAACATGATATCTACTATCTTCTATGAATTAAAAGTGTATTATCAATATGTTATCGCTGAGATTTAGCTTAATAAATAATCCACATCATTGAATCATCCCTGCACTACTGTCAAGGATATTCACTACTATTACGACCACGAATTATCTATGCACTACGGGCCAAGGATATTCGTGTTTTCAACAATGGTCATGATTATAACGAATAATCCCTGGTTATAATTATACTAACAACTGTCCATCAATGCACGTAAGCCAAAGATATACAATTTTAAAATTAATAATCAACAGTCCATCTTTGCACGTAAGCCAAAGATATACAACTATAAAACCAATAATCAACAGTCCATCTTTGCACGTAAGCCAAAGATATACAATTGTAAAATCAATAATCAACAGTCCATCTTTGCACGTAAGCCAAAGATGACTTTCATCACAATATAAGCATGAGGATGATGACAATGATATAAGCATTAATCAAACGAAAATAAGAATAAATGTTAAAGACTTTAAATTTATCCAAATATTATCAATCACTTAATAAACTCATAATCTAATATTATTAATATTATAACAATATTTTAATCACTTCTTAAACTTATAAACAATTTATTTTAATTGTTTACACTTTACCAAATAATGCATTTAATCATTCAAAATTGCCATAATCATAAGATTTCATCACCAATGATCAAATCCCTCATCAAAAATCTGCATATACCTTATATAGGATTCCGAAGCCATTAAATTCTATTTTTCAATTTTGTTACTTCACATAACATATTTAATTCATTTACTCATAACTAGTTTATTTTCATGAAAAATACCAAATCAGTCCCAAAAATATTTCTTTTCTGGAATTTAGCAGAATATAGTCCCATATTGAACATATATTTTTCTCAGAATTTTTAAGATTCATTTACTATTTTTTAGATGGCCAAAACGGCCGAATATTTATATATTTATCATAAATTGTACTTTTGTCCAAAATTCCGAAATTTACAGGTATATACTCACATATATATATGTACTCCCAATAAAAATTTCATCAATTTTGAGTTAACCACAAGGAGTTATAAGGGTTTACTTTTAAAATAGTCTTTTCCCATAAACTTCATAACTCCTAATCTATACATCCAAAAATCGCTATTTTTGGACACAATCTAGAAAACTCATCAAATTATCATTTAAAATTTTTCCAGAATTTTTGAGGGTCGTAAAAATTACAAAATCGCAAATGGATTTTCGGCCTCATGCCATGTGGTAATCCACGTGATGCATCATTTCTATAATTTAATAAGAAATGAATACGAAGGATCATTCACCATGCATGTGGTAATCCACATAGACAAAGTTATTCCAACGTAATAATAAAGAATGGAATAATGTAAGAATTCACCATGCATGCGATAGACCGCATGATGCATGTGTTATTCCCAACGATAATAATATAGAATGGAACCAGTCATGCGTGAATCGCATGCATGGATATTCCAACATAATAAAAAAGAATGGAACCAAGTCATGCGTAATCCGTACAGACAGAACATTCCAATAGAATAATAAAAAATGGAATAACAACAGAATTCACTGTGCATGCGATAGATCAGCACAAAACAAAGTTATTCCAATGTAACAATAAAGAATGGAATAACAGAAGAATTTCACCATGTATGCGGTACTTCGCATAGACATATTATTCCAACATAATAATAAATAATGGAATAACAACTCTTACAAGTATTGAAAGAAAATAACTCTCTTCATGAATACGAAAGAATAATACCCCTTACTATAATAACAATATCCCTTACCTTAGAAGAAAACTGGATACTGGAATAGTGAGTTAGCAGACTTCTCTTCTTCTTTCTCTTTATAATTTCTCTCTATAATAATTGCTCTATAGCTTTAGTGAATTGGTGAGAAATGAAGGAAGAATGAGCTTCTATTTATAGGAAAATATAGTTTTGATAATTGCACATTTTGGGGCTCAAAATATTACAGTATAATACCTTCCTCTTTTTCTTCATTTTTAATTTAGTCCTGCAAGTATTATCAAACTTGCACCACCTCTCCTAATAGTAAATAATGTGAATCAATAGTTCAATCATGTGAATCAATAGTTATAATCATGTAAAAATACGAATTACAGTATAATACCTCCATTTTTAACTTAGTCATGCAAGTATTATCAATCTTGCACCAACTCCCCTAATAGTACAAGAATGTGAATCAATAGTACACACATGTGAACAAATAGTTATAATCATGTGAATTAATAGCAATTAATTACTCATTTATTCAATTAATTACCCGGTTGGTCAATATAACCTACAAACATCAATTATTATCGAAATAAATGTCGATTTCCACAAACACTAATAATCCCAACACAATAGAAATATTTTTCTCAACAATTTCATTTTTCAAATTTCAAAGTTTGACTTTTTCTTAAAAAGTCAACTATCGACTTTTTTGACCAAAAAGTCAACCCCGTCAAATTTTGTGTTTATAGTCTATTTCTACTAATTTCATCGTTCCGGACTCAAATATCACGTCCGCGTCTCCAAATTCAACTCCGAACTCAAATTCAATTTTTAATAACATTCATCATTAATATTATTACTCATAATATTTAACAACCAGGTCATTCCCAGGAAAGAGGGGGCTTTCCGATAAGGATTTCTCCTTATTGGCGCGCAATTAGGTGACCAAACCTCTCCTTGACAGAACTTCTAGACATTATCAATATTGCAAATAATAATATGAATAATTTTGCCGTCTCAATTATTGATTTAATAATATAACATATTATGCAGATGATACTGGTGATAATAATTGAATCAATATTATGAGAGATATGATGCGAAATTATTGTAGCAATAATTGAGTATAACCGAGTGACTTCTCACGTAAGCATCAATAATCAATACCGTAGTGTTACTATGCAACCACGCCAGACATCGCATTTTTACTACCAAGTAGTTCAACAGTTTTAATTCAGAACACTCTCATTGTTATTTTTATAAAAGATAATTATGTCGTTTTCTTACTACGACAATACTTCCGTTGTGGAGTCCATCGATGATTGTGCCGTCCTACGGATATTCCCCGACAAAAAGAATATTTTATAACAACTTGCATACTTTGAAAAAATTTCACATATCACCCTTAACTTTAACTTTTTATCAATTTAACCATTTACTAAATAGAATAATTATAAGAAAATTGAATACTTTTATTTCATAAAATTTGGGGTCTCACAGCTAGGGTTAGTGAAGACCCAGAGACTGCTTTCGCGACTTTCATTTTGAAGACAAAAATAAGTTATTCGTGGCAAGCGAATTAATGTCGAGGGGGTCAAGGGGTGAGTCCATGTGATAGGTTTAAGGAGATGTTCTTCGAGATGTATTTCCTCCGAGTTCCCAAAACCAGATGGGGGTTCAGTTTCTAGAATTAAAGCAAGGAACGATGACGGTGCCCGAGTATGCCGCTAAGTTTAACTAGTTGACAAGGTTTGCACCTTATTAAGTTAATATTGATGAGAGGAAGGCAAGGAGGTTCGAACAGGGACTGAAGCCCTGACTATATAGTCAAGTTTCAATGTTTCATTTGAACTCATTTGTCGTGGTGTTAGAGAAAGAAATTATCGCAGAAGGGGGAAGTGACGTTCTAACAAAATACAACCAGGAGCAGAAGAAGAAGAAAAATGAAAGTGAGAACAAGGCATGAGGTAGCCATAGTGGCAGTGCTCAAAAGAGAAAATGGGATACTAGTGTTGTTTTTGGTAGTCAACAAGGGAATCAGAAGAAAAAGATTGAGGCTTGTGTTACCTGTGGTAAGAATCACACAGGCGTTTGCATTAAAAGTAAAAAAAATATGTTTTAATTGTGGTTTTGAGGGCCACATTATGCCAAATTATCCCAGTCCAAAGAAGGGAGCATGTTTTATGCGCGGGTCAAAGGATCACCTGGCTCGTGATTGCCCAAAGAAAGGGACAAAAGAGCAGAGTGGAGGAAGAAGAAACAACAGTAGTGGCAAAGTGACTATTATTGGACCAGCGCAGCCAAGTTGGCCAGCCGCTCGTACATTCAACATGATGGTACATGATGCAGTTCAATCCAAGGATGTAGTGTCATGTATCATTCCGATCAATGATCTAGATGCTTATGTATTATTTGATTTGGGTGCTACTTGGTCATTTATATCCGACGATTTTGCTAAGAAGTTAGATTTACCTCAGGAAGAGTTAGATTACCCTCTGAACATAGAAATTGCGAATAAGGAGGTGATTCCTGTTAAGTATTTACACAGTCAGTGGACTTCATTTCGATTAAACTTGGGGAATTTGATGTTATCCTAGGTATAAATTGGTTGTTTACATATGGGGCGATAATTGATTGTCAAAAGAAGTGTGTAAACCTTATGACTCCGAAGAAGTCGAAGGTAGTATTTTTCGGTAGCAAGTCTCCTAGACAAACGAGTTGTCTAACGAAGATGCATGAGAAGAAGCTTTTAAGACAAGGATGTATAGGATATTTAGCCTACATAGTCGATACTCGAAAGGTGGGTGCGAAGCTGGAAGAGATACCAGTCATTAGAGATTTCGCGAATGTGTTTCCGGATAATTTTCCAGGACTTCCGCCAAATAGGGAGGTTAAATTTGTGATCGAATTAGCACCAGGGACTACCCCTATATCGAAAGCCCAATACCGAATTACTCCAGTAGAGATGAAGGAGTTGATGGTGCAACTGCATGAATTATTGGATAAGAAGTATATCCAGCCGAGCGTGTCACCGTGGGGAGCGCCGATGTTATTTTTCAAGAAGAATGATGGATTAATGCGACTCTGTATTGATTATAGAGAGTTAAACAAGGTTACTATTAAGAATAGGTATCCTTTACCAAGGATCGATAATTTGTTCAATTAGTTGAAAGAAGCTAAGTATTTCTCAAAAATAGATTTAAGAAGTGGGTATCAATAGTTGAAGGTAAGGAAGGAAGATGTTCTGAAGATGGCATTCAGAACTCGATATGGTCATTATGAGTTTCTAGTAATGTCATTTGGTTTAACGAATGCACCTGTAGCGTTTATGGACTTAATGAATAAGGTGTTTAAGCCATTTTTGGATAAGTTCGTGGTGGTGTTCATCGATGAGATTTTGGTGTATTCCAAAACCCAATGGAGCGTGTGCAATTTCTTGGGCATGTAATGGACAAGGACCGGACTTCGGTAGATCCATCAAAAGTGGAAGTTGCGATAAATTGGGATCAGCTAAAGACACCATCAGAAGTGAGAAGTTTCTTAGGATTGTCAAGTTATTATAGACGATTTATTCAAGATTTTTCCAAAATTGCCACTACATTGACGAATTTGACAAGGAAAGTAGTGAAGTTCATTTGGATGGAGAGATGAGAAGAAAGTTTCGAGAATTGAAGAAGAGGTTAAGTATGGCACATGTGTTATCTTTACCATATGATATAGGGAATTTTATGGTATATAACGACACATCGCCTAAGGGACTAGATTGTGTGCTTATGTAAAATGGCAAGGTTATTGCGTATGCATCGCGACAATTAAAGGACTACGAAAAAGTGTATCCGACCCATGATCTGGAGTTAGTTGCGGTAATGTTTGCTCTAAATATTTGGAGGCACTATCTTTATGGAGAGAAATGTGAGATATATATGGACCATAAGAGTCTGAAGTACATATTCACACAAAAAGATCTAAATATGCGTCAGAGGCGATGGTTGGAGCTGATTAAGGATTGTGATTGTGAAATTCTATATCATCTGGGTAAAGCAAATTTGATGGCCGACACCTTAAGCAGGAAGGGTCGGGAGAAGTTGTCATTATTAACTGCTAAGGAGAAACTCATATCGAAAATGACAAAGTTGGAGTTGGAGGTGAAATACCCAAAGGAGTCGGAGGAAAAATTATTTCAGGTAGAAACCAGTCCAACTTTATTGGATGAAGTGAAGGAAGCACAACTCCAGGATGAGGAGTGTGAGAAGTTACGAAAAATGGTGCTTGCAGGTGAAGACGTCAAATTTAAGATCTATGCCAAAGGGTTGAGATTTGAAGGAAGAATTTGGGTTCTGCCAGTACCGAAAGTCAGAGAGGAAATATTGCACGAAGCTTATAGCTCGAGATATTTGATTCACCTTGGGAGTACAAAAATGTATTAAGACCTTCAACAACACTTTTGGTGGCCAAATATAAAAATAGACGTTGTTGAGTGTGTTGCGAAGTGCTTAATGTGTCAGAAAGTCAAGGCAGAACATTAGAAACCAAGTGAGTTGTTGCAACCATTGGAAATACTAGAATAGAAATGAGAGCATATCACGATGGATTTTGTGGTAGGTTCTCCAACTACTCAAAAAGGCTATAACGCGATATGGGTTATCGTGGACCGACTGACGAAATCAGCGCATTTGTCACCAATCAAAATTAGATTTAATCTGGATCAGTTGGTAAAATTATATATCAAAGGGATTGTTTCAAGGCACGGTGTTCCAGTGTCAATTGTATCGGACTGAGATCCGCATTTCACATCGATTTTCTAGAAGAGTTTACAAGAACGCATGGGAACACAGTTAAGAATGAACACAATGTACTATTCTTAAATCGATGGCCAGAGCGAAAGAACAATTCAAACATTGGAAGATATGCTAAGAGCTTGTGTCATGGATTTTAAGGGAAATTGAGATGACCATTTACCTTTAGTCGAATTTTCATATAATAACAGCTATCACATAAGTATTGGCATGCCGCCTTACGAAGAGTTATACGGAAGAAAGTGCAGAACTCCACTATGCTGAGATGAAGTTGGTGAACGACAACTGCTAGGACCCAAATTGGTGCAACAAACTGTAGAGATTGTCAAAGTAATAAAAGCAAGATTGTTAGCCGCTCAAGACAGACAAAAGAAATATGCGGATCAACATTGACAAAAACGAGAATTTGAAGTGGGAAGCTTTGTTTTTCTGAAAGTATCGTCCTAGAAAGGGAAGATAAGATTTGGTAAGAAGGGGAAGCTGAGTCCGAGGTTCATTGGACCTTTCGAAGTATTAAGAAGGGTAGGTGAAGTGGCGTACGAGGTAGCCTTACCTCCAGAGTTAGAGCACATTTATAATGTGTTTAATGTTTAAGTGCTAAAACCTTACAAATTTGATTATAAACATGTTATAGAGTATGAACCCTTATAGGTTGAGAAAGATTTATCTTATGAAGAAGTTCTTGTTCAGATAGTTGACAGGAAAGAGCAAGTTCTTAGGAATAAAGTAATACCTTTTGTTAAGGCAATATGGAGAAACCACAACGCTGAAGAAGCTATGTGGGAGCTCGAAGACAAAATGATAAAAAACTATCATCAATTATTTGTTTAATTCTTATATAGCGATTCTGGGGACATAATCCTTTTAATGACGGAAGAATGTAACAGATGGATTAATTGCGTTATGATTCTGGGGACAAAATCCTTTTAAGGAGGGAAGGATGTAATGATTGTGAAATTTGTAAATGATTAAAAATATTTATCGAATAAAATAAATATTTTTGTTGAAATATTTATTAAATAAAATAAATATTTGATGGAAATTATCATGGAATAATTTATTTAATTGTGATGATATTAATTAAATTTATGTTAAATACATTTATATATATATATTTGTATGCGCGCTAATCAATATGAGATTAATTAATAACAAAACCCTTAAAAGATAATATATTAAGTTGAGTACATTCAAAGACATTGGAGAATGTCGAACGTAGCCTTTTAGCATTGTAAAGCGATAGAGTATCGAATATTTATTATGAGTTTGTTGTTCACACACAAGGCGAGTAGTAAATATTTAAGATGTTGCTTTATTACGTTGGATGTTTATAAGGATTTGAACAATACTATTTTGTTGTGCACACACAAGGACTGTATTTTTCTCTTCACTTATATTGAAATGATGGGTCTTGCTTAACTAAGATTATTTTAGTTTTGGATGTGCACACACTTGACCGTTATAATCTAAGAGGCAAAATAGAAAGGAGTTATATGGAGATGTAATCGACAAGAGTTGTCTACCTTTTGAATAAATATATAGTTTGTTGTGCACACACAAGGATGTATATTTAGGGCAATTGAATCCTATCTCACTAAGCAGATTTTGTAGTTTACAAAGTCACCAATACAAAATCTGCCAAACTATATATAAAAGAGGGTTATATACTTTGAAGAAATAGTGGAAGACACCATTTTAATAAAGACCTAAATTAATCTTGTGATTAATAAAAGAATGCATGCTAATGTTGTTAAATTTTAATTCACCTGGAGAATTTTACAAATGGCTAATTCACTATCACTACGAAGCATATTAAATGCTAAGAAATTAACTGGACCAAATTACACAGACTGATTAAGGAACTTGAGAATTATTCTCATAGTTGAAAAGCTGATTTATGTCCTTAACTCGCCTGTACCTGTAACAGTTGCAAAAGATGCCTCAGAGGAAAAACAAGCTAATTTTAGAAATAATACAAGAAAAGGGCCTATCTGCGATCACTTAGCAAAGAATCGCATTCGGCCGCAGATCCTTATCAACAATCGATCATGGTCACCGATAAAGCGTCAGATAAAATCTGGTCGCTGATATGCACATCAACGACCACTATTAGCGACCGATGTATCTGCTACCGATAATAGCGACCGAATTCATCGCTAAGTCGAAATGAAGATGGTTCAGGCAAAGTCTAACGCGGGCGCTGTGTCACGATGACCATTATCGCCGACCATGACGCGGTCGATGATACCCTCAAATTCTTTCCAGTCGCTAATACTCATCAAATGAATCAAAGCGACTTTTTTTTGTTTTGCGAATTCCCAAAAAAGCGCACTGCTTTTTTGTACCTGCTTTATCCCAACACACATACACAACAATATAAACAATGTGCACAACAATATAAACATCCATCGTCCATATATATACCGACACATACACCAAACTAGTATATAAACTATATAAACCTTTAAAAACCAATATGAATTGAATAAATAACCATAAATCTAATGTTTAAGTAACATACAGACATCCAAAGAATGAATATAAAAGTACAAGATTCTCAAATAACTACAAAATAACACTAAATCGTTCGTCAAGCATCATTGTCTTGAGTAGCTTCTCCTTGATCACCCTATAATTAACAAAATAATACAAGTTACAAATACAGTAACTATGTTGATACTAGTATTACGATAATATACAACAAATTGATTACCTCGTCACCATCCCCATGCTGTATTGCTGCTGCCGCCACTGCATCAGCTAACTCATCAGGACTCAGAGCTGCCATATGCCCACCCAATATCTTTAGAAGATCGTGATCTCGACATATAGCTCTCACACAGTCAGCAAGAGTATGAACAGCTGGATGACTCGATGACTGTGAAGACTGGGTAACAGAGCTGCCTAAGCCACTGAAGGATGGGCGTCGTCGTTGTCCTTGACCTTTAATGTAGTTCTTCACAACAAACGCCCTCTCCCACAACTCTTGATCAATTGGCGGACGTGGAGTGCCTTTAGGATAACACTTATTCAATAAATGCTATTAAGTATCCTGTCATCATGTTAACAATTAAATAGTTAAAAATAAATTCTGTAAGCATTGATAAACAAGATCAAGTTGTTAAAACTTATCACCGCTATCTGGATAGCATCAGGCAGACCATCATGGGTACCCATGTACACATCCAGCCAATGGATAGGCTGACCTTGAGACTGAGACTCCTATACAAAAAATATTCCAATATTACTAAGTAAAAATGTGATATATATTCTACAATTCATGATTTTAAACATATTAAAACTTGTAAATACGTTACCACAAAGGATATCTTCAGAATCGTGAAATCTTATCTTGTATGTTCTTTTTTTTAGCCTTTTTGCCATCGAATTTTTGAGAGGATCTGCTAATGGTGGCGGCGATTCTTTCGTCTTTTCACCCACTCTCGGCTCTCCATTGGGCACACATCTCAAATTTATATGGATTTGGGTTCACCACTGTGGGGCTATGCTCGTGCATAATCCTCTCCCTGGCCTGGATTGTCGATCGATGAATTGTGAAGGGCTTTTTGTCGTTCTTTGTTCAAATTGTCTTTGGTACGGACGACGCACTTCTACCAGAATAATGTCTGTAACACTGAAGCCTACGCGTCCTCCCATCTATACCTTTTCTACAAATAAAACAACAATAATAATATTAAAACGATACTTTTAACATATAATTCAACACTACTAAATAATTATCCTTAGAATATTATATTATCTGTCATAATTAAAAAAAATATACCAGAAATTCAGCCCAAACTGCATCCTTATGGGCGATATGTGTGCTCGCCCATATAATCATAGGTGTAGGCCAATTCTATAAGCACAACTGTGATATGCACTTGACGATCTTATTATCTGAAAAATCACTATAATATACAACAATTTACATCAACGATAAGTAGATATATTAAAGCAATTTACATCTAAGTTCTATATATCTTGTATAAATGGAATCTAAAATGCTTATATATAAATGATATGGGACGTACGTGCTATTCGGAGGAGGACAAATCTGAATAAGAATCCGATTATTCGGATTAGTAGGGGCCTTGGGCACATGATTAGGCCCCCTACCCAAGCTGCGCTGCTTCAGAAGCCATCTATATATTATAAATTTCAAGATGTTATTATGAGTTATATTTGATTACATGTATATATGAATATAAAATGACAATAATGACCCCCGTACGTGCCCTTGTACGACAACTCTACGATTTCCTCTAACTCCCCATAAAAGGCACGACCAAGCTCATTGTAACAATCTCCTTGGACACACACTCTAGAGTTCGTTGTTCTTTTACCGCGCCCATATGCCTTTGTACAAAATTCACAATCATTTATTTTGTAACCATTGCGGTTGACTTGGTCCATATTTGGTCCCATAGCAAGGACTTGTACATTAGCCAGAATCGTTGATCCCTCAGTCAAAGCCTATAAAAACTCCATCTTATTAAATGAAGTCACAGTTAATATATATATGTCGTGCTTAAGAAATTGAACTTACTTTGTTTTTTAGCTAAAGTGCAAATTTTTTATCACGATTGATTTGAATATCTTTATCAGTTATGCCGGGATGCTTCACTTTTAACTCGTCATCGTACAATCTATATAATGTTATAAACATTAACATATTAGAATAAATTTTCAACTTAAGAGATAAATTATCAAGTTTACATGTGTACCTCACAAATTCATCAATCTCCTCGCAATTGAGAAGAATGTAAGTATGTGCAGCATGTAATTCTTGCTCAGAGAGGAATATACGCTTCCCTTTTCCATAAGCGCGGGCCGATAGACCAAATATAGATAGCCGACCATTTAGTTCAACATTTTCCCCATCATCATGTCTCGATACTCGATTGGCATTTGTCAAGACTTTGTACGGAAAATAGTCTGAGACAAACGTAGATATCTCATCAAAACTGTATGCCTCACATATCGACCCCTCGACATAAGCTCTATTCTTCACCTTCCTCTTAAGGTTTCCCATCACCCTCTCGAAAGGGTAAATCCATCTATATTGAACTGGACCCCCAACATGAGTTTCATAGGGAAGATGGATTTGCAAATGTTCCATGGAGTCAAAAAAACCAAGTGGGAATATTTTTTCTAGTTTACACGTGATCTCTATAATGTTCTTCTCAAGTACAAACATGTCCTTCTCATTTAATGTTTTTGAACATAAGTCTTTGAAGAAACGACTAAGATCTGTCAAAGCATCCTATATTGGTTTATCAAGCAGATCCCGAAATGCTATAGGCATGAGTCTCTTCATGAACACATAACAGTCATGACTCTTCATCCCTTTCAATTTCCCACCCGTAACACACCTTGCAATGTTTGACACATATCCATCTAGTAGTTTTAGAGACTTAACCCATGTGCACACATCTTCAACTTGCTTTTCGGACAATGTGTACCTTACATGCAGTTTGACAATCTTACCATTAGGAGATTCATAAATTTTTAATCCAAGACACTTACAAATATCTTTCATGTCCAAACGTGCCTTATCATTATCTTTTGTCTTCCTCGTAACATTCATCACGGTGTTAAACACATTGTCGAACACATTATTCTCAATATGCATCACATCTAGATTATGACGAATCAAATTGTAGACCAATAAGGCAGTTCCCAAAAGATGCTTCTCCGAACCCAGTTATGAGATTCGCCAAACCCATTGATTATGTTTGTGGCATCAATCTTACCAAATGGGATGACCGACAATCTCATCACACGATCTCGCATCTCTGTTCCCGATAATCGTGGTGCAGGCATATCATTGTCTACTTTCCCTTTCCTGAAGTGTTCTCTATTTCTTCGAAACAGGTGATCAACCGGCAAGAATCAACGATGACAGTCAAACCAACAAGGCTTTCGACCTTTTGATAGATTGAAAGACTTTATATGCTCCATACAATACGGACAAGCCAACTTCCCGTGTGTACTCCATCCAGCTAACATACCATAAGCTGGGAAGTCACTTATAGTCCATATAACCGCTGCCCTAAGGTTAAAATTTGTTTTCGTTGCAACATCCCAAGTCTGTACTCCATCCTCCCACAATACCTTCAACTCTTCTATAAGAGGTCTCAAGTAAACATCTAAGTTCTTTCCAGGACTCTTAGGACCAGGAACCACGAGTGAAAGAAACAAGTATGGCTGTTTCATACACATCCAAGGAGGTAAGTTGTACGGAGTAACAATCACAGGCCAACATGAGTACGGAACAACTGAGTGGCCAAACGGATTGAAACCATCGGTGGAAAATCCAAGCCATGTATTTCTAGGTTCCAATGCAAACCCAGGATGTGCTAAGTTAAAATCTTTCCAAGCCTTCCTGTAACGCCCCAGAAAATAGAACATTTTATAAATACTTTTAATAATGAATAAAATAATATTATTTATTATTATTATGTGTTAGTAAAATGAATGTCGTTCTATAACCTAGAAACACTAGAAAGATGTAGTATTTTAACTATATGGGAGAATTAAAGTGTTTGAATTTCTAAAACGAAAATAAAAGTTTTTCGAAATTTTTTCCAAAAAACACTATTCATCAATTTCTGCTTGAGAATTATTTTTGAACTTCCGAGAAATACGTAACTTTATAATATCTATGTGAGATGAATTATGTAATAATAATCTAAGTATGGAAAACGTAATATTTCGCATGCGGACTTAAATTTGAGAACGTTAGGAATATTAAACGTTAAGAAGAAAATGTAATGATTGTATGATACGAAGTATTGTACTAGCATGTATGAAGAATGGAATAACGTATGTTACGAATTAATATACGAACTAGAATACGAGAATTATACGTATGGTATAATGATAAGGCTTTTAATTAAATGGAATGGACTTGTAGGAGTATTAGTATATCGGTAGAAGTCCAATGGGAAGTGTTATGCAAGCCCAAGTGTTTGTTAATTAAGAGTCCAACTAATGTAATGCAAGCCCAATAAGAATTAGCTAGATTAATTAAGCAAGCCCAATGTCATGATCCATTGGATAAATAGGATCCATGGTGCAACTCATGGGTAGACTTGGTGGGCAAGAACTTTATGTGATGGCCAAGCTTTAGATAAGTGTTGTGATAAGCAAGTTTACTTAGGCCAAAGCAATGAATAGTAAGGAGGTTAGATTAAGGAGGTGGAAGGCCTAAATGACCATTCTACCCTAACTTTGCCAAGCCTATAAATAGAGAGCTCCATAATTCAATTGTTACTTGATTAAATTTCAACTTCTATCAAGATAAGTGCTTAAGTGTTAGAGAGAATAAGCTCACATAAGTCAAGAATAAGTCAATCAACCTTTGATAAATCTTCAAGGAAGAGAAGTACAAGTTCTTCAAGGGTAAGACTCTTGTCCATTATTCTTCCATCTCTATCATTATAGGATGATAAGAGAAGTGTAATAAAATAATCATGTATGCTAAGAACATATAAGAAGTGATTAATGAATGAACTTAAGCCGAATAAGTTATGAATAAGTAACTTGAACCTAAATAAGTTATGAACTTATGATGAACTTGTAATATGTTTGTCACATGAAGTTAGTATGTTGGATATGATTTGAGAACATTGAGTAAAGGACTTAAATCAATAATAAGTCATAAGTAAATGAAATCATGAAAGTTATAAGTAAATAAGCCATGAACTTATGAGGAATAAGTCAAAACCTAATTTGAAAATAAGTTAATGTAATAAGTAGTTTAAAATGTTTATATGATGGTTAGAATCCATTTAGAACAATGATCAAATTGTTAGTAACAAAGTTATGCCGGAATTCACACGATTAGACGTTAAGCGTAGAATTCGTGAAATTCTCGGAATGGAAGTCGTATTTTGTGTTTGAACTCGGAAATGCTAGTTTTTGATGGAGAAAAGTCATATTTGGCATTATAGAGTTGCAGATTTGAAAATGACTGGATTCCGACTTAGAATGAAGAAACGAGCGTTGAACGTTCACGAACGTTTATCGTTTTCGTTAAAAATGAACTAATAGGTGAAATTTTAGCAAATGAAGTTAAAAAAATAAAATTCTTGCATAAACGCGTAGAGTATGTAATTTGTGAACCGTAGGCTCTTGAACGAGCCAATTCGGACTTATAACGAAGAAGTTATGCGTCCGGGAGTTTCGCAAAATTTCAAAATCTGCAAAAGTTGTCTGAGGCACAGAGTTGGCGCTGAGGCGCCAACCCAAGGCCAAATTGTGGCACAACAAAGTCTTGAGCATAGTGTCTTGACATCTTTGCAGATCGCGTCGCCATGGTAGCACTAAGAAATAAAGTGTGTGTATGCGTCCTGATCTGTTCGATATCTTAGAATCTCTGTGCTAATCATGTGCATGTATGTTATGAGATGAAAAAAATAATAATGGCGCCTTGATGGTGCATCCTAGATTTTAGGCAGAGAAGAAAGTTTTCAAGTATAGAAAGAATGGTAACTCATTGGTAATAAACTAAAGCTTGATTGTAATATTGTTAAGACATGTTTAAACCTTAAGTATTATCAATTAAGGTTAATGAAGGTCAATTGAACATGAATGTAAGGGAAAACATAATGAAAAGCCGGAAGCAATAATAACAAATCTAAGTCATAATTAGATTGAGAAGATGGGTAAGATACATTAGGGACTGTGTATTCTCATTCATGACCTAATGTGTTATGTGATATTATCATTATTGTAGAGACTCAAAGACTTAAACCAAAGAACGTGTTATTAACTATAGCAGACGCTAAAGGCAAGTACTCTAACCCTTGTTCCAGTTCAATCTGAACAAGCTTTGTGATTCATGTATTCTTACACATGAAGTATTGTATGATGAAGTCAAAGCCAATTCTTTCGGCAAGACTTAAATTATATTTCTATCAAAGCATGTACAATGTTTACCAAGTTATATTGGTGTGGTTTTCAATCGAAGACTGAGTATGCTAAAAATGTTTTGTCGTCATACGATAGGCACGTGAGGTTGCCACAACTTAAATGTACATACGTTACTGAATGTAGTGTTTATCAACATAGAGTACTATAGGCTGATCACCTAGACGTGCTCGTAAGAAATGCCGAACTTACGGACTTAGTGTCGGGATGTCTTTTTCAAAGAACTTATGATATGCTCAAGGTCTTGGACCAGAATTGATGTTTTACTGAATATTGTTGTTGTAAAACGTTTTGAATGAAAAGAAGTGCTATTTTGAATTGTCGATAGTACTTCATAACTATTGTTTAGTTATTGAAGATATATGATTCCTATGTTTCAAGCATGTTGTTTATTAGAAATGTTGTACTTGCTGAGCTAGTTATGCTCACTCTTGCTTAAATCATATGAACACAGCTAAGATCGAACGGACCGAAGGCTCCGGCAAGGATAAGGGCAAAGCGAAGACGAACCCGTAGAATACTTATGTAATAGTATAGGATGAACATTTGTAATATATTTGATATTATGACAAGAAAAAGTGAAAGGGTTATCAAGAACCTGGGAAATGTAAATGTTATTTTAATATATATCTAAGACATATTCGTTCTTTTGAGGCATTTCAATTGAATGTATGTATGAATGGTAGTCTTAGTGTAGCACCATCACCATCCGAGGTTGGAAGAGACCCAGATTTGGGGGCGTCACAGGTTGGTATCAAAGCAATAGGTTATAAAACTTAAGGGGGGGAAAATAAAAACCTTAAGTCATAACCTTAAGAGGAGTCAAAGAAGTAAAAGAAGAAAATAACCTTATAAAAATGCATTATGATTATATTATGTGTTTTTATTATTCTACTAACGTGTACTAATCAACTTAATTGTTTTGTGTAGATGTCAGGAGTAAATGAAATGCAGTTAGATGTACAAGCTGTTAGTGAAGAATCAGTTAACCAAGTAGAGGATATACCAAACCCCATAGCGGCAGAGCCCGAAGTTGTTGTGATTGAGTCTGGAGACTCAGAGGATCCTGACCTCATGTCAGTATTCGATAGTATGATAGAGGAAGAGGTGGAGCTAGTGTCCTTCAACCCGATAGCTATAGCAGCGGAGATGGCTCCGGGGGAGTCAATGATGTCATTATTTATGTCTGTGTTGGATAGAAATATCCATTACTGTCAGGAGGTTAAGGAGTTGAAAGCAGAGCTTCAGATGGTTACAGAGGATAAGACGGACGTGGAGTCCATGTGGGAGTAGGAACATGACGAGAGGATTTTGGCTAAGGACAAAGTCCACAAATTAAAGCATGAGGTCTTTGAGCTCAAGGAGGAGCTAAAGACCAAACGACAGAAGATAGGGAGAATGTCCTATATCCATAGGAGTTCTCACATAGATTTCAATGACAGAAGTAGTGGTTATCCTAGAGAGAAGCGCGAGGCGACGCGACATCTTACTATCGATCGATGATATTATTTCCGATCTTACCAAGGCAGATTTTGATAATGCCTTAAGACAGATGTAATCTAGTAGTAGCTAGAGTAGTTTAAATATGTAAATATTTTTGTATCTAGTAGTGACGTAAAACCCTCTTTTGTATAGAAAAGGGTAGTCTTTTGTAAATCCCAATTTTTGGAAAGCAATAGCGGGATAGTAATGTAATCAGCTTAGGCTGTGTAATGAAACTATGTAGTATTATACTACAATGAATGAATGAATATAAGCCTTTTTTTTATGAAATAATCGAGCAATGGATGTTAAAGTTATTGTTTAATTTGGAATGATAACTAACTAATAAAGAAGGAAATAATAACGATGATGTGTTGTTTGTTGTATCGATAAAATGTTTGCCAAGAAGAGTGCAACGAAATCAAGGTGCTAATCTTGAATCAACAAGAGGGAGGTCCAGTAAACCACATGCAGGAATTTGTTAATTTAATAACAGTCGCATTTAATAGAACTGGGGCTAATATCCCCGTAAATCCGGGAGTAGCACGAGCTACGACCTTTAAGGATTTCAAGAGTGTTGGTCTGCCAGAGTTCAAAGGAACTACGGACCCTATTGAGGCCCAAACGTGGGTAAAGGAAATTGAGAAGGCATTTGTGATAGCAAATGTTGATGAGGCCCAGAAGGTTGCCTTTGCAACCTATATGATGAAGAGAGAGGCCAACTTTTGGTGGGAGGCCAATCAGGCCAGAGCGGATATAGGGAATGTAACGTGGGTGAGGTTCAAGGAGATATTCTTCGAG
Organism: Panax ginseng; assembly: GCA_020205605.1. Taxonomy (NCBI): domain Eukaryota; kingdom Viridiplantae; phylum Streptophyta; class Magnoliopsida; order Apiales; family Araliaceae; genus Panax; species Panax ginseng. Next base: position 67,986,591 of record CM035132.1, on the reverse strand, counting down.
AACTACTTTCCCACAGGAATGCAGGGGAGAATGGAGATGAGTTTCCTCGATTTGAAACAAAGGGATATGACAGTGCCCCATTACGCTGCCAAGTTTAATGAACTGACAAGGTTCGCTCTACACCAAGTGGACACCGAGGTAAGGAAGGTGCGATGATTTGAGCAGGGCTTGAAACCCTGGCTCTATAACTATGTCTGTGTTCCAAAGCACTACTTTTGGAACCCTTTTAGAGAAGGCGATAATTGCCGAGGGTGGTAGCGAGGCGTTGAGCCAGTACCACAAAGAAAAGAAGAATAAAGGGAAGATTGACGGGGGGGTCAAAATAGAAGGAGCTAGTGGTAGTGGTGAGAAGAGGAAGGTATTTAGCTCTGGGAATACCGGAGTGAAGCAAGGAGACCCGAAGAGAAGGATGGAGGCCTGCAAGACCTGCGGGAAGACTTATTTAGGAGTCTGTCTCAAGGGGAAGGCCGTGTGCTATAATTGCGAACAGGAGGGGCACATTGCACCTAACTGTCCCAATCCAAAGAAGAATCATAGGTGCTTTGTGTGTGGGTCAACTGACCACATGGCAAAGAGCTGCCCAAAGAAGGGGATGGACGAGAACTGGGGCACTACTAGCGGGAAGTTAGCTATTGGGAGTCCAGCACAGCCGGGTAGGCCGATGGGCTGTACTTTTAATATTACATTCCAAGATGCAGTTGCATCGGGGGACGTCGTCAAAGGTATTATTCTGATCAACGACATAAATGCTTACGTGCTGTTTGATTCGGGTGCTACTTGTTCGTTCATAGCTTGTGATTTTGCTAGACGATTAGAATTACTTCCCGAAAAGTTGCCTATACCTTTAAACATTAAGGTAGCAAACGAAGAGATAATTCCTGTTGAAGATATTCATAGGAGTTGTTGCGTAGACATTCGAGGTTGTAAATTGTCGGTAGATTTAATACCGATAAAGTTAGGAGAATTTGATGTAATTCTCGGGATGGATTGGTTAGTAAACCATGGGGCAATTATAGATTGTCAAAAGAAATGTGTGAATATTAGAACGTTAAGACAACCTCAGGTAGTATTTTATGGGAATAGATCACCGGGACATTCGTGTTGTGTAATGATGACACAGACGAGAAAATTATTAAGGAAGGGGTGTGTAGGTTATTTGTGTCATGTTGTTGATACCCTGAGAGTGGTAGCAACCATGGAACAAATACCTATAGTGAGTGAATTTACGGATGTATTTCCGAGTGAACTGCCGGGTATTCCGTCGGATAGGGAGACCGAGTTCATCATAGACATTATGCTAGGAGCGACACCAGTTTCCAGGGCACCGTATCGTATGACGCCAGTGGAGATGAAGGAATTGATGGTGCAGTTACAAGAACTGTTGGACAGGAAGTACATTCAACCGAGTGTTTCGTCGTGGGGAGCATCGGTACTATTCGTCAAGAAGAAGGACAGATCTTTAAGACTTTGTATTGACTACCTAGAGTTGAACAAGTTAACGATAAAGAATAAATACCCATTGCCCAGGATCGATGATCTCTTTGATTAGTTGAAAGGGGCTAAGTATTTTTCTAAAATAGATTTAAGAACGGGGTATCATCAGTTGAAGGTTAGGAAGGAGGATGTACCAAAGACAACATTTAGGACTCGTTATGGTTATTACGAGTTTCTTGTGATGTCATTTGGGTTAACTAATGCACCAGCTGCATTTATGGATATGATGAACAAAGTGTTCAAACAATATTTGGACAAGTTCATCGTGGTGTTTATTGATGATATTCTAGTCTATTCTAAGACGTCAGAAGATCATGCTGAACACCTAAGATTAATGTTGGAGACACTAAGGAAGGAGAAGTTGTATGCGAAATTCACGAAGTGTGAATTTTGGTTAGAGAAGGTACAGTTTTTAGGTCATGTCATTGATCAGGAAGGGATTTCAGTAAATCCAGCAAAGGTGGAAGCAGTGATGAATTGGGAATAACCGAAATCGCCGACTGAGGTTAGGAGTTTCCTAGGGTTAGCGGGTTACTATCAGAGATTTATCCAGGATTTTTCTATGATAGCTACTCCGTTGACTAATTTAATAAGGAAGACAGTGAAATACGCGTGGACAGATAAATACGAGGACAGTTTTCAAGAGCTGAAGAGGAGATTGAGTGAAGCTCCTGTTTTGTCATTACCCGATGACACAGGAAATTTCGTAGTTTATAGCGATGCTTCGCATAGAGGACTTGGTTACGTGCTCATGCAGCATGGCAAGGTCATTGCGTATGCATCTAGGCAGTTGAAGGATTATGAGAAAGTTTACCCTACTCATGATCTGGAACTAGCCGCAATAGTTTTTGCTCTAAAGATATGGAGACATTATCTTTATGGGGAAAAATGTGAGGTATACACGGACCATAAGAGTCTGAAATATATTTTCACTCAGAAGGAATTGAATATGAGGCAGAGGAGATGGCTGGAGTTGATAAAGGATTACGACTGTGAAATCCTGTATCACCCTGGAAAAGCCAATGTAGTTGCCAACGCTTTAAGTAGAAAGGGTCAGGAAAAGTTGTCTATGTTAACGACTCAAACTGAGTTAATAACAGAGATGGGTAGGATGGAGATAGAAGTGAGGTTGCCAAGTGAATCGGGGCAGATACTTTTTACGACAGAGATGCAATCTACTATCGTAGAGAGAGTCAAGGAGGTGCAGCTCAAAACTGACGAGTGTGACCGAGTAAAGGAGCGGTTAACCAATGAAAAAGAAACTAAGTACAGTCTTGATAACGAGGGGTTATTGAGATTTGAAGGAAGAATTTGGGTTCCGACTGAGACAGAATTAAAGGAGCAAGTTCTACAAGAGGCTCATAGTTCGAGGTTTTCGATTCATCCTGGTAGCACTAAGATGTATCAAGATCTTTGACAGAGTTTCTGGTGGCCGAATATGAAGAAAGATATCGCCGAGTATGCGAGTAGGTGCTTGAATTGTCAGAGAGTTAAGGCCGAACATCAACGACCAAGTGGCTTGCTACAGTCATTAGCTTGGGCCTCTCTAGGGTGTCGAAAGATTGAGTGCTTTTCCGGAAGACTGATGATGTATCTAGCCATTTGACATATTCAATATCCTCTTTAATGCGGCAGTCGTCTGTCCCGAGCAAAATGGATTCAAGCGGATCCTCCGAGTAATTTCCACTGAACTTATGATTAACCAATTCCTCCATGGTATCCACCCGCATACACTCACCTTTTTCTTTCGGATAAGACATTGACTTGAAAACGTTAAAGGTGACCTGTTGATCTTCAACTAGCATCGCCAATTCACCTTTTTGAACATCAATCAATGTTCTACCCGTTGCCAAAAATGGTCGCCCAAGAATGATCAGGATTTCACTGTCCACTTCACAATCCAAGATAAAGAAATCCATGGGGAAGATGAATTTATCCACTTTTACTAAAACATCCTCAACAATACCTCGTGGATATGTAACCGATCTATCCGTTAACTGTAAACTGATATTTGTCGGGCGTGGAGCCTGAAGTCCGAACTGGCTATAGACGGATTATGACATCAGATTTATACTAGCCCCCAAATCATATAATGCTCGACCCGAAAACTGATTTCCAATTTCACACGGTATATTAAAGCTACCTGGATCCTTGAGCTTCGGTGGTAACTTATTCTGAATAATCGCACTGCATTCTTCAGTCAATGCTACTGTTTCAAACTCACCCAATTTCCTCTTCCTCGACAAAACCTCCTTCATAAACTTGGCGTAACTCGGCATTTGCTCCAAGGCTTCGGCAAAGGGGATGTTGATATGTAGCTTTTTGAAGATATCCAAAAATCGTGAAAACTGCTTATCCAACTTAGATTTCTAAAATCTCTGCGGATACGGTATAGGAGGCATTGTGTTGGTTGGTTCTGAATCTTTCTGCTGTAAGGTCTCATCTTGACGTTTTTCGGTGTCCACCACTTCCTCTGTTTCAATTGATGCCTTGTCCCTCTTTTCCCTATCCGTGACTGTTTCTTGTAATTCCTTTCCACTTCGTAGAGTTACAGCCTTACATTGCTCATCTCTGCCCGAGTTTTTCTCTGTATCGCTCGGAAGTGTTCCAAGTGGTCGGTTATTAAGTGCATGCGCTATCTGCCCCATTTGATTTTCCAGATTCATGATCGACACGCTTAGGCTTTGCATATTCAGATCTGTTTGATTAAGTTTCTTTTCATGTTCCTCGTGTTTTTTTCCAGAAGCTTTAATATATCTCTCCATGGTTTCTTCCAAACTTGATTTCCTCTCTGATTGTTGTGTCTGATTTTGAAACCTGGATGTGTTTTGTTGTCTCGGCGCTTGAGCTGAAGCTTGGTTGTTACTCCATGAAAACCCCAGATGATTTCTCTAACCCGGATTATATACATTTTGATTCGGATAAAAATTGGGTGAATCAATCGTAACTCCTACAAACTGTCTTTGATTCAAAGATTTATGGCACATTGATCCGTAGTATGACCCCCAGCACAAATTTCACAAACCATCGCTACCTGCTGTGTGGATTGTGGATGCCATAATTCCACTTGCTTAGCCATTGCGGCCATTTGTGCTTGTAATGCTGTCATCGCATCTACGTCATACTTTCATGCTATTTTCGGAGGATTAGACCTTGTCATGGGCCATTGATAGTTGTTGGTGGCCATTGTCTCTAACAGCTGATATGCCTCGTCAAAACTCTTAGACATGATCGCTCCCCCTGCTGCTGCATTAATACTCGCCCTCGTGGACGCTTGCAAACCATCATAAAATATTCCTAACTGCATCCACTGCGGAATTCCATGGTGTGGGCACTTACGGAGCATATCTTTAAACCTTTCCCATGCCTCATATAACGATTCTGAATTAAATTGTGCGAAAGTGTGAATATCGTTCCATAGTTTTGCCGACTTCACTGGTGGGAAAAACTTAGCTAGAAATTTTTGAGCTAAGTCGTCCCAGGTTGTGATTGAGCCAGGAGGCTGAGAGTGTAGCCAACTTCGCACTTTGTCTTTCAAGGTGAACGGGAACATCCTCAACCTCGTAGCATCTTCCGATACATTGTTAAATTTGAAGGTGTCACAAACTTCCAAGAAACTTAAGATATGCTCATCCGGATCATCTAATGAACTACCCCCAAACAGACATGTATTCTGAAGCATCTGAATTGTTGCCGGTTTAATCTCAAAACTGTTTGCATTGATCGCCGGCCTCCTAATACTCGACTGTATATCCGTGACATTCGGCATGGCATAGTCCCTAAGTGATTTCTGGTCGTTCCCTACCATGTTCGCTGGAATTTCTTGTTCTGCCAGTTTTTCTTCCTCAGGTGATACTGCACTAGTTGATTGCACTTTCCGGAACTTCCTTTCAATATCGTCTGTATAAGGAAAAAGTTCCTTTCTCACCCTTGATCTAGTGTGCATACACTCGCAAAGAATTCCTGCAAAGACAAGAAGAAAAATAAGTAACGTTTAAATTAAGACCGAATTGATTATAACTAATATGGAATTAATATTAATAAAGAGTTTCCTCGGCAACGGCGCCAAAAACTTGTTGGTTGATTTCACAATTAAAGCAAACGTGGAAGTATACACGGTCAACAAGTAATATAGTGATAAGATAGAGTGTCGATCCCACAGAGAATTCTAATTAATAAACTCCAACTACTAGTACTATATCAATCCAATTTTATTTAAACAACCAATAATTGTGATTTTTAGATTTAAGAAAACTAAATTAAACAACCTAAAGAGATTATTCTAAAAGAAAGCAAATAAACAAACTAAGAATTGATTGAATTCAGATAAATAAGAATTAAGACTCCAATATCCCCAATTATGAATTATAAATCAATTATCCAATTATCCCAATTATTATGTCTACTGAATTATTAACAGGAATTCTCAAATGCCAAAAGCCCTTTCCCAAGTGATCAATTGCCTTTTATTTAACCCAGATTAATTTTGCTATATTCCTATGCAAAACAATTGAATTAAACTCGTTACAATCCCAATTCCTTATGTGTCACATGCGGTAAATAGATATTTCCATTCTATTCACAAACCTAATTATTCACTGTGCAAATAACTAAGTCACATGCCACCATGCCCAGTTCTAACCCTAGAATTCCTTTTCCAATTCCCTCTAGAGTAACAAGGTAATTATTGGCCAGATAATTAAACAATCAGCACAAAGCAAGATGAACAATTCACTTCAACATAAATAATTGGAATAAATCAACTAATCAATTCATAACCATAAAAGGTTCAATTGGAATCTTAATAAAAGAAATTAGTTCATAACGAAAATTAAAACCAACAATATTTGAAAAATCATCCTTAATGAATTACACAAATTAAAAGAATAAAGAAGAAGAAGAACTCCAAGTTCAAGTCTTCAAAATCTCCTCTTGCTCCTTGATTAATCTCCCCCAAATTGTGTAGATGAGTTCCCTATTCCAATGTAAATAAACCCGTATATACTTCCCAACTTGTTCCTCAATCCAATTCCAAATCAACTTTGAATCCCATGTGCCAAGCCAAGTCAAACGGAAGTCAACGCACGTGCCCGGTCAACTGAAGCCGAGGCCCAGCGCCCCGGCGTTGGGATTAATTCTATATTGAGTGCCCCGGCGCTGTAAGGTAGAAAATTCCAACTATGCCCCTTCTCAGCTCAATTAATCCTAAACGTTCCTACAACTCCAAAACTTGCAATAACACAACTAAACACAATAAAACGAATCTAAAATGCTTTGAACATACAATAAATTAAGCCTAAATATATCCAATTCATGGGTATATTACCCAATCATCAGAAATGAAGAGAATATAGTTAGAATGAATTAATTTGGTTTATAATTGGGATTACATTGTTAGTTTTTGTCAAACAATATCAAAAATGGAGTTTTTGGTTTTAAACATAGCGTTCAAGGATTTAATTGTTCTGAAGTTATTGTTTAGTTGCTTTGAAATCAATATATATGATGGGTAATATTTTGAAATCAGTAATCTATGTAAGTTATATATGTTAATTTAGGTGCTAGCAGCGTTAAACAGTCAAAAATTTTGCTTTGTTCTGCTTTTATGGTGGTCGGTTCTACAATTCGGCGCCTCAGCGCCAAAAATAGACCCGCAGCCCCAACCTTCACGCCGCAACGCCGAACTCGGTGTCACATCGCCAACCTCACGCCACAACGCCAACCCATGGCTCATGAACCGCACCATGATGCCAGTGTAGCCATGACCTCGATTCAAACCGTAGCACCGCAGCAATACGGGTTAGCGATAAGGCCCAAAAAATTATTTTCTTGTACACAGAGTCTGTAATAGTTAATATGATGCAATATTATGACTGTTAAAAATGTAATTTTTGTTATTGTGATATTATAGTGCTAAAAATGAGTATATTATTAGTAGTTAACGAATTTTCTTGTGTAATTTGATTATGTGGTTAAAAGCCAAGCCATACATGAAATAGACACTTATGTGTATACAGAGTATCGATAGTAACTAATTATGTCGTGATGACATGTGTATATGATATTATGAATCGAATTGTTACGGTTTAGCTCATACATAAGGCAAGTTTCCTAAACCAAAACTTCTTTGTGCAAGTTTCATAACTCTATTTATATTGTGCAAGTTCCTAAATCTTACCTTTTGATATTGAGCCAGTCTTTCTAATATTTAACTTGTTGTTTAAAATGTAAGTCTCTAAATTCCGATACACTAATATTAAAAAAGTTTTGTCGTTCAATTAACTATTTGTTATGCATGCTCAATACTAAATTCTAAATAACCTTAGCTTAATATTGTTCAAGCAAGGTATGTTACGTTATTCAATGTTTATGCACTTAGATTATTCCTAAAGTATGACCTTAGTATACAATGTTGATTCACTTATGATTTATTCTATAGCATAATGTTATTACATTTTTATTCAACTAATCCTTAGTTGATGTTCGTAAACTCTAAATTACCTTGAAACCTATCCAAACCAAACTTACTTTGGTGCAGACTCGTATTCAAAATGCTGAGATGAATAACCCTATTATATGGGATAATTTATGCATAGCGTTGAAATGTTTGTGCACAACACATTGTACGAAGGGCTGATCCCCCTAAGTACGAGGAGTCCTTATAGTCTTATGACTGTTAAATTTTAAGTTGAAAGAATACTTATAACTATGGACACGGTTAAATGGTCTTTTGACCCTCGCTTTATATTTTCAAATTACATTCATGAATATTATTGATGAAGTACCTTATTCATTTTCTATTGAGCCTATTCATTTGGTAATTGATATGATGTTTATTCATTATCATGTTAAGTGAGCTTTATTTGCCCAGTCTTGCTTACTTGAACAGAAAACATATTAATCTATTCTTTATCAGTTTTACGTTTATTTGCAAATGGCAGAGTTCTAAACTTAGAGTGTGAAAGAGAGAGTTCTGTGGAATTTTGAGAGAGGAAATTCTAGAAATCAAGGGGAAACAAACAATTCCTCATCATCTATATAAGATTAAGAAGGAATCGAAGGTAATAATCTAATTCTAAAGCTTCTTCACTGTAAATAAATTTTGGTGGTTAATTTTGTTTAGAAATTATATATGTGTTCTTGGGTTTAATTAATCCTTGATATATCATTTAAAACTGATTTTGGAGTAATCGAATTTGTGTGTATATGTTAAAGATGAAGAAATTGGGTTTTTGGCTTAATATATATATATTATGGTCTGATTTGGAGTCAAAATTTTCTATGAATCCATGTTTAAAATCTAAAATTGATAATGGATTATGTTAGTACTCTGAGTTACGAAAACATGCAAGTTGAATGAATCAAATTGGTTAAAAAATAAATTTGCGACGTTTGATTTCGCTAAGTATGTTAAAACATGAAACATAACGTGAATATGGAATTTGAGTTCTTGATTTGATTGTTAGAAGTGTTTGAGTTGTTAGAATTATTTTATAAGTGGTTAATACTATATTTGCTAAGCTTGTAGAATCTGGAATTGAGTAATTTGGTTCTTAGATGAAAAAGATTTGAATTTTAGCTAAAGAGAAGAGTTTGGAAGTCAACTGAAGTGGTTGGGACTGCACCGTAGTGCTGCCGCGCTAGTTTATAGGCCAATTAGGGCGCTACCGCGCCATTTTTAAGGCTTAATGTGGCGCAGCCGTGCCAGTTGGTAGTCTGACCCAGAGAAGAATTTTCATTTTTTCAGTCTAGGGGATGTATATATAACCTCTTTAAATGATTGTATCAAGGTATAAAACATGAAATAAGTCACCATAACAGATTGTAATCACGAAGTGATACTATGATGCGTGATATAAGGATTTGCGAGAGTGTTTAACTCATTAGTCGAGAGGAATGAAGACGTGGCTTAAATGCTAGTTTTTTGTTATATTTGGATAGAGATTTTAGATTTATGGCATGTGAATGATTAGATAATCAGATTGTGATTAAGATGGAAATTTAATCAATAAGGTTAATTTTAATGTAACTGATTGGTATTGTGATCCCAATGATATACGTAGGATTTTTCTGGAATGTGAATTATAAGTTTGTAGTGAACACACGAGGCAAGTTTTCTAACCTTTGCTTCTTTATTATTCAAGTGAGGTTTCTTAAAATGTTCAATGCTTGTGTCTTGGTTAACTTTCTATTCTTTCTAAAGCATTACTTAAATTTTTATTCTTAATTCTAAATCCTAGTATTCTATTACTGTTGAAATTTTGACACCCCCAAATATGGGTACTTCATTCCCACATGATTTGGTGTTCACTGTACAATCATTCATTTCTAACTATCCAAATATAATAAAATTTAAACAATAAATCTTCCCATTAAAGGGTTACAAAGCTTAAACCAAAAATCTCCCAGGTTAGTTAACCTTTAAAACATTCATCAATTACGAAAAAGTAAACAATTACATCACATAATTAAACCAAGTCTGAAAATATAAATGTCATTAGATTTACAAGTCTTCAACAATTGTTCATCTTACCTTTCCCTTTACTAGTGGTTGGCTCATCAACCTTCTCAACTTTAGCTGCAATGGTTATATATAAATGCAAGAGTGAACAAAACAAATGTTCACTTAAAAGAATACAATGACTGGTAATGAATAAACTCATTTGAATTGAATAATATATCTTAACATCGATAATCAATAGCTGATACTGGAAATTATCTGAGGGTCACAAGACCAAGAACTATGTCCAAGGTTATAAGTATTTCTTTCAACTTAAACCTAAACAGTCATTATACTGTAGGGACTCCCCGTACTTAGGGTGATCAGCCCTTCATACCATGTATTGTGCATAAACATCTAAACGCTTCTGCGTAAATAATCCCCTATAATAGGGTTGTTCATCTCAGTTTTAATATACGAGTCCGCACCAAAGTAAGTTTGGTTTGGATAAGCTTCAAGGGTAATTTAGAGTTCAACGAACATCAACTAAGGATTAGTTAAATCAAAAATTTAATGACAATGCGAGGGTTTAACAACGACATGCTATAAAGTAATTATGAACTGTAGCGCCCCCAAATCCATTGTTCTACATCACCACGGATCTGGTGCACTATTTCTATAACTATTGCAGAAGATATAAACATAAATTGTTTATACATTAAATATTATACACTATCCCAAGGTCGAGTAACCATAACTTATACACAATTCATTATCCTATCTGACATACAAAGATTTTATCATACATTATTGTTACCAATCTATCTACACATGTAAACTAAAGCTGGAACTGTCGTTAACCTTTCCTTGTATCCGACGCATTCGCCTTAATCTGCAATGTTTTATCATGATATAGTAAGGGTGAGCATGAAAGTTGCCCAACAAGTTTAAATTTTATTTAAGGATATATCATGATTGAAAGAGTCTGAATAATAGGCTGGCTATAATTCAACAATGTAGTTGTGAATTAGCACGAACAAACTTTTGACTGAACAAGTATTAAACATCAACAAATATATCTGAACCGAATGGTAATGAAGGTGATCAGCCTTTCATACCTGACTTATATATACAATATGTACAGAGTACAATTTTACATGGCAATCAACAATGATTAACCATAAGCATATTTGAATGAAACAACTCTTAGTAGAGTTAAGAAAAACTTGCCTGTTTCGTTGATTACCATTACGAAATATAACTTAGCTTTATCCGAAGACCTAATATAGATAATACCGATCTCCAAATATTAGAATAATATCATCATAGTATAAAATAACCTAAACACATTACCACATAATCCTATTAGTCTATTCAGCACACAAGACCTAGTATCAAGTCAAACTATTGCAGTCTGAGTTGAGTTCGGTACTAATATTACATCCCGACGGCCTAGTCGGATAATTATCAAGTTTAAGTTCAATTAAACTCTGCCTAAACACTTAACAATTATCTTAGGTAATTTATTAATCAGTCAAAATAATTTTCATATGCCCATAATAATTTAGATAATTATTACCATTTATTATGATTTTTCAATCATTAATATCATATTTATATGAATTAAATACCACTTAATTCTGTTATCATTAATATTTTTTAATATTAAATATTAATGAAATCCTTAACATAATATTATAATATATTTATAATATCTCAAAGTATTTTTAATACTTTATTATTACTATTAAATGATTTTAAAGTAATTAAAACCATTATTAATTATCTTCCATTAATATTAAAATGTTAATATTTTTCATGACAAAATATCAAAAGTTATATTTTATAAATTAAAATATTTTTATAACACTTAAATTATTTATATATAATTTTTAAAGCATTAATTTTATTTTTCTATAATTTATTTAATACATTTATTAAATAAATTAATTACCATTAATATTAATTTATTAATGAAATTCATCACAAAATATTAAAAGTAATTAAAAATAACTTAAAATATTTTCTTATACCATGATATAATTTTAAATGATTTTTCAAGTATTAAAATCATTTTTAAGTAATTTATTTAATATTATAATTAAATAAATTAAATACCATTAATGTTCCAAAAATACTAAATATTTATGAAATATATTCAAAATAATTAAAAACTAATTTTCGTGGATTTAAAATAATTTTAATAATTTATTATGTATTTTTAATAATTAAAATCCATTTAATACTAATTATTTAATAAAATAATTAATTCTCTAATTAAATCACTGCTAAAGGGCCTATATAGCGATTTAAACTGTCAAGTATAGGAGTTCTCAATGTTTCTTGAGCCTTCATGTCTGTGGATAAGATGATAGGTTTGACCAACTGTAATTCATAGATCCGGAGGTATCTGGGTTTGATTAAGTGTTCAGATTATAGTATTGATGCTATACTACAACCCTAAACAAACAACATGGCCATCTTATATCCAATCAGAGAGATCTGGGCTCTCAAAGATCTTGTCAGGCCTCATCTGGGTTTTCTGGGTAACCCAGAAACCCAGACGTTTGCGAGGTACCACTTTGTGGCTCAAATTTCTTAGGGTTCTAGTTATTTGTCTTGTGTTCTAATATCTCAAACCCGTAGTTCGTATACCAAGGAACATATATGTAACACCAAACTAGTCATACTACATAACAGGTAATAGATCAAGGCCGGTCAAAGAGTAGGCCAGGAACTGTTCTTGGTGAATTCTGGGTTTTTCAGAAATTCATCCGGACAGTTGGTCAACGCTTGTTTAACCACTGATTACTTTGATCCTGTGAAAGATCTATTTGTTATAAGGACTTTAGTGTGTAGTCTACATACCAGACAACAAGCTTAAAGTAATAACATGGTCTAAATATCAAACATGTGCAAGATCAGAGGCCTGCAAAACGTTATCAGAAATTCTGGGTTTTCTGGAGATTTTTTGGGTTTTCCAGAAACGGTTTTCGTGCTCGGTCAACGTACTTTGACCGTTAATAACTTTTAATCTATTCATGATCTGGGCTTGATTCAAGTTCCAGAGCATAGACAACATAGCATACTAAAGATCTATAACATAAAACACACAAAACAACTAACAGGTAAAGATCTATGGGATCTGACATATGGCTGTCAGGCCACTTTTCCAACTTTTCCCAGATTTCTAAAAACTTCTATTTCGAGCATTTAGATGTTATGAATCTGGGATTTAACAACCCAGCTCACTAAATGACACCCTCTAACACATATCTAACCAATCATTAAAAACATCTAACATCAAATACATAGATTTTCAAGTTAGGGTTTTATACCTCCTTTTTGAGCTTGATCTTGATTCTGACCTTGATGTTTGTTCTTGGCAAGCTAAAGGCTGACATTGGTTTTGTTTCTCACTCACTTTCACTCTCAAATTTTGGATGGGAGAGAGAGAAGGTTTGGCTAGGTTGAGAAGTAAAGTAAGTGAATTTCTTTACTTGTATGCTTTAAATCCTTGGTGTAATGTATATAATCTATCAAGTTGGATGATTAAAGTTGCTTTCTAGACCACATGGCTAGCCTAGGGTTGTTCACCAACCACAAGTAGGGCTAGATCTATACTCCATCTTATTAAAGTAATAAAAGGGTAGTTTGGTCATTTGACTTATAAAGTGAATGACAACTTAGTAACTTCTCACAACCATTAGGTTTTAACCCTTAGGGTTTGACCCTTAGGGTTTAACCCTTAGGATTTAACCCTAAGGTTACACAAATTTATAATCTAGTATTTACTAATTAGGTTTTAAAAATAGAAAATTAAGATTATAATTAGAATTTTCTAATTACATTAAAATTTCCTAATCACATTCAAGCTTGTCAATTAAGGTTAATATTTCCTTAATTAAAATTGCAAATTTATCATTTAGGTTCCATAATTGTACATTAGGGTTTCCAGTTGAACAATTAGGGTTTTCTAATAATCAATTAGAGTTTTCCCTAATTAAATAAATAACATAAAAACTTTATACTTATCTTCAAGCTTCCCAATTAGGGTTTTAATATTCCGAATTAGGGTTTCAGATTCCCAGAACTGAAATTAGGGTTTCCATAGCTGGTAATAGGGTTTCTTATCAATCGTTAGGGTTTTCTAACTGAACGTCGAGGTTCTAAAATATTATTAGGGTTTGTGACTGATATAATTTATCCGGTCAACTCTTGACCCTTAACCACATACTGTACACACATATGACCATATACACAAATACTCTTAACACTGTAAACCTTTACCAAGAGTTTTTAAATTCACAAAATTCATTCCCATGAATGTCAAATACATACACTTATTTTCTGTCTAGGTTTATTATTTAACCTTTATTCAATCTTTTAAGATTTTATAAAATTGTCTAAATTCTCGGGTTATCACATGAACTATAAATGAATAGTATGATACATCAAAGTCATGCTTTAAGAACAACTTTCAAAGCATACAATGAACCTAGCTTGAAGAGAAATGATAGGCTAAGGTTACATTTTCCAATAAGGAAACAAAATTAAGAACTTTGCTCGATAGAATTCAAGAACTTGCATAATTTGATAAACAAGATAGAATAACAACTTGCTTTAAGAATAACTTTCAAAGAATTAAAAATATATATTGAACCTAGCTTGAACAACAATGATAAGCTAAGATTACATTTTCCAATAAAAAACAAAATTAAGAACTTTGCTCGATAGAATTCAAGGACTTGCGTAATTTGATAAACAAGACAAAATAACAACATGCATATTTATAAACAATAGGATTAGCTCAAAATAAAGCTATCAGAATATGGGCCACTTGAGGGGCCAACGCTTAAGCTGGATGGATTAAAAGAATCTGCCTTTGATGGATCTCAGCCCAGATTCCTTATGAAAAAATGTGTCCGGTCCAACCTCTGGGTCAAGCTAAAAATCTGCTCTAAATGGGTATGCTTTCTAACACAGGTAATCCAGTTTGTCATCATCATAGATCCGGGAATCATGTCCTCCATGAACTAAGTGGCGCGGGTCTGAGCCCCAATGTTGCGAGAAGTCCACTAGCGATAGAAGGCATCCTGAGTGAAAGGACCCTCTGATAAAGTAAAGCCATCAATGCCCATCAGGGGAATCTATGTAACCGACTGAGATAAAGACCAATGGCGTCTAGCAGGAGGAAGATATGGAATACGAATCTCCCCTGTAGTGCTCCTGATAGCATGCTCTTCCAAGTAGAGCTCCCAGCCTCCATCGGTCAAGAAGGGGATCTAACGAGTGGATAATGCATACTCTGCACATGTCAGAAAACCGTACCCAAAACAAAATGTCAGATGATCCAGGGTGTAAGGAACCCATGTGATGACGTCGGCAGTAAACAACTCCAACTGTAAACGAGAATGAGTAAACCCCTCCACCACAGGGACCTCTGCCAAGGTAGAATAATGTCAGCGATGTCCTCGCGGATAGGTCTCCAGACCTAAAGTAGTAACTGGGTGTAGGCAAGGGAGCCTCTCATATGCCCAAAACGGAAAATGAAAAGATTAAATGTCATCAGTTATGAAGACTAAAAATCTGAGCGGAGGGGAAATTGAAAGATAAGGGGAAATTACTCACCAGCAAAAATGGGTAAAAGCCTAGCCAAACCTTTGTCTTGCCCTTTGAACGTAGGTGCATCCCTCGAAGGAAATAGGCGAAGTGAGTGAGCCCCAGTTAAAGTATTTGATGCGGTCCACATCACGAGTAGCGCTGACGAGAGAAAAAGAGACCGTCGAGAAGTTTTCTGCTAGGAAATAACCTCTAATGATGATCAAGAACAACCACCGAAGAATGTGATCCCTATCCCTCTTATTAGTAGACAAAGGCCCAGACAAAGTTCCACTCGAAGCATCAATGCTCAAAGGGCCAGAACAGACAACCCAACCCTTGAGGGCCGAAAAAGAAACTCCTAAAAGAGATCAAACTATAGCCGGTGAAATGTTAGTCACTAAGGGCATCGACCCCTTATAAACTTTAATCAAGTGATGAACCGCCATTCCATCAGTGTCATCATCACCTCGCAGTCCAGTAAATAGAGAGACTGAGTTTGGTGAAACCATCGCTCAGATAAAGCCCGTAGATAACCCCAAGGGTAGCGACATGGAGGAATAAAAAAGAAGACCTGAAAGCCCTAGGAGTGGACGATCTCCTGATACTCCGAATGAAGGGTCCGATATAAAGAATAAATGTTGAACCAGTTCCCCCTTGGCTGAGTGAAGCCAGGAACCTGCATCAATTTCAAATTAAGATTAAACCATTGTCACAAAAGTGGAGAAAAAAGAAAAGCAAAAATGAAAACTTCCATTACCTCACTCGCGTGAAGATAGATCGATGTGTGACATCTCAAATCATCTAGAAAATCAGGAATCATCACACTAATAGCAGGAAATTCTTGATGTGGGGTAGAAGAAAAGGTGTGATCCACAAATAGAACATCCTCATACTCATTTATAGCATCCGTTCTATCAACTCTAATAGGGCGAATCATTAACTTGGTCAACTGACGAGGCTACCGGGATGGACAAAGCAAAAGGACATTAGAAGCCGTGCGAGAGTTGCTCGGTCTATCTAAATCCATGATCTGAACAAAATCTCTAAATTACCTTAGAAAGGGTGAGGTACGTTTCAAATGTAAAGCTATTAAATTATTGCATCACGCATAGCCTTTATGATAAAACATATATTAGTTTAACATACATCCCCAGTAGAGTTAAATTTGCATGTACATTAAATGCCCAAACTCGTGAAAAAATTTCACCAGAGTCTCCTTTGTAAAAGGGACTATCCACATGCACATATGAAATGACTAGGTAGCCATTCAGCAGCACACCAACACAAAATCATGAGCATTTCATATATGTGAAAAACATTAAAATTAAAATCACAATGGCAACCAAATTACCATGTATATTGTTATTTGAAAAATTCATGTTCATTTGTCCTCAAATAGGATGGATAAACTAGCCAAAAAGGGTGAAATTTGACTGTCAGAAAAATGAAATTTTTTATATCGAAATGTTCAGCATGATAAAATACAAGTATTTACTAAGTCAATTCATTTTTATTAAGTCATTTATGCATACATATTTGATACATTGCGTTTAAATTCATACTGCATGAAATCTAACATTCTAACGGTTAAAACTTGAAAAGAAAGAATGTAAACGTTATCGGGGTTGTGCAGAACGATTGTACGGTTACGAATTTTGCAAAAAGCGACCCGAATTGAATAGATCTGAGCTAGAAAGTTCAAATTTTTTAGACTTTCAAGTTGAAAATGACTTTTAAAGGGCCACGTGGAGTTTAAATCCACCCGCGGTCTACTGCGAGTCTACTTACGGCAGTCGCAGGTAGACCTCGACAACCAAGATTGGGTCCCACCCCCTCCGGCTTGATCAAATTTATTGGAAACATAAAATTTATTTTAGCTTGTGGCGGCAGAGATGTGATCATTATCTGTTAGTGGTTTAATTGCATAAATCTTGGAAATATAAGATAATGATTATACTGAAAAGAATTTGATATCTCTTTGTTGGTACTTTGCAAGAATTACAGTACTAACACTCCATTATCTTTTAAGTTTAAAAAGGTAGTGTGATATCTCTTAAATACTTGTTTTATGAGGCAACAATTGTTATAGATTATGAGATTTTCACGAAACTCTTATCTTAGTGGGTTATCTTTAAAATAGTCTATATTTGTTATCCTTAAGATTATTTTCCAACGGAAATGAATTTGGAATGTTACACAAGGTTTATCTGTTAGCAACGTAAATAATTTTTTTAACGGAACTTATGAGCAACGGTAATAAATTGGGTTATAAAAAGAGAGCTGATATCAGTGAAAAAGATACAACACATACAACACTTGAATTAATATTTTGCACTTATATACTTGAAGAGCTATTAAATTATTCTTGGTGCGAATTTTGAGCTGCTGTGTAATTCATATTCAGATTACTCTCAGCTAATTTTCATGAGCTTAATACTGGTGATATCTCTCTCTTTTACTACTTGATCATTGCATTCATTAGTTGGGCCTTGCATTGTTAAATTGCTTATTTGCTTTGATCATTAGACCTCTATATTTGTAATCTTATATTTTTAGACTAAGTGTTGTCTAAAGGAATTTAATCCATTTGGATTAAGGTTTGTTTACAAACAGGTTCAAGGAAGCACAGGTGCTTAAGGGGTGCATTGGTGCACAAGGAGAAGAGTGCTCAAGTGAATTATTGTAATTCAATTTGATAGAATCTATTTTTGTAACAAAGGTCATTTAAAGTAATAAAAGTGAGCCTCCAATACTAGTTGGTATTGGACGTTGACTAGGCTATTATTATAAAGGGTAATAGCTAAACCACGCAAAAAATCTTGGTGTTAATTTTGTTATTTACTTTACTTTAATTACTCACAAAAATTAGTTAATTATCTTAATAATTAAAATTTGAATTTTTCTAAGATATTTCTTTAACACCAAATATTCTCTTTGACTTATAAATTCACCAGAATATTTTCTTAAACAAAATGTCAATTCGGTAGGCCATATTCATTCAGCACGCTGCATTCATCAAAATAGTAGACTGAATTTAGTAGTTTGGTTTAAAGTTTAAAAATTGGTCATTGCTTGCTCCCACACTTATTCAACCCCCCTTCTATGTGTGCCTAATCTGAATTTTATTTGGTATCAAAGCATGGCTCTACTTACTTGGTCTTAAAGGTGACTTGTAGGGAAAGATTATGATATGGCACAATTCGGGAACAACAATCGAGAAGGTCAATCTACTAATAGACCTCCTTTGCTATATGGAATAGAAAACTACAACTTTTGGAAATTCTGAATGAGGATCTACCTTAAAAGAGATCCTTGGGAATGGTGGGTTGTGGAGAATGGACCAGTTATTCCAAGAAAAGATGACGGTACTGTGACGCCCCCAAAATAGGTATACATCACCTATTCTGAGTCACCAAATACATGGTACAAAATTTAAATATAAACTTAATTTATACAATTGTTAAGTGTCGTGCAGAATACGATAAAACATAAGATTTGAGTTTTAATACAAATATTGTCGCCTAGACAATATCCAAACTCAAATTCACTCCTCATTACATTTATTATCACACTAAATGGTGAGGACTACTAAAACAACCATTTCGGACCATCACTCCATTCCCCGACTAGTCCCAGCTACGTTCTCATTTCCTGAAGAGAACAATGAAAGCAAAAGGGTGAGCTCAACTAGCCCAGTAAAAAAATATTATGACTAAGATAATGAAGAATAAATTATTGTTAGCCTTCAACAGTGTTAAACTGATAAAATACAATAAACATCAAGTTTAACTGCAGCGGAACAAGCAATCCATTAGAAGAGTCAAGTAGAGCATGATATCTACTATCTTCTATGATTTAAAAAGTTTATCATCAATTTTATTGCTGAGACTCAGCTTAATAAATAATCCACATCATTGAATTATCCATGCATTATGGGAAAAAGATATTCATTAGTATCACGACCACAAATTATCCATGCACTACGAGCCAAAGATATTTGTGTTTTCATCAATGGTCATGATCATGCCAACAACTGTCCATCAATGCACTACGGGCCAATGAGAACTTTTATCACATCATTTGTAACACTACGGTCATGATTATACCGAATAATCCCTGGTCATAATCATAACAATCAACAGTCCATCTATGCACTATGGGCCAAATATGACTTTCATAACAATATAAGCATGAGGATGATAACAATGATATAAGAATTCAATTAAATGAAATCAAAGGATAAATTTTAAAGATTTATAATTTAATTTATTCAAAATTCAATAATGTCCAAATTGTCAACATGATACTGCTTTGTGGAGTAAAATTCAATAATAATATTGTATCAAAAATGATTTGGACCGAAAAGAAATCAATTTTTGTCATGAATAGTACCCCAGGTGAATAGTAACTAAGTGAATAGTACCCCATAAATAGTACTTCGGGAATAGTACCCCATGAATAGTACTCCGACATGAAAAAGTTAAAACTTATCAAGAATGCTCAGAATAATATTTTCATGAAAAGATACTGGATGAAGCGCAAATTTCAAGGATATTCTACTAATTTCATGGAGTATAGAAGCCAAAACTTAACAAAATGAGTGTAGAATTCTGAATCTGAAACGAAATAATATTATTTATATACTACAGAGTATGGAAGAAAATATTATTTCTTACGAGTATTGAACAAAATTAATATCCCTTACCTTAAAAAGAAGAGTATTCCGACTGGTAGGGCGGAGATATTCTTGAAGAAAGCTTTCACTGTTTTCTACGCTCAAAGCTTCTTAAAACTCTAAAGAAATACGCTCCATATTATAGAAGTAGAATTCTCTGATTCTGGTGTGATTTTCAATTCTAAACTAAGAATCCTATTTATAAGAGAATGGAAAGAGTACTATTTGAATAAAATCACGGGTGCACAATGTTTAGGAATCACGGACGTTGAATTATAATTTCACGAGAATTTATTGTGCACTGCATAGTAAAATACTATGCAAATAAAATATAATATATTCTATTTTTTATATAAAAAAATAAAACTGATTATATATATATATACACAATGGATCTTGTCCGGACTCCCGGACAGGTCCAAAATTCGGACCCCGAATTTATTATTATTTTTTTTTGTAGAACAACTAAAAAAAAATAAAAAATTAAAGAACTGAAATTTTTCCATAATACAGTGTTTTGGGCGTGATTTGGATACCTATACCAAAAAATATATATATGATGCGCACATGCATCGCATGCATATATTTTGATATATGTATCCAAATCACGCTCAAAACACTATATTATGTAAAAATTCAAGTTCCATAATTTTTTTTTTAGTTGTATAAAAAAAAGCAAAAAAAAAAAAAGAGGTCCGAACGCTACTAAAATGCGGGCGTCCGGACCGGAACCGGACTATATATATATATATAATTAATTTAGTACACCTCTCGTGACAACCTTTGAAATCCTCCCCCCTGGCATTTATTTTTCAATATGTGGGCCCCACATGTGGCCCCCCCACCTATTATATATATATATATATACCGAATAACTTTCTACCGATTATTTTGAAAAATGGGTAAATGGGGGGGGGGGGTCAAATAATAATCAAAATTTACAACAAATACTTCATAAAAATCCCCTCAATATTTTTAACAACATTTATTCATCATTATTATAACCCCCAATATTAACAACCAGATCGTTCCCAGGAAAGATGTGGCTTTCTGATAAGAATTTTTCCCTATTGACGCGTAATTAGGTGACCAAACCCCTTTCCTCAACAGAACTTTCTAGACATTGTTAATTATGTGAATAATAATATGAATAACTTGTCATCTCAATTATTGATTTAATAATATAAAATATTATAACAATAATTAAATCAAATAACGTGAGATACTATGCAATAATTATTGTAGCAATAATTGAATAAAACTGAGTGACTTCTCACGTAAGCATCAATAATCAATACCGTGTACTACTATGCAACCACATGTATTACTGTATTTTTATCACCGAGTATTTCAATAGTTAACGGTAAAAATTCCGCCGTTATTTTTATAAAAAGATATTTCTGTCATTTTCTAACTTCGACAATAATTCTGTTGTGGGGTCCACCAATGATTGTGCCGTCATACGAATATTCCCTGTTAAAACGAATATTCCTCGACCAATCTAATATTTTATAACAACTTGCTTACTTTGCAAAATTTATAAATATTACCCACAACTATAATATTATATCAAATTCACTCCATAATATTCAAAAATATATTTTGAGAAAAATTCATCTTTATTCATAAAAGTTGGGGTCTTCAAACCTCCCATTCTTGTGAAATTTTGTCCTCGAAATTGGGGTACAAACCTGGTATATCGAAGAGGTGAGGATACCTTGATTTTATTTCAGATTCTAACTCCCAGGTCATTTCCTCAAGAGGTTTCTGCACAAAACTTGGACTTGAGGTATAACCTTTGAGCGTAGAATATGTTCTTTCTTTTCTAAGATTTTAACATGTACCTCTTTATATGTTAAATCTTCTGCTATTTCAGCCTGTTCTAACTCAATAATGTGGTTCGGGTCTTCCACATATTTACATAACATGGATATGTGAAAAACGTTATGAACACGAGACATACTTGGCGGTAAGGCGAGTCTATAGGCCAAAGTTCCTACTCGATCGAGGATTTTGAATAGATTAATGAATCGAGGATTAAGCTTTCCTCTCTTTCCAAATATTGTGACTCCTTTTCATGGAGCCACACGTAACAACACATGATCAACAACGTTAAATTCCACGTCCTTTCGATGAAGATCAACATAACTCTTTTGTCGATCTTGTGAGGTTTTTATACGTTACCGGATCATTTGAATCTTCTCCGTATTCATACATACCAATTTCGGTCCCAACAACGTTGCTTCACCCACCTCGTCCCAGCATACTGGAGAACGACACTTGAGTCTATACAACGCCTCAAATGGAGTTATGCCAATACTTGATTGATAACTGTTATTGTAGGAAAATTCCACTAATGGTAAGAAATGGTCCCAACTTCCCTTAAAGTCAAGGACACAGAGTCTTAATAGATCTTCAAGAGTTTGAATAGTCCTCTCTAACTGCCCGTCCGTTTGAGGATGATATGTCGAACTGAATCGAAAATCCGTGCCCATAGCTTTTTACAAATTGATCCAAAACTATGAAGTGAACCTTGGGTCTCGATCTAAAACTATGGAAACTGGCATACCACGAAATCTTATAATCTCATTTATGTATATACGAGCAACACGTTCAAGTGTATAAGTTTCTCGTATAAGTAAGAAATGAGCAGACTTGGTCAATCTATCAACAATGACCCAAATCACATCTATGCCTTGAGAAACATTGGAAAGACCAGTAACAAAATCCATGATAATGTGCTCCCACTTCCATTTTAGAATTTCAAGTGGTTGCAATGGACCTTTTGGCACTTGATGCTCTGCCTTGACACGTTGACAAGTTAAACACCATGAGATAAACTCCGCGATCTCTCTCTTCATATTGCTCCACCAAAATGTATGTCGAAGATCACGATACATTTTGGTACTCCCAGGATGGATTGCAAACGGTGTGTTGTGCGCCTCCATCATGATTTTATACTTCAAGTTAGAATCGTTAGGAACACAAAGTCTGGAGTTGACTCGTAGTATTCCTTCTTCATCGATTCTTGCTTCTGGAATAGCATCTTCTTGCACTTTCTTCCTCATATGTATCAGCTCCGGGTCTACAAGTTGAGCAACTTTAACTTTATCGATTAAAGTCGATTCTACTCGTATATTTGACATCATCACGTGGGTCCCTGAAGTTTTTAACTCTATCTCCATCCTTTGCAAGTCATACAAAATGGGCCTTTATGTTGACAATATCACACTCGTATCCGCATATGATCTTCTACTCAATGCATCAGCTACCACATTCGCTTTTCCAGGATGGTATTGAATGGTATGATCGTAATCTTTCAACAACTCGAGCCAAATTCGTTGCCGCATGTTGAGTTCCTTTTGAGTGAAGAAATATTTGAGACTTTTATGATCCATATAGATCTCCACCTTCTCTCCATACAGGTAATGTCTCCAGATCTTTAATGCGAAAATGACTGCTGCCAACTCTAGATCATGAGTAGGATAATTCCTCTCATATTCTTTGAGTTGTCGTGAGGCGTAGGCTATGACTTTCCTATGTTGCATGAGAACACATCCTAAACCTTTTCCTGAAGCATCACTGTAGATGACAAATCACTCCGAACCAGATGGTATTGTCAGAACAGGTGCTGAAATGAATCTCCTTTTGAGTTCTTGAAAACTCTTCTCACATTCCTTGCTCCAACTGAGTTTTGTATCTTTTCGAGTCAACTGAGTTAATGGAGTAGCGATTCGAGAAAACCCTTCTACGAATCTCCGATAATAACCAGCTAAGCCGAGAAAGCTACGTACTTCGGTCACTGACTTAGGTTGCTCCCAGCTTTGAATTGCTTCAATCTTTGTCGGGTCAACAGATATTCCATGATTTGATATCACGTGGCCAAAGATTGCTACTTCCTTAAGCCAGAACTCACACTTCCTCAACTTGGCATAAATCTTGTTTTCACGAAGCTTTTGGAGTATCAGCCTCAAGTGTTGCTCATGATCTTCACAGCTTTTGGAGTAAATGTGGATGTCATCAATAAAGACAACCACGAAATGATCCAAATATTCCTTGAATACTCGGTTTATCATATCCATGAAGGCAGTGGGAGCATTAGTCAATCCAAAAGACATGACTAGGAATTCGTAATGCCCATACCGAGTTCTGAAAGCAGTCTTTGGAATGTCATCAGTTTTGATCTTTAACTGATGATATCCAAAACAAAGATCGATCTTTGAAAAGAATTTGGCGCCTTATAACTGGTCAAACAGGTCATCAATGCGTGGCAACGGATACCTATTCTTAATGGTGACATGATTCAACTCCCGATAGTCAATACAAAGTCTCATACTTCCATCTTTCTTCTTTACAAATAGAACAGGAGCACCCCAAGGAGATGTACTAAGACGAATGAAACCAATGTCTAACAATTGCTATAGTTGGGTCTTTAACTCCTGAAGTTCAATATGAAACATTCGATATGGGGCTTTGGAAATGGGTTTTGTACCGGGTTCAAGGTCGATACAAAATTCAATTTCACGCTCCGGGGGTAGGCCAGGAAGTTCTTCAGGGAATACGTTAGGAAATTTATTAACAATAGAAATATCATTCAAAACTGAAGTATTTTTGTTTAAATCCGTGACATGAGCTAAGAAAGCTTGACATCCATTTTTCAATAAACAAATAACTTTATGGCTTGAGATGACAGTGATTGACTTTAATGGTTTGGTTGCTTGAATTCGCATAATAGGTTGGTTAGGAATATGAAAGCTAACAACCTTACGAAAACAATCAATTTTTGCATGATGAGTAGTTAACCAATCAATCCCTAAAATCACATCAAATGCAATTATTTTCAAAGAGATAAGATCGACAGGTAATGTACAGTTGCCAATTTGAATCAAACAAGACTTATAAATAGTGGATGTAATGAATGTTTCTCCCAATAGATTTTCAATAGATAAGACAAAGTCTAATTTCTCCAGAGTTAAATTTAAACGTTGAGCGCAAATAGGAGAAATAAAAGAATGGGTAGAACCGGTATCAAATAAGGTATAAACTTCGCTAGATTTTATAATTATCTTACCCGTGATAACCTCATTCGAATTCCTCGCTTTTTGGCTTTGACTTCTCTGGGACGGCTTTTGGCGCCTCCGTCCCAGCTGGACTTGACTTCACTGTACGACAAAATCAAGCTAGGTGACCTTCTCTTCTGCAATTATAACACATTTTGGACTGTTGCGTACAGTTTGGACTGATATGTCCCTGCCCTCCACATTTGTAGCATACTATCAGTGGTCGTTCTCCTTCCTTAACAACGGTTACTGGTGCCGACGTTTTTCCATCATTATTGAATCTCTTCTTGAAATTTCCACTTCTATTATCTTGGCCAGAATTTCCACCGAAGTGGTTACCATTACTGGCATGTTGATTCCCTCCACGTTTGTTATCACCGCTTCGATGACTGCTACCACTAGTATTATCATTTTGTCGACTGCTCTCTCTTGGTTGGGTTGACTCATTATCGCGCTCCAATAACTGAGCCCTATTTACAACATCTGAATACAAACACAATTTGTGAGAAATGAGGTATTGACGTATTTCGGGTTTCAAACCTCGCAGAAATATTTGCGTCATTCTTTCCTCATTATTTACCAAATGGGATGCAAACTGGGGCAACTCAGCAAACTTAGCCTCGTACTGCGACACAGTTATATTATTTTGCTCTAGCTTGATGAACTCCACTTCCTTCAAGTGACGAATACTTTTGGGAAATTACTTGTCGTTGAACAGTTCTTGGAACTTCTCCCAAGACATTTTGAGTGCGGTAGTCTGAGTACGTTTTACTGATTCCCACCAATAATCTGCCTCTCCTCTAAACATGAAGGTGGCAAAGGGAACCTTTTGCTCCTCGGAGCATCCCAAAACATCAAATATCTTGGTGATCTACTTTATCCACGTCTCCGCCTTAAGTGGTTCTAGCTTTCCTCAAAACTCTGGTGGTCCCAGCTCCTTGAACTGCTTAGCGGTGACCATCTGTGAATTTCCAGTGTTTCCACCTGCATTTTGGACACGAGTCTCTCTCGCCTGATTTTTCATGAATTGCTGGAAGCCTCTGAACATTCCATCGTTAATCATTTGGTCGGTGTTGTTGTTCACCTGAGGATTATTGCCTTCCTAATGCACATTATCCTGGTTATTGATCTGTGGTGACTCAATGGTCTCCTGTTCTCCATTGCTTATCTCACCATTCTCGGATGCCATTTTCAAATACTGCCACAAAACAAGGGTTCATTGACATACCACATAATACCCATATATTCTGACCGACCAATCAAATAACAAATAAGATTAGGTAGGTCATACTAGCGAAGGAATTACCCGTCTCTTCTCCTAGTTCTAGTCTCACATCTCAGCCAGGGATCATATCCCTAAGCTTTGATACCAACTGTGACGCCCCCAAAATAAGTATACATAACCCATTCTGAGTCGCCAAATACATGGTACAAAATTCAAATACAAACTTAATTTATACAACTGTTAAGTGTCGTGCAGAATATGACAAAACATAAGCTGTGATTTTTAATACAAATATTGTCTCCTAGACAATATCCAAACTCAAATTCAATCCTCATTACATTTATTATCACACTAAATAGTGAGGACTACTAAAATAACTATCTCAGATCGTCACTCCATTCCCCGACTAGTCCCGACTATGTTCTCATTTCCTGAAGAGAATAATGAAAGCAAAAGGTTGTGCTCAACTAGCCCAGTAAGAAATATTATGACTAAGATAATGCAGAATAAATTATTGTTAGCCTTTAATAGTGTTAAATTGATAAAATACAATAAACATCAAGTTTAACTGCAACAAAATAAACAATCCATTAGAAGAGTCAAGTAGAGCATGATATCTACTATCTTCTATGATTTTAAAGTTTATCATCAATTTTAACGCCGAGATTCAGCTTAATAAATAATCCACACCACTGAATTATCCATGCACTACGGGCCAAGGATATTCATTAGTATCATGACCACGAATTATCCATGCACTATGGGCCAAGGATATTCGTGTTTTCTGTTGGGATTTCGGCAAATCAAAGCAACACACAGTTGAATAAAATTGAATAAAACAGAATAATATCCGAAACCCAAAGCAGTATCCATGCAAAACAGACATTAATTCAGTCTTTAAGAGATTTTACCGATTATGAAAAAACCTCTGAAACGCTTCGAATCTCCAACGCAATCCCTCACGAAACTGTATCTCTATGGTATCCACACGAACGCAGACGAATCGTTGCACGATTCTGCAATAAAGGGAGCTGCGATACTCGCCACCAAAGGAACATGATTTTCAAAAACTTTTTCTCTAGCCTCTCTCTAAGAGCGGCTAGGGTTTTTTAGGTTATTGATAATACCTAATATGGCTGCTACATATCATATATATAGCAGTTAAAAGGAATTAATCAAAAACCTAATTTAATTAAAATAAAATCCGAATTTATATATATATATCTTAATTAAGTCTTACTTAATTAATATACCCATATATATATAAATTATCCTATTAATTTAAATTCGTAATTTAAATAATATCAATCATATTGACATATTTAAATCTTTACAATTTATATCATATTCCCTTTTAATATAAATTATCCTTTAGGTTTTTATTACGTTGACAATAATTTTAAAATCATATTGTAAAATTATAAACAGTGAGCGACATCTAGTAATGCATCACTGCTACCCAAGTAATAATAAGATCGATGTTTCGATGCAACCTTTTCATGACCAATGTTTCAATGTAATTTAATCCTTTTAACCTTGACATCCTAGATTAAACTCGAGTCATGGAATGTGTCATACTCTTCATAATTTAATCTGTGTTTTCTTGATCAATGAGTAGACTATATGAAACAAATCACTATTTGAGCATGGCCATGCATTTCATAGTCCTACTCAATCAAGAGGCCTATGGATATCACCCCTAATATATAGGAGGGTTAAATTCCATCTAGATCACTCATATTCCTCACACGATTCATGATGTACCCAATAATCATCTTTATAGTCCACCCTATTAAAGGTGGCGTTTGATAATATCAAAGTACATAAATTCACATGTAGTAATATAGTGATTTTAGGTCGGAGGATCATTACATCATTGTCACTATGAGAATCTCTAATGACATTTTGCATACTGTTCCACATAGAATTCTTATGGTGGGTCTGTCCAGTATATCGTTCTCTAACATGTACCTATGCATTGACTTAATATCTCATATATTTATGACCAATGAAATTTGGTCATCAGTCAATCCACATACTAGTCTCAATGCATCATTGTTGTCCCATCAACAATGATACTCGACTAGGGACATTTAGGAGCAATGATACTAATTATAATTATATAATCTCATGTTCAAGTCACATACTTGAAACTATATAATTTGTATCACTATTCTAAGGAATTTTATTATGTTAACATTTATATAACGAAGTAAATAAAACCATAATAAAATCATTCATTTATTCAGTCAAATATAATATTAAAATGTTAAAAAATATCAAATAATTGGCTTCTAGGGAATAAACTCTAACATTTTCATCAATGGTCATGATCATGCCAACAACTGTCCATCAATGCACTACGGGCCAATGAGGACTTTTACCACATCATTTGTAACATTACGGTCATGATTATACCGAATAATCCCTGGTCATAATCATACCAATCAACAGTCCATCTATGCACTATGGGCTAAAGATGACTTTCATAACAATATAAGCATAAGGATGATGACAATGATATAAGAATTTAATTAAATAAAAGCAAAGGATAAATTTTAAATATTTATAATTTAATTTATTTAGAATTCAATAATGTCCAAATTGTCAACATGATACTGCTTTGTGGAGTAAAATTCAAGAATAATATTGTATCAAAAATAATTTGGACAAAAAAGAAATCAATTTTTGTCATGAATAGTACCCCGGGTGAATAGTAACTGAGTGAATAGTACCCCGTGAATAGTACTCTGGCATGAAAAAATTAAAACTTATCAAGAATGCTCAGAATAATATTTCCATGAAAAGATACTGGATGAAACACAAATTTCAAGGATATTCTACTAATTTCATAGAGTATAGAAGCCAAAACTTAACAAAATGAGTGTAGAATGCGATTCAAACGAAATAATATTACTTACATACTACTGAGTATATGGAAGAAAATATTATTTCTTACGAGTATTGAACAAAAATAATATCCCTTACCTTAAAAAGAAGAGTATTACAATCGATAGTATGGGATATTCTTGAAGAATGCTTTCACTGTTTTCTACGCTCAAAGTTTCTTAAAACTCTAAGAAATTACGCTCAATATTATAGAAGAAGAATTCTCTGATTCTAGTGTGATTTTTAATTCTAAACTAAGCATCCTATTTATAATAGAATGGAAAGGATACTATTTGAATAAAATCACGGGTGCATAGTGTTTAGGAATCACGGATGCTGAATTATAATTTCACGAGAATTTACTGTGCACTGCATAGTAAAACACTATGCAAATAAAATATAATATATTCAATTTTTCAAAAAAAATAAAACTTTTGTAATATATATATATATATATATATATATATATATATATATAAATTTAGTACACCTCCCGTGACAAGCTTTGAAATCCTCCCCTCTGACATTCATTTTTCAACATGTGGGCCCCACATGTGGCCCCCCCACCTATTATTATTATTATTATATATATATATAACGAATAACTTTCTACCGATTATTTTGAATAATAGGTAAATGGGGGGTCCAAATAATAATCAAAATTTACAACAAATACTTCATAAAAATTCTCTCAATATTTTTAACAACATTTATTAATCATTATTATAACTCGCAATATTAACAACCAGATTGTTCCCAGGAAAGAGGGGGCTTTCTGATAAGCATTTCTTCATATTGGCGCGCAATTAGGTGACCAAACCCCTTTCCTCGACAGAACTTTCTAGACATTGTTAATTATGCGAATAATAATATGAATAACTTGTCATCTCAATTATTGATTTAATAATATAAAATATTGTAACAATAATTGAATCAAATAACGTGAGATACTATGCAACAATTACTGTAGCAATAATTGAATAAAACTGAGTGACTTCTCACGTAAGCATCAATAATCAATACCGTGTGCTACTATGTAACCACGCGTATTACTATACTTTTATCACCGAGTATTTCAACAGTTAACGATAAAACTTCCGCCGTTATTTTCATAAAAAGATATTTATGTCGTTTTCTAACTCCGATAATAATTTCGTTGTGGGGTCCACCAATGATTGTGCCGTCGTACGAATATTCCCTGTTAAAACAAATATTTCCCGACCAATCGAATATTTTATAACAACTTGCTTACTTTGCAAAATTTATAAATATTGTCCACAATTATAACAGTATATCAAATTCACTCCATAATATTCAAAAATATATTTTGAGAAAAATTCATATTTATTCATAAAAGTTGGGGTCTTACAGGTACTCTAAAGACTTTGCTAGAAATGGACTCAACTGAAACTTTAAGATTTCCTATGATTCAAGGGCTATGAACACACTACTTAGTGGCATGGTACAATCCGAGATTGACAAAGTTTCCTCATACAACACAGTTAAGGAAATTTGGGACACTCTAGTGGTGAGCCATGAAGGAACATCCAAAGTTCGAGAAGTTAAACTAAGCATGCTCATGCACGATTATGAAATGTTCAAACTCGAGAAAGATGAAACTATAAAGATGGCTCAAATGAGGTTTTTTGTTCTTTTGAACTCCTTAAAGATACTTGACAAATCCATTCCACAAAGTGAGATTAACCGTAAGTTACTCCGGGCTATGCCCAAGAGGTTTGCTTCTAAAATTACTACTCTTCAAGATTCCTCTACTATGGATACACTAACTCTTTTTGGTGAACTTGAGGAATATGAACATCAGTTAAAGAGGTATGATGATGAGGTGGAAACTCCTCGAAGAAAAGTTTTAGCTCTTAATGCCGGAAATAAAGAAGAGCTTGATGATGATTCAGATGAAGAGATAGCCATGATGTCAAGGAGACTTAAAGGACTTCTAAAAAGGAAGAATAAATGGAAAAATACTTTCAACTCAAATAAACCCAAAGGAAAGCAAATCGAGGAGACATGTTTTGAATGCGGACGTCCAGGGCACTTCAAGAAGGACTACTTTTAACTAAAGAACAAAGGAAAAACAGGCTTCAGGGATAATAAAAGAAACAAGGCATGTGACGCCCCCAAAATAGGTATACATCACCCATCTTGGGTCGCCAAATACATGGTACAAAATACAAATACAAACTTAATTATACAACATGAGCTGAGAGTTTTTACATGAATATTATCTTCTAGACAATATCCAAACTCAAATGGAGTCCTCATTACAATTATTATCACACTATTTTATAAAAATAGTGAGGACTACTATAGACATCATCTCGGACCATCACTTCATTCCTCGACTAGTCCCAACTATATATTCTCATTTCTTGGAGAGAATAGTGGAAGTAAAAGGGTGAGCTCAACTAGCCCAGTAAGAAATATTATAACTAAGATAATGCAGGATAGGTTCTCATTAGCCTTCAACAATGTTAAACTGATAGAATATAATAGACAACAAGTTTAACTGCAGCAGAACAAGCAATCCATTAGAAGAGTCAAATAGAGCATGATATCTACTATCTTCTATGATTTAAAAAGTTTATTATTAACTTTATCGCTGGGACTCAGCTTAGTAAATAAATCACATCATTGAATCATCCCTGCACTACGGGCCGAGGATATTCATTAGTATCACGTCCACAAATTATTCCTGCACTCGTGTAATCATCAATGGTCATGATCATACCGAATTATCCCTGGTCATAATCATACCAATCAACAGTCCATCTATGCACGTAAGCCAAAGATGACTTTTATCACAATATAAGCATGAGGATAATGACAATGATATAAGAATTCAATTAAAAGAAAGCAAATGATAAATTTTTAAAGATTTATAATTTAATTTATCCAGAATTCAATAATGTCCAAATTTTCAACATGATACTGCTTTGTGGAGTAAAATTCAAGAATAATATCCATGTATCAAAAATAATTTGGACAGAAAAGAAATAAATTTTTCAGTGAATAGTACCCCATGAATAGTACCCTATGAATAGTACTTTAAAAATAGTACCCCGTGAATAGTATCCCAACATGAAAAGTGGCCCAAATACCTGAGTGAACAATATTTGAGTGAATAATAATCGGGTGGATAGTAAATCGTGAATAGTAACTCGTGAATAGTACCCCGACATGAAAAGTCCCCAAATACCCGAGTGAACAATATTTGAGTGAATAGTAATTGGGAAAATAGTAACCCGTGAATAATAACTCATGAATAGTACCCCAGCATGAAAAGTTGCCTGAATACCCTAGTGAATAATATTATAGTGAATAGTAACTGGGTGAATAGTAACCCAGTACCCTGTGAATAGTACTTCAGGTGAAAATATTGATATTTAATAAGAAAGTTCATATCAATATTCCAATAAAATGATACTGGATGAAGCGCAAAACTCAAGGATATTCCACTAATTTAAAGGATTATAGAAGCAATACTTACCATAGTAAGTTTAGATTTAAGAATATGAAAAGAATTAACATATGAAACTGCAAATGGATTTTCACTTGTCATACGGTACGTAATCCGCGTAGATAGGTTATTCCAACATACTAAAGGATGAATACGAAAAATATATTCCTTACGAAAGAAATAATACCCCTTACCTTAGTAGAAAGCTGGATACTGCAAAAGTGAAGTAGTAGAATACTCTTCTTCTTGCTCTCTATAGTTTCTCTCTCTATAGTGTCTCTTGTGAATCTCAGTGAATTGGTGAGAATAAAAGATGAATTAAGCTTCTATTTATAGGAGAATTGACTAAATAGTAACTAATTCACGAATGGTCCAGATTGATTCACTATTAGAACGGACGGTCCATATTGATTACTATTAAAACCACAACTGACGGTCCAGATTGATTTACTTGTAAAACCACCACAGACGGTCCAGATTGATTTACTTTTAAAACTACCACCGACGGTCCAGATTGATTTACTTTTAAAACTACCACCGACGGTCCAGATTGATTTACTTTTAAAACCACCATCAATGGTCCAGATTGATTTACTATTAAAACCACCATCAATGGTCCAGATTGATTTACTATTAAAACCACCACCAATGGTCCATATTGATTTAACTTATTACACTTTATTACCCCTAAGGTTTCCAAGTTTGCATTATTCCCCTCTAACTTTTATAATTCACTTATCTTCAATAAACATATTCTTAATACTTCAACAATTATTCATCATTAATATTATAACTCACAATATTTAACAACCAGATCGTTCCCAAGAAAGAGAGGGCTTTCCAATAAGGATTTCTCCCTATTAGCGCGCAATTAGGTGACCAAACCTGTCCTCGACAAAACTTTCTAGACATCGTCAATATTGCAAATAATAATATGAATAACTTTGTTGTCTCAATTATTGATTTAATAATATAAAATATTATGCAGATGATACTGTGATAATAATTGAATCAAAAAACGTGAGATACTATGCAACAATTACTGTAGTAATAATTGAGTAAACTGAGTGGCTTCTTACGTAAGTATCAATAATCAATACCGTGTGCTACTATGCAACCACGCGTATTACTGTACTTTTACCACCGGGTAGTTCAACAGTTTAACGGTAAAACTTTCGCCGTTATTTTTATAAAAGATAATTCTGTTGTTTTCTAACTACGACAAAACTTCCGTTGTGGGGTCCACTAATGATTGTGTCGTCGAACTAATATTTCCTGATGAAAAGAATATTCCTCGACCAAACGAATATTCCCCGACACAACGAATATTTTATATCAACTTGTTTACTTTGCAAAAATTTTCACATATCACCCTTAACTTTAACCTTTTATCAATTAAACCATTTATTAAATAGAATAATAATTATAAGAAAATTAAATACTTTCATTTCATAAAATTCGGGATCTCACAATCTCCCATCCTTATTAAATTTCGCCCTCGAAATTTACGTACGTACTTGGTATGCCGAAGAGATGAGGATACCTCGTCAGATTCTAACTCTTGAGCTATAGCCTTTGAGCGTAAAATATGATCATTCTTATCCAAGATTTTAATAGGTACTTCTTCATACGTTAAATCTTCCGCTATCTCGTCCGGTTCTAACTCAATAATGTGGTTCGGGTCGTCCACATATTTACATAACATTGATACGTAAAAAACGTTATGAACACGGGACATACTTCGCATTAAAGCGAGTCTATAGGCCACAGTTCCTACTCGATCGAGGAATTCAAATATTCCAATAAATCAAGGGTTTAGATTTCCTTTCTTCGTCGATTCTTGCTTCTAGAATAACGCCCTCTTGAACCTTCTTCTTCACATTCATCAGCTCTGAGTCTGTAGCTTGAGCAAATTTAACTTTATCGATTAACGTCGGTTATACTCTTACATTCGCTATCTTCACGTAGGTTCTTGGAGTCTTTAACTCTATCTCCATCTTTTGTAAGTCGTATGAAATGGGTCTTTGTGTTAACAACGTCACACTCGTAATCGCATATGATCTTCTACTCAACTCGTCAGCTACCATGTTCACTCTTCCACTATGATATTGAATCGTATGGTCATAATCTTCAACAGCTCGAGCTAACGTCTTTGGCGCATAATACGTTCGTTTTGGATGAAGAAGTATTTGAGGGTTTTGTATCGGGTTCAAGGTCGATACAAAATTTAATTTCACGCTCTGAGGGTAGGCCAGGAAGTTCTTCAAGGAATACATCAGGAAATTTATTAACAATAGAAATATCATTCAAATCTGACGTATTTTTGTTTAAATTCGTGACATGAGCTAAGAAAGCTTGACATCCGTTCTTCAATAAATGAATAGCTTTATGGCTTGATATGATAGTGAATGACTTTAGTGGTTTGGTTACTTGAATTCGCATAACAGGTTGGTTAGGAATATGAAAGCTAACAACCTTACGAAAATAATCAATTTTAGCATGACGAGTGGTTAACCAATCAATCCCTAAAATTACATCGAATGCAAGTATTTTCAAAGAGATAAGATCGACAGGTAATGTGAAAGTGTCGATTTGAATCAAACAATATTTATAAACAGTGGATGTAACGAAGGTTTCTCTTAACGGAGTTTCAACCAATAAGTCAAAGTCTAATATCTCTGGAGTAAAATTTAAACGTTGAGCGCAAGTAGGAGAAATAAAAAAGTGGGTAGAATCGGTATCTAATAAGGTATAGACTTCACAAGAATTTATAATTAACTAACCCGTGCTAACTTCGTTCGGGTTATTCGCTATTTGAGAAGTCACAAAAAACGCTCTTCCTAAAACCGCCGACTTTGTTTTGTCCGTATCCGCCTTTAGTGCCACCATCCTAGCTGGACTTGATTTCGCTACAGGATAAAATCGAGCTATATGACCGTCTTTTCCACAACTAAAACATACTTTGGAAGGTTATGGACAGTTTAAACTTATATGTCCCTCCCCTCCGCATCTGTAGCATCTAACTGGCCGTCGTTCTCCTCCCCTAGAATTTGTTGCTGGTGCTGGTGCCGACGTCTTCCCGGTATCGTTAAATCTTCTCTTCTTGAAATTTCCACTTGAATCATTTCTTCTGTTATCTTGGACATGATTACCACCAAAGTGGTTAACATTTCTGGCATGTTGATTCCTTCCACGTTTGTTATCACCGCTTCGATGACTGCTACCATTGGTATTATTGATTTGTCGGCTGCTCTCTCTTGGTTGGGTTGACTCATTATCGCGCTCCAATAACTAAGCCCTATTTACAACATCTGAATACAAACACAGTTGAACAGCTTTTGGAACTTCTCCCAAGACATTTTGAGTGCGGTAGGCTGAGTACGCTTTACTGATTCCCACCAGTAATCTGCCTCTGCTCTCAACTTGAAGGTAGCAAAGGAAACCTTTTGCTCCTCGTAGCATCCCAAGACATCAAATATCTTGGTGATCTGCTTTATCCACATCTCCGCCTTAAGTGGTTCTGGCTCTCCTAAAAACTCCGGTGGTCCCAGCTCCTTGAACTGCTTAGCAGTGACCAACCGAGAGTTGCCAGTGTTTTCACCTGCATTTTTGAACAGGAGCCGCTGTGACGCCCCCAAAATAGGTATACATCACCCATCTTGAGTCGCCAAATATATGGTACATAATACAAATACAAACTTAATTATACAACAGTCGTGTAATATACGACAAAATATAGCTGAGAGTTTAAACAGGAAAGTTGCCTTCTAGACAATATCCACACTCAATGGAGTACTCATTACATTTATTGTCACACTATTTCATAGAATAGTGAGGACTACTAATGCTATCATCTGGACTATCACTCCATTCCCCAACTAGTCCCTGCTACGTTCTCATTTCCTGAAGAGAACAATTAAAGCAAAAGGGTGAGCTCAACTAGCCCAGTAAGAAATATTATGGCTAAGATAATGCAGAATAAATTATCATTAGTCTTCAACAATGTTAAACTGATAAAATACAATAGACATCAAGTTTAACTACAGCGGAATAAACAATCCATTAGAAGAGTCAAGTAGAGCATGATATCTACTATCTTCTATGTTTTAAAATTTTTTTATCAATTTTATCGCTTAGACTCAACTTTTAATAAATAAACCACATCATCGAATCATCCCCGCACTACGCCAAGGATATTCATTAAATCATCAATGGTCATGACTATACCGGTAATCCTCGGTCATAATCATACCAAAATTGTCCATCAATGCACTACCTACCAATGATGATGACTTTTACCACATCATTTGTTACATTACGGTCATGATTATACCGAATAATCCCTGGTCATAATCATACCAAGTCCATCTATGCACAAAAGCCAAAGATGACTTTCATCATAATATAAACATGAGGATGATGACAATGATATAAGCATTAATCAAACGAAAACAAGGATAAATATTAAAGACTTTAAATTTATCCAAATATTATCAATCACTTAATAAACTCATCATCTAATATTATTAATATTATAACAATATTTTAATCACTTCTTAAACTTATAAACAATTTATTTCAATTGTTTACACTTTACCAAATAATGCATTTTAATCATTCAAAAATGCCATACTCATAAGATTTCATAACCAATGATCAAATCCCTCATCAAAAATCTGCATATACCCTATATAGGATTCCCAAGCCATAAAATCCTATTTTCCAATTTTATTATTTCACATAACATATTAATTCATTTACTCATAACTAGCTCATTTTCATGAAAAATACCAAATCAGTCCCAAAAATATTTCTTTTCTGGGATTTAGCAGAATATAGTCCCATATTGAACATATATTTTTCTCGGAATTTTTAAAATTCTTTTACTATTTTTCGTATGGCCAAAACTGCCAAATATTTAGACATTTATCATAAATTGTACTTTTGTCCAAAAATTCCAAAATTTATAGGGTATACTCCTGTTATATACATGTACTCCCAATAAAAATTTCACCAATTTTGGAGTTAACCACAAGGAGTTATAAGAGTTTACTTTTAAAATAGTCTTTTCCCATAAAATCCATAACTCTTAATCTATACATCCAAAACTCGCCATCTTTGGACACAATATAGAAAACTCATCAAATTATCATTTCAAATTTTTCCAGAATTTTTGAGGGTCAGAAAAATTATGAAACTGTAAATGGATTTTCACCCGCCATGCGGTAATCCACGTAGACAGATCATTTCTACAATTTAATAAGGAATGAATACAAAGGATCATTCACCATGCATGCGGTAATTCACATAGACAGGTTATTCCAGCAGAATAATAAAGAATGGAATAACAGAAGAATTCACTATGCATGCGATAGATCGCATGCATGTGTTATTCCCAATAGAATAATAAAGAATGGAACTGTGTCATGCGTAATCCAAGCACGCATGTGATATTCCAATGTAATAATAAAGAACGGAACCAGCTTCATGCGTAATTCATGCAGATGTGATATTCCAAATGTAATAATAAAGAATGGAATAATAGAAGAATTTCACCATGTATGCGGTACTTCGCATAGACAGGTTATTCCAACATAATAATAAGGAATGGAATAACAATAGCTCTCTTCATGAAAATGAAAGAAATAATACCCCTTACCTTAGAATAAAGCTGGATACTGGAATAGAGAGGTAGCAGACTTGTAATAACCCGAGATTTTCTATATAAAATAAATAAGAAATTTTGCGTATAATTTTTTTTTTATTTAATGACGAGACTAAGTGTCAAGTAAAGTGAACGATAAATGCGAATACATTTATTACTTGAAAAATTAGAAATAATTTTGGAATTATTAATTACCACAAATTATATGGTAATAAATTTCGTAAGTTTAAATGTTTTTATTAATTATTTTCCATGAAAACATGATTGGAAATAATATATGATGTGATAATTAGATTTATATAATAAATATTTTATTATAGGAATTGTTCGTAATATTTAAGTTAATTATTTTAACTTGATTATTGATGATGTGTACGAAGAATAAGTCGTACATGAGATCCAAACCTCGGATTGGGATTGTGATCAAGAGATGAGAATAATAATATTATATTATTTTACGCATTACCATAATTATGTATTTGGTATGTGCGATGATAATATTGAGCAAACGACGGCCAATTAGGTCATAGCATATTACCGTCAGTGAAACCCTAATTATTAAACTCGCTTATGGGATATTTCGAGTAGTATCGTGTATATGAAGTTACCGTGAATAAGAATATTGGTAATTAGAAGAAACCCTAATTATCATTGTACGTCGATAATTAGGACAAACCCTAATTATTATAACCCTAACCTATTGAAATTAGAAACCGTAATTTACTATGTTAGTAACACACACGATAATTAAAGAACCACTAATGGTCAATTAGAAACCCTAATTGATGACGTTGAGAAACCCTAATTTTAATTAATGGGTTTAATTTCGATGTTATCAGATAAGTGTTTTAATTTACCAAAGGATAGAAGTTAATTGGTAAATTATAAGAATTAAATCTAGTGATTAAATATTACATTTAATTGCCTTGTACAAGATTGCCCATACACTCTTAAACAAAGCCCAACCATCACCCATAACAAATCGTAAGCAAGAATCAAGAATTTTTGGCAAAAGGGTATAAGAACACTAAACCTAGAAATCCTTTGATTCGATGTTATTTGATGCAATTAATTGTTTAAAGTTGTGTAATAGAATGTTAATTGATGATATGGGTTGATAAATCAAAGACCCATAACATCAAAGTGCACGAATTTGAAGATTTAAGCAAGTTGGAAAAAACCAAATTACATTATTTTTTCACCAAATGTCGAGGCCATAACTCTTTGCTCAATCATGAGTTTTGTTCTTCAAAAGTTGTTATGTGTATCCCGATATGTGGTCATTAATCTGCAAAAGAATCAAGTCCATATCATGTATAGATTAGAAGTTATAGATGGTCAAACATGGTTGATCGATCATGATAAACCTGCTTTTTAAGCGGGTCTTTAATGGGGGCATTCTCGTCCACTTTTTGTTCTTTAAAAGGTCTGGGCTTTTGATATGTTGTAGTGCACTGAGTTAGGAAGCCATAGGCTTTGGAATGACCTCATTCCAACCTCGGATGAGGGAATTACGGTGATTGGAAGGAAATGTGTCAAATTTCTCAAAACTGAAAGTCAGCAGCGGGATGTGCTATTCGGGACACTGTTTCGATCAGTTAATGTTTCCAAAACCTTTTGGGCTTTTGGTATGTTATAGTACACCAAATAAGCTTTCTATAGACTCCTAAACGGACTAAATCCGATATCGGAGGAGAGAGTTATGACATTTCAAAGTAGTAGTGTCAAAACTTCCCAACAAGTGCGGTGCAGTCCATTTGAACGGAATTTCTGGCCTGATGTGTTCGAATTTGGAAATGGTCAAAGAATAAAAGTTGTAGCCCCAGAAGTTAGCTTCATGGGCTTAAGAATCGCTCAAAATGTTTTAAAATGAAAGAGTTATGACTGTTTTAGCGAAAGAGGGTAAAGCTGAAACGAGATTGAAAACTGTTATGAACGTCCATTTTTGACGCACTGTTTGGGCTACCTAATGAACCCAAATTGGGTAATTCGTATTTTTTAAAAATAGTCTTACATACCATGTATAACATATCCAAAAATCAGATTAATCGGAGTTATGAGCAATGCGTTAGAAAATTGCAAAGTGAGCTATTGAAAAATTAGTATAAACCAAGTCCCACATCGACTAAATTGAGAACTTCACCATTTTCTAAACCTATAAATAGAAGAGCTTGGCCTTTGTTTTATTCACCAACAATAAGGCCTCCAATTTTTTGAGAAAGACTTTGTTGTGGGAGAACTTTTTATAAAGATCTCCTTAGTTAAATTTTGTCGTGGAAGTGCAAGATTCATTATGATGGGAATTCGTATTTTCGGGTATGTTTCTTATTTAATTTTTGTAATGTTATTATTTTTAATTGTTAGTTAAAGTTTGAATTTTTGTAGTTTAGTTAGTGTTGTTAATAAACTAGTTAGTTTACTATGTTTATTTTGGCTTGGAATTGATTATGTAAATGAGTTATTTGTGATGACTTTTAATATTTTGTGATGAATTTTATTAATTAATAATTATTAATGATATTAAAGTTATTTAATGATTATATTAAATAATTTAGTTTAAAAATGATTTTAATATTATAAAATCATTTTAAAAATATTTTAAGTTATAAAATATAACTTTTAATATTTAAATGATAATTTCATTAATAATTAAATATTAATGATATTAAGATAATATTAATGATATTTAATTTATTTAATGATTAATATTAAATAAATAGTTTAAAAATGGTTTTACTTATTTAAAACCATTTAAAGAGGATATTAAGAATTTTAAAATATTTTAAGTTATAATTAATGACTTTTAATATTTGATAAATAGTACATTAATATTTAAATATTAATGGTAATTATTTGGGTAATATAAATGTTTTAAAATAGTTTGAGTTATTATAAATAACTTTTATATTTTGGCAATGGTTTCATTAATAGTTTAGTATTAATTAAACTATTAATGATGATGGAATTGTTTAATGTTTAAATCATTTAATTATGATTCCGATATTTGAAAGTTATAGCCTTTACCAAACTAGTCGACTTGAGAACCGATTATGAAGTTACGAATTTGAAGAACACCTATAGTAATGCTTATATCACTATAGGCCCTTTAGTGATGATTTGAATTATTTTAAATTTTTCAATTTCCTCGAAATTGCAAAAATGATTAAAAATAAGATGTCCGATATTTACTGAGATGTTGAGGTATAGAATAAGAGTCTTAGACTTAGTATTTACCAGATAAAGTCAGCCGAAGACAATCGACAAATGTGTCGCCTTATAAAAGAAAGAAAAGACTCACCAGAAGAGCATGGATGAGATATTTGAAAAATGTGTAAAAATATTTCAAGTATAGAATAGGAACTA
This sequence comes from Panax ginseng, assembly GCA_020205605.1. Classification (NCBI taxonomy): domain Eukaryota; kingdom Viridiplantae; phylum Streptophyta; class Magnoliopsida; order Apiales; family Araliaceae; genus Panax; species Panax ginseng. The sequence continues at coordinate 67,944,701 of CM035132.1, read as the reverse complement.
AAAGTATGATCACCGTGATTATGTGATTAGACTATGTCTTGTTCGTATAATAGACAAAGAAGACTATGTGTTAAGATATATTGTTCTAATCGAACGAATGATCCGATTATTGATAGGTTGTGATAAAGAGATAAACCTAAGTTGAGATTTGTAATCAATGAATCAAAAAAGTATCCTACCTTTGCATTTTCTTTATGCAATGGACATGAGTAAGAAGTTTCGAATTATTCTATTCCCTGCATGTATTATGTACGCTTTGATTATCAACATGTTAGCTCGGATATATATTACATTAAGTTAATTTCTAAATGGTTATACAAGTGTCCCCACTTAGATAATCATGGCATTTATTCACATGTTGATATACCTTTGTCAATTACCCGTATATATATGTTGAATTACATATTATTGTTGAAAGAAGATTAAAACCTTCTGTTTTGGAACTGTGCATGTATGAACATCCCTATATGGGAAGATTTTTACAAGGCGGATAGAGTGAGCGATGAATTTCGCCTTCAAGTTATGTAGTATTGATCAATATAGGGTACAACGGGTTGATCACCCTCCGTGCCCGTAAGTTATGACGATTCGAGGATAGAATTCCGCTAAACCTTTTCAAAAATGAAAAGAATGTTCATAGTATGTTTCTTAAACCCTATTCAAGGGTAGAGCCAGAGCCAAATTTAAAGAATTTGAAAGAGAGTTGTTATGTGAATTTTTTATCAGTACAGATTACTTCACAACTTTCAATTCGTTGTAGAAGTGTTATGTAAAGAGAATACTTATATTCTTTCAGCTTATATATAATTGCTATTACTTCTTTGGGCACTTAAATGCTCATCCTTGCTTAAATTAAATGTTTTCAGTTATGTATGAGCAACCTGAAGGCTCAGGCACGAGCAAAGGAAAAGGAAAGCTGATTGAATAAGTGTGTATTATGAGTTAATGGTTATAGTTGTATTGGTATCTATTCAAGTATTGTAAGGAATGTATTTGAAGGTCACGTGCACAGGGAAGTAAACTTTGATGTATGTAAATTAAGTTCAATGTATTATTATTTAGTATTATTCAACTTAAAGAAATGGTATCGTGGAGAACCGAAGTTCGGGTTTCAAGTACCGGATTTGGGGTCGCCACAAAGTTGGTATCAAAGTTGTTGGTTATGAAGCTTAGGTAGGAATACCCGACTAATAACCGCAATGATTAGGATAAGTATTAACTCATATAGAGTTAGTTGGTCGATAAGATTCAAAGATGAATCTCGGCGAGTGTAAAGACACGAGTTCCCTAACTCGATTATATAAGTTAAACAAAGAGTGGGGAATAGATTGAGTCTAAGATACTTTGAAAGTGCGATTATGAGAGATCGTAAAATAAAACGATCAAGATATAGAACTAAATCGTAATATATACGATGAGATCACCCCGTGATCCGATAAGGCTATGATGACCGTAAGGAATCAATCGATGATTGGAAAGTTTACAAAGAAGATTGCTTTGTATGAATTAATCTTATCAATTGAGTACAGATCCGTAAGAGAATTATAAATACGAATTAAATTCGTATGGAGAATGGGGTTAGTGTTAGATGGGGATTCAATTGAGGACTTATGTCAAGCAAATGAGTTGTATGATTCTTCGTATGGGAGCCGAATTGTACTTGGTGTAAAAATCACTTAGTTTCAGCACCGATAATCATTGAAATGTCTCATCGTATTATATTTGTTATATGCACATTAAGAGGATGACTCCATTCTCGTGTATAACAGTAGATAGGTCATAGATAGAGAATATAAGATTAAATTCGAGTTCTTAAGACTCATACCTATGAGACATTCTTGACTCATAATTATATGAAATGTTTATGAACCCTCAAATGAATGGACGCCAAAGGTCCGACTAGGATAAGTTCTTAAACTCATATGATTGTGGCAATTTATGAACTCATAAGTGTGGTTTGATGAACTGGGTATAGTTTTGTGTGAATGGAGTGTTATGGATTACGAGAATGTATAGATTGTTAAGTAAATGATTTTTAGTGAAGGTGTTAGGTTTTCCTAAACTCCTAGCTATGCTAAACTTCAAAATTTTTGACATCAAGCTAAATCGCACTATGTGCTTTTGAAAAAAAATGTAGACTCGTAATCATTTTTGAAACAGTTTAAAAGTACTATCTATGCTACTTATTTTGGCTAGACACAAATGATTTGAAATATCAAAATTTGTTTTTAATTATCACTCATGTACCATGTAACTTTGTGCGAGAGATGATAAAAATGTGATGGAGTTATAAATACAGAAATACTTAGTGTGAATTTGACCTCAAGTCATTGTTCCACTATTATACGATGTGTTATGACAAAGTCATACAATGACGACATCCTCAACGGATTGTTAATACTGAAGACGGCATCATGACGTCATTCTCGAAAATGTTTTCAAAAAGTTAAATTTGCCAACGGGGTTTGGCTACATCTAAATAATTCGATTGAAGTGAATTATTGATATGAGTCTATGCTATTTGAATCAGCTAGACTAATGTTTATGAAAACTTTAAGTGTTCATTGAAAGAAATTTCCCGAACCAAATTGTTTGGTGCGGAATCCTATGATAAGACTGAGGTGAACAATGTTGTTTGGATAAATGATCTAATCTAATGGCGTAAATATTCGCTAGGTATGATTAATACGTTATGCATGGCGTAGGGGTACAATAGGCTAATCACCTAAAGTACTATTAATGGTAGTTTACCTTCTTTGTGATTGTAAACATACTGTAATGTTTTGTTTTTGCAATATGAATACCGTTAAAACTATGTGTTCATAGTCTATATGACCCCTCAAAGATAATTTGACAACTTTTACTCTTGTGAGAGAGTGTATTGGGTAGCATGTGATGATATGTGTGAATGTTGTAAGCCACAGATAGAGTTAAGCGAAAGTTATGAGGGAGGTTGGAGCGAGGGAGATATATTCGTGATAAGACAATTTGAAGGTTGAAATAGAAGCCAAAGACACCGATATATACCTTGGACCGTGCTTTAGTCATCACCTTCATGCGATTCGATGCAGAGTGGATGGAGCGCCTTTTCTACAGAGATAGGCGTTGATGAGAATTGAATAAATTTATCGTCAATCAAAATAAGAGACAACGATATAGAACTCTTGATTGTCGTGTATATATACTATATATTAACTGTGGTAACTTATGTTTGTAGATGTCTCGGTGAGAAAGATATGTGGAATAAGAAGGATCATATTCACACCCCGAGCTAATATCGAGGCCAATGAGATGAAATAGAAGCTCACTAGGAACCCAAATCGGACGAAGGTGGCTATCGTGGAAAAACGTAGCATCAGATCCAGAAATATTGGATTTGACAGATAGTGATTCAGACACTAAAGTTGAAGCTGCTCAAGCATCAACGGAGGTGCAGGATTTGGAGAACAAGGTTTCTTCATTGGAAAGGTTGTGGGAGATAGAAAAGTTGATGCGTCGAAGCAATGGAAACAATGGAAGAAGCGAGGATAAGCTCAAAATCCAAATTGACCAGATGGAGCCTCAAGCGACACATCCGTGAAGGACACACCTCTCCTCGTTGCCCGACTATAAGAAAGGTGGATGTTTTAATTGTGGGATGGAAGGACATCGAACGAATGAATGTCCGAGAAAAAGGCTTGGTAAATAAGTAGTATGGGTTATGTATGTAATATGTGTGATAAGTAATGAACTATTTTTAACTTTTATGTTGGTTAAGATTTTAAATCCAGACTTTCGTAGTCACAAAGGGATAGTTTGTTGATTAAAGCGAGGATGTCTTTGTAAATATTCGATAAATGAATATGAATCTAAGTTTGAGAAATGAAACGAGTTTAATACATTAATCTTATGCAATAAGGTTTAAAATGTAAGGGTATAATTTATGGTTTTATTTAACTTGGATAATGCCGCCAAGACGCGTCAAACTCGAAACCAAAGGATAGAAGAATCTACTAATCTTTGAACGACAAATGGCCCGATCGATGCAAAACTTTGCAAACATGGTAGCTCAAAGCATGCAAATAGGAACACCATTATGGAAACCACCAGCATAATCGCTTGGCAAAATTCAAAGACTTCAAAGTCAGTAGGACCACTGTAATTGAGAGGATCACCGACCCTATAGAAGCCCAAACTTGGGTGAACGAGATAGGAAGGCGTTCATAATCGCTAAAAAGTAGATGAGGGCGAAGACCGCTTTTGCCACTTATATGATGAAAGGGAAGCTAACTTTTGGTGGGAGGCAAATAAGACTCGGCAGAGAAGAAGAAATTACTTGGGATAGGTTTAAGGATTTATTTTTTGAAAACTATCTCTCTGTTAGTATGCGCCTCTAGAATGGAGGTGAGATTCACAGGAGTTAAAGCAGGATAATATGACCGCTATGCGAGTATGCCGCAAAATTTAATGAGTTGTCTAGGTTTGCTCCACATCAAGTGGATACAGAGGCTAGGAAGGCAAGGAGATTTGAGCTGGGCTTAAAACCATGGCTCTACAATAAGGTGTCAGTACTGCAAATCAATACTTTTACAACACTCATGGAGAAGGCTATCATTCTTTGAGCAGGAAGTGAGGCCATGAGCCTCTACCATAAGGAGAAAGAAGAACAAAAAGCAAGTCGAGGAACAAAGAAAGATAGAAAGTAGTAGTGGGAATAGGGGTGAGAAAAGAATGAGGAATTTTTCTGAGAAAATGCAAGTAAAGCAGGAAGGTATAAAGAAGCAGGTAGTGCAGTGCAAGAACTGCGGGAAGAATCACTCTGGCGAGTGTCTGAAGGGCAAGTTTGTATGCTACAAGTGCGGGCAAGAGGGTCATATCTCTCCCAACTGCCCCAACTCAAGGATGATCAGTGGATGCTTCATATGTGGATCGACTGAGCATAAGGTGAGGAACTGTCCACAGAGGGGAATGGAGGCAGGGAACGTAACCACGGGGAGAAGCAGTGGGACGTTAGCAATTTCAGGACCAAACTCAACCAGTAACCCAACGAAAGCAACTCCGAGGGTTTACAACATGACGGTCCAGGATACGGTGGCACCGGAAAGCGTAACTCCGTGTCTTATTTGAATAACTTATATATCTTATAATTACTTAATCGGATGACAAGTGTTATGATGAATAATTAAAGATCAATTCGATCAAGTATGATCGAGATCTACGTCAATGATTATATGCTATGTACCCATACTGCATATGAGAGTTTTTAAAGCGGTGATTCCGGGACTAATCCTTATAAAGGGAGGTGAATGTAATAACCCGAGATTTTCTATATAAAATAAATAAGAAATTTTATGTATAAATTTTTTTTTATTAATGAATGAGAGAGACTAAGTGTCAAGTAAAGTGAACGATAAATGCGAATACATTTATTACTTGAAAAATTAGAAATAATTTTGGAATTATTAATTACCACAAATTATATGGTAATAAATTTACATGTAGTTTAAATATTTTTATTAATTATTTTCCATGAAAACATGATTGGAAATAATATATGATGTGATAATTAGATTTATATAATAAATATTTTATTATATGAATTGTTCGTAATATTTAAGTTAATTATTTTAACTTGATTATTGATGATGTGTACGAAGAATAAGTCGGATATGAGATCCAAACCTGGATTGGGATTGTGATCAAGAGATGAGAATAATAATATTATATTATTTTACATTACCATAATTATGTATTGGTATGTGCGACAGATAATATTGAAGCAATGACGGTACCAATTAGGTCATAAAGCATATTACCGTCAGAAACCCTAATTATTAAACTCGCTTATGGGATATTTACGAGTAGTGATTTGTGTATATGAAGTTACTGTGAATAAGAATATTGGTAATTAGAAGAAACCCTAATTATCACAGTTGTGCGTCGATAATTAGGACAAACCCTAATTATTATAACCCTAACCTATTGAAATTAGAAATCGTAATAACCGTGTTAGAATAACACACACGTATAATTAAAGAACCACTAATGGTCAATTAGAAACCCTAATTGATGACGTTGAAAAACCCTAATTTTAATTAATGGGTTTAATTTCGATATTCTCAGATAAGTGTTTTAATTTACCAAAGGATAGAAGTTAATTGGTAAATTATAAGAATTAAATCTAGTGATTAAATATTACATTTAATTGCCTTGTACAAGATTTCGCATACACTCTTAAACAAAGCCCAACCATCACCCATAACAAATCGAAGCAAGAATCAAGAATTTTTTGGCAAAAGGGTATAAGAACACTAAACCTAGAAATCCTTTGATTCGATGTTATTTGATGCAATTAATTGTTTAAAGTTGTGTAATAGAATGTTAATTGATGATATGGGTTGATAAATCAAAGACCCATAACATCAAAGTGCACGAATTTGAAGATTTAAGCAAGTTGGAAAAACCGAATTCTGTTATTCTTTTCACCAAATGTCAGAGGCCATAACTCTTTGCTCGATCATGAGTTTTGTTCTTCAAAAGTTGTTATGTGTATCCTGATATGTGGTCATTAATCTGCAAAAAGAATCAAGTCCATATCATGTATAGATTAGAAGTTATAGATGGTCAAACATGGTTGACCGATCATGAAAAACTGTTTTTGGGCAGTCATTAATGGGGGCATTCTCGTCCACTTTTTGTTCTTTAAAAGGTCTGGGCTTTTGATATGTTGTAGTGCACTGAGTTAGGAAGCCATAGGCTTTGGAATGACCTCATTCCAACCTCGGATGAGGGAATTACGGTGATTGGAAGGAAATGTGTCAAATTTCTCAAAACTGAAAGTCAGCAGCGGGATGTGCTATTCGGGACACTGTTTCGATCAGTTAATGTTTCCAAAACCTTTTGGGCTTTTGGTATGTTATAGTACACCAAATAAGCTTTCTATAGACTCCTAAACGGACTAAATCCGATATCGGAGGAGAGAGTTATGACATTTCAAAGTAGTAGTGTCAAAACTTCCCAACAAGTGCGGTGCAGTCCATTTGAACGGAATTTCTGGCCTGATGTGTTCGGAATTTGGAAATGGTCAAAGAATAAGAGTTGTAGCCCCAGAAGTTAGCTTCGCGTGGGCTTAAGAATCACTCAAAAATGTTTTAAAATGAAAGAGTTATGACTGTTTTAGCGAAAGAGGGTAAAGCTGAAACGAGATTGAAAACTCATTATGAACGTCCATTTTGACGACTTGCTTTGGGCTACCTAATGAACCCAAATTGGGTAATTCGTATTTTTTAAAAATAGTCTTACATACCATGTATAACATATCCAAAAATCAGATTAATCGGAGTTATGAGCAATGCGTTAGAAAATTGCAAAGTGAGCTATTGAAAAATTAGTATAAACCAAGTCCCACATCGACTAAATTGAGAACTTCACCATTTTCTAAACCTATAAATAGAAGGGCTTGGCCTTTGTTTTATTCACCAACAATAAGGCCTCCAATTTTTTGAGAAAGACTTTGTTGTGGAGAACTTTTTATAAAGATCTCCTTAGTTAAATTTTGTCGTGGAAGTGCGTATTCAGTCTGTGGAATTCGGTATGTTTCTTATTTAATTTTTGTAATGTTATTATTTTTAATTGTTAGTTAAAGTTTGAATTTTTGTAGTTTAGTTAGTGTTGTTAATAAACTAGTTAGTTTACTATGTTTATTTTGGCTTGGAATTGATTATGTAAATGAGTTATTTGTGATGACTTTTAATATTTTGTGATGAATTTTATTAATTAATAATTATTAATGATATTAAAGTTATTTAATGATTATATTAAATAATTTAGTTTAAAAATGATTTTAATATTATAAAATCATTTTAAAAATATTTTAAGTTATAAAATATAACTTTTAATATTTAAATGATAATTTCATTAATAATTAAATATTAATGATATTAAGATAATATTAATGATATTTAGTTTATTTAATGATTAATATTAAATAAATAGTTTAAAAATGGTTTTACTTATTTAAAACCATTTAAAGAGGATATTAAGAATTTTAAAATATTTTAAGTTATAATTAATGACTTTTAATATTTGGATAAATAGTACATTAATATTTAAATATTAATGGTAATTATTTGGGTAATATAAATGTTTTAAAAATAGTTTGAGTTATTATAAATAACTTTTATATTTTGGCAATGGTTTCATTAATAGTTTAGTATTAATTAAACTATTAATGATGATGGAATTGTTTAATGTTTAAATCATTTAATTATGATTCCGATATTTGAAAGTTATAGTCGGCCAAACTAGCTGACTTGAGAACCGATTATGAAGTTCTGAATTTGAAGAGCACCTATAGTAACAGTTATATCACTATAGGCCCTTTAGTGATAGATTTGAATTATTTTAAATTTTTCAATTTAAAATTGCAAAAATGATTAAAAATAAGATGTCCGATATTTACGATGTTGAGGTATAGAATAAGAGTCTTAGACTTAGTATTTACCCGATAAAGTCAGCCATACATTACAAACAAAAATGTCGAACCTTATAAAAGAAAGAAAAGACTACCGTAAGAGCATGGATGAGATATTTGAAAAATGTGTAAAAATATTTCAAGTATAGAATAGAACTAAAAGTATGATCACCGTGATTATGTGATTAGACTATGTCTTGTCGTAATAAATGCGATTACTATGTGTTAAGATATATTGTTCTAATCGAACTAATGATCCGATTATTGATAGGTTGTGATAAAGAGATAAACCTAAGTTGAGATTTGTAATCGTGAATCGGTAAGTATCCTACCTTTGCATTTTCTTTATGCAATGGACATGAGTAAGAAGTTTCGAATTATTCTATTCTGCATGCATTATGTATGCGCTTTGATTATCAACATGTTAGCTCGGATATATATTCTCAAAGTTAATTTCTAAATGGTTATACAAGTGTCCCCACTTAGATAATCATGGCATTTATTCACATGTTGATATACCTTTGTCAATTACCCGTATATATATGTTGAATTACATATTATTGTTGAACAAGATATTAAAACCTTGAGTTTGGAACCAGGCATGTATGAACATCCCTATATGGGAAGATTTTTGCGCAAGGCGGATAGAGTGAGCGATGAATTTCGTTCAAGTTATGTAGTATTGATCAATATAGGGTACAACGGGGTTGATCACCCTCCGTGCCCGTAAGTTATGACGATTCGAGGATAGAATTCCGCTAAACCTTTTCGAAAATGAAAAGAATGTTCATAGTATGTTTCTTAAACCCTATTCAAGGGTAGAGCCGAGAGCCAAATTTAAAGAATTTGAAAGAGAGTTGTTATGTGAATTTTTTATCAAGATGATTACTTCACAACTTTCAATTCGTTGTAGAAGTGTTATGTGTAAAGAGAATACTTATATTCTTTAAAACTTATATATAATTGCTATTACTTCTTTGGGCACTTAAATGTTCATCCTTGCTTAAATTAAATGTTTTCGATTATGTATGATGAAGCAACTGAAGGCTCGAGCACGAGCAAAGGAAAAGGAAAGTGATTGAATAAGTGTGTATTATGAGTTAATGGTTATAGTTGTATTGGTATCTATTCAAGTATTGTAAGGAATGTATTTGAAGGTCACGTGCACAGGAAGTAAACTTTGATGTATGTAAATTAAGTTCAATGTATTATTATTTAGTATTATTCAACTTAAAGAAATGGTATCGTGGAGAACCGAGTTCGGGTTTCAAGTACCTGGATTTGGGGTCGTCACAAGACTTCTCTTCTTCTTTCTCTCTATAATTTCTCTCTATAATAATTGCTCTATAGCTTTAGTGAATTGGTGAGAAATGAAGGAAGAATGAGCTTCTATTTATAGAAAAATATAGGTTCGATAATTGCACGTTTTGGGGCTCGAAAAATTACAATACAATACCTCCAACTTTTCTTTCATTTTTAATTTAGTCCTGCAAAGTATTATCAAACTTGCTCCACCTCTCCTAATAGTAAATAATGTGAATCAATAGTTCAATCATGTGATCAATAGTTATAATCATGTGAAAATACGAATTACAGTATAGTACCTCCATCTATACCTCCATTTTTAACTTAGTCATGCAAGTATTATCAATCTTTCACCAACTCCCCTAATAGTACAAGAATGTGAATCAATAGTACACACATGTGAACAAATAGTTATATAAGCATGTGAATTAGTAGCAATTAATTGATCATTTATCTGATTAATTACCCGATTTATCAATATAACCCCCAAACACCATTTATCATCGGAATAGATGTCGATTTCCACTAACACTAATAATCCCAACACAATAGAACTATCAAATTCATCTTTAATCAACATGAACTTATTCATCATTAATATTATAACTCACAATATTTAACAACCAGGTCGTTCCCAGGAAAGAGGGGGCTTTCCGATAAAGATTTCTCCTTATTAGCGCGCAATTAGATGACCAAACCTCTCCTTGACAGAACTTCTAGACATTGTAAATATTGAAATTTAATAATATGAATAACTTTGTCGTCTCAATTATTTATTTAACAATATAACATAATATGCAGATGATACTGTGACAATAATTGAATCAATAATATGAGAGATATGATACAGCAATTACTGTAGCAATAATTGAGTATAACTGAGTGACTTCTTACGTAAGCATCAATAATCAATACTGTGTGCTACGATGCAACCACGCGTATTACTGTATTTTTACTACCGAGTAGTTCAATAGTTTTAACGGTAACACTTTCACCGTTATTTTTATAAAATGATAATTCATGCTGCTTTCTAACTACGCATAATACTTGGGGTCTACTAATGATTTGTCTTGGTCGTCACGAATATTTATTTCCCGACAAAAAGAATATTCCCCGACCAAACGAATATTTTATAACAACTTGCATACTTAGCAAAATTTATAAATACTACCCACAACTAAAACATTATATCAAATCCACACCATAATATAAAAAAAATATTTTGAGAAATTTAAATCTTTATTCATAAAATTTGGGGTCTCACAGCCGCTCTCGCCTGATGTTCCATGAATTGCATGAAGCCTCTGAACATCCCATCGTTCATCATTTGATCGGTGTTTTTGTTTACCTAAGGATTATTGTCTTCCTGTTGCACATTATCCTGGATATTGATCGTTGGTGACTTAACGGTCTCATGTGCTTCATTGATTATCTCGACATTTTCAGATGCCATTTTCAAACACTGCCATAAAATATGGGTTAATTGACATGCCACATATTATCCCTATACTCTGACCGACCAATTAAATACCAAATAAACTTAGGTAGGTCATACTAGCGAAGGAATTCCCCGTCTCTCCCCTCCTAGTTCTTGTCTCACATCTCAGCCAGGGATCATATCCCTAAGCTTTGATACCAACTGTGACGTCCCTAAAATAGGTATACATCACCCATCTTGGGTCGCCAAATACATGGTACAAAATACAAATACAAACTTAATTATACAACATGAGCTGAGAGTTTTTACATGAATATTGTCTTCTAGACAATATCCAAACTCAAATGGAGTCCTCATTACAATTATTATCACACTATTTTATAAAAATAGTGAGGACTACTATAGCCATCATCTCGGACCATCACTTCATTCCCCGACTAGTCCCAGCTATATATTCTCATTTCCTGAAGAGAACAGTGGAAGTAAAAGGGTGAGCTCAACTAGCCCAGTAAGAAATTTTATAACTAAGATAATGCAAAATAAGTTATCATTAGCCTTCAACAATGTTAAACTGATAGAATATAATAGACAACAAGTTTAACTACAGCGGAACAAGCAATCCATTAGAAGAGTCAAGTAGAGCATGATATCTACTATCTTCTATGATTTAAAAAGTTTATCATTAACTTTATCGCTGGGACTCAACTTAATAAATAAATCACATCATCGGATCATCCCTGCACTATCGGCCAAGGATATTCATTAGTATCACGTCCACAAATTATTCCTGCACTACAGGCCAAGAATATTCGTGTAATCATCAATGGTCATGATCATATCGAATTATCCCTGGTCATAATCATACCAATCAACAGTCCATCTACGCACGTAAGCCAAAGATGACTTTCATCACAATATAAGCATGAACATGATGACAATGATATAAGAATTCAATTAAAAGAAAGCAATGGATAAATTTTTAAAGATTTATAATTTAATTTATCCAGAATTCAATAATGTCCAAATTTTCAACATGATACTGCTTTGTGGAGTAAAATTCAAGAATAATATCCATGTATCAAAAATAATTTGGACAGAAAAGAAATAAATTTTTTGGTGAATAGTAACCCGTGAATAGTACCCCGACATGAAAAGTGGCCCAAATACCCGAGTGAACAATATTTGAGTGAATAGTAACCTGTAAATAGTATCCCGACATGAAAAGTGCCCCAAATACCCGAGTGAACAATATTAGAGTGAATAGTAATTGGGTGAATAGTTACCCATAAATAGTAACTCGTGAATAGTACCCCAGCATGAAAAGTGCCCCGAATGCCTGAGTGAATAATATTATAGTGAATAGTAACTGGATGAATAGTAACCCGTGAATAGTACCATGTGAATAGTATTTCGGGTGAAAATATTGATATTTAATAAAAAAGTTCATATCAATATTCCAATAAAATGATACTAGATGAAGCGCAAAACTCAAGTATATTCCACTAATTTCAAGGATTATAGAAGCAATACTTACCATACTAAGTTTAGATTTAAGAATATGAAAAGAATTAACATAAGAAACTGCAAATAGATTTTCACCTGTCATACGGTACGTAATCCGCGTAGACAGGTTATTCCAACATACTAAAGGATGAATACGAAAAATAGTATTCATTACGAAAGAAATAATACCCCTTACCTTAGTACAAAGCTGGATACTGCAAAAGTGAAGTAGCAGAATACTCTTCTTCTTGCTCTCTATAGTTTCTCTCTCTATAGTGTCTCTTGTGAATCTTAGTGAATTGGTGAGAATGAAAGAAGAATTAAGCTTTTATTTATAGGAGAATGGACTAAATAGTAACTAATTCACAAATGGTCCAGATTGATTCACTATTAGAACGGACGATCCATATTGATTACTATTAAAACCACAACTGACGGTCCAGATTGATTTACTTTTAAAACCACCACCGACGGTCCAGATTGATTTACTTTTAAAAGTACCACCGACGGTCCAGATTGATTTACTTTTAAAACCACCACCGATGGTCCAGATTGATTTACTTTTAAAACTACCACCGACGATCCAGATTGATTTACTTTTAAAACCACCATCAATGGTCCAGATTGATTTACTATTAAAACCACCACCAATGGTCCAGATTGATTTAACTTATTACACTTTAATACCCCTAAAGTTTTCCAGGTTTGTATTATTCCCCTCTAACTTTTGTAATTCACTTATCTTCAATAAACACATTCTTAATACTTCAACAATTATTCATCATTAATATTATAACTCACAATATTTAACAACCAGATCGTTTCCAGGAAAGAGGGGGCTTTCCAATAAGGATTTCTCCTTATTGGCGCACAATTAGGTGACCAAACCTCTCCTCGACAGAACTTTCTAGACATCGGCAATATTGCAAATAATAATATGAATAACTTTGTTGTCTCAATTATTGATTTAATAATATAAAATATTATGCAGATGATATTGTGACAATAATTGAATCAAATAACGTGAGATACTATGCAACAATTATTGTAGCAATAATTTAGTAAACTGAGTGGCTTCTTACGTAAGCATCAATAATCAATACCGTGTGCTACTATGCAACCACGCGTATTACTGTACTTTTACCACCGGGTAGTTCAACAATTTAACGGTAAAACTTTTGCCGTTATTTTTATAAAAAATAATTCGATCGTTTTCTAACTACGACAATACTTCCGTTGTGGGATCCACCAATGATTGTGTCGTCAAACGAATATTTCCTGACAAAAAGAATATTCCTCGACCAAACTAATATTCCCCAACACAACGAATATTTTATATCAACTTATTTACTTTGTAAAAAATTTCACATATCACCCTTAACTTTAACCTTTTATCAATTAAACCATTTATTAAATAGAATAATAATTATAAGAAAATTAAATACTTTTATTTCATAAAATTCGGGATCTCACAAGGCACTTGTCACTTGGAGTGATGAAGAAGAGTCCGAAGTTGAGGTCGATGTCAAGGATGAAATAGCTCAAGTATGCTTCATGGGAATAGAAGGTGAATCAAACGAGGTATCTAGTTTTGAGTTTAATTCTTTGAAAGAAGAAAAATGATAAATTAAAAGAAAAGAATGCATACTTGAAAGACTTGGTAAATACATTAATGAGTGAGGGAGACTCTTTAATAGGTGAAAAGAAAGATATTGAAAAGGAATCTATATGTAAAGAAGAAAAGGTTTTGATTGATAAAATTGATTATTTAGATAATTACAACAAAATACTTTTCAATAAGGTAAATTTTTTAAATAATAAAGTCCAAAAGTTGACTAATGAACTAAAAATGAGAGATGTGTGTATTCATGCATTTAGTGATAAATCTCTTGTTAAAACTTTTCCTAATAATGAACATCAAAAAGAAATAGATTCATTAAAATCGTCTCTTGCTAAATTTGTTCAAGGAGAAGAAAACTTAAATGTCATATTAGGTAAACAAAGACCTAGTTTTAAAAGACAAGGAATTGGTTATACGTCTATGCATAAAAAGGGAGATGTAAAAATGCTAAAATCAAAATCACATTTTAGATTAAATTATTTCTCTCCTTTTACAACATGTAGAAATTGTGGTATTAAAGGTCACTTGGACATAAATTGTTTTAAGAAAAATAAGATTAAAAAGGTATGGGTTAAAAAGGATGATTTACGTGCAACTAACATTAAAGGACCCAAAAAGATGTGGGTACCAAAAAGATGAATTATTTTTATTTTACAGGTATATCTCAAGGCAAGGGTTCCATCTCAAAAATGAATTCTTGATAGTGGATGCTCTCGTCACATGACTGGTGATAAATCAAAGTTTGTGGAGCTAAAAATCAAGAAGAAAAATGGGACAGTTACATTTAGAGATAATCGAACCTGCGAAATAATCGAAAAATGTAAAATAGGAAATGGTAAGGTTAATATTGAGAATGTACATCTTGTTAGTGGACTTGAATTTAATCTTATTAGTATAAGTCAATTGATGGATAATGGTCATCAAGTTAGTTTTGAAAAAGAAAATGCACTATTTCTCATGGTACTAACAATGTTACTCTAGTTGCACAAAAGAGAAGGAAATATATATACTATTGATTTTGAGCAACAGGATGAAGAAATATGTCTTGCATCTGTACAAGATGAGGCTAACTTATGGCATAAAAGAATGGGACATGTTCACATGGACTTAATCAAGAAATTATCCTCAAAGAATCTTGTCAAAGGATTGCCAAAGATAAAATATGAAAAGAAGGGAATATATGTTCCTTGTCAACTCGGGAAACAAGTAAGAACATCGTTTACGGCAAAGAACATGGTATCTACTTCTTCTCCTTTACAACTACTTCATCTTGATTTATTTGGACCAGAAAGACATGCTAGTATAAATGGTAAGTTTTATGCATTTGTAATAGTAGATGATTTCTCTAGATATACATGGGTACTATTTTTGAGAACTAAAGATGAAGCATTTAAAGAATTTGAGAAATTGATAAGAAATTTGGAAATAAATTATAGTCTCAAACTTGTAAAGATAAGAAGTGATCATGGTACTGAATTCCAAAAAGACTTTATAATATTTTTTGATCAAAAAGGAATTAGTCATGAATTTTCAGCCCCAAGAACCCCTCAACAAAATGGTGTAGTAGAAAGAAAGAATAGAACATTATAAGAAACAGATAGAACTTTGTTACAAGAAAGTAAACTTCCTAAAAAGTTTTGGGCCAAAGCTGTAAACACCTCTTACTATGTTTTGAATAGAGTACTTATTCGTCCAATCATTTTGAAGACTCCTTATGAACTTTTAAATAATAAAATTCCTAATATAGGGTATTTAAAAGTTTTTGGATCTAAATATTTTATACTAAATACTAGTGAAAACTTAGGAAAATTTGATGCTAAATATTATGAAGGAATTATCATTGGTTATTCACAAAATAGTAAAGCTTATCGTGTATTTAATATTAACAAGCTATGTGTTGAAGAGTCTGTTCATATTACATTTAATGAAACTCACAATGATCTTTAAAAAGAAAGAGATGAGGATGCAAGAAATTTGGAAATCTCAGTGAATCCAGCAAACCAAAAAAATCTATTCAGCAAGATAAATGGACAAATCCAGCAAACTAATTTGGAAAACTCGCAAGGAGTGGAACAAGGAACAACACAAGAGCTTGAAGCAGATTTCCCTCAACAAGAAGAGGTAATACATGATGTACAAATGCCAAAGACTGCGAGATATCTCAAGAATCATCCACCAGAAAACATCATTGGAGATATAAACAAAGGAATCACCACAAGGAGAGGATTGCAAAATCAATGTGCATTCTCTGCATTTCTATCACAAGTGGAGCCAAAGAATGCTAAAGAAGCTATCCTAGATAAAAGTTGGCTAATGCCAATGCAATAAGAACTTCAACAATTTAAACGATGCCAAGTCTAGGAACTTATGCCCCATCCTAAAGATGTTTCCATCATTGGAACTAAGTGGGTATTCAAGAATAAGCTTGATGAGCATGGAACAATCACGTGTAACAAAGCAAGGCTAGTAGCTCAAGGATACAATCAACAATAAGGGATTGACTATGAAGAAACTTATGCCCCAGTTGCTAGACTAGAGTCCATCCGAATCTTGTTAGCATTTGCTTGTTACAAGAAGTTCACACTCTATCAAATGGATGTAAAGAGCGCCTTTCTCAATGGATACATTAATGAAGAGGTATATATAAAACAGCCTCCTAGATTTGAACATGAGAAGTATCCAAACCATGTCTACAAGCTCAAGAAAGCTCTCTATGGACTAAAGCAGGCTCCAAGGGCTTGGTACGAAAGGTTGAGTAAGTATTTACTTTCAAATGGTTTTATTAGAGGAAAAATTGATTCTACATTATTTATTAGGCATGAAAATAAAGATATTATTATTATTCAAATATATGTAGATGATATAATTTTTGGTGCTACTAATGATTTCCTTTGTGAGTGGTTTTCTATATGCATGCACAAGGAATTCGATATGAGTCTAATGGGAGAACTTAATTACTTTTTGGGACTCCAAATCAAGCAAAAAAAGGAAGGTATATATATCCATCAAACCAAATATACAAAAGAGCTACTTAAAAGGTTTGGTTTTGAAGGATCCAATTCAAAGGCTACACCAATGAGCACTTTAATAAAGCTTACGTCTGACGAAAAAGGTATAGATGTGGAAGTAACTAAATATCGAGGTATGATTGGATGTTTATCATATTTAACTGCATCTAGACCAGATATTATGTATAATGTATGTCTGTGTGCTCGTTTTCAAGCAAAACCTAAAGAATCCCACTTACAAGCTGTTAAAAGATTTTTTAAATATTTAAGTGGTACTATCAATTTGGGATTATTTTATCCAATTTGCAATCATTTTGAATTAATGGGTTATTCAGATACTGACTATGCAGGATGTCAAATTAATAGCAAAAGTACAAGTGGTGCCTGCACATTTTTAGGTCACAGTCTTGTTACGTGGCACAGTAAAAAAACAAACTTCAGTTGCTTTATCAACCACTAAGGGTGAATATCTAGCTATCGGGAGTTGCTGCTCTTAAATATTATGGTTAAAACAAACCATATGTGATTTTGATGCTTTATGTGATAGTGTGCCTATTTACTGTGATAATTCTAGCACTATTGATATTTAAAAAAAATCCTATTTTGCATTCACACACAAAACACATAGAGGTTAGGCATCATTTCTTAAGGGATAATGTTTCAAAAGGTTTGATTAAATTAATTTTTAGTCCAACAGAAAAACATTTAGCTGAAGAAAGGTTTTGCATGCTAAGAAGAGAACTTGGAATGTGTATGGTATAAATATTAATTACGTACTAAAATATTTTATGCATCAAATATTTCAAATATACAGTATATCTGCATGTTATGATTTCAAATGCGTCCTGTTGATATACATTATTTGTTCTTAACCAAATACTAAGGGAGACATATCTGTTTGGCACAAGTCACAGTAGAAATCATTATGGGTTTTGAAATTTAAAAAGACAAGAGCAGAGTGTTGTTTATTCTTTCAAGGAGTCTGTTCGGCGTCCAACACTTTTCTATTAAACCCAGAGCGCCTCTTTTTCTCAAAAATACTCAGAATTTCTTCATCATTCTTAAAGCACTAGCAGTAGTTTCTGCAACGATAATGAAGACTCGCGCCAACAAATGATCATCCGGTATCACCATCAAAGAAGGAAAACATCCACAGTCCCCTTATACTGTGAGATCACCGAAAAAGTCCAAAAGACAAACTCGTCAGACATATGTTCATGTTTCTTTCGACGATTCTGATGGGTCTGACTCTAGCTTTTCCTTCCTGAAGTTTTCTGCTTCTAGTTAAAAAGAGAAGCCCTCACAGTCTCTTGGTTCGGAGCCTCCCTCATCTCAACAAAGTCGACATCTAATCTGGTAAACCCTTTCTCTGTTACTTCAGATTTGCCAAACAATTTCTTTCGGAGTCAGAGTTTTGAAGCCCGCTTCAAAACCTCTTTTGCTACCAAACAATTTGTCTGTGAAAAAATTATGGATCTATTTTATTTCAAAAATTCTTCTTTGGAAAAACTTTTCACTTCTTGTGGTATTTTTGCTATGCTCTTTCCCCCCACTTGGGCATATCCTCGGTTGGTACAACTGTAAGACCCCAAATTTTAAGAAATAAAAGTATTCAATTTTCTTATAATTATTATTTCATTTAGTAAATGATTAAATTGATAAAAGGATTAAAGTTAAGGGTGATATGTGAAAATTTTGTAAAGTAAAGCAAGTTGTTATAAAATATTCGTTTGGTCGGGGAATATTCTTTTTGTCAGGGAATATTCATACGATGAAACAATCATTGATGGACCCCACAACAGAATTATTGTCGGAGTTAGAAAATGACAAAATTATCTTTTTATGAAATAACGGCGAAAGTTTTACCGTTAACTGTTAGAATACCCGATGGTTAAAATATAGTAATATGCGTTGTTACACAGTAGCACACAGTATTGCACAGTATTTTTGAATTATTGATTCTTACGTAAGAAGACACTACTCAATAATTGTTACAGTAATTATTGTTCAATATTTTATTTTATTGATTCAATAATTGCTGCGTTATTATTTTATATTATTATTATTTCAATAATTGTCACTGCACAGTATTTCCCATTATCAAATCAATAATTCATATTATTTGAATAATATTATTAGATAACATTATTGGCAATGTCTAGAAAGTTCTGTCAAGGAGAGGTTTGGTCACCTAATTGCGTGCCAGTATGGAGAAATCCTTATCGAAAAGCCCCCTCTTTCCTGAGAACGGCCTGATTGTCATTATTGTGATTCTGTAATATTATTTATTGATTTATATGATAAGGAAATATTTATTTTATGTGGGCACAAATGATGGATAGGAAAATATTTATTTTATGTGGTTATAAATGAAGGAATTAATGTTGAGGTGTTTTATCAGTATTTTGCCGGATTTGAGGTATTAAAAAATTAAATCGGTGTTCTTAAAGCTCTATTGCGTGAGTTATAATTTTAATCCGGCTGTTGGATCGTTGTGATATTTGGATATGTTATGCATATATAAGTTGAGTATATGTCCACAAATTTTGAACTGTTAAAAATTAACGTATGATTTGTTATGAATTTTATGAGGTATTGAAAATTGTCCGTTTGTGAATTTCGGATATTTTTTGTCTGGAATATGGAAAAACTTAAAGCTAGAAAGTTGTAGAGAATTCGATTTCATGTGGAATGGACATAAAATTCATATTTTTCTGATAAAAGGGCTATTTTATATGAATTACTGAAGTTTCAGAAAATAAAATGATTTTTATGAAAATTGAGCGGGACCCACTTTTGTTTTTAACATATGGGCTGCCAAAAATTTTTAGAAATGGCTGCCCAACAATTCAACAAAGCATGCGTAGAAATTTGGTATAAATAATAATATTATTTTAGTCTCCTATGGCGTTCTAGCATTTTCCTATAAATAGGTGTGAGACCCCGAATTTTATGAAATGAAAGTATTCAATTTTCTTATAATTATTCTATTTAGTAAATGGTTAAATTGATAAAAGGTTAAAGTTAAGGGTGATATGTGAAAATTTTTCAAAGTATGCAAGTTGTTATAAAATATTCTTTTTGTCGGAGAATATCCATAGGACGACACAATTATTGGTGGACTCCACAACGGAAGTATTGTCGTAGTAAGAAAATGACATAATTATCTTTTTATAAAAATAACAGCGAAAGTGTTACCATTAAAACTGTTGAACTACTCGGTAGTAAAAGTACAGTAATACGTGTGGTTGCATAATAACACACGATATTGATTATTGATGCTTACGTGAGAAGTCACTCTGTTATACTCAATTATTGCTACAGTAATTGCTGCATCATATCTCTCATATTATTGATTCAATTATTGTCGCAGTATCATCTGCATAATATGTTATATTATTAAATTAATAATTGAGACGACAAAGTTATTCATATTATTATTTGCAATATTGACAATGTCTGAAGTTACATCGAGGAGAGGTTTGATCACCTAATTGCGGCGCAATAAGGAGAAATCCTTATCGAAAAGCCCTTCTTTCCGGGGACGACACGGTTGTTAAATATTGTGAGTTATAATATTAATGATGAATGTTATTAAAAATTAAATTTGAGTTCAGAGTTGAATATGGAGACGCGGACGTGATATTTGAGTCCGGAATGATGAAATTAGTAGAAATTGACTATAAACACAAAATTTACCTGGGTTGACTTTTTGATCAAAAAAGTTAACAGTTGATTTTTTCGGAAAAAGTCAAACTTCAAAATTTCAAAAATAAAATTGTTGAGAAAAATATTTCCATTTTATTGGGATTATTAGTGTTAGTGGAAATCGACATTTATTTTGATAATAATTGATGTCTGGAAGTTATATTGACCAACCGAGTAATTAATCGGGTAAATGAGCAATTAATTGCTATTAATTCACATGATTATAACTATTTGTTCACATGTGTGTACTATTGATTCACATTCTTGTACTATTAGAGGAGTTGGTGCAAGATTGATAATACTTGCATGACTAAGTTAAAAATGGAGGTATAGATGGAGGTACTATACTGTAATTTGTATTTTTACATGATTATAACTATTGGTTCACATGATTGAACTATTGATTCACATTATTTACTATTAGGAGAGGTGGTGCAAGTTTGATAATACTTGCAGGACTAAATTAAAAATGAAGAAAAAGAAGAATGTATTATACTGTAATATTTTGAGCCCCAAAACGTGCAATTATCGAAACTATATTTTTCTATAAATAGAAGCTCATTCTTCCTTCACTAAAGCTATAGAGCAATTATTATAGAGAGAAATTATAGAGAGAAAGAAGAAGAGAAGTCTGCTACCTCACTATTCTAGTATCCAATTTTCTTCTAAGGTAAGGGATATTGTTATTATAGTAAGGGGTATTATTCTTTCGTATTCATAAAGAGAGTTATTTTCTTTCAATACTCGTAAGGGTTGTTATTCCATTCTTTATTATTCTGTTTGGAATAACATGTCTGTGCGGTCTATCGCATGCATGGTGAATTCTTCTGTTATTCCATTCTTTATTATTCTATTGGAATAACCTGTCTGTGCGGTCTATCATATGCCTGGTGAATTACATTATTATTCCATTCTTTATTATTACATTTGGAATATCACATGCGTCAGGCGGAATACACATGACCGGTTTCATTCTTTATTAGGATTACGCATGACTGGTTCCATTCTTTATTATTCATTAGAATATCCATGCTGCATGCGGATTCGCGTGACACAGTTCCATTCTTTATTATTACATTGGGAATAACTTTGTTTTATCGATCTATCGCATGCATGGTGAATTCTTTTGTTATTCCATTTTTTATTATTCTGTTGGAATAACATGTCTATGTGGATTACCACATGCATGGTGAATGATCTTTCGTATTCATTTCTTATTAAATTATGGAAATGATCTGTCTACGTGGATTACCGCATGGCGGACGAAAATCCATTTGCAGTTTCATAATTTTTCTAACCCTTAAAAATTCTGGAAAAATTTGAAATGATAATAGCGATTTTTGGATGTATAGATTAGGAGTTATGAATTTTATAGAAAAGACTATTTTAAAAGTAAACCCTTATAACTCCTTGTGGTTAACTCTAAAATTGGTGAAATTTTTATTGGGAGTACATATATATAACAGGAGTTTACCATGTAAATTTCGGAATTTTTGGACAAAAGTACAATTTATGATAAATGTCTAAATATTCGGCAGTTTTGGCCATATGAAAAATAGTAAATGAATTTTAAAAATTCCGGAAAAAATATATGTTCAATATGGGACTATATTCTGCTAAATCCCAGAAAAGAAATATTTTTGGGACTGATTTGGTATTTTTCATGAAAATTAACTACTTATGAGTAAATGAATTAAATATGTTATGTGAAGTAACAAAATTGAAAAATAGGATTTTATGGCTTGAGAATCCTATATAAGGTATATGCAGATTTTTGATGTGGGATTTGATCATTGGTGATGAAATATTATGAGTATGGCATATTTGAATGATTAAATACATTATTTAGTAAAGTGTAAACAATTAAAATAAATTGTTTATAAGTTTAAGAAGTGATTAAAATATTGTTATAATATTAATAATATTAGATGATGAGTTTATTAAGTGATTGATAATATTTGGATAAATTTGAAGTCTTTAATATTTATCCTTGTTTTTGTTTGATTAATGCTTATATCATTGTCATCATCCTCATGCTTATATTGTGATGAAAGTCATCTTTGGCTTACGTGCAAAGATGGATTGTTGATTATTGGTTTTATAGTTGTATATCTTTGGCTTACGTGCAAAGATGGACTGTTGATTATTGATTTTACAATTGTATATCTTTGGCTTACGTGCAAAGATGGACTGTTGATTATTGATTTTACAATGGTATATCTTTGGCTTACGTGCAAAGATGGACTGTTGATTATTGGTTTTATAGTTTTATATCTTTGGCTTACGTGCAAAGATGGACGATTGATTATTGATTTTACAATTGTATATCTTTGGCTTACGTGCATTGATGGACAGTTGTTGGTATGATTATAACCAGGGATTATTCGGTATAATCATGACCATTGTTGAAAACATGAATATCCTTGGCCCGTAGTGCATAGATAATTCGTGGTTGTAATACTAGTGAATATCATTGGCTATAGTGCAGGGATGATTCAATGATGTGGATTATTTATTAAGCTGAGTCTCAGCGATAACATATTGATAATACATTTTTAATTCGTAGAAGATAGTAGGTATCATGCTCTACTTGACTCTTCTATAATACAGTTGTATGTCTTTGGCCTGTAGTGCAAAGATGAATTATTAATGAATATCTTTGGCCGTAGTGCAAAGATGATTTTATTAGTATGATTATGAGCAGGAATTGTGATTTGGTATAACCATGATTTTTTATGTTTTAGGTGAAGATAGGTGATGAAAATTATCTTAAATCACAGGTGCGAAGAGGAATTTAGAATCACAATTATGATTATGAGTTATTCATATGATTGTGGACAGGAATTGTTGATTGATGTTACAGAGATAAAACATTATTGGTCGACTTTTAACATGGAGAAGATAATAGATCTGATGGTCTATTTGACTCTTCTAATGGATTGCTCGTTCCGCTGCAACTATGGTTGAAAAGTTTTATCATCTACCATATGTTCTAAATCTCTGATTTATTACTGATGAAGGCTATTGATGATGTAAATTATCTTTAGTCATGATATTCTTACTGGGCTAATTGTGCTCACCCTTTTTGCTTCACAATTCCTTTCAGGTAATAAGAGTGTAGCTGGGTCGAGCGGGGGTAACAGGAGAATAGAACGGTGGTTTATAGCTATTAAGGTTCTCCTTAAATAGTATGGAAATAATTTTATTGAGAACTTTAGATAAGTGTGTCATATTGTATACGTCATTTGATATTTAATTTTGGTGAACCGAATAGGGTGAGGTGAACCCAACTTTGGAAAGGTGTTTTTCCACTATCATACAAGATGTCTAATGACATACAACCTCGTGTTATCATAAGACAAGGTTGTGCACATCAACTTGCTGAGTATATCTACGAGCACTACCTATATAATCTTGGAGTTTATTTGAAATATAATTCTCACTTGGAGACAACGGAGATAATTATATGTCAAGAGAAGACTCACTGTGACGCCCCCAAAATAGGTATACATAACCTATTCTGAGTCACCAAATACATGGTACAAAATACAAATACAACTTAATTATACAACAGTCGTATAAAATACGACATAACATAAATTGAGAGTTTTAATAAGAATATTGTCATCTAGACAATATCCACACTCAAAGGATTCCTCATTACATTTATTGTCACACTATTTAACAGAATAGTGAGGACTACTAGTACTATCATCTGGACCGTCATTCCGTTCCCCAACTAGTCCCGGCTACGTTCTCATTTCCTAAAGAGAACAGTGAAAGAAAGGGGTGAGCTCAACTATCCCAGTAAGAAATATTATGACTAAGATAATGTAGAATAAATTATCATTAGTCTTCAACAATGTTCAACTGATAAAATATAACAAACGTCAAGTTTAACTGCAGCAGAACAAGCAATCCATTAAAAGAATCAAGTAGAGAATAAAATCTACTATCTTTTATGATTTAAAAAGGTTTTTCATCACTTTTATCGCTGAGACTCACCTTAATAAATAATCCACATCATCCACACTTTTACTGACCAAGGATATTCATTAGTATCACAACCACAAATTATCCATGCACTACGGGCCAAGGATATTCGTGTATTCATCAATGGTCATGATCATGCCATAAAACAATTCATCTTTGCACCCTTGGCAGAAGAGAATCCATAGCCATAATCATACCAAAAACTGTCCATCAATGTACTATGTGCCAATGAGGACTTTTTCCACATCATTTGTAACATTACGGTCATGATTATACCGAATAATCCCTGGTCATAATCATACCAAGTCCATCTATGCACTACTGATACGATGACTTTCAACATAATATAAACATGAGGATGATGACAATGACATAATAATTCAATAAAACAAGTTCAAGAATTAATTTATCCAGGAACTAATAACGTCCAAATTGTCAACATGACACTTCTTTGTAGAGTAAAATTCAAGAATGCTCAGAAGAATATTTCCATGAAAAGATCTTTGGATGAAGTGCAAATATCAAGGTTATTCCACTAATTTCATGGAGTATAGAAGTCAAAACTTTAACCAAGTAGAGTATAATAAAGAATGGAATAACAAAAGAAATCACCGGGCTGCGATAGACCCTTACAGACGGAGTTATTCCAATAGAATAATAAATAACGGAACCCAGTCATGCGTAACGCACAAACAGGGATATTCTAACGAATAATAAATAATAGAACCGTGTCATGTAAAAATGCACGCATAAGATATTAAAACGAATAATAAAAATGAATGGAATAATAGAAGAATTTCACCATGTATGCAGTACTTCACATAGAGAGGTTATTCCAACAAAATAATAAGGAATGAAATAACAGAAGAATTTCACCACGTATGCGGTACTTCGCATAGACAGGTTATTCCAACATAATAATAAGGAATGGAATAACAGAAGAATTTCACCAAGTATAGGGTAGCTCAGTATCTGAGTTATTCCAACAGAATAATAAAGAATGGAATAACAGAAGTTCTCTTCATGAATACAAAAGAAATAATACCCTTTACCTTAGAAGAAACTGAATATAGGAGTAGTGAAGTAGCAGAATACTTTTCTTCTTTCTCTCTATAGCTTCTCTCTCTAGAGTTTCAAAGGAATTAAATAAGAAATAATGAAGGAATGAACTTCTATTTATAGGAGAATGGACTGAATAGTAACTAATTCATGAACGGTCAAGATTGATTTACTTTTAAACGGACGGTTCATATTGATTTACTATGCAGTATTAATAAAATATTCTAATAAAATAAAATCTTTTAAATAAAATATAATATATTCTATTTATAGTCTAATAAAACAAATAACTTTATAAAAGTATTCTATTTTATATAAAAAGATTTTACTATCTGAAATACTATCACGAGGCCTTATATGCAAACACTATCGTAATAAAATATAATATATTCTAATTATTTTTAATAAAACAAATAACTTTATAAAGGTATTACATTTTTATATAAAAAGATTTTACTATGCAAAACACTATGCATAATAAAATATAATATATTCTAATTATTGTCTAATAAAATAAATAACTTTATAAAAGTATTACATTTTATATAAAAAGATTTTACTATATCGAAAACACTATGTATAATAGAATATAATATATTCTATTTATAGTCTAATAAAATAAATAACTTTATAAAAGTATTTTGTTTTATATAAAAAGTTTTTTGCTTTATTACATTAATAATACTAATAATATATATATATATATATATATATAAACTTCCGTGACTTCATAAAAAGACACCTCAATATATTTAACAACATTTATCATTATTATTATAATTCACAATATTAATCGACCAGGTCGTTCCCAGGAAAGAGGGGGCTTTCCAATAAGGATTTCTCCCTATTGGCGTGCAATTAGGTGACCAAACCTCTCATTGACAGAACTTCTAGACATCGTTAATATTGCAAATAATAATATTAATAACTCTGTCATCTCAATTATTGATTTAATAATATATAAAATATCGACAATAATTAAATCAAAAAACGTGAGATACTTATGCAAATAATCTTCAAGCAATAATTGAACAAAACCGAGTGACTTCTCACATAAGCATCAATAATCAATACAGGTGTGCTACTTATGCAACCACCAGATATTATTATTACTTACTTTTTACTACCGAGTAGTTCAATAGTTAACGGTAAAACTTCCGCCGTTATTTTCATAAAATATTTTTGTCATTTTCTCAATCCGACAATAATTCTGTTGTGGGGTCCACCAATAATTGTACCGTCGTACGAATATTCCCTATTAACGAATATTCTCCGACCAATCGAATATTATATAACAACTGACATACTTTGCAAAATTTATAAATATTACCCACAACTATAACATTATATCAAATCCACACCATAATTTAAAAAAAAATATTTCGAGAAATTTAAATCTTTATTCATAAATTTGGGGTCTCACAATCTCCCCTCCTTATGGAATTTCGCCCTCAAAATTTACATACGTACCTGGTATGCCGAAGAGGTGAGGATACCTTGATTTCATTTCAGATTCTAACTCTTGAGGTATAACCCTTGAGTGTTGAATACGATCCTTCTTATCTAAGATTTTAACACGTATTTCCTTATATGTTAAATCTTCTACTTTCTCATCTAGTTCTAATTCAATAATGCGGTTCGGGTCATCCACATATTTACGTAACATCGATACGTGAAAAATGTTATGAACACGCGACATACTTGGCGGTAAAACGAGTCTATAGGCCACAGTTCCTACTCGATCAAGGATTTCAAATGGGCCAATTAAATTGAGAGTTGAGATTTCCTCTCTTCATCGATTCTTGCTTCTAGAATAACACCCTCTTGAACCTTCTTCTTCACATTCATCAGCTCTGAGTATGTAGCTTGAGCGGCTTTAACTTTATCGATTAAAGTCGATTCTACTCGTATATTCGCTATCTTCACGTGGGTCTCTATAGTCTTTAACTCTAAAGTTTTACGAAATGGGTTTTTGTGTTAACAACATCACACTCGTAAACGCATACGATCTTCTACTCAACGCGTCAGCTACCACGTTCTCTCTTCCACAATGATATTGAATGGTATGATCGTAATCTTCAACAACTCGAGCCAACGTCTTTGGCGCATTATATGTTCGTTTTGGTTGAAGAAATATTTAAGGGTTGAAGAAATAGGTTTTATACTAGGGTCAATACAAAATTCGATTTCACGCTCTGGGGTAGGCCAAGAAGTCTTCAAGAATACGTCAAGAAATTTATTAACGATAGAAATATCATTCAAAACTGTGACCCTCATCCAAGACTTGGATAGCACGTCACATTGATACCTATCAATCTACCACTGTTATTCAAGATGTCCCCTGCGGAAAGTCTGGCTTAGGTGCATTCCACACAAGGAAGTCACCAACGAAAGGTTCGGGGCTCTTTACTTATGGCTTGATATGATAATAATTAACTTTTGTGGTTTGGTTGCTTGAATTCGTATAACAGGTTGGTTAGGAAAATAAAAGCTAACAACCTTACGAAAATAATCAATTTTAGCATGATGAGTAGTTAACCAATCGATTCCTCAAATCACATCAAGGGCAAGTATTTTCAAAGAGATAAGATCATCAGGTAACGTGAGGGTATCGATATGAATCAAACAAGATTTATAAACAGTGGAGGTAACGAAGGTTTCTCCTAACGGAGTTTCAACAGATAAGTCAAAGTCTAATTTCTCAGGAGTCAAATTTAAACGTTGAGCGCAAGCAAGAGAGATAAAAGAATGGGTAGCTAATAAGTTATAGACTTCACAAGAATTTATGATTAACTTACCCGTAATAACCTTGTTCGGGTTCCTCAATAAACGCTCTCACTTAAACTATCGACTTTGTCTTGTCTAGGACGACCTTAAATGCCTCCATCCCAGCTGGACTTAACTTTGGTGCACAACAAAATTGAGCTAGGTGACCTTCTCTTCCATAATTGTAGCATGCTTTGGATGGCATCGCGTAGTTTGGACTGATGTGTCCCTCCCCTCCACATTTGAAGCATATGATAGGTGGTCGTTCTCCTTCCTTAACAACGGGTGCTGATGCTGACGTCTTTCCATCATTGTTGAATCTCCTCTTCTTGAAATGTCCATTCTTATTGTTTTGGCCATGATTCTCACCAAAGTGGTTACCATTTCTGGCATGTTGATTCCCTCCACGTTTATTGTCACCGCTCAATGATGGCGCTATCACCGGTATTATCATTTTGTCACCTGCTCTCTCTTTTGGTTGGGTTGACTCATTATCGCGCTCCAATAACTGAGCCCTATTAACAACATCTGAATACAAACACAGTTTATGAGAGATAAGATATTGACGTATCTCGGGTTTCAAACCTCTTAGAAACATTCGCGTCATTCTCTCCTCATTATCAACCAAATGGGATGCAAATCGGGACAACTCGGCAAACTTGGCTTCGTACTACGACACGGTCATGTTATTTTGCTCCAGCTTGATGAACTCTACCTCTTTCATGTGACGAATACTTTCGGGAAAGTACTTGTCGTTGAACAATTCTTGGAACTTCTCCCAAGTCATCTTCAGTGCGGCAGGTTGAGTATGCTTTACAGATTCCCACCAGTAATCTACCTCTGCTCGCAACATGAAGGTGGCAAAGGGAACCTTTTGCTCCTCGGAGCATCCCAAGACATCAAATATCTTGCAGATCTGCTTTATCCACGTCTCCACCTTAAGTGATTTTGGCTCTCCAAAAAACTCTGGTGGTCCCAGTTCCTTAAACTGCTTAGCGGTGACCGTCTGAGAGTTGCCAGTGTTTCCACCTGCATTTTGGATAGGAGCCGCTCTTGCCTGTTGTTGCATGAATTGTATAAAGCCTCTGAACATTCCATCGTTCATCATTTGGTCATTGTTGTTGTTTGCATGAGGATTGTCGCCTTCCTGATGCACATTATCCTGATTATTGATCTATGGAGACTCAACGGTCTCCTGTGCTCCATTGCTATTCTCAACATTCTCGGATGTCATTTTCAAATACTACCACAAAACAAGGGTTAATTAACATATCACATATTATCCCTATACTCTGACCGACCAATTAAATACCAAATAAACTTAGGTAGGTCATACTCACGAAGGAATTACCCGTCTCTCCCCTCCTAGTTCTTGTCTCACATCTCAGCCAGGGATCATATCCCTAAGCTTTGATATCAACTGTGACGCCCCCAAAAAAGGTATACATCACCTATTCTGAGTCGCCAAATACATGGTACAGAATACAAATACAACTTAATTATACAACAGTCGTATAAAATACGACATAACATAAATTGAGAGTTTTAATAAGAATATTGTCATCTAGACAATATCCACACTCAAAGGATTCCTCATTACATTTATTGTCACACTATTTAACATAATAGTGAGGACTACTAATACTATCATCTGGACCGTCATTCTGTTACCCAACTAGTCCCGACTACGTTCTCATTTCCTTAAGAGAACAGTGAAAGAAAGGGGTGAGCTCAACTAGCCCAGTAAGAAATATTATGACTAAGATAATGTAGAATAAATTATCATTAGTCTTCAACAATGTTAAACTGATAAAATATAACAAACATCAAGTTTAAATGCAGTGGAACAAGAAATCCATTAAAAGAGTCAAGTAGAGACTAAAATCTACTATCTTTTATGATTTAAAAAGGTTTTTCATCACTTTTATCGCTGAGACTCAGCTTAATAAATAATCCACATTATCCCTGCACTACGGCCAAGGATTATAATTAGTATCACAACCACAAATTATCCATGCACTATGGGCCAAGGATATTCGTGTATTCATCAATGGTCATGATCATGCCATAAAACAATTCATCTTTGCACCCTTGGCAGAAGAGAATCCATAGCCATAATCATACCAAAAACTGTCCATCAATGTACTACGTGCCAATGAGGACTTTTTCCACATCATTTGTAACATTACGGTCATGATTATACCGAATAATCCTTGGTCATAATCATACCAAGTCCATCTATGCACTACAGGTCACAGATGACTTTCAACATAATATAAACACGAGGATGATGACAATGACATAATAATTCAATAAAACAAGTTCAAGAATTAATTTATCCAGGAACTAATAACGTCCAAATTGTCAACATGATACTTCTTTGTAGAGTAAAATTCAAGAATGCTCAGAAGAATATTTTCATGAAAAGATACTGGATGAAGCGCAAATATCAAGGTTATTCCACTAATTTCATGGAGTATAGAAGTCAAAACTTTGACCAACTAAGTATAATAAAGAATGGAATAACAAAAGAAATCACCAAGCATGCGATAGACCGCGCAGACGATAGTTATTATTCTAATAGAATAATAAATAACGGAACCCGTCATGCGCGTAAACGCATACGAACAAGATATTCCAATGTAATAATAAATAATGGAACCAGGTCATGCGTATAGCGCATTGCATGACGATATTCCGACAGAATAATAAAAAATGGAATAATAGAAGAATTTCACCATGTATGCAGTACTTCGCATAGACTTATTCCAACAAAATAATAAGGAATGGAATAACAGAAGAATTTCACCATGTATGCGGTACTTCGCATAGACAGGTTATTCCAACATAATAATAAGGAATGGAATAACAGAAGAATTTCACCAAGTATAGGGTAGCCCGCGTATATAGGTTATTCCAACAGAATAATAAAAATGGAATAACAGAAGTTCTCTTCATGAATACAAAAGAAATAATACCCCTTACTTTAGAAGAAACTGAATATAGGAGTAGTGAAGTAGCAGAATACTTTTCTTCTTTCTCTCTATAGTTTCTCTCTCTAGAGTTTCAGTGAATTCGTAAGAAATAATGAAGGAATGAGCTTCTATTTATAGGAGAATGGACTGAATAGTAACTAATTCATGAACGGTCCAGATTGATTTACTTTTAAACGGACGGTCCATATTGATTTACTATGAAATATTAATAAAATATTCTAATAAAATAAAATCTTTTGAATAAAATATAATATATTCTATTTATAGTCTAATAAAACAAATAACTTTATAAAAGTATTCTGTTTTATATAAAAAGATTTTACTATGCAAACACTATGCATGCACTATGCAAACACTATGCATAATAAAATATAATATATTTTAATTATTGTCTAATAAAACAAATAACTTTATAAAAGTATTCTGTTTTATATAAAAAAAATTACTATGCAAAACACTTTGCATGCACTATACAAAACACTATGCATAATAAAATAAAATATATTCTAATTATTGTCTAATAAAACAAATAACTTTATAAAAGTATTCATTTTTTATATAAAAAGATTTTACTATGCAAAATACTATGCATAATAGAATATAATATATTCTATTTATAGTCTAATAAAATAAATAACTTTATAAAAGTATTTTGTTTTATATAAAAAACTTTTCTGCTTTATTACATTAATAATACTAATAAAATAATATATATATATATATATATATATATATATATATATATATATATATATATAAAACTTCCGTGACTTCATAAAAAAGATACCTCAATATATTTAACAACATTTATCATAATTATTATAATTCACAATATTAATCGACCAGGTCGTTCTCAGGAAAGATGGGGCTTTCCAATAAGGATTTCTCCCTATTGGCACGCAATTAGGTGACCAAACCTCTCCTTGGCAGAACTTCTAGACATCGTTAATATTATAAATAATAATATTAATAACTCTGTCATCTCAATTATTGATTTAATAATATATAAAATATCGACAATAATTGAATCAAATAACGTGAGATACCATGCAACAATTACTGAAGCAATAATTGAACAAAAATGAGTGACTTCTCACGTAAGCATCAATAATCAATACCGTGTGCTACTATGCAACCACGCGTATTACTGTATTTTTACTACCGAGTAGTTCAACAGTTAACGGTAAAACTTCCGCCGTTATTTTTATAAAATATTTTTGTCGTTTTCTCAATCCAATAATAATTTCGTTGTGGGGTCCACCAATCATTGTACCGTCGTACGAATATTCTCTATTAAAACGGATATTCCCCGACCAATCGAATATTATATATAACAACTTGCATACTTTGCAAAATTTATAAATATTACCCACAACTATAACATTATGTCAAATCCACACCATAATTTTAAAAAAAATATTTCGAGAAATTTAAATCTTTATTCATAAAATTTGGGGTCTCACACTCACCATTGGAAAGAAGATGATAGCAATCTTCTTATTCTTTCTTTAGGGACTATTGGGTCAACCAAGGATAATTCTGTGGATATATGATATCTATCATAACCTAGACGCATAGCCTCCCATGTACGAAGGTTTTCTTGAGCACTTCTCAAAAATTTTAATTTCTAAAACTGTTATGGATTGTACTTTTATGTAAGGTACCATTGTAAGGTTGTGGTCAAGGCACCATGAGAGTTACATACATTTGTATTAAAACTCACAGTTTAATCATGGTCATATTCTCTGCATTTACGCTTCAACAACATGTATAAATGAAGTTTGTATTTGATTTTTATAGTATGATATCTGGCGACTCAGAATGGGTCATGTGGACCTATTTTGGGGGCATCACAATAGGCGCTTAAGTTAGAATTGAAAAGTACACCAGAATCAGAGAATTCTTCTTCTATAATCTTGAGCGTATTTCTTTCGAGTTTTAGAAAGCTTTGAGCGTAGAAATAGTGAAAGTTTTCTTCAAGAATATCCCCGCTATACCAGTTGGAATACTCTTCATTTCAAGGTAAGGGATGTTATTTTTGTTCAATATTCACTTGAAATAATATTTTCTTCCACTCTGTAGTATGTAAGTAATATTATTTCATTTCAGATTTCGAATTCTATACTCATTTTGTTAAAATTTTGGCTTCTATACTCCATGAAATTAGTAGAATATCCTTGATATTTGCGCTTCATCCAGTATCTTTTCGTGGAAATATTATTCTGAGCATTCTTGATAAGTTTTAACTTTTCATGTCGGAGTACTATTCACGGGGTTACTATTCTCGAAGTACTATTCATGGGGTACTATTCACTCAAGTACTATTCACCCAGGGTACTATTCATGATAAAAATTGATTCATTTTCGGTCCAAATTATTTTTGGTACAATATTATTCTTGAATTTTACTCCACAAAGTAGTATCATGTTGAAAATTTGGACGTTATTGATTTCTGAATAAATTAAATTATAAATCTTTAAAAATTTATCATTAAACTTGTTTTATTAAATTCTTATATCATTGTCATCATCCTCATGTTTATATTCTGTTGAAAGTCATCTGTGGCCTGTAGTGCATAAATGGACTTGGTATGATTATGGCCAGGGATTATTCGATATAATCATAACCGTAATGTTACAAATGATGTGGTAAAAGTCCTCATTTGCCCGTAGTGCATTGATGGACAGTTGTTGGCATGATCATGACCGTTAAATGAATACACGGATATCCTTGGCCCGTAGTGCATGGATAATTTGTGGTCGTGATACTAAAGAATATCCTTGGCCATAGTGCAGGGGTTATTCGATGATGTAGATTATTTATTAAGCTGAGTCTCAGCGATAAAAGTGATGAAAAATCTTTTAAATCATAGAAGATAATAGATTTTATGTTCTACTTGACTCTTCAAATGGATTGCTTGTTCCGCTGCAGTTAAACTTGATGTTTGTTATATTTTATCAGTTTAACACTGTTGAAGGCTAACGATAAATTATTCTGCATTATCTTAGTCATAATATTTCTTACTGGGCTAGTTGAGCTCACCCTTTTGCTTTCATTGTTCTCTTCAAGAAATGAGAACGTAGCCGGGACTAGTCGGGGAATGGAGTGACGGTCCAGATGATAGCGTTAGTAGTCCTCACTATTCTACGAAATAGTATGATAATAAATGTATTGAGGACTCCTTTTGAGTTGAATACTGTCTAGAAGATAGTATTCGTATTAAAACTCTCAGTTTATGTTTTGTCGAATTTTACACGACAGTTGTATTATTAAGTTGTATTAAATTTTGTACCATGTATTTGGCGACTCAAGATGGGTGATGTATACCTGTTTTGGGGGCGTCACAACAATAGTTCTATACAAATCTAGAATGTAATGGGGATTGTTACACGTCTTTTGTGAAGGGAAAATCTCTATTTTTCACGGTTGTTGGTTTTAGAAGTATTTTTTATATTCATTCTTCTGGTCCTTGTCCTTTTACCTTTAAGGGTGTTGCTAATATACCCTTTCCTCCTCTTAAGCAAATTCACACTGTGCTGAATGATTCATATTTGACTACTCTGTTTACCCCCAAAACCGTTGATGTATCTCCATTTGCATGTGTTTTGCATAAGCTGCTTCGTTACAATATGTTTCCATGAGTAGGTAGTGGAGCAGATTTTACTTATTAAGATCTTATGGTTGTTGGAATGATTTTAAAAGGTGTTAGTTTTAATTACTCTCTCATGATGTTGTGCCACATGATAAGTTGTATTCGACAAGTTAAAAAATGTTTGCCTTATGGGTTATTTCTGACAAAAATGTTTCAGCATTTTAAAGTTTTTCTTGATGATTAAATTATGGTTTCACACAATGAATTCATTGATCCTGCTAATTTAAAACAATCCCATATCTCGTTTGTTGATGGTTTGTTTGTTCTAATTATTCCTGATCCTATTCCTATTACACCAAGTTCTATCTCATCCGATTTACCATCTGATAATCCTACTTCCTCTACACTTCCTACTTCATCAGTCTCATCTCCAGACGTAGTCGATTTGTTGACTCAAATTCTTAAGAATCAAGAGTCCATGCATACTGATATTCTTGATGTTAAACACAGACTTTTGGTTTTGGAAAAAGGGAAATTACCCATTCGGGCTAATGATTTGAAACAATGTTTTTCCAAAATAGAAGATGAGTTTATTGACTTACAAACTGGTTTTGAGTTACAAATAGTTGCATGGTTGAAGCTCTACAAAGGAAGATCAACAGGAATTCTTGTCAATTGAGTCAAGAAATTAAGTTTATTAGTTACCAAATTGGAGAATTTGTTGATTTATGTCTCATCGTATGAATGATGTAGGTAGGAAGCTGCACTTTGACAGGATGCACTCTCCAATCCCGGAATGGCCTCGATGTAATTGGATGGCCGAATACGTTGGAGATTTTTTAGACCTTCCTCTACCAAATGATACCTTTATTCCTCGTCCTCTTAGGTTTGCTCATGAATTTTCTATGGAAGAAAGGCTTCATCGTCTTCTCTATTGTCCCTATTTCACTTCTCGTCCTCTACCTATGATTCATGTTGACGACATTGACATCTGACGACCTTTTTGTTGATGACAAAGGGGGAGACAATAGACGAGTTTCTGTGAAGAAGTCTGAAGAATGCTGCTGATATTTTATGGTTTTGTTTAAAAAAATGATTTGGTTGGAGCCAGTATTAGATAATTTGATATTATGTTGCTAAATTTTATTTTATCTAATATTTGTTAAAGCTAACAAATTTACAGGATGGATAATGCCTAAATAAAAGGCATGATGATAATCTGTTTGGATATTGTTTATTTTATCCTAAAATTTTTGAATATGCATGAATTTAGGGGGAGTTATAATTTTTTATGTTGTCATCATCAAAAAGGGGGAGAATGTTGACTTGTTAATATTCTAACCTTATTGTTTTGATGATGACTTGATATTTTGGACTAATTTATTTATTATGAAATTTTAGGAAGTTGATGAAAGGATTATTGTCAAAAGACTTTGAAGATTTGAGTCCTAAGAATTCCTTGTAAGATCATTGCAAATATTCGATTTTTCAATACAAGACTCTAGGACATTTTATGTGTGCATTTAACATGATTATTTATTCATGCATGATAAATTATTTTATAGTCCGGATTAATTGATTTATATTGCCACGTGTTATTATTGAAAATTTTATACTCTTTTAAGAGTCCTGATCCTATAAAAATTATATAGCATAACACATGTGTAAAAAGAATTTATATACATCAGATTTGTTGGAAACATAAAAGTTGTTTTAGCTTGTGGCGGCAGAGATGTGATCACTATCTGTTAGTGGTTTAATTGCATAAATCTTGGAAATATAAGATAATGATTATACTGAAAAGAATTTGATATCTCTTTGTTGGTACTTTGCAAGAATTACGGTACTAACACTCCATTATCTTTTAAGTTTAAAAAGGCAGTGTGATATATCTTAAATACTTATTTTATGAGGCGGCAATTGTTATAGATTATGAGATTTTCACGAAACTCTTATCTTAGTGGGTTATCTTTGAAATAGTCTATATTTGTTATCCTTAAGATTATTTTCCAACGGAAATGAATTTGGAATGTTACACAAGGTTTATCTGTTGGCAACGTAAATAATTTTTTCAACGAAACTTGTGAGCAATGGTAATAAATTGGGTTATAAAAAGAGAACTGATATCAGTGAAAAAGATACAACACATACAACACTTGAATTAATATTTTGCACTTATATACTTGAAGAGCTATTAAATTATTCTTGGTGCGAATTTTGAGCTGTTGTGCAATTCATATTCAGATTACTCTCAGCTAATTTTCGTGAACTTAATATTGGTGATATCTCTCTCTTTTACTACTTGATCATTGCATTCATTAGTTGGGCCTTGCATTGTTAAATTGCTTATTTGCTTTGATCATTAGACCTCTATATTTGTAATCTTATATTTTTAGACTACGTGTTGTCTAAAGGAATTTAATCCAGTTGGATTAAGGTTTGTTTACAAATAGGTTCAAGAAAGCACATGTGCTTAAGGGGTGCATTGGTGCACAAGGAGCAAGAGTGCTCAAGTGAATTATTGTAATTCAATTTGATAGAATCTGTTTTGTAACAAAGGTCATTTAAAGTAATAAAAGTGAGTCTTCAATACTAGTTGGTATTGGACGTGGACTAGGTTATTATTATAAAGGGTAATAGCTGAACCACGTAAAAAATCTTGGTGTTGATTTTGTTATTTACTTTACTTTAATTACTCACAAAAGTTAGTTAATTATCTTAATAATTAAAAATTGAATTTTTCTAAGATAGTTCTTTAACACCAAGTATTCTCTTTGACTTATAAATTCACCAGAATATTTTCTTAAACAAAAAGTCAATTCGATAGGCCATATTCATTCAGCAAGCTGCATTCATCAAAATAGTAGACTAAATTTAGTAGTTTAGTTTAAAGTTTAAAAATTGGTCATTGATTGCTCCCACACTTATTCAACCCCCCCCCCCCCCTTTAAGTGTGCCTTATCTAAATTTCAGATATAAACCCTTGAAAAATACTTCAGCGAAGATCAGAGAATCTGATATTGTAAACCGTTGGTGACAGCTCCAATGTAGCATCGGAGAGGGATCCGTTAATTTAAATCGTTGACGAAAACTCCAGTGTAGCATCTGGAAGGGTCCGGTGATATAAATTGTTGCAAAACTACTTCAGCGAAGATCAAAGTATTTGATATTGCAAATTGTTGGCATCAACCCAGCGTAGCATTGAGAGAGTTCAGTGATGATCAACCTTTGTAAACTACCATTCGAGTAGGCACCGGGAAGGTTCGGTGATGGTCAACCATTGTAAACTACCATTCGAGTAGGCATCGAGAAGGTTCAGTGATGGTCAACCGTTGTAAACTACTGTTCGAGTAGGCATCAAGAAAGTTTGGTGATGATCGACCTTTGTAAACTACTATTCGAGTAGACATCGAGAAAGTTCGGTGATGGTCAACCTTTGAAAACTACCATTTGAGTAGGCATCAGGAGGATCCTATGATAATTGATCATGGAAAGCTCTACCCCAGCAGAAACACTAACATTAACTGGATAGAAATCCAAACCGTTGGTGATAATCCCAGCGTAGCATCGGGAAGGATCCGGTGAGGCAAACCAATGCAAACTATCATTAGGATAAGCATCGGGAATCCCTAATGAGGTTACTCTAAAAAGAGGAATATCCCCAGCGGAGGTAAAATAAGAATGTGTATCTGTAAAAGAGAGTGTTGGAAATAACTCCAATGTGAATTTTGGGAAGGTCCGATGGTATTAGCCATGAAAGTCGTTCCCAGTAGAAAGTAGGGAATGGTCATTGATACAACCTGTGACAGCTAACCCCACAGAGGCATATAACATTCATAACATATCATACCACGCATTGCATTACATTTTCATTTATTATATTTCTAGTGTCTAGAAATCTTTATCATGTTCATTCCATTGCATTATATAAACATGATAAAGAGGGGCATCTATAGACACTCAAAATTTCGCATTCCTGTTACTAACCATACATGAAGGAAAAACCTTTTTTTATCTTCCAAAGATAGCCCTGGGGAATTATTAAACTAGACTCCCGAAGATAGCCCTAGGAAATCATCATACCAGACCCCAGAGACAGACCTGAGAAATCATCAAATCAACCTCAGAGAAAACCCTAAGGACAGACAGAAGTCATCAGGAATCAAACCCCGGAGATAACCCTGAGAGAAGACAACTGCAGCTGCGTCAAGCCCGGAAACCAACTTGGAAGGGAAAAAGGGTAATTTTTCCAACTCAACATCAATACTGATCAAAATACTGTGAATAATTTCATACAAAACCATCACAGTAATCCCAAGTGAAAACTGCGCCAGACAGCTCAATGAACTGGCTGCGAAGACTTGAAGATCTGGTTATGGACCCATCTTCCTAGATTCAAAAAAGGTCAATCCCCATGTCATTGCGTAGCTTTCAAAAAGATCTTTCTAGAAAGTTATGGCACACTTCCATCGGATTTCCGAATTGCAAGTTATGAAGGTTCAAGCAAACTGTGTGTTGGTTGGAGTGCACATACTTCGAGATAGTGGGACCCACCAGGACCTACCACAGGTAGACCCGCGGCTAATCAGGTCTATAAATAGAGCCTCCCCGATTAGCTTCTAAAAAAAGAAATAGAGAAGAAAGAGAGAAAAGGTCCATGAGAGAGAAATCTGACCGTTTGAGAGAGAAAGGCAGTTTTTCTTCCGTTTAATCGTTGTAAATCTCTTATACAAACACTCTTATATATATATATAGAAATATATCAAGTTTTAACCCGTGGAAATCGAATTTATAGGTGCCTAAAGCCGTTCGATAACCATTCTTGTGCTTAACTTTAAGATTTTGCCAAATCTGTTTCTTTCGCTTACTATAATACGTATATAAGTGCTATATATACATAGTTAATAACTTATATTCATCAGATCTAACTTTTTAACCATTCATTTCTTGTAAA
Source organism: Panax ginseng (assembly GCA_020205605.1). Taxonomy (NCBI): domain Eukaryota; kingdom Viridiplantae; phylum Streptophyta; class Magnoliopsida; order Apiales; family Araliaceae; genus Panax; species Panax ginseng. The sequence continues at coordinate 67,904,306 of CM035132.1, read as the reverse complement.
TAGTCAATATTTAAGCTTTGTTGACTAGATCTGTACTAGATCTAGCCAGATCTAGCTTTTAACTGGTTCAGAAGTTGTAATACTTGAACCTGAAAGCTAGAATGGCTAAGATCTATACAAATCTAGTTTTATTTCTAGTTCTATAAGTATTTAGCAACCACACGACCCTAGATCTGTATCTAGAGGATATTGGAAGCTTTGGCTACGTGAATGCAAGGATTTAACTGATGAATCCTTTGTTTTGCGACGTCTAGAAGTAAATATGCATTTTATTTCAATATATTTATTGTGCAAGCTTTAAATATTCATGTGAGCCTAGGAATTACAAAGGATTGATGATTTAATCAATGGTTCTAGATCCGGTTCCGAAGATGGACTTGTTTAAGTTGTAAATGCTAGCTCACAAATATTTGTATTTGTAAATCTAGGGCCTTAAAACGGTTATATGGGTTTAAGGCCCCAAAATAGTGAAAACTGTGGTTGTGGTGTTCGGGCTTACTTTGATAGCTCTCATGCCCATAAGAAGTCCGACACTTATATATATATATATATATATATATATATATATATATATTGTCAAAGATGATTCGCATCTTGAATAAAATCAAATCAAGCCGGATACGGAATAAAATGGAAGTATCAAAGACCTCAATTCTTATTTAAGCATAAGGGTTTTAAAACCTATTTTCCAAACATCACTTATATTCTTTTCTTAAAATTGAACTTTTCAATAAGTTAGACCCTTTTTATATAGGTGAAAAAGAGGCACAACACTACTTTCAAATAAAACACTTTGAGCACATTTATCTGCATCACACACATACACACATGCACAATCAATGCATATGGAATGAAAAGATGTGATAATCGTGTTTCACAGAAGTCGGGGGGTGCCTAACACCTTCCTCCCACTTAAGCAAGTCCCCGAACTCTATGAATCTCGGTTTCCAGACTAATTAAACGAAGTCACATATTGGGATATATTGTAAAATCTTTTAAAATTTGGTTGAGTTGGTATAACCATTTAACTCATACCAACTGGCGGCTCTGTCTAATTCGGCCCAATCAATTAAAATCAAAATTTTCAAATCGTCGATGTTTTATGTCGGTCTCTTCCTAAAATTGTACCCTTTAAAGCAAGATAAATTAAACCACATAGAAAACATAAAGGGTAAGAACCAAGCACATAGGAATTGAGGATTTTTTCGCAGCATCGACATTATCACTCAATTCACAAAGTTTTTATCATTGGCCAACACAAGGTTTCATGCATCATCATGCTCAAGTTATAGAATATACTAACACAATGCAAACTAACACATAATAATCACCTCGATGCAAACAACCTAACATGACATGCAATTCTACTATAAAAACTGAAAACTAGCACTAACTGCCCCCAAACTTAAATTCAGCAATGTCCTCATGCGAAAAATAAAGCAATTAAAATTGAGGACTTCCCTAATTAGGTCACTCGTCAGGAGCGACCTCCTCATCCTCGCTTATCTCCTGATCGGACGGGGGAAAAACGGGCAAAAAAGGTTCATTCAGAAATTAGCTAGGGTCCACCGTAGGGTTCAGCCGAGTAAACATATTCACCAGGGAAGTGTTGAATGAGACATTATACATAAAAATAGTGTCTTACCGCTCGACCAAATGAACATTCTGTAACTCAATGTTATAGAACCATCCATCTACCTCATGTTGGACCTCCTCTAAAACGACACGGCGAGGATCAGCTGGATGAGAACCTAACACTGCAGGATTAGGTGCTTATTATGGATTTGCCTGTGGAATTATAAATCCTAATCCTCACGGGTTATTTTCACTGCCAGTCTAAACCTTATACCTCATTATCATTTTATGGTCTAGAATGGGCATAGGCTGTTGAACCATTTCATTAAACTTCCATTTGACCCCGAATTTATCACAGAGAGCACAAATAAGAGAGATGTGTGGCAGTCCACCTGTTGTGCCCCCTTGAAGAGCCCTCTAAATAGACTACTGAACAATAAGGCCCATATGTATCTGCTTCCCTTTTATAAGATAATAAAGCAAAATCGCTCTCTCTTTCATCACGTCATTAACATGCGTACATGGCATCAACTTGGCATAAATAAAGGCATATCAAGCCTTGCCATATCGGCTAATTGTGGACTGTGGGAATGTCATGCTACCCCTCTAATGGGTCCTCAAAGTAGTGCCCGGATGACATAATTCTCTAATGATTTGTTCTTAATTTGGCCCTTGTCGCACGACAGTCATGTATTGAGTGATGTCACCAAGGTGGGGCAGTTTATAGTATTTGTTGATGTCAGTGTTGGCAAAAGAAACCGTCTTTCCCCGTACTTACATGTCATATAAGTAGTGCTCTTTCGCATTCGCGTAGAATTCTTTCACTACTATAATGACAGCCGGTTCAGGTTGTTCAATGAAGTCAAACCAGTCATTTTTTGCTATTATTACTGTTATATCGTTGTCCTTTGTATGGTCAGGTCGTAATCCTCTTTTTGGAATTAGCGATCTCTACCTTATTTTGTTAAATCGCTCTTGAGCTTCCGCACTAATGAATCTCTTCTTGTCAAATTGCTTCGATTAGGCGGAGGAAGAACTGGAGCCATCACCATGTTGTCTCTTAGAGGCCTTTATGCCAACCTAAAATAAAAACAAAGCACTATTAGTCATGTATACTTATAACAGTATTCATAGCTACTCTGATCAACTGTCCGCACATTACTCCCAAACTTGGGATTGGATGAAAATTCAGATCAACAAGGTCATAGTTAAACAATGAAGAACCTAATATGACCAGATTATCTGCATTGAACCCTTTCCATCCCACAAGCCAAATTAGAGATCAATGTCATCCATTGGCATTTAAAGTATATATACAAAGTCACAGGTAGCATTAGCTTTAGATCACAGCTGAGCAACACTAGAAAGTATGGAAACAGTACAAACAACATCACTACACTTGGAACAATAAATTAACAATTTCCATTTAACACCAAGCATAGTGGAAACTAATCCACGTGTCGAGTATAGTGAGTCAGACACTTTAGCTCATTCAATTATCCATGTCACAGGTGAGAATAATATTAACTAGGCATGTAAACTCATCCTTACCAATAATTGATCATTAAGTAAGACAAATGTTATAGAAAAATTATAACAAATACTTAAAGATCAACCTACCCTGTTTACCCCGGAGTTTGGCTTAAGTATAGAAATTTTGCATACAACAGTTTCATAGTACATCTGTCAAACACCTGGTGTGCGGATGAAAGAAGCACTATGGGTTTGTCTTATTTGTTTAAATCTTAACCTTTAATTAAGAATATTTACACCCAATTCAACAAATAAAGCAAGCAAAGTAGCAATCACAGAGTACATATGCTAATAATATCCTGCTAACCTTACACAATTTAAACTAGAAAAGATTGGGCATACCTTTGGTAGAAGAATTAATACAATGGAGTGACAACAATGGTCGGAGATGTTAGGTTTGTAATATTCATGAATGCAATCAAATTGCAAAAATTAAGTGAAAAAAGTGGAAAAATAGAGTTTTAAAATTTTACAAACCATATACCCGGATCATCCTTTTTGCACAATTATTAATTAAACGAAAAGATAAAGAACAAGAATCATACCCTTGAAGATTTGAGCTTCCTTAGGTACAAGTTCACCTCTAATCTTTTTGTGTTCAACTTGAATCCACCGAGTTTGGTTCCTTCCTTTGATCAACGTTAGCCACCCAAATGTTTGACCTCTAGAGGTGATCCACCAAGGAAGAAGAAATATTCAAGAAGAATGGTATTTGGCTAAACCCTAGTTTTTTATCTCTCATAGAAAAGGGTGTACTCTCTCAACTATTGGAATTACGTATTCACGTATTTTTTTTGAAAGTGTCAACTACCCTCACCGATAATAAAACTCCTCTTATTTATAGGATTGGGCAACCCTCCTTAACAATTAAGGAATTGGGTTTTATTTTAATTAATTAAATTCCTCTAATTAATTAAGCACCCAATCTTATTAGGAATAATTAATTAAACTCTTTTAATTAATTAGCCTCCTAATATTATTAGGATATTTGAGAGTACTTTTATTAATTAATTCTCAAACTCTTTTAGGAATTAAATAATAATAATAGTAATAATAATAATAAGACTCCTCTTATTAATTTATATTTAATATTTCCAAAATATTAAATAATAAATATTAAGTTATTTAATTTATTTTATCACCATAGATTAAATTAAATATACTTAACTTATTATTACGATTATGCCATTAACTTCTTTAATAATTATTCTTCCTTTTATGATGTGACCTTTAAGGTTCTCCATATTAAACCGGTTGTGAATAAATCAATTAGAACAATTCTAATCTTATTTAAATAAATAAATTAAACTATTAATTTATTTAAATAAATAATATTTATTCTACAATAGGGATAAGCCTCCCTAGCGATCAACGACTTTGCAGATAATATAGATTTCAACATTAATCATAAAAGAACCTTTGAGTAAATAGTTACCGTACAATTCAATCATTCCACCATACAATGTCCCAATTAAATATAAGATATAGAATTACTGTCAAGTATTATTTTATTTAATTATATGTATTTTGACTCTTAAATGCACAACTCCAAATAATGCAAATTAGAAACTACTTTATAATATCATTCTGCCTTGGCCAAAGACTACTGGGTTGTCATTCATCGAATCACATATGGCGTTTCTCTTCTTTTACTAGAAGTGGTAGATTCTTTATTGATCATACATTATCTCCATGTATAACTTATTATACCCAAGCATATCCTTTGATATACCCTAAGGGTCTTAAGGAATAAGTCAAAGTATAACTCATCATACACAAGATACTATGATGATCTCAAGTCCAAGGATTACTTGTACTACTATCACTACAGGAATTCCTATTGACAAGCAAGTAAAACTCCATTAAGTATTCCTTAGCGAGCCACGTTCAGTGAACTTATTCTCTAATAAGCACCTACATACTTATTTTAGTGTCTCCACACAAATGATCATGTGATCAATCATCCTCATCCAATGAGCAAGCAACGTATGTACCAATCTATCCGGATTCACTAATCCCTAATTTAGTAATCCAACGATTGGGAACTATTTTAGTTTTAAGCTTTCTAAGAATTTAGATCCCATTAGAATGATCATCATCATTATTCTAAAAGCATTGCTTAAAATTATGGGTTTATCACATGTTATAAAACAACATCATGTGCTTTTCTTCTTTTTCACCTGAAACATCATGACAGGTAATGAATACAACAATGAAGTTATCAAACTAATAATAATCTACTCCTATAAAAAAAATAAATGAATTAACAAAAATCTTGGGGTTGCCTCCCCCTAGCGCTTGGGTTATAGTCGTCAACCTGACTTTTCTGCTTTGTTCAATTTCCATTTTGTATCAGTGAAATGAATTGATTCTAGTTGTCAGTCAATGGCACCACCCCAATAATGCTTCAACCTTTGACCATTAACTTTGAATGTTGGCTTTGAGTTTGGCTCCTCCACCTCAACGGCTCCATGGGGAGCAACAGATACAATCACGAAAGGTCAAGACCATCTTGATTTCAGCTTTCCAGGAAAAAGACGCAACCTAGAGTTAAACAACAATACCATTTGTCCTTGTTCGAATTTTCGGTTAATGATCCGTTTATCGTGCCACTTTTTTGACTTTTTCCTTGTAAAGCTTGACGCTCTCGTTGCCTGATGTCTAAATTCATCCATCTCATTTAATGGCAGCAACCTTTTTTTCACCTGATGCTTGTAAATTAAAGTTCAATTTCTGAATAGCCCAATACGCATTGTGTTCAAGATCGACCGGAAAATGACACGCCTTTCCATAAACCAATCTGTACGTTGACATTCCGATAGGATTTTTGTAGGTCGTTTGATACGCCCATAAAGCATCATCTAATCTCATTGTCCAATCTTAACGGGACAGATTTATAACTTTTTCCAAGATCCTTTTGACTTCATAATTCGAAACCTCTGCTTGGCTACTCTTTTAGGGATGATAAGATGTAGCAATCTTGTGTTTCACCCCATACTTGGCAAACAATTTAGTGAAGTGCTTGTTGCAAAAATGAGTTCCCTCATCACTGATTATGGCTCTTAGTGTACCGAATCGGGTAAAGATATTCTTTCACAAAAATCGCAGTACTACCTTAGCATTGTTTGTGGGTAATGCAACTGCTTCAACCCATTTCGAAATATAATCTACGGCCAAAAGTATGTACTAATTGTTAAATGAGGATGAAAATGGTCCCATAAAATCAATTACCCCATACGTCAAAGAGCTCAACTTCCAAAATGGTGTTATGGGACATCTTGTGTCTTTTTGAAATATTTCCAACCCTTTGGCACCTATCGCACTTTAGAACAAAATGGTAGGCATCTTTGAACAATAAAGGCCAAAAAAATCCTGATTGCAACACTTTTGTTGCTGTTCTATCACTTGCGTAATGGCCTCTATAATCCAACGAGTGGCAATGACTCAATATACTTTCCATCTCTTCATGTGGCACACAACGTTAAATCATCTAATTCGCACAAGTTCTAAACAGAAAAGGTTCATCCCAAAAATACTTCTTGACATCGTGAATGAAATTTTTTCGTTGTTGAGAATTCAAATTCAGTGGAAGCACATTACTCACTAGATAATTCATATAGTCCGCATACCAAGGTACTTTCGTTATGATTCTGAAAAGTTATTCATCCTGAAAAGACTAATTGATCACCACTTCATCTTTTTTCTAAATTTTTGAATTTTCTAAACGAGAAAGATGATCCGCCAACTGATTTCTAGTACCCTTTCTATCTCAGATCTCCAAATCAAACTCTTGCAGTAGAAGTACCCACTGAATTAACCTTGGTTTTGCATCCTTCTTTGCAATCAAATACTTTATCACGGAGTGATCAGTTTATACAATTACCTTGGTACCAATCAGATATACTCGAAACTTGTCAAAGGCAAACACTACCGCAAGTAACTCCTTTTCAGTGATGGTGTAATTCAACTTAGCAGCAGCTAGAGTCTTACTTGCATAGTATATGGTATAGAAAATATTTTCTCTCAGCTGCCCCAAAATTGCACTAACTGCAAAATTACTCGCATCACACATCAATTCAAATGGCAAGGTCTAATCAGGAGCAACAATAACTAGAGCTGTGACCAATTTCTTTTTCAGCATTTCGAAAGCCTCAATGCACAACTGATCCATTCTAAACGGCTCATCTTTTTCAAGGAGCGAACACAAGGGTTTTGAGATTTAGAGAAGTCTTTGATGGATCGTCGATAAAAACCTGCGTATCTCAGAAAAATCGTTATTCCCCTCACAAATGTCGGCAGAGGTAGCTTCTTAATAGTCCCAATTTTTGCCTTGTCTACTTCTAATCCTACAGCGGAAACCTTCTCCGCAAAAATTATTCGTTCTTGTACCATGAAGTGGCACTTTTCCCAATTGAGCACCAGATTTGTCTCCACACATTATTTCAAAACCAAGACCAGATTATTGAGGCAAAGGTCAAAGCTATCCCCAATAAAAAAAGTCATCCATTAAGACCTCTAAATTATGTTCTACCATATCCGAGAAAATAGTCATCATACATCTATAAAAAGTCGTCGGAGCATTATAAAGACCAAAAGACATGCATCAAAATGCAAAAGGTCTATAGGGGCACGTAAAAGTTGTCTTCTCTTGATCCTCTAGAGCTATGGCAATTTGATTGTAACCCGAATACCCATCAAGGATATAGTAGAATTGGTGTCCGGCTATTCTATCCAACATTTGATCAATGAATGGAAAAGGAAAGTGATCCTTGCGCGTAGCCTTATTCAACTTGTGGTAATCCATGCATACTCTCTAACCTATAATTGTTCTTATTGGGATGAGGTCATTATTCTCGTTCTCAACAACAGTCATTCCTCCCTTTTTCGGCACACATTGTATAGGACTTACCCAAGAACTATCTAAAATTGGATAGATGATACCGACATCCAACCACTTGATGATCTCTTTCTTTACCACCTCTTTCATGATCGGATTTAATCTTCTTTGTTGATCAATACTCGGCTTTGCTCCTTCCTCAAGCAGAATTTTATGCATGCAAAATGATGGACTAATACCTCGAATATCTGTTATGGTCCACCCAATTTCCGTTTTATACTCCCGTAGCACTCTTAATAGCTTTTCTTTTTTAGTCTTGTTTAGATCCGCAGAAATAATAACTGGTAAAGTGTTGGACTTTCACAAGTATTCATACCTTAAATGAGATGGAAGTGGTTTAAGCTCTAGCACTGGTGGCTCCTCTAGTGATGTTTTGGACCTCTTTTCTCCTCCTTCGGGTCAGTATCAAATTGTTTGCTGAATTTTTGAGAAACTGGTAATGCATCTAACCAATTGACATAACTCCTCTCTTCTAAGTCATTGAAGGAATCAATCCCAACCAAGGCAGTTTCCAACGGATCCTCAAAGTAACTTCTGATGATCCTCTCATTCACTACTTCCTCAATCACATATATCCGTAAACATTCTCCTTCTTCTTTTGGGAACTTCATTGATTTGAATACGTTAAATGTGACTTCTTGATCTTGGACTCGCATTGTCAGCTCACCTTTTTCACTTCTATCATAGTTCTCCCAGTTGCTAAGAATGGACGACCAAGGATGATTGAGATTTCCTTATCCACCTCACAATCCTGAATAATAAAATCCGCCGAAAAGATGAATTTATCTACCTTAACCAGAATGCCTTCCACAATAACCGTCAGATATGTTACTGACCTATCTGCCAACCGTAGGCTGATATTTGTCAGTTTTGGAGCCTTTAACCCCAGTTGAGTGTAAACGGATAGTGGCATCAAATTATACTAGCCCCCAAATCACACAATACACTTCCTGAAAATTAAGTACCAATCATTCAAGGAATAGTGAAACTCCCTGGATCCTTCAACTTTGTTGGTAACTTATTCTGTAGAATTGTACTGCATTCTTCGGTTAACGCCATTGTCTCAAATTCACCAATTTTCTTGCTTTAGATAAAACCTCTTTCATAAACTTGGCATAACTAGGCATTTGTTCCAAGGCTTCTGCGAAAGGTATGTTGATGTATAGCTTTTTGAAAACATCAAAGAATCTGGAGAACTGCTTATCTAATTTAGACTTTTGAAATATTTGCGAATACGGTATGGGAGGTACTACACTGCTTTGTTTGGTCTCAGTTGCTTTATTCTCTACCTCCATATCATTTGCCTTTTCTGTCTCCGTGATTTCCTCTTCTTCCACAACTATTATGCCTGGTTTTTCTTTACCTCTCACTGTCTCAGGAAGCTCTTTCCCACTTCTTAGAGTCACCTCTTTGCAATGTTCATCTCTCCCTGGATTGATCTCGATATCACTCGGTAGTACTCCATGTGGTCTACTGTTTAATGCATGAGCTAACTGTCCTATCTAATTTTCCAAGTTCTTGATTGATACTGCTTGACTTTTCACGTAAAAATCTACCTGGCTCAATAGTTTATCCTGCTCATTCATCCTCTTATCAATAGCCACTATGAATTTTGCCAATGCCTCCTCTAATTTCAGCTTCCTCTCTACCTATTGCGGAGCTGGATTCTGAAAACTGAGTGGATTTTTTGTCTTGGAGCCTGATTTTGAGCCTGATAATTACTCCAAGAAAACCCAGATGATTCCTTCACCTCGGATTGTAAGCATTTTTATATGGCTATGATGCCCTATTATAACTTCCCACAAATTGAACTGACTCTGCGCTGATGGCACACTGATCTATAGAATGACATCCGGCACATAACTCACACACCATTTCCACCTGTGATACTGATTATGGTCCTCATAAGTCAATCTTTTTGGTTAATGCGGATACATGTGCTGCTAAGGCTGTAACTTTGTCTAATTCCAACTTCCTTGCTATTTTTGGTGGATTAGACCTAACCGTGGGCCATTGATAATTGTTATTTGCCATCGTCTCTAATAAATGATAAGCCTCATCAAAATTCTTTGCCATAATGGCTCCTCCAGCTGTTGTTTCAATACTAGCTCGTGTAAACCCATGCAACCTATAACAAAATGTCTCAACCTGCATCCATTTTGGGATCCCATGATGTGGACATTTCTGAAGCAGATCCTTAAATCGTTCCCATGTTTCATAAAATGTTTCCAAGTTAAACTAAGCAAAGGTATGAATATCATTTCGTAGTTTTTTTGTTTTAGCTAGTGGGAAGAACTTAGCTAGGAATTTTTGGGCTAAGTCATCCCAAGTTGTGATTGAACCTGGTGACAAGGAGTGTAACCAACTTCGGGCTTTGTCTCGCAGTGTAAACGGAAATAACCTCAACCTTACTGTTTCTTCCGTAACATTGTTGAGCTTGAACGTATCGCATATCTCCAAGAAACTCAAGATATGTTCATTAGGATCATCATTCGGACCACCCCCAAACTGAACTGAATTCTTGAACATCTGAATAGTACCCGGTTTAATCTCAAAACTGTTTGCGCTGATCGCAGGTCTTCGAATGCTAGACTGAATGTCTATTACAGTTGGCATGTCGTAGTCCCTATATGATTTTTGTTCTTTCGTAGCCATGTTCATTGGAATTTTAGTTCCAACTTCTTCTACCAGTTTTTCTTCTGTATATACTTCCTCACTAGTCAATCTCAATTAAACTTTTTCTCGGCGTATGGGAAAAGCTCCTTTTACCCTTGGATCTAGTGTGCATACACGGATGAACAACATGCAAGAAGAAATAAATAATTAAAACTAAAACTAAAAATGTTTAAATTAAAACTGAATTGATTGTAACTAATATGAAATTAATATTAAAAAAAGATTCCCCGACAACGGCGCCAAAAACTTGTTGATTTAAAAATCTAGTTAAACACAGCGCGCAAGTATACACGGTCAACAAGTAATAAAGTGATAAGAAAATTATTGTTCCCACGAGGAATCCAATTCAGTAAATCCCAAGTACCAGTCTTTTATCAATTCCAATTTTATTTAAACAACCTAAATGTAAGATCCCAACTTATTATAAATAAAATTGAATTTCCTCTATTTATTATGTTGAAATAGTAAGGGTTGATTTGATTAATGTGGTTAGTTATGGGTACAAATGTGCAAATATCTTAAATAAGCAAGTGGTTATAAAATATTCATTGTTGTCGGAGAATATTCGTTTGGTTGTAGAATATTCTTACTATCGGGGAATATTAGTACGACAGCGCAGCCTTGTGTGGGCCCCATAACGGAAAGCGATTGGATGAAGAAAACGACAAGTATAAGTTTTTTATAAATACGGCGTAGTTGTTACCGTTAATACTGTTGAAATACCCGGTGGTTAAAACACAGTAACACACGGTATTGCACCAATTATTGATTCTTACGTAAGAAGGTACTACTCAATAATTGTTACAGTAATTACTGTTTAATATTTTATTTTATTGATTCAATAATTGCTACGTTGATATTTTATATTATTGTTGTTTCAATAATTGTCATTACACAATATTTTCTATTATCAGATCAATAATTCTTATTATTTGAATAATATTATTAGATAGCATTATCGGCAATGTCTAGAAAGTTCTGTCTAAGGAGAGGTTTGGTCACCTAATCGCGCGCCAGTAAGGAGAAATCCTTATTGGAAAGCCCCCTCTTTCCTGGGAACGGCCTGGTTGTCAGTATTGTGATTCTATAATATTATGAATAATTAATTATTGATTATTATGATAAGAAAAAAATTCATTTTATGTGGATATAGATGGAGAAAATTTTTTTATTGTGACAATTGTTGAAAATTGATATTTTATCTTTTTCGATAAAATAATTCATTTAAATATATTATTATATTTTAATAATATAATAATGGTGATATTTTTACAATGAATGTGGGATATATGAATAAATGAGGAGGAAGAGTATTTTTGTTATTAAAAATATTTAAAACATGTTTTTCATGTTTGTGGACCCCATTTCTTGATTGAAATTTGATTATAGCCTGTAAAATCGTCCGTATGTGGATTTCGATCAATCTCTGTTTGGAATTTGGAAAAACTTAAGCTTACAAAGTTGTAGAGAATTGAATTTCCTATGGAATTGGCATAAGATTCGAATTTTTCTGATAAAAGGGTTATTTGTTATGAATTATTGAAGCTCCGAAGTTCCAGAATAATTAATTTTTGGAAGTTGTAATTGTTTTATTTAAGAAAAATGTTTTTGTTATGATTAGTGGGTTGTTAACCATGTTGAAATCCGCATTCAAAGGTTGGCGTAGAAAAATTATAATAAATATTATTCTTTTATTAAATTTTCTACTTTGGTGTTCTAAGCATTTTTCTATAAATAGGGTGCTTAGGTTAGAATTGAAAATCACACCAGAAACTAAAGTTTACGCTCTCTATATTATCGAGCGTATTCTTATGAGTATTTTGATACTTTGAGTGTTGCTATATGGTGCAAGTTCCCTTCAGCACTTTATCTAGTATTCCAGTCGTCTTTTCGAGGTAAGAGATATTATTTTTTTTAAAAAAATGATATTATTTCTTTCAATATCATTATGCCAGAATATTAGTAATATTTTTCTTATGAAATTCTTGTCTTTTAGTGTCGGGGTTACTATTCACGTATATGGCACTATTCACGTATACGGTACTATTCACGAATACGGCACTATTCATAGAAAAATTAAATTTTCATTTTTTTGTCCAAAATATCTAATATGGATACTAGCTTTGATTGTATCCATGTTTTGGTCTTCATTCTTGAATTTTACTTCACTATGGTTATTAATGAAGTATTTTTGAACTTGGACTGTTTAAAGTACGAATCCTTAATATTTGTTCTTTTTTTTACTGGATTCGTTTTCTTTAAAATATTTTTCATCATCCTTAGTCCTAAATGATGATATTACTGAATATCTTTGGCCTGTAGTGCAAAGATGGTTGATTTTCTAATGAATATCTTTGGCCCGTAGTGCAAAGATGCACAGGTGTTGAGATGAACATGACCAACTGATGAATATCTTTGGTCTGTAGTGCAAAGATGAATATTTGATTCATGATGTATATTAATTGATGTTACAGGGATAAAATATTGATGATGGACTTTTAAATTCATAGATAATAGTAGATTTCATTCTCTACGTAACTCATCTATGAATTATTATTTCCGCTACGAATATTGATCTGAAACTTGTTGTCTATTATATTCTATCAAATTTTTCACTGTTGAGGACTAACGACAATTTGTTATATATTATCTTAGTCATAATGTTCTTTACTGGGCTAGTTGAGCTCACCCTTTTCTTTTTTGTTCCATTTTTCTTCTCAGGAGGCGAGAATGTAGCGAGTTCTAGTCGGGGTATGGAATGATGGTTCTAGAGAGTTGTTTTAATAGTCCTCACCATTTTTGTAAAATAATGTATCAATAATTGTAATGAGAACTTATTTGAGTGTGGATATTGTCTAGATGACAATATTTGTATTTAAACTCACAATTTATGTGTTGTCGTATTTTGTACGACAATTGTATTAATAAAGTTGTAGTTGTTTCTGTACCATGTATTTGGCGACTCAGAATGGGTGTTGTATACCTATTTTGGGGGCATCACACTAAATTTTTTATTTTTCAATTAAAACTAAATTAAATTAACTAACTAATTTTAGCACAAAGATTGATTCAGATGATAAAGGCTTAAGTCTACAATATCCCCAATTATGCAATATAAATCAATTATCTAATTTGTCCAATTATTAAATCCACAAGAGTTATTAACAGGAATTCGAGGTATTTAAAAGACCTTTTCCAAGTGATCAAATAAAATTATTCAACTCAATTAATTTTGCGATATTCCTATCAAAACAAAAGAATTAAATTCATTAAGTTCAAATTTCCAATTGTTACATGCAATGAAAAGAGATATCAATATTCAATTCATAACCCTAATTATTTATCTCACGTAAATAATTAAGAATACATGCTATCACATTCAGTTCTAACCCTAGATTTCATCTCCCATATTCATATAGTGTAACATGGTAATTATTGGCCAAATAATTAAACAATAAGCATGGAATATGATAGATAACTCAATATGAATAAATAATTGGATTAATATGGATAATCAATTCATAAGCATAAAAGGTTTAATTGTAGCCTTAATTAAAAGATTAGGTCATACTGAAAATTAAAACCAAAAATCCCACAGAAAATAACTCAATTAGAACAAAGAGAAAAGAAGAATAAAAACTCAATGATGGGCTCCTGTCTTCAATCTCCAATTACAATCTTCAAGTGCTCCTTTGCAAATTCCAAGTAAAATCTTCAGCTCTGTCTCAATGAATGTGTGCATGTTATGTCAATACCCTTCCACCTTTTATAGCTTTTTAGTCCCTTCAGGTCAACCTCTCATCAAATCCTAAGTAGAATAGATTTTTCCTCCTTTTTTAAGTTTTTTCACAAAATATGCCAACTACTTCTGCCTTCCAGTGCCCCGGCGCTAACATTTACTTGGAGTTGAGCGCCCTGTCCCTAGGCTAGTGTGAAGAAACTATGAATTTGCCCCTTTCTTTGCCAAAATACCTCTTTTGTCCTTAATGAAGCTTAATTCCCTATTCTGCCCTCCTGTCCACAAAATAAAACCAAAACAAATAAAAAGGTCCTAAAAGTACTCCAAAACAACAATATATCAAGTCCAATCATATCTAATTCATGGGTATATTACCCACTCATCAATTATATTGTTATCAAATCCTTGATTAATTATCGAACCCATTTAATTCGGCTAGTCCATAGTCGATGAACGATCTTAAAGTTTAATATTATTTCTGAAGTTATTCCGAACCGAATTGTCTTTGGTGATGATTTCTATGATAAATTTTAGATGAAAAACCCTATATCAGAGGTATATGTTATCGAAAACTATAATTCTGAGCTACGCAATAACGATAATATGTTTATGCATAATACATAGTACAAAAGGGTTGATCACTTGGATTATGAGATGGATAGTCCACAATGTTTGGATTGATAAAGGTTACGGTAGAAATACTTGTTAATCTATGATATATATATATATATACATACATATATATATATATAGTTCGCAGTCTTATCACCCTCAGTATGTACATCTGAACTAAATATCTATGATGCAATTTAAAAGTTGATTATTCCATTAAATTTTCAAGTTCTTGATTAACAGTTGATTGATTCTAATGAAGGACATCTCATTCCGTTAAAGAAGAAACCTTTTCTCACTCATATGTTGTCTAATGTATATTGTTTTACTTGTGGGTAATTTGATTGCTCACTCTTACATTAAACATTTCAGTTAAGGTCGAGAAACCTGAGGAGCCTTCTTTGAGTAAAGGCAAGGGCAAGATGAAGGAATAGGCAACTTATATTCTATCTTTTATTTATGATGTATTATATAATGGATTTATTTATATTTTCCACTATTCTAATGTAATAATAAAGGTTAGTTGACCTAGGATACGTTTGTGTATGTAACCTTTTATAAGGATTATTAACTATTAAGTTTGTTATCCTATATTATGGGTAGAATAGATGTTATATGTGTTTGATCGTGAGCACCAGATCCGAGGATTGAGGCACCCAGATTTGAAGTCGTCACAATAAAGATGAATTGTTGATTGGTATGATCATGCCCATTGATTTTAAAATTGAATATCTTTGGCTTAGGTGTAAGGATGAATTGATTAACATGGTTATAAGTATTGCTTCTATAATTCCTGAAATAATTAGAAATTCCTTTGAGGTTTGCGTTTCATCTAATATCATTTCACTTGAACTTTTTATTTACATGAACCTTCATATTAAATTTTAAATCGTTATCTTTGAAATATAAATCTTGAATATCATTCTTGAATTTGACTCCACCTTTTGGTCATCGTGTTGACAATTTGGACATTATTGGACTCTGGACAAATTAAATGTCAAATCTCGAATGTTTTTTCTTTTAACTTATTACAACTTTCGTTCATCTTTTATATCATTGTTATTAAAATCAAGTTATTGTGAATATCTTTGGCTTGAGTGCAAAGATAACATGATTGATGAATGTCTTTGGCCTGGGTGCAAAGATGATATATTTGTTGAGTATCTTTGGTTTGTATAACAAAGACACGTGGTGAAAAGTCTCTTTGGCCCGTAGTGCAAATATGGACTATTGATTGACATGATCATGACCATTGTTGTTACATTTAAATGTCTTTGGTGTAGGGTGTAAAGACGATATGATTATTGAGTGTCTTTAGCCTTTGTGGCAATGATATGTGGTGAAAGTTCAATTTAGCCTTTGTGACAAGGGAAAACTGTTGATTGACATGATTATGAGCAAGAAATGCGAATTAATATAACCATAATCTTTGGTATTACAAGTAAAGACAAGTGGTGAAAATTCTCTTCAATTTGGGTGCAAATATGAATTAATCAATATAATTATGATCATGAACTATTGATTGGCATGATTATGAAGAGGAACTGTCTATTGATGTTACATGGATAAAAATATTGATGGTGAACTTTTAAATTGGAGAAGATAATAGACATTATAGTCTATTTGACTCTTCTAATGGATTGTTCGTTCCGCTGCAATTCTTGATCTAAAACTTGTCATCTATTATATTCTATCAGATTTTTCACTGTTGAAGGCTAATGATAATTTATTCTTCATTATCTTAGTCATGATATTCTTTACTGGGCTAGTTGAGCTCACCCTTTTTCATTTTTGTTCCATTGTTCTTCTTAGGAAATGAGAGTGTAGCTAGGACTAGTCGGGGAGTGGAGTAATGGTCCGAGTTAGTAACCATAATGTTCTGAATTAGTGGTAGTCCTCATTATTGTCAGTATTCACAATCAACAATTACGTGCAAGTATACAAGATCAACAAGTAATAAACTGATAAGAAAGAGTGTCGTACCCACAAGGAATCCTATTTAACAAATCCCAACTACTAGTATTGTATCAATCCAATTTTATTTAAATAACTAAATTTTGTGATTTTTTGAATTAAAAACTAAATTAAATTAAATAAGATTAATTTTAACATAAAGATTTGAATCATATGATAAAGGCTTAAGACTACAATATCCATAATTATGTAATATAAATCAATTATCTAATTTATCCAATTATTAAATCCACTTGAGTTGTTAACATGAATTTAAATTATTTATAAGCCATTTTCCAAGTGATCAAATAAAAATATCTAATTCAATTAATTCCATGATATTCCTATGCAAAATGAAAGAATTAAATTCATTAAGTATCAATTCCCAATTGTTACATGCAGCGAAAAGAGATATTCATATTCAATTCACAACCCTAATTAGTTATCTCATGCATATAACTAAGAATAAATGCTATCACATTCAGTTCCAACCCTAGATTTCATATCCCGAATTCATCTAGTATAATAAGGTAATTATTGTTCAGACAATTAATCAATAAGCACAAAATATGATAAACAACTCAATTTGAATAAATAATTGGATTAATTAAAGTAATCAAATAATAATCATAAACGGTTCAATTGTAGTCTTAATTATAAAATTAGTTCATGCTGGAAATTAACCCTAGAAATCCCAAATAATTCATCATAACTAAATTATTGAAAAGAGAATGGAAGAAAAAACTCAATAAGTGTCTTCAATCTCCAATCCGAACTCCTTGTGATGTTTTCTCTGCAATCTCCAATTCCAAGCTCCAGTTATGTCTCCAAGTCTACGTTATTCTCCATTCTTTATTAGAATCCTTTTCCCTTTTATAGCCTTTTAAATCCTCATTTAATCATCTTTAATTGTCATCCTATTAAGAGGTGAAGTCTTCTTTCCTTTTCTAGCTTTTTTCCAAAATTCGCCAAGCTCTTCTGCTGCTCAGCGCCCCGGCGTTGGGTTTCCTTCTTAGAGTTGCGCCTCAGCGCTAGTGTTGTGTTGAAAATTCCTTTTATGCTCTTAATGATGCTGAAATGTCCTAACTGCCCCTACTTTGCCCTGTCATGCAAAATAACAAGAAAACCAATAAAAATATCCTAAAACAGTTTAAAACAAGAAAATTATTAAATCTAAAAATACCTAACTCATGGGTATATTACCCACTCATCAGATACCCCCAAACTTAAACACTTGCTTGTCCTCAAGCAATGCAAACAACTAAGACCAAAATGAATGCAATAACTAACTACATAACATACCAACTCAAACATGATTCAACATGAACAACCTCAGTCATCCTCAAAGATCCTTAAACTCAACTCAAATGAATAGTCAAAATCAAACATTAGCTAAACTCGAGATATCATTAATTCAATCCATCTATAACCCACAGTGTGTGTGTGTGTGTATCAACATGTCAATCTCATCACGAATCAATTAAACTTGAAATTTCATGAAGCTTGAAGATATATATTTTTAGATATATGAAATTCAATTCCTCTCTATAGATTAGATACCCCATATTTAAAAAAAAAATCTTTATTATACATTTTTTTTTTCACTCGACTAGTGCAATGTCTAGTTTCCTTAGTCTTTTCAATACTACCCATGTAACGATCTTTCAACCAATACTCTCAAACCAGACGACTTTAGGGTACTAGGTGTTAAGACACCCCTACGGATCTAATAACCTGAATAACAAAAGCCACAAAACTAAACATAGCCAAGTGTTTATTTATATTTATTTACTTTAACTTGTGCAATGTTAATCTTTATTAGGCTTTTCAAAGTTACTCGTATAGCAAACTTTCGACCAACGACTCCCAAACCAGATGGCTTTAGGGCACTAAGTGTAGAGACACTCATAAGGGCATACTTATTCGAGTAACAGAGGCAACAAAGATAACTAGTCAAAATTTATTCCTTTTCTTCAATTTTTTTATATATTTTTTTTGAATAAATAATTTTCAAAATACGAAGTAAACTAAACCATAGAGGGTGATCTATATCTGTCTAAAGTCACAATTCTTTTCGTTCAACTAACTCACGGCTAAATCGATATACTGACATTGTACAATAAAAATTAGGGTTTTGTTCAATAAATTAAGTCAATAATACCCACAAGCTAACTTTGTTTTCATTATCCCATTCATTCAAGTTGAAACTTAATTCATGAGATTTTATCATTGGCCAACACAAGGTTTTATACATCATCATGCTCAAGATATAACATGCTAACACAATGAAAACTAACACATAATCACAATACTAAAACTAACACAATCTAGATGCAAAACAACCTAATATGAACATGCAACTCTACTATAAAAATGAAAACTAGAAAACTACCCCCAAACTTAAATTGAGCAATGTCCTCATGCGAAAAACAAAGAAAAATGAACAGAGGACTTCCCTGATTTGGTTATGTGGCATGAGCGACCTCCTCATCGCTCATCTATTAATCGCAGTAGGGAATATTCGTGCAATTCTTGGCTTTGATTTGAAGAATCAGAGATATAATGGGAGTAGGAAAGGGATTTTAAAGGTGTGATGGGAGTGAAGAAGGAGTTGAGATCATGGGGAAGGAGAGTTGTAGTAGAATTAGGAAAAGTGGGTGATGAACATACCTCAACCGGGTTAAAAGCCATAAAAAAAAATTACCCAAGCCCCCAGCGCCGGGGCACTTGATTTGTTAAATTAAATAGCACTGGGGCGCTTTTCATTAGAATACTCAGCAAGGTCCAAGCGTCGAGGCGTTGTACTGAAGAAGGAATTGAGTGTTGGGGAGCTGAATACTTTGGCTCTCTCGAATGAACAGCGTCGGGGCGCTGGATTTAAATGGAAAGTGGGCATTGGGGATCTAGTACCTTGCATGTGATTCCAATTTTCTTACTCAGTATGATCAATCATGGCCTATTCTTTTCTTTCACCTGAAAAACATGTAAGGAGTATGAATAACAACAATGTAATAAAAAATCTACTCCTATTCTACTAAATTGAAACTAAATACAAATTAAATGAATAAAAAAATCTTGGGGTTGCCTCCCCCTGACGCTTGGTTTAAAGTCGTCATCCCGGCTTTCCCACATTTCTTAGCCCGCATTAATTTTATACTTGAAGAACCATTTCACCATCCCACACTTGGTCTTGAAATTATATCGCTTGAATTTCTTGCAAGATTGGACCCCCTTGTATTTGAATAGATCCACCGCATTCAATTGAACTAGACTTTTCCCATCCTTGAGTCCACCTACAGCTACGTTAATTTGAAAACATTCTTCCTGACTATTAGGAATATCTATTGGTTTAAAAACCTTAAATGTCACCTCTTCATCTTGGACTCTCATAGTTAGCTTGCCTTTTTCTACGTCGATGAGAGTTCTACCTGTGACTAAAAATGGTCACCCAAGGATGATAGATATATCTCGATCCTCTTTATAATTTAATATAATGAAATCTGCTGGAAAGATGAACTTATCCACTTTAACTAAAACGTCTTCCACAATTCCCTTTGGATAAGTATATGACCTATCTGCCAGTTGTAACGTGACATTGGTGGGCTTCGCTTCCTTCAAACCCAGCTTTTTATAAATTGACAACGGCATCAAGTTGATACTGGCTCCTAAATCAGAAAGGGCTTTACTAAAGAATTGACAATGGTATTGTGAAGCTACTCGGATCTTTGAGTTTTGGTGGTAGCTTTTTCTTTAATATAGCACTGCACTCCTCTATCAATGTAACTTGTTAGTTCCCGGGGACACACAATAGATCTAGAAGGGGGGGGGGTTGAATAAATCCTTTAAAACTTTCATTTCTCTTTTGTCTAGTTAAGTGATAACCAAATAATGAATAGAAGAATCAATTTATGCACATCGAAATAGATTAAGATTCCCTTCAAGAGTATAACATTAAACACATTTCTAATGATAGATTAGTTGCAAGTAGATATAGCAGTTATAGCACTTAATGTAAAAGACAAAGTAAATGACACCAGAAGTTTTAAGTGGTTCAAAGACTAAATGCTTCTAATCCACTCTTATGCTTCAATAAGAAGGGATTCCACTAAGGATTTGATCAACTTCAAATCACTAAGATTCCTTCAAGACCAGCAGCCTTGGAACACTAGTTTATTAAGAATTCTTCAAGACCAGTAGCCTTGGAAACTGTAGACTAAGCCCGACAGAATTAGAATCTTTTGTACCCTCTAGTACCCAGCAAGCCCAACAGACTTGACTTTGGTTTAGTCACTAAGACAATGACACTGCAGGCCCTGGTTACTTGGTTGTTTGTTTGTTGTTTGTTGTTGTTGAGTTGCTAAGATGACATTCAACTTGTTCATCTTCTCGTACTTAGCAGCCTCTTGTGATCATTG
This sequence comes from Panax ginseng, assembly GCA_020205605.1. Taxonomy (NCBI): domain Eukaryota; kingdom Viridiplantae; phylum Streptophyta; class Magnoliopsida; order Apiales; family Araliaceae; genus Panax; species Panax ginseng. The sequence continues at coordinate 67,882,906 of CM035132.1, read as the reverse complement.
GACATTCAGCTTTGGTGTTTGATCACATCTAATGGACTGCTAAAATGTACGTTCAGCTTGACATCTTGTTTGTACTTAGCAGTCTAACTCATCCTTTGGTGTTGTTGTTCTTTGTTGTTGATGTTTTCCTTCATCTGATATTCAGCATTGCACACCATCACCGTTGAGGTACTGCTAAGTCTTTGCATATCAGCTTGACTTCTTTGGGTACTTAGCAGTCCTTGAAAACTGGTTATCTTCTGCACAGATTCACTTTTGTATCTTCTTCTCTTTAGCTCAGTGTGTTCATGGTGAGACGTAGAGTGGCTCAAATATTCTGCTTTTTGATCTACCACTCAAGTTGTTTTCTTGGCCTTCCGGCTCTCAGTACAGATGCCACTTCATTGTCATACTCTTTTGTATAGAGTGAAGCTTTTTCAGTTTAAGACTCTCATTAGTTGTGTTTCACTCTTCTGTGGTGGTCTCTCTCTCAGGGAGACCTTTTCTCTATTAAGCTCTATATGACTTGTTTCGTCTCAAGTCAACAACCACTCTCTTCTTTAAAGCTTCGGCTTTTTATTAGTTCATCTATTATCTTCCCGTTGGAACATAATCGTTGGAAGTCTTTCATTAAAGAGATTTCACTGAAGCATTTAATGCTACAGGTATTCTGAAGACTTTGATGTAGACATGCTTAGTTGATGTGACAACACCTTTTTGACTTAACTGGCACAGCAGTCTAATTTCTTACCTAACACTTCTGTGAAGTCGCTTTTAGTCAGACCAGTTGGGAGATACCTTTATGCTTCCTTTAGGTTCTTTGACTTAGATCAAGGATGTTAGTGAGAGTACATTGGGACTCTTAATCAGTAACGTTCTCATGTCAGTTTTCATAGTTGGACATTGCTAAGTCTCAATAACCAGATAGATGAGCTCTACGATCGAGATGTTGGCGTTCATTTACTCGATCGTAGCTTATATGTGAACATCATGGATTAACTTGACTCTGACACCACTTCGGTTTCCAGAGAGCTCTGTGTACTTCGCTCTTATAGTCTGTTCTACGATCATGATTGTCTTGCCTTGCTTCAAAAACTAATGGATTGGGTGACTGCCTAAGTTATTTGGTCTATGTGTCCATTTTGATTAGTCATGCTCAGTTTCCTTAACTTTCTGATCTATGATCTCTTGATCATTCTTTATGGTCAGGCTGAGCATAGACAATCCTCTTCGTCTATCCTCTGTATGTTTACCCTTGTCTTTGTAGGTGCTTCATTAGACTCTGCTACTAATTTACAGACTCTACGATCGTTTTAGCCTACACTACGATCGTTGTCTTCTGATGAGAGTTGAGTTCTTGGGTTGTGCTACTTAGTTGCAGTTAAGCATACGTTCGAAAGAACTAAGTAGCTGCGTAAGCTTTTCTTTCTTGATCATAGAGTTTAGACATTTAGTGTTCTTGAGCTTTTTCATTCTTGCTTGCACTTTGAATCTCTATTTAATTTGCTTATGAAGGAGATTTTAAAATGTTTTCGTTGAAGGCATCAATTGTAGCATTTAATGCTTCAGACATTTCTTAGCACTGATGTTGACTTCCTGGAAATCTGTTGTTCTGTCGTCTGGCCTACTGACACATGAGACTTCTATCTCACCTAACACCTAAAAAGGTGTTTTTAGCTGGCATGCAGTCCATTCCTTAGCTTCTTCTATACGCTTCTTCGATACATACTAAGGATGAGTGTTCAATCATTGGGATTCCCAAAAAGTCAACGTCTATAAGCCATTCTTAATTTTTTATACTTCCTCCTTCATCAAATAGACAAAACTTGGTGCTTCTGATGCTGACTGGAGAGACACCACGATTATTGTCTTTGTACCATGATCGTTGTATCTTGTCATCCTCATGCTTGATTCATCCTTGATCAAAAAGAACACTACGATTCCTCTTAAGCTTTGATAGACTACGATCTCTACTTGCTCGCTTTTTCCACGCCGAGAGACTCCACGTTTTGAGAGGCTCGATTCTTGACTTGGCAGCGCCTCGACCATCTCCACAATTCTGAGTGTGGCTTCCAAAATAGACTACGATTATGAAGCAGTTTCTTTGATACTACACGATTCTACCTTGGCTTTTGCAATCTCTCAGTTGGCTCGTCAGACTACAATTCTATTGAGGCCTATCAATTACATCTCAAAATAGATCAACCTAACAAGTTTGATCTTTCTATCCATAGTCCTTGTACATCATGATATTTTGAAGGACTTTTACAAAACTTTTCATTCATATTAGATCAACCTAACATATTTGATCATTTCAATCTAAGTCCTTGTCCATATTTATTGTTTATATTCTATTAAGGACTTTAAAGCTTTTATCAATGCAGACATATTTGCATATTCAGTCATTAACTTCATCATCTTCATCATCAAATTATATGAATAAAGGAATAACATTCACATGCATATTCCTAACACAATTGTCTCAAAATCCCCACAGTCTTCATTTCTTAGACAAGATCTCCTTCATAAACTTGGCATAACTTGGCATCTTCTCTAATGCCTCCGCAAACAGGATGTTAATATGCAGTTTCTTGAACATTTCCAGAAACTTTGCAAACTATTTTCCCACCTTTGACTTCTGAAATCTCTGTGGAAAGGGAATGGGGGGTACACTAGGGTCTGGCTTGACTATATCTTTCTGTTCCACTGAATTTACATCTGTTGTTGCTGGTTCGGGATCTATTACCTTGCCTTCATCCTTTTTAACGTGGCTCTCTTCCAATAATACATGTTTAAAGTTTCTATCCACAACAGTTTCATTCAATTTCTTTCCACTTCGGAGTTTGACCGCCTTGCAATGCTCCATTCCTTCCCCCTTTGGATTCTCTGTGTCACTATGCAAAACTCCTTGAGGTTGACCCATCTGATTTTCCAAATTCCTTATTGATACCGCTTGGTTCTTCACATTTAAATCCACTTGATTCAACAGCCTATCTTGAGCATTCATTCTATTTTATGTGGCTGTAATGAATTTTACTAAGATCTCATCTAGTGTTGGTTGCTTTTTCGTCTGTGGGGTTGCTTGATTTTGAAATCTGGGTGGATATTGTGGCCTTGGAACTTGGTTTTGTGCCTGATTATTACTCCAAGAAAAACCTGGATGATTATTCTCCCCGAATTATAAGCATTCTGATATGGCTGTGGTGGCCTATTCTAGTTCCCCAAAAATTATACTGACTTTGTACTAATTTCATATTAATCTGTAGAATGATGTCCGGCAGATAACTTACAAATCATCTCCACCTGTGATACTGATTGAAAGCCCATGAGTCAATTTTCTTAGTTAACGCTGAAACTTGTGTTGCTAAAGATGTAATTGCATCTAACTCTAGCTTCCCTGCTGTTTTTAGTGAATTAGACCTTACCATTGACCATTGATAGTTGTTGTTGGCCATCATCTCTAACAACTGGAAAGAATCATCAAAATTCTTCCCTATAATAGCACCCCCGGCTGTTGCATCAATACTAGCTTATGTAGGACCATACAAACCATCACAAAAAGTCTAAACCTACAACCATCTCGAAATCCCATGATGTGGGCACTTACAGAGCAAATCCTTAAACCATTCTCAAGCTTCATAACATGTTTTCGAGTCAAAATGGGTGAAGGTGTAGATGCCATTCCTTCATTTTGCCGTATTTGCTGATGGAAAGTGTAAACACTCAAAATTTTTTGCATACCTGTTACTAACATTGCAAGAGGGCAGATTCGTCTTTCGGAGATAACCCTGGAAGACAGTTCACATCCATTCTGGATACTACCGAAAGTTCAGTTTCAACCCTGGAACACACACCGGGAGTATCAATTCCAACCTCGGAGATAACCCCAAGGAATGTCGTTGCAGTTCTGGCGATAACTCCGGAAATGCTTGTTTCAAATGCATGCAATCAGCTTCAATCTCAGACCTCCTTCCAAGGCACTCATTCCAAAGACCCGGAGCTAACACCATGAAGACATGCACACTTAAAGATGATCCTGCGGAATTCAAACATTTGTAGAAGTCAAATCTCAGATGTAACCCTGAGCAACGTCTGCTATCAGCCCAAACCAGAGATAACCCCGGTGAGGGAAAAAATTATCATCTTGCCACCTCAACCCCAGCGCGTCGTCTCAACATTTCATACATACATTTCTACACAGCAATGTCCCACAAGAGCCAAGGAATTCCAATCCTGAGTGACTATTACGCGTGGCAGCACACCGGATAGAATTTAAAACTTGAAGACCATGGGCATGGTCCCCTCTTCCTGACTTCGTACACCCTCTAATCCCATGTCATTACGTAACTCTCGACAAAAACGGTCCGAAGAAGGTCTTGTACACCTCGTTCGGATGCTCGGATTAAAGTTCTGCAAGTTCGAGCGGACATCACAGTGCACGAGTGCACGTACTTTGAGATGATGGGACCAAAGTGAGCCACAGGCGGTAGTAGGTGCATCTGCGATCGCCATAAGTACACTGCGGCTCCCATCTATAAATATAGAGCTTGGGGTGGCCATTTGTAAGAGAAAAAAGGCGAGAAAGCTCTGTCCAATTTGCTCTGTACACACCCCATATTAAGTGCTTTCTAATTTCAAACACCTGTTAGCTCACATATAGCTATATTTTACTGGCATGAGGCTGGGTGTTTATCCATCTAGAGTCATAGAAGCTCACCTTGGCGTTTCACTGTAAGCCTTCTCACACTCTATAAAGCCTTTCTCTTCATCTTTGCACACTATTCTTCACATTGAGAGTCGTGTTGTGTGTGTGTATGCCTGATTTTGGTCCGTGGTTTTCATTTACATATTTATATATGGTTATATATATATATATATATATATATATATATATATGTGTGTGGACTAACATTATCGAGTTATGCCTCGATTGAGCTTGAACTTATATGTCTCGAGCGTTTACTTTCTCATATATATATATATATATATATATATATATATATATATATATATATATATATATATATATATGTAGTTTCCATCGGATTCTCAATGAATTTGGTCAGATTAACGGACAGTCTTTATAGCAACGAATCGCCCTTCGCTAAAGCCCATAACTTTGCTCATTATGAGCTTTAGCGACGAGACGTCCGTCAGCTAAAGGTCGGTCCGATTAATCTTACCATTTACTGCTCTCGAACCGAAACATTTTGTATATATATATATATATACTTATATATATGAATTGTTGTCGGATTATATCCGATGAGCCTGAATTTTACATCCGGAGCATTTACTACTTTTATAAATAAATAAATAAATATATATATATGAACTATTTTCGAACTCTGTTCGATGAGCCTGAATTTTATATCCGGTGCGTTTACTGCTTTTATATATATATATAGCCACAAATCGATGAAATGATAAACCGAACCGGGATTGAGAAACATCATGTGCGCTTACCGCTTTTATTTATATATATATATATACATATATATATATATATATATATTTACATTTCTATCAGGCCTGGAGTTTATTTTGTGGCCTTTTACTGCTTTATTTACATTTCGTCTCGCCTGGAGTTTACTTCTTGGCGGTTGATCGTGTTTACTGCTTTCTTTACATTCAGTCCCACCTGGAGTTTACTTCGTGGCGGTTGATCGCATTTACTACTTTATTTACATTTCTGATCCCCCATGGAGGTGCTTCGTGATGGTTGATCATGTGTGTGTGTGTGTGTATATATATATATATATATATATATATATATATATATATATATATATATATATATATATATACCGCTTTTATATATTTACATTTTCGATCCCCATGGAGGTGCTTCGTGGTGGTTGATCATGTCTCATATATATATATATATATATATATATATATATATATATATATATATATATATATTTATAGCTTTTATATAGATAATCGCTTCATCGCTTTTCATATAAATCATGACATCATGTGAGCCTAGTGTGATGCCCCCAAAATAGGTATACATCACCCATATTGAGTCGCCAGATATATGGTACAAAATTCAAATACAACTTAATTATACAACAGTCGTGTAAAATACGACAAAACGTAATCTTAGAGTTTTAATAAGAATATTGTCATCTAGACAATATCCATACTCAATGGAGTCCTCATTACATTTATTGTCACACTATTTTATAGAATAGTGAGGACTACTATGACACCATCTCGGACCATCACTCCATTCCCCGACTAGTCCCTGCTACGTTCTCATTTCCTGAAGAGAACAATGAAAGCAAAAGGGTGAGCTCAACTAGCCTAATAAGAAATATTATGACTAAGATAATGCAGAATAAATTATCCTTAGCCTTTAACAGTATAACAACTGATAGAATACAATAGACAACAAGTTTTAGATCAACAACTGCAGCGGAATAAGCAATCCATTAGAAGAGTCAAGTAGAGCATAAAATCTACTATCTTCTCTGATTTAAAAAGTTTTTCATCAACTTTATCGCTGAGACTCAGCTTAATAAATAAAATCGAATCATCCCTGCATCACAGCCAAGGATATTCATGTAATCATTAATGGTCATGATTATATCGAATAATCCCTGGTCATAATCATACCAACAACTGTCCATCAATGAACTATAGGCCAATGAGGACTTTTACCACATCATTCGTTACATTACGGTCATGATTATACCGAATAATCTCTGGTCATAACCATACCAAGTTCATCTATGCACGCAAGCCAAAGATGACTTTCATCACAATATAAGCATGAAGATGATGACAATGACATAACAATTCAATAAAACAAGTTCAGGGATAAATTTTAAAGATTTATCATTTAATTTATCAAGAATTCATAACGTTCAAATTGTCAACATGATACTGCTTTGTGGAGTAAAATTCAAGAATGCTCAGAAGAATATTTCCATGAAAAGATACTGGATGAAGCGCAAATATCAAGGATATTCTACTAATAGTAAATCATGTGAATCAATAGTAAATCATGTGAATCAATAGTAAATCATGCGACTCAATAGTTCTAAACATGTGAAAAAATTAATTATAGTATAGTACCTTCATCTATACCTCCATTTTTAATTTAGTCATGTAAGTATTATCAATCTTGCACCAACTCCCCTAATAGTAAATGCATGTGAATCAATAGTACACACATGTGAACAAATAGTTATAAGCATGTTAATTAATAGCAATTAATTGCTCATTTATCGATTAATTACCCTATTGATCAATATAACCTCCAGACATCAATTATTATCGAAATAGATATCAATTTTCACTAACACTAATAATCTCAACACAATGGAAATATCAATTTCATCTTTAATCAACACGAACTTATTCATCATTAATATTAATACTCACAGTATTTAACAACCAGATCATTCCCAGGAAAGAGGGGGCTTTCCGATAAGGATTTCTCCCTATTGGCGCGTAATTAGGTGACCAAACCTCTCCTTGACAGAACTTCTAGACATTGTCAATATTACAAATAATAATATGAATAACTTTGTCGTTTCAATTATTAATTTAATAATATATAAAATATTATGCAGATGATATTGTGACAATAATTGAATCAATAATATGAGAGATATGGTGCATCAATTACTGTAGAAATAATTGAGTATAACTGAGTGACTTCTAACGTAAGCATCAATAATTAATACCATGTGCTACTATGCAACCACGCGTATTACTGTACTTTTACTACCGGTTATTTTATGACAACTTGCTTACTTTGAAAAATTTTCACATATCACCCTTAAATCTAACCTTTATCAATTTAACCATTTACTAAATAAAATAATAATTATAAGAAAATTGAATACTTTCATTTCATAAAATTTGGGATCTTACCACCTAGGAATCATGTGATCACAGATTCAGTCCACTGAATCTAGATTCGGTTCCCGTGATGGAATTTTTCAGTTGTAATCAGCTTGTAAATTATTCACGATGTTTGAATTTCCTTAGATGGCTGTCATGCCCATGAGGAGTTCGGCACTACTATATATTATTTTCTCGAAGATGCTTCACATCTCGAAAATAAAAAGCAAACAAGCCGAGCATTTAATAATAAAATGGAAGTATCGAAGGCCTTAATTACTATTGAGCACAGGGTTTGAAAAACCTCTTTTACAAAACCTCACTGCTATATCTTGTTTAAAACTGAATTTTTGTGTAAATTTAAACCCTGTGTATGTAGGTTCGAACGAGGCATAACACTACTTCCAAATAAATTGCACATTGATCCACACACACACACACACATATTCATATAACGGTTTCTTGAAAAGTGGCGGTCACCGTGGCAACACGGATGTCGGGGGGTGCCTAACATCTTCCCTCCGCATAATCAAACCACCGAACCCAAATGAATCTAGGTTTCACAGACCCGTTTAGCAGTGTCACATCACTGGATTAATGTGCAACCTTTTCTCGGTTGTGTTGGTGCAACTAGTTAAAAACACCAACTGACGACTCTTACAGTCAAATTGTGACGCCCCCAAAATAGGTATATATCACTCATCTTGAGTCGCCAAATACATGGTATATAATACAAATAAAAACTTAATTATACAACTGTCATGTAAAATACGACAAAACACAAGCTGGGAGTTTTAACACGAATATTGTCTTCTAGACAATTTCCACACTCAATGGAGTCCTCATTACAATTATTATCACACTATTTCATAGAATAGTGAGGACTACTAAAGCCACTTATCCTGGACCATCACTCCATTTCCCGACTTGTCCCAGCTATATTCTCATTTCCTGAAGAGAACAATGAAAGAAAAGGGTGAGCTCAACTAGCCTAGTAAGAAATATTATGACTAAGATAATGAAGAATAAATTATCCTTAGCCTTCAACAGTATAACAACTGATAGAATATAATAGATAACAAGTTTTAGATCAACAACTGCAGCGGAACAAGCAATCCATTAGAAGAGTCAAGTAGAGCATGATATCTACTATCTTCTATGATTTAAAAAGTTTTTCATCAAATTTATGGCTGAGACTCAGCTTAATAAATAAACCACATCATCGAATCATCCCTGCACTACGGGCCAAGGATATTCATGTAATCACCAATGGTCATGATTATACCGAATAATCCCTGGTCATAATCATACCAACAACTGTCCATCAATGCACTACGAGCCAATGAGGACTTTTACCACATCATCTGTAACATTACGGGTCATGATTATACCGAATGATCCCTGGTCCTAATCATACCAATCAACAGTCCATCTATGCACGTAAGCCAAAGATGACTTTCATTACAATATAAGCATGAGGATGATGACAGTGATATAAGCATTAATCAAACGAAATCAAATCAAACGAATTCAAGGATAAATATTAAAGACTTTAAATTTATCCAGAGTTTAAAAATATTCAAATTGTCAACATGATACTGCTTTGTAGAGTAAAATTCAAGAATAATATTTATGTACCAAAAATAATTTGGACAGAAAAGAAATATATTTTTTGGATAAATAGTACCCCGTGAATAGTACCCTGTAAATAGTACTTCGGGAATAGTACCCCGTGAATAGTACCCCGATATGAAAAGTACCCCAAATACCCGAGTGAATAATATTTGGGTGAATAGTAATTGGATGAATAGTAACCTGTGAATAGTAACTCGTGAATAGTACTCTGGCATGAAAAGTGCCCCGAATACCCTAGTGAATAATATTTGAGTGAATAGTAACCCATAAATAGTAACTCATGAATAGTATTCCATCATGAAAAGATCAATAATTATCAAGAAATCTCATAATAATATTTCCATGAAAAGATACTGGATGAAGCGCAAATATCAAGGATATTCTACTAATTTCATGGAGTATAGAAGCCAAAACTTCAACAAAATGAGTATAGAATTCAAAATCTGAAACAAAATAATATTACTTACATACTACAGAGAGTATGGAAGAAAATATTATTTCAAGCGAATATTGAACAAAAATAACATCCCTTGAACGGAACTAATATTCCAACGAATATTTAACGAAGATAATATTCCTACGAATATTGAACGAAGATAATATTCTTTATGAATATTGAACGAAAATAATATTCATACGAATACGAAAAATAATATCTCTTCAGAATATGAAATAAATAATACCCCTTAAGATTGTTGAACGAAAATAATATTCCTACGAATATTGAATGAAGATGATATTCCTTACGAATATTGAATCGAAAATAATATTCATACGAATAATAAAAATAATATCTCTTCGAATATGAAATAAATAATACCCTTTACATTTGTTGAATCTAAAATAATATTCCTACGAATATTGAACGAAGATGATATTCCTTACAAATATTGAATGAAAATAATATTCATACGAATACGAAAAATAATATCTCTTCAGAATATGAAATAAATAATACCCCTTACCTCAAAAGAAGACTGGATACTGGAGTAGTGAAGTAGCAGACTACTCTTCTTCTTTCTCTCTATAGATTCTCTCTCTATAGCTTCTCTCTCTATAATTTCTCTTGTGAGACTTAGTGAATTGGTGAGAATGAAGGAAGAATGAACTTCTATTTATAGGAAAATATAGCATGTTTTGGGGCTCAAAATATTACAGTATAATACCTTCATCTTTTCCTTCATTTTTAATTTAGTCCTGCAAGTATTATCAAACTTGCACCACCTCCCCTAATAGTACATCATCTGAATCAATAGTACAATCATGTGAATCAATAGTTTAAATCATGTGAAAAAAATAATTACAGTATAGTACCTTCATCTATACCTTCATTTTTAATTTAGTCATGCAATACTTCCGCCGTTATTTTTATAAAAAGATAATTCTGTCGTTTTCTAACTACGACAATACTTCCGTTGTGGGGTCCACTAATGATTGTGTCGTCGCATTTAATATTCCCCGTTAAAACAAATATTCCCCGACCAATCGAATATTATATAACCACTTTCTTACTTTGCAAAATTTATAAATATTACCCACAACTATAACATTATCTCAAATCCACACTATAATATAAAAAAATATTTTGAGAAAATTAAATCTATATTCATAAAATTTGGGGTCTTTCAGAAATCGTCGACATGATACATGTTAGACCTTTTTCACTTGTTTTTTCAAACAAATCTCACATAACATGAGAACACTAAAGAACAAGAGCAGAAAAGGGACAAATAAAAATCCTGACGTTGACAGGTGGCGACTCTGCTGGGGACACCAGTAAGAGGGTTTAAGCCGCTATTACAAGCTTTTTAAAACTATTATATGCTTGAATGTTGCATTTACATTTATGATGAATGTGTACGAATGCATTTTAGTTACTGCAATGCAATATATCTATCTGTGATATTAGTGCTTCGCACATGTCATCATTTTCATAAACGGTGAGACACATTGTATGTGAATGTATGTTGTGTGGTTCCTCCACCAGGAGGCTATCCTGTCGGTGTTTGATTACTGGACTCTTAGGGGAGACTAATTCCAACACAGGCACCACCAAGATTTGCTCCAGTTGAAAGACCGGATTAACTTCCCGTCAAGTAGATTACGATGATCTGGGGACCTTCATGCCAAAAAGTCGCGAGAGTAAACCTAAGATAGGTCAGCCTCTGATAAACCAAACACGGAGGAAATTCTCTTCATGTTTTCCATTTTTTATTACTTGTAAAAGCATTTACTTGTAATTTTATTCCATGTTCATCTTTATGTAATGGAAAATATGAAGAATATTTGCACATACATGATATGCTATTAATTAATATCCGTTTTGCAGGAAAATATTCCTAACACAAGCATATCACATAGCATGTAAACATTTGCATTATCCCTAAGACTAAACTACATAAGTCTTTTGTAGGGAAATAATTGGGCATGTTACCCGCTCAAAATCCAAAAAGGCCACAAGCCTGCAACCAATCATGTCTTCTTCTGACCAGTCTAATGCCATTTCTCAAGAAGAATTTGATGGATTAAGTAAAAAAATTACAGATTTGGCTATTCTGCTTAAAGAATTGCATCAGTCTACTCAGGGCTTAAAAATGTCTATACATACAGAATCCTCTACACAAGGAGGAACACAAGGTTTGGATAAAACAAATCCAGAACCTCGGTTGGATACAACCAATACAGACCCTACAAACACCCATCTCAAAGGAGATCCAGACACCGATGATATCAGGAAGAAAGTCCTTCAAATGGAAGAAACTATCCATTCTCTCAAAGGGATTAGAACACATGGAAGTGTTTCATATGCTGACCTTTGTATATTCCCTAGTGTTCATTATCTAGAGAAATTCAAAACCTCTGACTTTGAAAAGTATGACGGATTAGGGGATTCTTACACACATTTGAAAGTGTTCATTGGAGAACTTAGATCTTATGCGAAAAATGAGAAGCTCAGAATGCAGCTGTTCTAGAAAAGTCTGATTAGAGAAGCCCATTCATGGTATACCAGATTAGACAACTCAAAAATCCATAGTTGGGAAGAGCTAGCTCACGCCTTCCTCACTTAGTATAGTTTTCAATCTTAAATGGCTCCTGACCGGTATCAGATTACCAAGGTCAAGAAACAGTCTAATGAGTCTTTCAAAGAGTATGCTCAAAGGTGGAAGCGCCTTGCTGCTCAAGTTATTCCTTCTATGACAGAGTCAGAAATGGTCATGACTTTCATAGACATACAAGAAGCTCGTTTCTATGAGAGAGTCTTAGTTGGTATTGGCAAACCATTTTCTGAAATGATCAAGAACGAAGAGATGGCTGAGATGGGGTTGAAGTCAGGAAAGATTCAAGACCTAGCCGCTCTTAAAGCAATTGTTGAGCATGTCCAATCCGGAACTTATGGAAACAACCCCCGGAGGGTCTATAAAAAGAAAGATGAGGATGTTTCCTTGATACTACAAGGTCAAAAAGGCAGTCAGAACATGCCTATACAGAGGAAAAACTACTCCCCTTTTCAAGCACAGACTTCAAACCCTCCATTACCTAAAGGTGGAGATGCAAAGCGCCCTCAAACGTTCACACACTTAGGGGACTCGCTCAAGAATATTCTTGCTCTTCTGACTACTCAGAAGAAAATCACACATCTTCTTCCACCAGCCAACCCTAATGGGAGGGGTTTCAATGCTACTCAGAAGTGTGCTTATCATGTCGGAGCACCTGGACATGATACTCAAGATTGTTGGGCCTTGAAATATAAGATCTAAGATTTAATAGATAACAGTGAGATCATGGTTACCAAACCAGATCAACCTCATGTGCAAGACAACCCTCTTCCTCAACACAAAGAAGAAGAGGTCAACATGATTAGTTGGAGCACTGGACAGAGTTCAAATTTTAACAATGAATCATCCCAAACCATCAAAGACGGTGTTGACAGATGGGATTACGCAAAGTTTTAATTTGCTATAGAACAAAAGATGAAAGCTCTTTGTAAGCAAATTGAATAATTGGCAGAACTGGTGACCCATCAGCATCAAGTCACACGCCAGTTAGTCAACCAGGAGCATTCATGTCTCTTTCCTTTTGTTATGAATGCTCCATCATCACCTTCAGAAAGCGAAGCTATGGAGGATAAGGTTACAAAGAGAGCAAGTGCTAAAGCCCGCCAGGATTTTGCCAATAAGAGGGAATTTACATACCTGGGCCAACCTATGGAGGAGATATTTCAGATGTTAATCAACGAAGGAAGAATCACCTCCCTTCTACCTCCAATCAATCCCCGTTCAAGATGGTTAAACTCCGATGCAGTATGTCAATATCATTCACATTCTCACGGTCACAGCACAGAAGAATATTGGGCACTCCGCCACCTTATTCATAATCTAATTGGACGGTGATTGTCCTACAATCATGCGTATTTATGACACTGTCTTTACTCGAGAGAGTGGGAATACCTATCCTACTAAATGGAAGGGGCAGTAGCAGTTATATCTGCTAAGGCTGATGAGACTGTCAAACCATTTCCCATACAAGCAATTCAACTCAAAGGAGCTGACAATCCTTTGAAAGTGGTTGCACCAGAGCCAATTTCTTTACCCTTCAGACCACAGTATCCTGTTGTCAGCTTACACAAAGTCCCATGAAATTTTAGAGAAGCTGAAGGATCCACGTCTTATACTACTACTATAGTATCGAAGGAAAATCCATTGTATCTTCCTCAGAGGGTGATGAAACCCGCTAAAAAAGCAAAGGGGAAGATTCCCATGGAGAAAATTGAGAAATTCCTCCGCACTATGGGCCATAATGAAGCCAAGGTGTTTCTAAGCTTAAAAGAAGCTCCACATCAGATCTCAATACTGGACTTGGTTTTCTCTTCCAAGGATCACATGAAGATCTTATTGAAGGTTTTGGAAGAAGCCTACTTACCGAAATCAGTGGATGTGGAAAATTTTCAACATTTGGTTGATCACATTTTTAACAATAATGTGATATCTTTCACTGATGACGACATATCGCCCGAAGGGACCGATCATTGCAAGTCATTGCACATTACAATTTTGTCCTCCGGGTATATGTTAGTTGGAGTTTTGATAGATGGAGGTTCGTCTCTAAATATTTGTCCTTATGCCACCTTAGTGAAGATGAACGTCAATCTCAAACAAATCCGAAGCAGCCATATGGTTATCAAAGCTTTTGATGGATCCCGACGAAATTCTGTCAGAGAGATTGAGCTGCCAATTGAGATTGGTCCAAACACATTCAATGTATCCTTTCACGTCCTCAAGATAGATTCAGGATACAACCTGCTATTGGGGAGACCATGGATCCACATGGCTGGAGTCGTTCCTTCTACACTACATCAACAACTTAAATACATTGTCAACAATAGCCTAGTCACTGTCAACGCTGAGTCGGAATGTCCTGAACAAGGAAACCTACCACTCATCAGCTTCAATTCAGAAGTTGAGCTGGCCAATTTTCATACTTTAGAAGTGAGTAACACACAATACCATCCTATTGGAGCACCACTTCTCGTACCCAAGATTTCTGCCGAGGTTATGTCGGCCACTCAAGAAATGATGTCATTGGGTCATCAGCCTGGACAAGGGCTGGGTAAAAATCAGCAGGGTATTAAGCACCCAATTCAAGTGTCTAGTCAAACCGGGACATCCAGACTTAGGCTATTCTCGCCAGCTTCTGCATACGTGAATCCTCATAAGCATAATCAGATTCCTCAAGCTTCCGCCACACGGCGATTTTCTCCACCCGCACCTCATGAGCTGATATAGTCTCTGGTAAAGGTGCCAGCCCATGTTATGGCTATGATGTTTCCCAAACCAGTACCATTTAAAGCAAAAGAGGTCCTGATCCCTGATCCCAAAGTAGAAGAGAGGGAACAGAAACGTAAACATGACATCGCCTTGATGATGTCAGGCATACACATCATTGTCCATGATGAACATACAAACAGATATACCCCAGATGATGATTGCCCAGATGTTATGGTCATCATTCAGGAAAAAGAGGACGATGACAGCCCCTCCATCACTGTAGTCCATCAAGACTTTACCCTCGACAATTGGAGCAGCACTCCCTACATTGGTCAACGAGTGTAAAACGGACAGAAATCCCTCTGCCCTTTAGATAACTTTAATTGTTTACTTTTCTCTACAGTATTAACAGTTATTTTATCAGTACATGCTAACACTTTTGTATGATTAAACAGTTTCATATATTAAAATTTTAGATGTGTTTGTACTTGTTGATGAGGTGCCTTTTCTCCACAAGGACTGTAACTTTGATGAAAAGTTGGACTCAGACTTGATGGAAATCCAAGAGGACATTGAGACACCTCAGGAGATTAAGGAATGGGTCTAAGACAAGCCTAAACCTAATCTTGATCAAACCATTCCTTTCATTCTTGGAACCTTAGAAAGCCCTAAGATAATCCAGATTGGTTCAGACCTAACCCCAAACCAACGGAATGACATGGTTGCGGTACTAACCCAATTCCAGGATGTGTTTGAAAGTAGTATGCACACAAGCCAATCATGTTTGATGATAAAGCATATACTTTGTAACAATCTTATTCATTTATTAATAAAAAAGTATTAATTTATTAAAGGCTTTTAATTATCTACATGATGCTATTTTATAATAAGTGATAAACCCATAGTTTTAAGCAATGCTTTTAGAATAATGATGATGATCATTCTAATGAGATCTAAATTCTTAGAAAGCTTAAAACTAAAATAGTTCCCAATCGTTGGATTACTAAATTGGGGATTAGTGAATCCGGATAGATTGGTACATACGTTGCTTGCTCATTGGATGAGGATGATTAATCTCATGATCATTTGTGTGGAGACACTAAAGCAAGTATATAGGTGCTTATTAGAGAATAAGTTCACTAAACGTGGGCTTCGCTAAGGAATACCTAATGGAGTTTTACTTGCTGTCAATAGGAATTCTCAGAGTGATAGTAGTACAAGTGATCCTTGGACTTGAGATGATCATAGTATCTTGTGTATGATGAGTTATACTTTGACTTATTCCTTAAAACCCTTAGGGTATATCAAAGGGTATACTTGGGTATAATAAGTTGTACATGGAGATAATGTATGATTAATAAAGAATCTACCACTTCTAGTAAAAGAAGAGAAATGTCCTATGTGATTCGATAAATGACAACTCAAGAGTCCTTGGCAATAAGGCGTAATGAAATTAGAAAGGAGTTTCTAATTTGCATTATTTGAGTTGTGCATTTAAGAGTCGAAATACATGTAATTAAATAAAATAAGACTTGACAGTAATTTCATGTCTTATATTTAATTGGGACATTGTATGGTGGAAGGATTGAATTGTACGGTAACTATTTACTCAAAGGGTTCTTTTATGATTAATGTTGAAATCTATATTATCTAGAAAGTCGTTAATCGCTAGGGAGGCTTATCTCTATTGTGAAATAAATATTATTTATTTAAATAAGATTAGAATTGTTCTAATTAATTTATTCACAACCGATTTAATATGGAGAACCTGAAGAGTCACACCATAAAAGGAAGAATAATTATTTAAGAAATTAATGGCATAATCGTAATAATAAGTTAAGTATAATTAATTTAATCTATGGTGATAGAATAAATTAAATAGCTTAATATTTATCATTTATTATTTTAGAAATATTAAATATAAATAAGAGGAGTCTTATTATGGGTTAGTGTGGTTGACGTTTTCATAGAATACGAGATTTCAATTATTGTAGAGTACGTTCTTTTTCTATGAGAGATAGAAAAACTAGGATTTTGCCAAACACCCATCTTCTTGAATCTTTCTTCTTCTTTGGTAGATTACCTCTAGAGGCCAAACACTTGGGTGTCTAACGTTGATCAAAGGAAGGAACCAAACCCGATAGATTCAAGTTGAACACGAAAAGGATTGGAGGTGAACTTGTACCTGAGGAAGCTCGAATCTTCAAGGATATGATTCTTGTTCTTTATCTTTTCGTTTAATTAATAATTGCGCATAAAGGATGATCCAGGTATATGGTTTATAAAATTTAAAAACTATGATTTTTCACGTTTCCGCTTAATTTGTGCAATTTGATTGTATTCTTAAATATTACAAACCTAACAGTGGCATCAGAGCCAAATCTTTATGAGAATTATTAATTATTTTAATTTAATATGTATATTGACATGTGTTTAGAATAATTTAATTGGGCATAATTTTATTGTATAAAATTTATTTTTTTAAAAAACGAAATCAGTTCGCGTTTTTATAAAAGGGTATGATTTCGGTAATTTTTTATTATTATTTTTTTTTCTCGCTGTGCTTTTATGCGAAATCAGTATACCGTTTATTTTTATTTTTTTTTAAATTCAAGGGATTCTGTATTCACGGAAATCAAAGAAGTCAGGAGTCAGGATACATGGAAGCATAATAACCTTGTTAGTTATTAACACTTTAACAGTAGTAATCCTGGTATTCCAAAGTGGGATTCTAAGTATTATATATATAATATATAATATTTTTAATAATTTTATAATCAAAATAAAATTTATTTTAATTTTAAAATAAAATATTTATTTTTATTTTAAAATTGAATTTCATACTAACTAATTAGAGTTGAAATATGATTCTATGTTTCCTTAAATAAAGGAGTTTATTTAGATATGAAATAAGATTTCATATTATTCAAAATAAAGGGGTTTATTTGTGAATAGAAAAGAGAATTCATATTTCCTTAAATAAATGAGTTTATTTAGATATGGAATAAGATTTCATATTATTCAAAATATATGAAATAAGATTTCATATTATTCAAAATAAAGGAGTTTATTTGTGAATAGAAAAGAGAATCCGTGTTTCCTTTAATAAAGTTTTTTTTACTTGGAATTGGATTCCATAATTAATTAAAATAATGAGTTTATTTTGATTAAAATAAAATAATTTATTTTATTCAAAATTAGATAAATTAAAATAAAAGAGGTTTATTTTGATTTAAATTTGAATTAAAATAAAGGAGTTTATTTTGATTCAAAATTAAATTTTATACTAACTAAATTTGCCCATTAAATAATATCAATATATATATATATATATATATATATATATATATATTAAATGTTTATTATTCATGAGATAAATTTATTTATTGATGCATATGTAGATGTGTATGATAATAAATGGGATTGATTATGGACTATTGACCAATGTGATTGGATTTTATTTTAGTTGGATGCATGAATGTATGAGTTTTATTAAATGGGGTCTGCGTACCTCGTCTTCTCTAATTTCTCTTAATGTAAATTCTAACTCCCTTCTATGTACTTCCCCTTGACTGCTGATCAAGGTTTCTATTAATTTATTTTAAATAGCTTTGTAATAGGAATGGTTAGAATTAATTTTAAAGAATTGGAGATCAAGGAGCAAGGAGCGCGTGAAGACCCGTTTGTAATGGAGCCCAGGTTTAAATGTAATAGTTATATTTAAATATTAATTATTGCACCCCTAGGGTTTGACCTTTTGGTTCACTTGGTGGCTCTAGTGAACCAAACTAGAATAAAAGGTTCATAATCAATCCAGTAGAATATAGTATTCTATATGTGCATGCTTATACTATATATATTATATATTATGCAAACATGCTTCGCATGTTAATTAATATGACGCTAGATATATATATATATATATATATGTGTGTGTGTGTGTGTGTGTGTGTGTGTGTGTGTGTGTGTGTGCGCGCGCTAAACAAGATGAGACAAATTAATAACATGCAAACCCCTCAAATTTTTTATATTAAGTCCTAAGCGTTCAAAGATATTTGGAATATCGAACGTCGCCTTCTAGCATGATAAAATTAATAGAGTATTAAATATTTAATATGAGCTTGTTGTGTCACCACAAGGCAAGTATTAAGTATTTAAGATGTTAATTTATCACATTTGATGCTTATAAAGAAAATTAAATAATATTATTTTGTTGTGTCACTACAAGGACAATATTTTTTTTTTGAATATATGGAGTGCTAGGTTGGACTTAACTTGGATAATTTTGATTCGGATGTGCCACCACTTGATCAAAATAATCTAAGAGGCAAAATACAAGGAGTTACATAGTTGATGTAATTGACAAGAGTTGTCTACCTATTTATTTATATATAGTTTGTTGTGTCACCACAAGGCTATATACATTTGAAATAGGATCTTTATTCTCACTAGCATATCTTTAATTAGATTTTGCCGAACTATATAAGTGAGGGTAATATAGTTTGATGCAAATAGTGGGAGATACCAATTTAAAACAAGACCTAATTTATTTTAGTAATTAATAACAGAATGTATGCTAAAATGTTGTTAATTTCAAATTCATTTACAGAATTTTACAATGTCTAAATTACTATCACTGTGAAGCATATTAGATGCTATTTAACCAGACCAAATTAATTGGATTGGTTAAGGAATTTGAGAAAAGTTCTCACAGCTGAAAAATTATCTTATGTCCTTAATACGCCTATCCCTGCAATGGTTGCAGACAATGCCTCTGAGGAAAGATTGCTACTTTTAGAAAGTGGCAAGATGATGCACAGTTGGCTCAATGCATCATGCTCGCATCCATGAGTAACGAGCTTCAGCGTCAGCATGAAACTATGGATGCTCTTACTATATTCCTGCACATCAAGTAGTTGATGGTGAGAAAAGTAGGACTGATAGATATCAGATATCTAAGTAGCTCTTTCGATCTAGAATGACCGATGACACTACAGTAAAGATAAAAGTCCTTAATATAATCAATTCGATTGATCAATTAGGACAACGGGTTTTGTCATGGATGGAGAGTTGAGCCAAGATTTTATTTTGCACTCACTCTCGGACTCCTTTCACAATTGTTGTGAATTTTTCATATGAAAAAGCTAAATATCAGCCTCGTTGATTTTCTTAACATGTTGAAAAATGTTGAGAGTCATTTTCCAACCAAGAAAGACCAAGGCTTACAGGTAGGGGTCAAAGGATCTTCTAAAAAGAAGAACGATTCTATGAAGGAAAATAAAAAAGGCAAAAACAAAGGATAATAAGAACAAAACTGATACGGATAGCAAAGGAGTTTGCTTCCACTACAATAAACCTGGACACTAGAAAGAAACTGCAAGAAGCATCTTGTAGAGCTAGCCAGAAGAAGCTTAGTGAAGTTTCGGTTACAAATATAGTTTTGTTCATGATTGAAATAAATTCTTCTTTAAGTCAAGGTTCTACTTGGGTATATAATACCGACTTTGGTTATCATAAATATAGATTTATGAAGAAACAAAGCAAAATTAGAAAGCTAAACAAGAGATAAGTAATTCTATGTGTGGAAATGAAGCAAAGGTTGCTGCATCAGCCATAGGAACTTATAATTTATCACAGCCTACATGCAAGTCAATTAAGTCAATAAGTTGTTTTTGTATTCCAGTTCTCGTTGGAAACATTATTTCCATTTTATTGTTGGACAATGAAATCTTTGATATTATATTTAAGAACAATTGTTGTTCTATTTATAATAATAATGTTCTGTATAGAACTGGAATATTACTTAATGGATTTTGTATACTTGACTTACGTGAAAAATTATTTTACAAATTGAACAAACTAGTATAAGAAAAGGAGATGATCATTCAAAGAGTTGAATGTTTGTATTTGATGAAATACAAGTGTGAATTATTTGAAAGGTTCAAAGAATTCAGAAGTGAAATAAATTAGCAAAGTATTAAGATTCTTTGATTAGATCAAGAAATAAATACTTGTGCAATAAGTTTCTAGATCATCTCAAATGGTTTTCTCATAATGGACGCCTCCTGATACGCAATAACTGATTGATGTATCTGAAAGGAAAAATTGTACCTTGTTGGACTTGGTGCGGTCCATAATGATTTTACCGACATTCCAGTATCCCTCTAGGGTCATATCCTAGAAATGGCTACATATCTACAAAAGGTAACCTCAAAATCCAGCCCCAAGACTCCATAAAAATTATGGACAGGGAGTATTCCTAATCTTAAGTATGTTAAGATAAGGGGTTTTCCAACTTATGTGAAAAGGTTTCAAAGGATAAGCTTGGGACAAGATTTGATAAGTACAAATTTGTGGGACATCCTAAAGTAAGTTTAGGGTATATGTTCTATAATCCTACTTAGCAAAAGGTGTTTGTTGCGAAACACGCTACCTTCTAAGATAAAGTTGTTTATCATTGAAGGAGCTAGTGGGAAGATAATAGATCTTAAAGAGTTCAAGAACCACAAATCACTATAAGTCAAATAAGAGGAACTTGTAGATAGACCTATTGTACCACAACTGAATCGTAAATCTGGAACAGTACCGAAGATACCTAGGAGGTATGTATTCATCATAGATGATGATGATGAGGTACACATTATAGAAGATGATAATTCAGTTACATACGATGAGGTAAGAGTTGTAGACACTCAGAGAAATGGATTGAAGCAAGCTTCTCAAATATGGAACATTCATTTTGATGAGATAATCAAAAGAGTTTGATTTTATCAAAAACAAGAATGAACCTAGTGTGTACAAAAGGGTCAGTGGGAGCGTCGTGACATTCCTAGTATTATATGTTGATATACTACGGATAAGGAATGACATACCAATGCTACAATCAATAAAGATAAAGTTGTCTAAACATTCCTTCATGAATGATTTGGGAAGAGTATCGTAATTGGGGATACAAATCTATATAGATAGATTTAAAAAGGATGCTCGGATTAACCCAAGGAACATATATTCATTTAATGCTAAAGTCGTTTAGCATAGAAAACTCCATGGGATGTCTCATATTGATGAGCCCTGGAGTGTATCATCTCTTAATAGTCCCCATAGACTCATAAAAGAGAGATCGCATGAGTAACAATCATGTATATAATGAAATATACAAGACCTGATGTTGATCAATCATATTCTGGAGAAGTTCACTATGAGTTAGTGAAAAACATCTTAAAGTACCTAAACGGCACTAAGGATGTGATCATATTCATGGTGGGTCTAAATTAAAACTAGAGGGCTTAACAGACTTAAGTTTTTTAGACAGACCAAGACGACAAAAAATCCACTTTAAGGTAAAGCATTACCTTGAACGGTGGTGCAGTGAATTGGAAAAGTTTCAAACAGCAAAGAGTTGCTAGTTTAGTGATAAAGAAAAAGTATATAATTATAAATGAAGCTACAAGTTGATTGTTTGGATGAAAAGTTCATTACAGAACTAGGAATAGTTCCTAAGTCTCATCTTGGATCTAAACATGTGTTGTGGCACTTTCATTTGATTATAAGAATCATTGAAAGATGGGAAATCACTATAAAGATAGTGAGCTCTCAAGAACAACATTACATATCCATTTACTGAAGCTTATCTAACAGTAATATAATCGTCACTTACAGAAGAAGAGTATGAGATACCATGATGATTGGCTTTAGTGCAAGTGGGAGATTGAAAGTAGTATGCACACAAGCCAATCATGTTTGATGATAAAACATATACTTTGTAAGAATCTTATTCATTTATTAATAAAAAGTATTAATTTATTAAAGGCTTTTAATTATCTACATGACGATGTTTTATAATATGTGATAAACCCATAGTTTTAAGCAATGCTTTTAGAATAATGATGATGATCATTCTAATGAGATCTAAATTCTTAGAAAGCTTAAAACTAAAATAGTTCCCAATCGTTGGATTACTAAATTGGGGATTAGTGAATCCGAGATAGATTGGTACATCGTTCTTTTGCTCATTGGATAAGGATGAGTGATCTCATGATCATTTGTGTGGAGACACTAAAGCAAGTATGTAGGTGCTTATTAGAGAATAAGTTCACTGAACGTGGCTCGCTAAGGAATACCTAATGGAGTTTTACTTGCCTATCAATAGGAATTCCTGTAGTGATAGTAGTACAAATGATCCTTGGAGTTGAGATCATCATAGTATCTTATGTATGATGAGTTATACTTTGACTTATTCCTTAAGACCCTTAGGGTATATCAAAGGTTATACTTGGGTATAATAAGTTGTACATGGAGATAATGTATGATTAATAAAGAATCTACCACTTCTAGTAAAAGAAGAGAAATGTCCTATGTGATTCGATAAATGACAACTCAAGAGTCCTTGGCCAAGCGGTAAATGAAATTAGAAAGGAGTTTCTAATTTGCATTATTTGGAGTTGTGCATTTAAGAGTCGAAATACATGTAATTAAATAAAATAAGACTTGACAGTAATTTCATGTCTTATATTTAATTGGAACATTGTATGGTGGAAGGATTGAATTGTACGATAACTATTTACTCAAAGGTTCTTTTATGATTAATGTTGAAATCTATATTATCTGGAAAGTCGTTAATCACTAGGGGGGCTTATCCTTATTGTAGAATAAATATTATTTATTTAAATAAATTAATTGTTTAATTTATTTATTTAAATAAGATTAGAATTGTTCTAATTGATTTATTCACAACCGGTTTAATATGGAGAACCTAAAGGGTCACACCATAAAAGGAAGAATAATTATTTAAGAAGTTAATGGCATAATCGTAATAATAAGTTAAGTATATTTAATTTAATCTATGGTGATAGAATAAATTAAATAGCTTAATATTTATTATTTAATATTTTAGAAATATTAAATATAAATAAGAGGAGTCTTATTATGGGTGAGTGTGGTTAACGTTTTCATAGAATACGAGATTCCAATTGTTGGAGGTACATTCTTTTTCTATGAGAGATAGAAAAACTAGGGTTTTGCCAAACACCCATCTTCTTGAATCTTTCTTCTTCCTTGGTGGATCACCTCTAGAGGCCAAACACTTGGGTGGCTAACGTTGATCAGAGGAAGGAACCAAACCCGGTGGATTCAAGTTGAACGCAAAAAGGATTGGAGGTGAACTTGTACCTGAGGAAGCTCGAATCTTCAAGGGTATGATTCTTGTTCTTTATCTTTTCGTTTAATTAATAATTGTGCATAAAGGATGATCCGGGTATATGGTTTGTAAAATTTAAAAACTATGATTTTCCACGTTTTCGCTTAATTTGTGCAATTTGATTGCGTTCTTGAATATTACAAACCTAACAGTGTTTGCATGGTCTCACGAAGACATGGTGGGTTTGTCCACTGACATTGTCCTTCATCGCCTTCCCATTAAGGAGGGATTTAAGCCAGTCAGGCAGAAGCTCAGGTGATTTAAACCTGAGTGGAGTTTAAAGGTGAAAGAAGAAATTGTGAAACAATTTCAAGATGGCATTATCATGGTGTCCACATATCCGGAATGGATATCAAACATTGTTCCCGTGCCTAAACCAGGAGGAAAGGTGCGAGTTTGCGTGGATTACCGGGATCTGAACAAAGCTTACCTTAAAGATAGCTTTCCTGTACCCTTTATCTACATTCTTATTGACAATACTGCTCAATATGACATGTACTCCTTTGTTGATTGCTTTGTGGGGTATCATCAGATTATGGTCGCTGAGGAAGATCGTGAGAAAACTGCTTTCATCATGCCTTGGGAAACTTCTGCTATAGACGGTTCTTATTCAGCCTCAACAATGTCGGGGCAACCTATCAGCGAGCTATGATGGCTCTTTTCCAAGACTTAATGCACAAAGAGATAGTGATCTACGTGGATGATATCATTGTCAAGTCCCGAAGGGAAGAAGACCAGTTAGACCTGTAGGGTTTCGACACAGAAACGCACAGTGAAAATAGAACAATTTAAACCAATTTCGAAACCCTAAACAGGATCCATTCAAAAATAATTAATTCAGTGGTTAGAAATTACACCGATTAAGAAAGCTAGAAACGATGCAGTCGAATCTCCAACGCAATTCAAACAAACTGTGTCTCTACGGTATCCACACGAATGCTCCGCGAATCATCCTACAATCTACAGAAGAAAGAACCGCGGTACTAGCCACCAAGGATGAGTATTTTCGAAACTGTTTTCTCTAGTCTCTCTCTAAGAGCGGCTAGGGTTTTGTATTTTGACGTAATCCCTAAAGTGACTGATATATATCATATATATAGCAGTTAGGAGGAATTAATCAAAACCTAATATTATTAAAATCCAAATTTATATATATATATATATATATCTTAATTAAGTCTTACTTAATTAATATATATATATACAATTTATCCTTTTTAATTTAAATTTGTGATTTAAAATACTATCAATCATATTGATATATTTAAATTCTTACAATTTAAATTAATTTTCTTTTTAAATTACGTTCTATGTGTGTGACCCTATAGGTTATTATTACGTTGGCAATAATTTTAAAATCATATTATAAAATTATAAACAGTGAGCGGCATCTAGTAATGCATCACTGCTACCCAAGTAATAATAAGATCGATGATTTGATGCAACCTTTTCGTGACCAATGTTTCAATATAATTTAATCCTTTTAACCTTAATATCCTAGATTAAACTTGAGTCATGGAATGTGTCATACTCTTCATAATTTAATCTGAGTTTTTCTTGATCAATGAGTAGACTATATAAAACAAATCACTATTTGAGCATGGCCATGCATTTCATAGTCCTACTTAATTAAGAGGCCTATGGATATCACCCCTAATATATAGGATGGTTAAATTCCATCTAGATCACTCATATTCCTCACACGATTTATGATGTACCTAATAATCACCTTTATAGTCCACCCTATTAAAGGTGACATTTGATGATATCAAAGTACATAAATTCTCATGTAGTAATATAGTGATTTCAGGTCGGAGGACCATTACATCATTGTCACTATGAGAATTGCTAATGACACTTCGCATAATGCTCCATATAGAATTCTCATGGTGGGTCCGGCCGATTACATCGTTTCTAACATGTATACATATGCATTGACTTAATATCTCATATATTTATGACCAATGAGATTTGGTCATCAGTCAATCCACATACTAGTCTTAATGCATCATTGTTGTCCCATCAACATAGATACTCGACTAGGGACATTTAAGAACAATGATACTAATTGTAATTATATAATCTCATGTTCAAGTCACATACTTGAAACTATATAATTTGTATCACTATTCTAAGGATTTTTATTATGTTAACATTTATATAATGCAGTAAATAAAACCATAATAAAATCATTCATTTATTCAATCAAATATAATATCAAAACGTTAAGCAATTATATCAAATAATTGGCCTCTAGGACATAAACTCTAACAAGACCATCTCAAAAAGCTCTTCAACAGGTTGCATAAGTATAACTTGAAGTTGAATCCAGCCAAGTGCGCCTTTGGCGTTAAATCAGGCAAGTTGCTAGGTTTCCTAGTCAGCCACAAAGGGATTGAGCTGGATCCCAACAAAATCTAGGCCATCAAGGAAATGCCCATTCCTCAAACAGAGAAGGACATACGGGGATTTTTGGGAAGAATCAACTTCATTAGTAGGTTTATTTCTCAACTCACAGCAACCTGTGAGCCCATTTTCAAATTGTTAAGGAAGAACTCCTCCATGAAATGGAACGATGAGTGTTAGAAAGTCTTCCTTACAATCAAAGAGCAGCTGGTTAACGCTCTTGTTTTGGTACCTCCCAAGGATGATGTTCCCCTGTTCATGTACCTGTCCATTAATGATAATGCTATGGGATGCATGCTGGGGCAAAAAGACGATAGAGGCCAAGAACAAGCTATCTATTACCTCAGCAAAAGATTCAGCAGCAGCGAATACAAGTACACTCTGATTGAGAAGGCTTGGTGTGCTTTAGCATGGGCTTCCATGAGGTTACAGCATTACCTCCATGGTCATACAACCCATCTCATATCTCGCGTGAATCCTCTCAAGTATGTGTTCAGTAACCCCATACTGAATTGTCGAATGTCCAGATGGCAGTTGATCCTACAGAAATTTTACATCGTCTACTTGACGCAAAAGTCTGTCCAAGGTCAAGGAATTGCGGATCAACTGGCCGCCGCACCTGCAGGGGATTACAAACCCTTGGAAACATATTTTCTTGATGAAGGGGTAAGGGCAGTTCAGCAACACCATCAGTACGATGCATGTCACACATGGAAAATGTATTTCAATGGAGCTGTTAACACAGAAGGTTCTAGAGCTGGAGCAGTTCTAGTATCCCAAGACGGGGCGCATATCCCATTCATTGCCACAAATTGCGCTTTGTCGATTACCAACAACACATCTGAGTATGAAGGCTTTATCATGGGGCTAAAACTTGCCCGTTCAATGGGCATCAGGCGGTTAACTGTCTTTGGGGATTCAGAGTTGGTAATCAAACAATCCACAGGAATCTATCAAACCAAAGAACTACATCTACTGCCTTACCATCGGCAAGTTCTACAGATGGCTTTGGAGTTCGAAGAAATCTCCTTTCTACACATTCCTCGTAATAGGAATGATTTTACGGATGCACTAGCAACGTTGGCCTCCTTGATTCACATAATTGACAAGGAAAACATGTCAAGCATCACATTCGCCCTGCAAAAGGCCCCAGCTTATGGGAACTATGTTGGAGAAGTATCGGATGAGCTACCTCCCATCCACAACCCTTGGTATCAACATATTAAAGAGTATCTGCGAGATGGATCTACACCTGCTAAGGCAAGCCTAATTGAAAAGAGGCGGATCCATCAACTTGCTATGAAATTCTACCTGAGCAGAGATGCACTCTACAAAAGAGATGTAAGATTAGGTCTCCTCAGATGTCTGGACAAAGACCAAGCTTAGAGGCTCATGGATGAGATCAATAGTGGAGTATGTGGCCCACACACGAGCGGACCCTTACTTATTAAGAAGATCCTCAGAACAGGGCATTATTGGCTTAAGCTCAAAGCTGACTGTGATGATCACGTCAAGAGGTGCTATCAATGTCAAGTTCATGGAAATGTTATCCATGCCCCTCCAAGGGAACTCCATAATATGAGTTTGTCATAGCCCTTCTCAATGTGGGGAATGGACGTGATTGGGCCCATCGAGCCCAAAGCCAGTAATGGACATCGATTCATATTCACCATGATTGACTACTTCACCAAATGGGTAGAAGCAGCCTCCTTCCCCAGGGTTACCAAAGAAGTCATCATTGCTTTTATCAGAAATAATATCGTCTGTCAATATGGACAACCAGAGGTCATTGTGTCGGACAATGCTAAAAACCTCAACAACAAAATGATGGAGGAGTTATGCAGTAAATTCCACATCAAACACCTTAAATCTATCATCTACCGTCCAAAGATAAATGGTGTTGTTGAAGCGGCTAATAAAAATATCAGGAAGATCATGCAGAAACTGTCCGCCAATCATAAAGGATGGCCTGACCTCTTGCCTCTGACTTTATTAGCCTACAAAACTTCAATGCGTACTTCCACTGGGGAAACCCCCTACTCATTAGCCTATGGGATGGAAGCAGTGCTCCCCATAGAGGTGGAAATGGAATCCCTTAAAGTGTTGATGGATGCTCAACTGGATGAAGAATAATGGATATAAGACAGGTATCACCAATTGTCTCCAATAGACGAAAGGCGAACTGCGGCTATCTTCCATGGTTAGTTATATCAGCAAAGGATCGCAAGATCCTACAACAGGAAAGTCTGGCTACGACAGTTTAAACAACACGACTTGGTTTTAAAGAAGATCATTGACAACCAAGATCAATCTAAGCGAAAATTTGCTCCTAACTAGGAAGGCCCGTTTGTTGTCAAGGAGGTATTGACAGGAGGCGCTCTCAGACTACAGGAAATGGATGGCGATGAATTCCCACAGCTTATCAACTCGGACACCATGAAATGGTACTATGTCTGAGGTTTCCATCAAGCAAACATCCTGGTTTTTAATCATCAAATCACCAGTCATTCCAGTTTTCTAACCCTTTTTACATACTCTTTTGCCCCTCAAGGAAACATACACTCCAAACCAGCAGCCTGGTTTCACCTCATTTCAAACCTTTCACACAATTTCGGTTATCCCCCCAGGGATTGAACCTTTCACACCTACAATTTATCCTAAAGATAGGATTAAACTTTTCTACGCTTGTAGTTTGTCCTGAAGACGGGATCAAACTTTTTCACACCTGTAGTTTGTCCCAATCATAGGATCAAACTTTCTTCTCCCCGCAGTATAGCCTGCACATGGGATTCATACTTTTCTTCAGCTGTAATTTGTCCTGAGGGACAAACTACGTTGACTTGATCTCCCTGATACCTGGGAGTACGTAGGCAACCATATTCTATATGGCCCGATCACAATAAAAAAAAACAAAAACATTTCTGCCCTTTTTCTACAAAAATAAAAACCACAAAAACACTTCTACACCCTTCTTCATCAATAAAGCTTCTACACCCATTTCACATTTAGATTTGAACCTCTTACATCAGGTTCGAACTACGCAGACCTGATCTCCTCTTCAATAGGAGTACGTAGGCAGCCATTTATGGTTCAGTTTAACCCCCTACCAGAACAAAAAATACTTGTCACACGGTACTGGGATCAAACTTCAATCCACCGCATTTCATCGGCTTCAGACCAAAGGGATGGAACTACCTAACCTTTCCTCACAAATAGGAGATTCAGCGACCATCTAAGTTACGGTTGTGCCTCAAAGAGCAACACCAATCCATAAGAGGTGGAATTAACTAGGCTTCTCATAAATAGGAGTACTAGCGACCATCTATTGTGCGGTCAATCTCAGAGAAGAAAATCCACACTCCTCTCCACATCTACATACAGAAACCAGTCGTAAGACACCAAAGATGGTAGGGATACACACAGATTAATGATCAGTTCTGAAATATCCTACGACGTCTCAATGTCCACACATCAAGGATGAGTTCAGAATGCATCAAAATCACAAGCCCTGAAGAAGCAGGCAAATATCAAGCAAGTATCAAGGCACAACTGAAAGGGAAGTGAATCAAAATATATTTCCCTGCCATATATAATACTGTTTGATATATACAATATGTGTTGTACATGACAAAATGGCTAAGCTAGTCTGCGCAGGAAAAATACAAGTCTATCTACAGATCTGTGTGTATGCGGACTATCAGATCTAACATAGGATCCCTCTTCGAAGAAGGAGGCAACGTTGTAAGCTCTTGCCTAATGGTATCTACACGAGCTAGCAGATCCGAGGCCAACTTCATGGTGGCATGATTCTCATTAATATATGCACTCATATCGGCAAGGATGCCAGTCATAAGGGATCTCACTGAAGTACTGTCTATGATGGCCACATCCCGGGCAGATAGGGCAGCATCCCTCTCTATAATCAATGCATCTCTAGATGATCTGGCCTCGTCTCTCTCTAATAGATCTGCGTCTCTCCCATCAAGAGCTGTCAACATCAAGGCCCTAGCCTGATCTCTCTCAAAGGTCATCAGATGTAGACTCTGCTCCAAATACTGTGTTGAATGCTGAATCACAGTAGCACTCATATTGGGAGAATCCATCATAAATACTGGCAACCCTGCAGTCAAATCCTCATCGATGGGAATATCAGCCTCCTCCATAGGCTCCTCATCATCGGAATCAATCCCCTGCACTGTGGATACTACCACAGCCGATGCAGTCTCTGTCTCCATCCATGCAGAATACTCTGTAGAATAACCCAAATGACTGATAGAAAACTCAGCTAGCTCTTGCTGATCCCAACAGGCATACAACCTGGATCTATCCTCTGCTGATAAGTGGTGAGAAGCGAAGTGCTGACTCGATGCCCCCTCAGAAGAATGGAAGTCCTGAAACTAGTCAAATTGACACATCATGGTCAGTGGGTGGTAGGTGATCTTCCCTCTCAAACCAGCCAGAGGAAGATAATCCATGCCCGGAGCATGAGTGATGAAGCTGTAGAGTGAGCTAAGCCCTGTACATGGCAATATAGCAAACGGATCTTTGATCCCTTCCAGGAAAGCTGACCAAGATGCAGCGTCTATACACTTCGCAGGCTGAAAGGAGTATGACATGGCTATATCATGGGTGAAATAATACCCATGCCGTCTAAAAGTGCCAATCGGTCTCAAGTGTGACATAAACCACACGCACAGCATGACCGAGCTACCTGTAAACACTCCCATCGGATAAGTACAGCAGTATGTAGCCGACCTCAGAGTCTCTACTATAATCATCGGTATGATGGTGTGACCCTCCCTGAGAGCTCTCAATGCCATAATAACTCCTATGTCCAACTCATCCATGTACCGTGGTATGTAGACATATGACAGTACGCACAATAGCAGTACATCTACTCTGGCCAAACGCCAATGATCCTTTGGTGTGATGAAGTCCCCGAAATACCGTGCATAACTATCCTCTGAGCCAAATCTATCAAATAGAAAATGCTGGCATATAACGTGGTCAGATGTGAGCTCATCCTGCACCACCCTATGCCTCAATCCAGTAAGGGTCATGAACTGCCTACTCATGTCTCCAATCGCCAGATGCACGCAAGGTCTGTCCAATGGCAGCATCATTAAACGTGCATACTCCTCCAGAGTAGGAGTCAACTCCTAGGTCCCAAATCGAAAAACTTGTCTCTCCGAAACCCAGTGCTCCAGCATGCCCTCTACAAATCATGTGGGAACCTAAAACATCAACAGGGTCATAGTATGTTGCAACAGCTGATCTACAGTCACCCTTTCTGATGATGACATGTTATCATACCATAATCGCATACCAGATACCACCAATAATGGTGGGGTATGATCAATACGGCTAACTGTCGAAGAAGACATCTGTGCGGGCCGTGTCATAAGACCATCCAGGGGTCAATGCTGAATATCTCTGGACATACATACATATGCATAATATAATAACATTCATTATACAATAGATGGCAATATGATATAGGGAATGGAAAACTGTACATACATTCCTAAGTATATCATCATCTAATACATCTCTGTACAACTAAAATACAGGGAAATGGGGCAAAACTGCCCTACAACTAATAGAGGCCTATCAAAAGATATAGCGAGAATGAGGCGAAGCTACCTAATTTCTAACAGAGGCCTATCAAAAGAGATAACGAGAATATACATTAGAAGAAGACAATGGTGTCAATGTATACATCATCAATACTGTCCACCTGATGTAACTCCTCCTGAGTCACTGGATCTCTATCTACAGGGATGTCATGCCTATACAAGGGAGGATCTGCACCGGCAAAACCATATGGGTCACCAGAGGGGCTAGCGCCAGAGCTGGAAGGATCAAAAGTATCTGCTTCTGAAGGATCTCTACCCAAGTGCTGAATAAAGAAATGTGCTCGGTCCAACTGCCGGGTCAAACTATCAATCTATGTCAAATGAGTCAGATTTCAGACTCAGGCTAGCCAATCCGTCATCATCACGGATCCTGGAACCATATACCCCATGAACTGAGTGGCGCGGGTCTTGGCTCCAATGGTATGAGGGAACCACCAATGCTGGAACATCTCCTGAGTGCAGGGACCCTCTGATAATGTGAAACCGTCAATCCCCAACAATGGGATATCAATGATGGGTGACTGCAAAACAAGCCAATAACGCCTGGAAGGAGGCAAGATCAACATACGAATCTCTCTTGTAGTGCTCCTGATAGCACGCTCTCCTAAGTATAGATCCCATCCTCCATTTGTGAAGAGAGGAATCCTACGGGTGGAAATCACATGCTTAACACCAGTCGGGTACCCATCCTCAAATCCAATGCTCAAATACTCCCCAGAGTAAGGAACCCACGTGATAACATCCACTATCAACAACTCCAGCTATAGGCGGCAGTGAGTAAAACCCTCAGCAACAGGGACCTCCTTTAGTATGGAATGATGCCATCTCCCTCCTCGTGGATAGGTGTCTAAACCTAACGCACTCACGGGCCGTAAACATGGGAACCTCTCATAGGCCCAAAACTGCCAACACAAAGGCAAACATCTGCTGTCAGTCAACACTCTTAACCTATACATAGGAAAAGATAAGAGAAATAATCACCAGCAGAAACAGGTAGAATCCTAACCAAGCCTCGGTCAAGCCTTGCGATCGCATGCGCATTCCCCTGAGGAAGTAGACGAAGGTGTAGGAACCCCAATCATAATCTCCTATACGATCCACATGTCGAGTGGCGCTGATCAAAGCGAAGGACACCATAGAAGAATTATCTGCTATGAAGCAGCCTCTAATGATCATCAGGAATAATCGCCGAAGAATGCGATCCCTGACTCTCACATCATCGGTTATGGGCTCACTCAACATCCCGCTCATAGCATCTACGCTCAAAGGACCTATACGAACAGTCCTACCCTTGAGCGCCTCCGTTGAAACTCCTAACAAGGATCTGACGGTAGTAGGGGTGATATCCGCCATACAAGGCACTGGCTCCCCTCCAAACTCAATACATGTGATAAATCATAAATCCATCGGCATCATCATCACCTCACAGTCCAGTAAATGGAGTGACTGAATCTGGTTAAACCAGCGCTCAGACAATTCCCTAAGGTAACCCCAAGGATAATGACGGGGAAGGATGGAAAAGAACGTCCTGAATCCCCAGCCATGTACGATTGCTCTATAGTCATCATGCAAAGCCTGATACATAGAGTGGATGCTGAACCAATTCCCTCGAGGCTGTGTAAAGCCGGGAACCTATATCAAATGTAGATCAACATCAAAACCATTTATTCCTTATCAATAGGAAATAAGGAAGAATAAGATCTAACTTTCTACCTCATTTGTGTGCAGGTAAACTGAAGGGTGTCGACTCAAGTCACTCAGAAGCTCTAAGTTCACCACCTGAATGCCTGACAAATCCCTACGAGGAACACGTGCAGCAGGAGCGGGGTCCGAAACTGAAACATCCTCCTCCTCGTCCTCGACGTCCGGCACTTCAACCTAGACAAGACGTAGCACCGCCTCCACCAAACGACGAGGCTGTCTAACAGAACGGGGTCGAGGCACTTCTGAAGCCCTTCTCCGTACACCAGAAGTGCTCCTGCGGGAACTACTCGGCTGATCCGGATCCATAATATCTGGACAATAAGTCTTCAAATCACCTCAAAAAGGGTGTGGTAATGTTTAACCTGGAGCTTTTCAAAATGCACTATATGTCTACATGCATGCATGCATCATTTTAACATACGGCTACAGTAGAGTTAAAATGCATGACTACCCAATGCCTACGTTTTGGAAAATTTTGCCATAGTCCCCTTTGTAAATAGGACTATCCACATGCATATAGGCATGACTAGGTGGCCATTCAAGAAGACACCTACCCACAATCGTATATACATCCTACATGCATTAATACATCATAGTAAAAAATCTGTAAGTGTAGTCTAATTACCAGGATTATTTTGCTTTTCTACCTTTACTCATTTGTCCTCAAATAGGATAAGAAATGACAGTAAAAGGTGCCAATTTGACTGTTTCAAAAGTCAAATTTTTTCACATCATTATGTTCAGCATGGTTTAATACTAACATTTACTGTGTTGAATATTTTTTATCAAGTCATATCAGCATGCATATTCACTACTATGTGTCTAAATGCATTTCATGTGATAAGTCATTTTCCAACGGATAGAAACTAGAAAAGAATACATGCTTACGTTACCATGACAGTGTAGAACACTTGTACGATAGTAGAATTTACAGAAAGTCGCCCGAACTCAGCAGATCTGAAGAAGTGCTATCGGATTTCCTTCGCAGCGCAGCTTGAAAGTGACTTATGAAAGCAACTCGCAGGCATTTCGTAGCCACGGTTGGCCGCAGGTCCACCTGCGGCTGCCGCAAGGGTACCTGCAGCACCCTTATATAGGTCCCACCCATTCGGCTCAATTTAATTCGAGTTATAAAGGAGGTTTCATAAGCTGAAAAGACCAAATCAGGAATAAAAATGCTACGCGATTGAGCAGAGTAGCCTGAAATCTTGGTTTTCACGGGCCAAACTTTGGCTTCACATGTCACTCATTGGTATTCGCCTGAATGCAAGGTATACTATACCAGTGACCTCAGCTTTTGCAAATTATGCTCGGCAATACCTCACACAGGTCCGATGCCGCCAAATACGGGGTCGTAACCCTAAAAGACAACCTTCCCCGGCGGGGGTCACAACGCTGATTTCAAACGTTGATAAAGTATCCCCAACGGGGGTCACAACGCTGATTTCAAACATTGATAAACTATCCCCAGCGGGGGTCACAACGCTGATTTAAAACGTTGATAAAGTATCCCGGTGGGGGTCACAACGCAGACTTTCATTCATCCATGTATCCCCGGCGGGGGTTACAACGCATTATTCATCTATGAACGAATCCCCGACGGGGGTTACAACTCAATTCAACCATTGATGTACGTGTCAATGAAGGTTAAATAGCCTTGACATCATTTCAACTGATGGCAAGTAAACTCATCGAAGCATCGGAGGCCATTCGATGATCTTATCCATCAGTGCACTTATCCACAACCTTCCCTGGTGGGGGTCACAATGCAATGCAACCATTGATACACACATCAATGAACGTCAAGCAGCCTTGACAGTTTGCCCAACAGGGATCTATCCGGTGATACACACATCAGCGAAGGTCAGGCAACCTTAATAATACATACTGTTGTCACTAACTCCGACAGAATCATGGTATATGTTATACATATCCTCAAATAGACAAACCTTTATCCCCACATATCTCTTCCACACGAGAGGCACATCTTCGGAATAAATTCTGTATCAAAGATCCAGGACTTTGGTGATAACCCCAACGTCAACATCCTGGAAGACTTGGATCGCATATCCAAGACTTCACTGATTGTCATCCCCAGCAGGATTAACAGGGAACCGGCAATCATCCCATCATGTTGGAGAATAATCCAACAAAATACATGCATCATGCATTTGCATCATGTTTGCTGCACATGGCATCATGTTTATCTTATTGCATTTCAAGTGTCTAGGATTCTTTATCTTATACATGCCTTACATTTCATGAATATGATAAGGAGGGGCATCTGTAGACACTCGAAATTTTCTACATACCTGTTACTAACATTGCAGGAGGGCAGATTTGTCTTTCGGAGATAACCCTGAAAGACAGCTCACATCCATTCTGGATATTACCGGAAGTTCAATTTCAACCCTGGAACACACACCAGGAGTATCAATTCAAACCTCAGAGATAACCCCAAGTTTCATCCTTGGAGATAACACCAAGGAATGTCGTTGTAGTCCCGGTGATAACTCCGAAAATGCTTGTTTCAAATGCATGCAATCAGCTTCAATCTCAGACCTCCTACCGAGGCACTCATTCTAAAGACCCGGAGCTAACACCGGGAAGACAGGCACACTTAAAGATGACCCTGCGGAATTCAAACATTTACAACAGTTCAATCTTAAATGTAACCCTGAGCAACGTCTGCTATCAGCCCAAACCGGAGATAACCCCGGTGAGGGGCAAAATCGTCATCTTGCCACCTCAACCCCAGCACGTCGTCTCAACATTTCATACATACATTTCTACATAGCAATATCCCACAAGAGCTAAGGAATTCCAATCCCAAGTGACTATTACGCGTGGCAGCACACCGGATAGAATTTGAAGCTTGAAGACCATGGGCATGGTCCCCTCTTCCTGACTTCGTACAACCTATAATCCCATGTCATTGCGTAACTCTCGACAAAAGCGGTCTGAAGAAGGTCATGTACACCTCGTTCGAATGCTCGGATTAAAGTTCTGCAAGTTCGAGCGGACAACACAGTGCACGAGTGCATGTACTTCAAGACGGCGAAACCCGCAGAGCTTGGGGCACTTTGGCACAGCAGTGCATCTCATGGCCATCATAAGTACTGCGGGCTCCCAGCTCAATAAATATAGAGCTTGGGATGGCCATTTGTAAGAGAAAAAAAGGCGAGGAAGCCCTCTCCAATTTGCTCTGTACACTCCCCATATTGAGTGCTTTCTCATTTTAAACACATGTTAGCTCACATATAGCTATATTTTACAGACGGGAGCTGAGTGTTTATCCATCTAGAGTCATAGAAGCCTATCTTGGCAGCCCACTGTAAGCCTTCTCACACTCTATAAAGCCTTTCTTTTCATCTTTGCACACACTATTCTTCACATTGAGAGTCGTGTTGTGTGTGTATGTCCGGACTTCGGTCTGTGGTTTTTATTTCTATTTGTATATGTGTGTATATATATATATATATAAATATATATATATATATAATCTGAATATATATAACACTCCGTATGTAAAATTCAGGCTCATCGGATATAATCCGACAATAGTTCATATATATAAGTATATATATATATATAAAAACTATTGTCAAACTCTGTTCGATAAGCCTGAATTTTATATCCTAATGCTTTTTATTCTTATACATATATATAGCGACAAATCATTTGAAATGATAAACCGAAATAGGGATTGAGAAACATCATGTGTGTTTACTGGCTTTTATATATATATATATATATATATATATATATATATATATATATATATATATATATGTGTGTGTGTGTGCCCCCAAAATAGGTATACATCACCTATTCTCGAGTCGCCAAATACATGGTACAAAATACAAATACAATCTTAAATATACAACATGAGTACATGAGTTTTAATACAAATATTGTCTTACAGGCAAAGATTCAAACTCAAAATAAGTCCTTAATACATTTATTATCACACTATTTCATAGAATAGTGAGGACTACTAATGCTATCATCCGACCGTCACTCTGCTCCTCAGGCTAGTCCTCGCTACGTTCTCATTTCCTGAAGAGAACAATGAAAGCAAAAGGGTGAGATCAACTTGCCCAGTAAGAAATATTATGGCTAAGATAA
The DNA here is from genome assembly GCA_020205605.1 of Panax ginseng. Lineage (NCBI taxonomy): Eukaryota > Viridiplantae > Streptophyta > Magnoliopsida > Apiales > Araliaceae > Panax > Panax ginseng. Next base: position 67,844,597 of record CM035132.1, on the reverse strand, counting down.
TGCAGAATAAATTATCGTTAGCCTTCAACAGTGTTAAACTGATACAATATAACAAACATCAAGTTTAACAGCAGAGGAACAAGCAATCCATTAGAAGAGTCAAGTAGAGAATAAAATCTACTATCTTCGATGATTTAAAAGGTTTCTCATCACTTTTATCGCTGAGACTCGGCTTATTAAATAAACCACATCATCCGTGCACTACGGCCAAGGATATTCCTTAGTATCACGACCACAAATTATCCATGCACTACGGGCCAAGGATATTCTTGTTTTCATCAATGGTCATGATCATGCCAACAACTGTCCATCAATGCACTACAGGCCAATGATGACTTTTACCACATCATTTGTAACATTACGGTCATGACAATATCGAATAATCCCTGGTCATAATCATACCAAGTCCATCTATACACTACAGGCCACAAATGACTTTTAACATAATATAAACATGAGGATGATGACAATGACATAATAATTCAATAAAACAAGTTCAAGAATTAAATTTTAAAGATTTATAAGTTAATTAATCCTGAACTCAAAAACGTCCAAATTGTAAACACATGATCTTCGCTTTGTGGAGTAAAATTCAAGAATGCTCGGAAGAATATTTCCATGAAAAGATCTTTGGATGAAGCGCAAAATATCCGGATATTCTACTAATTTCATGGAGTATAGAAGCCAAAACTTTAACCAACCGATTATAATAGAATATATGAACTGCGCAATAGATTTTCGCCTTACCATGCGGTAATCCACGTAGATGATCATTTCCATAATTTAATAAGGAATGAATACAAAGGATCATTCAACATGCATGTGGTAATCCACATAGACGGAGTTATTCCAATGTAGAATAAAAAGAATGGAATAACGAGAAGAATTTACCATTCATGCAATAGATCGCATGCATGTTATTCCCAATGTAATAATAAAGAATGGAACCAGTCAATGCGAAATCCGTAGAGATAGGATATTCCAACAGAATAATAAAGAATGGAATAAAAACATAATTCACCAAGTATGCGATAGACCGCACAGACAGGTTATTCCAACAGAATAATAAATAATGGAACCAGGTCATGCGTAATATGCATAGACATGATATTCCAACAGAATAATAAAGAATGGAGTAACAACAGAATTCACGGTATATGCGATAGGCCAAATGCAGTAGGTTATTCCAATGAATAATAAATAATAGAACCGAATCATGCATGTAATACGCATGAGGCGGGATATTCCATAGAATAATAAAGAATAGAATAACAACAGAATTCACGAGGCATGTGATAGACCGCATGCATGAGTTATTCCAACAAAATAATAAATAATGGAACCAATTAAATGCATAATACGCATGAGCGTGATATTCCAATGTAATAATAAAGAATGGAATAATGAGAAAAATTTCACCATGTATGCGGTATTGGCATAGATATAGTTATTCCAACATAATAATAAGGAATGGAATAACAATAGCTCTCTTCATGAAAATGAAAGAAATAATACCCATTACCTCAAAAAAAAAACTGGATACTGGAATAGTGAGGTAGCAGACTTCTCTTCTTCTTTCTCTCTATAATTTCTCTCTATAATAATTGCTCTATAGCTTTAGTGAATTGGTGAAAAATAATGAAGGAATGAGCTTCTATTTATAGGAAAATATAGTTTCGATAATTGCACGTTTTGGGGCTCGAAATATTACAATATAATACCTTCCTCTTTTCCTTCATTTTTAATTTAGTCCTGCAGGTATTATCAAGCTTGCACCACTTCCCCTAATAGTAAATCATGTGAATCAATAGTAAATCATGTGACTCAATAGTTCTAATCATGTGAAAATACGAATTACAGTATAGTACCTCCATCTATACCTCCATTTTTAACTTAGTCATGCAAGTATTATCAATCTTGCACCAACTCCCCTAATAGTAAATGAATGTGAATTAATAGTACACACATGTGAATAAATAGTTATAATCATGTGAATTAATAGCAATTAATTCCTCATTTATCCGATTAATTACCCGATTGGTCGATATAACCTCTAGACATCAATTATTATCGAAATAAATGTCGATTTCCACAAACACTAATAATTCCAACACAATAGAACTATCAATTTCATCTTTAATCAACACAAACTTATTCATCATTAATATTATAACTCACAATATTTAACAACCAGGTCGTTCCCAGGAAAGAAGGGGCTTTCCGATAAGGATTTCTCCTTATTGGCGCGCAATTAGGTGACCAAACCTCTCCTTGACAAAACTTCTAGACATTGTCAATATTGCAAATAATAATATTAATAACTTTGCCGTCTCAATTATTGATTTAATAATATATCATATTAGGTAGATGATACTATGACAATAATTGAATCAATAATATGAGAGATATGATGCAGCAATTACTGTAGCAATAATTAAGTATAACTAAGTGACTTCTTAGGTAAGCATCAATAATCAATACTGGTGTCTGCTACTATGCAACCACGCGTACATCTTATTTTTACTCTAATGGGTATTTCAGCGGTTTTGACGGTAAAACTTTCGCCGTTATTTTTATAAAATGATAATTCTGTCGTTTTCTAACTACGACAATACTTCCATTGTGGGGTCCACCAATGATTGTGCCGTCGTACAGATATTCTCCGACAAAAAGAATATTCCCCAACCAATCGAATTTTTTATAACAACTTGCTTACTTTTCAAAATTTATAAATATTACCCATAATTATAACATTATCTCAAATTCACACCATAATATTCAAAAAAATATTTCGAAACAATTAAATCTTTATTCACAAATTCACACCATAATATTAAAAAAATATTTTGAGGTCTTATAATATATATATATATATATATATATATATATATATATATATATATATATATATATATATATTTACATTTCTGTCAGACTTTGAGTTTACTTATTGGCCTTTTCTTCGCTTTATTTATATTCCGTCCCGCTTTGTAGTTTGCTTTCATAAGGTTGATCGCCTTTCTTGCTTTTACATTCATTCACCCGCTTTGGAGTTTACTTAAGTGGCGATTGATCGCATTCTTGCTTTATTTATATTTTTGATCCCCCATAGAGGTGCTTCGTAGTGGTTGATCATGTGTGTGTGTGTGTGTATATATATATATATATATATATATATATATTTACCGCTTTTATATATTTATATTTTGGTGCTTCGTGGTGGTTGCTCATGTCTGTATATATATATACAGCTTTTATATATATAACTGCTTACTGTTTTTCATATAAACTGCGGCATCATGTGAGCCTAGGAATCATATGATCACAGATTCAGTCCACTGAATCTAGATTCGGTTCCCATGATGGACTTTTTCAGTTGTAATCAGCTTGTAAATTATTTACGGTGTTTGAATTTCTTTAGATGGCTGTCATGCCTATGAGGAGTTCGGCACTGCTATATATTATTTTCTCGAAGATGCTTCGCATATCGAAAATAAAAGCAAACAAGCCGAGCATTTAATAATAAAATGGAAGTATCAAAGGCCTCAATTACTATTGAGCACAAGGTTTGAAAAACCTCTTTTACAAAACCTCACTACTATATCTTGTTTAAAACTGAATTTTTATATAAATTCAAACCCTGTGTATATAGGTTCGAACGAGGCATAGCACTACTTTCAAATAATTAGCACATTGATCCACATGCACACACACACATTCATATAACGGTTTCTTAAAAAGTGGCGATCACCGTGGCAACACAGATGTCGGGGGGTGCCTAACACCTTCCCTTCGCATAATCCAACCCTCGAACCCAAATGAATCTCGATTTCACAGACCCGTTTAGCAGTGTCACATCACTGGGTCAATGTGCAAACCTTTTCTTAATTGCGTTGGTGCAACTAGTTAAAAACACCAACTGGCGACTCTTACAGTCAAATCGTCGACATGATACATGTCGGACCTTTTTCACTTATTTTTTCAAACAAATCTCACATAACATGAGAACACCAAAGAACAAGAACATAAAAGGGACAAATAAAAATCCCGACGTCGACAGAAAGAACTTAGCCAGAAAATTTTGAGCTAAGTCATCCCAAGTCGTGATTGAACCTGGCGGCAAGGAGTGCAACCAACTTTTCGCTTTATCTCTAAGTGTGAACGGGAATAGCCTCAACCCCACTGCTTCCTCCTTAACATTGTTGAACTTGAATGTATCACAAATTTCCAAAAAACTGAGGATGTGTTCATTCGGATCATCATTCGGACCACCCCCAAACTGAACTGAATTCTGTAACATCTGAATAGTACATGGTTTAATCTCAAAACTATTTGCGTTGATCGTAGGTCTCCAAATGCTAGATTGAATATCTGTCACAGTCGGCATGGCGTAATCCCTAAGTGATTTTTGTTCTTCCGCAACTATGACTATTGAAATCTCTTCTTCTTCTGCATGTTCTTTTTCCGGATGTACTTCCTCACTAGTCAATCTCAGTTTTTGGAACTTTCTCTCAATATCGTCGGCATATGGCAAAAGTTCTTCTTTACCCTTTGATCTAGTGTGCATAAACGGATGAAAATCTTGCAAGAAGAAAGAAACAATTAAAAATTAAAAAAATGTTTAAATTAAAATTGAATTGATTGTAACTAATATGGAATTAAATATTAAATTAAGATTCCCCGGCAACGGTGCTAAAAACTTGTTGTCAGATTTCACAATTAACAATTACGTGCAAGTATACACGATCAACAAGTAATAAACTAATAAGAAAGAGTGTCGTACCCACGAGGATTCCTATTTAACAAATCCCAACTACTAGTATTGTATCAATCCCATTTTATTTAAATAACCGAATTTTGTTATTTTTTAATTAAAAATTAAATTAAATAAGATTAATTTTAACACAAAGATTTGAATCAGATGATAAAGGCTTAAGACTACAATATCTCTAATTATGTAATATAAATTAATTATCCAATTTATCCAATTATTAAATCCACTTGAGTTGTTAACAGGGATTCAAATTATTTATAAGTCATTTTCCAAGTGATCAAATAAAAATATCTAATTCAATTAATTCTGCGATATTCCTATGCAAAATAAAAGATTTAAATTCATTAAGCATCAATTCCCAATTGTTACATGCAGTGAAAAAAGATATCCCTATTAAATTCACAGCCCTATTTATTTATCTCATTCAAATAACTAAGAATACATGCTATCACATTCAGTTCTAACACTAGATTTTATCTCCCAAATTCATCTAGTATAACAAGGTAATTGTTGATCAGACAATTAATTAATAAACACAAAATATGATTGACAAATCAATTTGAATAAATAATTGGATTAATTAGAGTAATTAAATCACACGCATAAATGGTTCAATTGTAGTCTTAATTATAAAATTAGTTCATGCTAGAAATTAACACCAGAAATCCCAAATAAGTCATCAATATTAAATTATAAATTGAAAAGAGAAGGGAAGAAAAAACTCAATAAGTGTCTTCAATCTTCAATCTCCAATCTGAACTCCTTGTGATGCTTTCTCTACAATATCCAGTTCCAAGCTCCAGTTCTGTCTTCAAGTCTCTTTGTATTCTCCCTTCTATTAGAATCCTTCTCCCTTTTATAGCTTTCTAAATCCTCATTGAATAAGTTTTAATTGTCATCTTATTCAAAGTAGAAGTCTTCTTTCTTTTTCCAGCTTTTTTCAGTAATTCGCTGAAGCTCTTCTGCTTTGCTTGGCCTTCTTCGGCTACCGTTTCTTTCTTAGTATGGCGCCCCTTATTTAGTGCTTATGTTGAAAATTCCTTTTATGCCCTTAATGATGTTGAAATGTCTTAATTGCCCCTGCTCGGCCTTGTCATGTAAAATAACAAGCAAACCAATAAAAATATCCTAAAATACTTTAAAATAAACAAATTATTAAATCTAAAAATACCTAACTCATAGGTATATTACCCACTCATCACCCATCAAGTTATAAGATAGTGTGACAATAATTGTACTGAGAACTTAAAGCATGTGTTGCCACTATCATACAAGATGTCTAACCACATGAAAATTCATGTTACCATAAGATATGATTATGTGAATCCACTTGCTGACTATATCTATAAGCATTACCTATATAATCACGATTGAATATAATCATCAGTTTGACACAGTGGAGATAATTATATAGCAAGAAGATACACACCATTGGAATGAACATGATAGTAATCTTCCCGTTCTTCTTTGGGGTCTATTGGGTCAACCAAGGTTAATTCTCAAGTCATATGATATCTATTATAACTAAGAAGCATTGCCTCCCATGTACAAAGGTTTTCTTGAGCATTTTTCAAATATTTTAATTTCCTAAAATAGTTATTGATTGTACCTTTATATAAAGTGTTATTAGTTTGGAGTGTGAACACTGTCGTTGTAATAGTAGTTGTAAATAGAAAAATTCATGTTTGTGATGAGTGCATATTATTCATTTATTTTGATTCCTTTATGTTTAGTTTTATTGCATGTTTCATGTGTATATAAGCTTATTAAGGTGTTTAATGATTTCAGGAAGAATTGGAGCTGAAATGAGAAAAAAAAATGAAAATTGCAGGGTTTTTAGCATTAAGTTGGATGCATGGTCTTGCCTTTGGACTGGGATTATATTTTAGAGCTCTTCCTTAGCTTTCTGGAACATCTTGAATCGTCTCAATCGGAGTTCATATGAAAAAGTTATGATCTTTTTACTAAACGGACGTTGAAACTCAAAGTTTGGAAGTTGCAATTTGCACAACAGTCACTTGGACCCCAATTTCGACCTTGATTCAGCAATAATCTGTCAAATCTCAAAGAATGAAAGTTGTAGATCTCGTCGATATCTTCGTTTTGATAGGTAGCAGGCCCCGTAACTCCTTCCGGATCAAAAGTTATGATCGTTTTACCAAAGGACGTCGCAGCAAGAAATGGAAATTCGCCCCAGCGAATTTGAGCAGGAAAATTGGGAAATCTTGAATTTTTGGAAAGTTTCTAAATGCAGATTTTGGCAGACTTCTACATGGAATTGGATTGATATTTCTATTAGCTTTAAGATTTTTTTTAGACTAAGATTTATTTCCAAATTAGATTCTATTTCTTTATGGAAACTACTTATGATTTGTAATTTCTTTTAGGATTTGGATTTCTACTTCCCATAGGATTTAGGAATTTGTCTAGCACTATAAATAGAGGATGAGAGTCAGGGTTTTATTCATTCAACAATCAACTATCATCTATTGGAGTGCAGACTCAAGAGCATGTCAGGCTAGTTCTTTTCATTCAGTTCTAAAGGCAGGTGAATCCTTGTTACAAGTAATTGATTAATTGAGTATTATTATTTATTCCTTCTTGTGTGAAATTTCTTCTGATAATTTGTTTTCATTGATTGCATGTTAATTGATCTTATTGATTTAATATGGCCAACTGAGTTAATTTGATCATTATCATCTGCTAGATTAAGATTGATATTATGTTGGTTAAAATCTATATACGCAATAAACGCAAGTATACGTGGTCAACAAGTAATAAAGTGATGAGTAGAGTATCGTTCCCACAGAGATCAACTAGCAATAATCTTAACTTACAATTATCAATTTTCTATTAATCCTAATTTTATTAAACTATTCAACTCAATGATTATAATTAAAAACTCTAAATTAAAGAATAATTGAACTACCACAAAACAATCACAAATCTCAAAATCTAGAATTTCAAACAATTAATGGAGAATTAGACTTATGATTTCACTTTAAGCTTCAATCTGATTTTAACACCTTGATTCCAGTTCAAATCATTATTCCAGTTTATTAATCAAGAACACGAACGTAGTATTAACCACCTCTCGATGCACTAATACCGTATTAACTTAAATCCACAATTAAGATAGAAACAAGTTAAACACCTTAATCAACTAACTCACTATATCTCTATGTGAATTACAATTAAAGAAGGTTTAAGATTAAGTTCTCTATCCGATTACATGCGATGTCAAGCATATCTCTCTACCTTAACATTCATCAAGATTCTGCTACTCACAAAATTTATGAACACATGCTATATTAACTAGGTATGGATTTGAATATCCTCTCACGATTCCATACAAATCCACATAGAAGGAAATAAGTTACTACCAATAGTACCTTCAAGTCATGACCTTTTGGGTGAGCCTGTGGTGGGCTAAGTTGACCCAAGAAGATACTATTGGGCCAGTAGTTTGAGACCTTATTTTGATGGATTTGATTCGATTCGGACTTGGGATTTGACCCAAGATTTGTTCCGGACTCGGGATTTGACCCGGTTGTTACATATGGTATCAGAGCCGACTCTCGAAAGCTCAGATCAGGTTATCCGATCGGGTTGCCGGAGGTGGGGACACGAAGGCTAGTGGTATTATCCCACAATGGAGAGATGGAGGTCCAGAGGTGGGGACACGAAGCCAGCCGGTATTATCCCACAATGGCTAGAGAGGCAAAGATCTTTGGGTCATGTATGTGATCGGTTACGATGGGGACGTCGAATTTAAAGTGGGGAGTTTGTAACACCCAGATCCCACATCGAAAGATAGGGAAAATTTTATGCAGCATATAAGGAAATAAGTTACTACCAATAGTACCTTCAAGTCATGACCTTTTGGGTGAGCTTTGTGGTGGGCTAAGTTGACCCAAGAAGATACTATTGGGCCAGTAGTTTGAGACCTTATTTTGATGGATTTGATTCGATTCAGACTTAGGATTTGACCCAAGATTTGTTCCGGACTAGGGATTTAACCCGGGTTGTTACAATAAACTAGAATCCATACCCAAGAAGAGTTTCAAACATAACAAAAGACTGCATAGTTCGACACCCCCACCACGATTTGGTGTAAGAGTAAAACAAGCCATTTGCTGGCTACCCTTCCTACTAAATCTGATGAAGACCCCATACCAGGGTATACTGATCTAAATAGGCATATTTTACCGTGGTGTGTTCTGCTAAAATTTTGGCTGAGCTTCATGATTTAATCCAAACTTGCACCAATTAACTCCAAATTATCCCACTTGATTCCAAATACACGTTAAATGTCGCGACAACCATCCTACACATAAAATAACATAAAACAAATGAAAACGAACATGAACACAAGAATTTACCCACAAATAAGAATGAAATGGACACTGATTCGCGTATATAAAATCCACTTATCATATTACGTGTAATTGATATCTGTCTTCATCACAAGTTGCAACTTAGTACTAATAATTGTGGACAAGCTTTTGTTTATTGTAAGATTATCAGAAAACAAGTTAAACAAATCGAGCTTATGTGTTTGTTGCTTGGATTAACCTAATTCTTTATTTCTTAATGCTTCTATCATATTAAATCTAAAGAGCTTATTTTAGGTTGTATGCTAGTTAGAATCTGGTGGAGAGCTTGTTTCATACAGTGAAAATCTAAGAAGAATTTCGGATAGCAGAGCTTATTGTTATATAGGGCTAATAGTTTCATTGAAGGGAAAATAATAATAACTTGATTAATTGATTGTTGTACTTGGTGAAACTGAACTGCAGAACTGAAGTTTTTACATATTTGGTTGATTTCATCATTAATTCTTGTTCTCTTAGTTTAAAAACAATTTTCAAAAACCCCCATCTTTATTTTCTGTTGAAATAGTAGAATAATTCTAAAACAACTTTACTCTCTGTGGGATCGATCCTTACTTGTTACTATGCTAATTATTATAGATTGTGAAGTGAAAGTAAGGTTAATTTAGGAGTGTAAACGACAGCTCCCAAATTTTGGCGCCGTTGTCGGGGAGTAATTTGGCGTTTTGTTTTTATTCTATTATTTGTTTTGTTCTTGTTTTATGACTCGATCTTCTCAGGCTACTATATTAGATTTTGATCCAGAGATTGAAAAAACTGCAAGGAGGCTAAGGAAGGAAAAACTTAAAGTTCAGCAGTCTTCTGCAGATATAGATGAGGCTTCTGCATAATCACCAGGCCTCAACTTAGCTTTGGAATTATTATCCAACGAATCATCCACTGAATTCGATAGAGAAGAAGAGATGGCGATTCAAAACAACAATAGAACTCTCAGGGGTTGGCAACTCCTAATTTAAATCAACAACCTCTGTGCATTGAATATCCTAATTTAGATGCTGCATTTAAACTTAAATTGGGACTAATCCATTTACTGCCTACTTTTTGTGGTCTTACAGGTGAGGACCCTTACAAACATCTGAAGGAATTTCATGTGGTGTGCTCCACTATGAAACCACACGGAATCACCGAAGAGCAAATCAAGCTGAGAGCATTCCCATTCTCCATAGCAGATTTGGCAAAGGATTGGCTATACTACCTACCCTCAGGTTCAATACAGTCTTGGAATAAAATGAAGCAGTTGTTCTTGAAAATATACTTTCCAGCCTCAAGAGTAGCCAACATAAGGAAAGAGATCTGTGGGATTAGACAATTCAGTGGGGAGACACTATAAGAGTATTGGGAAAGATTCAAACAGCTTTGTTCCAGCTGTCCACCGCATCAAATAGAGGAAAAACACCTGATCCAGTATTTCTACGAAGGGTTGGTATCGATGGATAGAAGCATGATCGATGCAGCTAGCGAAGGAGCACTAGCTGACAAGACCCCAGAGGCTGCAAGGAATTTAATTGCAAACATGGCAGCAAACTCACAATAATATAGCACAAATCATGCACCAGTAAGGGTAAGCAAGGTAAGCACTTGTTAATATGGTCAACAAATTTCTGAATTAACTGCTATGGTTAGACAATTAGCTACAGGTCAACTACCAGTTGCAAAGGATTGTGGAATATGTCTACAACCCAATCACAATACGGATGAATGCCCAACATTACAAGATAATGAGACTGTGCAACAAGCCAATACCATGGGAAACTACCAAGCACCACAAAAGAATTATGATCCCTATCCAAACACATACAACCCAGGCTGGAGAGATCATCCAAATCTCAATTATGGAGGAAATAAGCTACCAACACAAGGAATGTTCCCACCTAGACAGCAAGGGTTTCCACCGGCCCAACCTCAGTATCAACCAAGACAAGTAGCTCTTGCAAATAGTGGACAGTCCATGGAAGAGATGTTTAAGGAATTCATGGGGCAATCACAACAATTCATGGCTCAAACACAAAATTCATGATCAAACACAGCAGTTCCAGCAGGAGACAAAAGCTTCGGTTCAAGATTTAAGGAACCAAGTGGGATAACTAGCTACAACTGTAGGGATATTGGAATCTAAAGGTTCAGGAAAATTGCCTTCTCAAACAGTGGTCAATCCAAGGGAGAATGCCAGTGCCATAACTTTGCGGAGTGGTAAACAAATGGATACACCATCGGCCACCGTTGAGTTTAAAAAGGAAGAAGGTAAGGAGGAAACAGAAAAATCCAAGGTATAACCTAACCCTCCTAATCAGTTTAAAAACATTCATCTTCCCTTTTCTCCCAGAAATTCTAAAACCTCAAAGAAAGATGAAAAAGAAAAAGAAATTTTGGAAACTTTTAGAAAAGTAGAAGTGAACATCTCTCTCCTTGATGCAATTAAACAAGTGCCACGATATGCTAAATTTTTAAAAGAATTATGCACTAATAAAAGAAAATTACAAAATGATGAAAGAGTCACAGTTAGAGAAAATGTATATGTTGTTCTTCAAAGAAAAATGCCTCCAAAATGTAAAGATCCAGGAATGTTCACAATCCCATGCAAAATAGGAAACTCCATATTTGAAAAAGTCATGCTAGATTTAGGAGCTTCAATTAATGTTATGCATTTATCTGTTTATGCTTCCTTAAATCTAGGCCCTTTGAAAAATACTAGTGTGATTATCCAATTGGCAGATCGTACTAACACTTACCCCCGAGGGGTAATTGAAGATGTCTTAGTGCAGGTGAACGAACTAATCTTTCCTATAGATTTTTACATTGTGGATATGGAAGATGATACATCACTAAACCCTTCACACATCTTGTTAGGAAGACCATTCCTGAAAATAGCAAGAACCATGATTGATGTGCACAATGGGACCTTGACAATGGAGTTTGATGGCGAGAAGATTCAGTTTAACATCTATGATGCCATAAGGTACCTTAGTGATATAGGACAAGTTTTTGCTATCGATGTGAGAGACTCTTTAGTACATTGAGCCTTTGAACAAATGCATCGGGATAGCTTGGAGGTAGTTATCACCAACTGTATGGATATGGACAAGGAAGATGAAATTAAGCAAACTCAGGAATTGAAGGAAATTGTGGTTGCGCTATACTCATTGTCGAAATTCTCAGATAAGTCAGCAGTATATTCTATTCAATTTCCTGCTCCTCATCAAAAGTTATTACGTTCTGTTGTACAAGCCCCAACTCTAGAATTGAAACAATTACCTTCTTATTTGAAATATGCATATTTGGGGACTAATGACACTTTGTTTGTAATTATTGCTAGTAATCTAACCAAAGTGCAAAAATCTCCTGAGCAAATATACAAAAAGGATTTGATGGTTGAAATGGAGCAAAAGCAGGATCTGAAGGATGCTTCTAGTAAATTGAAACTGTTACCAGTCCACTTGAAGTACACAAGTCCAATTACATAGGATGAGAAGGATGACGTCAAGCCAATGACATTAAACAAGGGCACCTGCTTGGGAGGCAACCCAAGATCTCATATTTGATTTTTTTACCCCTTTACTTTTTAGTTTTTTATTGCATGTTAGTCAGTAGTATTTTCTTCTTTGCATGATTTTCTTACACTGGGGACAATGTAAGGTTTGAGTGTGGGGGGAGATTTAGGTTTTATTTTATATAGGAATAATAATCCAATTTTGATGGGAAGTTGAAAATTTTGAAATAATTCTGAATTTTTTTGAAAACTTATGTTCCATGGTTCTATTTGCCTATATGTTCGAAGGTTAAAGTCAAAGATTGAAAATTGATGCTAAAATTCAGAATATGTTTGATGATTAATTAGTTGATGAATGATGAAAACTAAGCCACGATCCATAGTAATTGATTTGAATTGAATTTGTGATACATAAGTACTTGAATATGAGAAGCATGTTTATTTGGCTAAGTTATTTGTGGAGTTGTCTATGTGCACTGATTTCATGACTTAGAACTGTTTAACTTACTTATGTTGTTGTAGAACCATGTGAAAAAAAGATGAATGAAAAAAAAAAGAGAAAAAAAATGTAAATTAAAAATCTGCTTTAATATCCATTGTGCGAAATAACTGGGTATCCAAGCCTCGGGAAGCATCGATATTCACGCTGAAAAGTGTGATGGATAAAAGCAGCTTGACTAGTCGACTTTTGTGGCATTTGTTACTTGAATAAGTAAGCCTTAGGGGTGTCTCTACACCTAGCGTCCTAAGATCATCTGATTTGGGAGTCGTTGGTGGAAAGTTCGCTAATGGGTAACTCTGAAAAGCCTAAGAAAAGGAGACATTGCACATGTCAAGAAAAGAAAAAATATATACGAGAAAAGCATGAAAATACATTCATCTGTGTTAAAAAAGAAGGTTCTATGAAAAAACTTAAAAAGCAAGAAAAATTTGTTCTTAGTTGTGAGTCAGTGTGCACATTTTTTGTTCCATAATAACCAAGTTGAGTATGTATGTGGACTGTACGAAAGTTTCTTATGTGGTTACAGGTTGGTTTAATGAAATTCGTTGGTGAAATGGTAAGGTTGTTCGTTGTGAAATAACTGATGATGCATTGATTAGATTTCTGCAAATTTAGTGTTGATAGTCATGATTTGTACCTTGAAATCTTTTGACACTATGGTTGAATAGAATTTTCTGGAAATCAAACTTTTGGTTTACACGAGGACGTGTAAAGGCTAAGTGTGGGGGAATTTGATGACTGCATATTATTCATTTATTTTGATTCCTTTATGTTTAGTTTTATTGCATGTTTCATGTGTATATAAGCTTATTAAGGTGTTTAATGATTTCAAGAAGAATTGGAGCTAAAATGAGAAAAAAAGGGAAAATTGCTAGGATTTTTAGCATTCAGTTGGATGCATGGCCTTGGCTTGGGACTTAGATTTTATTTTAGAGCTCTTCCTTAGCTTTCCGGAACATCTCGAATCGTTTCAATCAGAGTTCATATGAAAAAGTTATGATCTTTTTACTAAACGGACGTTGAAACTCAAAGTTTAGAAGTTGCAATTTACACAACAATCACTTGGAGCCCAATTTCGACATTGATTCAGCCAGAATCTGTCAACTCTCAAAGAATGAAAGTTGTAGATCTCGTCGATATCTTTGTTTTGATAGGTAGCAGGCCCCGTAACGCCTCCCGGATCAAAAGTTATGGTCGTTTTACCAAAGGACATCGCAGCCGGAAATGGAAATTCGTCCCAGCGAATTTGAGCGGGAAAATCGGGAAATCTTGAATTTTTGGAAAGTTTTTAAATGCAGATTTTGGCAGACTTCTACACGGAATTGGATTGATATTTCTATTAGCTTTAGGATTTTCTTTAGACTAAGATTTATTTCGAAATTAGATTCTATTTCTTTATGGAAACTAGTTATGATTTGTAATTTCTTTTAGGATTTGGATTTCTACTTCCCATAGGATTTAGGACTTTGTCTAGCACTATAAATAGAGGATAAGAGTCAGGGTTTTATTCATTCAACAATCAACTATCATCTATTGGAGTGCAGACTCAAGAGCATGTCAGGCTAGTTCTTTTCATTCAGTTCTAAAGGGAGGTGAATCCTTGTTACAAGTAATTGATTAATTGAGTATTATTATTTATTCCTTCTTGTGTGAAATTTCTTCTGATAATTTGTTTTCATTTATTGCATGTTAATTGATCTTATTGATTTAATATGGCCAATTGAGTTAATTTGATCATTATCATCTGCTAGATTAAGATTGGTATTACATGTAATTGATATATGTCTTCATCACAAGTTGCAACTTGGTAATAATAATTATGGACAAGCTTTTATTTATTGCTAAGATTATCAGAAAACAAGTTAAACAAATCAAGCTTATGTGTTTGTCACTTGGATTAGCCTAATTCTCTATTTCTTAATGCTTCTATCATGTTAAATCTAGAGAGCTTATTCTAGGTTGTATACTAGTTATAATCTGGTGGAGAGCTTGTTTCATACAGTGATAATCTAAGGAGAATTTCGGATAGCAGAGCTTATTGTTATCTAGGGTTAATAGTTTCATTGAAGGGAAAATAATAATAACTTGATTAATTGATTGTTGTACTTGGTGAAATCGAACTTCTGAATCCAGAAGTTTTTACATATTTGGTTAATTTCATCATTAATTCTTATTCTCTTAGTTTAAAAACAATTTTCAAAAACCCCCATCTTTATTTTCTGCTGAAATAGTAGAATAATTCTAAAACAACTTTACTCTCTGTGGGATCGATCCTTACTTGTTACTGTGCTAATTATTATAAATTGTGAAGTGAAAATGAGGTTAATTTAGGAGTGTAAATAATAGCTCCCAATTTGTCTGTAGTGTTGTTTTTAGCGACCTAAGTTTTGAGTATGGTTTAGACCCGAATTTTAGGGCATCACATATTTTTTGGTCATCTAAATACCCACCTCAAATGAAAATCTTGACACTTTACAAGATACGTGCATTACCAT
The DNA here is from genome assembly GCA_020205605.1 of Panax ginseng. Classification (NCBI taxonomy): domain Eukaryota; kingdom Viridiplantae; phylum Streptophyta; class Magnoliopsida; order Apiales; family Araliaceae; genus Panax; species Panax ginseng. Next base: position 67,828,945 of record CM035132.1, on the reverse strand, counting down.
GAATGTAAGAATATAACAAACATGATTTACAAGAATGATCTACTCACATTACCTAATATCCAATCCAAGATGACCATTTCAAATGTCCCTTAAGAAATGTCCCCTAAATGTGTTTGTAAGCTTCAAAACTTAAAAGGGGTGATAATTATTGATAGTCATCCCCCAAATCAGTCTACATACACTAAATATGTTACTCAAATGTTCACCATCTCATATTGAAAATTGCAAATGACTAACATAGTTTCAGCTCTCAAAACAAATAAACTCCATTATTGTTTCTCACATAACTTCCAAATATAAACACTTCTTGGAATCCTAATTTATAAAATACTTACTCACTTTTTTAATGAAAAGGTTTCAAAAAAATCAAAGTTATGATGTGTCTAAATGTATATCGTGATTAATCCTAATTTATAAAATACTTACTCACTTTTTTAAAGAAAAGGTTTCAAAAAAATCAAAGTTATAATGTGTCTAAATGTATATCGTGATTTTTTAAAATACTTCGTCCGTTTCATATTATTTGATCATTGTTGACTTTTTAAAGTCAGTTTGAGAGATTTTTAAATTCAAAATTAACATATATTTTTTTAATTTTAGTCAATACAATGATGAATATTGTAAACTATCTAAAAAATAGTATCCGTTATAAGTTTTGTTGTCTCATAATTTTTAATGAGTCATCTCAAATTTGAGTTTAAAAATGTCTCAAATTGACTTTTAAAAGTTAATAATGATCAAATAAATTAGAACAGAAAAAATATTATTTATTTCTCTCAAAACCAAACCATGTTCATGAATAATAAAAATTGAGTATTGTCACTTATCACATGATACAAATGTTTCGTGGTACATAGACAGTGAATTAAAATTTGTTGGTGAAAATCGAGTTGAATTGATATGAGAAACTCTTTGCTCATAATCAACTTGTCTAGTCTTCCCCTTTTTAGAAAATTTCTGAACATTTGTTACCAATGCTGATGATAATCTATTCTAAGTGGGTTTATCAAGTGAATTGATCATGTGAAATATATACAATTAGGACTTTAATTTAAATGTTGTTATCGAGTATTACTGACTAAATTATAAATTTGACCTTCTTTTTGTCATAGGTTTGCAGTAGTGTTTCCTAAACTTATTTTTAAGCTGAGGTTACCCTCATATATAAATATACTCTCTTCCCATAATAAAAGTTTTAGTTTGATTTTAGTGATTAAATTGACCATTTTAAAAATTAAAAATTAAAATTATTTATATAAAATTTTAAATTACAGAACTTGACACTAGTTGTATATTCTACGTAGTCTATTATGAATATAATGGGGCTATGTTTGCTTGTAAGAATTATACTTAGGTATGACTATTAATCCTAAGTGTCTTGTTTGTTTTCAAATTTAGACTTGAAATTATTAGTTTAGATATTATAAAATGACTTAATAGTCTTAGAATTATAATTATAATTCCAAAATTATAATCCTAAAATTAATAGTCTTAGAATTATAATCTCATGAATTCCTGGAATTATAAATCTTGCAAACAAATATAGCTTTGGTGTATATCTTCAATTATTTTAAGTCATTAATTTTAAAAAGGTGGGACCCGCTTTCTTCTCATGTGAGAGAATTATATGATAACTAGTTGATAGCCCGTGCAATGCACGGGCTAGATTGAATAATAGATTTAATAATTTGTTGAGTTAAGTGAATATTAGGGAAAAGAATTAAAGAGAATATGTATATTACATGTTCAAAGAAACAAAATGAACAACTTTATACAGGACTTATTATTTATACACATCTAGTTGTTAAGTGGCAAGGTATAGTGCTGACATCTCACGCTTGACACTTTCTTCAGCGATCGTCTTTATTTGATTCATCAAACCATAGTCTGAAGCTCGACTGTAAATAAGGAAAAGATAATTGAATGTTTTCAACAAATAGATCGACTTTTGATCAACATTTCTAATGCTAGAGAATCCGAAAAAAGGGACTTCTATGGATTTACCAATTCATCCAAAGATGTTTCAAATCAACATTGAAACACATTGGTCATTCATCCTTAGAAATTTAGGTAATAATAATTGCATCCAGTTATTTACTTTTCTCTATTCGTTCATATATTTGTTCATACAAAATGTATGGCAAACATAAGAGATTTTATTTTCTAAAGTTGGAACATGAAAATAAATATCAACTTAAACAGAAAAATGTGTCACTGGTAAATAAACTTCCTAGCTTCGTTTAAACATGTAAGTACAATATTCATCCATAAGAAAGTTCTTACTTGAAACCAATTCTTCCCTGCTTCTCCATGGGTTTGCGTGGTAGCCAAAATCTGTTTCCCATAATTTCTGCTTTCAAATTTGCGTCTCAAGAAGTCCAATCAAAATCATTAACAAACAGTGAAATCTTTAGAAACACAAATATCTATCTGGTTGATGTAGGTTTACTTTGGAATAGGCATATCCTGAAAATTAGCCAAACTTTCAAAAAACTCTAAAAAACATAATCTTATAAGTTCTTTCTATTAATAATACATATATATTCATTTTTTTCTTCTTTTTTTTGTTGGATAACAAATGTAGATATATTCATTACAATGTAATTACTCCTAGTCACTAAGTTTATCATACCTCAACAAATCCATCCCCAAAATTCACGCCAAGTTATATGTGCGAGCTAGGTGACGATTGAGAGAAAAAAAATTGAACTGGGTTAGGATGAAAATATTCTTATGCCACTATTGATACAAAGCAATTGATAAACCATGTGCATAAGAGCATGACACTGAGTACAACTTGAGAAAGTAATTAACAATAAATTGAAGACATTAAACTTGTGTGTGATTAGAAACATACACTTGTAGCATATTGGTTCATACCAAGATGGTAAAAACAGAAAGTTTCAAAAAACTTCCAGTAAAAATGCCTGAAAAATATAATATCTATATGTCACTGATAGAGAGTTCTTATGTGTTCCTTGAACAAATTGAAGTTTTTGTAGTGTTACAATAGCAATATTTTGAAATAGTGACCTTGAATGTTGTGTGTCCCCAAATAAATACTTGCAAACTCAATTGTCAATTGCACAATCGTGTAAAATATAATAATTGATTATTAACTACAGTAAAAACTGTATATCTTTGCTTTGACCAATTTCATGGCATTTCAAAAGTGAACACAAAAACAGCCAATGGCATGTATTACGGAACCATAGAAACTTTCTTTACAAAAATATCGAAAAAATACCGCCTATGTTTTCTACATTATCTAATTCATTTTAGTTCTCGATTTTTAGTTTTTCCTTACTATATTTTCTGAAAGTGACCATCAGTTTGGTTATCATTATTGACGGGAAAAAAAATCTTATTTAAATCAAGTACATATAGAAACACTAAATCTTGCATGTGTATATCAATATGTCAGTTTAAGTATAAATACCAAATCTTCATCTTTTATGAATTAAAAAGTAAATGTGTTGGGTATTTATAACCAAAATGATAATGCATACCCTTGCTGGCACTGATGAGAAAATAGCCATCTGGAGTGACTGGACTGTAGAACAAGTCCACAATTGGTCGCGAATGTCCATGGCACACCAGCGACACTGCCACTCTCTTTTTCTCCATTCCTTATAATTTCCAACAAAAACCCTATAACTGAGGTCAAGTATTACAAATATACTGTATCACACCACACACACAATTTGAATTAGGAAAATTATATCAAACCCCACTTTTTGTAATGAAAATGTAAGTATCAGATAACAATGAAAACTGAAAACTTGTGACGAACATTTTCTATGCTTCAAGATTAATATTCGAGTCCAATCAAGGTTCCTTCCTCTTCCTACAAAACTCATTCTCTTGTATAAACAGTTAACTCAAGGTCAAATTGGAATAACAAAAAATAAGATTTGGGGAGGGTAAAAGGAGTAATGCCATGAAATTTATGCAGAGAAATTAACAGGTTTAATCAACCAAAATTATTTATTTTGGTATCGACGTCAAATTAATGACCATCAGTTGTGCTAAGAATTTGGACCAAAATTCCAAGACTGGCATGCAGAAATTGGACCAAAATTACTTCACAGTATTAAAAATGAAACCTTATAATATATTCTCAGTTTCAAATTATGGCACTTGGAGCACTATCAGGCTCAAATTTGGGCTTCTAAAATTAATTAATAATCTTGTTGTTTGCTTTTGAAGTTGGTGTTTCTGAATTATTTAAATTACCAACAGATGAAATTATCAAATTTCAAAAAGATAATTACATTTTTAAATAAATTACAATGCTAATGGAATCCAGATTGCCTATTAATTCCATACTCAGTCTGATTCCAAGACCAATCTAACCAAAGAAAATTGACAGGGTTGAAGGTGCATTACCATCAGTATTAGGATTAAAATGTGGTCCTGTAATAATGTAATTGAACCAAAAATCACAACATAACACCAAACAACAATAAAATCTAATATAATTAATCAAAGAATCAAAATACAAATAAAACCAAAACTTCAACCAATTAAATCTCAAAAGTAAAAACACAATCAAATCCAACCTATTGAGATACACCCATTTGTGGTATCACTAAATTTATTTGTCTTTACAACAACCAAAATAATTATAAAAATTTTAGAATCATATGATTTTAAGAAATATAACAACAATCAACAACTTCACACCAAGTTTACTTACAAAATGAAACCCATTAGGTCAAGGAGCAAGTCCAGTAACATTTGTGATTGCAGCTGTTAGTGAAGTTTTCCCATGACCAACATGTCCAATGGAACCAACATTCACATGAGGCTTTCTGGATCAGAAAAGAAAAAGAATAAATAAAAAAAGGATACATTATATAAGTGGTAATGCATGGTCATGCAGAGAACATTATAAATGCAGACATCAGAAAGACATCCATACATAAAGTAATACATACAAATCTTACATGAAAGTTGTGAAAATTATAAAATAAATAAATTTTTACCTCTCAATAATAATAAAAGTTGTAATGAAATTTAACAATGTTATAATGTTGAATCTAACATATCTAATGCCAATGAATAATTTCGACCCCCCTTCATAATTTTTCTGGATGTTCCCTGCTCATGGTCAAAGTTAGACAAATTAGTACTTTTATATTTCAATCAACACTTATTCATGATAAAACAAATCATTTATTCAAAATGGGTTATTAATGTTTCACAACATTCATTCAAACTGCCAACTAAAGTTGGGTTTCATTATCGAACAGAAACAAAAATAAAAATAACCAAATAAATTTTTTAATTTGAAGTTCATCCTCACACCAGAAAACATTGAACCAAGTATCCTATATTTCTCAACAACCAAACAGTTGTAACTGAATATAAGTGTCCATTCCAACTTAACATTCCAAACACTAATTAATTATAAAATAAAAAAAATACAAAATCAAACACTCAGAAAACTGAAAAGAAAATCGTACATAAATAGTTAAATTTGATTGCATGAATAAACTCACTTCTGTTCTTGTGAAGGTGGCCATCGATCAACTATGAAGAAGAGGAGTCAGTTGACTGAAGGATGGACTCGTGTGAATTTTCTAATTGAGCAAGTTGACTCTTAATTTTTTAAGAGTTGGCTCAGTGAATTTTGCAATTGAAGGGTGAGTTGACAAAACACACTATAAAACAGTTTTATAGGAGTGTTCTTAAATTTTAACAACCTAACTTTGAAATACATTAATCCACTATGTCATCAACTATTAATTAGCAAGAAAAGGCAGAGGTTTAGTTTTTCTGGATTATTAGTCATGGTAAGATACTAACCAAAAAGTATTATTACCCAAATCAGATCAACCATTGGGGTTAATAAGCTGCTATGAACTGGGAACCTAAAATAGAGAACATAAAAAAATACTATAAAATTTGCATTCCATTTCCACAATTATTGAACCAAATTGTTGATTTATTATCTCTTCAATAATCTGAATAGCCACCCTATCTTTGACACTCCCCCTTGGATTCAAAAACTCTGCCTTCCCAAAAATCTGAAATAAGAAATAATAAATTAAATCAAATAAATAAACATCAAATCACAGAACTTTAAAGGAAATTTTGAGAGAAAGAGAGTAAATTTACTTGACAACCAATGGCTTGGGAAAGGCTGTTAATCCCGATTAGAGGGGTGTTACCAATAGCAGCAATGATTCCATTTTTGGGTTTATTCTTTTTAAAGGATTTATGGGTATTTCCGGAAGAAGGCGACTTTGAATGGTAATTGTTGCAGAGAAAGAAAGAGAGCACGGCTATGGAGATTGACGCTTAATAGAGTCAGCCATTGCGGCTTCATCAAAATGGTAATTGTTGCAGAGAAAGAAAGAGAGCACGGCTATGGAGACTGGCACTTAATAGATTCAGCCATTGCGGCTTCATCGGTAGCAATTGACGGCTTCATTCGGCAAACTCAGATGGAAAAGTAGGGTAGCGGAAGGGGAAAAAACTGAAAGTGGAAGAAGAAGAAGAAGAAGAAGAAGAAGAAGAAGAAGAGTTACTTTCCCTTGATTTTTCCAGAGAGTGAGGGTTTTCAGAGGTGTGAAAATAGGAATTTTATAAGATGAGAGGAAGGGAAGAGGCAGGGTGAGAAGAGAGGTGTGAAAATGCGATGATTTATATGGGTGAAGCGATAGAGGGAAAGAAGAGAAGAATCGCTCGAGAAGAAGAGAAAGAGTCGATCGACTATGAAGAAGAGGAGTCAGCCGACTGAAGGATGAACTCGTGTGAATTTTCTAATTGAGCGAGTTGACTCTTAATTATTTAAGAGCTGGCTCAGTGAATTTTGCAATTGAAGGGTGAATTTTGGATCGGTCTTATTGTCTTTATATATAAGGTATAAATATCAATAATGCATGTGAAAATATCAATTTACTAAAATTATTATAGTCATAATGAGTGTGCCATCAAATTCACAAGGCAAACGAATTGCCCACACAATTTGCAACACTAAGGGCATGTTTGATAGCTCTTTAATGGATCTGAATGACCCAAAAGCTGATTCAGTAAGTGATTCAGTGTTTTTGTTTGAATCAATTACACTCTGAATGGAACCAAATTTCTTCTTACCGAACCAGCCCAATTTTCCTGGCTGCTTCACTATGTTGGCTACTGAATGAGCCTTTTACTTAAATATCCCCTCACTTTTGAAAAATTGCTTGCTATATCCAGCACTTCCTTCTCGATCCCATCTCCCAAATTTGATTTTTAATCTTCCATTAATTTTATAGATGAGAAATTGAAGTGAAGACTTGGGTTTCACCTTCTAAAATTGTCAAAATCTAGCTTTCAAAGAAATGGAAATTATAGCCTCTAAGCCAAAGAATAATCTAAATCAAAAAGCCTTCCCCAAAAAAGACAGATCAAGATGAAGATATTAAGCAAATTTCTCAAATCAAGTGTTGGCGAATCAAAAAGAAAAGGAAGAGAAAATGAAATACCTCTTAGCTCAACTTCCACTACTCCACAGGAAACACCAAGTTGGTATAACTCAGATGACCATTCTGATGGATGAACTGAGGAGGGATGAGAGAGAAAATGAATAGATTGGCGAGTGGGTGGGAGTAGTTTGTGTTTTCATTAATTTAACTTGAAAGTAGAAAGCCTTGTGTTGAAAACTAGTGCATTTTTTTGTTTTTAGAGATTTGAGTTTTACTTTATTTGATTTTTGCATTTAGTAGGACTGAGAGGTTGAATAGTAAAAAATTGTTATTTAGATGTTCCATACATATCAATTATCAAACAACTTTTTTCATTCAGGTCATGTTTGTTTGCAAGGATTATAATCCCGGGATTATAATACATGGAATTATAATCCTGAGATTATAATACATGGAATTATAATCCTGAGATTAAATAGTCTTAGTCACGTGTTTGTTTTTTATAGGATTATTCATGGGATAACATAAAATAATCACATGTTATGTTTGTTTTTTTCAGAATTAATTATAGTATTGGATTAAAAAATATCGTTTGGATTATTATACTCTTACCAATAATAACATATTTTAAAACTTATTTATACATAAAAAAAATATTTACTAATTATATATACACCCCACCCACCCCACCCCACCCCACTCCACCCCACCCACACGCCCATGCCCACGCCCACGCTCACGCCCACGACCACCACCACCCCTAAAAAATTATATTTTCTGATTATGTATACATTCTCACCCCACCTACCCCACCCACCCCCAGAAATTGTTAGATATTATGGTCATTTTAGAAAAAGGTTGAGGCTAATTTTGTTTAGCAATTTTTAATTCCAAATAGTAGGGATTATAATATCAGGTAGAACATGATATTAAATAATCCCACATCTTAAGCTATTTTATAATCCCAAAACTAGTAGTCTCAAACTCAAATTGAAAAACAAATAAGACACTTGAGATTAATAGTCATATCCCAAGTGTAATCCTTACAAACAAACATAGCTTCAGAATTCAAAATTACGTTTTATTTAATTTATTCAGATTGCTTAAACATTCAAAACTATTTCATTCAATTTTATTAAACACTCTCTAAATTGAACCCTAAACATACATTAATCTAAATTCATAACGGAGGTGGTACCTCTCTAAAGTCCAAAAACATAAATTAAAAACCTTCGAAATACACATAAAAAACACTTAAGATTTTAAAATAAATAAAATTATATACACTTATATTATTCCAAGTACACTTTAAATAAACAAAAGTGATCCAAAAAAAATTTCGGCCAAAAAATACACCTGAATGCTAATGTGTCACTAAAAAAGCTTGTATTTCACTGGATATTTATAATTTTTCATATTTTCAGTGTATTTTGACATTAAAACCAAATAAATCTATGTATAAACCCACTTTCTCTCTCTAATCTACTCTCTCTCACCTCTCTCGATTCCTTAATGTTTCAGATATAAAATTTTAGATTCTTAAAACATATACCTATCAAAGAGAGACAAATCAAACATTGAATTTTCAATTTAAGAATAAAGGGGCATGAGCCATGAAGGCAAGTGGATTCATATTACGTATATAAATAAAATTCCAAGCTTTTTCAATTTTTAGAAATTATTAACACAATGGTTTTAATTAACAGCATGCTCAAGTTAGAACAAGCACATATAAATAGGAGACCAGAAATACAGTCACCGATTCAAGCTCCATTTCTAATTTCAACAAAGTCATTCCAAATGGTTTATTTGCCAAGTTTAAGAGTTCAATGGCACGTCGAGCCCTAGAACTCCGGTTTTCAACTTTTAATCACCGTTTAATTACGAGAATACTACCTGACCGGCAGATCTCGTCAATATTCTACAACTGTGATTTGATCCCAAAAAACTGAGGTGAAACTTTAGATATTAACTAGCAACAGTCCTGCGGCACTATGAACAGTGAGATTTATCTCAAACTTTAGACGGCCTAAATAATTTATTAGGATAGGCGGAAAATTCAAAATCATTTGTATTTTATTATATAGATTAACGGAAGGGACGGCCTGACACTCTTCCTTCCTTCTAGACATCAAGGGTCGCGTTCTGGAGTGGCGCGACTACCGTGGCGACGTATCGGCCCTTCAAGGCGAGAAATTTTTCACCAACTCATCGAAAAAGAGGTTTTCGATTATCTACTCTCTCCTCCTTAAATTTATTTGGAAATTCTTTTCAGAGGCTTAAATTGTGGCGAAAGGTCTAGCGAAGCTGACTGGTGAATTTTTGGGTATAGAGAGGGAATTCTAGGGTTTGCTCGGGAAAGGTAACTGAGGGGTGCGTAGGAAAGAAAGGCAGAGGATGGTGCAGGAAAAGAGGATGACCAAAGAGTGATGGTAGATAAGGTTGATGGTGCCATTGTTGTCCACTGAAAATTAGAGAGAAGAAGTGATGAAAAACTGAAAAGGGTGGAAAAAGAAGAAGATAGGATAAGGAAAAGCGTTTGTATTGCAAATATATTTAGTAAATAAACCGTATATTGTAATAGTCCAAATCGTATACAATATGTTTTTTTGATGACGTCAACATTCATGTATATTTTTTGGTCGAAAAAGTTTGTAGGAATACTTTTGTTTACTTAACTTGAATATGTTAATGTAAAATTTTAAATATTAGAATTACAAATATAAAATGGGTCATACTTTGAGATATAAGTGTAATTAACCCTTTTATAAATAAATCAGCTTTATAAGCCGCTCAAGCCGTTGGTGTAATTGTGTTACATATTTTTTTTTACTATTCCGCCCTTATAAATTTAGTTATATTACTCTCACAATTCCCAAAAGAATGAGTAAAATACAATATCCACATATTAAGAAAAATAAAAATAGAAAAAATAGATAAAAAAAAGTTTCAAATTAATCTTTAGTGGTTCTACAAGATTATACAATGTGATGAGCACTTTTATTTTTTTAATACTAATGAATCTCACTAAATGACATATTTACCATTCACTTTATGTAATTTATCTCATCCTTTTGAAGACAAAAAATTATATCTTTAATCATCATTTTGGGGACAGGGAGAGTATTACTTTATTATTTAAAACTTTTATATTTTTTTAATTAATCTTATAAATTTGATAATTTTTATATTTTATTCTCATATTATTTACACAGGTCACATGTATACCACATGTGACATCTCCAAGATTAATATACTTCCTCCATTCCAAATTATAAGACTAATATTATTTTTTTAAAAGTTAATTTCAAATATTTTTATTTTTAAAATTAACATGAATTTATTTTATGAAAATATAATTATAAATATTATAAACTTAACTATCTAAAAAATACTATTAATTATAAGACTTATTGTTATCAAAACTTAAATGAATTATCTTGATGTTAAATTTTAAATAATTTTTTAAATATTAAACTAATAATTCAAACGGAACGAATAATATGGATCCGATGTCTCTTATTTTGTTGAAACAAAGAAAGTACATGGAGAATCTAGCAATGTAACGACGTAAAATTGCTACTCCTAGGTTAGAGGTGCTCTTCTAAAAAAAAACCGAACCCAAATTATTGAAAATATCGAACCCAGTCTTCGATCCAAAATTACTGGAAAATAAGAACCAAAACCAGATTAATTACTTGGTTTGATTTGCATTTCGATACAAAATCCAGATCTTGATTTTTCTTGGTTCGATTTTCTATTATACCGCATGGTAATATATATAATTATTAATAATAATTAAATAATTTTTTTATATATATTAATATTTTTTTACAAACTAAGAAATCATTAACTATTAATAATAATTAATTTATAAAATAAAACTACACACATTATTAATATATATAAAAATTAATAAAACTACTATTATATAGAAATTATTAATATATAAAAAAATTATTTAATATATAAAATTACAAAACATTAATTATTAATTATTAAATTTCGGTATTTTCGGTTTTTACCGAATTCAAAAAAGTCATTACCGCTACCAAAGACCGAAAAGTAAACTCAGCAAAAGAGGCTTAGTCGATCCGCTTGCATTACGGCCAGAAAGCTTGGATCTGCAAGTCGCTTAGCCCATGAAAGTCTTGGCCTTTTTTTGGCCCTACCAATTCAGTAGTCTGCGACTTATTTTTTTAAAATTAAAATGTTGCTACTTGTGAGGCTTGAACATAAGACTTGTAAGTAAATAAGTAAGAGTTTAAACCAACTAAGCTACAACAACTATTTGATTTTAATGCAATCTTCAATATATTTTAACTAGAATTGAAAACTATAATTAAAATATGTAGTTAATGTAGGTAATTAATTAATAATACTAATTTATAATACTATTAAAATTTTAATTGATTGAGATATGTAGTTAATATAGTAAATTAATCAATTGTGTCTGTTTATATTATTGTTTATTATTAATTATTTTATTATTTTAATATTTATTATTATTACTATTTCAGAAAAAAATAGTAATAAAGAACAGAAAGAAGAGGAATCTCTGCTACTTCATCTCATGTCTGGAAGCTTAAGGCGTGCAAGTTTGATTACTAATTAAATTATTATGTTAAAATCTTCCTTAATTGGCAATGTAGGTGTTATTATATTATAATATGCATATAATTGATGCATGCATAGTGGTTGATTACGTATATGCTAGCTTGATGATGTGATCTTCATCCTGTATTATGGCCATTGTGGTGGTAATGTAAAAAAAATAAATAAATAATATTAAAAATAAAATAAAATAAATAATGCAAATGAATTCTAGTTGTGATTCTGCTTATATGACCCTTGTTTTAAAAGGAACAAAAACTATTCAATAATCAACATAGTCAAACTGCTTAATACACTTATATTGGTCATATTAACGGTCATAATACTTTCATTCTTTTTAATTTTGAAATACCTTGTGTTGTAACTTGTTAATATAAATTAATGAATTCAGTAATAGTAATTTTTATTTTAGTATTTTTGATGTAGCAAAAAAAAAAAAAAATTAAACGGAGAAGCACGTACGCCCCGCCCTAACTCCAACCCAATACCACGGCCTTACATTTTAATTCATCAAAACCCCACCATTTTTACTAAAATTTTCGCCTGCTTGCCAAGTTTACTAAAAAATGTTAAAATATCGAAAAAATCGGTACCGAAAAAAATCAGTACTAAAAAAACTGTCCGTTTGCCTAGTTTAAATTTTATTTTTATTTTTATTTTTTTTGCTAGTGATTCTCAAAAAATATATAATATTTATTCTAAGAGAAATTTTTATAAAATATAATATTTTAGGTATAATTTAGATATATAGAGGGTTATAGAGTCTGTATAACCCTATTCTCTTCCTTTGGCAGCTTCGTCATCACGCTGTTATAAATATATACACATAAATACATATATATAAAATATTCAGAGATATGGGAAAGAAGCGGAAGTCTGTGGCTACGAGCCTGGACGAGGTGGATCGAACCATGTATTCAACGTTTAGTACCGGCGCCAACGCCCTTTCTCAGCTCTACTCTCAGGCCATGAACCACCAGAAGCTTTCCTTTCAAGCCGGTGAACGCCACGGTTTAGTAATTATAATCGACCCTTTTTTTCTTTCGATCAATCTTTTTGTGTATGCAAGTGTAAGGCCTGATTATGTTTTGAGGGTTTATAAAATTATTATTGTGGGTTTTTTGGTTTTGGTTGATTTATTAATTTGGTTATTCTTATATACACTCCCTCCATTCCAAAAGAAATAAATAAATAAAAGGATCTTATTTTGACCTTTTGAAACCTAGTTACGGAATCTTAAATTCAAAATTTATATTAATTAATTTGATTTATTTCATTGCAGTTGTAATTATTGTAAATTATTTAAAAACTACTACTAATTACAAATTTTATAAATTTATGGTTCTTAAAACTCAGATGGACCACATTAATTTTGAATTTTAGGATTTTGCAAATTTGACTTGGGATTCTTTTTGTGAAATGGAGGGATTATGTTTATCTTGATCATTGTTTGTTTATTTTGTTTCAATGTTGAATTAAGGCGTTAACCTCTTACTGAATTTTGAATTTTAGCATTTCACAAATTCACTTAAAGTAGTCAAAATGGGACTCTTTTATGGGACGGAGGGAATATGATTTATGGCGAGTGATGCTTGTTAATTTTGTTTTGTTGTTGAACTAATGCGTTAAAAGTGACTTCCACCATACTTTGATTTTTTTTATTAGGGTTTGATTAATGAAACTATAGTTATCAAGGCGTGGCCTAGGTCAAGGCAAGGTTACGCCTCGGTGACAGTTAGCTCAACACATGTGAATTGACCAAAACTCACCAAACTAAGTTAACAATACTCCGGGAAACCATAAATGGATAGATGCAAGAAATCCGAGTGCAGTAGAAGAAGTTCGGTGAAGATTGAAGATCTCACGCGCAAGCGTGAGGAGGCGTGTGACATCGTCGACGACCTTTATGCTGTTTAACGTTGGTGCGTAGGTGGTTCTTCTATGTCGGCGAACTAACCACCAAGCTCGCTTGGTGAAAACGATCATTGTAGCATATTCGTTTAGCGGCTAGCTAGGTGTTTGTTTCTAAGGCATACTACTTCTGTTTTAACTGTTAACGCGTGTGATAGAAAGAGAGTTGTGTTTGTTTTGTTATTTGTACTTGGGTGTCTGGTTAGTGGGGAGTAACACTAATACTACATGTGGGTGATGAAGTTTGTGGATTTTGGTGTCTTGATTTTTTCTTTTATTCATTTGTTTGTTTTTAATAATTAAATATACTAATTCATACACATACTTTTGTATTAAATAATTAAAGTATATTTTGTTTTTAATAATATTTAATATTCTTAATATTTATGAGAATAACTTCATAATTCTAAATATATAAATTGTTCATTGTTAGCGACTTATCGTCCTTGCGGTCAGCTACCGTCGTGACTCTCTATGGCGCCGTGACAACTATGGAAATTATACATTCAAATATAATGCTTGAGCAATATTGTGTCACTCTGGACTGATGTCAAGGTCAAATGCTTGAAGCTGAAAACCCAACAATATTGTGTCACTTTATACTAACTACAAGGTCAAACGCTTGAAGCTTCAAACTAGGTTTTGAGTCATTTTGTGCTATGAAGTTGGGACCGATATGGAGTATGTGAATCTAGTCCATATCTCCTATTGCCCTAGGACCGTGTTTGATGCGACAAATAGGAGTTAGGATAGGATTTGATTATATTAGATAGAATATGAAGTTCATATGATAAGACATTTCATATTATAGAATTTGAAGAACAGCATGTTATAGGGCAGGATTAGATATAATAATCTAGTCTTGTGTTTTTTATGGGCACGACAGCTCGGATAATCATAGTTTTCATAATTGGAGTAGAGACTGACTGTTTTAATTTATGATTTACAGTTCAGCTGGATAATGAGCTGTTCCATCCCTGCATTTCTATTTACAATATGAAAAGATGCAACAATTCTGCCGTATCAGGTTTTGGATGGGTTTCTAAATGCTTCAACTTAGTGACATCGTGTAGATGAAGTATAAACTAAGAAATTCACCAGTATGAGCAACAAGGTCGGTTCTGTTTTAGTTGAATAAGAGTAACTATAGCATGTTTAGAGTAAGGACACCTTTTGGCAACTTGCAAGTGTTATTTATCCCTCTTTTCCTCTATTTGCTGCAGTCCAGAGATCCTAGGGTAGTTAGTTATGGAGCATAACTTTAGTTATTTTAGTTGTGTTGGGAAATCAAGCTCACACAAATACACTAAGATAAATATAAGCACACTACTGTATGAGATATAAAATAATGACACAAGAATTTTATGTGGAAAACCCAACTGGGAAAAACCATATCCACTATGAAAATAATATGGATAATACAAACTCTCAACTGAGAAATAAATTAACTATTTATTTTCTCTTTATATCCTCACACTCGCTATTTGCTCTAACTGAGCTTTTCTACTCTCTCTCAAATGCTTTGCTCCTCAACTGATGGTGTATTTAAGTTGCTCATCAGTGCATTCTATTTATAGAACAAACTCAGGAGACACACTCCCTTAAATTAAGTAGCAAATTTTGAAAACTTTGCTGATAATAAATGGGCGGATCTCATAAAAGATTTCATGGAACAAATTAAGAAGATTTGCTTTGACAAGAAGACTGTGAAATCTCCTTATTCCAAGATTTTGATGGCATGCATTTATTGTACTGACCAACCAAATGGGAGCCAATATTCAACAATCTCCACCACGGCTCATATTTTCCAAATAATACGTATTGTGAATTTTTTCGTGTCTGTTAATGTATCCCTCTCTCTATATACTCTACCACGAACTCAGCGTTCGACGAAGTGAATTAAGTCCAAGTAGTGCTTGAACTTTTCTGCTGAAACTGATTTTGTGAGCATATATGCGACATTCTCCTTTGTGTGAACTTTGCGAACTGCAATCACCACTTTGTGAGCTTTCTTTTTTTTGAACACCCACTTGCATCCTATAGCCTTCGATTCTTTTGAAAGTTGAATTAACTCCCAAGTTTGGTTCTTCTGCAAAGACTCCATATCTTCTGCCATCGCTATCGCCCATTTATCATTGTCCTCGGACTGAATAACATTCTGATAGCTAGTTGGATCTCCACTACCAGTAATTTCTCGCTCCCACCGTCCCCCCAATTAGCTAGTTGTCCCGCTCTCATCTAAGAACCAAGCGTCCAATCCTTCACTTCGTTTGTGATAGTCTATTAGTAGGGAAAGGCAAAGACAACCATGTCATCAAACCCATATCTCTGCACTGGTTTGCTGACTCGCTGATAGACTCCACGGCACGCTTGCGTGAGGTGGTCGTCGCCCGGATCGTTTCTAGCACAGTTGTTGGGTGAATTGCTTGCAACACCTTAACCCCTCGTCTATACTTTAGACGGTAATCTTGGTACAATTGCTCGCGTTCGGAAAGCTACGTTGAATGGACACCAACGACACCTTGACCCCTCGCTTATATTGAAGCGGTAATCTCGGTCAATCGATTTATTGATGCGGTAGAAGACGCCACACACAACTATGAATTGTTGTATGATAAGTCAAATTGAATCTCAAAGAAATAACTAAGAAACTACTAATTTATTAGGAATTCTTCAAAGAACCAAAAGTAGAGAATAAACTCACAAATATATTGAATAATGAATAATGTATCTGATTACATCAACTTGAACCTCTATTTATACTACTCAAAACAATCCAAATTCTAATAGGAATTTATAAACTATAACCCTAATTTCTATAAGGAAATAGAAATCAAATTGGAAAAGAAATTCTAATTTAAAAAGAAATCCTAATTAGAATAGAATTTAAAATTAATTCTAGATGCCAAGGAGTTTTCCATGTCGCGTACGGATTATACAGATACCGTGTAAATTGAATTATTCCGTTGCCAGCTTTCCGTGTACTGCTTGGACTTAAAATGCTCCAGCTTTTTTGCTTGTTAACATGCAGAAGTGTTGCAGACGTGGCCCACTCACAAAGACTCCATGCCTTGCTTCATGTAAATTAATATTGAGAAGGCCCACTTACATTGCTATCTTACATGATGCCTTCTAATATGTTAAGTCTAAATGTTAAGCCTGATAACTTGAAAATAAAATATGCGGCCCACATGATTGAATAACCTCCTTTGTATGTAAAATATGTTGACTTTGTTAAGAAGATTAGAATTGGGCTTGTATTAAATTGACCCAATTAAATTGACCCAAATTTGTGTCTCATGCTCTTTAGCCTCCTTTTTAAATTTCTTTGCGTTAGTTTCAGCCCAAACATCTTGGATCAATCCATTGAGACCTTGTTTGAACCTCTTTGTTCTGGCCTTGCTTGATCCCCACGTCCCTTTAGTTTTGTTTGAATCCACGCATGCCATGTCTTCATTACTCGCCTTTCTCGATCTCTCACAAGATAGGACCTCTCTTGATGATCTGAAGGATGATCATCTTCAATCTCTCTGACTTATTTTGTTTCTTCAGGAAACTCCACCTCAACTGGTTGTTTCTGCAACTCACATTCCCGGATTTGTTCAGTATGTGTTTCTCATTGAACACCATATCTTTGCTGACAACCTTCTTCTTGGATACTGAATCCAATAACCTGTATCCCTTGACTTCATCTTCATATCCAAGGAAAATACACTCCTTTGACCTTGGATCAAGTTTGGACTTTTGCTCTTCGACCGACAGATGTACATAAGCTGGACAACCAAATATTTTCATCACAGAAAAATCAACCGGTTTTCCAGTCCATACCTCATCGGGGATTTTGTAATCAATTCCAGCTGAAGGAGATTAATTTATCAAATAACATGCTGTGTTGAGTACCTCAACCCAGAAACTCTTGGGCAATCTTGCATTCAACCTCATACATCTGGCACGTTCCAATAGAGTTCTGTTCATCCTCTCGGCAACCCCATTTTTCTCTGGAGTTCTTTTAACTGAGAAGTGCCCGGTGATACCTTCATCCTGGCAGAACTGTAGGAATGATCTGTCCTTGTATTCTGTTATCTGATCTGAAATACTTCAGCTTCTTTCCGGTCTGGTTTTCTACTTTAGCTTTCTACTGCTTAAAGATTTTGAAAACCTCAGATTTCTGCTTCATTAAATACACCCACACCTTTTTGGAGTAGTCATCTATGAAGCTAACAAAATAATGGGATCCACCCATTGACGTATGCTTGATCGGGCTCCACACATCTGAATGTACATAATCAAGTACATTTTTACTGGTATGTGCTCCTACCATGAAGCTGACTCTCCGTTTGCCGTATACGCAAAACTTGCAAAATTTCAAACTGCATGTTTCGACACCTTTCAGCAGCTGCCTTTTGTGAAGTTCTTTCATTCCACATTCACTCAAATGGCCAAGTCGCATGTGCCATAATTTTGTGCTATCACTGTTGGAATTATCTTGCACAGTTATTGCTGCTCCACCAGCAACTGTCCCCTATCAACTTGTAGAGGGTGCCCATTTTCCGGCTCTTCATAATTACCATTGAACCCTTGTTAATTTTCATGACACCATCTCTGACTGAGATACTACATCCTATAGAGTCAAGTACTCCAACCGATAACAAGCTCTTCTTCAGAATATACCTTACATCACCCAATGTTCTGACAACCCCATCAAATATTTTACCAAGTAATTTTACAAACTGCATTGTTACCCAATAAAACTGTACCACCATTGCAGGATGTAAAAGTATCAAATCAATCCCTGTGTGGGGACATATAAAAAGAACATCCGGAATCCATGTACCAATCTATAAGGCTGCTATTGTCTCTAACAAATAAGAGATAACCTTGTGAAGCTACATTTTCTGTCACTGTGGACAACTCTCTGTCGCTGCACATATTTGCTTGCTCAGCAACATTAGCAGAATTTTCAATCTGTTTTCCTTTCTTCTTGTTATCCTTCTTCAACAATGGACATTGATTTTTGTAGTAACCCTTCTCGTGGAAATGATAACATTCAACCTGAGATTTATTCTTCTTGCTTGGTCTCGACTGAGACCTTTCTCGTTCCTTGCCGGAATACTTCTTCCGATTAGGACCCCTTCCACGCTCATCTGAAAAAGCAAGAAGACTGTCTCCTTGATCTCTGGAAGTAGTGCCCTTGAACTTGTCCTGGTCCAGGATTGTTGACATTACATCGTCAACTGCAAGCTTTTCCTTCCCTACACGGAGAGTAGTCTTGAGAGTTGCGTATGAATCTGGTAGAGAGACAAGAAGTAACAAGACTTTATTTTCTTCGTCCAACTTCACATTAATACTGGTTAGTTGGGTCATCAATCTATTAAACTCATTAATATGATTGGTCAAATCTGACCTTTCTTCCATCCGAAGCCGGTACAATTCCTTCTTCAAATATAGCCGGTTTGACAGAGACTTTGACTTGTAAACTTTCTCAAGTTTCTCCTACAAGTCCTTCGAAGAGGTTTGTCAAAATATGATATTTGATCTGTGGCACCAAACTCAATCTTATTGCTGCCATGACCTTTGCTTTAAGTTCCGTCCATTTTTCATCTGTCATAGTTGCTGGTTTCTTCCCTTCTAGTGCCTTTGTCAATCCTTGTTGAGCTAATACATCTTTAACTGTACACTGCCAAATACTGAAATTTGACTTATTATCAAATGGTTCAACTTCATACCTCGCACTTGTGCTTGTCATCTTTGTATTTGTGACCTGCCTAATTTCTCTTTAAGCAGATCGTACCAGTTGGCCAGGTAAGTGTAAGTCGGGTGAGATTTTCTCCGTGCTTTGCAACGGTGACTAATTAAATAACCACCTTTCTTAAAGACGCTACACCACTTTCCTAGACACCAACGACGTGAATAAAAAAAGCATTGATACCAATTGTTGGGAAATCAGGCCCACACAAATACACTAAGATAAATACAAGCACACTATTGTATGAGATATAAAATAATGACACAAGAATTTTACATGGAAAACCTAACTGGGAAAAACCACGGGAAGAGATCTCAGAAATCCACTATGAAAATAATATGGAGAATACAAACTCTCAACTGAGAAATAAATTAACTATTTATTTTCTCTCTATATCCTCGCACTCACTATTTGCTCTAACTGAGCTTTTCTACTCTCTCGAATGTTTGCTCCTCAACTGAGGGTGTATTTTAGTTCTCATCAGAGCATTCTATTTATAGAACAAACTCAGGAGACACTCCCTTAAATAAATGGGCCGATCTCATTGGAGATTTCATGGAACAAATTAAGAAGATTTGCTTTGACAAGAAGACTGAAATCTCCTTATTCCAAGATTTTGATGGCATGCATTTATTGTACTGACCAACCAAATGGGAGCCAATATTCAACAAGTTGTTTCATTATTATTTACTCATTCATCATCTTCAAATTGCTGTCCTGCATTATTAATGCTGAATTATAGTGCTGAAGCCTGAAATATGTAAGCCGCTGAACTTTAAGATGCATGAAATCAGTTCTTAAAGTCTGAAATTTTAGCGTTGAAATTTAATTGAACTATTCAATTGGTGTAACATGTTTCTCCCTGAAACTTGTCAAATTTACAATTCGTATTAGATTTAACTGAATATGAAAAACATACAATTTATGAATTTAAAGAGCAAACCTAAAACTACCACATATTTCATTATGGTGTCGTCCATTGAATTACTAGTAACCAAAGAATACACCATGATCAATGGTTTTTTTTCAGTAGTTTTAGCACACTTATTGGTTGTTTTCCCACTGTCTCTGTTAAATGGAGATTCTTCAGAAGGATTGCTGCAAACATCTTATATAGAGTTAGAAAACAAGATGAGAGGATTGCGAGAAAGAAAATATATAGTAGTAGGCTCTATGAGGAGCATCTGGAGAGTGGGAGAGCATGCCCGGATGGAAGCTTTGGGTCTGAAATCTTACGTGGAATAGAAGGGTAAAAGCTCGTTTGATTCTAATTTTAGTACGAATGCGAACTGTGAAAGTTTGTTTCCAAAGAATAGCTTGCAAAAGAGAGTTCATTGGCTCACGATTGGGCGTGTGATGTACAGTTGTACATAGGAGACGGATGATCGTGTACTTCTCCATGCGACTTTTTTTATGCTTTTTGTGTTTAATTTATGTCATCCCAAGTGGCTGATAGCAGACTTGTGCGTAGTTATATATTATTTGATGGAGTGAAGGATGCATATTGTTTCCTTATTTTGTTCTCCCAATACTTATTTGTTTCCTTGGGATCTCAAATTGTTCATACCGAATAAAGATTATTGAGAGTGTAATGGCTGGGACTTTCAGGCAGAAAATGGCAATTCTTACGAGATCTAAATTCTTTTTGCTTGGCTATCTAAATATGATTTTGTTATCCTTGATCTGGATTATTTTGAATTGCTTTTTAGTTTGAACTCTATCATGATATTTCATTGACTAAATTTAATCCCTACTTTTGCAGGAGAAGCTATATCAATGGATTTTGAGGCAACAAGAGAATGGATTGAGAGTGACGACAGTTGACATACTCCATTACCTACAGGTTTCTGCTCTGTGTTAATTCTTGACCTGTTAATTTTTTTTAGATTGAAAAAAATAAAGATTTTATAAAGAGAAGGGAAACTATATGGTGGAGGGCAAGGACTCCACCCTAACTGTAGTAAGGAAAAAGGAATTAGCTCAAAGAATCACTTAAAAACAGTGCAACTCTACAATCTCTTCATAAAGCTGGGTAGAACACTATGAAAGTTAACAATGGCTGGACCACAATGATGATAAAACACTGTCCCTTGACAACTGTAAGGCTAGGTGTTGATCCAAAAAATATATGTAGTTCTGTTTATTCGAATACCCACAAAACTACAAAATTTCACACTTTGGAAGGACCTGCGCGCCTTGCTCCTAACAAACCCCAGAATTTTAATATGCTATTCTGTCGTTGCTTTTTTTTTTTTTTTGGTTCAAGCTATTGACATATCTAATGATATGGATGCTAACAGTGTCTCACTAGTGATGCTCAGTATAAAGTCTGCCTACGTCTAACAAGATTGTAGTAAATGACAAGTCCAGGGAAGTGCACGAAACAATATTTGTAGTGTTAGGTAACTTACAGTAATAATATTTTTCTCCAGTCTTATTAATAGGCATATATCCATTGATGTGATTCATTTGAATCCTGAACTTTTTGTTTTGTTTGTTTTTTCCCAAATCCCGCCTATGTTCGCTTAATTCCCGCCTAGGCTCTAGGCGTGCTTTACAACCTAGATTTGGTTGGGTGCTTAAGCCACCGTCTAGGCGGAATCAGACGCATCGTTTAATTAAGGCTTGAAGCTCTACACTACTTGAAATGAATTTGTTAAGCCTTAAACGATTGTATTTTTTTTTTATAATCTTTCATGCAATGTTCTAAAAGACGCTAGGCGGGCGGCCAGGGGGCCTAGGCGGGATTGTTTATTTTAAGTCAATTTTAATATTATCTTATATTTATCCAAACAAAACAATAATATATAGCAAAACAATCTATAATCAGTGTTCGAAAAGTCGGCCTAGTCGGTGACTAGGTCGGAGTCGGAGCCTCAACGAGTCGACAAGGGCCTAGTCCTTTGAGTCGCTGGCCGACTTAGTTATGCTCTAGTCGATAAAGTCTCCCAGTCGGGAAAGTCGTCAACTCGGAGTAACTCAAAAAATCGGAAGAGTCGGGGAAAATCGGAAAAAATGGGAGCGGATGAGGTCCTTCTACCTAGAAGAAGTGGTAGAAATGTGCGAGAACTAGATGAAGATGAGTTTGTGTCGGAAGATGATGACAACGAAGAGGAAGATGAGGATTGTGAGTTTGAGTCCGATGGAGAGCAAGTCTTGGAGGGATATGAAAAAGAGGAGTGATTGACTATTAATTTTGTGCTACTTAGTTTCATTTGGTTAATTGGTTTTGAATTTAGAGCGTCGAACTATTTGGTTTTACTTAGTTTTCATGTTTTTATTTGATGAATTGTATTACTTATGTTATTCTACTTACTCAAAACTTATGAAGGATGAAGGAGAATATATATATTTTTAAAAAAATTAAAAATTTGACTAGCCGACTAATCCCCTAGTCTTTAGTCGGTAGTCAACCGACCTGGGACCGACTAGCGACTTTTAGAACAGTCTATAATAAAGATAATAAAGGTCTTTGTTTAAAGTTCAAACACATATCTTTAACGTTGTAGTTTTATTCATAAACAAGATTGCTATTAAATAATAAATTTTAAAATTTCAAGAATTCAATTCAATATTAAAACTTAATATTAAAACTTAAGAAACTAAACATAAATTTAAGCTAAATATTACAAATGTATCATCATTTATATAATTTAAACTTTGAAGTTGGTATAAGTTCAAAAAATTATAACTATAATAAATTATCCATGACTTGATCTTGTTCACTTCTTGTTGTGATTTGATATACTACAACATGTATTATAAATATGGTAAATCATTAGAAAAATAAATATATCAAGATCTAGTTTGGGCAGTTATTAAAATAATAATAAAAAATCCTATCCGCCTAGTCTACCTGCCTACCTAATTTCCTAGAGGGATTTTTTGGCCTAGGCAAGGCGCCAGGGGGCCTAGCGCTTCGCCTAAGCCGCTTTTTAGAAAACTGCTTTCATGTGAAATTTTAAAAAATTACATCTACTATATATTTAATGTTTTGCTTAGTATAACTAGAATATCCTATAGACAAGTAAATAAACGAGTTTGCTAAAAAAATGCCTAGTCTGCCTCTGAAAACGCTTCGTCTGCCTAGGAAAATGCCTCGTCAGCCTAGGAAAACTCCTAGGCGGCCTAGGCGCCCCACCTGTCACCTAAAGGCCGTCTAGTGATTTTTAGAACACTGTTTTTTCCACCTGAAAGATATAAGAGTAAAATATGGTCTTGAGGATGCTAATTTGTCGGATATTTAAAAATTGTGTTGTTAATCTTTAAAGTTATGACTCCTGCGTTGAGTTTTTTTTGCTGATTTCTGGTCAGCACTTTGTAAACAATACTCAATTTCACAGTTTTTGCCTAAAGTTCAATTTTTATAGATCTCTTCAAACTGTTATATCTATTGCTGGTTCACATATGTTTATTTCAATGTTCTAAAAGGTGTTAGGCGGGAGGCGGGCGGCCAAGGGGGCCTAGGTTAGATTTTTTATTTTAAGAAAATTTTAATATTTTATCTTACATTTATCCAAACAAAACAATAATATAAAGCAAAACAATCTATAATAAAGATAATAAATGCCTTTTACTTAAAGTTCAAATACATGTCCATATTGCTAATGTCAAAGTTCATACACACATTCAATTGTTCAAAGTTCAAACATATTTTTAACATATTAGTTTTATTCATAAACAAGATTGCTATTAAATAATAAAATTTAAAATTTCAAGAATTTAATATAATATTAAAACTTAAAAACTAAACATAAATTTATGAATTATATTGAATTAAACTAAATATCATCATTTATATAATCTGAAGTTGGTACAAGTTCAAAAAATTACAATTATAATAAAATTATCCACTTTGAATTGATATTGTTTACTTTTTGTTGTAATTTGATATACTACGACCTGTATTATGAATATGGTAAATCATTAGAAAAATAAATATATCAAGATATGATTTGGGTAGTTATTAAAATAAAAAAAAATTTCTCCGCCTAGACCCTGCTTAGGCCCCACCTAATTTCATGGAGGGGTTTTTTTGTCGCCTTGGGCCTAGGTGAGGCGCCAGGGGGGCCTAGCGCCTAGGCGAACCTAGACGGATATTTTTAGAACACTGATTTATTTTGGTTTAATAAATTCTCTTTTGACTTGAAATGGAAAAAACTCATTCGTTTTATAGTTTTGCTCTTCAAGATTGCCCATCTTGAAATTTAGGCTACTTTATCCACGCTCACTCCCCTCCTTTTGGAACTCATGTGTAGTCTAATATCAGTTCTGAGATCTTCTAAACTTTTCATTTATAGCTCTGTTTTCTCCTCTTTGATTTAACAGACTGATCTGGATTGTTATGGGGAGGACCCATCTATGTCACCTAGAGCTCCACTGCAGAATCAGCACTTACAAGCCGTAACACCTTTCACAAACTCAATCCCCCTTGTATCTTCAGGCTCATCTGGTCCACCAATTGGTGGACAGGGTTTTCGGTCTGAGCACAGTGATCAGCAGTCCAAGAATTACGTTTTCTCAAATGCTCTGTCAAGCCCTGTTCGTTGGAGCCTTCAGAATTATCACATTTCTCATGGAGGTTTTAATCCGAACAGTGCACAGCACCCTCCTAATGGACCCCGGAATAATGAACCTAACTCTGCTCAACTACAGAATAGAGATTCTAATCCGTTCAACTCGAATGATTCTTCTATGGACATACACTCGGATAGTCCGGATCATGAATATACTCACTGAGCACCGTGACATAGTTTCTGTCAAAAGTTGCTTCTGATGCGTTAATTACAAGTCTTGGAACGGCTATTTCAATCCGTTGCAGTCTACGAGGAAGCACAACATGGGAATGACTGGAATGGAAAAAGGTGACCCAAATTGTGTCAAGTTGATCTATTGAGCTCTTATGGGGCACAGACAGAAGGCATTGTGAAGAGCACCAAACCTATCTCAAGTTGTCATTATGTTTTCGTTGAACCATCTAGTTTGATTGGATCTTCAGTTTTGTATTTGGATTGACATTGTTGCTTATTCATTAAGATCATTACACCAGCATGTTTTTGGCATTAATGGCTTGTGAAAGTTGTTGGCACAAATATATAACTGTATATCTGCTCTGTAAGCCAAAACATATATATTACTCTTTTTGGGAAATGATTTAAATGTCGATCAGTTAGGAATTGTAAGCTATAAAATAAAATAAAAATGTTTTTTTTTTTACATTTTCATATCCCATATTTTATATACATCTGTATTTAATATTGATTTATATTTATCGTTATATATAACAATACTCTTTTGATTTCGATGCTATTTTTGGATTTGTTCACCAAAAAATCACAATTGAAATTATCAAGAAGCACGGGGACTGGTAATTCAATAAGGTATGTGGGACTATAGTTCCATAAGATTTACCTTTCACTCCATTGCCCTTGTTTCCTTGAGCTTCTATACAATGATGTGACTATGTGAGTGAAAATGGACACGGAAGAAATTAAAATTTTTATTTTGTTATTTTAAAGGGTTACAGTCGCATGTGCTTGTCTGCATTACATGGGTTACTAATTAATTACTGATTAGAGTGAAGTAATTACTTGTTATTATCTTAATTAAATTAATATGCCACTTTAACCGACATGTTTCTGCAATTTTAAGAACTGATATCAGACAACAACAATGAGGTCCTACCCCTTGCATGCCATATTTACGCACCAGTCTCTCTTCTTTATATATATATATATATATATATATATATATATATATATATATATATATATATATATATATATATATATTAGAACTTTATGAGGGTTATAAATATGATTGACAACTTCATAGTTTGCCATCTATAATTACTAGACTACTTTGGTAATTGATAATGGCTTTATAGCCAAAATGTCTCACAATCATGTGCGAAAATTCTTTATAAAATAAATCTAATCATATACAAAGAAGTATATAAAAATAAATTGAAATAATACTTCACATTTTTGACAATATATCTAATCATTTCATTCACCTCAAAGTTTCAATCTATATATCCCTCAAAGAACTTTGAACAATTAGACTTCTAAGTTCTAATTATTGTACTTGTAGAGATATTATTAAAGTTGAGTCATTCTGCTTAATTTTGGTGGCACGTGTTATATGGGAAGAGAAAGTTATATGTTCTCTTTAATACTTGATACTAAGCAAATAAATTGAGAAGAAAATAATAAAAGATAAAAATATAACCATTTTTTTTAATCATTAAAACATACAAAGAAAGAAAGAGAATGAAGTGGGAAGCTAAACTTATGATTTAGTAGAATTCAAGTTAATAAATTTGAAACGAATGAGAAGAGAGTAAACACTGCAAAAAAAAAGGGTCATTAGCGATGGCTAGTGTCCCGTCAAGAATGACACCAATGCCGACGGGGGCGTCGTCGCTAATGGGTTCCGTCGATAATGTCATTTTTTCAGGAGAAAAATTGGTAAAAAAAGTTGACGGTGGAGGGAAAACTCATTGGCGACGGACGTAATATCAAAGACGACGGGAACGCCGTCGATATTGACTTAATCTCGACGGGGATATATCGACGGACGTGCCGTTGAGAATGAGTCATGTATTTTAATACCCTGGTTTGCGACGGCAACGACTCCTTTTTTTCCCTCTTTCTAATTTTTCTCATTCCCTCTCAATTCGCCCATTTCGCTCTCAATTCTCCCATTTCGCTCAATTGATTATCTACTTTGCTTAATTGATATCTCCCATTTTACCCAGTTCGCCCATTTCGCTCATCCCCCTGCTGCAAGTGCTCCATTATCTATTTCCATTTCCCTCACTCGCTCGTCCCTGTTGTTCACCGGTTATTCGCTTACTTCACCCTCTTCCTTTTCCCTCTTCCTCGCTACTATTCTTCTTTCTCTTCATCGACGTTCAGACGCTTTTACACAATGTATATCGTGAGCTACTACGGTTTTGACAGTAATAGGGCTTTGTTTCTCTTCAGGTGACTGATTAGCACAACTCTTGGACTAAGCCCAAAAAGATATGTATTAGTTTGTGTTGCAAAGATTTTATTTTTGGTGCTTTGTAAACTGTTATGTTGTATCAAATGTGTTTGATTCAGTTTTAATTAATGAAAAAATTGTATCAAATGCATCAATTGACTGGAAAATTGTAATGTGTAAATATATATGTATATATATATATATATACATAATTTTTTAAATACCAATTTAATTAAAATAGGGAACTGTATACATAAAGTACTTCTAGTACAGTGTAATAGTTTCCTTATTCGTTATGAGTTGCTCTTTGCCTTTGTTTAGAGGGAGAAAAGGTTTACCATGTGGTTTAATATCCTGCCAAATAGAGAAAAGAAAAGAAAGTAGAGATGATGAAATAAAAAAAAAACATATTTTTAGTGGAATCAATATTTGATCTAGCCTCAGTGAGACAATATTGTAACCATTATGGTATTATTTCCTTTGTAGAATTTGAGCCACCCCTCCACCAAAAAAACCCACATCTATGATGATGATAATAATAATAATGATATATTAAATAAATATATATAAAAAGAGTGAATTTTTAATGGAACTATGAACTGAGAATTGAAAAGAAAAATCAAATAATATATATGAATGTTATCTGATATACATGCGTGTGAGGGCATATTTTTGTCTCTGATTATAGTGAGAGAGGAGAGGGGAAGTTTACCTGAGAACTCTGAAGCATAAGAAGTGGTGCTTGCTTTAGACCAATAGTCAGTTGAGAAAACAAGATTTCTAGCAAGAAGCAATGTGCATCTAGAATCTAGCAATGCATCGACATTATATTTCTCATAATCGGAATAGTAAAATTTCAATTCAACACGTAAGGCATCTTGTGTTGCAAGAACTTGTTCGGTCTGATAAATATTACAATAACCTTTAAAGTATTTTTGTTCAAATCTTACGATATTATCAGTCTCAAGTACTTAAGCTTCGATTGATTTCATTATGTACTATTAGTGGATTCATCTTCTTGTACAGAAGAGAATTCTTCATCAGTAGTATCATTACTTGATTAATCATTTTGGGTTTTACCTAATAATTTATCCTGGTTAGGATCCTCAAATTGTATAGGATCTTCTAATTCTTAATTTATTTGTTTTTTCCTATACGAGGGTGGGTCAAGAAATTTATTTATTATACTTTCACATCTGCATATTTTCATATAGTTTAGGAAGCTTAGAAACCCGTTTGAGATTCAGTTAGTATGAGTGAATATCAAATAGT
Organism: Panax ginseng; assembly: GCA_020205605.1. NCBI lineage: Eukaryota > Viridiplantae > Streptophyta > Magnoliopsida > Apiales > Araliaceae > Panax > Panax ginseng. Next base: position 67,799,998 of record CM035132.1, on the reverse strand, counting down.
CTCCATTTTGGGACTGTTCTTGTATGTTTCGATCTCACTTAGGTTGGTGTTAACGACTTGAGCACGTCTTTATATTTTTTAAATTTTCAGTCAGTATATATCTCTTGATGTTCTTCGGGTGCATATTTAGACTACGATGTGTTAGTTTATTTCGTGTACTGTCGAAATTTCTAAAAAATTTAAAGATGTGTTCAAGTTGTTGGCATCAGTGAGGCGACACATCCGGGAATGGGATAGAAGCCTGACCCGTTAGAATGGGAGATGAAGTTAGGAAACTCATAAGCTTACATATATATTAACTTGGAGACTTGATTGTGTTTGTCTAACTTTCCATATATATAGCAGACAGTTGTCCAAGATGTTTGTTGACCGAAGTTGGATGGAATGTAGGATAGCCACTGATAAGAGTGGGCTTAGCTCTGAGTACGGTAGTGGGGTTGAACAGTTTCTCAATTTCGCGCTTGAGCAATTCCGCGACGATGATATCAGATGTCCTTGTAAGAGGTGTGTGAATGAAGTTTGGAAGGAAAGGAGTGATGTCATGTGCGACTTATTTGCGTATGGGTTCAAGCAGGGTTATACGACATGGATCTATCATGGGGAAACCTGGTTGGATGAACATGAATCAGAACTGAAATCCAGAGGTAATGAAACCTTTGACTGTACTAACATGATAGTAGAAGCTGCTGGTTCATACTTCCAGTGGAATACAGATAGGGATGGCAGTAGCGTCGAGCAAGAGCCGAATGACGGGGCTAAGGGTTTCTATGAGTTATTGCATGAAGCAAATGACGCCATTGTATGATTTGGCAATAAAAAAGCACACCATCTTATCTGCTGTGACTAAGTTTTTACACTTCAAGAACGAGCATGACTATAGCGAGAGAGGTTTCAATGAACTGCTAAACAATGTGAAGGAGTGCTTACCTCCAGGCAATAAGTTACCGGAGTCGTACTATGATGTGAAGAAAATGGTCAAAAGGCTTAATCTAGGGTATGAGAAGATTGATGCTTATGAGAATGACTGTATGTTGTATTACGGTGATATCAATGAAGATAAGAGGTCATGTGATATTTGCGGTACAAGTAGATATTGTGAACAGCACAAGAAGAAGGGAAAAGACATGCTGAGAAAGATCTTATGTTACTTTCCCATTGCGCCGAGGCTTCAGCAGTTGTTCATGTCAACACATACCGCCGAGTATATGAGGTGGCACTCTATACGAGACATAGTCGAAGGTCAACTGACGAACCCGACAGATGGGCTTGAGTGGAGAAATTTTGATAAAAATCACCCCTCGTTTGCTGAAGAGGTACACATAGGCTTGGACTTGCTACAAATGGGTTTAATCCGTTTAATGGGCCTTAAACCAAGCCCTACTCAACATGGCCGGTGATTATTGTTGTGTATAACCTCCTGCCTTCGATGTGCATGAAAGATCCCTACATGTTCATGCCTTTACTGATTCTGGGTGATAAGAGTCTGAGTGAAGACATCAATGTATACCTCAGACCGTTAGTTGATGAGTTTTAGATGTTGTGGGATAAAGGGGTTCAAACTTATAATGTATGTAAGACCCCAACTTTTATGAATAAAGATTAATTTTCTCTATATATCATTTGAATATTATGGTATGGATTTGATATAATGTTATAGTTGTTGGTAATATTTATAAATTTTGTAAAGTGAGCAAGTTGTTATAAAATATTCGTTTGGTCGGAGAATATTCGTTTTATCAACGAATATTCGTATGACGACACAATCATTGGTGTACCCCACAATGAAATTACTGTCGGAGTTAGAAAACGACAGAAATAATTTTTTATAAAAATAACGGCAAATTTTTTACCGTTAACTGTTGAAATACCAGGTGATAAAAGTACAGTAATACGCGTGGTAGCATAGTAGCACATGGTATTGTATAATATCTTTGATTATTGATGCTTACGTGAGAAGTCACTTAGTTTTATTCGATTGTTGTCACAGTAATTGCTGCATAGTATCTTATGTTATTGATTCAATTATTGTCACAATATTTTATATTATTAACTCAATAATTGAGATGACAAAGTTATTCATATTATTATTTGCATTATTGAAAATGTCTAGAAAGTTCTGTCGAGGAAAGGGGTTTGGTCACCTAATTGGGCGTTAATAAGGAGAAGTCCTTATCGGAAAGCCCCCTCTTTCCTGGGAATGATCTGGTTGTTAATATTGTGAGTTATAATATTAATGATGAATGTTATTAAAAATGTGTTTTGTGAATCTAAGTGAATTGAGATAAATAGATGTGATTTTTTATGAAGTATTTATTGTAAATTTTTCTTATTATATGGACCCCCACTTACCCATTTTTTAAAATCATCGGGAGAAAGTTATCTCAGTTTTGTTTATATATATATATATAATAGGTGTGTATGTGTGTGATCACCCTTGGGTGAATATATATATATATATATATATTTATATATATATATATTATAAGTTTTGTTTTTTATGAAAAATAAAATATATTATATCTTATTATTTGCATAGTGTTGCATAGTACTGCATAGTGCTGTATAGTAAAATCAAAATTTTTAAACGAATTCGTCCGTGATTATGTTTACTGTGCGTCCATGATTTTATTTTCTAAATAGTATCCTTCCATTCTCCTATAAATAGGACATTTAATTTAGAAATGAAAATCACACCAGAATCAGAGAATTCTTCTTCTATAATATTGAGCGTATTTCTTTAGAGTTTAAGGAAGCTTTGAGCATAGAAAATAGTATAAGTTTTCTTCAAGAATATCCTCGCCCTACCAGTCAGAAATACTCTCCTTTTAAGGTAAGGGGTATTATTTATTTCATATTCGCTTACGATATTATTTTTCGTTCAATATTCGTAAGGAATATTATCTTCGTTCAATATTCGTAAGGAATATTATTTTCGTTCAACAGTTGTAAGGGATATTATTTTTGTTGAATATTCGTAAGAAATAATATTTTCTTCCATACTCTGTAGTATGTAAGTAATATTATTTCATTTCAGATTTCGAATTTTACACTCATTTTGTTAAAGTATTGCTTCTATACTCTTTGAAATTAGTAGAATATCCTTGAAATTTGCGCTTCATTGAGTATCTTTTCACGAAAATATTTTTCTGAACATTCTTGTTAAATTTTAATCTTTTCATGTCGGGGTACTATTCACGGGATAGTATTCACAAAGTACTATTCATGGGGTACTATTCAGCCAGAAAAAATTGATTTCTTTTCTTCTCAAATTATTTTTGATACATGGATATTATTCTTGAATTTTACTCCACAAAGTATTATCATGTTGTCAATTTGGACATTTTTAAAGTCTGGATGAATTAAAAAGCTTTAAAATTTATCTTTGCTTTCACTTAATTGAATTCTTATATCATTGTCATCATCCTCATGCTTATATTATGTTAAAAGTCATCTTTGGCCGTAAAAGTAGATGGATCGTTGATTGGTATGATTATGACCGTGGATTATTCTAGTATAATCATGACCTATAATATTACAAATGATGTGGTAAAAGTCCTCATTGGCCCGTAGTGCATTGATGGACATTTGTTGGCATGATATGACCATCAGTGATAACACGAATATCCTTGGCCCGTAGTGCATGGATAATTCAGTAATGTGGATTATTTATTAAGCTGAGTCTCAGCGATAAAATTGATGATTATCTTTTAAATCATAGAAGATAGTATATATCATGCTCTGCGAGGTTTGAAACTCGAAATACGTCAATACCTCATTTCTCACAAACTTTGCTTGTATTTAGATGTTGTGAATAGGGCTCAGTTTATGGAGCGCGATAATGAGTCAGCCCAACCAAAAGATAGCAGCCATCAAAACGATAATACCAGTGGTAGCAGTCATCGAAGCGGTGACAACAAACGTGGAGGAAATCAACAAGCCAGAAATGGTAACCACTTCGGTGGTAATGTTGGCCAAGATAATAAAAGTGGAAATTTCAAGAAGAGGAGATTCAACAATGATGGAAGTACATCAACACTAGCACCTGTTTTCAAGGAAGGAGAATGACCACCGGTTGTATATTACAAATACGGAGGGGAGGGACATATCAACCCAAACTGTACGCAGCAATCCAAAGCGTGTTACAATTGCGGAAGAGAAGGTCACCTATCCCGATTTTGTCGTATAGTGAAGACAAGTCCAGCTGGGATGGAGACACCAAAGGCCATCCTAGACAAGTCAAAATCGATAGTTCAAGGGAGAGCGTTTGTCGTAACCTCCCAAAAAGCGAGGAACCCGAACGAGGTTATCACGGGTAAGCTAATCATAAACTCTTGCGAAGTCTATACCTTATTTGATACCGGTTCTACCCATTCTTTTATTTCTCCTACTTCCGCTCAACGTTTAAATTTGACTCCGGAGAAATTAGACTTTGACTTATGTGTTGAAACTACGTTGGGAGAAACCTTCATTACATCCACTGTTTATAAATCTTGTTTGATTCAAATCGGCACCCTCACGTTACCTGTCGATCTTATCTCTTTGAAAATACTTGCATTTGATGTGATTTTAGGGATTGACTGGTTAACTACTCATCATGCTAAAATTGATTATTTTCGTAAGGTTGTTAGTTTTCATATTCCTAACCAATCTATCATGCGAATTCAAGAAACCAAACCACTAAAGTCAATCACCGTCATATCAAGCCATAAAGCCATTCGTTTATTGAAAAATAGATGTCAAGCTTTCTTAGCCCATACCATGGATTTTAAACAAAAAAACGTCAGATTTGAATGATATTTCTATTGTTAATAAATTTCCTGACGTATTCCCCAAAGAACTTTTTGGCCTACCCCAAAGCATGAAATCAAATTTTGTATTGACCTTGAACTTGGTACAAAAGCCTCAAATATTTCTTCACCCAAAAGGAACTCAACATGCGACAACGACGTTGGCTTGAGCTGTTGAAAGATTATGATCATACCATTCAATACCATCCTGGAAAAGCAAATGTTGTAGCTAACGCGTTGAGTAGAAGATCATATACGGGTACGAGTGCGATATTGTCAACGCAAAGGCCCATTTTGTATGACTTATAAAGGATGGAGATAGAGTTAAAGACTCCAGGGACCCACGTGATGATGTCAAATATACGAGTAGAACCAACTTTAATCGATAAAGTTGAAGATGCTCAAACTACGAACCTGGAGCTGATGCGTATGAAGAAGAAAGTGCAAGAAGGTGTTATTTCGAAAGCAAGAATCGATGAATAAGGAATACTTCGAGTCAACTCCAGACTTTGTGTTCCTAACGACTCTGATTTGAAGTATAAAATCATGATGGAGGCACATAACACACTGTTTGCAATCCATCCTGGGAGTACCAAAATGTATAATGATCTTTGACATACATTTTGGTGGAGCAATATGAAGAGAGAGATAACGGAGTTTATCTCAAGGTGTTTAGCTTGTCAACGTGTCAAGGCGGAGCATCAAGTGCCAAAAGGTCCATTGTAACCACTTGAAATTCCAGAATGGAAGTGAGAGAACATTACCATGGACTTCGTTACTGGTCTTCCCAACGTTTTTCAAGGCATAGATGCAATTTGGGTCATGGTCGATAGATTAACCAAGTCTGCTCATTTCGTACCTATACGAGAAACTTATTCACTTAAACGTCTTGCTCGAATATATATAAATGAGATTGTAAGACTGCATGGTATGCCAGTATCCATAGTTTTTGATCGAGACCCAAGATTCACTTCACGATTTTGGGTTAGTTTGCAGAAAGCTATGGGCACGGATTTGCGATTTAGTTCGGCGTATCATCCTCAAATGGACGGGTAGTCGGAGAGGACTATTCAAACTCTTTAGGATCTATTAAGACTCTGTGTCCTTGACTTCAAAGGAAGTTGGGACAAGTTCTTGCCATTAGTGAAATTCTCCTACAACAATAGTTATCAAGAAAGTATAGGCATGACTCCATTTGAGGCGTTGTGTGGACGTAAGTGTTGTTCTCCAGTATGCTGAGACGAGGTGGGTGAAGCAACGTTGTTGGGACAGGAATTGGTACGCATGACTACGAAAAAGATTCAAATGATCTAGCAACGTATAAAAACCTCACAAGATCGACAAAAGAGTTATGCTGATCTTCATCGAAGGGACGTGGAATTTAATATTGGAAATCATGTGTTGTTACGTGTTGCTCCATGGAAGGGAGTTACGAGATTTGGAAGGAGAGGAAAGCTCAATCCTCGATTCATTGGCCCATTTGAAATCCTCGATCGAGTAGGAACTGTGGCCTATAGACTCGCCTTACCGCCCAGTATGTCTTGTGTTCATAACGTTTTTCACATATCTATATTATGTAAATATGTGGAAGACCCGAACCACATTATTGAGTTAAAACCAGACGAGATAACGGAAGATTTAACGTATGTAAAGGTACCTGTTAAAATCTAGGATAAGAAGGAACATATTCTACGTTCCAAGGTTATATCTCAAGTCAAAGTTTTGTGGAGAAACCACAATATTAAGGAAATGACCTGGGAGTTAGAATCTGAAATGAAATTAAGGTATCCTCACCTCTTCGACATAGCAGGTACATACACCAATTTCGAGGACGAAATTTCATAAGAAGGGGAGGTTGTAACCCCAACTTTTATGAATAAAGATTAATTTTCTCTATATATTATTTTGAATATTATGATATGGATTTGATATAATGTTATAGTTATGGGTAATATTTACAAATTTTTCAAAGTAAGCAAGTTTTTTATAAAATATTCGTTTGGTCGGGGAATATTCGTTTTATTAGGGAATATTCGTACGACGACACAATCATTGGTGTACCCCACAATGAAATTACTGTCAGAGTTAGAAAATGACAGAAATAACTTTTTATAAAAATAACAACAAAAGTTTTACCATTAGCTGTTGAAATACCAAATGATAAAGTACGATGTCTGCATTGGTTGCATAGTAACACACGGTATTGTACATTATCTTTGATTATTGATGCTTACGTGAGAAGTCACTCAGTTTTATTTAATTGTTGCCACAGTAATTGCTGCATAATATCTCACGTTATTGATTTAATTATTGTCACAATATTTTATTATATGCATTATTGACAATGTCTAGAAAGTTCTGTCGAGGAAAGGAGTTTGGTCACCTAATTGGGCGCCAATAAGGAGAAGTCCTTATCGCTATTTCCTGGGAATTATCTGGTTGTTAATATTGTGAGTTATAATATTAATGATGAATGTTATTAAAAATGTGTTTTGTGAAGCCAAGTGAATTGAGATAAATAGATGGGATTTTTATGAAGTATTTGTTGTGAATTTTGCTTATTATATGGACCCCCACTTACCAATTTTTCAAAATCATCGAGAGAAAGTTATCTCAGTTTTGTTTATATATATATATATATATTAAATTTTATTTTTTATGAAAATTAGAATATATTATATTTTATTGTTTGTATAGTACTGCATAGTGTTGCATAGTACTACATAGTGTGTGCATAGAGCTGCATAGTGCAGCATAGTAAAATAAAAAAAATTTAAACGAATTCGTTCGCCGAATTCGTCCGTGATTATCTTTACTGTGCGTCTGTGATTTTATTTTCTAAATAGTATCATTCCATTCTCCTATAAATAGGATGCTTAGTTTAGAAATTAAAATTACACCAGAATCAGAGAATTCTTCTTCTATAATAGTGAGCGTATTTCTTTAGAGTTTAAGGAAGTTTTGAGCGTAGAAAACAGTATAAGTTTTTTCCAAGAATATCCCCGCCCTACCAGTCACAAATACTCTCTTTTTAAGGTAAAGGGTATTATTTATTTCATATTCGCTTACGATATTATTTTTCGTATTCGTAAGGAATTTTATTTTCGTTCAATATTCGTAAGGAATATTATTTTCGTTTAATATTTGTAAGGAATATTATCTTCGTTCAATTTTCGTACGGAATAATATATTCGTTCAACAGTTATAAGAGATATTATTTTTGTTCAATATTCATAAGAAATAATATTTTTTTCCATACTCTGTAGTACGTAAGTAATATTATTTTGTTTCAGATTTCGAATTCTACATTCATTTTGTTAAAGTATTGCTTCTATACTCCTTGAAATTAGTAGAATATCCTTAAAATTTGCTTTTCATCGAGTATCTTTTCACGGAAATATTTTTCTGAACATTCTTGTTAAATTTTAATCTTTTCATGCCGGGATACTATTCACCCGGGAAAAAATGATTTCTTTTCTGTCCAAATTAATTTTGATACATGGATATTATTCTTGAATTTTACTCCACAAAGCAGTTATCATTTTGTCAATTTAGACAATTTTAGACTTTGGATAAATTAAAAATTTTTAAAATTTATTCTTGCTTTCACTTAATTGAATTCTTATATCATTGTCATCATCCTCATGCTTATATTATGTTAAAAGTCATCTTTGGCCCGTAGTGCATAGATGCACTGTTTATTTGTATGATTATTGTAAGACCCCAACTTTTATGAATAAAGAATAATTTTTCTCAAAATATATTTTTGAATATTATGGTGTGGATTTGATATAATGTTATAGTTGTGGGTAGTATTTACAAATTTTGTAAAGTAAGCAAGTTGTTATATAATATTCGATTGGTCGGAGAATATTCGTTTTAACAGGGAATATTCGTACGACGACAAAATCATTGGTGGACCCCACAACGGAAGTATTGTTGTAGTTAAAAAATAACAGAATTATCTTTTTATAAAAATAACGGCAAAAATTTTACCGTTAAACTGTTGAACTACCCGATGGTAAAAGTACAGTAATACGCGTGGTTGTATAGTAGCACACGGTATTGATTATTGATGCTTACGTGAGAAGTCACTCAGTTATACTCAATTATTGCTACAGTAATTGCTGCATAATATCTCTCATATTATTGATTCAATTATTGTCACAGTATTAATATTCTATATTATTAAATCAATAATTGAGACGACGAAGTTGTTCATATTATTATTTGCAATATTGATGATGTCTAGAAAGTTCTGTCGAAGAGAGGTTTGGTCACCTAATTGCGCGCCAATAGGAAAAAATCCTTATCGAAAAGCCCCCTCTTTCCTGGGAATGATCTGGTTGTTAAATATTGTGAGTTATAATATTAATGATGAATAAGTTCGTGTTGATTAAAGATTAATTTGATAGTTCCATTATGTTGGGATTATTAGTGTTAGTGGAAATCGATATTTATTTTGATAATAATTGATTTCTGGAGGTTATATTGACCAATCGGGTAATTAATTGGATAAATAAGCAATTCATTGCTATTAATTCACATGCTTATAACTATTTATTCACATGTGTATACTATTGATTCACATGCATGTACTATTATGGGAGGTGGTGCAAGTTTGATAATACTTGCATGACTAAATTAAAAATGGAGGTATAGATGAAGGTACTATTGTAATAACCCAATATTTTCAATATAATTAAATAAAAAATTTTGTATATAATTTTTTTTATATATATAAAGGTGGGCATATGTGTAAAGTAAAATATATATACATATGTGATAGATAAAATTTATTTATTACATGAATAATTGTAAATAATTTCTTTTTAAGAATTATTGATCATTATAGATTATATTCTTATAATAAATTAATTTTGTAATAAAAATTGTTATTATTTATTTTCCGTGAATATGTAATTATTGTATATATGATATGATTATTAGGATAAGTAATGAATACACTCTTGGATTCGCAATATCACTCATGTGGACGTTAATTCATGTCGTGAAAAACGAGTATGGTGATGGAGGTTGACACCGGCTCAAGCTAAACCACCTTAGCACTCGCTGTAGTACAGTGCAAATTGCGCCCCCCAAGAGTATAAATTAAGCAATTTGCTACCCAATGATCGATTGGAGAAAATTTATTTTCTACTATAGAAATAAAATGGAACACTTATGTGATATGTGAGGCATTAATAAACCCTAGGATAAAAGTACGATATTTATCAATAAAGGAATTATTAAGTTAACCACTAATGGTTATGGTAGGATATTGATTAATTAATTATGGTAATTAATTAATAATATATGATTAATATTGTTAGCAGTATGTCTATAAATATAATAAGAATTATTTAGATAATTAATGGTTATGGAGATCCATAATTACATTAATCAATGAGGTTTGGATTAATTAATATTGGTGGTCATTAATCAAGGAAGTGAATAATTTGACATAAAACAAAAAAGTAAGTTATTAATATAATAAAATTATATTGACTGTTATGTGCATATGAGCAATAATTAAAAATATAAAATACATGTAAGACCCCACCTTTTATGAATAAAGATGAATTTTTCTATAAATATCATTTTTGAATATTAAGGTTTGAATTCGTTATAATGTTATAGTTGTGGGTAATATTTATAAATTTTGCAAAGTAAGCAAGTTGTTATATAATATTCGATTGGTCGGGGAATATTCATTTTAACAGGAAATATTCGTACGACGGCACAATCTTTGGTGGATCCCACAACGGAATTATTATCGGAATGAGAAAACGACAGAAATATCTTTTTATGAAAATAATGGCAGAAGTTTTACCGTTAACTGTTAAACTACCCTTAGTAAAAAGTATAAAGATGTACTGGCGTGGTTTTATAAAAGAGCACACCAGTATTGATTATTGATGCTTACGTGAGAAGTCACTCAGTTTTGTTCAATTATTATTACAGTAATTGCTGCATAGTATCTCACATTATTTGATTCAATTATTGTCACAATATCATCTGCATAATATTTTATATTATTAAATCAATAATTGAGATGACAAGTTATTCATATTATTATTTGCAATATTGACGATGTCTAGAAGTTCTGTCAAGGAGAGGTTTGGTCACCTAATTGCGCGCCAATAGGGAGAAATCCTTATTGGAAAGCCATCTCTTTCCTGGGAATGACCTAGTTGTTAAATATTGCGAATTATAATAATGATGATTAATATTGTTAAAAATATTGAGGAGATTTTTATGAAGTATTTGTTGTAAATTTTGCTTATTTTATGGACCCCCTATTTACCCATTTTTCCAAAATAATCGGTAGAGAATTATTTAATATAATAAAGGTGGGGCCACATGTGGGGCCCACTAGAGAAAAAATGAAATGGGTGGAGGAATGGATGAAATGATGTACGGGAATGGAATGGTATATATAATATATATATATATATATATATATATATATATATTAATGTGTGATATATATATATATAGAGAGAAACGTGGGAATCAAAAGTCAGGGTGGGAGAATTTTGTAATCACGGGAACTTGGTTGTTGTTATAATATAATATATATTATATTATAAGTTTTGTTTTATTTGATTATAAATAGAATATATTATATTTTATTTAAAGTTTTTATTTTATTAGAATATTTTATTGCATAGTGCTGCATAGTAAAATCAGAAAATCAAACGTTTTACCAAGAATTCGCTCATGATTATTTCCAATTTATGCGTACCATTTCTAAATAGTATCCTTCCATTCTCCTATAAATAGGATGCTAAGTTAGAATTGAAAATCACACTAGAATCAGAGAATTCTTCTTCTATAATATTGAGCGTATTTCTTTCGAGTTTTAGAAAGCTTTGAGCGTAGAAAACAATGAAAGTTTTCTTCAAGAATATCCCCGCTATACCAGTTAGAATACTCTTCTTTTCAAGGTAAGGGATGTTATTTTTGTTCAATATTTGCTTGAAATAATATTTTCTTCCATACTCTGTAGTATGTAAGTAATATTATTTCGTTTCAGATTTCAAATTCTATACTCATTTGGTTAAAGTTTTGTCTTCTATACTCCATGAAATTAGTAGAATATCCTTCATATTTGCGTTTCATCCAGTATCTTTTCATGAAAATATTACTATAAGCATTTTCGATAAGTTTTAACTTTTTCACGCTGGAGTACTATTCACGGGTTACTATTCATGAAATACTATCCATAGGATACTATTTGTTAGTTCCCGGAGGCACAATAGATATCTAGAAGGGGGGTTGAATAGATAATTAAAAACTTTTCTTTTAAACTAGTTAGTATGATGGTAATTAATGCACAGCGGAATGAGTATTTGATAAACCTTCTTTTAGATATCTTGAATTAATGAGAGTGAGGCAGTTATGACAGTTATAGCAGTTATAATGGACACAATAGTTTTAAGTGGTTCAGAGCACTTAAAGCTCCTAATCCACTCTTCTAATCCTCGAGTAGAAAATCCACTAAGGATGTCAGTTACACTTCTTGAATCTCATAGATTCCTTCTAGACCAGCAGTCTAGGCACTTCTTAGTTCACTCTTGAACTCTTTAAGTCCAACAGACTTGGTTTTTCACAGTTCACTTAGAACTCTTCAAGTCCTTCAGACTTGGAACTCTTACTTTAGTTGATTGGTTTTTGTTGAGATCGTGATTGGTGCTACTCAGTTGCTATTAAGCACTTATTCGAAAGAATTGAGTAGCTGAGCAAGCTTTCTCTTTTTCTCAGATCGTAGAGTTCAGCGTTGAGTGTTCTTGTGCATTTTTGTTCAATGCTTGCCCTTTTTTTTCTCATCTGTCTGTGTCCTGTATATATGTGATCTTTTTAAATCTATCCGTTGAAGTCATCTGATGAGACATTATATGCGTTTGACATTTCTAAGCTTTGATAGAGACTTTTCTGCACATCTTCTGAATTGCAATCTGGCCCACTGACACAGCAGACTGCTTTCTCACCTAACACCTGAAAAGGTGTTTTCCTCTGCCCAATGGTCCTTTTCTTAACTTCTTAAATATGTTCCTTTTAATTAATACTAAGGATATCTTTTGTACTGTTGGGACTGGTGAGTGCTTCAACATTCAAAACCCATTTCACATTTGTTGGAATTTATTTCTAAACAAAAGATAGGGCTCGATGCTTCTGACACAAGACATATGATACTCTACGATGCATATCGTGGTGTCTTGTCATATCTGTGTTTGGTCTGAATAGAACACTACGATTTCTTTCAAGGGTTTTCAAGCTACGATCTTTCCACACTACGATCTTTGCTTGCTCGTCTTGCAGACTCTACGTTTTTGAGAGCACACTACGATCTTTGAGTTAGCTTCGGTAAACTTCTGGACCATTCTAAGATTTCTGGAAAGGCCGTTCAAGGCAGATACACTACAATCATCTCAGCTCTAGGATCCTGCCTTAGCTTCTGCATTTTGTTGATCAGCTGGATAGACTACGATTCTCTTCAAGGCCTATCTATTTCTTTTTAGTCATAGATCAACCTAACATTTTTGATCTTTTTATCTATACAAGTGATCATTAAAGGCTAAGATCAACCTAACAGTTTTGATCTATCACTAAGTCCTTGTACATATATTCCTTGAAGGACTTTACATATAATCATGAGCATTACTTTAAAAATCAAATCAAAATATGCATTCTTCCAACAATCTCTCCCTATTTGATGTTGACATAACTAAGGAGATTTGTTGTCATGATTATTAAATTTTATATGCAGTTGCAGCAAAGTAAACATGACTTAATATTTCAGTGAACAGCTGAAATTTCTAGAGAATAAGCATGAATTTATTGATGTATGAAGACAGATATTACATTTAAGTTTGACTACATCAATACAACTTAAAATTCAACTTATCTTTATTTCTTCGGCCTTTTGCTTCTTGGAGGATTTGCATATTCCTCAGCTCTCCTTTTTCTACTTGCTTCATCTCTACTTGCTAAATCTTCCAGCTCACTTGGGCTTAGTCTAGGATTGTAATCATGCCTATTCATGAATGCAGGATCTCCAATTGGCATTCTTAGGCCTGTTGTTGTCACCTCATGAGAGCTGGTAGTTGGCCCTAGACTCCTTAGTGGTTGAGCCATTAAAACTTCCTGCTGATTAGCTCGTTGGATCTGATGGCTGGATCGTGGAGTCTGCTGGTGGATTTGCCTTACAGGAGGATTCCTCGAAGATTAAGATTGAGTTTGGAATTGACCTCTGCCTTTGCCCTTGCCTCCCTGATCTCCTTTCCCTTTATTCTCCCCCTTTATGTCAGCATCAAGGGTTCGAATGTCTTCGGAGAGGCGAGTGACTCCTTGGACAAGCTTGTTGAGTTGACTCTGAGTTTGAGCAATGTCCTCGCGATTCTCTTGGATCAAAGTATCAGAACAAGTTTCACGTCATTGAAGAATGTTTAGGACAGTTTCAGTCTGCTACATTTTACCCATGGAGAAGTCTTGAAATTCCTTTACTGCAGTTTGAAGACTTTTGATGCTCTTTATCATTAGATCGTTCTGAGATTCTTGAGTCTTCTGTAAGATTAAGACAGCATCCTGATGCTTTTTAGCTTCGAGAAAGTGAATGTCATCCCTGTCTTTTATGCTTTGAAGCATTTCTTTGATGATCTCTTTAAGTGTTTTAGAGAGCTCAGAGCTGAGGGAGCTTGGGAGATTATTTACAGCATTGATCATTGATGTTAATCTCAGCTGAATAAAGGCAGTGTGATCTTCAAGACTCTCATCGAGTGCCTTGATCACTTATTGCAGAGATATTCTTTGACAAATCACCCTTTGTGGACAACTCGAGAGAATTTCATTCATTTGGGAATTTGTGAAGGAGGTGGTGTGTTCTTGAATTGATCTTGCAATGAATAGAGGGCAAGATCAAGATTGAAGTATTCGTTCTTTGGATGAGGAGGAATATCCGATGGAGGGCCCTTGGTTTGATGTTTAAGTTTGGTGGCTCTACGATTTGAGGTGGAGACCTACAATGGGACTAGAGCCAGTGATCGTAGAGATGATAGGATGTGGGAGCATTATGAAGTTGATCTTATTTGGTTCCTTAGTTACAGAATTTTGGGATTCTGCAACTGGAAATTGGTTTAGTGGATGAAGAATTACTTCCAACCATCGTGGGAATTCATAAAACTGATTAAATGAGGATGATGGCAAGTGATTAACTCAAGAGGGTTGGGATGAGAGCAATTACCTCGGGGTTTATTCTTTAAGGAAGAGTTGTTTGTGAGTAACTTCTTGGCAAAGTTGAATCTTCCTGGGAATCCATTAGCTAGCACTGAGATGGCTAGATACTCTTTGAAGCTCCAAAATATGTGACTCCAAGAGTTTAGAATTTGAGCTTGATGAAAAGGCATCATAGGTAGATATGCAAACAGTTGCTCATAGTTGGCTCTTCTATACCCATCAATGCCCACAGCTATAATCTCGACCTCGTCCCCTTCATTCTCTTCTCTGTTTTCATTAGAGGATTCCATTATCTCAATGGCCTCATGATGTTCTTGCACTGGTTCTTCTTCATTTCTTGCAGGGACCTCTTCTTCTTCCATGGATATGTCAGGAGCCTCCCCCTCAACTTGATCATCTTCTTGTAAGATCAATGGCTCTCCCTCAACTGGAGCACCTTCTAGGATGGGAGTTTCAGGCATCTCCCCCTCAGCAGGTGTATTCTCTATTATCAGAGCTTCAGGCGTCTCCCCCTCAGTTTGAGCTTTGACTTTTTGGCTTTCATTTGCTGGTTCCTTTTCAGCAGCCAATTCTTTGTCTTCCCTTTTTAGTACTTCTTCATTGACAAGAATATATTTATTGACTAGTTTTCTTCTTGATTTTCTAGGCTGAGCCACAACCTCAGGACTTTCTTGAACTTCAGTTTTGTCCTGCTGATCAGTCAGAATGTTTGATTCAACTACTTCCTTACTTGATGTGTTTGGTCTGGTCTCTGCGATCGGTAGAGACTCTACGATCGAAGAGATTGATGGCCTTTTGGACTTGTGGCTAATTTTGTTCTTCTTCAACAACTGAGATATGGTAGCTCTATCTTCTTCTGCCTCAGCCTGCTGTTGCTTCCTTCTTAGGATCCTTAGAGTCTCAATGTCTGAGGACTCTATGGGCTTATCGGTAGTGGATCTTTGAGGCTCTTCTGTAGTTCTGGCTTTCAGCTTTCTTTCGCCCTTACTTTTTCTGATCAAATCAATGGGTTCTTCCTTGTTAACTTATTCTTCTTCTTCTTCTTCTTCTTCTTCTTCTTCTTCTTCTTCAGTTTCTCTGACAACTGTTCCACTGGATTCAGACATCATTCGCACATTTTCAGCTGGATTCCTTTTCTAGTTTTCGAATAGTTGTTGGGTCATTCGCCTGTTTGGACTAATGGCTTCTCCTACGTCGTCCTCAATCTTGTCACCCAAAGCAGCTTGTAGGATGATGCTTATAAATCGCCCATAGAGCATCTTTTGAGAGCTCTTTATCTTCTTTGAGCTAATTAACCACTTCCCAATCCATTCAAGCAATAGAGCCCCATAGTTAAGTTGTATTTCATAACATATGGTAGTCATGAGCTTGAGTTGCACCTTATTTACAGAGTCATGACCAGAGCTCTTGCAACATATACATTTTCCAACAATATCAGGTAGAAATTCATACCTCTGTGGAAACTCCTTCTTCTTGTATCCTTTGACAGATGGTGATTTCTTGTGATGCATCTTTTTGAGTCCCTTATGGAAGTCTATGCCATCTATGGACGGGTACCCTTCAGGTTTGAGACCTAGGGCTAGATTGATGTCCTCAGCCTTTAATCTGATTTCTACGTTCCTAACTTTCGCAGTGATGGTGTTGTTTTCAAATACACCATTATTGTAGAATTCTTTTACCAGCTTCGGGTAGATCAATGTGTCTGTACCCAAAGCTTCTTCGAGACCCGCCTTCTTCAGTAACGACAAAGTCTTGTGAAATTGGGGTTCAGCTGTCTTGAACTCGTTAAAACAGAGTCTGTAGCCAGAGATAACGTTGGAGGTTGCCATTGATTTCTTTGCAGAGTGTATGATTGATTTAGCTTGATAGTTTAGGGTTTCTTTTTACAGAGATAAGGAGAGAGATAAGCTTTTGAACTTCTGATTTTCAAAAAGGCGCTTTCAAATGGTACAAGTGACTTCCCTCTCTCCATTTTTCTTAGTGGGATATGTGTCAAATTCTGCTTAGCTCTACGAATTTGACTGAGAAGGATTGTACTGAATTGCCCTTGACTTTTTCTTGGCTAATATGTTCTTCGGGAGGACTACGATCGTTGAGATGGTCCTTGGAGTCATCGAGTCTGTTCTACCATCGTTGAGTCTGTTCAGCAGTTTTCATGTCTGAGCTTCAATCGTTGAGTCTGACCGGTGATCGTCGAGTCTGAATGTCAATCGTCGAGTCTGACCAAGTCCTTGTGATGAATATTTTGACTTAGCATTCTTCTTGGTTTAAGATAGCTCAAGAAGGGCAACCTCTTTGAATGAATCAAGGGTTAGGTTTGTCCCTGAGGCTTTTATCAGAGAGATTGCTTTGTTTTGTACTTGATCATCATAGGGTGCTCCTTTGGTTTTGTTGATGAAGCTCTGCTATCGTTGAGTCTGTACTGCGATCGTTCTCTTATGACATTTCAGCTCTACGATCGTGGACTTTCTTTCATCATGTCTATGATTTCGAATATAGCCTTTAAATCTGTATGGTTAGCACAAACTAGAGCATATTTCATGGTTGCAAGTTAAGCATGCCTAGCTCACTTATTAACTTGTTAAATCTGGATTCATCTAGAGGTTTTGTAAAGACATCAGCAAGTTAATTTTCAGTAGGGATATATTGTAAAGATATAGTTCCATTTCGCACATGATCCCTAATGAAGTGATACCTTATTTCTATATGCTTAGTCCTAGAATGCATGATAGGATTATGAGTTATAGCAATTGCACTAGTGTTATCACAGTGAATAGGTATGGATTTAAATTCACACCCATAATCTGCTAGTTGATTTTTCATCCATATGATCTCGAAAGACAAAGAACGGCCAAAGAAAGAATAATGTATTCACTTTTCATGGTTGAAGTAGATACTAAATTTTGCTTCTTGCTAAACCAGGACACAAGTCTGTTTCCTAGCAATTGACAGGTGCCACTTGTACCTTTTCTATCAATTTTTCAGCCTGCAAAATCAGCATCTGTGTATCCTGTTAGCTCAAATGAGGTCTCCTTGGGATACCAAAGCCCCAAGTGGGGTGTACCTTTGAGATACCTGAAAATCCTCTTTACAGCAGTTAAATGAGATTCTTTAGGACTAGCCTAAAATCTAGCACAAATGCATGTTGTAAACATTATATCTGGTCTACTGGCAGTTAGATATAAAAGAGAGCCTATCATACCTCTGTATTGAGTTATATCAATACTTTTACATTTTTCATCTTTGTCAAGCTTGGTTGCAGGAGCAATTGGGGTTTTCATGGGAGAGGCTGACTCCATGCCATACTTCTTAAGTAAGTCTTTAATGTACTTGGCTTGGTTGATGAAGATTCCTTCATCAGTCTGCTTTACTTGCAGTCCAAGGAAGAAGTTCAACTCACCCATCATGCTCATTTCAAACTTGCTCTACATAAGCTTAGAGAATCTCTTGCATAGCTTTTCATTAGTAGATCCAAAGATAATATCATCAACATATATTTGAACTAATTGGACTTTGTCTTTATGCTTTCTAAAAAATAGTGTGGTATCTACTCTACCTCTAGTGAATCCATTTTCAATGAGAAAGTTAGTTAGTGTTTCATACCATGCTCTAGGTGCTTGTTGAAGACCATATAAGGCTTTGTCTAATCTAAAGACATAATTAGAAAGAAATGGATTGATGAAACCTGGAGGCTATTCTACATAGACTTCTTCTTGAAGTTCACCATTCAAGAATGCACTTTTGACATCCATCTAAAAGACCTTGAATTTCATGTGAGCAGCAAAGGCAAGAAATATTCTGATGGCTTCTAGTCTGGCAACAGGTGCAAATGTCTCATCGTAGTCAATGACTTCTTCCTGAGAGTAACCTTTGGCCACCAGTCTAGCCTTATTCCTGGTTATCACTCCATCTTTATGAGACCCCGAATTTTATGAAATGAAAGTATTCAATTTTCTTATAATTATTCTATTTAGTAAATGGTTAAATTGATAAAGGTTAAAGTTAAGGGTGATATGTGAAAATTTTGCAAAGTAAGCAAGTTGTTATAAAATAATCGGTGGTAAAATACGCGTGGTTGCATAGTAGCACACAGTATCGATTATTGATGCTTATTTGAGAAGTTACTTAGTTATACTCAATTATTGCTACAGTAATTGCTGTATCATATCTCTCATATTATTGATTCAATTATTGTCACAGTATCTTCTGTATAATATGTTATATTATTAAATTAATAATTGAGACAACAAAGTTATTCATATTATTAAATTTCAATATTTACAATGTCTAGAAGTTTTGTCAAGGAGAGTTTTGGTCACCTAATTGCGCGCTAATAGGGAGAAATCCTTATTGGAAAGCCCTCTCTTTTCTGGGAACAACCTGGTTGTTAAATATTGTGAGTTATAATATTAATGATGAATAAGCTCGTGTTGATTAAAGATGAATTTGATAGTTCCATTGTGTTGGGATTATTTGTGTTAGTAGAAATCGACATCTATTCCGATGATAATTGATGTCTGGAGGTTATATTGTTCAATCGGGTATTCGGGACACTTTTTGTGTCGGAGTACTATTCACGAGTTATTATTCATGAGTTACTATTCACGAGTTACTATTCATGGGATACTATTCACCCGAACAAAATATATTTCTTTTTGGTCTAAATCATTTTTGGGTACAATATTATTCCTTGAGGAGATGTGCTAATTTTTTAGACCGTTGGTTGAAATTATAATAGTAAATCAATATGGATCGTTGGTTTAATGTTTTAATAGTGAATCAATATGGATCGCTGGTTTAAAGTTTTAATAGTGAATCAGTATGGACCGTTGGTTTAAAGTTTTAATAGTGAATCAGTATGGACCGTTGCTTTAAGTTTTAATATGGACCGTCCGTTTAAAAGTAAATCAATCTGAACCGTTCATGAATTAGTTACTATTCAGTCCATTCTCCTATAAATAGAAGCTCATTCCTTCATTATTTCTTACGAATTCACTGAAAATCTTGAGAGAGAAATTATAGAGAGAAAGAAGAAGAGAAGTCAGCTACCTTTCTATTCCAGTATCCAGCTTTATTTTAAGGTAAGGGATATTATTTGTTGTACTCGTAAGGGGTATTATTTCTTTCGTATTTATGAAGAGAGCTATTGCTATTCCATTCCTTATTATTATGTTGGAATAACCTGTCTATGCGAAGTACTGCATACATGGTGAAATTCTTCTATTATTTCATTCCTTATTATTATGTTGGAATAACCTGTCTATGTGAAGTACTGCATACATGGTGAAATTCTTATATTATTCCATTCTTTATTATTATGTTGAATAACTTTGCTTATGCGCAAGTACTGCATACATGGTGAAATTCTTCTATTATTCCATTCTTTATTATTCAGCCGAATATCCTGCTCTGTGCGTTCTGCTTTGGACCGGTTCCATTATTTATTATTCTATCGGAATATCCTGTCTGTGCATTTACGCCGGACCTGGTTCCATTATTTATTATTCGCGTTTAATATCACGTACATGCGCTTACGCCTGGGACTGGTTCCATTATTTATTATTTTGTTGAGAATAACTTGTCTGTGCAGTCTATCGTACGCATGGTGAATTCTTCTGTTATTCCATTCTTTATTATTATGTTGGAATAACCTATCTATGTGGATTACCACACGCATGGTGAATGATCCTTTGTATTCATTCTTTATTAAATTATGGAAATGATCTGTTTACGTTGATTATGATGAGAGTCATAATAAAAGCATTGGACTGATGAAAATCATGGGTATATGTAGTATTAGTAAGTGTTATGATGAGTTATGTTAGTTATTATATGAAAACATGAAAGTTTCTTAGAAATCACAAAGGGTTGAAAATCAGATTTTGGTGAAAATGGAACATGAAATTCAACTGACCATATCTCCTATTATATTTTGAATTTTTGAGTGTGGTCAAGTTCTAGAGTTAGATCTATCAGTTATATAACTTATCCAAGTGGAATCACTGGAAAAAGTGTTGTAGATTTTTGTGTAGACTGATTTTAGCAAAGGAGTCAAAAACTGCCAATTTCGAAAAAGGCTACTGCCCATAAATTTAAAGGGGCTGTTTCGGCCACTTAATTTGTGAGAAAAATTCTGGCCTTTTGGGACATGAAAGTATATGTTATAAGGTACCTCCTGTCCAAAAATGAGCTCATTCCGATTTAAAATGAGCAAGTTATGACCATTTTAATAGTTAGGTTTTTTTGACGAAAAACGCTATAACCGGAGTTCTATAACTCCAATGACCATGAAATTTAAACTGGAAGAGCACGTTAACATGTGTAAGATCTTGCCAAGATTTTGGAATTTCTGGAGTTAAGCTTGAGGTAGCTAATTTCTTAAGGAATTAATTAAAAATTAATTTTTAAAAAATAGTAAATGAATTTTAAAAATTCTGGAATTTTTGGGATTGATTTGGTATTTTTCATGAAAATGATCTAGTTATGAGTAAATGAGTTAAATATGTTATGTGAAGTAACAAAGTTGGAAAATAGGATTTTATGTCTTGGAAATCCTATATAGGGTATATACAGATTTTTGATGAGGAATTTGATCATTAGTGATGAAATCTTATGAGTATGTACAGATTTTATGGCCTGCTGCTAGCAGAGTTCTTCTAACTTCTATCAATGTTCTGTTCTTTCTCTCAGCTACTCCATTTTGTTGGGGAGTTCGTGGAGCTGAGAAGTTATGACTAATGCCATTGTCTGTGCAGAACTGATCTATTTCTGAGAAATAGAATTCTCTGCCATGATCACTTCTTATGGCCTTGATTTTCTCTCCTTTCTCGTTCATCACCAGTTTGAACATCTTGATCAGTTGGGAGCTTGTTTCATCCTTTGAGGTTAGAAAGAACACCCATGTAAATCTGGTGTAGTCGTCGACTACGACCAGAGAGTATCTCTTTCCCCCAAGGCTCGTCGTTGGAATTAGCCCAAAAAGATCCATATGTATCAATTATAGAGGCTTGTCAATTGAGTTGATTGTTTTGCTCTTGAATGAGCTTCTAGTCTGCTTTCCAAGTTGACAGGCATTGCACGGCCTTTCTTTGACGAAGTTAAACTTGGGTAAGCCTGCAACTAGATCTTTTAAAGCTAATTTGGACATGCTTTTGAAGTTGAGATGAGATAATCTTCGATGCCATAGCCAGCTCATTTCTTCAGATGCTTTAGCCAAAAAACATATAGTCTCGTCTGAGCTTAGTTTTCCAAGGTTTACTGTGTAGACATTTCCTTCTCTTGTTCTCGTTAACTTTACTGTGAGATGTCTTGTGTCTCTCGGACTTGACATTGATTGTTGAGAAATGTTACTTGATGACCCTTGTCACAGAGTTGGCTAATGCTTAGAAGGTTGTGTTGTAGTCCTTCCATATAGGCCACTTTCTTTGAAGGATACTGCACCATTTCCAAATTTGAGCCATAGCCTCTTATCTTGCAGGCCGTTGTCTCCAAAGATGGCCAGGGACCCTCATTCTCTATGTAGTCAGATAGAAGGGCTTTGTTCCCTGTCATGTGCCTTGAGCATCCACTGTCCAGATACCATGTTGTGATCGTGGAGCTCTTTTCCTGTAATAACATTAAACCTTCATTTTGGTACCCATACTTGCATGGGTCCTACAGTATTAGTACCCTTGGGGACCCAAATCTGGTTGATTTTGGGTCTCACATGCATGGAATTGTAATAACATTTTGCAGCCTTGTGGCCAGTTCTGTAGCACACAAAACATTTGATATGATGCATGTTTGTATATGTGTGAAATTTCTTCCTCCATTTGGACTTTTGTGGGTTATTGGTCATCCTCCTGTTAAGCTGATATTCCTTCTTCCACGTGTTCTCGTGTTTCATGATTTGTGAGGAGTATGTCTTACTTCTACTGTACCTTCCAGGTTGGTTCGTAGAGTTGATTTCATTGAACTCTACGATCCTTCAAGGTTGGTGAGTAGCAGCTAGGTTACTCTTCTCTTTTCTGAAACCTAGACCGACATGAGATCCCTTGCTTCTGGGAATATGAATTGAATCAGCTGAGCAGGGTTTGACAGGCTCAACCTTCTGTGAGGATTTCACAAATATAATGACTCTACTAAAACCTGAGGCATTACTAGTGTTAATTTCCTTTACTTTTTCCACACAAGACTCTATGGTAGATTCCCCAAAGCCTAGCCCTGTTCTATCAGAGACACTTCTCTGGTTAGAGATTAAGGAGTCCACGGATGAAGAGGATTTATTCCATGTAGAGATTGTCTTTTCTAGATGCTCAATCTTAGAGGTTAGACTTGACTCTCTCTTTGCACTGAGCTCATTTGTTTGCCTCAAGAGCTTATTCTCAGCTTCAAACTTGGAGAGAGAATTAGTAATTGAGAAGGGTCATTTCAGCTTCTTCTTGAACCTTTTCTTTCTCCTTTTGAAGAAGTGAATAATCCTTAGACAGAACTCTAAACCACTTCATGTATTGATGTAGATCAGATGTTATACCATGCAGTGCAGTTCTTAGGTCATCAATATCTACATCAGGGGAGTTGAAGTCAAATACCTCATCGATACTTACTTCATGTATATTGGAGTTCTGTTTGTCCCTTTCATTTTTGACCATCAGGCAAAGATTTGCCATTTGAGGATCTTCATCATCTCCATATTCTAGAGTTGAGTCATTGTCTGAGTCACTCCACGATCCTCCAGCTACAAGACCTTTGTCTTTCTTTTGAGGCCTCTTATTGCCTTTGTATTCCTTCTTTGATTGTGATTTCTTCTTGAGTTCTTCTCTGAGAGGTTTTTTGCAATTGGCAATGAAGTAACCAGGTTTCTTGCAATTATAGCATAGGTCATTCATTTGCTCCTGGCTGCTGTAGTTGCTTACTTTTTTTGGCTTACTGGTTTTGCCTTGTCGCATGAACCTTCTTAGTCTTTTCACCAGCATTGCAAGGTCCTCATCGTCATCTTCATCCTAGTTAGAATCAACTTCTGTGTTGACTTTAGACGTGTTTTCAGTTGCTTTGAGAGCAACACCTTTATCCTTCTTTCTTCCTTCAGACAAGGTTTTTGCTCGTTGAGTTAGCTCCAGTTCGTATGTGAGAAGGTTGCCATACAACTATTGAACAGTCATTTCATGTAAATTCTTCGACTCTCTAATTGCAGTGGTTTTGGCATCCCACTTGCTTGGTAAGGCTCTCATGAACTTTATGATTAGATCTTTGTTTGGATAGATCTTTCCATAGCCTCGTAGAGAGTTGAGCTAAACATTAAATCTCTCGTAGGTGGCAGTGACGTTCTCTCCTTGAACGTGAGCAAACATCTCATATTGCTGAGTCAAGAGAGATTGTTTGTTTTCTCTGACTTCTTTTGTTCCTCCATGCATAATGAGTAATGCTTCCCAAACCTCCTTTGCTGTTTTGTTGTTGACCACATTTTTAAACAGATCATCTTCTAAGGATTGGAATAAGATATTCTTGGCCTTTTTTCGGAGTTGACATGACTCTCTTCTCGTTTTCTCATCCATTTTCTTTGACCTTGATCTCATTTTGTTTGGGTCGTCTGTAGTTGGTGCAAGCTTTGTGGGAACATAGGGCCCATTCTGAACAGTTTCAAATAGATCTTCATCTATTGAATCCATGTAAGCTTGCATCCTAACCTTCCAGTTGGAAAATTTATCTTTGTTGCACACAGGTGGCTTATTGCCTCCTCCAGTCTTTGATTCGCTAGGTAAGTGTGCCATTGGATCTACTCAAGCTTTGTAGGCTATCTTATAGAACCTGCTCTGATACCAATTGTTAGTTCCCGGAGGCACAATAGATATTTAGAAGGGGGGTTGAATAGATAATTAAAAACTTTTCTTTTAAACTAGTTAGTATGATGGTAATTAATGCACAGCGGAATGAGTATTTGATAAACCTTCTTTTAGATATCCTGAATTAATGAGAGTGAGGCAGTTATGACAGTTATAACAGTTATAATGGACACAACAGTTTTAAGTGGTTCAGAGCACTTAAAGCTCCTAATCCACTCTTCTACTCATCGAGTAGGAAATCCACTAAGGATGTCAGTTACACTTCTTGAATCTCACAGATTCCTTTTAGACCAGCAGTCTAGGCACTTCTTAGTTCACTCTTGAACTCTTCAAGTCCAGCAGACTTGGTTCTTCATAGTTCACTTAGAACTCTTCAAGTCCTTCAGACTTGGAACTCTTACTTTAGTTGATTGGTTGTTGTTGAGATCGTGATTGGTGCTACTCAGTTGCTATTAAGCACTTGTTCAAAAGAACTAAGTAGCTGAGCAAGCTTTCTCTTTTTCTCAGATCGTAGAGTTCAGCGTTGAGTGTTATTGTGTGTTTTTGTTCAATGCTTGCCCTTTTTTTTTCTCATCTGTCTGTGTCCTGTATATATGTGATCTTTTTAAATCTATCCATTGAAGTCATCTGATGAGGCATTAAATGCATTTAACATTTTTGACCTTTGATGGAGACTTTTCTGCACATCTTCTGAATTGCAATCTGGCCCACTGACATAGAAGACTACTTTCTCACCTAACACCTGAAAAGGTGTTTTTCTCTGCCCAATGGTCCTTTTCTTAGCTTCTTGAATACGTTCCTTTTGATCAATACTAAGGATATCTTTTGTACCGTTGGGACTGGTGAGTGCTTCAACGTTCAAAACCCATTTCACATTTGTTGGAATTTGTTTCTAAACAAAAGATAGGGCTCGATGCTTCTGACACAAGACATATGATACTCTACGATGCATATCGTGGTGTCTTGTCATATTTGTACTTGGTCTGAATAGAACACTACGATTTCTTTTAAGGGTTTTCAAGCTACGATCTTTCCACACTACG
The DNA here is from genome assembly GCA_020205605.1 of Panax ginseng. Lineage (NCBI taxonomy): Eukaryota > Viridiplantae > Streptophyta > Magnoliopsida > Apiales > Araliaceae > Panax > Panax ginseng. The sequence continues at coordinate 67,774,108 of CM035132.1, read as the reverse complement.
ATCTTTGCTTGCTCGTCTTGCAGACTCTACGTTTTTGAGAGCACACTACGATCTCTGAGTTAGCTTCGGTAAACTTCTGGACCATTCTAAGATTTCTGGAAAGGCCCTTCAAGGCAGATACACTACGATCATCTCAGCTCTAGGATCCTGCCTTAGCTTCTGCATTTTGTTGATCAGCTGGATAGACTACGATTCTCTTCAAGGCCTATCTATTTCTTTCTAGTCATAGATCAACCTAACATTTTTGATCTTTTTATCTATACAAGTGATTATTAAAGGCTAAAACAATTTTGATCTATCACCAAGTCCTTATACATATATTCCTTGAAGGACTTTACATATAATCATGAGCATTTACTTTAAACATCAAATCAAAATATGCATTCTTCCAACACTATTAACTCAAGTACTATTCACCCGAGGTACTATTCATGATAAAAAATTGATTCATTTTCGGTCCAAATCATTTTTGGTACAATATTTTTCTTGAATTTTATTCCACAAAGCAGTATCATGTTGACAATTTGGACGTTATTGATTTCTGGATAAATTAAATTATAAATCTTTAAAAATTTATCCTTTGCTTTTTTTAATTGAATTCTTATATCATTGTCATCTTCCTTATGCTTATATTGTTATGAAAGTCATCTTTAGCCGTAGTGCATAGATGGACTTGGTAAAATTATGACCAAGGATTATTCGATATAATCATGACCGTAATGTTATGGACAGTTGTTGGCATGATCATGACCATCGATGAAAACACGAATATCCTTGGCCCGTAGTGCATGGATAATTTGTGGTCGTGATACTAATGAATATCCTTAGCCATAGTACAGGGGTGATTCAATGATGTGGATTATTTATTAAACTGAGTCTTAGCGATAAAAGTGATGAAAAAGCTTTTAAATCATAGAAGATAGTAGATATCATGCTCTACATGACTCTTCTAATGGATTGCTTGTTCCGTTGCAGTTAAACTTGATGTCTATTGTATTTTATCAGTTTAACACTGTTGAAGGCTAACGATAATTTATTTTGCATTATCTTAGTCATAATATTTCTTACTGGGCTAGTTGAGCTCACCCTTTTGCTTTCATTGTTCTCTTCAGGAAATGAGAATGTAGCAGGGACTAGTCGGGGAATGGAGTGACGGTCCAGATATTTGCATTAGTAGTCTTCACTATTCTATGAAATAGTGTGATAATAAATGTATTGAGGACTTATTTTGAGTTTGAATACTGTCTAGAAGACAATATTCGTATTAAAACTCTCAGTTTATGTTATGTCGTATTTTACACGACAGTTGTATTATTAAGTTGTATTTGAATTTTTGTACCATGTATTTGGCGACTCAAGATGGGTGATGTATACCTATTTTGGGAGCGTCACAATACAACTTTATTATATAGTGTAATGTGGTATTTATGTGACCATACTATATATATAACAACCCTATATTAGGTCTTATTAAACTATATGATATGAATACATCATGAATGGTGTATGTGACAATATGTATGTGGCTACATATTAAAATAATATACCATGAACATATTGTAAACTATTATTTTAATAAAGTATACCGGTGTAATAAAATGTACATGGACTATATGATGTGAGTATATAAATGACCCCTAATTTCCTAATATGGTAACAATTGTACATTAATATTACATTATGGGAATTACAAGAACCAAACCAAGCCTTAGTTGATTAAGTTGTTGAGATTTTCTTTTGTTCCAAAATGAGTGACCTTCCTAGTACAATGAACAGTAACCTAACTCTATATTACGTAACTTTCAAGCTGCTAAATCATAGGCGATCATTTGCTAGGAAATGGCTGGTAAAGGAGTGGTTGATCAACTCATTGTTAACCATCATGCAATCCTTCAATCCATGGGTTTGATTCAATGGGAAATGCCAATATCTAGTCCAAGTTCCTTTTATAAATATAAGCTCCATTTTTAGTTTTTGGTTGCTTAAGAATTTGTCTGATAAGTGTAGGAAGAGAGTGAGTGTACTGAGCATTGGGGGAGTATAATTAGTGCTTTGAGAAATCAAATTAAGCTTCAAAGAGGTATAAACTTTATTTGTGTTCTTGAGTTCAAGTTTCGTTAAATTCTTGCAATTACTATGATTCTCTATAATTGGTAGATGATAGCATGCCATTGTGTTAATTAAGTGTGTATGCATGTCTAGTAGTAGTCTATGTTGCAGCAGAAGATGTTGGCAATCCTTGTGATTAAGGCTCTGCAAAAGCAGAGCCATATTTTTTTTGCCTCTGGACGAAGTGGCGTGGCCGCACCACTTCCTTAGTCCTTCACCGCGCGGCCGCGTAGTTTGCCTATCACAGTTGCTGTTGTTGATTCCTTAAAATGTCATGAGCATGCTACTTAAGTTAGATTATGCATATAAATGACCCTAGCATGTGGTTAGATATTGTTTTGAATATAGTACGTTGTTTTAGCTTGATTAAGTTGAGTTTTCAAGAAGACTTCAAGATTTGGAAAAACTAGAAATAGTAAACTTGGAATAATGTATATTCTGATTTGGTGAGCATGTGTAAATAATCTAGGTAAGTACTTACATGAGTATAACATAAGGCATGGACTAGTTTGGTGTATAATAGAGTTTTCAAACTTGGTTTTAAACGATTTTTTCTAAAGGAAAGCTTGAAGATTTGTAAAACAAAGTATGATGAGCATTATGTTTTCAAATTTTGATATTTCTAGCTTATGTAAATAACTTGCATATGTGCATAAATGAGTATGAAAGCATGATGTAGACTATGAGGACTTATCTTGCATGCTTAAATAAGTTTTATTAATGAAGACTTAAAGTTTCAAAAAATAAACTTGATAAACTATATACGCTTGAGTTAGGAGTTTGTGAGCATGTTTATATGTTCTATCTATACATATGTAAAAATATGATGCATAGTAAGTAAAGTAGCTTTGCATACTTGATAGATTAACATAGTATTTCCAAGGATCCTTGAAAACTAGTTTTGTCAATAACTATATTACGAGTATTCTAGCACTTGACATACATGATTTAACTAATGCAAGCATGTGTAGTAGAAACCTATGGATCACATAGCATGTGTTTAACTATTAAACGTAAGAAAATTATAAATTTAACACTTAGTCTCGATTAAATAAAAATAGATGATGACATATGCTAACGTTAGGATATAAGGTCAAACTTAGTTATCCACATACTAACATGTGTGTTTCGTATGATTATTCGTTTATGTGCAAGACGTGTGTTCACTGGTTTTCTGCAGGAGCAGCCATGTCTTGGTTTGCACTAGGAGCAGCACGGCCGCGCCACTCCCTAGTACAAACCAAGCACGACCATGCCACCTTGAAGTAGGATCAGATTTGTGTAGTTGTTCTGTGGTTTCATAAATACCTAAGTTGTTACTCTAATCTGTAATACATGTCCAGTGTATTACTCATGTGTTAATAAGCATGTTGTTGATAGGATCCTATGATGAATAAGTGTTTACCACTTTAATATGAACTAATTTTCATGTGATGGCATATGTATAAGATTATGCGACTAGAAGACTAGCACTATATGTTAGCATTAATAAATTTCACTTGTGTATGATAGTAAATTAAGATAATAGGTGTACATGTTGAACTTGTATAACTAATGTGATTATACATGAATAGGATATCATAGTGAATTGGATTGCTATTAAGCTTTACCTTGGTAAACTACGCTTGAGGCAAGTTCACTAACCTTACTCAAATTTATATTGAACAAGTATCCTACCTTTGCATTTGCTTTATGCAATGGACATGAGTAAGAAAGTTTCAGAATTATATTATCATTATGCCAGATTATTAACTCTATTGTTATCAATTATGTATCCAATCATTTGTATTCATACAAGCTCTCTAACTTTATTCGTTCATTGTTTATCAGTACAATATTACAGTAAGATTCAGATATATGTATTCTGTTCCTTAAATTCTAAGTATGGTTATACAAGTGTCCTCACTTGGATAATTATTGTACATATTGATACATACTTGTTGATCTCCAGTATGTATACCTTAAATAAAAGTCGTCTAAGCTATTTGACTCGGCTAGACATAGATTTAAAAATATCATTGAACATGATAAAACCCTATTGATATTTAACCAAATTATTTTGGTTCGGATTCTCGACTAAGTATGAACATCCCAAATCTGGGAAACTTTTGTGCACCCAAGGCGGATATGATGAACTAGGATATCGTTCTGGTATGTAGTATTGATCAATACAGGGCATAACGGGCTGATCACCCCCGTGCCCGTAAGTTATGACGGTTTATAAATGAAGTTCTGTTAAACATTTTCAAAAAATTGAAAACAATGTTCATAGTCTGTCGACTGCTCTCCATTTATAGTCAGTGCATAGTTCAAAAATTTGAAATAGAATTGTTATGTTGTTTAGTGTTGCTTCAGTTTACTTCACAACTATTGCTTCGTTGTAGAAGTGTCATTCAAAGAAAATATTTAATCCTTTCAGCTAATATCTATTGTTGCTATTACTCTTTGGGCACCCAAATGCTTATTCTTGCTTTACATTAAATGTTTTCAGCTAAGCGTGAAAGACCTGAAGGTTCTGCCAAGGATAAAGGCAAAGGAAAGCTGACAGAATAAGTTATATGCTATATTATGAAATAGTTTGACTTTATTAAGACAATGATATCTATTAATTGTCATGTAATGAATGTTTGAAGGTCGCGTACCTGGGATTAGACTCTGATATATATAAATTAAGTTTGATATTTATGACAATATTATTATTATTCCGCTCAAAGAAATGGTATCGTGAAGCACTGAATTCGGGTTTCAAGCACCTGAATTTGGGGGCATCACAAGTTGGTATCAGAGCTTTAGGGTTAGAAACCTTAGGTGGGGGTAGACCTTAGGATATAACCTTAGGGCAGAGGGAAACGTTGAATAATAATAATAATAATAATAATAATAATAATAATAATAATAATAATAATACAAATAACTCATGTAGAGTTTAAAAAGAGATGAATTGAATAAATCCATCGTCAAACCAAATAAAAGATAACTTAAATAAAACTATTATTTGCTGTGTGTATACACTATATGCTAATCAGGATAATTTATGTGTGTAGATGTCAGGCGTAAAAGGCTTATTATATGCTTATAACATGAAGAAGGAGTCAATATCAAAGCCAATAGCTGAAATAGAGGCTCATGTTGAAAGCAACTCGGACGAGGTAGTTATTTTGGAAAATATAGTACCGGACCCAGAAATGATGGAACTAACAGATAGTGATTCGGACACCGAAGTTGGAGCTGATCAAGCATCAACCGAAGTGCAGAATCTGAAGAACAAGGTTTCTTCTCTAGAAAGGTTGTGGGAAATAGAAAAGCTACTAAATAGTCAATTACGAAAGGCATTAATCGAAACAATGGATGAACAAGATAAGCTTAAAATCCAAATTGATCAGATGGGAGCCAAAAACAACATATCGTGTGCAGCTCCAAGCAAGAAGGGGAAAAGAAAGATACAAGACCACGACTTAGGAAAATCCAATAATAACCAAGGGAAAGAGAAGTGTTATATTTGCGGCCATGAGGGACATACCTCTCCTCATTGTCCCGACTTTAAGAACGGTGCATGTTTTATTTGTGGGTTGGAAGGTCATCGAGTGAAAGGTTGTCCAGAATCGGAAAAAAGGTGTAGAAAATAGGTAGAATTAGTATTTGATTATATATGTTTGGTAATGTGTATGTGTAATGTAATATTTTCACTTTTGTATAAGTTGTGGTAGCGAATCCCGGCTTTAGTGGTCACAAAGGGATATCGGATGTTTAAAGCAGTATGTGCTATGCTATGTACTATGAAATAGTTGAATGAATATGAATCTATGTTTGATTAATGGAATAAGTTTGAAATATTAAACTTATCCGATAAGGTTTAGAATGTAAGTAATAAAGTATAATTTAACTAGATAATGTCGCCAAGACGTCAAACTCGAAACCAAAGGGCAGAAGAATTTGTCAACAATGCTGGAGGACAACAACAAGACCTGATGCAGAATTTCGCGAACATGATAGCTCAAGCCATGCAGAATGGAATGCCAACCATGGGAAATTAGCCAGACAATCGATTTGCGAACTTCAAGGATTTTAAGGCTGTAGAGCCACCAGAATTTAGAGGTACCACTGATCCGATAGAAGCCCAGACTTGGGTTCAGGAAATAGAAAAAGTGTTTATAATCGCTAGTGTGACGCCCCCAAAATAGGTATACATCACCCATCTTGAGTCGCCAAATACATGGTACAAAATTCAAATACAACTTAATAATACACCTGTCGTGTAAAATACGACAAAACATAAACTGAGAGTTTTAATAAGAATATTGTCATCTAGACAATATCTACACTCAATGGAGTCCTCATTACATTTATTGTCACACTATTTAATAGAATAATGAGGACTACTAATGCTATCATCTGGACCGTCACTCCGTTCCCCGACTCGTCCCAGCTATATTCTCATTTCCTGAAGAGAACAGGGAAAGAAAGGGTGAGCTCAACTAGCCCAGTAAGAAATATTATGACTAAGATAATGCAGAATAAATTATCATTAGCCTTCAACAATGTTAAACCAATAGAATATAATAGACAACAAGTTAAACTGCAGCGGAACAAGCAATCCATTAGAAGAGTCAAGTAGAGCATAAAATTTACTATCTTCTATTATTTAAAAAGTTTTTCATCAACTTTATCGCTGAGACTCAGCTTAATAAATAAAATCGAATCATCACTGCATCACGATCAAGGATATTCATGTAATCATCAATGGTCATGACTATACCGAATAATCCTTGGTCATAATCACACCAACAACTATCCATCAATGAACTACAGGCCAATGAGGACTGTTACCATATCATTCATCACATTACAGTCATGCTTATACCGAATAATCCCTGGTCATAATCATACCAAGTCCATCTATGCACGTAAGCCAAAGATGACTTTCATCACAATATAAGCATGAGGATGATGACAATGACATAATAATTCAATAAAACGAGTTCAAGGATAAATTTTAAAGATTTATAAATTAATTTATCCAGGAACCAATAACGTCCAAATTGTCAAAATGATACAGCTTTGTGGAGTAAAATTCAAGAATGCTCAGAAGAATATTTCCATGAAAAGATCTTTGGATGAAGCGCAAATATCCGTGATATTCTACTAATTTCATGGAGTATAGAAGCTAAAACTTTAACCAACCGAGTATAATAGAATATATGAACTCGCAAGTGAATTTTCATTACCATGCGATAATGCACGTGAAGCGGATCATTTCCATAATTTAATAAGGAATGAATACAAAGGATCATTCACCATGCATGCGGTAATCCACATAGACAAGTTATTCCAATGAATAATAAAGAATGGAATAACGGAAGAATTCACCATGCATGCGATGAATCACACATTTTACGAGTTATTCCCAATGTAATAATAAAGAATGGAACCGTCACAACGTAATCCACGCAGAGAAAGATATTCCAAATGTAATAATAAAGAATGGAACTAGGTCATGCGTAATCCGCACAGATAGGATATTCCAACAGAATAATAAAGAATGGAATAACAACAGAATTCACCAGGCATGCGATAGACCGCATAGACAGGTTATTCCAATAGAATAATAAAGAATGGAATAATAGAAAAATTTCACCATGTATGCGGTACTTCGCATAGACAGGTTATTCCAACATAATAATAAAGAATGGAATAACAACCCTTACGAGTATTGAAAGGAAATAACTCTCTTCATGAATACGAAAGAATAATACCCCCTACCTTAGAAAAAATTGGATACTGGAATAGTGAGATAGCAGACTTCTCTTCTTCTTTCTCTCTATAATTTCTCTCTATAATAATTGCTCTATAGCTTTAGTTTCTATAATTGCACGTTTTAGGGCTCAAAATATTACAGAATAATACCTTCCTCTTTTCCTTTATTTTTATTTTAGTCCTTCAAGTATTATCAAACTTGCACCACCTCCCCTAATAGTTAATAATGTGAATCAATAGTTCAATCATATGAATCAATAGTTATAATCATGTGAAAATATGAATTACAGTATAGTACCTCCATCTATACCTCCATTTTTAACTTAGTCATGAAAGTATTATCAATCTTGCACAACGTCCCCTAATAGTACAAGAATGTGAATCAATAGTACACACATGTGAAAAAATAATTATAATCATGTGAATTAATAGCAATTAATTCCTCATTTATCCGATTAATTACCCGATTGGTCAATATAACCTCTAGCCATCAATTATTAACGAAATAAATGTCGATTTCCACTAACACTAATAATTCCAACACAATGGAACTATCTATTTCATCTTTAATCAACACAAACTTATTCATCATTAATATTATAACTCACAATATTTAACAACCAGTGTCGTTCCTGTGAAAGGGGCTTCCGATAAGGATTTCTCCTTATTGGCGGCGCAATTAGGTGACCAAACCTCTCCTCGATGTAACTTCTTCTAGACTTTGTCAATATTGTAATTTAATAATATGAATAACTTTGTCGCCTCAATTATTGATTTAATAATATATCATATTATTATGCGAGATAATAATTGTGACAATAATTGAATCAATAATATGAGAGATATGATGCAACAATTCATCGTAGCAATAATTGAGTATAACCGAGTGACTTCTCATGTAAGCATCAATCACCAATACCGTGTCTACTATGCAACCACGCCATATTCTTTGTACTTTTAGTCTCGGGTAGTTCAACCGCTTTTAACGGTAACACTTCCGTAGTTATTTTTATAAAAAGATAATTACATAGTTTTTCTTACTACGACAATACTTAGTTATGGGGTCCACAATGATTGTTGTCATCGTATCGAATATTCCTGTTAAAATGAATATTCCCCACCAATCGAATATTATATAACCACTTGCTTACTTTACAAAATTTGTAAATATTACCCACAACTATAACATTATATCAAATCCACACCATAATATTCAAAAATATATTTCGAGAAAATTATTCTTTATTCATAAAAGTTGGAGTCTTACAACCTCCCCTTCATATAAAATTTTGTCCTCGAAATTAGGATACGTACCTGGTATATTGAAGAGGTGAGGATATCTTGACTTCATCTTAGATTCTAACTCCCAGGTCATTTCTTCCACATCGTGGTTTCTCCACAAAACTTTGACTTGAGGTATAACCTTGGAGCGTAGAATATGATCCTTCTTATCCAAGATTTTAACAGGTAACTCTTCATATGTTAAATCTTCCTCTATCTCGTCTGGTTCTAGTTCAATAATATGGTTCAGGTCTTTCACATATTTACGTAACATAGATATGTGAAAAATGTTATGAACACGAGACATACTTGGCGGTAAGGCGAGTCTATAGGCCACAGTTCCTACTCGATCGAGGATTAAAAATGGGCCAATGAATCGAGGATTGAGCTTTCCTCTCTTTCCAAATCTCGTAACTCCTTTCCATGGAGCAACACGTAACAACACATGATCTCCAATATTGAATTCCACATCCTTTCGATGAAGATCTGCATAACTCTTTTGTCGATCTTGTGAGGTTTTTATACATTATCGGATTGTTTGAATCTTTTCCGTAGTCATACATACCAAATCCGGTCCCAACAACGTTGCTTCACCCACCTCATCCCAGCATACTGGAGAACGACACTTTCTTCCATATAACGCCTCAAATGAAGCCATGCTAATACTTGCTTGATAACTATTGTTGTAGGAAAACTCCACCAATGGTAAGAACTTGTCCCAACTTCCCTTGAAGTCAAGGACACATAGTCTTAATAAATATTTAAGAGTTTGAATAGTCCTTTCTGACTGCCTATCCGTTTCAGGATGATATGCTAAACTAAATCGTAAATCCGTGCCCATAGCTTTTTGCAAACTAACCCAAAATCTTTTAGTGAATCTTGGGTCTCAATCAGAAACTATGGATACTGGCATACCATGCAATCTTATAATCTCGTTTATGTACATACTAGCAAGGCGTTCAAGTGTATAAGTTTCTCGTATCGGTAAGAAATGAGCAGACTTGGTCAATCTATCAATAATGACCCAAATCACATCTATGCCTTGAGAAACCTTGGGAAGACCAGTAACGAAATCCATGGTAATGTGCTCCCACTTTCATTCTGGAATTTCAAGTGGTTTCAATGGACCTTTTGGCACTTGATGCTCTGCTTTGACTCGTTGACAGGTTAGACACCTTGAGATAAACCCTGCTATCTCTCTCTTCATATTGCTCCACCAAAATGTATGTCGAAGATCATGATACATTTTGGTACTCCCAGGATGGATTGCAAACGGTGTGTTGTGCGCCTCCATCATGATTTTATACTTCAAGTTAGAATCGTTAGGAACACAAAGTCTGGAGTTGACTCGAAGTATTCCTTCTTCATCGATTCTTGCTTCCAGAATAACACCTTCTTAAATTTTTCTTCACGTGCATCGCCTCCGGTCCGTCATGAGTTGAGCGACTTTAACTTTATCAATTAAAGTCAGTTTTACTCGTATATTCGCTATCATCACATGGGTCCCTGGAGTCTTTAACTCTATTTCCATCCTTTCCAAGTCATACAAAATGGGCCTTTGCGTTGACAATATTGCACTCGTACCCGCATATGGTCTTCTACTCAATGCGTCAGCTACTACGTTGGCTTTTCCAAGATGGTATTGGATGGTATGATCATAATCTTTCAACAACTAAAGCCATCGTCGTTACCGCATGTTGAGTTCCTTTTGAGTGAAGAAATATTAGAGGCTTTTATGATCCGTATAGATCTCCACCTTCTCTACATACAGGTAATGCCTCCAAATCTTAAGCGCAAAAACGACTACTGCAAACTCTAGATCATGAGTAGGTTAATTCCTCTCATATTCTTTGAGTTGTCGTGAGGCATAGGCTATGACTTTCCCATGTTGCATGAGAACACATCCTAACCCTTTGCCTGAAGCATCACTGTAGATGACAAATCCTCCGCGGATGGTATTGTCGAAGCAGTCTTTGAAATGAGTCTTCTCTTGAGTTCTCGAAAACTCTTCTCACATTCCTCGTATAAGACCCCAAATTTTACAAAATAAAAGTATTCAATTTTTATAATTATTATTTTATTTAGTAAATGGTTAAATTGATAAAAGTATGATGTCTGCTGGGTTGCATAAGAGCACACTATATTGATTATTGATGCTTATGTGAGAAGTCACTCGCTTATACTCAATTATTGCTTGCTACAATAATTATCGCATCATATCTCTCTATATTATTTATCCAATTATTGTCACAGTATCATCTGCATAATATTTCATATATTATTAAATCAATAATTGAGATGACAAAGTTATTCATATTATTATTTGCAATATTGATAATGTCTAGAAGTTCTGTCAAGGAGAGGTTTGGTCACCTAATTGCACGCCAATAAGAAGAAATCCTTATCGAAAAGCCCCCTCTTTCCTGGGAACAACCTGGTTGTTAAATATTGTGAGTTACAATATTAATGATAAATGTTATTAAAAATTGAATTTGAGTTCGAAGTTGAATTTGGAGTCGCGGACGTGAAATTTGAGTCCGGAACGATGAAATTAGTAGAAATAGACTATAAACAAAAAATTTGTCGGGGTTGACTTTTTGGTCAAAAAAGTCAACAGTTGAAATCGACATTTATTTGACCATTGTGTTGGGATTATTAGTGTTAGTGGAAATCGACATTTATTTCGGTAATAATTGATGTCTGGAGGTTATATTGACCAATCGGGTAATTAATCGAATAAATGAGTAATTAATTGCTATTAATTCACATGATTATAACTATTTGTTCACATGTATGTACTATTGATTCACATTCTTGTACTATTAGAGGAGTTGGTGCATGATTGATAATACTTGCATGACTAGGTTAAAAATGGAGGTATAGATGGAGGTACTATACTGTAATTCGTATTTTCACATGATTATAACTGTTGATTCACATGATTGAACTATTGATTCACATTATTTACTATTAGGGGAGGTGGTGCAAGTTTGATAATACTTGCAGGACTAAATTAAAAATGAAGGAAAAGAGGAAGGTATTATACTGTAATATTTCGAGCCCCAAAACGTGCAATTATCGAAAATATATTTTCCTATAAATAGAAGCTCATTCTTCCTTCATTTCTCACCAATTCACAAAAACTATAGAGCAATTATTATAGAGAGAAATTATAGAGAGAAAGAAGAAGAGAAGTCTACTACCTCACTACTCCAGTATCCAGTATCCAGTTTTTTCTAAGGTAGGGTATTATTTCTTTCGTATTCATGAAAAGAGCTTCTGTTATTCCTTTCTTTATTATTATGCTGGAATAACTTGTCTATGCGAAGTACCGTATACATGGTGAAATTCTTCTGTTATTCCATTCTTTTTTATTATTTTGGAATAACCTGTCTATGCGAATTACCGCATACATGATGAAATTCTTCTGTTATTCCATTCTTTATTATTCTGTTGGAATATCCTGTTTGTACGGATTACGCTAGACCTGGTTCAATTCTTTATTCTTTATTATTCTGTTGGAATAACCTGTCTGTGTGGTCTATCGCATGCATGGTGAATTCTTTGTTATTCCATTCTTTATTATTCTGTTGGAATATCCTGTCTGTGTGGATTACGCTAGACCTGTTTCCATTCTTTATTATTCTGTTGGAATAACCTATCTTTCCGGTCTATCGCATGCATGGTGAATTCTTTTATTATTCCATTCTTTATTATTTTGTTGGAATATCTTGTTTGTTTGGATTACGCATGACCTAGTTCCATTCTTTATTATTCTGTTGGAATAACCTGTCTATGTGGATTATCACATGCATGATGAATGATCCTTCGTATTCATTCCTTATTAAATTGTGGAAATGATCTGTCTACGTGGATTATCGCATGGCGGGTGAAAATCCATTTGCAGTTTCATAATTTTTCTGACCTTCAAAAATTCTGGAAAAATTTGAAATGATAATTTGATGAGTTTTCTAGATTGTGTCCAAAAATGGCGATTTTTGGATGTATAGATTAGAAGTTATAAATTTTATGGGAAAAGACTATTTTAAAAGTAAACCCTTATAACTCCTTGTGGTTCACTCCAAAATTGGTAAAAATTTTATTGGGAGTACATATATATAACAGGAGTATACCCTTTAAATTTCGAATTTTTTGGACAAAAGTACAATTTATGATAAATATCTAAATATTCGGCAGTTTTGGCCATATGAAAAATAGTAAATGAATTTTAAAAATTCCGAGAAAATATATGTTCAATATGGGACTATATTCGCTAAATCCTTAAAAAGAAATATTTCTGGGACTGATTTGGTATTTTTCATGAAAATGAACTAGTTACGAGTAAATGAATTAAATATGTTATGTGAAGTAACAAAATTAAAAAATAGGATTTTATTGATTGGGAATCCTATATAAGGTATATGCAGATTTTTGATGAGGGATTTGATCATTGGTGATGAAATCTTATGAGTATGGAATTTTTGAATGATTAAATGCATTATTTAGTAAAGTGTAAACAATTAAAATAAATTATTTATAAGTTTAAGAAGTGATTAAAATGTTGTTATAATATTAGTAATATTATATTATGAGTTTATTAAGTGATTGATAATATTTGGATAAATTTAAAGTCTTTAATATTTATCCTTGTTTTCGTTTGATTAATGCTTATATCATTGTCATCATCCTCATGCTTATATTGTGATGAAAGTCATCTTAGGCTTACGTGCAAAGATGGACTGTTGATTATTGATTTTACAATTGTATAACTTTGGCTTACGTGCAAAGATGGATTGTTGATTATTGGTTTTATAGTTGTATATCTTTGGCTTACGTGCAAAGATGGACTGTTGATTATTGATTTTTACAATTGTATAATTGTATATCTTTGGCTTTACGTATGCATTATAACCAAGGTTATAATAATCATGACCATTGTTGAAAACACGAATATCCTCGGCCCGTAGTACATAGATAATTCGTGGTCGTAATACTAGTGAATAATATCCTCGGTCAGAAAGTCGGTGGATGATTCAATGATGATGGATTATTTATTGTCGAGTCTCAATGATAACATATTGATAATACACTTTTAATTCATAGAAGATAGTAGATATCATGCTCTACTTGACTCTTCTATAATCCAGTTTGTATGTCTTTGGCCCAGAAAGCAAAGATGAATTGTTAATGAATATCTTTGGTCAGTAGTAGCAAAGAAGAAATTTATTAGTATGATTATGAGTAGGAATTGTGATTTGGTATAACCATGATTTTTTATGTTTCAGGTGAAGATAGGTGATGAAAATTATCTTCGTCCTGGGTGCGAAGAGAAATTTAGAATCACAATTATGATTATGAGTTATTCATATGATTGTGGACAGGAATTGTTGATTGATGTTACAGGGATAAAATATTATTGGTGGACTTTTAACATGGAGAAGATAATAGATCTGATAGTCTATTTGACTCTTTTAATGGATTGCTCATTCCGCTACAACTATGGTTGAAAAGTTTTATCATCTACCATATGTTCTAAATCTCTGATTTATTACGGATGAAGGCTATTGATGATGTAAATTATCTTTAGTCATGATATTCTTTACTGGGCTAGTTGTGCTCACCCTTTTTGCTTCACAATTCCTTTCAGGTAATAAGAGTGTAGCTGGGTCGAGCGGGGGGTAACAGGAGAATATAACGGTGGTCAATAGCTGTTGAGGTTCTCCTTAAATAGTATGAAAATAATTTTATTGAGAACTTTAGATAAGTGTGTCGTATTGTATACGTCATTTTATATTTAATTTTGGTGAACCGAATAGGGTGAGGTGAATCCAACTTTGGAAGGGTGTTTTGCCACTATCATATAAGATGTCTAATGATATACAACCTCGTGTTATAATAAGACAGGGTTGTGTACATCCACTTGATGAGTATATCTACGAGCACTACTTATATAATCTTGGAGTTTATTTGAAATATAATTCTCACTTGGAGACAACAGAGATAATTATATGTCAAGAGAAGACTCACCATTGGAAAAAAGATGATATCAATCTTCTTGTTTTTCTTTGGGGACTATTGGGTCAACCAACGATAATTCTGTGAACATATGATATCTATCATAACCTAGACGCATGGCCTCCCATGTACGAAGGTTTCCTTGAGCACTTTCCAAAGATTTTAATTTCTAAAACAGTTATGGACTGTACTTTTATGTAAGGTACCATTGTAAGGTTGTGGTCAAGGCACCATGAGAGTTACATACATTTGTATTAAAACTCACAGCTTTAACTGTGGTCGATTCTCGCATTTACGCTCAACAATTGTATAAATAAAGTTTGTATTTGATTTTAATGGTATGATATCTGGCGACTCAGAATGGGTCGTGTGGACCTATTTTGGGGGTGTCACAAATGGTATCAGAGCTTAGGGATATGGTCGCTGGCAGAGATATTATTCTAGAACTAAGAGGGAGAGACGAGCAATATACTTCGCTAGGGTGTGACTTACCTAAGCTGAAATTGTTTATTTGATAAGTTGACAAATTGTGATCTGTCAATTAACCTTAGTTTTGAAGATACATTCTAGAATGATATCTGAAATACAGGAGATGAGCAATGGAAAAATCATGATACAGAGGAAATAACCGAAAAGGTACAACCCGAAAAGAAAGCAAGGTATTCTCATCTCTTCGAACTTCCAGGTACGTAAATTTCGAGGGTGAAATTTCATAAGGAGGGGAGATTGTAAGACCCCGAATTTTATGAAATGAAAGTATTCAATTTTTATAATTATTATTCTATTTAGTAAATGGTTAAATTGATAAAACTACAGTAATACGCATGGTTGCATAGTAGCACACGATATTGATTATTGATGCTTATGTGAAAAGTCACTCAGTTATACTCAATTATTGCTACAATAATTGCTGCATCATATCTCTCTATATTATTGATTCAATTATTGTCACAAAGATCATCTCGCATAATATTTTATATATTATTAAATCAATAATTGAGACGACAAAGTTATTCATATTATTATTTGCAATATTGACAATGTCTAGAAGTTCACAAGGAGAGGTTTGGTCACCTAATCATGCCCAATAAGGAGAAATCCTTATCTGAAAGCCCCTCTTTCCTCGAACGACACGTTGTTAAATATTGTGAGTTATAATATTAATGATGAATGTTATTAAAAATTGAATTTGAGTTCGGAGTTGAATTTGGAGATGCAGACGTGATATTTGAGTCCCGGAACGATGAAATTAGTAGAAATAGACTATAAACACAAAATTTGTCGGGTTTGACTTTTTGGTCAAAAAAGTCAATAGTTGACTTTTTCAAAAAAAAGTCAAACTTTGAAATTTCAAAAATAAAATTGTTGAGAAAAATATTTCCATTGTGTTGGGATTATTAGTGTTAGTGGAAATCGACATTTATTTCGATAGTAATTGATGTCCTGAGGTTATATCGACCAATCGGTAATTAATCGAATAAATGAGCAATTAATTGCTATTAATTCACATGATTATAACTATTTGTTCACATGTGTGTACTATTGATTCACATTCTTGTACTATTAGGGGAGTTGGTGCAAGATTGATAATACTTGCATGACTAAGTTAAAAATGGAGGTATAGATGGAGGTACTATACTGTAATTCGTATTTTCACATGATTATAACTATTGATTCACATGATTGAACTATTGATTCACATTATTTACTATTAGGGGAGGTGGTGCATGTTTGACAATACTTGTAAGACTAAATTAAAAATGAAGGAAAAGAGGAAGGTATTATACTGTAATATTTCGAGCTCCAAAATGTGCAATTATCGAAATTATATTTTCCTATAAATAGAAGCTCATTCTTCCTTCATTTCTCACCAATTCACTAAAGCTATAGAGCAATTATTATAGAGAGAAATTATAGAGAGAAAGAAGAAGAGAAAGTCTCACTACCTCACTATTCCAAAGATCCAGTTTCCTAAGGTTTTTTCTAAGGTAAGGGTATTATTTCTTTCAGATTCATGAAGAGAGCTTCTATTATTCCATTCTTTATTATTATGTTGAATAACTCGCTCTATGCGCGTATCGTATACATGGTGAAATTCTTCTTTATTCCATTCTTTATTATTATGTTGAATAACTCCGTCTGCGCGGGTACCGCATACATTGTGAAACTCTTCATTATTCCATTCTTTATTATTTTGTTGGAATATCCTGTCTGCATAGGCGGATTATGCTAGACCTGGTTCCATTCTTTATTATTCTCGTTGAATAACTCGCTCGCATGGCCTATCGCATGCATGGTGAATTCTTTTGTTATTCCATTCTTTATTATTCTCGTTGGAATATCCTGTCTCGTAAGTGATTACGTTAGACCCGGGTTCCATTCTTTTTATTATTCGCTGGAATAACCTCGTCTGCAAGGCTTATCGCATGCATGGTGAATTCTTCTATTATTCCATTCTTTATTATTCTCGTTGGAATAACCTGCTCAAGGATTATCGTGATGCATGGTGAATTCTTCATTCCCATTCTTTATTATTCTATTGGAATAACCTGTCTATGTGGATTATCACATGCATGGTGAATGATCCTTCGTATTCATTCCTTATTAAATTGTGAAAATGATCTATCTACGTGGATTACCGAATGGCGTGAAAATCCATTTGCGCTTTCGTAATTTTTCTCGACCCTCAAAAATTCTGGAAAAATTTGAAATGATAATTTGATGAGTTTTCTAGATTGTGTCCAAAATGGTGATTTTTGATGTATAGATTAGAGTTATAAATTTTATGGGAAAAGACTATTTTAAAAGTAAACCCTTATAACTCCTTGTGGTTAACTCCAAAATTGGTGAAATTTTTTATTGGGAGTACATGTATATATAACAGAGTATACCCTATAAATTTTGAAATTTTTGGACAAAAGTACAATTTATGATAAATGTCTAAATATTCAAGCGCTTTTGGCCATATGAAAAATAGTAAATGAATTTTAAAATTTCTGAAAAAAATATATGTTCAATATGGGACTATATTCTGCTAAATCCCATAAAAGAAATATTTCTTGGACTGATTTGGTATTTTTCATGAAAATGAACTAGTTACGAATAAATGAATTAAATATGTTATGTGAAGTAACAAAATTGGAAAATAGGATTTTATTGCTTGGGAATCCTATATAAGGTATATGCAGATATTTGATGAGGGATTTGATCATTGGTGATGAAATCTTATGAGTATGGAATTTTTGAATGATTAAATGCATTATTTAGTAAAGTGTAAACAATTAAAATAAATTGTTTATAAGTTTAAGAAGTGATTAAAATATTGTTATAATATTAATAATATTAGATTATGAGTTTATTAAGTGATTGATAATATTTGGATAAATTTAAAGTCTTTAATATTTATCCTTGTTTTCGCTTGATTAATGCTTATATCATCACATCATCCTCATGCTTATATTGTGATGAAAGTCATCTTCGCTTACGTGCAAAGATGGACTGTTGATTATTGATTTTACAATTGTATATCTTTGATTTACTTACGCAAAAGATGGACCGTTGATTATTGATTTTATAGTTGTATATGGACTTTATTGGCTTACGTGCATAGATGGATCGGATGATTATTGATTTTACAATTGTATATCTTTGGCTTACGCAGCATTGATGGATAATTGTTGGTATGATTATAACCAGTGGATTATTCGGATAATCATGACCATTGTTGGAAAACACGAATATCCTCGGCCCATAGTGGATAGATAATTCGTGGTCGTAATACTAGTGAATATCCTCGTCAGAAAGTGTGATGATTCAATGATGTGGATTATTTATTGTCGAGTCTCAAATATAACATATTATAATAATACACTTTTAATTGCAGAAGATATAGTAGATATCATGCTCTACTTGACTATTCTATAATAAAGTTGTATGTCTTTGGCCTCGTAGTGCAAAGATGAATTGTTAATGAATATCTTTGGTCGTAGTGCAAAGAGATGAATTTATTAATATGATTATGAGCATGAATTGTGATTTGGTATAACCATGATTTTTGATGTTTCGTGAAGATAGGTGATGAAAATTATCTTCGCCCCGGTGCGAAGAGAATTTAGAATCACAATTATGATTATGAGTTATTCATATGATTGTGGACAGGAATTGTTGATTGATGTTACAAGGATAAAACATTATTGGTGGACTTTTAACATGGAGAAGATAATAGATCCGATGGTCTATTCGACTCTTTTAATGGATTGCTCATTCACGCAACTATGGTTGAAAAGTTTTATCATCTACCATATGTTCTAAATCTCCGATTTATTACCGATGAAGGCTATTGATGATGTAAATTATCTTTAGTCATGATATTCTTTATCGGGCTAGTTGTGGTTCACCCTTTTTGCTTCACAATTCCTTTCGTGTAATAAGAGTGTAGTTGGGTCGAGCTGGGGTAACAGGAGAATATAACTCTGGTCTATAGTCATGCTGAGGTTCTCCTTAAATAGTATGAAAATAATTTTATTGAGAACTTTAGATAAGTGTGTCGATTGTATACGCTCATTTGATATTTAATTTTGGTGAACCGAATAGGTGAGGTGAACCCAACTTTGAAGGGTGTTTTGCCACTATCATATAAGATGTCTAATGACATACAACCTCGTGTTATCATAAGATGTGGTTGTGTACATCCACTTGCCGAGTATATCTACGAGCACTACCTATATAATCTTGAGTTTATTTGAAATATAATTCTCACTGGAGACAACAGAGATAATTATATGTCAAGAGAAGACTCACCATTGGAAAAAAGATGATAGCAATCTTCTTGTTTTTCTTTGGGGACTATTGGGTCAACCAACGATAATTCTGTGAACATATGATATCTATCATAACCTAGACGCATGGCCTCCCATGTACAAAGGTTTCTTGAGCACTTCCCAAAGATTTTAATTTCTAAAATAAGTTATGTCTCAGACTTTTATGTAAGGTACCATTGTAAGGTTGTGGTCAAGGCACCATGAGAGTTACATACATTTGTATTAAAACTCACAGCTTTAACTAACTGTGGTCGATTCTCGCATTTACGCTCAACAACTTGTATAAATGAAGTTTGTATTTGATTTTGGTATGATATCTGGCGACTCGAGATCGTGTGTGGACTATTTTGGGGTGTGTCACACTCGCTCAATCGAACTTTGTATCTTTTCGAGTGGGTAGCAATTGAGAAAATCCTTCCACGAATCTCCGATAATAACTAGCTAAGTCGAGAAAGCTACTATTTGGCCACCGACTTTGGTTGCTCCCGACTTTGAATTGAAGATCAATCTTTAAAAAGAATTTGGCTCCTTACAACCGGTCAAACAGGTCATCAATGCGAGGCAATCTGCAATACCTATTTTTGATGGTGACATGATTTAACTCCCGATAATCAATACAAAGTCGATACTTCCATCTTTCTTCTTCACGAATAGAACAAGAGCACCCCAAGGAGACGTATTTAGACGAATGAAACCGATGTCTAACAATTCCTCAGTAGTTGGGTTTTTAACTCCGAAGTTCAATAGGAGCCATTCAATATGGGGCTTTGGAAATAGGTTTTGTACCGCATTCAAGGTCGATACAAAATTCAATTTCACGCCTGGGTAGGCGGAAGTTCTTCGTGAATACGCCAGAAATATATTAACAATAGAAATATCATTCAAATTTGACGTATTTTTATTTAAATCCGTGACATGGGCTAAGAAAGCTTGACATCCGTTTTTCAATAAACGAATAGCTTTATGACTTGATATGACAGTGATTGATTTTAGTGGTTTGGTTGCTTGAATTCGCATAATAGGTTGGTTAGGAATATGAAAGCTAACAACCTTACGAAAATAATCGATTTTAGCATGATGAGTAGTTAACCAATCAATCCCTAAAATCACATCAAATGCAAGTATTTTTAAGGAAATAAGATCGACAGGTAACGTGTGGTTACCGATTTGAATCAAACAAGACTTATAAACAGTGGATGCAATGAAGGTTTCTCCCAACGGAGTTTCAACCGATAAGTCAAAGTCTAATTTCTTCGCAGTCAAATTTAAACATTGAGCGCAAGTAGGAGAAATAAAAGAATGGGTAGAACTGGTATCAAATAAGGTATATACTTCGCAAGAGTTTATGATTAGCTTACCCGTGATCACCTCGTTCGGATTCCTCGCTTTTTGGGAGGTTACGACAAACGCTCTGCCTTGAACTACCGGTTTTGTCTTATCTGGGACACCCTTTGATTCCTCAATCCCAGCTGGACTTGACTTTGGTGCACGACAAAATCGGGCTAGGTGACCTTCTTTTCCACAATTGTAACACGCTTTGGACTGCATCGCATAGTTTGGACTGATTTGTCCTTCCCCTCCATATTTGTAACATACGACCGGCGGTCGTTCTCCTTCCTTAACAACAAGTGCTGGTGCTGACGTCTTTCCATCATTGTTGAATCTCCTCTTCTTGAAATGTCCACTCTTATTGTCATGGCCATGATTACCACCGGCGATTACCATTTTGGCATATTGATTCCTCCACGCTTGTTGTCACCGCTCGATGGATCGCTACCACTCGGTATTATCGACTTGTCGATCGCTTCTCTTGGTTGGGTTGACTCATTATCGCGCTCCAATAATTGAGCCCTATTCACAACATCTGAATACAAACATAGTTTGTGAGAAATTAGGTATTGACGTATCTCGGGTTTCAAACCTCTTAGAAACATCCGCTTCATTCTCTCCTCATTATCAACCAAGTGGGATGCAAACTGAGACAACTTGGCAAACTTAGCTTCGTACTATTCCACGGTCATATTATTTTGCTCAAGCTTGATGAACTCTACCTCCTTCATGTGACGAATACTTTCGTGAAAGTACTTGTCGTTGAATGCTTCTTGAACTTCTCCCAAGACATCTTCAAGCGGCAGTTGAGTACGCTTTACGATTCCTACCAAGAATCGCCTCCGCAAAACATGAAGGTGGCAAAGAGAACCTTTTGCTCCTCGGAGCATCCCAAGACATCAAATATCTTGTTGATCTTCTTTATCCACGTTTACGCCTTAAGTGGTTTTAGCTTTCCAAAAAACTCCATTGGTCCTAGCTCCTTGAACTGCTTAGCGGTGACCGTCTGAGAGTTGTCAGTGTTTCCACTTGCATTTTGGACAGGAGCCGCCCTCGCCTGATGTTGCATGAATTGCATAAAACCTCTGAACATCCCATCGTTCATCATTTGATCATTGTTGTTTACCTGAGGATTATTGTTTTCCTGTTGCACATTATCGTGGGTATTAATCTGTGGTGACTCAATGGTCTCATGTTCTTCATTGCTTATCTCAACATTTTCAGATGCCATTTTCAAATACTGCCACAAAACAAGGGTTAATTAACATATCACATATTATCCCTATACTATGACCGACCAATTAAATACCAAATAAACTTAGGTAGGTCATACTAGCGAAGGAATTCCCCTGCCTCTCCTCCTAGTTCTTGTCTCACATCTCAAAGAAGGAATCATATCCCTAAGCTTTGATACCAACAACCGCGACGCCCCCAAAATAGGTATACATCACCCATCTTGAGTCGCCAAATACATGGTACAAAATTCAAATACAACTTAATAATACAACAATGTAAAATACGACAAAACATAAATCGAGAGTTTTAATAAGAATATTGTCATCTAGACAATATCCACACTCAATGGAGTCCTCATTACATTTATTGTCACACTATTTAATGTAATAAAGTGAAGACTACTAATGCTATCATCTGGACCGTCACTCCGCTCCCTCGACTCGCGCTACCTATATTCTCATTTCCTAGAGAATAAAGAAAAGAAAGAGTGAGCTCAACTAGCCCAAAGAAGAAATATTATGACTAAGATAATGCAGAATAAATTATCATTAGCCTTCAACAATGATAAACTGATAGAATATAATAGATAACAAGTTTAAGTGCAGCGGAACAAGTAATCCATTAGAAGAGTCAAGTAGAGCATAAAATCTACTATCTTCTATGATTTAAAAAGTTTTTCATTAACTTTATCGCTGAAAATTATCCCTGCATTACGGCCAAGGATATTCATGTAATCATCAATGGTCATGACTATACCGAATAATCCCTGGTCATAATCACACCAACAACCGGCCCATCAATGAACTACAAAGCCAATGAGGATCATTACCACATCATTCGTCACATTACTACCCATGATTATACCGAATAATCCCTGGTCATAATCATACCAAGTTCATCTATGCACGTAAGCCAAAGATGACTTTCATCACAATATAAGCATGAGGATGATGACAATGACATAATAATTCAATAAAACAAGTTCAAGGATAAATTTTAAAGATTTATAAATTAATTTATCCAAGAACCAATAACGTCCAAATTGTCAACATGATACAGCTTTGTGGAGTAAAATTCAAGAATGCTTAGAAGAATATTTCCATGAAAAGATACTGGATGAAGCGCAAATATCCAGGATATTCTACTAATTTCATGGAGTATAGAAGCCAAAACTTTAACCAACTAAGTATAATAGAATATATAAAACTACAAGTGAATTTTCGCCCGCCATGCGGTAATCCACGTAGACAGATCATTTCCACAATTTAATAAGGAATGAATACAAAGGATCATTCACCATGCATGCGGTAATCCACATAAACAGGTTATTACAACAGCATAATAAAGAATGGAATAACAGAAGAATTCACCATGCATGCGATAGACCGCACGAACAAGTTATTCCCAACAGAATAATAAAGAATGGAACCAGGTCATGCGTAATACACACAGACAGGATATTCCAATAGAATACTAAAGAATGGAATAACAACAGAATTCACCAGGCATGCGATAGACCGCACAGATAGGTTATTCCAACAAAATAATAAAGAATGGAATAACAGAAGAATTTCACCATGTATGCGGTACTTCGCATTGACAGGTTATTCGAACATAATAATAAAGAATGGAATAACAACCCTTACGAGTATTGAAAGGAAATAACTCTCTTCATGAATACGAAAGAATAATATCCCTTACCTTAGAAAAAATTGGATACTGGAATAGTGAGGTAGCAGACTTCTCTTCTTATTTCTTTCTATAATTTCTCTCTATAATAATTGCTCTATAGCTTTAGTGAATTGGTGAGAAATGAAGGAAGAATGAGCTTCCATTTATAGGAAAATATAGTTTCGATAATTGCACGTTTTAGGGCTCAAAATATTACAGAATAATACCTTCCTCTTTTCCTTTATTTTTAATTTAGTCCTTCAAGTATTATCAAACTTGCACCACCTCCCCTAATAGTTAATAATGTGAATCAATAGTTCAATCATGTGAATCAATAGTTATAATCATGTGAAAATACGAATTATAGTATAGTACCTCCATCTATACCTCCATTTTTAACTTAGTCATGCAAGTATTATCAATCTTGCACAACGTCCCCTAATAGTACAAGAATGTGAATCAATAGTACACACATGTGAAAAAATAATTATAATCATGTGAATTAATAGCAATTAATTCCTCATTTATCCGATTAATTACCCGATTGGTCAATATAACCCCTAGACATCAATTATTAACGAAATAAATGTCGATTTCCACTAACACTAATAATTCCAACACAATGGAACTATCAATTTCATCTTTAATCAACACGAACTTATTCATCATTAATATTATAACTCACAATATTTAACAACCGTGTCGCTCCTGTGAAAGAGGGGCTTTCCGATAAGGATTTCTCCTTATTGGCGCGCAATTAGGTGACCAAACCTCTCCTTGATAGAACTTCTAGACATTGTCAATATTATAATTTAATAATATGAATAACTTTGTCGTCTTAATTATTGATTTAATAATATATTATATTATACAGATGATACTGTGACAATAATTGAATCAATAATATGAGAGATATGATGCAGAAATTACTGTAGCAATATTTGAGTATAACTGATTGACTTCTCATGTAAGCATCAATCACCAATACAGTGTGCTACTATGCAACCACGCCAGACATCGTACTTTTACTACCGGGTAATTCAATAGTTTTAATCTGGTAACACTTCATTGTTATTTTTATAAAAGATAATTATGTCGCTTTTCTTACTACTACAATACTTTAGTTATGGGGTCCACTAATGATTGTGTAAATGTTCAATATTCCCCGTTAAAATGAATATTCCCCACCAATCGAATATTATATAACCAACTTGCTTACTTTTGCAAAATTTGTAAATATTACCCACAACTATAACATTATATCAAATCCACACCATAATATTCAAAAATATATTTCGAGAAAATTATTCTTTATTCATAAAAGTTGGTGTCTTATAGCTAGGGTAGCTGAGGGGCAAAAGATAGCTTTTGCCACCTATATGATGAAAGGATAGGCAAATTTTTGGTGGGAGGCAAATCAAGCTAGGGCAGAAGAATGAGTGATAGCATGGACTAGGTTTAAGACGCTGTTCTTTGAAAACTATTTCTCGTTTAGTATGCAGGCTAGGATGGAGGTGAAGTTTTTGGAGTTAAAGCAGGACGACATGACTATTGCGGAGTATGCTACAAAGTTTAATGAGTTGGCTAGGTTCGCTCTTCATCAAGTTGATATGGAGGCTAGAAAGGCAAGGAGGTTTGAGCTGGGCTTAAAACCCTGGCTCTATAATAAGGTGGCGGTGTTACAAATAAATATTTTTGCAGCACACTTGGAAAAGGCTATCATAGCCGAAGGGGGAAGTGAGGCCATGAGCCTCTACAATAAGGAGAAAAAGAACAAGGATAAGGTTGAGGGAGCTGGGAAAGTTGTTGGGAAAATCTATATACACACAACACGCAAGTATACGTGGTCAACAAGTAATAGAGTGATAAGTAGAGTATCGTTCCCATAGAAGGGCTGATTAGGATCTTGTGCATGCAAAATGAAGGGATGATTCCCTTTATATCTGTGATTGTCCACCCAATAGCTGATTTGTGTTCCCTAAGCACCCTCAGCAACTTTTCTTCCTGCAATTCGTTAAGTGCAGCTAAAATAACAACAGGTAAAGAATTTGAATTGCCTAAGTATGCATACCTGAGGTGTTTAGGGAGTGGCTTAAGTTCTAGCTTTGGTGGCTCTTCCAATGATGGTTTTAGTTTTTCTACGATTACCTCCTCCGTGTGTAATGGTTCAAACGGTGTTCTAACTCTGGAAACTCGTGGCAATGAGTCTAGCATTTGTAGGTAATCCACCAATTCCAGATCATCAACCTCTTCATCCCCCAATAATGTAGTTTCTAACGGATCGTTTACCAAACTCTTGCTCATGTCATCACTAATGATTTCCTCAATTAAATCCAATCGAAAACATTCTTCCTCATCCGTAGGGAATTTCATAGCCTTAAACACATTGAATTTTACTTCTTGATCTTGGACCCTCATAGTGAGTTCTCCCTTTTGTACATCTATGAGTGTCCTCCCTGTAGCCAAAAATGGTCTCCCTAGGATAATTGGGATGTTCTTGTCTTCCTCAAAATCCAGAATGATAAAGTCAGCGGGGAATATAAACTTATCAACTTTCACTAAGATGTCCTCTAATATGCCTCTCGGATATGTGACTTACCTATCCGCCAACTGTAAGGATATGTTTGTAGGCCTTGGTTCAGGCAAACCCAATTCTAAGTATACTGACAATGGCATAAGGTTTACACTCGCTCCTAAATCACATAAACACTTGTTGAAGTGTATATTCCCAATCGTGCATGGAATAGTGAAGCTCCCCGGGTCCTTGAGTTTTGGTGGTAATTTTTGATGTAATACCGCACTACACTCCTCGGTTAGTTCCACAGTTTCAAAATCATCCCATTTCTTCTTTCTTGACAGAATCCCTTTCATAAATTTTGCGTAGCTCGTCATTTGTTCTAGGGCCTCTGCAAATGGTATGTTGATTTGAAGTTTCTTGAAAATTTCCAAAAACTTGGCAAATTGTTTGTCTAATTTCTGTTTTTGGACCCTCTGCTGAAATGGTGGAGGTGGATAAACAATTGGCTTATTATTTAGCTTTGATTCCTTACCTTGCTTATCCTCACCTTTGCTTTCTACACTCACTTCCCTATCATCAACTTTTTCCTCCGGAGTTACTGAGTTTTCTGCATTAGTACCTTCAAGATGTTTTCCACTCCGCAATGTAATTGCTTGACACTGTTCATGGTTACCCTTTGGATTTCTCTCTGTATCACTTGGTAATGTCCCTTGTGGTCTATTATTCAATGCTAACGCAATTTGTCCGATCTGATTCTCTAGATTCTTGATCGCCATCTCTTGTGATTTCATAGCCATTTCATATGATTTCATAGCCATTGTTTGATTTTTAATAGCGACATCAATGCTAGTCATGTATTTTGTTAACACCTCCTCTAGATCTAATTTCCTTTCTTGATATTGAGCTGGTTGTTGTTGGTTCTGAAAACCTAGAGGATATGATTGTCGTGGAGCTTGATTTTGCTTGTTGTAGCTCCATGAGAAATTCGGATAGTTCCTATTTCCTTGATTGTATGTGTTCTGGTATGTGTTCTGCGGAATTCTGTTGTAATTACCGATGAACTGCACAGCTGCTGGATTAATTGCGCATTGATCCGTTGGGTGCTCTCCTGTGCATAACTCACATATTATTGCCACTTGTTGTGCTTATGCTTGTGTTTGCGCAGCTGTCACCGAATCCAACTTCTTTGAAAGCGCAGAAATCTGTGCTTGCATAGTTGTTATACTATCTACTTCTAACACTTCAGCTGCCTTTGTCTGTGTCATTCTCGCTGTGGGCCACTGATAGTTATTAGCCGACATGGTTTCAATCAACACGTAGGCTTCCTCGTAACTCTTAGCCATGAATGCTCCGCCTGATGCTGCATCGATACTTGTCCTGAGATTCCCATGTAGTCCATTGTAAAAGGTGTTCATTTGTAGCCACTGGAGCAATCCATGACGTGGGCATTTTCTGAGCAATTCTTTGTATCTTTCCCAGGCCTCATATAATGACTCCCCATGTTGCTGTTCAAACATCGTTATCTCGTTCCTCATCTTCGCAGTTTTTACCGGTAGAAAGAATTTTGCGAGGAATTTCTGAGCTAAATCCTCCCATGTAGTTATCGAACCGGATGGTAGATAATGCAACCAACTCTTTTCTTTGTCTCGTAAAGAGAATGGGAACAATCGAAGTCACACCGCCTCATCCGAAACCGCATTGAACCTAAAAGTGTCACACATTTCCATAAAGCTGACTAGATGCTCGTTCGGATCATCATTTGCAAATCC